>OX336390.1:745729999-747099879 GCA_946902985.2 Meconema thalassinum
TACAACCCCCATTGTCTACAGAGCAGTTAATAGATGCCATTTCACGTATGCTACCTGTTTAGGTAAGAAGGCTTATTATATCGTCAAATATAAGGGATTTGACCAGTATGGACGAACTATTGAGAAGGCTTGATTACACGAGTCCGGTGCCAAATTTGGTTCAAAAAGGTCAGAGGCACGAATTCAAAGACATTAATACAGTCTACATGGATCAAGTTCAGCAAACTGATACGCCTGCTGGAGAGAAAACTGAAAATGTAGGTCCTTACAGGAACAATTATTTTCGCAACAACAGATCACAAGGTTACCGTCCATATCAGCAAAGACGAGGCTGGAATAACAATAGAGGGAACTATAATAACGGAAGAGGTAGATATTATAATAACAATGGGTACAATAGGAACTACAACAGAAATAACCAGTACCAGAATCGGAATCAAAATTCTCAAGGTCAGGTTATGACACCGGACAAGTATCAAGAGAGAGAGAAAGAAAGTCAGCAGTATTTGAAGGAATTACGAGAGAAGGAAGCTGAAAACCAGAAGAAAAGACAGGATTTAGTGATCGATCCTGGTCCTTCTACAAGCCAGCAGGGGAACTTTGAAAATGGTAACACAGAAAAAAAAACGCCGATTTCTCAACGAAGGTGAGAAACAATGAATACATTGCCACACCACACATAATTACTATCAATGAAATTTACGAAGTAACTGATGAGGATTTATTAGAAAAGAGAGGTTTATTTGGACTAACATGCGTTCCAGCATTGCTAATGTCATTCGTTCATGTGATAAATGTCAAAGAGCAAAGTATGCTTCCGCTCTATTAAAAGGAAAACCTAAGGCTATGATTCCCTCTAAACCGAATGAACTCATGGCGACGGACATATTTGGCCCCTGTCCGAAGGGATACCAGGGTAATCAGTACCTGTTGGTTACCGTGGATGTCTTCTCGAAATTTGTAACAATGAGTCCCATGCAAAAAGCTAACACGAGGAACGTTGTAAGCAGACTGGAACATGCTGTATTTCCAAAAGCTGGTAAACCAGAGTATCTACTATCGGATCATGGAGCTCAGTTTACATCCTTAGAATTTGCTGCAGATATGGAAAGGCTTGGTATTAAGCACATATTTTCAAGCGTGCGCTATCCGGAATCGAATTCTTCAGAAAGATACATGGCTGAATTTTCGAAATTTTGTCGAATTTTCTGTCCGAATGATCATACTAGTTGGGTGAGATTTGTACCCCTTATTGAGGAGTGTCTAAATTCTACAGTGCAGGAGAGCACAGGAGAGGTGCCAATGAGACTTCATCTAGGAAGAAACCCAGAAAGGCCGTGGGACAATCTTTTCAACCACGTTCCTAGAGATCCCGACCTAGGAAGGCAGCAGAGAATTGACAGAGCGAAAGAACAACTCCAGAGAGCAGCACAAAAACGACTGAAAAGAGTAGCTGGAAAACGTTTTGGTACTCCCTTAGAAATTGGAAATCTGGTATTACTACGCAGACCTGTCAAGGCTGACGTGAGTAAGAAAATCTATCCCAAGTTTGGAATAGTATTTATGGGTCCGTTCAGAATTACGAATGCTTATGGAAACAACTGTTATGAACTCTATGATGATGAGAATGATGTCGTATATGGCAAGTTCAATGCTGGAAACTTTAAGAAATATTATCCAAGAGTAAGCCAATAATAATTCCATTTCGTGTTCAAGTGAATTCAGATATTTGTAACAGAGTTTAAAAACAATTTGCAACTGTTTTTAAAACGTGGTGAAGGGAGAATGCCCCCGTAAATTGAATTATACTGAGACCACGGTGGCTGTATTGGCATATGTGAATAAAGTTATGGCCGTCATAGTTGTGACGAGTATATTCATGACGTAGGCGTGGATGATGCAACGCTCGAGCAAGTAGGCTGGCTGAGCTTAGATTCTTGCTGACGTCACGATTTTGTTCGAGAAGGATCTTAGATTTACGACGCAGTCGCAGGGAAGCAAGTAAACGTGCTGAGGAAGAAGTTACGCTATTGGAGGAGAGGCTCGAACCAATGAATTATAGCTTGAAGGGAGACGGAGATTACTGAAACTACCATATTTAATAACTTTTGGCATGCAGAATTGTGGAAAACTATTTTCAGTTATGGCATTGATTTGGAATTTTGAAGAAATTAATTATATGTTTTTGAAATCTGAAAATCCGTCAAGAATAGCCAAAGTTGGAACTTCGAGTAATGATGGAAGAAGAAGCTATGGTAGGGATGGATACGCCCCTTCAAAGTTGATAAAAGGCCTTGCACAGCAGAGAGGAGCTTCTCACTTCGTGGTTTTATTCTGACTTGATAGTCTGACTTCGTGTTCTGATAGAACAAGCATATCGTCATAAGCAAGCGTGGCAGAGCCCACCGCATCGAACAGTATTGGGTATCCAGCAGTGCAATTTTACTGTTACTAAAACTAGGCGAAGTTGGAGCGCACACATAAACGATTCTACAAGTTTATCTATCAAGAATTAGCTACTGCATTTATACTAATTCAATAGTGCATTACAATATTGAGGCGTGTGCGAAAGTTGAACATTTTCATTATAATACTTCAGAAGATATTCGCATTTAAAGACTGCAGAGAAAAGTGTTTTTCTCGAATCCTGAGAAGCACTTTTACTACCACATTCTACGCTACGGCAGACACGTGTATTGCAACCGTGATACTGAAGATTACATTTGGTGATACAACGCTACATTCTACAATGGAACAATACAATCTGGCAGTACTTTCGACTAACATTATAATGGAAGTGGAGATGGAAGACTAAAACTTTAATGCAATTGGGACATACATCAGTAGTGTGAAGTAGCAACATGGAGCTTCGATAATCGTCATTCTACCAAGACGAGCATGTAGTGAACATTCAGCTACACTCATGCATCGTAATCCATCGCTGAATTACATCAAATGGCAGTGGAAATAAATTCATACTCCACAATTATGAACATTTCTGCGGAAATATTTGCAATGAACTTCATGGCTGATTTCTACAAGAACTTCAGGGAACTTTCAAGAGGGGCAAGGGTTTTTCCCAGCACACAAAGAAGAGTTTTGCCAGAAGGATGTCTATCGTCTACACGGAGCAGTGCGATTTCCGGAGGAGGAAGCTGTTCTATTCTCCGAGGGCGCAGGTTCCAGGTTCGAGGTCGGTGCACATCTATCCTGTGGTGAAATGGAACCAGCAGCAGTCTTCTGTGAAATTTTCTTCTAGAACTTCAATCCAACAGATAAGGTAGCCGTGAACGTTTCTTGATTTATTTGAGCCTTTTAGTGAGATCTGAGCAACTATCTTTCCCATATTTTCTGTCATATATTTGATTGCCCCATATTCTTTTGCTAGATGTTTCTGTACTCTGTACACTATGCAGCTTTAAGCCATTTTCTTCGATTTATTGAGACATTATTATGTCATTTGCATGTTTAAACATTTTGGATCAGTTTATACTGAAGTTAAATATTCTTTCGAGAATTTGAATTTTTCGTGTAGTCACGATTTGACTGAAAATTTAACGATTTTCTATGGCAAGTTTGAATTCAGACAGCGTGTCGTTTTATTAAAGTAATTCTTTCCAGTAAATTACTTTGACCAATTTTCTGTCATCCTCAAGAAAGAAGAATGATTAAAAGATTTTAGAGCGTTAAAATCTACTACTTTATCGACGATCTTGGAAATACTAGTCGTTTTTATGAACATGATTGAAACACAGACATTTTTAGTCAATTCTGAAATACCATTGCATTATAGACAATTTTATGAAATATGAACTTTGAATACGATTTATTCAGTACACTATAGTAATGAACATTTGATAGGAGATTTTCTCAATTCTAGATTGAAACAATAATGTTTGCATTTTCTAGTCTATTTGCATTCTATTCGACTATTTCTGCAGTTAAATGAATTTTGCTTGAATATAGTATTTTTATATTGCGATAATTATGATGAGATTAATTCATTTTGATAGACCAGGGAGGCGTGTCTAATCGTATTTGCTATTAAATTTATTTGTGACTGGAAAATTTTTACTTCATATCGCTTCATGAATGAAACCCACGAAGGTTAAATATAATAACAGTTTTCGATACAATTGATGAATATAAGAATTTTTAAAGAGGAACTATGGATGTATAATCGTTAGTTCAGTGGACGTGTAAAAGTCGCTGATGAATAATGCCCTTTAATAAGTGAAGGAGGTTCCCACAGTAATATTGATGATGATGATGAATTTATAAGTGGAGGTTTTTTGTGTGTATTGTGGAAGATTTTGATGCCATATATAATGAGATATATGATGAATTATGGGCCAATTTTGTGCGAGGTATGTTTCCGCTGAGTTGTATTGTTCAGGTCCATTGAAAATTATTCATGTGAAGTTCCTGTTAAAATTAACAAGAGTGATAAATTGATTGAATTATAGATTTTGAATGGAGGTTACCGTCACAAATAATAATTATTAAATCTTATTAAACCTGAATCTAAAATTTAAATATAAGTAACCTTCATCGGTCGATTATATTACCACGATTTAAGAAAATATCAACCGGATAAACGTGTGGTTAATGTATTTCAAATATAAATAAAATATAAATAATGTAAATAACTATGTAAATATCTATAATAATAATTTGAAACAAACGGGATTAATAGAGGCGTGTAAAAATTTTTCAATTGTCGTTTGACTAAGTTATGAACAATCTAAATGTTATAAATAATTATTGAACACTATGATATAACATTATGCGTTTTGCTATTAACATTTAAACAACGCTAGTTCGATAATTGGAATAAACATTTAAATAAGATTTGAGATTAACAGAGTAATCCATTGCAATGTGAACGGAACTTGTATAAATTTTGCGTGATAATATTTGAGTTGAGATGTGAGCATTTAAATTGTTTTGAATGAGAGCTAGACTCTGCGTTGGCCAGCATATGGTGACACTGGTTAGGCAGCTGCGTCCATTTGACGAAGCAAGCATGCAACACTGCTTAGGGTGTATTGCAGGTGGCCAGATAACTGAATGGTGGAGGTCAAGGTCAACTACTTAGCGGCCTTGCGGTTATTAATAAATGTGTGTCAATGAACTAAATTATGAAGTTCATGAACAAGGAAACAAATGCTATATGTCTCGTCCCAGCTCCCTTATCCATTCCAATGTGCATTGTTGTTATTATTACGTTCTTTTGAGCTAGAGAAAGCTGAATTTTTGTATGTGAAGTCTACAGTCCTACAGGAGGACATGGTTGCATTGACAATGGCTTCAGACATCCATAACTATTTTGTTGTTAAATTTTGTTAAAATATTTTTTTTTCTTTATGTGAAATAAATTATTGTGCAGTTTAAATTTTCTGGTCTCCGACTTGGTTCATTTTAAATATCGTGGTGGAGGTTATTGTGAGGGCATACTATTAAGTGATCCAGTTGAAAACCCAGACCCGAGATTAAATTGAATAGGTAAGTAAAAGGTAAGTATGAACCCCCGTATATTTTGGTGTGTTCCACAATAATTTCATGTTAACTACTGTGCTCTAATCTCGGTAGTATCTGTCAGTGCCATTTTCATTGATGTAGCTGTGCCGGTGCAATCGATTATTGGCAATCCGATTGAGGGGGCGGATTTCTGACAGCCTACTATCCGGATTATCGGGGACAGTACATCCACTTTACAATAGGCAGCGCACGAGTAGATTCAACAAATGAGCTACGACGCGCGAAGCATTTCAACAAAGTCACGTTTGCGTTCATATACCATTCGTCCGATAGCGATGAAACTAGGCTGAGATTTTGTGTGCACTCCAGGGAAGGTTTCTAGCTTAGTAAATCCCTTTAAAAATAGGTAGAGCACGAGTAGAATCAACAAATGAGCAACGGCGTGCGAAGCGTTTCAACAAAGTGCCATATAATTTCATATACCATTCATCCGATAGCGATGAAACTTGGGTGAGATGTTGTGTACACTCCAGGGAAGGTTTCTGGCTTAGTACATACATTTACAATAGGTAGCGCAGCGGTAGATTCAACAAATGAGCGATGACACGCGAAGCGTTTCAACAAAGTCCCGTGTAAAGTCATATACCAGTCGACTGATAGTGATAAATGTTTGGTGAATTTTTGTGTACACTCCAGGAAAGGTTTCTGGCTAAGTGAATCCATTTTACAATACGAACCGCATGTTTATATTCAACAAATGAGTGACTACGCGCGAAGCGTTTCGACAACGTCCCGTATACGTTCACATACCATTCATCCGATTGCGATGAAATTTGGGTGAGATGTTGTGTACACTCCAGGGAAGGTTTCGGGCTGAGTACATCCATATTACAATATGTAGCGCAAGAGTAGAATCAACAAATGAGCGACGACACGCGAAGCGTTTCAACCAAGTCCCGTATGCATTCATGTACCATTCGTCCGTAGCTATGAAACTTGGGTGAGATGTTGTGTACACGTCATGGAAAATTTCTGGCTTAGTAAATCCACTATACAATATGCAGCGCACAAGTTGATTCAACAAATGAGGGACGACGCGCGAATCATTTCAACAAAGTCCCATATAAGGTCATATACCATTCTGCCGTTAGCGGTGAAACTTGGGTGAAATATGGTGGACACTCCAAGGAAGGTTTCTGGCTCAGTAAATACATTTCACAGTAGGTAGCACACGAGTAGATTCGACAAATGAACGACGACATGCGGAGCGTTTCAATACAGTCCCCTATGTCTTCATATCCCATTAGTCCGATAGCGATGAAACTTGGGTGAGATGTTGTGGACACTTACGTGACAGTTTCTAACTTAGTAAATACATTTTACAGTACGTAGCGCACGAGTAGATTCAACAAATGAGTGACGGAGCGCGAATCGTTTAAACAAAATCAGGTATGCGTTCATATACTATTCATCCGATTGCGATGAAACATTGATCAGTTATTGTGTACCCGCCAGGGAAGGGGACTTAGTAAATCCATTTCACAATAAGTAGCGCAAGAGTAGATGCAACAAATGGGTGACGACGCGCGAAGCGTTTCAACAAAATCCCCTATTGCGTTCATATAACATTCTTCGATTGCGATGAAACCTTGATGAGTTATTGTGTACACGCCAGGGAAGGGCTTCGACTTAGTAATACATTTCTCAATAGGTAGCGCACGAGTAGATTCAACAAATGAGTGACAGCGCACGAATCGTTTAAACAAAACCCCGTATACGTGCATATACAATTCATCCGATTGCGATGAATCATTGATGAGTTATTGTGTACACGCCAGGGAAGGGTTTCAACTTAGTAAATCCATTTCACAACAGGTAGCGTACGAGTAGATTCAACAAATGAGTGACAGCGATGAAACTTGTGAAAGTAGTTGTGCACGCTTCCACGAATGGTTCTAAATTAGAAAATCCATTTTACGATAGCTTAGAGGCAGTTAACATGTTGTGTATCCAAAAGCACTTGAAGAAACAGAATTTCAACGCCAACACTTTCTTTGATTGGCATTGCAACGCATGCCGGGTACAGCTTGCTAATCCACATGGCACCCACCCTTCACCAACATAATATTTGTAATTTAAGTAGGTTATGTTAAATTGAGGTTAATGGCGGAATTGATTGCGGCTGTGTGGCGGGAAGGACCCAATAAGTGCTCAGCCAATCAGGGACGTTTTGATTTGAGACCATGCTCGGAAAATTTTAGAAAGTTTCGATTCACTGCCCGCCCTAGGTCGTGATCGTGACCAAAATGGCGGCTTAACGAAGACGACGGAGGCCATTATTACAATTTTGGGAGATAGAAACACACCCTTATACAAGTAACTTTGAATTTCTGATTATCGTTTAACCAACCCTCCATACAGCAGTTTCAATTTAAATTAGAATTAAATAAGAAACACACCCTTATACAAGTAACATTGAATTTCTGATTATCGTTTAACGAACCCTCCATACAGCAGTTTCAATTTAAATTAGAATTAAATAAAACTTTCAATTGGTAAGTGTATGACCAAATTATAAACTTACCTTTGAATGTTGTGTTAGTTAAAAATCTTCCCGATGTAGGCCTATTGCTTTGATACATTTGGACCGAAGTCCATCGTCTCTTGGAAACGAAAAGACTTTAACTTTGGTCTCCCTGTCATAAATCCCTCTGCATCTCAGGACACTAGACTACATCTATACACCATCTTGAACATGTAGATACAGAGCCCGTGTTTGGACCAGAGTCCAACGACCCCATTTTGCAAATTTCCGAAATCAGTTCAGCACGAGACAAAAGCTATCTCAGGCTGGGCGAAAACTAGGTAAAATCTGGCTTCACTGATATCGGTAATATGCAAGTAAGGTAGGAAGAGAAATAATCGAAAATAAAATAATTCATTAAAATATGTCTATTTATAATTAAAACTTTAAATATTTGGCATAAATCATCAAAAATAAACAAAACACTCACACATAAAAAATCAACACACCACAAAAATTAAATAACGCTCCTACTCTTCGACGAATGATATCCAGAAAATTGTCAGTCCATTCTGGTATCATTAAAAATTTCTATTTACACACTTCTAGGCGATCATGATTCGGTGAAGAGTTCTAATGATCCCTATCTGTACACTCGCAGTTTTCCATTTCTGAAGATTGATCTTTGATTGTTCAAATATTATACAAATATTTTATGTTTCGTTTCTAAAAATTGTTGTATCACTTTCACCTGCATAATGTGCTATCCAAAAATTAATAATTATGGAAGATTATTGCACAAAATTCTTTTGTACGATTATGCAGTAATATAATATTCCGAATGTTAATATTATTTGCATTTATGACTGTTTCATTGAACAATTTGTTTATAATTTTCATCTTTTTTAGAGTAATATGAAAATTATCAATTTTAGCCTATTTTCACTTTATGAAAAAAAAATAGGCTTATGAGATACCTTTTGTCCGTGTATGTGCGTGTGTGTGTGTGACCCCCCCTCCCTAATATTTTCTAAACGGCTGGAGCGATTTCAATGAAACTCGGTAAGATCATAGCACCATCCTGGCCGACCCCGACCGTACCCTTCAATTTTATTGTGTCTCACCAATCCAACATGGCGGCTGTGCGAAATATTTCACCAGCATTCAGTATCTCCGAAACTATTACCGATATCACCCTGAAATTGTGTACGGTGATAAAGGGCACTACTAGAAGTTCACCTATGAGATTTTCAAAAACCTGGTAACTACAAAACCAACATGGCGGCCAAGCGAATTTGAGACTTTTAAATAGACTTTTCTCGTGATATAACCATCCAAACGTAATGAAACTTGGTACAGCAAAGGTTTATACACATTGTAATGCACTGGCATCTAATTTAGTTAAATTGTTTACATAACCTCAAAATGGCGGCTGTGCGAAATATTTGACTGGCATTCTATATCTCCGAAACTATTACAGATATCACCCAGAAATAATTTTGTACGGTGATAAAGGGCACTGGTAAAAGTTCATCTATGTAACTTTCATAAACCTGTAAAGTACAAAACGAACATGGCGGCCAAGCGAATTTGAAACATTTTAATAGACTTTTCTCGTGATTTAACTCTCTGAGCGCAGTGAAATGTGGTATGGTAAATAATTATACATATTGTAATGCACTGGCATCTAATTTAGTTTAATTGTTTACGTAACCACAAGATGGCGGCTGTGCGAAATTTTAAAATTAAGCTTTTATTTCCTGTGTCGTACTCATGCGATCGAAGTGAAAGTTTGAATAGTGAACCTAAGCAATAATTTTCCTTTGATGGTACATAACTCTATGGCCTATACATAGAACAATCCAAAATGGCGAGCATCCGAAATATTTAGACGGTTCTCAATATCTACGAATCATTTACAGCAATCAAACATAATTTTTTAATGTTCACAGAGGCTATGAACATAAGTTCACCTATAGGACTTTCAGTAACCTGGTAAGCACAAATCCAACGTGGCGGCGACGCGAAGTATAAATATTTAAATGGACGTTTCTCGCGATTTAACCATCCGAGTGTAATGAAACGTTGCACGTTAAATGCTTATACAAATGTTAATCCACTGGCATTTAATTTATTTCAATTGTTTTCATAACCACAAGATGGCAGCTGTGCGAAATTTTAAAATCTCGTTTTTACTTCTTGTATTCTAATGATGCGATTGAAGTTTGAATACCACATATACACAATAATCTTCTTGTAATAGTACATAAATGAAAAATCCAACCTGACAACCATCCGAAATATTTAGACGGTTCTCAATATCTACGAATCTATTACAACCTTCAAACTGTATTTTTTTTTATGTTGATAGAGGCAATTAACATGAGTAGGATATATGAAAATAGGCTGTATAGTTCTTCACGGAACTACTTGTTTTTTATTCACAATAGGTCTCACATCACCAATGAATTATTTGATAACCATCTCAAATGATGTTATATAAATAAACACAAATTATTATTATTAACAATAATAATTGTTATAATTTTATATAATTCAATTAATTAAATTTCTCCAAATAATTATTAAGTTATTT
Source organism: Meconema thalassinum (assembly GCA_946902985.2). Classification (NCBI taxonomy): domain Eukaryota; kingdom Metazoa; phylum Arthropoda; class Insecta; order Orthoptera; family Tettigoniidae; genus Meconema; species Meconema thalassinum. Next base: position 745,740,601 of record OX336390.1, read on the forward strand.
TTACTCTGAGTTAATCTTCAAAATATTTAAATTTCAAAATATTCATAACAGAATTTATTATTATTATTATTATTATTATTATTATTATTCGTGAATATTCTTCAAAATTATTTATAACAGGTCTCACTTCTCTCAAAATTAGTTCATGAAGATTGGCATTAAATTAGTTGACTGGTTCAAAATTTATTATTATTATTATTTCAGGCACTCCCAAGTATTTATTATAAACATTCTCAGATATTTATTTATCTTCTATTATTGCATTTGCAACCATTTATTTTCTCAATAAGCTTTGGTCAGATTCATCAAATCTAACAATATTATATTTTATTTATTAGGCACAAAATCGGGAATCTAGATAATTGACCATTATTTTACCTCCCTCTTCATTCTTACTTGGTGCTTTTAGAAACGTTTTCTAAACGTATTCTTCCTTCAAAACTATTGCCATTTGATATTATTTAAATAATCTCATTTGTCTAACCATGTTCCTAAATATAAATATCCACGGTTATTTCTAACTCTGTTCATAAACATTAATTTCTCCTTCACAAATATTGAAATAAATAAATGTTATTATATTTATCACAGTCCCATAAATATTTAAACAATTTCTATGTTTATTATTATTATTCCTTCTAACCACATTAAATAATAATTATTATTATTGGCAATCTCTAAAAAATCATTATTATGATTTTTACAACATTTACAATTATTATTATGACCCCAGTTATTAAATATTCAAATATAAACAATAAAACAAAATATTTAAACCCTCACCTTGATTTAACAAGTATCACAAATTATTTACAACTTTCTCATATCATGATTTTTTATTTAATAACATTACTGATTATTGATAGTGTAAATTAAATTATGATAATGGTGCTATCACCTTTCAAATAGTTTGATTAAATTAAATTATTTATTTAACGGTGTATCGTCACATAAATAATTATTAATAGAATATTAGTCTCTTTTATTATTACATCACTGTTTTATCATTATTAAATAATTAAGAAATTAATTTAAACAATCCAAGCTTCGATCAAGCATCTAAGAAGCTATATATAAAAAAAAGATATTCCTATTCCTGTAAACTAATTCAGAATGTCTTATATAAGGAAGACATCAATGTAACTGTTCTGACAGTATAGAAAATTGTATATTAAATTGCCAGACCCTGCAATGGTGCTCCATTTGTTGTACTGGACAAATACACATGAAGTTTGACTCGAAGATGGTGTTGACTTTTTATTATGAATGGTAAAAAGAAATTCTCAACTACATTAGCCTAGTGAGAAATACATGTAGAATATCAGCTTACCTCATTCTTGATGTGATGGTAATGCGTGTCCTTGGTGTTCGCCACTAACTATTAGCATTGCGATCTCCCTTGGTCATCAGCGACTCCATTGCCTCGTCTTCGTTGCCCTCCATTGCAAACCTATCCTCGCACGATTTAACGACACATACTGGCGGTAATAAATGCGCGTACATAAACTCTCCCGTTATACATTCTACTGTCCAACATTATGAAATGTTCCATTTCTAAACACGATTTGTTCACTTTTAGAATGTTCATTCGTCGACTGTGATTTCACTGTTCTGTATTTGACTAGTTATGACAGGAACAACTTTTAGGAGCATGCAATTCAACGAGTGCGCTAGGCAACACTTGTCCCGCATCGTAGGCTAAACTATTTTCGGGTAATGAGTACTCCTCAGACGTCTCTACCATGTAGGTAGTCCCCTCTAATATCCTATAAACCAGGGACCCGGAACAGAACTGAAATGCGTTACGTAACGCTGTGTTCCACGTTACGTTCCGTATGCCATACCGCGGCCCCGACCTGGCTTGCGGTATCGTTCCGGAACTGTAACTTGGAACTCGGTACGAGCATGTGGAACGTTACAGCCCTGGAACGGTACAGTCGGAACTCGACTCCCAACTGTACCGAGCATCAAGGTACGTGTTAGCGGAACGTTACGTATGGAACGGTACATGACTGGAACGATTCCTCAGCGTTACCAGTTGGAAAGTTACTCTGCGTACCGTTCTTGGTTATCGAAATAGAGTAACGTTTCTACCAGTACCCGGTTACACTGTGTACCGTTCCAGGTTATACCAACCAGCCACCCGGTATCTATGCGTAACGTTCCAGGTTCTCATGTTCCAACGGAAAGTGGAACGGTACAGAGCCTGTAACAGTACAGCAGCATTTCCCAAAATGTATGTAGGCCTACAGACTATTACAGGACTGTTACCGGTACTACTGTACACTAGCTATTAAAACCATTATGGCTATTACACCGATTTTTTACGTCGACTATTACGGCTATTACACAGTCTATTTAGTTACCACGGCAATTGTAACACTGCGTTTATTACACTGTTACGCTGGTTATTACAAACTGTCACATAATAGCCTAATTACACAGCAACTACATCAATTACGTACCTGTTCTCTTATCTAGGGGCATTTCTTTCATGATATCGAAATACTCTATGTAGCCTAAGGATAATTTTCAGTATCTACTGTCCTACCTAGAACCCTGATAAAAAAGATCCTTTTTTCTGCGTCAACAACTATCCCAGTTTGAACGATGCCATATGCAATTCCAGGCAAATTATTTATTCAAACATAGGATAATTACTTCTTGAAATATCAATAAAAATAAAAATACTGATTTCAGTCTGAGTGCGTGCCGCATCAGACAGGGCAAGGCACCTTGCTCGTTTCGATCGCGGTCATACTGTAGCCTACGTTAGAAATATGTTTCCTAAAAACAATACGATGGATCCCATTGATTCGAAATATTTATTGTTGCTCCATATAGAGGTTTGGAACATAGGCTATTGTTCATCGGTCCATGCAGTTGAGGTCTTTATGGAATTTGTCTGATAGGCCTAAACTTTGTTATTGTGATGTCTGTAGTAACGTATGTAATTGTAATGAAGGCATGGCTTGGGAAGGAGTAGGCCGTGGCCTTGACTTAGGAACTCTCCACGCATTTTCCAGGAGTAGAAGTGGGAAAACACGGAAAACCACTCTAAGATGTCTAAGTTGGGAATCCAACTCACCTTCTCGCAGCGTTGCCATATAAGGCAGAGTGTAACCTACACACCAAACTTTAGCTCCATTGTGACCAATAATAGTATTTCTTATCTAAATTAAACCTCCCGTTCTTGCTTTTCGTTTACTTGTTAGCCTATTTTCATTTAGTAGTGATAGAAGCCATTTTTCGGTGATGCTTAATTCTAATAATGAAAGCTATTCAGTCGTGTTGACCGACTGAAAAGCTTCCTTTATTATTTACATTTATGAAAGATAGGCCTATGACATCACATCTAGTTCGTGTGTGTGTGTGTTTGCAAGTGACCGTCGCTCCCCTCCCCAATAAAATCTTAACTGCTGGAGCGATTTCAACGAAACTCGGTAAGGTCATTTTGTCCGACCCGACGGCGCTCTTCAAATTTTATTAGATCTCACCAATCCAACATGGCAACTGTGCGAAATATTTCACCGGCATTCCATATCTCCGAAACTATTACAGATATCACCCTGAGGTTTTGTATGGTGGAAATAGCACTAATAGAAGTGTGACGATGGGACTCTCAAAAACTTCTTTACAAAACGAACATGGCGGCCAAGCGGAGTTTTTGTATTTAAATAGACTTTTCTCGCATTTAAACCATCCGAGCGCCGTCACACATGGTACAGCAAATGGTATACACCTTGTAATGCACTGACATCCTATTGAGCTCAATTGTTTACATAACTTCAAGATGGCGGCTGTGCGAAATTTTTAAATTAAGGTTTAATTCCTTGTGTCCTAATCATGCGATTGAAACCAACGTTTGAACAATGAACCTACGCAATAATCATCATCTAATAGTACATAGCCCTATGGCCTACAAAGTATATACAAATCCAATATGGTGACCATCCGAAATATTTAGACGATTCTCAATCTAACCTAGTTAGTAGCCTATTTTTATTTATGAATAAATAGGCTTATTAGATCACCTTTTGGCCGCGTGTGTGTGTACGTGTGTGTGCCCCCACCCACCACTAATAAAATCTAAGTGGCTGGATAGATTTCAATTAAATTCGGTAAGGTCATAGTACTATTCAGGCCGACCCCGACCGTGCCTTACAAATTTCATTACGTTTCAACAATCCAACATGGCGGCGGTGAGAAATATTTCACTGGCATTCTATATATCCGAATCTCAGAAGACTTATGTTACTTAGGAAGCAAAATAACCAGTGATGGACGGAGGAAAGAGGATATAACAAGTAGTTCCGTGAAGAACTATACAGCCTATATTCATATATCCTGCTCATGTTAATTGTCTCTATCAACATACAAAATTTCAGTTTAATTACTGTAACAGATTCGTAGATATTGAGAACCGTCTAAATATTTCAGATGGTCGCCAGGATAGATTTTTATTTTTGTACTATTACATTAAGATTATTGTGTACGTGTGGTATTCAAACTTCAATCGCATGATTAGAACACAAGAAGTAAAAACGAGATTTTAGAAGTACGCACACCAGCCATCTTGTGATTATGCAAACAATTGAATTAAATTACATGCCAGTGGATCAACATTTGTATAAGCATTTAACGTGCAACGTTTCACGGCACTCGGATAGTTAATTCGCGAGAAACGTCCATTGAAATATTAATACTTCGCGTCGCCGCCATATTGGATTTGTGCTCACCAGGTTACTGAAAGTCCTATAGGTGAACATATGTTCATAGTCTCTATGAACATTAAAAAATTCAGTTTGGTTGCTGTAAAAGATTCATAGATATTGAGAACCGTCTAAATATTTCGGCAGCTCTCCATTTAGGATTGTTATATGTATAGGCCATAGAGTTATGTACCATTCAAGGATAATTATTGCCTAGCTTCATTATTCAAACTTTCACTTCGATCGCATGATTACGAAGCAAGAATAAAAACTTAATTTTAAAATTTCGCACAGCCGCCATCTTGAGGTTATGTAAACAATTGAATTAAATTAGATGGCAGTGCATTACAATCTGCAAAATCATTTACTGTACCACATTTCACTGCGCTCAGAGAGTTAAAACACGAGAAATGTCTATTAAAATATTTCAAATTCGCTTGGTCGCCATGTTCGTTTTGTACTTTACAGGTTTATGAAATATACATAGGTAAACTTGTATCAGTACCCTTTATCACCGTACAAATTTGCATGATGATATCTGTAATAGTTTCGGAGATATAGAATGTCAGTGAAATATTTCGCACAGCCGCCATTTTGAGGATATGTAAACAATTTAACTAAATTAGACTCCAGTGCATTACAATGTTTATAAACATTTGCTGTACCAAGTTTCATTACGTTTGGATAGTTAAATCGCGAGAAATGTCTATTTAAAAGTCTCAATTTCGCTTGACCGCCATGTTGGTTTTGTAGTCACCAGGTTTTTAAAAGTCTCATAGGTGAACTTCTAGTAGTGCCCTTTCACAATTTCAGGGCGATATCGGTAATATTTTCGGAGATATTGAATGCTGGTGAAATATTTCGCACAGCCGCCATGTTGCATTGGTGAGACGTAACAAAATTTGAAGGGCACGGTCGAGGTCGCAGGGAATAGTGCTATGAACTTACCGAGTTTCATTGAAATCGCTCCAGCCGTTTAGATTTTATTAGGGGGGACACACACACACACACACACCTCACACACACGCACACACACACGGACAAAAGGTGATCTCATAAGCCTATTTTTTCAAAATTGAAAATAGGCTAAAAAAAGTAGGTTGGCTCAGGCAAGGAAAGCATTTCTACAGAAAAAGAATCTGTTGACATCGAGCGTGGCACTCTTTGGAAGTGAAAATTGGACTATTGGTGCAGCAGAAAAGAGGAGATTTGAATCGTTTGAAATGTGGTGTTACAGGAGAATGATGAAGATCAGATGGGAAGATAGGGTTACAAACGAAGAGGTATTAAGACGAGTGGGAGAGGAGAAATGATTCTGGCGACTGCTAATGAAGAGAAGAGATAGGTTGGTAGGACACATACTAAGACACCCAGGAATGGCAAACTTAGTTATGGAAGGAAGTGTCGAGGACAAGAACTGTAGGGGTAGACCGAGATTAGAATATGTTAAACAGTTTGTCTCGAATGTAGGGAGTGATACCGGTAGCTATGTAGAGATGAAACGCTTAGCTCAGGACAGGGAGACATGGAGAGCGGGATAAAACCAGTCAAATGACTGAAGACTCAAACAACAACATCAGCCGATATGAATGAATTGATAAAATAATATCAAAGACACAAGATAAATGTATAGCGTAACACTAAAAGGTCCTTGGTATTGAACCTTATATGGTGCACCATAAAGAAAGATGGAAAATTGAACGCCTAAATCAACATACCGTAACATGATGTATGAAAACATGATAAAATAATCATTTGCAACACATTTCAAACACATATTAAAAGTCTAACAAGAAGTTCCGTGACGATCTAAAGAGCCTACTTTTCCTAAAATTAAGTTTCATGCCAATGATTAATCTACAGTATATGAACCCATCTAGAATAATTACGAAATTAAGTTGGTAATATCGAAATGTCTAATTAGTTCGAAAAAAACTGGTATAATGTAGACTAATAGAGCAGTACTGTTGGCAGCACTGGCGATTTAATATATACGTCTTCGTTCCATCTCTTAAGGTACAGAATACACAATTTGGTTGAAGTCCAATGAACTTTACATGCAGTTAGACTATGGATTTATCAGCACGCGTAAAAGCATGTTTGGCAACAATGTCATGCGTGTGCTGGTCAGAAATGATCTGAAATATTATGATGTCCTTTTGTGCCAATTATGGATGAAATCCATTTGTTAGTATAGAAGTTACATGTTTTTAAAAATTGGACCTATCTGCAGGCATAGAATCATGTTGGCAGCACTGACTTATACTGAATCTAGAATGCCAGCTGCTATACGTGTGCAAAGTATGGAGCTGCTGGCTTCCATATTTTCTGATTTATTGATATTAGGGGAAAAATATCGACAGGATTTTTTAACAGTTGGCAGCCCTGATTGCTCTTAAGAATAAACAGTCATATCTGTTATGGTACACATAGCACATACGAAATTTGGTTGAAATCCAACTGATAGTATAGGAGTTACATGTATTTAAAAATTGGTGCTATCAGCAGGCTTATAATTATGTTGGTAGAACTGACTATTTAAGTTACTCCAAATTAATCTAAAATTTAAGGTACTATACGTGTGCATAGTTTATAGCTTGTAACGTGTTTTTCGAGGGTTTTTTATGCAACTGGCATAAGTCAGTAGGAAGCCATTCTATATTTATTTACGCGGCAAATTGTTCAGCCAAGATAATTTTTCATGTTAATTTATTATAATTATTATTAAGATATTTTCGGAGCATTTTATAAAAATTATAAGCATACAGATAGGTTTTCTATGTCTTAGAAAACGCTAACAAGCAAATTATTACGAACGACGATATCATAGAAAATTATCTGATTACGGAATTTTACGGAGTTTTGTCAGTTAGGGTATTTGAGAGACATGACTCACTGGGAATTCTAATACAAGCTGATTCCTGTCGAGAAGCATGACGCAATCTTGGGTCGCATGGTCTAGAAGAGGCGAATTGTTGAAACGGAAAACGACTTCTCCCTCTCGCCCGCGGAGTGTAATGAACCGGAGGAGGGGAAGTGGCGGCGTGCTCAGCCAATCAGCGGAGACAACGTAAGCTAGGAGACTGCTCCGGAGTGGGGGAGCCGACAGGTGAATATATCGTTCGACGCGCCGTGAGACGCGGACAATCTGTGAAATAATTGACGAGTATGGGTGCGCGTGCGAGTGGCTCCGATGTTCGGTGGAGTTAAGGACTATCTGTGAAATACTTGAGGAGTATGGATGCGCGTGCGAGTCGCTCCGATGTTCAGTGGAGTTAGCGACGAACTTTTGTAAAATTTGGTTGTACGAGTGTTTGGGTCCGAGGTACGGACCATAGAATTATCTAATCTACCAGAATATCATCAAATTCCGACGGAGATGACGACGTCGAGGAGACTGTGGGAAGCTCACAACATCATCAAGAACGAGGGAAATGCCTTGGCAATTTCCAATGGTAAGCGCAAATGACGCGGAAATACGCAATCTCTCATTTTTCTTTGTTTTATATTTCATATTTCAGTAACTTCATAGCTTGGAAATAAGAGTAAAATCAATTTATCAGACTCCGTTTTCACGTAATTTTCTATCGGTAATATTCAAATCACAACGCTCCAATTTAAATTTTATACTTATTATTTTTATTAATTTTGCTATACTTGTTTTATATAATAAATTCATTCCTTTTACAATGCAATCTTTGCTTTCAGTAGGTAGCATTAGATATAGACCAATTCCTTCTCCTGATACAATTGTTTGTTGGGTTAATGATCAAATCATACCACGATCTGAGTGAATAGAGTCTTGAAGGTGTTCTGCCAGAGCTAGACGTTGTTAAATACAAATTTAGATTTCAACATTGCATTGAGGTCTTGGCGCCCATTAAAACAACATAGCTTAGGCAAAGGTAAACAGTCACATTTATCTCACCCAACAGTTAGGAGCTAGCAAAGCGTTTCATTTGTACGCTCAACGTGGAGCAAAGTAAATACCGTTTCACTTGTCATCCCAGCCTAAGCAACACGTTTCATTTGTCGCCGACAACTTGGGGCTGAAAACCTAATAACATTTGTGGAAGGAGAAGGGTATATATTTCTGTGCCTGTATTTTGGGGGTTATTTGTCTTTATCAGTGTATATCATTATGGGGGATGAGAAAGAAAGACAGATGAGGTTACGTAGTGGTCATCAACGGGAAAGTGATGATACGAGCAGTATGTCGAGTGATGGTAGTACCGGGGTAGCGGAGGTAAATCCCGATACTGAAACAGGGAGTGTAGGCGGCCAACCAGAATTAAAAACTTTACTTCTCGAGTTCATGTATCAGAACAAAGTTAGTAGTGATGCCTTAAACGCAAAATTAGAACAAAACAGTAGGGAAAATAAAGAAAGTACAGAAGCTTTAAATGCAAAGTTAGAACAGAATAACGCTAAATTAGAACAAAACAGTAGGGAAAATAAAGAAAGTACAGAAGCTTTAAATGCAAAGTTAGAACAGAATAACGCTAAACTAGAACAAAACAGTAGGGAAAATAAAGAGAGTAATAGGGAATTGAGCGATAGTTTAAACGCCAAATTAGAACAAAACAGTAGGGAAATGAGTGACAAATTCGAACTGATTAGAGGTGAGATCAGGGGGGTGATGGAAGAAAAGGCTAAAGAGATTATTGCAGATGTAGACAGAAAATTAGGAAAAGTACAGGAGGAGTTGGAAATTAGAATCAGTACACAGGCTGAAAATTTAAAAGAACTAGTGCAACTGGAAACACAGCAGGTCAAAAAGCAATTGGGGGGAGAAATTGACAAAATTCAGGTAGCTACTAAAGAGGTTAAGGAACAGCTGGGGGGTAGAATTGAGAAAGTCCACTCACAAATAGTTGCAGAAGTAAATGATTTAAGAGAGAGTAATAGAGAGAGCATTAGCAAGATTGAGGAGAAACAAGCAAAGCTATATGATAAAGTAGAAGAATCAGAAGGAAACATTAAATTAACAGTAAACAGTATTGAGAGGAAGGCTGAGGAGAAAATCGCAGAATTAGAATTAAAATTAAAAGCTAGGATCAGGCAAGAAAATAGTCAGAATAGGCCAGTTTTTGTGAATAGCACACACAGGGAGGTAGAACTGGGTAAGTTCAGCAATCGACAGGGGTGCCCAATGGAGTTCATGAACACTATAGAAAATAAATTCGGGGAAAGGTTGGAAAATGGTAGTATTGAGTGGTGCCAGGTAGTTGAAATTTTAGAACAAGTGTTTGTGGGGGAAACGAGGAATTGGTTTGCTGTCTACAGAGACAAGTTTACTGATATCAATGATTTTAAAATGAAATTCTGTGAAAAGTTCTGGAATGAGGTTATTCAGTCGCAGCATCGTGAGGGAGTAGTGTGTGGTAAATATAACCCTAAAGGAAGCTCCACCATGACCGAATACTTTTTAGGGCAGGTATTAGTGTGTAAATATCTGGATGGCTTGAAGGAGGAAAGTGATGTGGTAAGGTTGCTACTTAGGCACTTTCCCTATAGGATCAAGGAGGCTGCTTGTATCCAGAATGTAAAGACTATATCACAAGTAGAAAATTTGTTAAGCACATTTGATGCACTAGGGAGAGGGGGTTATGAGGACAATTTCAATCGGAACCAGGGTAATAATAATAATAGACCTAATGAAGCCAGGCATCAGGAAGTTCAAGGGAACGGTGGCGAAGGGGCCAACGCTCAAAATAGAAATTATAATAATCAGCTATATCAGAACAGAGGAAATGGCTATGGTAATCAGTATCAAGGGAGGAACAATGATTTCAGGGGAAATCAAGGGAGGAACAATGATTACAGGGGAAATCAAGGGAGAAACAATGATTTCAGGGGAAATCAAGGGAGAAATTATAATGACAATAATTACAACCAGAATAGGGGTCAAGGAAGAGGACAGCCTAGTGGTAGTAATATACAGCCAAACAATGACAACACAGCCCAGAACAACCAGACCAGTTTAGTAGTTAGTAGTACTACGGCCAGCTGTAGCGGTTCTTTAAACGCGAACCAGGCTGCGAAGTAAGGTCAGAATCTCAGTCTGTAGCATGCCCTGTCCATACAATTATACAGGAACCCTATGACCTAAATGTAAGAAATGAATTATTACATGAACTAAATGATGAAGGTATTATTCAGGAAGTGGTTAGTAAGAGCCCCATAGTTAAATTTAACGTGTCCGAGGCGTACACAGATGTTTTAATTGATAGTGGTTGTATGAAGAGTTGCATAAGTAGTGCATTTTATGATAAAATGAAAGGAACTGGAGTAAATTTTGAGGAGATGCCAATTAAAAGCACTTTTGTTATCACAGCTGTTGGGAAGAGGTCTGAAGTAATTTCTAAGCAAGTTTTAGTAGACATTAAAATTAATAATCATGTAGAGAAGCAGATTTGTCTTGTAATTCCAAATTTAGTATTCAGTGTTATCTTGGGATCAGAGTGGCTAAGTAGAGTGTCTGGTAACTTATGTTATGATGTAGGGAGTTTGAAATTTAAATGGGGAGATTCTGAAGTAGAAGTAGCGTTCAATGACCATATTCAGAGGAGTAGTATTGTAGGTGTGATTTGTACTTTAAATGAGATATCGCCAGCCGTAGAGCGGGGTTCTCCATGTTTTGTGGGCAGTGTGATTACGAACGGAAGTCTAGAGGACTCGTTACGTGAGGCTGCATTTCAGGGAAATATAGAGGATGAACAGTGTGTTCGGCTCTATGATGTGTTATGGTGTAATAGGAGAGTGTTTGAGGATCGCATTGGTATGGCCAATTGCTATACACATTCATTGAACGTTATTGATAGGTCAGTATTCACAGGACATAGATATCCTGTACCTTTCGCTTATCACTGCAGTTGAGGCACAAATTAATCAGATGCTTGAAGATGGGATTATTGAGCACTCTAGCAGTCCGTATGTTAATTCTTTGATCACAGTACCCAAAACCGACGGCACGGTTCGTATTTGTTTAGACGCTTGTTTGGTTAACAGTAGAATTAGTTCAGATCAGCTGAAATCTATGTCAATAGAGGAATTAATGCAAACATTTGAGGGGAAGAAGTATTTCACTTGTGTAGATTTGAGTTCCAGTTTTTGGCAAGTGCCACTTATGTACGAAGATAGACCATTTACAGCTTTTAGTCATAAATATAACCTTTATCAATTTTGTAGAACACCTTATGGGTTAAAGAGTAGTTCAGCAGCTTTAATTAGGGCTTTAAACATCGCATTAGGGGATGACACAGGAGAGTTTGTAACCATTTACATAGATGATATGGTAATTAGTTCACGCAGTTTTGAGGAGCATCTACGTCATTTAGATATAGTTTTTCAGAAGTTAGATCAGGCAGGGTTCACTTTGAAGCTGTCTAAGTCGTCATTCTGTCAGTCAGAAGTGACATTTTTAGTTCATAGAGTGTCGAGTAGAGGTGTGACACCATAGGAAAGTAGGGTTAGCATGTGTGGACAGTAGCAACAGGGCATCGTTACAGACACTGAGAAATATGCTAGGTAGAGCAACGTGATGACGTTCATTTAAGGGAGCCACTTGCAAGGTTGGAAGCAGGTGACGCAGTAACATTTATAGTTTCCAAACGTATTGGAAAAACAGCATATGTGCTGGAGGATAGTAAGGGAAACAGATTATACGGGACGTATAATATACATAGTCTACGAAAATATGTGTCATAAAGTGAGTGTGTTTAGCTGGCGAACCAGCCTATCAAATGAGTAAGTGTGGTATTTGGTCGTGGGAGGAGTTGGTCTTCCAGGCAGGCGTATCAGAAGTCACACAGGGGGGTAGTATGTAAGTAAATGAGAGTTTTTAAGGTACAGGGAAATATGACAGGATTGTCGGATGCTCTTGAGCACTAAAATGTCTCGATACACCAAGGCCAGAATTTGGTAGCGCTGGTGAATTCCCATTTGCCTCCAAGAGATGGGTGAGCGCTTGTACATGGTATTTTTGCTTAAGGCGTCCACGAGGCAAAAGATGGGCCATCAGAATGCGAGACAGTCCTTCATGAAACTCATACATATCAGCACACGTGATTTCTATTTACGGCCTCGCCATGTAAGATTTGTAAGTGTGTAATTTAAGGTAATTTGTACAATGGTATTATTTCTGTGTTGAGAACTAGTATTAAGTAGAATATGGTCTACGGGAACTTAACAAGACAGGGCGATTACGGCACAGAAATATTTGGTGTTATATGTAATGCGCATTTACTGTTTTTTTTTTTTCAGAAGTCAATATTAATTTAATCTACTATAAAGAGAGATCAAGTATTATGGTCACGAGGCGCTGCCACAATAGTGTGATCGTGTGCTCAGTGAGAAATGGGATTAATTTCACAATAAGGAAGGAACCCCCAGTGACATTAGGAAGTTCTATGGTGATATAAATATATCAGAACACCTTCAATGCGTGTGATATAACATCATAAATACATAGTGCTCACACATTAATTATGTCTATTTCTCCAACATAGAGAAATTTGAGAGGCGGAAATATCCGTGGAACACTATTTTATATGAGAAACATTGGACTGGTTGCAAAGTGCAATCCATAGTGACAACAAACTTTGACGCAAAGTGCGTGAAGAAAAATTATGAGTGTATATATCTGTAATTTAGGGAGATTTCATTTATGTAATATGTATTTTGGATGGGGTTTATTAACGTGTCTGGGATAATCGGATAATGGACCGTCGTCACGGTAAATCATCCGATGATCCGAGGCGAATATGTAACGTGTTTTTCGAGGGTTTTTTATGCAACTGGCATAAGTCAGTAGGAAGCCATTCTATATTTATTTACGCGGCAAATTGTTCAGCCAAGATAATTTTTCATGTTAATTTATTATTATTATTAATTTATTATAATTATTATTAAGATATTTTCGGAGCATTTTATAAAAATTATAAGCATACAGATAGGTTTTCTATGTCTTAGAAAACGCTAACAAGCAAATTATTACGAACGACGATATCATAGAAAATTATCTGATTACGGAATTTTACGGAGTTTTGTCAGTTAGGGTATTTGAGAGACATGACTCACTGGGAATTCTAATACAAGCTGATTCCTGTCGAGAAGCATGACGCAATCTTGGGTCGCATGGTCTAGAAGAGGCGAATTGTTGAAACGGAAAACGACTTCTCCCTCTCGCCCGCGGAGTGTAATGAACCGGAGGAGGGGAAGTGGCGGCGTGCTCAGCCAATCAGCGGAGACAACGTAAGCTAGGAGACTGCTCCGGAGTGGGGGAGCCGACAGGTGAATATATCGTTCGACGCGCCGTGAGACGCGGACAATCTGTGAAATAATTGACGAGTATGGGTGCGCGTGCGAGTGGCTCCGATGTTCGGTGGAGTTAAGGACTATCTGTGAAATACTTGAGGAGTATGGATGCGCGTGCGAGTCGCTCCGATGTTCAGTGGAGTTAGCGACGAACTTTTGTAAAACTTGGTTGTACGAGTGTTTGGGTCCGAGGTACGGACCATAGAATTATCTAATCTACCAGAATATCATCAAATTCCGACGGAGATGACGACGTCCAGGAGACTGTGGGAAGCTCACAACATCATCAAGAACGAGGGAAATGCCTTGGCAATTTCCAATGGTAAGCGCAAATGACGCGGAAATACGCAATCTCTCATTTTTCTTTGTTTTATATTTCATATTTCAGTAACTTCATAGCTTGGAAATAAGAGTAAAATCAATTTATCAGACTCCGTTTTCACGTAATTTTCTATCGGTAATATTCAAATCACAACGCTCCAATTTAAATTTTATACTTATTATTTTTATTAATTTTGCTATACTTGTTTTATATAATAAATTCATTCCTTTTACAATGCAATCTTTGCTTTCAGTAGGTAGCATTAGATATAGACCAATTCCTTCTCCTGATACAATTGTTTGTTGGGTTAATGATCAAATCATACCACGATCTGAGTGAATAGAGTCTTGAAGGTGTTCTGCCAGAGCTAGACGTTGTTAAATACAAATTTAGATTTCAACATTGCATTGAGGTCTTGGCGCCCATTAAAACAACATAGCTTAGGCAAAGGTAAACAGTTACATTTATCTCCCAACAGTGTGGGCTAGCGAAACCATTACATTTGTCGCTACCAACATGGGGCATTAATAACCGTTACAAGCTGTCGGCTTGCATACTTTCTGATATATTGGTAATTGGATAAAAAATAGAGAGAGCAATTATTAACAGTTGGCAGCCCTGGTGGTTCTTAAGAATACGCCCAGTCATATCTGTTTATGTCCACATATTACATACAACATTTGGTTGAAATCCAATTGATAGTGCAGAAGTTATATGCATTTAAAAACTTGACCTATCAGAAAGCTTAAAATTATTTTGGCAACACTGTCATGTATGGCCTCCTGGAAATTAAACAGAAATAGCATTATCTACATGTGTGCCAATTTTGGAATAGCTCCCATGCATACCTTGCAAGATATCCAACATGGAGCTCAAATTTCTAGTGCGTTTTTTCAGCAGTTGGTAGCACTGACATCATTTTCAAATATTTGCTTGAGATATTCCGGTATACATCTTTTACTCATACCATAGCGTATAGAAGGAAAAGTGACGCGACTTGTGGAGTTTGTATGGTCCAGCCGCTAGGCAGCTGTAGCGTCGGCTAGCGCTGAGTGAGGACGGTATCAATAGAAGCAGTTGAATGTTATTTTTCAGCAACTGAATGTTATCAGCTTACACTACGTTGTATTAGACAAGATGATCCAAATATAAAATTCTCCGCACTGAGTATATAAAACGCTGATGTCCGTTGTGTTAATTATGAAACATCAGATTACGTCATAGGTTCATACAATAAGGAAATTAAACATTCGGACGGGAGTCAAATGTAACTGAATGTGTAAAATCGTAAAGCTACAGACCATTCACTACCGCACAAATACAGTAAATATAATATAATACAGTATAATATAAACTCACCCATGCAAATTATAGCTGTCAGTTGTCCGAAACTTTGGACAGCTTACGCGACGATTTTCCAGACTTAGAAGATGATTGCTCTTTCCTAATTTCTTTCGTACGAAAGAAAAAGCGGCACTTCATGAAATGAAAAACGAGTTTTCCAATAAGTTCCAGTTTATGTTCCATACAACATCCTAAATCACACGGCCCTAAAACAATCTCATCTATGCTGTCCAAACACTCATAAAATATATCACCCCACAAATTTGAAAGGGAAGCTAGTTTCTTTTCAACGACTACTTCGACCTGTAAAAGAATGTTGAAGACACTGTCGGACGGGTGAGTTAGGTAAGTAAGGGCATTTGTTGTGCCAAAGTCCTTTATGCTGGTGAAAGTTGCAGCTGTTGTGTCTGACGGTCTTTCACTTTGAAGGGTTGTTGCACACTTCACACAGCTGATTCCTTTCCTTAGTTGCTTGACAATGTACCCTGCTAGATAGTAAACCAAGCATTGTTTCGGAATGTTGTCTTCATAAGGAAGGGGAGGATCATTCTCCCAGTCCGTTATCACCACTTTGTCTCTAATTTTGTCCTCCACACACAACTTAACAGATTTGTTTTGTTCCTCGGTTTGCTTCGCATATAATCGCATTTGATTAACAAATGACGTGAGAGGTGGTTCTAACTTAGGTTCACAGTTCCCGGACGCTGATATAGCCATCTTAATTGGAACATACACGCACTGTAACATATGCAAATGAAGAAAATCTACAGTTGATGGGTGATCGTCGCAACTTATGGACCTTAAAATTCCAAAATGACGTTCTAAGGGGTCTTATTGAATTTCCCTGTCAACACGTACTTGAAGCCTTTGGACCATAAATAATGAGCGACTTCTAAGGTACTCTTTAGCGTGACTCTCAGAGATTCCATTGTCCTATTTGAGGCAAATGTGTTATTTTCTGAGCTAATGGTTTCATAAAAGTCCATTAATGTCTTGTGCGAAGGAGAATCTTTGTACAGTGCGTTTGTTGGTATTCTGGAGTTAAGCGCATCTGATAGATTGTTCATGTCTCTCGTGAATAATTCTGTATTCTCACTGCCGCTAAAAATGTCGGGGTTAGTTTGCCGGAAGACTTAATGGCATTCGCGGTCGCATTGCTGAATAATTGGAAAGCGAGTCTCGCGTTCATTCTTTGGAAAGACGTAGGGTTTATGTGTGCGGAAGTCAATTTTGGACAAGCTTTAAGACCTGAAAACTCGGGGGAAGTGTCCATGGCATAAACCTGTCCGTAGAAATTAAAATCTATTTCTTGATTTTTGTACAGCAACTTACTTTTATCGTGGAGATAGTTCCTTACACATTTTAAGATATGTACAAAGTCTGAAAAGGCCCACAGTTTTCTCTCTTGATTAACTGGATTTCGGATACTACATTTCACATTTCATGGTTTTCCGGTTATTCCTAAGTTTATCCAAGCCTTCTTATTCGACTGACTTCCATCACTTGTGAAACCTATCACTCTCGCTCCAGCTTGTTCCAGCTGTATAATAATTTGGATTAGTATTTTTGCCAAAATATCACCAGGTGTTGCATTTTTGCTGGCATAAACTGCTACCGGCTGGATCCAATTATGGAGGAGGGGAACAAACATGAATACCAAAGCATGGTTGGCTAAGGTATTCCTTTTATCCTCTGGAGTTAAATCACCTAAGTCCACAAAACCATCCAATTTGAGCGAGGAAGAATTAAATCGAATTTCCTCCCTCAACTTAACTTCATCGAATATCACTACCCCTAAACGTTGATTTTCGTCTTGTTCATTTTTAAATGCTTCTGCAATTGCATTTATAGCATTCGTGTTTGCGCCATACGAGCACTTAAATCCCTTGCAGAGGGTTCTTAAATGACTTTCAGAAGGGAGAGGTAGTAAGCCTGTATGCCTGTAACCCTTGGGTGATTTAATTTTGAGAAGCAAACTCTCCAGAATAAATTCATCACTGTATCGCATGCCTGTTGGACTTGTTTGGCACTTCTTAAACATAGTGTCTATAACTAACTTTTGCTTCTTACTCAGGAAATTCGGCTTACATGTACAACGAGATTGGGATGGAATAACAGTCGCAACTATCTTTTCCAACAATGTTACCTTTTCCCTCTCTTTCAGTAGCTTATTCTGTGTTCTCACTAAATTTCTATTAAGATTTTTTACTTTGCGTTTGAGACTGGCAATAACTTTGCTGGCATCGACCTCACTATCTACACCATAAGAAGTACCAGGAACTACCATTGGAGAACCAACTGCCGAAATTTTGGTACAAGATTTCGATATGTCAGTCTTTCTCATAGTCCTCTTCAGAGGAGATTTGCGTGCTTTCTGTTGCGTAGTGAAATATTTCGGCAAGTTTGGAAAAATGTGTGGGACTGCACCAGGCTTCAAACTCCATCTCATTCTTGCCATTTCGACTGTCTTTCCATCTATTGTGAAAGTGTCCGTTTTAATAAGGAAATTATCGGAGAAATGTTTGTCACATACATATGACTTATTTGACAATTTAATGTCTTTCCTCGGAATGGCCTTTGCCCATTTAAATAAATCATCTTCGCCTTTTGGAGGTCTAAAAAAGTGCCTGCCTGTTGCAGATGACTTGTCGTATCCAGATCGGCACCCGGGAACAAAACAACACGGCATATTTACTCACACAGTTTTGTTGGACGAATCTTACCAGGTTATAATTCACACGACAGCACAAATGTAAAGAAGTACCGTAATGTATAGGCTTACAAATACTAAACACACCAGTGTTAACGTATGTATTATTTCACTATCGCTTCTTGATCACATACACTTTCAACACCAAGAAATAAGGACTAAACACGGCAGTATTTCTGTGTTTTCAAACTCGTGAGCGCTTAGAAAGTGACTCCCGCCAGCAACTATCAACCGCTACGCAGTCTACCGGCGGGCGCAGCAACTACCCATACTAAAGATACGGCAAATTCGGGAGTCGGCACACTTTCTCTTCTAAACGCTATGCTCATACTAAAAATTGGTTTCGATTGCTGCAGCCGTTCGACAGACAGACACACATTTTCCCGGATCGATCTCATAAGTTTACTTTTTCCTCATTTTTGCAAAATGTGAAAAGTAGACTAAAAATGCCTGATTTTCTTACAGATCACTGCCAGTGGAAGAACGAAGCTAGTATTAAGGGACTTTTTTCAAGAAACATTGTGTGTCTATGTGTGTATATGTCTGCTCCCCCCTATCAATTGAAACACGACATTTTGTACAGAAGTAGCACTAGAAAAGGGCACCTCAGTGTCATGTTTATATTTCCGCCATCTTTACCAAATCTCAATTGTAGCTACTCAATTGGTCTAAAACTTAACATTAATAAACGAATAAACTAATCATCAGGGACCCGGAACAGAACTGAAATGCGTTACGTACCGCTGTGTTCCACGTTACGTAACGTATGCCATACCGCGGCCCCGACCTGGCTTGCGGTATCGTTCCGGAACTGTAACTTGGAACTCGGTACGAGCATGTGGAACGTTACAGCCCTGGAACGTTACAGTCGGAACTCGACTCCCAAATGTACCGAGCATCAAGGTACGTGTTAGCGGAACTTTAGCTCTTTGTGACCAATAAGAGTATATCTTTTCTAAATTAAACCTCCCGTTCTTGCTTTTCGTTTACTTGTTGGCCTATTTTCATTTTGTAGTGATAGAAGGCATTTTCCAGTGATGTTTAATTATAATAATGTAAGCTATTCAGTCGTGTGTGTACGTATGTGAGTGTTTGCATATGTCCGTCGCCTCGCCCCCTCCCTAATAGAATCTTAACTGCTGGAGCGATTTCAACGAAACTTGGTAAGGTCATAGTACTATTCGGTCCGACCCCGACTGTGCTCTTCATATTTTATTACATTTCACCAATCCAACATGGCTACTGTGCGAAATATTTCACCGGCATTTCATATCTCCGAAACTATTACAGATATCACCCTGACGTTTTGTATGGTGAAAAAAAAAGCACTAATAGAAGTGTAACGATGGGACTATCAAAAATCTCTTTACAAAACGAACATGGTGGCCAAGCGAAGTTTTATTTAAATAGACTTTTCTCGCATTTAAACCATCCGAGCTCCGTCACACATGGTACAGCAAATGGTATACACTTTGTAATGCACTGACATCCTATTCAGCTCAATTGTTTACATAACTTCAAGATGGCGGCTGTGCGAAATTTTAAAATTAAGGTTTAATTTCTTGTGTCCTAATCATGCGATCGAAACCAACGTTTGAACAATGCACTTACGCAATAATCATCATCTAATAGTGCATAGCTCTATGGCCTACAATGTATACAAAAATCCAATATTCTCAATGTCAACTAATCTGTGACAGCAATCAAACTTAATTGTTTTCTTAACCACGAGATGGCGCCAGTGTCAAATTTTAAATTCTCGTTTTAGCCTATTTCTATTTATGAAAAATAGGCTTATGAGATCACCTTTTGTCGTGTGTGTGCCACCAACCCCCACTAGTAAAATCTAAGTGGCTGGATAGATTTCAATTACATTCGGTAAGGTCATAGTACTATTCAGGCCGACCCCGACCGTGCCCTACAAAATTTATTACGTTTCAATAATCCAACATGGCGGCTGTGCGAAATATTACACTGGCATTCTATATCTCCGAATCTCAGAAGCCTTCTGTTACTTAGGAAGCAAAATAACCAGTGATGGATGGAGGAAAGAGGATATAAAAAGTAGGTTGGCTCAGGCAAGGAAGACATTTCTACAGAAGAGGAATCTGTTGACATCGAGCGTGGCACTCTATGGAAGTGAAAATTGGACTATTGGTGCAGCAGAAAAGAGGAGATTTGAAGCGTTTGAAATGTGGTGTTACAGGACAATGATGAAGATCAGATGGGAAGAGAGGAATACAAACGAAGAGGTATTAAGACGAGTGGGAGAGGAGATATGTTTCTGGCGACTGCTAATGAAGAGAAGAGATAGGTTGGTTGGACACATACTAAGACACCCAGGAATGGCAAACTTAGTTATGGAAGGAAGGGTCGAGGACAAGAACTGTAGGGGTAGACCGAGATTAGAATATGTTAAACAGTTTGCCTCGAATGTAGGGTGTGGTAGCTATGTAGAGATGAAACGCTTAGCTCAGGACAGGGAGGCATGGACAGCGGGATAAAACCAGTCAACAGACTGATGACTCAAACAACAACATCAGCCGATATGAATGAATTGATAAATATCAAAGACACAAGATAAATGTATAGCGTAACACTAAAAGGTCCCTTGGTATGAAACCTTATATGGTCCACCATAAAGAAGGATGGAAAATTGAACGCCTAAATCAACATACCGTAACAAGATGTATGAAAATATGATAAAATAATCATTTGCAACAAATTTCAAACACATATTAAAAGTCTAACAAGAAGTTCCGTGACGAACTAAAGAGCCTACTTTTCCTAAAATTAAGTTTCATGCCAATGATTAATCTACAGTATATGAACCCATCTAAAATAATTACGAAATTAAGTTGGTAATATCGAAATGTCTAATTAGTTCGAAAAAAACTGGTATAATGTAGACTAATAGAGCAGTACTGTTGGCAGCACTGGCGATTTAATATATACCTCTTCGTGCCATCTCTTAAGGTACAGAATACACAATTTGGTTGAAGTCCAATGAACTTTACATGCAGTTAGACTATGGATTTATTAGCACGCGTAAAAGCATGTTTGGCAACAATGTCATGCGTGTGCTGGTCAGAAATGATCTGAAATATTATGATATCTTTTTGTGCCAATTATGGATGAAATCCATTTGTTAGTATAGAAGTTACATGTTTTTAAAAATTGGACCTATCTGCAGGCATAGAATCATGTTGGCAGCACTGACTTATACTGAATCTAGAATGCCAGCTGCTATACGTGTGCAAAGTATGGAGCTGTTGGCTTGCATATTTTCTGATTTATTGATATTAGGGAAAAAAATATCGACAGCATTTATTAACAGTTGGCAGCCCTGATTGCTCTTAAGAATAAACATAGTCATATCTGTTATGGTACACATAGCACATACGAAATTTGGTTGAAATCCATCTGATAGTATAGGAGTTACATGTATTAAAAAAATTGGTGCTATCAGCAGGCTTATAATTATGTTGGTAGAACTGACTATTTAAGTTACTCCAAATTAATCTAAAATTTAAGGTACTATACGTGTGCATAGTTTAAAGCTGTCGGCTTGCATACTTTCTGATATATTGGTATTTGGATAAAAATAGAGAGAGCAATTATTAACAGTTGGCAGCCCTGGTCTTAAGAATACGCTCAGTCATATCTGTTTATGTCCACATATTACATACAAAATTTGGTTGAAATACAATTGATAGTGCAGAAGTTATATGCATTTAAATACTTGACTTATCAGAAAGCTTAACATTATTTTGGCAACACTGTCATGTATGGCCTCCTGGAAATTAAACAGAAATAGCATTATCTACATGTGTGCCAATTTTGGAATAGCTCCCATGCATACCCTGCAAGATATCCAACATGGAGCTCAAATTTCTAGTGCGTTTTTTCAGCAGTTGGTAGCACTGACATCATTTTCAAATATTTGCTTGAGATATTCCGGTATACATCTTTACTCATAATAAAAATTGGTTTCGATTGCTGCAGCCGTTCATGAGTTGATAGGGGTGGGACACACACACAGCCAGCCAGACAGACACACACACATTTTCCCGGATCGATCACATAAGTCTACTTTTTCCCCATTTTTGCAAAATGTGAAAAGTAGACTAAAAATGCCTGATTTTCTTACAGAAGTGGAAGAACGTGGCTAGTATTAAGGGACTTTTTAAAGAAACATTGTGTGTTAGTGTGTGTATATGTCTGCTCCCCCCTATCAATTGAAACACGACATTTTGTACAGAAGTAGCACTAGAAAAGGGCACCTCAGTGTCATGTTTATTTTGCCGACCATCTTTACCAAATCTGAATTGTAGCTACTCAATTGGTCAAAACTAACATTAATAAACGACTAAACTAATCATCAGGGACCCGGAACAGAACTCAAATGCGAGACGTACCGCTGTGTTCCACGTTACGTAACATACGCCATACCGAGGCCCCGAGCTGGCTTGCGGTATCGTTCCGGAACTGTAACTTGGAACTCGGTACGAGCATGTGGAACGTTACAGCCCTGGAACGTTACAGTCGGAACTCGACCCCCAACTGTACCGAGCATCAAGGTACGTGTTAGCGGAACTTTAGCTCCTTTGTGACCAATAATAGTATTTCTTTTCTGAATTAAAACTCCCGTTCTTGCTTTTCGTTTACTTGTTAGCCTATTTTCATTTAGTAGTGATACAAGCCATTTTTCAGTGATGCTTAATTCTAATAATGAAAGCTATTCAGTCGTGCTGACCGACTGAAAAGCTTCCTTTATTATCTACATTCATAAAAGATAGGCCTATGACATCACATATAGTCCGTGTGTGTGTACGTATGTGTGTGTTTGCATATGTCCGTCGCCTCGCCCCCTCCCTAATAGAATCTAAACTGCTGGAGCGATTTCAACGAAACTCGGCAAGGTCATAGTACTATTTTGTCCGACCCCGACTGTGCTCTTCAAATTTTATTACATCGCACCAATCCAACATGGCAACTGTGAAAATATTTCACCGGTATTCCATATCTCCGAAACTATTAGAGATATCACCCTGACGTTTTGTATTGTGGAAAAAAGCAGTAATAGAAGTGTAACGACGGGACTCTCAAAAACCTCTTTACGAAACGAACATGGCGGCCAAGCGAAGTTGTTGTATTTAAATAGACTTTTCTCGAATTTAAACCATCCGAGTGCCGTCACACATGGTACAGCAAATGGTATACTCCTTGTAATGCACTGACATCCTATTCAGCACAATTGTTTACATAACTTGAAGATGGCGGCTGTGCGAAATTTTAAAATTAAGGTTTAATTTCTTGTGTCCTAATCATGCGATCGAAACCAACGTTTGAACAATGAACCTATGCAATTATCATCATCATCATCTAATAGTACATAGCTCTATGGCCTACAAATTATATAAAAATCCAATATGGTGACCATCCGAAATATTTAGACGATTCTCAATGTCAACTAATCGGTGACAGCAATCAAACTCAATTGTTTTTTTTTAACCATGAGATGACGCCAGTGTCAAATTTTAAAAACTCGCTTTTAGCCTATTTCTATTTATGAAAAAAATAGGCTTATGGAATCACCTTTTGTCCGTGTGTGTGTGTACGTGTGTGTGCCCCCAACCCACACTCGTAAAATCTAAGTGGCTGAATAGATTTCAATTAAATTAGGTAAGGTCATAGTACTAATCTGGCCGACCCCGACCGTTCCCTACAAATTTTATTACTTTTCAACAATCCAACGTGGCGGCTGTGCGAAATATTTCACTGGCATTCTATATCTCCGAATCTATTACTCATATCAACCTGAAATTTTGTACGGTGATAAAAGGCACTACTACAAAATCGTTCAAGGGACTTTCAGAAACCTGTTAACTACAAAACTAACATGGCGGCCATGCGAAGTTGAAACATTTAAATCGACTTTTCTGCCGAGTTAAAAATCCGAACGCAGTGAAACTTGGTAGAGCAATTGTTTATACACTTTGCAATGCACTGCCATATATTTTTGTCAAATTGTTTACATAACCTCAAGATGGCAGCTGTGCAAATTTTTCAAGTTAAGTTTTAATTTTTTGTGTCGCAATCATGAGATCGAAGTCAACGTTTGAATAATGAACCTACGCAATAATAGTCATCTAATGGTACATAACTCTATGGCCTACAAACTGCTCGGTTCCAAACTCTCTGAACTTGCGGGATGAAGGGGACAGACAGGGTAGGAGCAGGCGTGAATTGAGAAGCCTGTCGACAGCCCGCCGTGTTACCTGACATTCTCGTATATTCCAATACTGCTAACATGAGTCTTTTCTGAAACCATTGTGGTGTTGGGAATGAGTGACTGAGTCACCGACTAATGTATTTGCATCTGTTAGTACGCAAGGACCGAGAAACCGCATCACTCGTCAGCACCACTACTGATAGTCTGCGATGCACATTCCTCTCAGGTCCACGCAGCTTTGCCTCGAGCAGTATGTTACAATCCAACATGGCGAGCATCCAAAATATTTAGACGGATCACAAAATCTGATAATCTGACAGCAGTCAAACCGACATTTTGTATGTTGATAGAGGCTATAAACATAAGTTCACCTATGGAACTTTCATAACCTGGTGATCACAAATCCAAACTTCCGGCGACGCGAAATGCGAATATTTAAAAGGACGAGCACAGTGAAACTTGGATGGTATATGCTTATACAAATTTTAATCCACTGGCGTCTAATTTATTTCAGTTTTTTTCAGAACCAGAAGATGGAGGCTGTGCAAAATTTTAAAATCTCATTTTTACTATTTCTTGTGTCCTAATCATGCAATTGAAGTTTGAATAATACACTTACACAATAATCTTCAGGTAATAGTACATAACTCTAAGGCCTACATATATAACAATCCAACATGTCAACTATCCGATATATTTAGACGGTTCTCAATATCAACGAATCTATTACAGCAATCAAACTGAAATTTTGTATGTTGATAGAGGCAATTAACATAAGCAGGATAAATGAAAATGGGCTGTACATTTCTTCACGGAAATACTTGTTATTTCTTGTGTCCTAAATATGCGATTGAAGTTTGAATAATACATTTACGCAATAATCTTCATGTTTTTATATTATATTTTTAAGCGTATGGCTTTTAGTGCCGGGAGTGTCCAAGTACATGTTCGGCTCGTTCAAGTTTGCAGCTACTTCTATGCGGACATCCATGGGGTGAGCTACAAGTACCGTCACGTGTGGTGGTTGTCTGGCGAGGAAAGTGTGAATGTAAGGACAAGGAATTGAAAGGTAGCGGCTGTGGCCTATAGTTAGGGACTAACCCCGGCATTTGCCTGGAAGGAAGATAGGAAACTACAGAAAACCATCTTCAAGGTTGCCGGTGGAGGGACTCGAGCCTCCTCGCCTACCGGATGTGAGCGACAGCCTGCAGTCACGCCGTATCGAGCACGGCTAACTCAACCGGTATATTCAGGTAATAGTAGTCTAATGATGATGATAATTGTTGTTTTAAGGGGCCTAACATCGAGGTTATCGGCCCTAATAGTAGTCTACATAACTCTATGGCCTACATACCGAATGGTCCACTAGGCCCCTTGCGATCCAGTTTTATGCATTCTGTCACATGTACTACAATTCTGAAACACATAGGTACCTCTCCCTAAGCCGGGGTAATATAACGAGATGTGTGTTTACGGGCTAGAAGACAGCAGGAATCGTGAGCCCCACTATTAATTCAGTATGGGTACCTCGAATGAACCCGTTAAACGAGCACAGATACGCAGAACACACACTTGAAAACAAGAGGTGCACGCACACACCGAGAGCAAGTATTATATAGACAGGGAGGTGCGCGCTGCAGGTCAAATGTCGCAGTAGCTCACATGGCAAGCGCGCGATTGGAGTTGCCTGGCAAGTGGCAAGGTTGTATACTTAATAGTTTTCACAGACTGATTTGTTATTTCTTTTTTCTTTCTTTATCGTTTTACCCTCCTGTGTTGGCTTTTCCCACGGACTAAGCGAAGGACAGTGTCCTGCAGCTTGAGGCTCTGAATCGGGGGATACAACTGGGGAGTGTGATTAGCAATTCGCTCAGGCGGCTTCACCTGCGAAGTGAACAGGGGCCTGATGAGGGGATGGGAAGAGTGAGAGGGATAGGCAAGGAAGGGGGAAGGAGGCGGTCGTGGCCTTTGTTTAGGTACCGTACCATTCCAGCATTTGCCCGAACACGAAGTGGGAAACCACGGAAAACCACTCGAAGATGGCTGAGGTGCGAATCGAACCCACTCTACTCTTCTCCCCGAGGCTGAGTAGACCCCGTTTCAGCCCTCATACCACTTGTCAAATTTCTTGTTAGAGCCGGGTATCGAACCTCAGACACCCAGGGTGGCATCTATGCACGCTGACCACTACACCACGGAGGCGACACGATTTGTTTATTTGGCTCTGTAAAAGACCATGTCACTGCGGAGACCCGGGTTCAAATCTCGGCTCTGCCACGAAATTCTGTTCCTGGTCTGAGGCCTGGAACGGGGTTCACCCAACCTCGTGGGGCACACAAACTTAGTAGAGGCAGGTTCGCTTCCTGCCTCAGCCATCCTAGAAGTGGTTTTCCGTGGTTTCCCACTTCTCCTCCAGGCGATTGCTGGGATGGTTCCTTTCGACAGGACTACGGCATCTTTATCCCCACACCCTTCGCTGCCCTTTCCTTCATTAGACCCAAGTTCGTGGTCACCTAGGCGATTGGCTTGTCACCATCCCCAGTTGTATCTGCTGTCAAGGTGTGTTCAGCTCCGAGACACTGTCCTGGAATTCGACGGTAGGGGACTGATCCCTCGCAAAGTCCGTGGGTAAAGCCGAGCTTGGAGGGTAAGCGATCAAATAAAAAGAAAAAGAAAATAAGACCGTGTGTATCGTTGCACAAGTTATGGTGCTGGATTGGACGAGGATGAGGAGGTGATTGTCTCTGACTAGGGCACAGGCAATCAGTTAGCTACGTCATACATGTTCCAAGCTTCGTAGACCACAGTTAGGGCAAAGTGTGCCCCATTGGAACGATAACAACATGCGATGGCAAGTCAGTATGTAGCTGTGCGAACTCGCTCCTTCGATGTAATTCACAACACGAAGCGTATTCACTGCCTCGAGATGTATTCCAGCGATGAGTATATGAATATGTTATATTTATGGAGGAGCTCGACAGAATGCATACCAGGCGCATCGCTTGTACCAAGAACTTTATCCGGATAGACAACGACCGACAGGCATGGTATTTCGGAGTGTGGAAAGACGCCTGGGAGATACTGGATCCCTGGGAAAAACCCGGCCTGTTTGAGATCATCGCGTGACGTCTGCTCACAGTGAAGAGGTTGTGTTTGACGCTATCCGGCGTCACCCTCATACTACCACACGGGCCATTGCACTGGAGACGAACACCAGCCGAGCGTCTGTTATGCGAATAATGCACACCCACTGGTTTCACCCGTACCATCTGCACTTACACCTGGAGATACATGGTCATGATTTCGAAGCCCGGGTGGCGTTCTGTGGAAACTGATCCGGCTTTTCTAGCGACCATCTTATTTACGGACGAAGCACGATTCCACAACAATAGAACCATTTATCGCCATAATATGCATTACTGGAGTGTGGATAATCCCCATTGGGTGCGACAGACATCCTTTTAGGTACACCCCCGTGTGGGTTGCGGGTTAGAATACACACACGGTATGCTCTGCTTATCGTAGGAGGCCAATAATAGGGCCGACAAGACAGACTGACATGACTGACTTTGATTTTGAAGACTCCCTGTGGATGGGAAGAGCAGAATTCATCTACGGTATCCCCTGCCTGTCGTAAAAGGTCTTTTTCGACTTCCGGTCCCATTTTTGGTTTGACCCTTAGAAATAAACGTCATGCTGCCTGGGGAAGGGCCACCAACTTGGCCATCTGGCCAGAAAGCCTGAACGGTATTCCCCATCCCGTCAGGTGGGTGCGCCATGTACCCTTGAAGCGATATCTGCCTCACAACGGAGGTCCCTGCACGGCTGAATAATTGCGCCAAACATATCACTGCCGAGGGGGAAGTGCCTATTCAAGGCACTGGGACCACGGGCAATACCTGCTATGCCAGGTAGGTATTGCCTTGGCTGGGTGGCGCCCACAGTGATGACCCTCGTTCGGAGTAGGTTGTATTCGGGGAGGATGATTTCGGGATGACGCCCAATAAATCACCAGAGGGTGGCCCCATTAAATAGCCGTCTCTTGAGTGTCGGATCAGGGATAAAACTTTAAATGCACGTTTCCCTGTAGACAAGTCACCTCGCTACCTGGTAGCTACCGGGACAGACAGGGATTATTTCAAAGTGGTGAAATCAATAATCTTTTCCGAGGAATTCGAGGGGAAATTTGGAGAGCTAAACGGGATTTCCAAGCTCCGGAACGGACCGCTCCTACTGCATACAATTAACCGACAGCAAACCGAAACGTTGCTGGAATGCACGCAATTCGGCGAAATCCCTGTTAAGGTCTCAAAACACGAAACGCTGAATGAGGTCCGTGGAGTTATTTTCCATCGTAACCTCCTTTTGAATAGCGATGCGGAATTGTTGCAGAATCTGGGGAAGATAGGCGTCACCAAGGTTGGGCGCATCACCCGAAAGATTGGAGAGAACAGCGTCGATATCGGCGCTTTTATTCTCCATTTTGAGGGTGATTTTTTACCTTAGCAGATGTAGGTCACATCGAACCACTGCGATGTTCGACCGTACATCCCTCCACCTATGTGCTGTTATCAATGCCAGAAATTCGGGCATGTTTCTGCCAGGTGCACTGCCAAGGCCGTGTGTAGAGAGTGTGACAAGGGGACACATGAGGGTGAGAGGTGTACACCTCCCCCGATTTGTCCTAACAGCCAAGGAAGTCACTCTCCACGATCGAAGCAGTGCCCTGAATTCTGTATAGAAGCCACAATCCAAGAAATCAGAACATTGCATCGGCTTTCATATCACGATGCTCGCAAGAGATACCGTGATATGAATGCCCCCGAATTTCGGGTGACATTTGTTGCCGCAGCGACGCCCTCATTCACCCCTGTTGTCACACTTCCCAGTGTAGTACCCTCGACGTCCGGTAATTCAGCAGATTTGAAATCACCCCTCGCTGTACCAGCGAAAATAGTCTGCCCGAAGGAGGTCCCACAACCTTCTTCGGGCAAGGAAAAGAAGGCGACAGTTATACCATCTAAACCGGAGAAATCGGAGAAGTCCTCTTCTTCTTCGAACCGGTCGGCTAACACGTCTTCCCCAGTTAACAGGGGAAAGAAGAGTTTGCCGACCAGGGCTGGTCCTTCTTCCAGTCCACCCGATATGACAAAAGTAGTAGTGGAGATGAGAGAGAAGGTTCGTCCCCGTCTCTCTCGCCCTCCTCCTGACGGAGTGGCTACTGACTCTGCTGGCCTTCCCGCTACCACGACCATCAAGGGAGCGAAGCCGGCTGAAGCCAAACTCGTCCGTATGGAGGAACTCCCCTACAAACAGGAAAATACATCGGCGGAGGAGAGAGGAACGGTTCAGCGCCGTTTCTCTTCCTCTCCTAGAGACAGGGCTGCTCAGGTATCTGCTGGCCATTCCACTCCCACCACCACCAGTGGAGCGGTGTCAGCTGGAGCGGCCATGTTTTGTAAGGAACTGGCGTCTGTGGGGAAGCGACCATCTACTTCCCCAAATAGACGTCACTGCCGATCAAGAAAGAAATCTCTTCGGGACGTGTCGGGGACAGACACCCAGTCTTCGGACCGGGAGAAAGTCCCTCGACACCGCTCTCGCTCTTCCCCAAGAGCGAGACTCGTGAAGTCCGACGAGGACCGCGCGCCATCCAGGGGACTGCCCGCACCATTTTCTTCGTCTTCGGACGGAGATGTGGAGATTGAGGTGCGCTCTCCTGCCCCATCATCTCCAACTAGAGATGGGGAATGGTGGCAAACGGTCAAGCGTAAATAGAAGACCCACTTCTACTTTCAATGGAACTGTCTGGTCATCTCAATTGGTTACGTCAATTAATATCTTCGTTTTCGGCAACCATTGTCTGTCTTCAGGAATCCAAGTTTCGTCCTGGACATGAGACAATAATGCGTTACTTCAAACTCTTCTCTGAAGACCCGGTGAATGGAGCTGTGGTCGTCGGTGGCGTCTGCATTCTCGTCCACTCTAGTCTCTTTCGTGAAGAGGTGCCGTTGCGTACTCAGCTAGAAGCAGTTGAAGTTCGTACTTCGTTGCCAGTAATGGCAACAGTATGTAACGTGTACATTCCACCTGATTCTCAACTGGAATGAAACCAGCCGGTGGATCTAGTCTCTCAGCCCCCCCCCCCCCCCCCCTCTCCTTTTCTCCTTCTGGGATATGTTAATGCCCACAACACCATCAAGGGTTCCACTACCACTAGTGATGGAGGGAGATATTTTGAGAGACTGATCAGGCGGCTGGAGCTGTATTTGTTGAACACAGGGGAACCTAAGCACTTCTCTACTGCACACGGCACTTATTCAAGTGTCGATATCACCTTGTGCTGTCGTGGGCTGGTTACCCTGCTACAGTGGGGTGTACACGACGACCTTTGTATTAGTGACCATTTCTCGATTATAGTTACTCTTCCGAACCAGAGAGCCATCGAATTACCAAGTTGATGGCTTCTCCGTCGGACGGATTGGACAACTTTCACAGCGCGTGCGTATTTTTCTGAAGATACCTTTGAGAGTGTCTATGATCATACCATTCACATAACGCATGGTATTTTATCTGCTGCTGAGGAAACAATACCTTCCTCATCCGGCAACTCCCACCGGAAACTTGTCCCTTGGTGGACAGCCGAGATTGCAGCAGCCTTTAAAGATCGTCGACGTGCTTTCAAATGCTATCGGAGGCAAACCACTATGGCCAACCCTATCACCTTCAAAAGGATGCGTGCTAGAGCCCGATATCTGATTCGGGAGAGTAATAAAACGACGTGGGAAAAGTATGTGTTGTTTATGACGACACATACTCCTTCATCTCAAGTGTGGACTAAGCTTCGTCGGATCTCCGGACTCCCGATATCATTGATGGCACACGGAGTCTCCATCATCGGAGACATCATCACGGACCAACTCGCCATTGCCAACAGTATTGGGTCGCACTTCAATGATGTATCCTGTTCTGGGAGTTACGATCCTACGTTTCTGACTCTGAAGCGGGAGGCGGAGGCTCATCCCTTGTCCTTTTCCACTGCTGCTTTGGAGTCCTACAATGTACCAGTCTCTGATTGGGAACTGCGCAGTGCGCTTTCACTGTGTAGGGATACGGCTTCCGGACCGGATAACATACAGAATCAAATGTTAAAACATCTGTGCGAATCCAGTATAAAGCAATTGTTGGTCCTCTTCAATCGTATATGGATTGATGGGCAGTTTCCATCTCAATAGCGAGAGTGGATCGTGATACCGGTTCCCAAGGCTGGAAAGGATCCCAAACTTGTCAGCAGCTATAGGCCCATTTGCCTGTCAAATGCCCTATGTAAGCTGCGAGAGAAGATGGTGAACCGTCGACTGGTGTGGTTCCTGGAAGAGAGAGGCTTACTGTCCGGGTACCAGTCTAGATTTTGCTCCCGTATGTCCACCACCGCCCATCTGGTGCGACTTGTGAGCGCCATAGAGGAGGCATTTCTCCGAATTGCCTACGACACCATATGGCGCTACGAGATCCTTTCCACCCTTCATGAGTGGGGACTCCGTGGTAATCTACCGACTTTCATTGCGAATTTCATGTGACATAGTCCGACTCTTCCGTGTAAGGGTCTGTAGAACATATCGCAATATTATACCCAAGAAAACGAAGTTCCTCAGGGTTCTGTTCTGTCACCTTGTTCGAGGTTGCCATAAACGACATTGTTACCGCCACCGGGCCCTCGATAGTTCCATCGCTGTATGTAGCCGATTTAGCTCTGCTTTACAGCTCTGGAAGTATGTCAATCGAGGAACGGCAATTGCAGATAGCTATTAACCGGGTCGACAGGTGGGCTCACGACCGCTTTTCAACAGCGAAATCCTCCGTCGTCCATTTTTGTCGGCTCCGAAGGCTACACTTACACCCTGAACTACATCTGAGGTATGCTGCGTTGCCGTTGGTTGACACTTATCGCTTCCTGGGGCTCCATTTTGACAGCACATTAACGTGGCAGAGACATATTGTGCCCTTGCAGCAAGAAATATGCAAATCACAGTATGCCAGCATTGCTCAATTCGGGATTTTTCGGGGCTGCGGTAAGTTCTCCCACTCTGTGACTTACATATTTTGGATTAAATAGAGGATACACTTGCAAAAATAACAACAAAATCAACTCCTATTTTAACACATTTAATTAATCAAAAATTATGGCGCTAAAAACAAATAAACACATAAACTACTGACCAATATCATTCTACTTGTCCAAAGTGAACAAGGAATAGCATAAAAATAAAACAAATATTAGATTAAAACACATGGTTTTCTTTAAAACCAACAATTCACGATTATTTTCACTTCCATAAAGTACTTATCTTAAAGTTCCAAATAACTACGAGCTTCTTTGGCTCGATACTTTCCCATAATAATGGTGTCATATTTTTGTACACCTCAAGAATTATTTTTATCTTTTCTTATCATCAAAACAAATATATAATTACATTTAAACTTACATGTTAATTATTCACTTCAATATTTGGGCATATCACATGTTCTCCATATTTACTATCTCTCTCAAGTTTTGCAAATTCACTACGGTGATCGGGAAAACTATTTGTGTACTCCAGAGTTATAAAGATTACTTGACAAAGTCAAAAACTATGATCACTCCCGAAACCTAGTTATCTTCACAAAACTCGTGGATTCCTATTTTCCATCCAATATTACAATAGGGATTTTATTTAACTCATTTGTCTTATAAGACCATTATCACATAAGAAAACTACGATCTGAATTGGCAAGCGATAATATCAATCTACAAGGACCTCGGTTCAACGCCCGGGTCATTAACAACTTTAAACACTCACGGTGTATTTAACACATCTTACAAGACGGTTTTTACCCACCCTCGCTCGATGAGGGTCAGGCCATTATACTCGGGCGTGATTTATGACAAGGAAAGCGACTCTCTGCCTAACCTACGGTGGCAGCTCTCTTCAATGCTTTAAAACAAACCTTCACATTATTCTCAGTTCTATGGAGAGACCTGGCTTTTACTTCACTTATCTCCATTCAACAATATTCTTTGGCTCATAAACCACATTCGTAACCTTGGCATTTATTAATTATGAGAGGGTCCTCATTGATTGGGAAGATTAATACACATTCTACGACGAATAATTAGGGGCTTTAACAACAAAAGGATTCTAGGTTCGAATCTCTTAACATGCCTCGGGAACATTTCCACATCAGAGGACTTATACAAAACGCGATTTAGGGTCAAGCCGTAGCTTACAGGACCTACGCTCAATAATACCATACATTAGCTCCCTTTTAAATAATACACACATGGCCTCGTGATCCACGTCACAATTTAGAGGACTTACAACATATCTCAATTCACTGCAATCAACTACCCTCCATAAGTAACTTACCAAGTACTTTAACTTTTACGCGTTCCTAGCGTGACTTTTTATTTAATTGCTACACATTACTTTACGGCCGAATGTCTTCCAAAGAACTGATAAATTTCATAGTAACAATTGATACATATCTTAATTCTTATATTAATCTTTTCCGTTGACAATAAATCGCTCCCTTTTTAAGAACATGCATTCACATCATGTCTTATACATTTGTTAAGGCTTCAACGCTCTATATTTTTCTATCATTCAATTTAATCTTTATTTAGATTTCTTTACCTTGTTATTCACATCATGTTTTCATTCCTTACAAAAGCTCAAAAGCTATTTCTTTCATATAATTCAAATTTACCTTTATGTAAATATCTTTGTTATAATTATTATTATCACGCTTGCTTTTATAACATTCATTAAATACTGACATTTTATTCCATGCATTTCCTCTACAGGATTTATTATTTCACATACTTATTTATTATTTCTTAAAACTTTATTTTCGTTCAGATCGCGTTCTTATTTAGTTATTATTCATTTAAAAACATCCCTTCTACTCAAAACTCCGGTGGAATTGTACACAAAATTTTTCCCGACACCAAAACATAATGAAAATCTTTACTTACATGTTTTAAGGTCGCTTTCTGACCTTTATTCTCATTAGATGTGACATTTTGGCCCACCTTCTTGACCTACTCCATATTGTACAATCTCATCTTATGTACAGAAATTTCTTGACACATATTCACTATATTTAACACTGACAACATTTTTTATACACTGGAGTATCCGTTTTGAACACACATTAAAACACTAAAAAATATTACTCTGGTACATATTATAACACATATCACTGTGCATAAAACGCTTTCACTTTACCTAAAACACTTAAAATGATACTCTTATTTCTTTTCTTACAATATTTACACTTCACTCCTATCACACGGGCGTATCTCAACGATTTTGACAATTTCTGTCGGCGGTTGATGATCCCTGATGTGAATCCTATCGACCTGCATTGGACGTGTGATTTTACTCGTTCAAAGTTTCTCTCTCCTACAATGGAAACTACTGGTTTCAGTCTCTCAAAACCGCTTCTATTGTCTATTACTCGGCTTTACTTTATCTGCTTTAACTAGGCGATAAATGTCTTTTCTTTGCCGTCACCTCTATTTATATATGGTGGTCTATCGTACCCTATAGTTTCTACATCTTGGCCTCCCTTCGAGGACCGTATACTGTCTATCGTATATTTTTGACGTTTTCTCACTAGAGTACGTTTTCCCTCTGGTTTCGAAACTAAGTTCCTAAGTTCCTTTCGCTTGAACTTCTATCTTTCGCGATCGTAATTACTGTAAAGTTCCTTTACAGGACTTAATGTCTTTAACAATGTCTTTACTAAACGTAACGCCGTTTATTTGTTGGAGTTCTTATAACTTCGTAACTGTATCGAACAGTGTTCTTCTGGAACTCGAAGTTCCCTACTGATCGCTGTATCTTACTTTGGCGATATTGCTTTAAAGTCCGTATATTTAATGTTCTTTATAATTTAGGACTCTTCAAAGTTTCGAACTGCTAACCCTCAGCGTAGCGTACTTATATCGTAACTGGTCTACACTCGGTGAACTTGTAACATAGCCTCCCACAGGCTCTGGATCAATGTCTGATACAGCTTAACGTCCCCCTCACGGGCTCTTGAATACTGCGTATACGATGTGGTGCAGCACTTCCGCTCACGGAATGCTCG
Source organism: Meconema thalassinum (assembly GCA_946902985.2). NCBI lineage: Eukaryota > Metazoa > Arthropoda > Insecta > Orthoptera > Tettigoniidae > Meconema > Meconema thalassinum. The sequence goes on from OX336390.1 coordinate 745,776,378, forward strand.
TAGACTGATGATTATGATGCTCCAGCGTAACGCCCCCCTGGACGGACTAATACTGCATGTACTGATACAGCGTGATGTTCCCCTCACGGGCTCTCGTAGACTGCATGCACTGATGCAGAGTAACACCCCCTCACGGGCTGTCAGAATAACTGCATGATTGGCTTGGTGAGGCCAGGAGTTTTATACCTTTCAGTCACAAAAAGATAAAATCCTAGTCCTTTTCGTGACCAACTTTTGAACTAATTGTCGCACAATTATAAAAATCGTATCTCCAGACAGCTCGTCTTCCAAACGTAAAATAATCTTCCTGTCCATAGAAATCGATCGTGCATTTCCGAGATATTAATTAATTTCTCGTCCTCAACTGTGTGGGTGGTGCTGTTCTTTTTTTATTCTCCCACTCCTTGGGTCTCGGTGAACCCCCAATGACGTCTACTTGCGTTTGCAGTTTTCTCCTGTGCAATTTTTACAAGGTTTATCTTTACACAAAAATCTCTAATCCAAATTGATTCACCGTACTGTATCTGTTTACTTATTTTTATAATCGTAAACGGGTTAAATTTAATTATTCCTGTTCTGACTCAGCAGCGAGGTTGCCATATTCCTGCAACGTAAGAGCAATTTCCGAGTCCAGCTTCTTCGTCTTACAGTCAAAACTTTCCACTCGTTCTAATAATATCCATGACTGGCTCCTTATAAAAGCAAGAGGCATGAGCTCGTCTAAGGAACACCTGGCCCTAGCGCTTGGACAATGTTAGGCTATAATCCTGGCTTGAAATCTCTCTCCGTTCCCTTAGAAACTGTATGATTCTTTCATTCTTTTCTCAAAGTACATGGATTCGACTCCCTTTGAGGCCTATGGTACATGGGTTCAATATACGGCAACTAAGAACGACGTGTCTCAGGAAACTGAACATGCTCAAGTTTCTTAGTAGCACTACGTGGGGGGCTGACGGAGCGGTGTTGCTACGGTTCTACCAAGCCCTCGTCGTGTCCCGGCTAGACTATGGTTCTGTGGCTTACGGTTCTGAAAGGCCGGCAACCTTGAAAATGCTGGACAGTATCCACCATAGTGGCGTTAGGCTGGCTACTGGTGCCTTCCGGACCAGCCCGATACCCAGCCTGCTCGCCAAATCGGGTGTTCCACCTCTAAATTATCGACGCCAACTTATGCTTTTAGCATATACTACCAATGTGCGTCAAATGCCGCAATATCCGAACTATAGAGGGCTCGTCAGTACCCAATACGACCAGAGGTACGCCAACCAGCCTCGAACCACTCGGCCGGTTGGTATTAGACTCGATAGCTCGTGTACTGAAATGGGAGTGGCTGTCGGCCCTGTATGATCCGGACAACTAGCGAGGTGCCTCCGTGGCAAGTCCCGCGTCAGGAAATTCGGTTAGATCTACACGGAGGTCCTAAGGTGAAATGCGGGTGCCTCCGTTCGGAGGTGTAACTACATACAATAGCAAGTCCGTGAAGTTCCAGCACTCCTTAGCCGAAACTCCGCAGTACAATCGCATTTACCATAACCTTTCATTTTTCCTACGTTTAGAGGGGGTCAATTATGACGTAATTTAATAAGGGTAGAAGATCTTAAAAATTTGCCAAATTGTATGGGTGCGTTTCCGCGAATAAATTTGCCAGTTTTCATTCCATTCCCTCATTGTGGAAAATGTGGTAAAATCGTTTCAAAGCGGACAATTAATACAATTTTTTTGCTGAGTTATAACAATATTTCTTAAACACAATGCGTTCAGATGTTAACAATAGGGTGAATGTTTCAAGTTTTCATTCTGAGCATAGAAAGTTAGTGAGTTTGTCCTAGCTTGGCAGGTGAGTACAGTATATGATACTGTGTCCACATATGGTGCAGGTGTGGAATCCTCTCTCTGCGCAGAATCTGTGATCAAACCCATGGGCCGAGGTCCTCGTGAAAACCTGTCGCAGCTTGAAGTTTGCCTTATTCCACTCTTCTGTTTCTGTTTTCTTACTTATGAAATCTCCCAACCATCTTCTTCTTTCCTGGCGTTTATCCCAGTACAGAGTCCGCTGCTCTACCACCCAACCATCAGAATATAATAAATAGGGGCCGGATTTTGGTGGTTTTAAAAATTGTCATTTTAGGTTTTCAAAAACATAAAATTCTTCTTTTTAGGTTTTTATTAGGTAGAATGGGTTTTTACAATAGGTTCTCATGTTTAAAGGGTAGCGAAAGTTCACATACATTACATAAGGCTTAAAATTAATACCTCATTGTTAGTAGACAATGTGATTGCAACGAGAGAGTAAATATTTTACATAATGATGCGTAATCAAATTATCACCGATAACTTTACACTTTTAGGGATTCCAATAAAGCCAAGGATGTCAGAGATGATTTTCACAATCTATCTCGTTCAAATAATTTTGTTTCTTTACAATATTGGATTCTTGGGAATAATAAGAGATTTATTCGCTCTTTCCTCTCGGTAAATAACCAAACAATAATATATAAGCTGGAAAGTGCTGAAAATATTTCATTTTTCCTGAAGGTAGGATTGCTTTCAATCAACTGGAGCTAGGAATAAACACTATCTTCACATTTAATTACAAGAATTATGGACAAAATTTGAAATATACTACAATAAATGGTACAAAACTGCAATTAGTTATTTTTAGGTACTCGCGTATCATTTAGTTTTTTAGGTAGTACGGAATTTCAGTATGTTTCGTAAACGTATTTAGAAGTATGGGAAAAATAGATAAGAACCTAAGAATCCGGTCCCTAATAATAGGCTAACTGCGCCACGATAGTATAAGGTAGTTTCTCTGTTGCTGGATAGCGAATTTTTGTACAAACTCAATTGTCTAGAATAATAAAAAAAATATTATAATAATAGTATACTAATAATAATCATTATTGACTGATAATTATGAAATTAATAATAACATAACTGTCTAATGATAATAATAATAACAATAGTCTAATAATAAGTATTTCGCTGTCCTCTTGGAGTGACGATGTGGGTAGTCATAATATAGCCTTATTCTGAAAGCAGAGACATGAAATGATTGTCAATGATATGTAAGCCAACCAAAATTTGATTAAACTAGAAAATCGTCTGTACTCGCCTCTCCAACTCCAGGCAGCTTGAAATGTATAAATTTTATATGTGGTCTCAAACCTCATGTCTCGGTGATAATCAACGTTGAAGTACAAACAAACACTACGGTGTTCCCGCAACTTAGATATAATTAGTTATATACGGAAATGGTGCCACAGAACCGCTTGATAGCCCATTGCCCTACCTCACAAATCGTGTACGGTATCCCAAAGATATTTTTATCAACCGATCACAACGAGGGGACGGAGTCGCGCAGCTTCTTTTGGGGTACAGGATCTCAACATTAGCTGAAACAGAAGGCTGGCGTGCTGTGAGGTGAGCGGGAAAATGGGATTGAGTGAGTAAGTGCATTCACGTCGTCCCAATAAAAATAACAGCTATATCGCACGCCTTCTGCTTGACCTTGAGACGTCATAATGCAGCCTTGTAACAATACAATCCCGTTAAATGTGTAACGTTCCGTTCCGTCTGTTTGTTCCGTTATTATAAGTAGAACGTTCCGAACTGTAACGTATCGGATATTCCTCTGTTCATTTCGGTATGGGACAACGTAACGTTCCACCCGTCTCCAATACGCTGTACCGGTACAGGCTCGGCTAACGTTCCACTGTTCCAGATACCTGGTACGGTTTCAGAATATGTTCCGTTCCAGGACGGTAACGTTACGCTTGGAACAGGCAGCGGTAACGTTACAACTTGGAAATAACCTTGGAGATAACGGAATTTCTCCGTTCCACATAGACAATAGTTCCGTTCCGCGTTACGTTCTGTTCCGGGTCCCTGCTATAAACTGGCATGTTGGATAAGCTCCACCTCAATCTGTAAAACAGACGGGATCAGACGTTGGCTAAGTTCCACCCAGACAGGCAAAATCGTGAATAGTGCAAGTGCTTAGTTCACTGACAATAAACTAAGTCCTGAACACTAGTCCAGCGACTATGTTCTTTCGTCGTCTATTGCAACATTATCTTAATAGATTCACAGCGCGGCGATGATGCTTACCCGAGCAGTTGCTCGGACGAAGTACATGTCTCAGTGATATTTCTTGCTTCTTTTATACTGATTCCTGCGATATGTCCCAGGTCCACACGTCACAGCGATCAAACCTTCTCGAACATTCGATTGGCATATCTCGGCTCCTAGTGAACGTATCTCCTTCCTAGATAGCTCTGTCTTCTGCAAAAACTCAAATCCGTCGTCTTGAGGAAATTTCAAAAATATGCAGTCACGTAGGCTATGTGCGCGTCACAGGCTCCACGTCATGTTCCACTCGCTGCTCGAAGGATTGCGGCGCGCGGTTCAAAATCTGCCGCTTCGTTGTAAACATGTTCCCGACGTCTTTACTTCACAGAAGCGTCCGTGATTCGGGTACAGTACCAAGGATCATGTATGCAAGGTAAGTAGACCATATAAGGGCTATAAGGTAGGCTACTCCGGTGCCCCTCGCTCCCTTTGGCTGCTACGCTGTGACGCAGCCAGCTTAAGCCAGGCGCATGCTAGCATTCTTACGGAAACACAGTCATATTTCGCTTCTCTTCTCTGCTCGTAGTATACAATCACAACAATGGTAATATGCACGTTATAAGGAGAAAGGTTTAAACAATAAATTGCAGTGGTTTGTAATGCGAAATATACTTCATAAACACTCAAAAAAGTACTTGAGATTAAGTACGCTACCGCACCTTAGTATCAGCTGAGCTGAAAAGAAAGCCTCACAAAACACAATAAAAGAAGTGCTAAGGATAGAAATACGAAATATAGCAATAGTGATAGGCTACATAATCATGCTTTAGCGATCCTGCGGTGTAATCAAGCGCGTTAAATTGCTTACTACGACCGCGATGGGAAGCTGCAGCAAGTCGGGAGTTCAGAGGTTCAAATCCGGGCCCTGACAGCAGCTATCCTGAGTGTGGTTTTCTACACTCCCTCCAGGAAAATGCCGAGATAGTACCTTGTTTCAAGTTCCGGAGCACTTACCCATTTCCGTCCCTAATAATTACGGTCACACACACACACACTCTACAACAGTCACCTCAAACTCAAAAGCACATAATACAAATTGAACCCACAAGTATATAGATCTGATGACCAAGATCTCCCAGCTCCAACAACCTGTATAAACATTATTAATGTAATATTGGTATGAAAATGATTAGTTTATAAACACCTTTTATGCGACTTGGACTGGCTGTGTGGCTCAGCGGTAACGTTCTCGCCTGTTGTGGCCAAAGTTGCAGGATCAAACTCTGGTGCAGTCAGTTGGCATTTGAGGGTGCGCAAATGCGAGGGAGCCGTGTCAGTAGATTTACTGGCACGTTAAAGACCCTCTTCCGAGTAAAGTTCCGGTACTCAGGTCTCTAAAATCCGCAGTAGTTAAGTAAAACCTGTGACATTGTTATTATTAATATTTTATGAGACTTGAGTTTAAGATAACGAAGCGACCCAGGCCTTCTCACTTGTAACTAGTTTAGAGAAAAATGTTTCGTCAGTGTTCACACCTAATTCCTTCCAGACTCAGGAATTCTCCCCCGCCCCCCAATATCATGTCACATCAGCCACATAAATGCCACAGCCCTCGACTGCACTGAATATGCTTTTAAGTAGATCAGATGTCATTGTTACGCCTAACTCATAATAAACAGGTTGCTTCCACTTCGAAAACAACCTCGAATCTTGCAACCTGCACATACTGTGGGGACCCAAACTGCATCGTCGGTCGAATCGTAGCATACACCAGGGGCTGATCCAGTCCCACGCAAGGGGTAGTGCCAAGTAAAATAATATGAAAGTATTGGTATTTACATAATATGATAGCAGAGCAGTCTACTTGCTCATTTCTCACCAAGGGTTCGATTTCCGATGTATATATAGGGCCTACACTAATCTTGATGGTCAACATTTCACATCGGGACTTACCGATAATATATACGATATGAAAATATATAAAAGAAACTTTTTCAGCACTCAACCACTCACTCACGAATAGCCTACAACACAAACTCAATGTTTGACTCTTTAAGACCTTGTCACTCACTAAAAATAACCACGAACCGTTAACAAGAAAAAATATAGGCATACTGTACATACAGAAATTCGCGCGATATCATATAGGCCTGACAGGTGCAGATGGTTTATCAACCATACATTTTAGCTACCGAGATTAATCCATGAAGCCTTAACATATACGGTAGCCATAATAGTACTTTTTTCTTTTTTATTCATTCGCTTAGTTATTCACTTTACCAGATAAGGAATTAATAAATACATCTTATTTTCACTAGTTATTAGGGCAAGTTTAGATTTCAATGTTGGACGCAGTGCCCCCTTTTAGAGAAATCTAGTATTAATACTATTTGTGTGAGAGCGATTGGTTTTAAGTTTGTGTCAACGAACCTATAACCAATGAGTGTCAAATTACTTCCAGCCAATCAGGCCATTGGTCCACACCCTCTTCCCTTCCACCCTTTGTGACAGCGTGTGACCGACAGGCGTAGCGCTGGCCCAGTACCTCATAATGAACGATAGATGGCATTGCACTTCACTTTCTGTACTACCTTGAGCCAAACTGTATCCGGCACAGAGCCCAGCATATTTCCTCATAGCGAGTCATGAGAGAGGCTAAGAAAAAGATCGTAAATTGGACTGCGCTTGCGTCAACTGTGCCGCATTGACCGTGACTCAAGATATCACTGGGGCGAAGATGGAATCACTGATCATGCTCTACGAACGGAATATTTAAACCACTAAGTAATTTGAAACTAATTAGATACCGGTAGGCGTTCGAAATTATTCTTTCAGGACTATGAATAATTTATTTTCTGTTGGGGGACAGTGCCATGGCACGGTGGCACTAAGCCTAGAACCAATTTTAGTTGGTCTTGCTAGACCCGCCCCTGGCATACACGTCCATCGATATTCATTTCACCGAATGAAATAACACAAAACTTCTTCAAAGTTTTTAGCCCTAGCTTCTTACAATGAAATAACTTCATGAAGAATACCCTGTCGGCATTTAAAATGCTGTGTCCACTTCTGAAGTGTCGAACGAGCGGGTAAGGGGAAATTACGCTTTCTTAAATACTCGTAGCATTTGCGATGTCTTCGGAAAATCATGTTACTATCTTGTTTCCACGTAAGACGCACCGAATCTGATCTGGAGTGAACCATTTAGAAAGTACATATTTTACTTCTTGGCATATGGCCAAGACGCTAAATAACTAGGCCTCTTTACTGATCTTAAAATAGCTTTTTAGCTTATTAATATGAAACGGCAAGGGGTCTAGAATATTGGACATAACAGTCTCTCACGTTCTAAGTTATTTCACTACATAATGCCAAACAATTTAAGTGCCTAATGTAATTAGATTGTTGATTATTTAGACCACTGTACACTGGAAATATTTTACTATTAGAAAACATCTAAGCCCACCCAGAGAACCACGCCTAATCCAGAACGCCTGCCACCCACCTCATAGCCTACGGATTATGTAAGGGTGTGGCCGGCGTGACGGCACCTTCAGCCACATGACTTTGGTTTTAGGCCATGGTGTGCCACTTCCCTGATCATGCAGCTACTCAATTTTCCTCACGGGGCTTTGTGCACCCCGTTCCAGCCATCACGTCAGATTACAAATTTCTAGCGGAGTCGGGAATCAAACTCGAGGCTTCCTGGGTAAGAGGCAAACTTACTACGCCTATGACTTCGAAAAAGGGATAATAAAAAGGAAAAAACTTTGCTCGCGCTCTGCATGTTATAAACATATACCGTACATTAAAATTAAAAATGGATTTCAAAGATTCAGCTAGTCATTTAACTGATAGACTAGAATTCACGAAACAGCCTCGTCAGTAAATATACTGGCACATAAAGATCCTCTTCAGAGCAAAATTCCGAAGTCCGACGTATTTAAAACCACAGCAGTTAAAAGGGACTTTAAATCCATACGTAGTAATATGGTTGGTTCCTCAGTTTAGGGGCTGAGACAACGCGGTCATGTAGCACCGTATACTTAGGGTGTGTGTAGAATCTGTCTGATAACTGGTGGTAATTTTGATGGCTGTATTACAGGTTGTGTGTGCTATCTGTAAGTCAGGTAAGGACTGCAGACGATCAATTTCAAGTAGTTCCTGCTTTTGCTACCAAATGCTACCGTCAAAGACACCTAGCTGTGAACCTGGCTATTAGATGTCACCGCAAACAGCACCTGGAGACGAACGTTGTAACATAATGAGCATTAATCAAATCTAACCTACAAATTTAACTTCACACAATTGTAGTTAGTGAAAGGTTCTTTTACATGCCATAAATCTATGACATGGGACCGCCGCATTTACTTCCCCTCCGAAGGAAGGCATACTGAGGGATTTTTAACGCTCTTAAAGAATCCGACGTCTTCGGGCGTGTTTAAACCCGCGATCATTTCATAGAAGCTCAGCATGCTACCAACTACGCCACCGAAGCCGCTTACCTATTAAAAAGAAAATAGTAATATCATCCGGTCTTGTGTTGATTTTTAGCCGCACTAGTGCAGAGTTAGCATTTCATTTAATACCATATTTAAAACTACTTTTTAAGGAATAGTAAATCAGTTGAGCGCAGCCCAAAAGATTACTTGTTTATTTGGGGAGCTTGGATATCATGGCCATTCAGCCCCGTGTACTTGGGTGTGTGTAGAATTTGTCTGGTAACCTGTGTGATTGTGGTGTCTGTGGTAGTGGTCTTTAGTTAGGAACCATTCCAGAAGTTGCCTGGAGTAGAAGTGTCAAACCACGGGAAACCACTTCCAGGGTGGCTGAGGTGGGAATCGAACCCACATCTTCTCAGTTTTGCCTCACACGACATAGTGTACCCGCAGTAGTTAAAAGGGACGTAAATAATAACATTATTATTATATGAACACTGACCTCCGGGGCGACAGCCGCTACACCACGAGGGTCACAAAGTAGTCTGACTTGGGACACCGATAACCGTTTTTTTTTTTCTTGGTCCATTGTTGATTACCTCAGTGATTAATTTTCAACGTTTCATTTTGGAGTTCTATTTTATTAGTCTCCTGACAGGAGGGTAGCAAGTTTCAATGGTACAGACTGTAGTGATAAGCCCTTCATAGGGTATTAGTTGACATGCGAGGACCAGCACATTCATATTTCTCTTTAAAAACGATATTTTTTGTTGCCATGGACGGCTGTGACCTGTATGTTATACATGGTCGGCCACGAAAGTGAACACCCGGTGATGTCACGAAGACAAGCGTCTGCAGACAACACCTATTTTTCTGCTGCTTGGCCCGATTCCTATTCGGCACGTATCGGACAAGTTCGGATCAACTCGTTGATGCTCGCTCTTCTTGTTCGTGTCACCTCGGGTGACTGTTCTGACGCAGTAAATCGCAAATATCTCGTCCCTAACTCCAGACGAAAACCATGAAAGATGAAAATGAGTGTCTTAATAGTGTGGAAATCAAAAAGAACAATAATTTAACACAAAAGCCCAGAATCAAGACCCCATATTTTTTAAAAATCATTTAACTTATTTTTAAGTAGGCACCTGAGCCGTAGGTCATGATGGTGCGGTAGGCTACATAGAAATTATATTTGGTGACAGAGAAAAGAATTACATATTTTTACAAGTTATAACGTAGCCTACATGAACAGAAGTAACATAATATACTGTATATAGAGAGACAAAATTGTATCAATCATTATAATTTCAACTAGCTAATAAGATTTCTTTTACATTCTCTTAGAGAAGGAGCCTCTCGTATGTAGTCAGAGCGACTACTGAAGTAATTCCTACAAAGAGTTGTTACCATTGTTTCATGCGCATGCCTGCCTTAAGAAAGTATAAGCAATTTCAGGGTCATTTCAGTACCTAACTACGTGCCACTTATTCGCCAACTTGCTGGGAGCCCTACTGAAGTGCATCTGAATGAGGGTAATGAACATGCAATTTGTAACTGACCACTATAAGGAACAATTTTCAGCGTTATCAAGACTAATAATCAATAATCTGCCAATTTTCAGAGTAGGGAACACACAGAAGTTCTATGTGAATATTAAGTTAATTATTAATACAAGATGTTCAGTAAAGAACATATAGCCTACTTTCTCCTAAATGTATGAGTATAGTGTTATAACTCGTTGTTATTATCAAAGAGTATAATAGAACTATTCTTTGTTTAAGACCTTAGAAACGATATACCTCTACCAAACGCCACAACCTAGATAAAAACTGCTACCATCATTGAAGAAAGAAAGAAAGAAAGAAAGAAAGAAAGAAAGAAGGAAAGAAAGATAAGAAGTATATCAAGAATGTTATGGATCTGGAGACATAATCGACCGGACTGGCTGCATGGCTCAGCGGTAACGTTCTCGCTTGCTGGGCCCTAGGTTGCAGGTTCGTATCATGGCGCAGTCAGCTGGCATTTGAGGGTGCACAAATGCGAGGGAGCCGTGTCAGTACATTTACTGGCACGTTAAAGATCCCCTTCGGGCCAAAATTCCGGCACCCCGGTGTCTCTAAAAGCAGCAGTAGTTAAAAGGGATGTAAAACCAATAACATTATTATTATTATTATTACATATACGACCTGCCGTGGGCAACATCCAACTTTGAGTTGAGGCATGTCTTTACACGTCTGGTTGTGCATGGCTTTCACAACCCTAATTGAAAAAAAAGGAAGGAAGATTGTAGTTTTACGTGACCGTGAATCATGTGATTATGAGCCACGGGACCTCCTTTTTACATGGAATCCGAACCACAGGACATGGCATTTCACTTCGAAAATCTCACATGCATTGACCGGGAATCGAAAACCCTAATTGAATTAACAAATCTTTCCATGACCCTACAGAGACGTGTGTATACAAACTATGTGGATATTTTCGATTGCTATTTGCCTGAAATAAAAGTAGTAATTAATAACCTGAACTAACACCAACGGCTTGAATTCAGTTACTATGTGAAATCGTTTTGTTCTTTACTTCAAATAACATTTTCAAGTAACGCAAAATAGGCTGTTACAAACCCTTTAAAATAAAAAGTAAAAATGTATCGTAGTATCATCTTGTCATTCTTCAAATTCGATGCGCATAGAATGCCAATGGTATAGTAATCAATGGAGCCCCACGCAGACTAGTCGTGACATCTAGTGGTAAAATATCGAACAATATAATCCTAATAGAGCGAGTGCATTCTTTTCAATAAAATCTGGAAGTTAATAAGTAGGTCGTCGTGCAGTTACCTTTTTGGCAGCTAGATGTCTCGAGTAAATCTGCTGGCGAATTATGTTTTAATTAAATATATATTTTACACCATAATATGCACAATATAACGCTTAATTTTAAAACATCTGAGTCATTACAAAACAATAAACATATAACATTTCAAGCAAAAAACCTAGCTCTGATCGGGTTTGAACCATAGGCATTTGAGCGATAGGCTAACGCTCTACCACTGAGCTAATTGTGTCAACGAATATCGTTCTATATAAAATGACTTACATAGAACTTGTTAGCAAATAATGATTTATACTAAACGATTTCATCACTGGAGTATATTATTTATATATAAAGCATTTCATACAAAGTTTATTTATTTTGTATCAGTACGCTATATTGCATGCAATACTCAAATTAGTGAAATATAAGTCAGGCACAAGATATCCGCTGCCATCTTGTCTTATTACTGAATCGGCTCAGCTTTTTAAAATCACGTCTGCACTATAGTATTACAAAATAAACTTTTAATTTCGAACGTGCCTCTTCCTTTAGAACAGTTAAAACGATTCTCGGCTCGATAATCTGAACTGGTGGGTCCCATGATATGGATTATAAAGTTTGCATAATTCGCACGGCCGCCATCCTGAAATGGTATGGCGGACGACCTTGTAGTTTGGTCACAAGACGCATCCTATACGAAGGTATGTTGTTACCAAATTTGGTAGAGATCAGATGATTTGGTTAGTCGTTATTTGATTTTACGTTTTGAACGTTTGAGTGGCCGCCATTCAGTTTTAGTAAAGATGGCGGCGATATAAAACATGACACTGAGGTGTCCTTTGCTAGTGCTACCTTTGTACCAAATTTCGTTCAATTCGCATTCACCGTGTTCGAATTGATAGGGGGGGACAGACATTCAGAGTACACACACTCACACACACACACTCACACACACATACACACACACAGACAGACACACTTTTTTCGCCCTGTGTTGAACTCAGAAGTCTATTTTCATTTTTTGCAAAAATCGAAAGTAGGCTAATTATTACTGATTTACTCTTAAGATGGTCTAAAAAAATACATACGGTACTTTAGGCCTTTCATTTTTGTTGTTATTTAGGTAAGAGTTCGCCATAAATTAGTGAAACACAGTGCAGTATGTTCAGGGTATTCAATTTAAGGCTTCCACACAGACTATGTGGAACAAGAGGAGTGTTTGAATGGAAAGAGAGTGAGTAGCACCTAGCAGCGCTCTACATGCCATGATTGTATTTAGATCGAGTGATGACACAAGCCAGATGGCTATGACTGCTGACCAGAATATTCCGTAGATGCTAAGTATAATTCTTATATTGATTGCACTGTAGTTCCTTCTGGGATAAACAATATGGGCTTGATATGGCAAACATTTTCTCCTTTTATCATGTAGGAAAGAGCTTTGAATGGTAGCTTAAATTTCCCATCCAGAACTTATAAAACCACAGACAACCATACTTCCTATTTTTGATTATATCTTCAAGAATAAGTTTTGTCAAGCATAGTCTGGTATATTTCAACGGCCATCCAAAAGATTAAGACATGCAGTCGCGAAATGGATCAATTAACTGACCAAATCTTATCAAAATATGAAAAACATTATGTACTTTTATATCAACTAGATATTGCAGCGGCCACAAATTATTACTATCCAATAAATTCCAAATTAAATAGCAGAAATGAATAAAATAGCGTATCATCATTGCCGAGAAGCCTCCGTGGCTTAGGCGGCAGCACGCCGGCCTCTCACCGCTGGGTCCGTGGTTCAAATCCCGGTCACTCCATGTGAGATCTGTGCTGGACAGAACGGAGGCAGACAGGTTTTTCTCCGGGTACTCCGGTTTTCCCTGTCAACATTTCATTCCAGCAACAATCTCCACTATCATTTCATTTCATCTGTCATTCATTTAATCATTGCCCCAGAGGAGTGCGTCAGGCCTCGGCAGCCGGCACAGTTCATATCCTCGCCGCTAGATGGGGGCTTCATTCATTCCATTCCTGACCCGGTCGGAGACTGTAAGCAGGCTGTGGATTTTCATTTCATCATCATTGCCAGTAGAAAATCTGCTATGTGGTGATGATGGGCTATGCCATATTATTTTTCTTGATGAATATCAGGGGCCTGTCATATATATGGAAATAAACCTTTACTACTTTTGCAGTAGGGCAGATAGTTGTTTTAAGAAGGAAGGAAGCTTTTAGTTTTACGTGACCGTTAATCATGCGATCATGAGCCATCAGCCACGGGACCTCCGTTTTATGTGGAATCCGAACTAAAACATGGCATTTCATTTCGAAAATCTCATATGCATTGACCGGGAATCGAACCCGCTCCACCGTGGTGAGAGGCCAACAGCTTGACTGCTGTGCCACCACGCCCCCCTAGATAGTTGTTTTATTGTTGCTTATTTTAGGGGCTGTGACAGTTAGATAGTTATTGTTGTTATAAGGGGCGGAACTACGAGGTCATCTGCCTCTAGGGCAGGGGGGGGGGGGTGTGACATTGTGATCATATAGCTCCATGTATCTGCGTGTGTGGAATTTGTGTGATAACCGGTGATATTGTGCTGGCTGTACTAGTATGTATATTTGTAATGAAGGATAGGATTGGGAAGGAGGTGGCTGTGGCCTTAAGTTAGGAACCATCCCAGCATTTACCTAAAGTAGCAGTAGGGAAACAATGGAAAACCACTTCCAGGATGGCTGAGATGGGAATTGAATCCTCCTCTTTTCAATTTTGCCTCATAAGGTTGAGTGTACCCCATTTCGGCCCAAACTTGGCAGAGTTGGGAACCAAACCCGGACCTCGGGGGTGACAGTCAAGAACGGTTACTACACCATGAAGTGGTCAGCAGGGCAGATAGACCTAAGCAGATTTTCTACTGACAATGACAGTTAGATACTGCACCCAAGCATAGAAAGAGAAGCAACATCTCAGTCCTGTCCGAACTCAGATTTTTTATCATAATTATCTGTTATAAATCACAAATAAACTTAAAAAGGCTAAATAAGATGAAGGTGGAAATAGAGCGCGGCTTGTTCCTGAGCCCCATCATATGTCATGCCTATAATACAAAAGGGGCTGCCAAGCTTCAGTTGACCTCTTTAATAACACTAGAATACTAGATGCTGCAAGAACTGAATCAGCATGCTACATTGTTGCCTATTATGTCCAGAGGTGTAGACTTCTTTCAAATATTGGATGGGGGCAAGATTATACAACGTAGATATTTATATAAATAGGCTATACATATCTTATAAACGCCTACGGTATTAATGATGTTAGAACACTTATATATGCATTTAATGACAATACTAGTACAGTGCGGTAATGGAAGTAATCATTTTCATTTATAATTTTAATGAACAATCACGGTACGGTAGGTCGGGTGTGTTGTCGGCAAAATTGTAAAGTCTCAACTCGTGTCTACACATTACTAACACTTGAAGTATAACTTTTCAGATTCCTTTAATAACCGGGTTATTGGCAACTCCAGCTATCTGATATGACATCTAGCGGTAAAAATGAGAAAGTTACCAAGTAGGGTACTTTTGTCACGTGGTGACTGTATATGATTACTTGTATTGGTAAGCAGATCGTAGTAAATTCTTCGTGTCTTTATACATAAGTAATAAGTTTTACTCGTTGATAGAGTGCAAAATGAGTAAAAGCACAGTATATTGCTCAGTTCACGGCTGTAAGTCGATGTATAAGGGGGCTGCGGATATAAGTTTTCATCACTTTCCAAAAGATGCAAGTAGCAATAGCCGAAAGGTGACGATACCAAATAAATACGGTCAACAGGAGCGGGTTGGACCACTCACCACTACACACACTGACGACAGGACGGGTTGTTCACTGTTACGGCGAACCAAGCCGCACCTAGACAGTCAAGTACAGTCTCGCCAAGCCAAGCCGTACCAAGACAGCCAAGCCTCATCAGTCAGGTATCCTTCCCCGCTCCCTAGTTCATTTCCAATAACCCTACCAACCACTATCGCCTCGCTCTGCGATATCCGAGCTATTCCACTACGAGTCATATAGGCCTAATTTGACTTCCCAGGGTAAATATCAACTCTGCAAGAACCTGCTACCAGTCCGATATTCAACACCCAACCTACCTGCTAACCATCCAACCAATCAAGCAATTCCTGTCTCCCCGGAGTTTTAATACAAGTTAAACTCATCCCTTCGTCCTACCAAGCAGCAAATAATTTCTAGAGTCTATGGTACAGTGAGCAAACTCAAATATACGGTAGCTTTTAAACGTAACAGCGCCATGACTTGAACTGCTCAAAAAGAAATACCAGCAGACACCGATGCTTGATAATATGTAATTGACACATAAAATCCCGGGGAACACACAAATTAGATCACGTGTGTCGCACAGTTATACATATATACAATTAAAAATAACACTCATTATTTTAGGGTCCATATTTACTGATTATAACCGAAAAATAAAATGTGTTCCATATCAAACGCGTGTTATTGAGTATTTTTACCCTACTTATCCAGACCGACCGCAGCGCCCCAAGTGTTAGTTTGAGTTTCCAATTCTTCCCAAGCACGGCCGACTGTCCCAAGAAATGAATACCGTATTCAGAAACTTATGTAGGAATCAATAGGGATGTAGCAGGAGAAAGTTCGCGCCAGATAGCGCTCGTGTAGTACTGGGTAAGCGCAAGGCGATCGTCCTATGTTTCCCCCAGTCAGCTACGAGGAATGTATAGATTGTGACCGAGTTTTCTAAGCTAAAGTAAATTATATCTTTTCTAATTTTACTCCAAGACTATATTAATTAATTCTATAGGTATATCCTCTAATATATTATGAACGATTTTCAGCGTTTAAGCGTTAAACAGCTGTAAAATGAGCTACGGACTAGAGGCGCTAAAACTAGTGGGAGGAGGGAAGAATTAGTAGGCTACAGCGGTAATAACAAAATTCTAACACGCTTTATTATTCAAATTATGAATAGGAGTCAGCATGCTTGAGTATTGTAGGCCTATATTGATAAATAGCCTATATCTCCATAAGACTTAAATCATAAATAGAGATTTCCCGGTCAATGCATGTGAGATTTTCAAAGTGAAATGCCTTGTCCTGTTCGGATTCCACGTAAAGAGGAAGTCCTCTGTGCCTTATGATCTCTAGATTAACGGTCACGTAAAACTATAATCTTCCTTTTATAAATAGAGATTTAAATATTCACTGGCTCCCCTTGCTTATAGACTTCGATTCGTGTATTTTTTTGGTTGATAGCGTACATGAAACGGTCTTGTTTTAAGGTAAACATACCGTAATCAAAGAAAGTTGATACCGGTATTGTTTACCTCAAAATGCATCGGAACGTTTGGTTCTTTTGTAATTTGTCAATTTCTTAATACAAATCGTTTCCGTACCCCTTGCAAACGACTTAGGGGTACAGTATTTAAAAAGTTTGAGAATCGCTGTTTTAAGGCCATGAACTGTTTCCATTCATCTGGCTAACTTAGGCCTAAGACTCAAGAATGTAGAAGTCAGTCACTACCGGTACCACATTCTTCGTCGGGCAGATGTTAATTAAGTTGACGATTAATTCTGATTTCAAGAAACCAACCATAATACGTTTTTGACTGTTAATGTTGTGACATTTATTCTTGAAGTATTTGTCCGAGTATTGATGCCTTTGAAAATGGGAGTCACAAATGTTACATTCACTTCTTCCTGTATATTGACGATTTCTTCCCGTACCGTACTTCAATGGAGATAATTTATGCAGATTCCGATATTGTAGGCTTATCGTGGTAAACTGGCAATTTTCTTGTGTATGGCCTCTTCCTTATTTTTGTTGTGTTCGTGGTCCACGGAAAAAGCGATGGAACAGTGCCCGGTTTTAATCTTGCTCTCTCACCTTCAAATACAAACGCATACATTCAGTGGTTGTTATCGATATGTCTATTCAGTTTATAGGTAGGAATTATTTCCCTTTGTGAATCACACTTGCCCAACACAGTTTTCGTGAAGTCATCGAGTTGAAAACGATGGGAACACACTTTAATATTTTCGGTCAGATTTTCTTCACCGAAATGTTTCCTTCTAATAGCATGTAACCATTCCTTCCTCATTTCTTTATTTTGTAAAAATTGGTGACACGAAATCGGATTTCCCTGATTTTTGCAAAGAGGAACACAGCAATAGCTCGGCATAGTCACGAAAATAGCAATTTTAACAACTTAAATTCGTGGATATTAGCGGCATGAGAACACAGGAGACAAATGAAGAGCGCCTTGCGCTTACCCAGTACAACTGCAGTGCGCTCTATCGGTGCTAGTTCTATACATCCCTATTCATTATTAATACAGTATGGGAAAGAGGCTGACAGTATCTTCCCCACATAAAGTCTACGCTTTGGCAAATTTCAATAAATTGACACGGTAAGCCTATGGTGCGATGAGAATCACGAGAACATTGCATTTAAAAGGAGTACCGTACAGTAGGCCTAGTGATGAAGATTTGATTTACGACTTTTAAACTGATATGCATATTTTGGCCATTGCTGCTTTCATTACAGTATTATGCTTATCTTTAGTGCACAAGAATATCCACACAACTCCTTAATTATAATTTATATAAAAAACGAACTTCTAAAAAAACGCCATTCTACACAAGATTACGTTTATATCAAGCGATAACCGTTAACTCGCGTGTGTTCACAGCTGTTTACAGCCAACCGACGAATCAATACGAACTCACCCGAGTCATGCCGAAGAACCGCAGCAGAAAAATAGGATGTTGTCTGCAGACTAGGGATGGGCGCGACTGAAGCCCGGAATCGAGAGTGTCGACTCGATCGACTCCAAACACCGGTCTCGGTTCGCATGAAGCCTCGCGACTCCACGTTAATCTGATGCGTATTGCGGGGCCGCTTCGCATGAAGCCTCGCGACTCCAAGCTAACCTGATGAGTAAGGCCCGGACAGTTATGTGTTTATATATATTTAATTTTACTAAATATTTTCTATTTATTTACATATATTTACCGTTTTTATAAATAAATACATATTATAGCGAATTTATTCGTAAGTAGGCTTTATTATTTCCTGTATTTGGTGCCATGTCGCACTCCTTAGATAAATGCTGCCGACATTTTCGACCCTTGGCAATTCCATTAATTTGTCTCTCTGTTTCGTGAATGTACCCTTGTCTCTGTATTGTAGTAGTATTTCAAGACAGGAATTTCCTGGCCATTAAGTATAGCAGGGGGGTTGGAGAAGACTCCAAGCTCCCCTGATGAGTATTGCGGGGTCGCTTCGCATGAAGCCTCGCGACTCCAAGCTCCCCTGATGAGTATTGCGGGGTCGCTTCGCATGAAGCCTCGCGACTCCAAGCTTCCCTGATGAGTATTGCGGGGTCGCTTCGCATGAAGCCTTGCGACTCCAAGCTCCCCTGATGAGTATTGCGAGGACGCTTTGCATGAAGCCTCGCGACTCCAAGCTCCCCTGATGAGTATTGCGGGGTCGCTTCGCATGAAGCCTTGCGACTCCAAGCTCCCCTGATGAGTATTGCGAGGTCGCTTCGCATGAAGCCTCGCGACTCCAAGCTCACGTGATGAGTATTGCGGGGTCGCTTCGCATGAAGCCTCGCGGCTCCAAGCTTCCGTGATGAGTATTGTGGGGTCGCTTCGCATGAAGCCTCGCGACTCCAAGCTCCCCTGATGAGTATTGCGAGGTCTCTTCACATGAAGCCTCGCGACTCCAAGCTCACGTGATGAGTATTGCGGGGTCGCTTCGCATGAAGCCTCGTGACTCCAAGCTCACCTGATGAGTATTGCGGGGCCGCATGAAGCCTCGCGACTCCAAGCTCCCCTGTTGAGTATTGCGGGGTCGCTTCGCATGAAGCCTCGCGATTCCAAGCCCCCCTGTTGAGTATTGCGGGGTCGCTTCGCCTGAAGACTCGCGACTCCAAGCTCACCTGATGAGTTTAGAGGGGCCGCATGAAGACTCGCGACTCCAAGCTCCCCTGATGAGTATTGCGGGGTCACTTCGCATGAAGCCTCGCGACTCCAAGCTCCCCTGATGAGTATTGCGGGGCCAAGGATCATGTAAGTATAAGAGATTTGTCACTTTTGGTTATAGAATTTCCGAGAGAGAACACCGCCTTAGGCTATGGATTGTACTGCCAAGTCTGGCAACATAAATAGTAAAAAGCCATATGAATGTAGCCTTTATTACACGTAAATGAACAGTATGTTCTGCGACGAGTTATTGATTATTGATGAATATAACTCAAACATAACTGCGCCTTTCGCTAGATGCTGAAATATACGTCCAGATAGGAAAAGAATACATTTTGATATATATCAATGTTGGCAATGGATTTGTCACGAAAGACACAGTTATGCCGTTCTAGAGCTTAATTCACCTCTAGGCTAATTAAAAAATGCTCTCATACTCTACAGAATAGTTGGGATATTCGATGAATATAAAGAAAATCGTCCAAATGCACACACTACATTGCCATAACCTCACTTTTTGCCTAGCATGCCCGCAACCACCCACCCCTCCCCGTAGCCCTAAACCACAAATTTTATTGCAATGCAAAGGAGAATGGGTAAGGAAACAAACAAGAGATGAAATGCACACATTTATTCTCTATGTATTTTTATTCGCGAGTAGTCCATATTGCCCACTAGTTTTACACATGGTCAACACCAGGAAGATGAAAATTGCCGTATTGTTCTTACTATCATTATAATTCTTACATCCCGGTGCTTGGCAATTTTTACTCCCTTGCAGTGGCATGATTGACTCTCAATTCAATTCAAATAAACAATGAAAATACTGAACAAATCAAAACAACCAACAACACCACGAGGAAAATCAATCAAAACAGACTATTCCCGCTTCCGCCATTCGGTTTGATGTGAACGTTCATGAGTGCCAACTACGGAACCTTAGTGCTAAAATTAATTCTTCATTGGTTGGCAGAACAAACAGTACAGGGCCTTACCCCGACCCACGCGCTCCCTATGAACTGTCGTCCCCCTGTGCGGGGCCGCTTCGCATGAAGCCTCGCGACTCCAAGCTCACCTGTTGAGTATTGCGGGGTCGCTTCGCATGAAGCCTCGCGACTACAAGCTCACCTGATGAGTCGCTTTTTATCCGAATCTCTCATTATTGTTATTATTTACAATCATTGTACCAAATTGTTGTAATATTGCAACTTTGGCAGGTTGTATTACTATTATTGTTATTAATAATCATCATAATAATAAACACAATAACAATTACGCCTACAACATTACCGATGATAACCCGAAACCATCATCCATGTTTGCTGGCTAATAATCCTATTGTATTCATCGTAAAACAAGGTATCAAGGGACAAAGTGGACGGATAACAAGACCGTCACAATATGAGAGGCCTGTGCGCACATCTTAAACGAAGCAATTAACAAACCATAACATAGGCCAAATCTTACATTAATTCAACACCCAGATTTTGTTATTGGAGACACGGAAATGAAACACCCTATAATGAAAGTAAGAATACACACACAGTGCCAAGAACTTCGTAATTGGTATTCGACATTCCATATAACGATCTTGCCGGCAAAATAAATATCCTATCACTATGCATCAACTAGGCCTATCCAGCATATTCTCATACTGTAGAATCCTACAGTAGATCATAACAAAGAACGACTATGCATATAATCATTTTATCGAATCGTTTTGCAGGTTATAATAGTTTTCCATACATTTCAATACCAAAAAAGTATCACTGGCAAGCTAGCAGAAAGATTTATTTAGCCATATTTTAAACATGCCGCAGCGATAGCGAACAACGTTGCTGCTGGGGCTGTGTGGCATACATGTTCAAGCAGTTCCAAAAACAGTTGTTAGATGGCGTTAATGCATCAGTGGAGTCGACACTGGAGTCGAGAGTATCGGTTCCAGCGGCAGCAGTCTCGACTCTTCGCGACTCCGTTCGCAACCAATCCCTACTGCAGACGCTTGTGTCACGAAGCAGCCTATGCAATGGCAAGCCGAAGCAGAACGGTTACTCTGGCTTTAAATTCAATTCCGAACACGCCCACCGCTGCGAGCGCTTGAATGTTGAATGCTAGTTTATAAGCCTTGGTGATGCCCATCGTACTGAAGTCCTCGCGCGGGAAATTTGAACCGTAACCTGCGGCCAGGTGTAGCCTGATCTCCCTCCCACTCCGGCTCCCTATTCCCGAGAATGTGTATTTCGATGGATTGTATCAGTCTCATTTATATTTATGGCTTCATAGATAGGACATAGAGCAAACTTGGCCCTTATCGTTTTACCCTTCAGGGTTGGCTTTTCCCAAGGACTAAGCGAGGGATCCCACCTCTACCGCCACTGAGGGCAGTGTCCTGGATCTTGAGACTCTGAGTTAGGGGATACAACTGGGGAGTATGACTAGCACTTCACCCAAAGCGAAGAGGGACCTTATGAAGGAATGGGAAGAGTGGGAGCGTTAGGCAAGGAAGAGGGAAGGAGGCGGCCGTGGCCTTACGTTAGGTGCTGAACCCGATTTTGAATTATTATCGGTGAATGTTATGATATTTTTGAAGCCTATGCTAAGTAAAATACATGGCAAGAGGATCGCTGGAAAGATGCACAGAACTTGTTTTTACAGTAAGTTGGAGACTATTCACGTGATTTAGTGATGCTTTTTGGGAGCTCAGCCAAGGTCAACTTGCATAGCAACACAATATTACCGCGAAATTGAGCGCTGGATTGCATTGAATTATTTCATTGGACATTGTCAACGGACCAATGAGAAGTGGTTTAACAAAAGGATTGATCATCAAAGCCTAATACCGACAGCAGTGGCTACGCTGGCTAAAGCACAGCGTTAGGTCATGGGGCCAAGCTCTCTACTGACTCGGTAGACGCGTGGGTTCGAGCCCCACCATCGGCCGTCCTTGAAATGGGTTTCCGTGGTTTCCCATTTTCAACACCAGGCAAATGCTGGGACGGTACCTTCTGACAGGCCACGGCCGCTTCCTTCCACATCCTTGCTCAAATTCATTCATCTTCATCCATTCCTTCTCTCATCCCGACGCGCAGGTCGCCCACGGGCGTCGAATAGAAAGACCTGCACTCGGCCTCTCAGGAGGCCACACGACCAAAAAAAAATCAAAGCCTAATTAATATAATTATATTATTACTAAAAGGTCTCAGAAATGACATTTTCTTATATGAAAAGATGAAGAATAAAAATCAAGAGATTTATCAACACATTTGTAGTCATAAGATGTGCGTAGTACGCTGTATTATGTTTTAATACAGGTACACGCGTCATTTTTCCGCGCTTTATTAAAATAGTGGCAAGAAGAGCTGTGGTGGGAGTTTGCAGCCAGAAAGAAGCGTCTTATTCTGTTGAAAGTTCGTCGCGCCGCTGGAGGACCAATCCCAGGCCAGGGCGACCCGATTTCGAGTGCGGTGATAGACGACAGTGAACTACCGCCTACCGTGCCATCGCGGGAGAGATGTTGTACAGCCAGACTTTGCATCCAGTCGAGTGAAATTTACGCAATTGTTTGTCGATTCGCGGACGTGTTCCGTGAACTGTTATATTTTACGAATGTATCCCATTGAAAGTAAGAACATTATTGAACTCTGAACAAGTATAAGCATATTCAACGAACATTTTGAAGCTGATACAATTGCTATGCCAGTGCAGGGCAACGTTCGAAGCCAGACTTGTGATATTAACACTGCGATCTACAGAGAAGAGACTAGAAGGTTACTAGCAGCAAACGAACAGTATAACATTGAACTGAAACTTGTGATACTACAAAGGCAACGTGAGTAGACGAACTGAGGTGATTTATATTACCAGTGAAATCTTTACACATTTGATTCTTACTAATGCTGTTACAAATAAGAAATGTAGAGTTACGAGTAATGGACGTTGTCGATATGGAGTAAACGATCATGCACAAGGAACATATTCAGCAGAGATTTTGGGTGACCACAATGAGCAACTATGAACTTCATGTACATCTACAGTCAACCATGAGCAATTACGAAATTACAACAAAGAACTACGTGGGCATTTCGATCAATAATTACTTTTCTATCTACAAAATTAATAATTATCTGCATCTATGAAGATCAAACAACAATATTGCTCCACAATGATCGTAGATTTCATATGAAGACGTCGAAAGAAGATTTTCATCTCGAAAAGCAAGAAGCAGACTAGGGCGATCCCAGTCTAAAGCATGACAATTGGTATCCGAGGAACCAGGGCCGTTCGCAGCCCGAGGAAGCAGTAGGATCGGGGAGGAACGCAGTTCGTATCCCGAAGCAGCAGTTCGCTTGGGAGGAGAGGACCGGGGTTCGAGATTTTTATTGAGAATTTGGATCATCATGGTATTATCCAATACCTATAAAACTTCTAGAATCGACATAAGGTAGATCTACAAGATTCATTACCAGTAGTTTGAGTAGAATGACAAACTATGAGCCCCATTTTTTCATGCTTTTGTGAAAGTATTTGCATTATGACATTCATCGACATTTTATATTTTGATGTTTTGCTGGATGATTGTCAATTTTCATTCCGAGATTGATGTCATCTCTACAGTTTCTGATCTTGAAATTTATTGTAATGGATTTTCGTTTCCAATATTGAAGAACTTGTCTTAAATAATTTTCGTCATTTTGGATTTAGATTTTCTGGATTTTTATTCAGACTGCTTTCATCGGTGTCTAATTATAAATTCATTTGGAATCATGAATTGGGCATCTTAATTGTAAGAAGATTTTAGTTAGGAAGAAGACATCTATGAGCGTTAGGATTTCGAATATCATTATGATATTTTGTAACATTTCGACGATCTAGTCAAGATATTTTCGTCATGGTTATGCTACGCAATTATATATGCAATGAAGACTTTGAATGGAACTATATTCACGATTTGATGAAACTATTTTATTATTGATAGTGAAAGCTTTGATATTTCGTAAATGTAATTTCACTTTTGATATATGTTTTCTTGGAAGATCATATTATTCGACAATAGAGATTTAGGGAACATCTAAATCCAGTCGCAAATGAGATTAATCGGACACTTGAATAATATTATGACTATTGTGTAATATTGTTATCGTAATTTTGCAACTTTGCAATTCTGAAGATAGATCAGTGTGGTGATACGAACGAATGTATTGTACCCTTGGAGAGAAGCACTACACGAGACAGACATTCGGGGGTGATCGGTCCATACAAAGTATAAAGAGGAGAACGTGCTTCTTAAGAATTTCCAGGATTCATAAAGGAACTTAAGGCTATAAATGAAATATGACAGGTTAAACAAAACAATTTAATACGGATAAAAAATAACAATTAACAACAAACCACCCTCGTCGAAGTATTAAAATACTGGTCCAAACACCAGTTCAAGAAAAACTACCTCCAAAATCAACTTAGACAGTTGTAAACGAGGGATACAAGACTATCACCTCCAAGAACATTAAAGTTTAAACAAGAAAATATCAAATACCAATTAAAATAGAAAAAAAACATGTTTATTGTGCTGTGTGCGCGTTCGGACAAGGAATGATCTGAGTACTTGACGGGTAGTTCACTTCCGATCGACCACACGATTAAGTCGTGAACCCCGTACTGCGAGTTGGTAAATCATGATAATTATGGGAATACACTCTTAAATGGTTAATACAAAATATAAAGACACTGACATAGTCTACCCTTACGGAAAATCAATCATACACGGATAGTATATTTACACTTATGTGACTGCCGAACAGACGGTCTTAGGTCAAGCAAAAATAACACAAAGCACCCACGTGACAACAAAGATAACGGCACGCCGCTTGCGACCTTTAAACTGACAAGTTACAATGCTTGGCAAGGATCTAAGCAACAACAACAACCAAATTAAAATACCCCAGCGGGCTGAATACAAAAATTTACATGTGGCACTTCGATTAATACGAACTGAAATATTTAAATAGGGGCTTGTGCAACTATCCCAATTAATATCAAAAGCAAGCTATAATATGCCAGGCAAGCAATCTACCAATTAGTTACAGGAAAGCGTAGTGCGCACACTACTTCCTTATCAACATTCAGAGATCTGAGCACATAGGTCAGACAAGCTGAAGTGTGCCATAGTGTGTCAGCAGAAACTCACAGCCTCTGAAATCGCGAAAAATACATCATAAAACATCAATATTTCTTGACCAACCACTCATGGTGTCAAGATCCAAATATCAGCAATACGTCCCTCGGGTACGTTTACTGAATCACGAGGAGCAACGGAAATTGGGTCGCCATGCCCATATCCTGCTACCTCTTCGAAGAATATCATATAGCACACACACATCTCCATACCTGACCAAAAGACCTCTATCGTACCCCAGATCCCGAATACAAATTACCACACAAAAATTCTACAATATGACTACAGCAAGGCGGACGGCCTTCTGTAACAACATAAAGTTGCTCAAAGCAAAACAATCTAAGCATTTGCCTGGATAAAAATTTACAACCAAGAAGATGGGAAATCCCCCCCCCCCCCCCTTGTCTAACATAAAATTTAAATGCAGTCCCACTTATCACCCTTATCTAAGTTTTCAGCCGTAAATAATCTCGCTAGTGTCTTACATTCATGCGCGCTGCAACATGAAGGTAAGCACTCTATCAAACAAAGCAACGGGTAAAAACCCAAGAAAAACACACAAGGAAAATTAATCTAATATTTACACAAAGTCACGTGATGCTATTTAACTTATTATGTCAGTGAAACGAATCTACATGTAATCACAGCAAAGCAAAATTATTTACAAAAACACAATTTCCCAATTAATTATACATGATCCCTCCCCGTCAAAATTAAATAAATTTAATTTGTACTCATCTCATTCCAAGCTACCCAGTGCCGGGATAGCACCCGCCACCTTCCATGTTCATGGCCTAGCCCATCATGCTAGACATCAACCCATTGGATACGACACTATCCATTCTTGAAGCCATGGTAAGGGTCATCTTGCTAAAGAAATATACAGTTATAGTTATTATTTCAGACTCCTAAATGTACTGCATAATTGAGCTACTCAAATTCACCCATAAACTACGTGCAGTATCGAAGACTTTCCCTATACTGTGTGGATATTTTCCACCTAAAAAACACAAACACAAATCTATGTTGCACGTCACGCAACACAATAAAAATATTCAAAGTATCTCGTGCTGCCCAAGCACCCGCAAAAGTTAATCAATCAGCGTGCCATGTCTTCAGACAAAATGACATCCTACTCGCTCGAAGATATCGATAATTGTGACGGCGTCTGTTCACAGACCACTATATTTATATGATTCAATCAAATCTCATGTGGAAGGGGTAAACTCGCTCCACAAAAATAGTAATAATAGTCGGACATGCATGGGAGACATCTTATTCAGCTCGTAAAAATCAGAACGAACAATTGACACTAGCGTGCAGAAAATCGCATCGTAGGAACATCTATTTATCAGGATTCGCGCGCAAACACACTGCGCGGGCAAATTTGGCGTCTTGCTCTCATTGGCTATATTTCAAATTATATGGTGACAGCAGGGTGATGACCTTTCTCCCACTCTCATGTTTGGTCATAAACTCACTCATCAGTTGGCCTATCAACTTCCTTCTCCAGCGTTTAATACCATGAAACATTTATACCACTCATTCTGAACAAGTCAACGGCTCCCTGGCTTGCATCCACCTTTCTCTTTTTCCTGGAACAGGCTATATTTAACTTAGCGTTGCTTCAATTGCGACAGCGGTAGCAATGCATCGTCCCAACAGACAGACTACTGTTTCAAATATGACCAACATTTTCTCAACTGAGCTGAATCTTTAGCTGAAGAAATAAAATTATTTGAGGACTTGTATGTAGGCATACATCCAAGGGCTCAGTATTTCTATTAAGTATTAATAACAATGGTTAACAACACAGTAGTTATTCGATTAATTGTACAGAACAGGAGAACAAGCCTTTTGGTAACTATCAACAAGGTATGTTACTGAAAATATAGTATTTATGATTGACAAACCATTCTCAGAGTTGTTGGGAGTCGTTTCACATTCTCAATTGCCACTGCTGCACCTGAAATAATTACTTTTAACGTAAATAAAGCATTATTGGTCGTGTTCATTTGAACAAGGTTGGCCATTTTACAATCACACCGGACACTACGTCATACCCACGTGACACGTTGCCAACATGAAAAATGAAATAAAAGGCAAAACAATTGGCCTGGATAAAGATTATTGATGCGTAACTTCTCCCACTGTGCGTGACAAAAACCAGGGGTGTTATATATTAGCTAACGCGGCCCACAGGGCCGCGCCACCGATCCACCATTGATCTGGACGAAAATATTGGTCTAGTCAAGACCATTGGTACCGAATGCGTGGGGTTGGCATTATGGACTCCTTCACAAACATTCACAAAGATGACCGTCAGAGCAGCAATTTCAGCTATATACAGTAAGTCGTGCTCCTATTGTAATGGTTTCTTTAGCCCTCACTTTGAGCGACAAATGTAGTAGCCGTCTTGCTAGCCCACACTGTTGGGAGATAAATGTTACTGTTGACCTTTGCCTAAGCTATGTTGTTTGAATGGGCGCCAAGACCTCAATGCAATGTTGAAATCTAAATTTGTATTTAACAACGTCTAGCTCTGGCAGAACACCTTCAAGACTCTATTCACTCAGATCGTGGTATGATTTGATCATTAACCCAACAAACAATTGTATCCGGAGAAGGAATTGGTCTATATCTAATGCTACCTACTGAAAGCAAAGATTGCATTGTAAAAGAAATAAATTTATTATATAAAACAAGTATAGCAAAATTAATAATAATAATAAGTTTAAAATTTAAATTGGAGCGTTGCGATTTTAATATTACCGATAGAAAATTACGTGAAAACGGAGTCTGATAAATTGATTTTACTCTTATTTCCAAGCTATGAAGTTACTGAAATTTGAAATGTAAAACAAAGAAAAATGAGAGATTGCGTATTTCTGCGTCATTTGCGCTTACCACTGGAAATTGCTAAAGCATTTCCCTCGTACTGGATGATGCTATGTGCTTCCCACAGTCTCCTGGACGTCGCCATCTTCTTCGTTATTTGATGATATTCTGGTAGATTAGAAAATTCTATGGTCCGTACCTCGGACCCAAACACTCGTATAACCACACTGGTTAAGTTTCACAAAGATAGTCGCTAACTCCACTGAACATCGGAGCGACTCCCGCGTAAACCATACTCGGGAAGTTCTATACAGATAGTCCTCGTCCCACGGAACATCGGAGCGACTCCCGCGTATAACCGTACTCGGCAAGAACTACACAGATTCTCTCGTTTCACGGCGCGTCGAACGATATATCCACACGTTGGCTCCCCCACCATGGTACCGTCTTCCAGCTTACGTTGTCTCCACTGATTGGCTGAGCACGCCGCTAGTTCCCCTCCTCTGGTTCATTACACACGGCGCGCGAGAGGGAGAAGTCGATTTCCGTCCCAACAATTCGCCTTTTCTTGACGATGCGACCCAAGCTTGCGTCATACTTCTCGACAGGAATCAGCTTGTATTTGAATTCCCAGTGAGTCATGTCTCTCAAATACCCTAACTGACAAAACTCCCTAAAATTCCGTAATCAGATAATTTTCTATGATATCGTCGTTCGTAATAATTTGCTTGATAGTGTTTTCTAAGACATAGAAAACCTATCTGTATGCTTATAATTTTTATAAAATTCTCCGAAAATATCTTAATAATAATTATAATAAATTAATAATAATAATAATAAATTAACATGAAAAATTCTCTTGGCTGAACAATTTGCCGCGTAAATAAATATAGAATGGCCTCCCACTGACCCACGCCAGTGGCACAAAAACCCCTCGAAAAACACGTTACATATTCGCCTCGGATCATCGGATGATTTACCGTGACGACGGTCCATTATCCGATTATCCCAGACACGTTAATAAACCCCATCCAAAATACATATTACATAAATGAGATCACCCTAAATTACAGATATATACACTCATAATTTTTCTTCACGCACTTTGCGTCAAAGTTTGTTGTCACTATGGATTGCACTTTGCAACCAGTCCAATGTTTTACTTATGGAATAGTGTTCCACGGATATTTCCGCCTCTCAAATTTCTCTATGTTGGAGAAATAGACATAATTAATGTGTGAGCACTATGTATTTATGAGGTCATATCACACGCATTGAAGGTGTTCTGATATATTTATATCACCATAGAACTTCCTAATTTCACTGGAGGTCCCCTCCTTATGGTGACATTTAATTCCACTTATCACTGAGCACACGATCACACTATTGTGGCAGCGCTTCGTGACCATAATACTTAATCTCTCTTTAAAGTAGATTAAATTAATATTGACTTCTGAAAAAAAAACAGTAAATGCGCATTACATATAACACCAAATATTTCTGTGCCGTAATCGCCCTGTCTTGTTAAGTTCCCGTTAACCATATTCTACTTAATACTAGTTCTCAACACAGACCATTTCTCCTCACACAAATAATACCATTGTACATATTATCTTAAATTACACACTTACAAATCTTACATGGCGAGGCCGTAAACAGAAATCACGTGTGCTGATATGTATGAATTTCATGAAGGACTGTCTCGCATTCTGATGGCCCATCTTTTATCTCGTGGACGCCTTAAGCTAACAAGCCCTATACAAGCGCTCCCCCATCTCTTGGAGATAAATGGAAACCCATCAGCGCTGCCAAAATGGCCTTGGTGCATCGAGACATTTTAGTGCTCAAGAGCATCCGACAATCCCGTCATATTTCCCTGTACCTTTAAAACTCTCATTTACTTACATACTACCCCCCTGTGTGACTTCTGATACGCCTGCCTGGAAGACCATCTCCTCCCACGCACCAAATACCACACTTACTCATTTGATAGGCTGGCTCGCCAGCTAAACCTCCTCACTTTATGACACATACTTTCGGAGACTATGTATATTATACGTCCCGTATAATCTGTTTCCCTCACTATTCTCCAGCACATATGCTGTTTTCCCAATACGTTTGGAAACTATAAATGGGCCCTCGTAGAGATAAAAGAACTTGGACATGACTTTCTCTAGCTTATTTGACTGTTTCGGCACTCTAAGTAAGACTCTGTCTCCCGGCTCGAATAGGTCAAATTTAGTTTCTTTTTGTTGGCGAATTCTCTTTTGTGCTGACTTAGATAAATTCTGTTTCGCCAACTGGACAATGTAATCCATCCCCGGTTGCTTACCCTCATTTAATCCCAACACCCTCGCTAGTTCATTTTGTGGTCTTTTTCCGAAGTGAACTTCGTATGGCGTCAATTTCGTGCTCTCATGCTGGACAGAATTCAGCCAAGTCTCGACCTTGGGAAGATGTCCAACCCAGGCCGCATGCTTGTCAGGCACTAGAGTCCGAAAATGACGAGCCACTTCCCTTAATGGACGCTCTGCAGAATTACCCTGAGGGTACCTTACAGAGGAATGAACGTGTGTTATACCAGCTTCCTGCATACTGGTTCTCCATTTCTTTGCAGTAAACTGTGGTCCACTGTCAGATAGTATCCTGAGAGGAAGGCCAAACTCAGGTACATACTTATTAATGATCAGACGGCTACACGCTAGTCCCGTGGCTTTCCTTAGCGGATATAGCTTGACATACTTGCTAAAAGCGTCAATAACTATAAAATGTACTCGTAGCCGTACTGTCTTTAACGATCGGGCCAAATAAATCCACACATAGTAGTTCGCCGGGACTACTGGTGAGAACTGCTGATCTCTCCCCCACTAAATATTTAACTGGATATTTACTCCTTTGACAGGTGTCACACTTAGCTAAAATCCTCCTAACATCCCTTCCCATTTTACTCCAAATGAAGTCACGACCAATTTCATAGAAGACCTTGGCAGCACCAAAGTGTCCTAATTCCCTATGAATGAACCAAATTAGCTCCTCCCGCAAAGTGGCAGGATCACATATTGCCCACCGATTATTCCTACATTTCCTTGCAAGAAGCCCATCCTGCATCTTGTACGTGAACCGTCCTACTTTCACATACTCTTCTTCACCTATTTCCAACCTAGCCAGTGGCTCCTTTAACGTAACGTCATCACGTTGCTCCACTAGCATATTTCTCAGTGTCTGTAACGATGCCCTGTTGCTACTGTCCACACATGCACATATTAAAATCCCGTCCTCTGCTTTAACCACAGGATAATCCCTACATAAATTAGTGTCCCTCGATAGCATGTCTGCTAGAATGTTATCTTTACCTTTAATATATTTTACTGTGAATTCGTATTCCTGCAGAGCAAGAATCCACCTACTAACTCTGTTAGAACTGAGTTTACAAGTCCTCATATACAGTAATGCATGGTGATCTGTGTGGATCTCAAATTTCCCCCCTACTAAATACATTCTAAATTTCCCTAAACTGAAAACAATATATAAAAGCTCTAACTCAGTAATCGTGTATCTTTTCTCTGCTGCTGTCAGTCCTCGCGAGGCTAAAGATACAATGCACAGATTACCCTCATCATCTTTCTGACATAATACTCCAGCAATGCCTATATGTGAAGCATCTGTCATAACCACATATTCCTTATCTTTTAACGGATATTTCAGCACTACAGCTTTCTCAAAACCTTCCTTCAGCGCTCTAAAAGCCTGATCATGCTTGGACTCCCATCTCCACCGAGTCCCACTTTTAAGCAATTCCCTGAATGGTTCTACCAACCCTGAGTATTTAAGAACGAACCTCCTGAAAAAGTTGCAAATTCCCAGGTAAGTTTTTAACTGTTTAACATTCTGTGGCACCTCTGCGTTAAGTATCTTATTAACCCTACTTTCTTCTGGTGTTACACCTCTACTCGACACTCTATGACCTAAAAATGTCACTTCTGACTGACAGAATGACGACTTAGACAGCTTCAAAGTGAACCCTGCCTGATCTAACTTCTGAAAAACTATATTTAAATGACGTAGATGCTCCTCAAAACTGCGTGAACTAATTACCATATCATCTATGTAAATGGTTACAAACTCTCCTGTGTCATCCCCTAATGCGATGTTTAAAGCCCTAATTAAAGCTGCTGAACTACTCTTTAACCCATAAGGTGTTCTACAAAATTGATAAAGGTTATATTTATGACTAAAAGCTGTAAATGGCCTATCTTCGTACATAAGTGGCACTTGCCAAAAACTGGAACTCAAATCTACACAAGTGAAATACTTCTTCCCCTCAAATGTTTGCATTAATTCTTCTATTGACATAGATTTCAGCTGATCTGAACTAATTCTACTGTTAACCAAACGAGCGTCTAAACAAATACGAACAGTGCCGTCGGTCTTGGGTACCGTGATCAAAGAATTAACATATGGACTGTTAGAGTGCTCAATAATCCCATCTTCAAGCATCTGGTTAATTTGTGCCTCAACTGCACTCTGATAAGCGAAAGGTACAGGATATCTATGTCCTGTGAATACTGACCTATCAATAACGTTCAATGAATGTGTATAGCAATTGGCCATACCAATGCGATCCTCAAAAACTCTCCTATTACACAATAACACATCATAGAGCCGAACACATTGTTCCACCTCTATATTACCCTGAAATGCAGCATCACGTAACGAGTCCTCTAGACTTCCGTTCGTAATCACACTGCCCACAAAACATGGAGAACCCCGCTCTACGGCTGGCGATATCTCATTTAAAGTACAAATCACACCTACAATACTACTCCTCTGAATATGGTCATTGAACGCTACTTCTACTTCGGAATCTCCCCATTTAAATTTCAAACTCCCTACATCATAACATAAGTTACCAGACACTCTACTTAGCCACTCTGAACCCAAGATAACACTGAATACTAAATTTGGAATTACAAGACAAATCTGCTTTTCTACATGATTATTAATTTTAATGTCTACCAAAACTTGCTTAGAAATTACTTAAGACCTCTTCCCAACAGCTGTGATAACAAAAGTGCTTTTAATTGGCATCTCCTCAAAATTTACTCCAGTTCCTTTCATTTTATCATAAAATGCACTACTTATGCAACTCTTCATACAACCACTATCAATTAAAACATCTGTGTACGCCTCGGACACGTTAAATTTAACTATGGGGCTCTTACTAACCACTTCCTGAATAATACCTTCATCATTTAGTTCATGTAATAATTCATTTCTTACATTTAGGTCATAGGGTTCCTGTATAATTGTATGGACAGGGCATGCTACAGACTGAGATTCTGACCTTACTTCGCAGCCTGGTTCGCGTTTAAAGAACCGCTACAGCTGGCCGTAGTACTACTAACTACTAAACTGGTCTGGTTGTTCTGGGCTGTGTTGTCATTGTTTGGCTGTATATTACTACCACTAGGCTGTCCTCTTCCTTGACCCCTATTCTGGTTGTAATTATTGTCATTATAATTTCTCCCTTGATTTCCCCTGAAATCATTGTTTCTCCCTTGATTTCCCCTGTAATCATTGTTCCTCTCTTGATTTCCCCTGAAATCATTGTTCCTTCCTTGATACTGATTACCATAGCCATTTCCTCTGTTCTGATTTAGCTGATTATTATTATTTCTATTTTGAGCGTTGGCTCCTTCGCCACCGTTCCCTTGAACTTCTTGATGCCTGGCTTCATTAGGTCTATTATTATTATTACCCTGGTTCCAATTGAAATTGTCCTCATAACCCCCTCTCCCTAGTGCATCAAATGTGCTTAACAAATTTTCTACTTGTGATATAGTCTTTACATTCTGGATACAAGCAGCCTCCTTGATCCTATAGGGAAAGTGCCTAAGTAGCAACCTTACCACATCACTTTCCTCCTTCAAGCCATCCAGATATTTACACACTAATACCTGCCCTAAAAAGTATTCGGTCATGGTGGAGCTTCCTTTAGGGTTATATTTACCACACACTACTCCCTCACGATGCTGCGACTGAATAACCTCATTCCAGAACTTTTCACAGAATTTCATTTTAAAATCATTGATATCAGTAAACTTGTCTCTGTAGACAGCAAACCAATTCCTCGTTTCCCCCACAAACACTTGTTCTAAAATTTCAACTACCTGGCACCACTCAATACTACCATTTTCCAACCTCTCCCCGAATTTATTTTCTATAGTGTTCATGAACTCCATTGGGCACCCCTGTCGATTGCTGAACTTACCCAGTTCTACCTCCCTGTGTGTGCTATTCACAAAAAATGGCCTATTCTGACTATTTTCTTGCCTGATCCTAGCTTTTAATTTTAACTCTAATTCTGCGATTTTCTCCTCAGCCTTCCTGTCAATACTGTTTACTGTTAATTTAATGTTTCCTTCTGATTCTTCTACTTTATCATATAGCTTTGCTTGTTTCTCCTCAATCTTGCTAATGCTCTCTCTATTACTCTCTCTTAAATCATTTACTTCTGCTACTATTTGCGAGTGGACTTTCTCAATTCTACCCCCCAGCTGTTCCTTAACCTCTTTAGTTGCTACCTGAATTTTGTCAATTTCTCCCCCCAATTGCTTTTTGACCTGCTGTGTTTCCAGTTGCACTAGTTCTTTTAAATTTTCAGCCTGTGTACTGATTCTAATTTCTAACTCCTCCTGTACTTTTCCTAATTTCTTGTCTACATCTGCAATGATCTCTTTAACCTTCTCTTCCATTACTGCTCTGATTTCTCCTCTAATCTGCTCCATTTTCACACTAATTTCCTTGTTGTTCTTATCTAATTTTGCATTATTCTGTTCTAATTTTTTATTTAAAGCTTCTGTACTTTCTTTATTTTCCCTACTGTTTTGTTCTAATTTTGCATTTAAAGCTTCTGTACTTTCTTTATTTTCCCTACTGTTTTGTTCTAATTTTTCATTATTCTGTTCTAATTTTGCATTTAAAGCTTCTGTACTTTCTTTATTTTCCCTACTGTTTTGTTCTAATTTTTCATTATTCTGTTCTAATTTTGCATTTAAGGCTTCTGTACTTTCTTTATTTTCCCTACTGTTTTGTTCTAATTTTGCATTATTCTGTTCTAATTTTGCATTTAAGGCATCACTACTAACTTTGTTCTGATACATGAACTCGAGAAGTAAAGTTTTTAATTCTGGTTGGTCGCCTACACTCCCTGTTTCAGTATCGGGATTTACCTCCGCTACCCCGGTACTACCATCACTCGACATACTGCTCGTATCATCACTCTCCCGTTGATGACCACTACGTAACCTCATCTGTCTTTCTTTCTCATCCCCCATAATGATATACACTGATACAGACAAATAACCCCCAAAATACAGGCACAGAAATATATACCCTTCTCCTTCCACAAATGTTATTAGGTTTTCAGCCCCAAGTTGTCGGCGACAAATGTTATGGTTAATTAGTGCCCCATGTTGGTAGCGACAAATGTAATGGTTTCTTTAGCCCTCACTTTGAGCGACAAATGTAGCAGTCTTGCTAGCCCACACTGTTGGGAGATAAATGTTACTGTTGACCTTTGCCTAAGCTATGTTGTTTGAATGGGCGCCAAGACCTCAATGCAATGTTGAAATCTAAATTTGTATTTAGCAACGTCTAGCTCTGGCAGAACACCTTCAAGACTCTATTCACTCAGATCGTGGTATGATTTGATCATTAACCCAACAAACAATTGTATCCGGAGAAGGAATTGGTCTATATCTAATGCTACCTACTGAAAGCAAAGATTGCATTGTAAAAGAAATGAATTTATTATATAAAACAAGTATAGCAAAATTAATAATAATAATAAGTTTAAAATTTAAATTGGAGCGTTGCGATTTTAATATTAACGATAGAAAATTACGTGAAAACGGAGTCTGATAAATTGATTTTACTCTTATTTCCAAGCTATGAAGTTACTGAAATTTGAAATGTAAAACTAAGAAAAATGAGAGATTGCGTATTTCTGCGTCATTTGCGCTTACCACTGGAAATTGCTAAAGCATTTCCCTCGTACTGGATGATGCTGTGTGCTTCCCACAGTCTCCTGGACGTCGCCATCTTCTTCGTTATGTGATGATATTCTGGTAGATTAGAAAATTCTATGGTCCGTACCTCGGACCCAAACACTCGTATAACCACACTGGTTAAGTTTCACAAAGATAGTCGCTAACTCCACTGAACATCGGAGCGACTCCCGCGTAAACCATACTCGGGAAGTTCTATACAGATAGTCCTCGTCCCACGGAACATCGGAGCGACTCCCGCGTATAACCGTACTCGGCAAGAACTACACAGATTCTCTCGTTTCACGGCGCGTCGAACGATATATCCACACGTTGGCTCCCCCACCATGGTACCGTCTTCCAGCTTACGTTGTCTCCACTGATTGGCTGAGCACGCCGCTAGTTCCCCTCCTCTGGTTCATTACACACGGCGCGCGAGAGGGAGAAGTCTATTTCCGTCCCAACAATTCGCCTTTTCTTGACGATGCGACCCAAGCTTGCGTCATACTTCTCGACAGGAATCAGCTTGTATTTGAATTCCCAGTGAGTCATGTCTCTCAAATACCCTAACTGACAAAACTCCGTAAAATTCCGTAATCAGATAATTTTCTATGATATCGTCGTTCGTAATAATTTGCTTGATAGCGTTTTCTAAGACATAGAAAACCTATCTGTATGCTTATAATTTTTATAAAATGCTCCGAAAATATCTTAATAATAATTATAATAAATTAATAATAATAATAAATTAACATGAAAAATTCTCTTGGCTGAACAATTTGCCGCGTAAATAAATATAGAATGGCCTCCCACTGACCCACGCCAGTGGCACAAAAACCCCTCGAAAAACACGTTACACTATTAGGGCGGGATGGTGGGTCTACGGCAGCGGACGAGTGAATATCTATTCCTATGTCATCTCCAGATACCATTACTACAGTTATTTTGGCCAATTTCATTACTTAAAATTTTTTAAACACATGTTCTCCTGTTCTGTAGCGCCACCGTTATTCCAAGTAAACCTTTGGGGGTCTTTCAAAATAAACTTCAAGAATCGTTATTGTCTGTTAGGTAGTCAGCCTGAAGGCTGGTTGGATCCTCAAAAAGCACCGCCGTTAGGTTATGTGGGTATATACCCACAAAAACCCAAGGCAGCGCTATATTGAGGCGTACTAGGCAAGATGAGGAGTGAGGTAGTTTGCCATTGCTTTCCTCACTGAGTCAGAACAGCAGTACTAACCCTATGAGTAGAACCTTTCACAGCATCCACAGGCACTGACTGTGCCCTGGATGTCATTACTAAGCACCACCCATACCTCAGTAGCTTCCATATAATCACAGCCATGAGTGAGACTGAGACCTCGGTGCAAAGCCACATTTTACTCTAGCCTGTGCCAACAGACAAATGCAAAGGTACTGCATTCATCAAGAGATGGCAAACAGGCCAGAATCGTTATTAAAATGAAAGTATTGTATTGTCAACAAGTATTGCATGGTAACAAGAGGCAACTGGATTGATACATAAGATTGTATGGTAACAATGAGATAGTGCAAGTATTACGTGAATGGAAGTCTGCGATGATATATGAAGTTATACGAATTTATGGTTGAGTATACGAGGAAATGTTGTGCCGTATACAAGTATTTACGAGAGAAAGGACGTCTGCGATTATATATTTTAACTCAAATGCGAGGGTATTTCCGTATTTTGGAGTAGTGTATTATGGTAATGTTGTGAAAACGTTTTAAGCTTGTTGAAGCATGATTGTTCGAAATTGAGTTGGTGAAAACTCTAATGTACTTGTGTTTGTGAACGACATTGAAGGATAGACAGCAGGAAACTGGCGGAAAAGTTTAACAAGGTGGAGATAACTTTTGTTTATTAATTTTTATTAAACAAGGAAGGAAGATTGTAGTTTTACGTGACCGTGAATCGTGTGATTATGAGCCACGGGACCTCCTTTTTACGTGGAATCCGAACCACAGGACATGGCATTTCACTTCGAAAATCTCACATGCATTGACCGGGAATAATAATCATTTATTGCAGCAAATAGCCATGCAGAGATACAAAACTAATACTAATAACTTAAATCTTACTCATCAAAGTGTCTATATACAAAGTGTCTGACAGGTTCTTTGCTATATATATAGTTATTCGCAGCAGAAGCGTGTTAGCGATACTTTCCTCTGGGCGCAGGAAATGGCGTGATATCTATCACAAGCACTACCACACAGAGAGCAGGTGCATTGGGGGCCTGGGTCATGAAATCCTCTTGCTGTGCATATCTTAAAATGAAAACCGTGGACTGCAAAACGGGTGATCGTATGCCGCAGTTCAAAGTTGGCATTCATCCAGTCCGTCGACATAAGAGCTTCTGTGGAATAGAAATCAGGCCATATGTCATTACGCTTGAGGTTTAGTTCTTCGATCAGTCTCTGGTATTGCACTGTTGATGGTAGGGAGTTCTCCAAACGCAGGTCTTCTATGAAGAAAGTCTCCCTTGCTAGTACGTACGTTAGACGAGATGGCGTGTATTTTGATAAGTGCAGAATTTTCTTTAGAAAAGTAGACTTAACTCTTTCCATCTCTCGAAGGTTACTTTGTGTCAAATGATCCCAAGTTATTTGAATGCCGTATGTCACTATTGGAGTTATTTTCGTTCTGAATAAATTCATTGCGGTTTGTAAAGATAGATTTCCCAGTTGCATTATGTCTTGCATTGCTTTTATGGCGGATGTTGTTCTATCCCTGACATGTCGCGTGAATACGTTCCCTTGCATTTGCATTACTACTCCTAGGTATTTGAAATGATTTACATTGACTAGGGGTTCTCCATTTAGTAGTATATGCTCATCTGCGGATAGTTTCCCGCCTTTACGGAATGCCAGCATTACTGTCTTGGTGCAGTTTATCGTCATATCATTTTCTTGAGCCCATGTGGTAAGTTTATCAATGGACGATTGCAAGGTTTCCTTTGATGTCGATGCCACAACCATATCATCCGCGTAGATGTAAATTTTCGCTCCCTCAAGGTAAATAGCCTCAATGACATCAGCTGTAGCGATGTTAAATAGTAACGGACTCAAAGGGTCACCCTGAAGTACACCATTTGTTTGTTCTATTCGTTCTGATTGAACTATACTGTCATCTATTTGTAGGCTGTTTTTGTGGAGAATGTCCCTTATTATCCCAAAAAGGTAATGTTCTTTTCCGATCATATTTTCAAGTTTCCTGAGCAACGTGTTTCTACTCACTAGATCAAACGCCTTGGTGTAGTCGACGAATACTGCATATAGCTTTCCTCTTTTCTGTCTTAGCGCGTCTTCTACATTCGTTAAAAGACAGTTAACGGCTTGTAGTGTATTCCTTCCTTTCCGGAAGCCAAACTGTTCTTCAGGTATCTTGTTGTCAACTAAATCTGTGAGTCTTCTAGTGAGTATTTTCGTAAAGATCTTAAAGATTGTGTTTTCCAAAGCGATACCACGATAGGAATTTGGGTCTCCTGTATTACCTTTTCCTTTATATAGCATCTTCAAAGTCGAGGTTCTCCAGTTTGACGGTATGTGACCTTGAAGTAAACATTCGTTCATGAGCTCTGCCCATAGCCCTTTTAACAGCGGAGCTGTCATCTTCAGGAATCGAACCCGGACCGCCTTGGTGAGAGGCATACTTTTTTTATTAAACAATTAACCCGGAGTTGTGAATAAAAATGATATGAGCTAACTTAAATGATTCGTCATATTAGCCAGGAATTGACATTTAAACCTATATAAGTCCTGATGGTAAAGTCATCTAAAAAGTCAACATAGATAATTAATATTCATAAATATTAATAATTCAGAGAAGCTAGACGTAGGGTTAAACTACTAAACTTGTATGAATCAAGCGATGTAAATATGTTAATTTAATATTGGACTATATTTAAATTATTTCGTGATATTTAATAATAATAATACTAATGTATTATTCGTGTTGTAAATATGTAGAGGATTTTTGAACGGTATGTATTGTTGTGAATAAGAATGGTAACAGAGGAACGGTGTGAGTATTTGCAAGCAAGTCAAATGTTGACGATATCAAGTGTATTTCCGTAAGTGAGTGAGGATTATATTATGCCAGTGCAGTTATATAATTGAATAGAGGATATAATTGGAAATAGTAGAACGATAATGCCATATAATTTGTGAGGAGAACTGTGAAGGTTCATTCTTGAAGGGTAGGAACTTATGAGTGGAACAGATGTTTTGACTTAGTA
The DNA here is from genome assembly GCA_946902985.2 of Meconema thalassinum. Classification (NCBI taxonomy): domain Eukaryota; kingdom Metazoa; phylum Arthropoda; class Insecta; order Orthoptera; family Tettigoniidae; genus Meconema; species Meconema thalassinum. The sequence goes on from OX336390.1 coordinate 745,817,060, forward strand.
AATACAGTCATGAATGTAGCAGCTGATCGGTGGGTTGCACCATTGAACTGTAGGTAGTACTGGAACGACTCCTCCCATGGTAACCCTCGCTGAAAACTGCTTCCTGGTCATCGCCTCCTTGACGTGCACTACCAGGCGTAACCAGTCGCACCAAAAACTGTCATACCATTGGACTCTAGAATGCAAGTCAGCTGATATGTCGTGATTCTTTTCATAATTTGATCGTACGTACCTCTGTGCAACGTTATATGGATGGTATTTTCCAATAATACGGTAGGTTTACGGTCAACTTTATTTTCGAATTGAGATTTGTAATGAAGTACCAGCCTCCGTGGCTTAGGCGGCAGCACGCCGGCCTCTCACCGCTGGGTCCGTGGTTCAAATCCCGGTCACTCCATGTGAGATCTGTGCTGGACAAAACGGAGGCAGACAGGTTTTTCTCCGGGTACTCCGGTTTTTCCTGTCAAAATTTCATTCCAGCAACACTCTCCACTATCATTTCATTTCATCTGTCATTCATTTAATCATTGCCCCAGAGGGGTGCGTCAGGCCTCGGCAGCCGGCACAGTTCATATCCTCGCCGCTAGATGGGGGCTTCATTCATTCCATTCCTGACCCGGTCGGAGACTGGAAGCAGGCTGTGGATTTTCATTTTCAATGAAGTAGCCTATTCTGCGTTTATGGATACGTCTTACATCAAATTTTGACACAATAGGCCAAAATAGCATATGACAAATACACGTAGGCCCTATTATAGGTTATTAGTCACAGAATTATAACCTAGGCCTAGCTTATATTACAGATTTCCATGGAAACGTCCAGATGTAGGCCTATTAAAGAAATGGGTTATAGCTGTTAACACTTTTATAAATCATGCTACTTGTTTCATTCAAATAGAAACAAACCACTGCTTAAAGATGATGCGGTACGGTACCTGCATTTTTCAATTTCCCACAACTTCTGCTTCAGCCACCCAAGAAAAGACCGCGAATTATTGAACGACAAGTAGCCTACACGTTGAAGAATGTAGACCTAGGCCTAATATTTACTGTTACTTTTTTCATCAGCATAGGCATAAAATTTCCCATTTTCCAGTATACTTTTATGATGTCAGTCTTGGAGACGATAAAAAGAACTCGGCTTAAGGAATCTTTCCTGCAGGACCCTGTTCGTTTGCTGTATGACTTATGTGAGGTCTATGTTTCGACCTGCTTTGAAGAAAAAGAAGCTTGTAGTTTTACGTTACCGTTAATCTTGTGATCATGAGCCAAGGGACCTCCATTTTACGTGGAATCCGAACCACAGGACATGGCATTTCACTTCGAAAATTTCACATGCAATGGCCGGTAATCGAACCTGGTCCACCTTGGTGAGAGGCGAATAGCTTGACCGCTGAGCAACATGCACCATTGCCTTTAAGAGTATTGAACATGTGGTTGTTTTGCATAAATAAAGTATGTATTTTTGTTCACTAAGCATCAATTTAATTGTTTAGTTGTAGGCTTATGCATATTCATACACATATGAAATGCTGCCTTTGAGTTAATAAAAATGTTGAATACAAATTACCATATATTTTGTTCTTTATTCTTAGTCATTCCCTGTCTAACCTTATTTTTATTTTATTTTAATGTACGTACGCTTGTATTTTTTTGCCAGTAGGCCTATAGTTATTGTGTACGCTGCCTTTGATCTAAGGATAAAAATGATGAACAATCAGGCTGCAATATAATATTTTATATTGGCGTATATTCCTAGTCATTTTAAGTATCAAATTACTAAGATATTTTGAAATGTGTATTTCGGCGTAAATTCCGTTTAGTTTACCGTTCGCCTAAATGTTCAAAAGTACCTCTTTTACTTGTATCTCGTCGTACGTACGTACATCATCCTTGCGTTCGTATACGTCAAACTCTCCTCCTTGACGTGCACTACCAGGCGTAACTAGTCGCACCAACAGCCGCACTTTGCTCCCATTGGCAACTCCAGCTATCTGATATGACATCTAGCGGTAAAAATGAGAAACTTACCAAGTAGGGTAGATTCCCACGTGGTGACTGCTTGTATATGGTTTCTTGTATTGGTAAGCAGTTCGCCGTAAATTCTTCGTGCCTTTACACATAAATAATAAGTTTTACTCGTTGATAGAGTGCAAAATGAGTAAAAGCAAAGTGTATTGCTCAGTTTACGGCTGTAAGTCGATGTATAAGAGGGCTGCGGATATAAGTTTTCATCACTTCCCAAAAGATGCAAATAGCAATAGCCGAAAGGTGACTATACAAAATAAATACGGGCAACAGGAGCGGGTTGGAATACAGTTGGCTTGGACGTTGGTGTTGCAGATGGGGAAGAAAGTGACTCCTTCAATGAGAGTGTGCTCTTTTCATTTTAGTGAAGACGACTTTATTTCTGCAGGTGGGTCCTTTTTTTTTCATGAGCAAGTAGGTAGTGTGATTTTTAAGAGCTAATTCTTTGTTTTATTGTAATTAATAATAATTTCACTGAATAGAATTTATATGCAACACTTAAGTTATTACAATTGAGTTTTAGTGGGTCTTTTCTTAATAGGCTTGGCCTGCCTTTGTTTCTTCAACTTTGAGGTTGGAAATGTCATCTTCCAAACTCAACAAAACTTATTGCTCAATGCATACAACTAATGCATGTAACAAGTGATAACATATTTGGGGCAAATGACCTTGCAGTCATGCCCCCTTAAAGCACCAATCGTCAAAGTATTTTTATGTTTGTAGGCACGCCAGCAAGGAGGAGAATATTGAAAAAGAATGCTGTTCCATCCCAGAATCTTCCTGTCCTTCCTCAGAGGTCCAGTCAGCGAAGTCTTTCAAAGGTGACCAACAGTGCAGCGATGAGGGCAGCTAGGGCATGTAATAGAGAAACACTGAAGGCATCACCACCGAAGGAAGTGTCAACTGAACATGAGGAGGCAGCATTTGCCCTGTTGGAATTAGCCAAGTGTCATCCTCATTTAAATCTTTTATCAGAAGAGCTTCGTAGTCCTACAGACCCAGGCCCAAGCAAAAGTGATAAATGCCATCAAGTGTCGAGTGGGGATTTGATGAGCAATTTTGTCGCTATCATTGATAATGAAAAAAGTTGAACCTTTTTACAGGTTTGCCCAGTTTTGACATTTTGCATTGGTTGGTGGAGGAAGTCACTTTAGTAACTAATGATAAAAGAATTCATAAACTTTCTGTTTATGAGCGAGTGGTGTTGACGCTCATAAAACTAAAGCAGAATCTGTCGTTCTCATTGTTGAGTGCTTTATTTGGCAATGTAACTGCTACAACATGCAAAACCATTTTTAAAGAAACAGTGATCGTTTTATCTGAAATTTTGAAAGCAGTGGTACCATGGCCACCGAAAGACATGTACCGATTACAACCTGGTCGGAAAGCCGTGGATGCTGTCATAGCATATATTACATACACAGCTGGCAAGATACCTTAGTTGAGATAATGAATTGTGGTGAAGTACTGTAGGCTGCTCTTGTATCACGTGAACATGGTTAGGAAGGCCAGAACAAAACAAAAAATTTTCCTAGTGGAAACTTATCTTCTCAAGAAGTAGTTTGCAGTAAATTTGTTCATAAGTTTCAGCACCGTGCTATTCTTACTTGTGGGGGAATCTCAAACAAAAGGTATACACAAACAATATGCATACTCTGGAGGCTCTCAAGAACGAAATAACTGCACTGATACAAAATATCAGTGAGGATGAATTACAGCGAGTGTACCAAAACTTCCTACGTTGGTGCAATGTGTGTTTAGAAATTGAAGGACAGCATTTCCAGCAACTACTCTGAAATTATAATTGTAATTATAATTATTAAATATGTTAAAAAGTGTAAATGTGTTCAACTACGCTGCAATACGGAGTGCCTTGGCCGCCATGCACCTTTGCGAGTCTCAGTTCTATAGGAAGGATCGTCACTGTAGGTTAATCACTCCTGAAGCGTTACCAAATTTGTATTTAAGGCGAAATCAAGTAAACATTTTGTGGAATTAAGAAATATAACTATTTTATCATTTAAAAAATATGAGTGCACCTAACCCAACCGCCATTTTCGACCCTTCCAGGTTAGATCACAACTTATATAGTAAAATTCCAGCATGTTCCCCATTAACTTATACATGTGAATTATGGACAAATAGTTATCTTGCAACAAGAAAACTTTTTTTTTTTCCTCGACCAATACTTAGTTAGTGCAGGGCTGCGTTGGCCATATATGCACCCATGGGTTTGTCACACATGGTGGGAGTACTTGCGCATCAGTAATCTTTATCCAGACCAATTGGTTTGCCTATTTTTATTTTTTTCACATAAGCTTAAATACAGAGAGTATATTTTGTATCTGACGGAGACTCTCGAGCCGGTCTCCCGCCGACCACTTTGCCGTAATCCGCTTCTTCGCGCCACAAGTTTCCCTCCTTTGCAGTCTGCTGAGAGCATTAACAGTGTGAGGTTCAGTTTAGTCAATTGTTCACGTGTTTAGTAAAAGAACGCTCGAAGCTTGTGGTTTAACGTGACTGTTAATCTTGCGATCATGAGCCACGGGACACACGTGTTTAGTGCTCAGTGTGCTGTTCCAATGCAATTTTCATTACGTGAACGTGTGTATATATATATAATACCTTCATAAAGTACAGGAAATCTTGTGCGAAAACACGACGGAAATTCCGTCAGAAATTTCCAAACAGACCACTGCCTAGCGTCAATACAATAAAAGATCTAGCAAAAAAGTTCAAACGGTGAATGGCGAACATTTTCAGCACCAGCTGTGAACTAGGCAAGTACAAATTCCTATACTCAATGACTCAGTGCCGTGCAGGCGCCGCATAACAACAAAGTGCGTAGCGGGAGACAGGCTCGCGGCGCGGGTGAGTGGGCAAGCGAGGGTCTCTGTCAGATACAAACTAAACTCTCTGTACAATATTACCTATATATTAAGCATGACCTGAGTAGTGTATTTTCTTCGCCATACTTCACGGGCAGTGTAAGTGATGCAACTTTTACATTTATTTAATGATAAAATAGTAATATTTCCTCGAATGCTGCAAAATTGTTGCCGTAAATACAAGTTTTCTTTACTTTCCATTATCATTGACGTGTTTGCTCGGATGTACCCCAACTTCAGGTTTAATAAAAAAAAGTAGAGAGAGACCAGTGTCATTAGCATATTTGCAACTTACGGTTTTCGTATCCACTTTATCATATGGGTTAAGGACATGACTAGATTTCTTCCATGAAATTCTTCTCTTAAGCTTGATTTTAAGACTATGTTTTGTTTTTATTGCCCAAGTGTTAAAACGACATTATGAATATATAGTTTTCTCACTATACTTTTGGTATTTTATAATGTTCATTTGAATTTGATATTGTAAATATGTCATCTCTTTTAAATTTTGTCATACATGTTTGAGTTTGGTACTGTAAGTTAAATAATATTTGTTTTAAACTTTGATTTTGTTTTTATTTGCACATCACACTGTCTGCTCTGTTTCGCCTGTTAAAACCACAACACACTTCTGACTAGATTCATTGTAGTCGTGATGGGTCAAGTGAATAAGTGAGTTGATTGCAAACTCTACACGTTGGCGTTTAACGAGTTCCACAGGTGGGCTTCAATGCTCTTTGAGTTCGTTACAGTCAATTGCTACAAGTCGGAAGTTTGTTTTAGACGATTGCCCTTGACCTTGAAGCTTGCGGGTAAGCCTGTACACAGTATCTCTCTCACCCTCTCGCTTCATAGTTGTCACCACCGGTCTGATGTAATGGAATTCCAGACTTCAGCACGTGACGACACCATCGTTCAGACCAGTGCAGTCGACATCGAAGTATTGTGTGACGCGGAAGTACACGTTACATAGTTACGAACAGAACGCCATTATATTTGCCAATGACTGTACTTCAGCAGAAGCGTGAGATCAATATGTCAATCATCTGACCGCATGGGACAGGTGACAACAACACAGGTACTGTAGTAACTCGCCTCCAGGCTTCCATTAAGATTTTTCACTCGTCTAAAACAAACGTCTGGCCTGTACATGTTTTCCGCAACACTCCTTAGTGCAGCTAATCTACAGCCTACTAGCTGGGTTGTCCCGCGCTGACACTTGAATCGCCTTTCTGTGGTTTCCAAGCCACGTGGGAATTGCGGGAAATGAGTTAGCGGATCACCTCGACCCGCTAGAGATATTCGCTCTCAGTTATGCCGACAAGAACTGGCATTCTGGGAGAGTCAGTGGCTAGCTGACCCAATGCTCAATAAACTGAGAGCGAACTACACGTGTGTGGTGGAGCTCTTTCCGGCCACGGAGGGAGTCCGTCATATTGTGAAGACTAAGGATAGGTCATGCAAGATCCAGCCACTTGTACCTAATGAAAAGGGAAGACTACCCACTTTGTACCTTGGGTGACTTATTCACCGAGGCCTACATTTTAAATGAGTGTGTAATCTTGCTGACATACGAAGGAACCTTGGTTTGCCGATGACGTGGTAGCTGCTGATCTAGTCCAATCTAAATTTACAAGTGTTCATTGACTCAAATACTTAGTTCCTTTTTGTTTTCTGTAATTGTGTGTTTATAATTATACCTATTAGTTTTATTTAATTTTTTGTTTTATTAATTTTCAGTCTTTAAACATTTAGGTATCCCCCTCAAAATTTAAGTTTATAATCCAAATTTGCATAATTTTGTGTTAAGGGGGGCAGATGACCTCGTAGTTCTGCCAATTAAAACAAGTAATATCTGACCAAAACAAATCGCAGCATTGTTTTGCGGCAAAAGCTTACCAATTTTTTATTTTTTACTAAAAAGTTAGTTATTTTATACTCTGATTTACGAAAGGTGAACGGTGATGGTTGTCATCCCCTTGAAGGGCGAGGTGAGAAGAAGAGAGTGGCAACTGTCTCCATGGCAAGAGCGAGCAGTGTTGCAATGTATGCGGACACAGCAGTGTTCTATTGTGCCTTGACTCGTCACTGTCATTAGATCGCCAGGCAGGGGAGCTAACTTTCCCAGTATTTGTGTCTTCCTGCAAGCCTCTTGGAATGTTATGAGCCATGATCTGTCTCAGTGGCAACGCAGCATTTCCCCACGTGCTAGCTTTGACAGACGTCAGTGTTCATTATTGGTAATCCACAGAGTATTACTATGACAAATATCAAGGAACACCGTTAATCAATACAATATAATTACAAAATTTTTGCACTTTTGGTACATGTTTCGAGCTCATAAAGCTGAAGAAGGGCTGTATGAGCTTGAAACATGTACCCTCAAGTGTAAAAATTATATTGTATTGATTGACGGAGTTCCTTGATATTTGTCTTGGTAATTTTACTGTCAATACGGACCTAACAGATTCCAATATGGAGTCTAATGACATTGAGAATACAGAGTATACTGATAAATATTTAATGTCATTGGGCACAATTTGTGTTGACTGAAAACCCTTCATGTATGCCAAACTGTTTCTAATCCTTAGTTTATGGGCTCCGACAACGCGGTCATGTAGCTTTATATTCCTTGTTTTGCCTAATGGTGTAGTTTCTTTGAAGACAAACGTTTCAATTGGTCGAAGACTGGAGGACAAATTAAACCTACGGTACCTTTGTTTCTATTCATGACACTTAATTCATAGACTTCCCTTGGAACATGCACTGGAGTGTGACAATAAGCCAATGCCCAATCTAAGCCAGCAATGGCTTGGCACTGTCTTACATTGTAACGAGCGAGTTGTCTCAACTGGGATATCTGGATTTGGTTCAAACTAAAAGGATTAAAACTAATTAAAAATTCAAGATATCTGTGAGATACCCGAGCGATCCCACCTAAAAAATCTTTAAAGCAAAGTGAAGTTTCATATTTTTCCATACGACAGGTGGTTAGAAAACTGGAATTTAAATCAATGAACACCAGCCACACGTAAACAACACTGTATGGATGGGTAAATTTACAAAATAACTGGTACTGATCACGAGAGAATTCATAAAACTCCACATCATGACCTTAAAATAGGAGTTTGGTATGCTAAATATATTGTAGGGCAGATTTTTTTTAACGACCCCATCCATTCTGACCAATACATAGAATTAGAGTATGGACGGTATATAGTGAGGCTTAAAGGACAAGCTGACTGCTCTGGGCAGACAGATTCCCAGTCATGTTTCAGCCCGCTGTATTGTCAACATCGCGTTTTAATGCTTAAAATCTCTGCCTGCCCTAGTCTTAAGCTCCGCACAGTTAAGGGAACGCTCCACCATTCATACTGTACTGCGACCTTAAAGCCTCACCACATACTGTCTGTACTCTAATACTGAAATGGCTGAACAGGAAAGGTGACTTGGGTATTTTCAGCAATCATTGCATGGAATAAATAGAGCAGGTTTATGACCAGTGTGCTCTCCTGATTTAACGCCTCAACTGGGAGATCTGGATTTGGTTCTACATGAAAGGATTAAAACTGATTAAAAAATTCAAGATCTGAGCGATCCCACCCAAAAATCCTTTAAAGCAAAGTGACGTTTCATATTCTTCTATGCGACTTCTACTTGTGGGGCAATTTCAAAGACTAGAGAGAGTAGAAATAATCACAGATCCACCACCCATAGAGGAACTGAAATATGCAATTCACACAGAAAATTTGAAGAGTCAAGAGGCCAAGGCAAATGTCAGGATGGTTCTTAACTTAAGGCCATGGCCACTTCATACCCAAGCATCACCTGAATTACAAATACACACATTACTACAGGCATCGCAGGTTATCAGACAAAATCTACAAAATGACCATGATGTCGAAGCCCCTCACCAAGGCCGAGTTTCAGAGTGTGAACCGTCGTCGGAGTTTTTAAGAGCGTTAAAAATCCCTCAGTATGCCTTCCTTTGGAGGGGAAGTAAAGCCGGTGGTCCCATGTCTGATTTATGGCATGAAACAGAACCTTCCACTTACTACACTTGTGTGAAGCCAGAATTTGTAGGTTAGGTTTGATTAATGCTCTTAAGTTCCGACGTTCGTCACCGGGTGCTGGTTGCGATGGCATCTAGTAGTAGCGGAGTTCACAGCTCGATGTCATGGATGGTAGCATTTTGTAGCGAAAGAAAACAGATAGCGCACATTAATACAATCATCGCAACTAACACCGGTTGTCAGACAGATTCTACACACACCCAAAGTACACAGGGCACATGACTGCGTTGTCACAGCCCCTAAACTAAGGAACCAACCACCAGAGTGTGAACCAGAATATCTACAGGCTGAGCATTTTCAATATTAATGTAATGAGGTAAGTTTCTCTACTAGTAGTGCAATTTGATTTTTAAATCATTTTTGAAAGGCGTGGCGTGGCTGTGACCTAACTCCATTTATCAACACTTATAGGGGCTCGCCTTGTACATAATCAAATAATAAACGCTTGTAAGTGTTGCCTTAACGAGCCAGGCTGTACTACCATCGACCTAGAATAACCTAACCTCCTTACTAAAATAAGGCAGAGCATTGGACCTAATTTCTCCCACAGTGATGGAACTTTTGAGGAATATACTAGGCACATCATCCATCATATTGCAAAAATAAAACTGTTCCATTAGTGTACTGGAGCCCCAGCAAGCCTTTCATTCCTTTCTGTACACCTAACATGAGGGGTCAGGGCATTTTTCACACATGCTTACACCAAACAATGCATTATGTGAAAATATGGCAGAAAAAAATAAATGGCCCATGGATACACTGCATGCGACTGTTAGCAAGCTAACATTGCACTCCAGTTTCAAACTTGTTCAGCAAATATGTCTAACCACTCGTTTGCGCCCTTTCGTCCAAAGCAAGGTTAGAGTTGGGTTTCCTTCAATCCTCACTACCTGTGAGAGAATCACTAAATGTTTCGCATCTTGCAATGTACAGTTTGCTCCTCCAATTGTTTCCAGTATCCTCAACAGCTCGCGCATTAGAGCATATTCTCGAGTCCACTGGAAGCTCTGAGACATGTATTTGGTCTTCAGCAGGCACGCAGCACATGGTTTCTGCACAATCTTGACATGGCCAAGCTCTCTGCCTTACTGACAATGTGTCAGCATGCATGCCCCAGAATTTGAGGCGTAGGCTACAGCTCATCTGATATCCCAAAATGCAACCAGAAAGCACAAACAGAAAACAATGGAGCAAACTGTACATTTAAGGCAAACTTTTCAAGTTGTTACTAAAACAAGGGGTAGGTACGCCCTGGACCAAACTGGGATAGACATGGCATGCAGGAACTGGTATAAGGCGAGACTGTTTTATGCTACAAATTTCACTACATTATAGCCTTGAATAGCATTGTTTATTACAAAATAAGCAGCAAGTATTTTTCCTTGTATCTGAAAAGTTAAATTTGATGCCTTCATACACAATTCTTAATACCTTGACATGTCTTCTTTGCGGAATATGATTTTTTATTGCAAGAAAATAAAACTTCAGTCTCCAAAATGAATAGCCATGTAAACAAGTTGATAAATTAAAAGGCAAATTATTTACATTACAATATTTACAGGAAGGTCAATGCAAACACACACCAACGTTAATCAATAGAATAGATTGTTTCTCCTTACACTAAACAATTCCCCCCAGACACAAAATACAGCACACTAAAGGTTTGTAAGTGTTGCCTTAACGAGCCAGGCTGTACTACGATCGACCTGGAATTACCTAACCTCCTCACATTATAGCCTTGAATAGCATTGTTTATTACAAAATAAGCAGCAAGTAAGTTATTTTTCCTTGTAAATTATGTTAAATTATGTGTGTTGAAAAGGCTTCACATTAAAACACAAACCTAACCTGGGGCTTAGGACTCAGATCCTGTCGTTTGTAGTAGAACCTAGTCGCAGCCAATGGTTTTGTCCCGATATTCGCCTCGCATAGTAGTGACCAATGGTATTGCCTCACCGAAGAATGCAGAGCAATTTTCAAATTGAACTAAAAGTAATTTATGAACATTCGTTATTTACGACCAAACCTCTCATTTGAACAAATGTGACTGCATCCACATGTAACGACGAACCTTTTAAAACTTCATTCAGCAGCATAACATAGCGGCAATTCTGAACACTACATCAACGTCCATGCGTTGTCAACTGAACTAAAAATTTCCCCTATAGGCCTACATATAGGAATCACGGTATATAACTTACATGAAATATCAAGAATATATATATTTATGGCCAAATCGAGAAAATTTTGTGGCATTTCAATGAACATTACTATTTAATCTTTAAATAAAGCACTTGACCTACTTTCATTGTACATGAAATAAGCTTAAATGACTAGGTATCAATTTCAAATGTAGGCCTATGATTATAATAGCAAGCATGATAGCCGCTCTTCGCTCATCCTCTGCTTGCTTAGCATAAGGGAAGCTTGATAGACTCAATGGTTGTGCTATCGACTAGATCAAACCTCGATAGATCAATGATTGTAGCATAATCTTTACAGTGTGAATGCACAGCAATCAGAATTAAATGATGTTTTTAAATGCAAATCGTTTGTTAAGTGATGCATTGAACAGTTCCAGTACATGAACCACTATCGGCTGTTAAGTTTCCACTGACAATAAACGTGTAGCCTAATTAATACCTATGCTTCAAAATTATGACTTGAACTGTCTTATTTTATAAGAAAAACATTGGTGTGTTTGCACTAACATACACATATTTATTTAACACTAACTTTTCAATGATTTTTACAAAATATTGGCAACATATGTTTAAAATATTTCAATTTCAATTCAGATACCAATAACTGACCAAATTTGGTATCCAAGTGAATTCGTTCAATAAACATACTATTGTCTTTGCTGCAATAAACAACAAAATCACACACAAAAACATTCGTCAATATCATACCCAAGGTAATTTGCCCATAGTATGGATGTTTCCTCTTCAAACAATACCCACTGTCAGGATTGTGTGAAAGAAAACTGCATTTGGGCAACACTTCTTCTATACAACTGTCCTTTCCCTCGTATGGGCACTTAATTTCAATTAAACCCACTGGCTTGCCATTGTCCATTATCATTCCATCGGGTGAATAACCTAACCAAGGTTCACATTCACTGACCACTAACCCACACTCGGCCACTCTGCACTTTCTAACCTCTTCATAGTGTAGTCTAGCTGCAGGCTCCTGCAGAATGCCATGTTCAATACACTTGTTAGAAAATGCTCTGGCATTAAAGACACGCATTGTCTTTCCTTGCCAGTCATTTCCTTTATAAGTATACAAGCCGTAGCAGCGGCTGCCCGTAACTCTGTAGCTCCTTTCCTTTCTCCACTCGCTTCTCTCAAGAGTTCTCACACACAACTCGTATGCATTATAAATTACAACATTATGCAAATAAAACTCGCTACAACAATCCTGGGGTTCATCAATATAGCAGTCTCTTGTTAATTCCACAAGCAGATTGGATGAATTTGACTGAGATATGATAATCTTCACAGTTTCATTACGCACATCCTCAGTCCACTCCTCTTCCATTACCTTTGTGTTCGAACCTGCTGCGTGCATCGCCAAAGCAGACTTTGGGAGTCTTGCAACAGCCCGTTGGTAAATTTCTTCGCGGTGCAAATTTAACACCCTCCGTTCTGTTGCTTTATGGCAACAGAAAGTGGTAACTGGTTCTGCTATTTGATATCTTTGAAGAGCTGTCCCCTTCAGCTCACTCCACAGACACTTCTTGTCTGTTGAAGACAGGACTTCCAGCGAGTTCATATCTGTTCTAAATGAAAAGAAAGAAAATTGTCAAATGCAAATACATCAGAACCTATTAATTCACACACTATTATACTCATCAATTTGCTTTAATGGTATCAATAACAGTCAGTTACTTTTACATAGTAATAATAATAATAAAGGACTAAAAGGCCCATTTACCTGTGACAGAAAAGCAGGACTGCTAAAACATGTTTGCAGCATTCTGATGCACCTGCCTTGCATGAACATTGAAACTGTTTAATTGTAAGCGTTCTCCTTTCAATTTCTCCTGTGACCACGTGTGGCGGAGCGGATAAGCCGACGTCTGGAGCACAAGAGCGTAAATTGACCAAACATTGTCATCGTTGTTCACTCTTCCACATAACCTGACATGTTTGGCAAATAATACTTCTTCCCCTTCCGTAAAATTTCTAGAGTCTATGGTACAGTGAGCATACTCAAATATAGCTTTTAAACGTAACAGCGCCATGACTAGAACTGACTTGAACTGCACAAAAACAAATACCAGCAGACAACCGATGCTTGATAATATGCAATTGACACATAAAATCCAGTGAAACCAACGAGCTAGAGAAAGGTATATAGAGAGGCAAGGAGCCGCGTAGCAGCGCTCTGGGCGGAGGCAACTTGAGTTAAGGCGGCCATGATTCAGAACGTCGTCTGACAAGAGCTTGTTGTGATTGTTCGCGTTGAGCGGGAACATGTGTTGAATGAAATTTATTTAAAAATACATTGACCATGCCATCAGTGTGTTCGTCATTCAATTGTACTAATAGAAGTTATAAGACAACAGGAGTGTTGTATTTCAGGTAAGAAATGTCATCCAAATTCATAAATTAATGAGGTAGACCCTTTACGAAAACGTGATGCAGCAGTTTAAGTTTGTGTGATATTTACATTTCAGATTCCCTTTGCAGAACCAGGAACTAACAAAACAATGGGTTGTCAACATGAAAAGCAATAAATGGCACCCCACGAGATACAGCTTATCTTGTTCTCTACACTTTGAAGATAAATATATGTATGTAGCAAATGAAAGGCGACGTCTACTAGCTAATGCAGTACCTACAATTTTCAATTTTCCTGCACATCCGCAGAAGAAGCAGGCCTGTAGATCTTCGCCGAAGAAGCGTAGTTTCCTGGAAACTACAGAACACTCGCATTCAGACACGGTAGCATTGTTGCAGAAGACCTTGATATCAGTAGGTAAATATATTAGGCTGTCTTAAAATTTAAGCAAAGATAGTTGTGAGCCATAATCATAATTACGGTAATAATAATAATATCGTATGGCCTCGGGTGCCGGGTGCAAGCTTTGTTATTTGACACCCAGAGGGTAGCTTGCATGTCGAATTTTGTTGTTCCTTGAAGCACTATGAAAGTCAAGGAGGTTAGATAACTAAGCTCCTTGACATTATAGCGCTTTCTAGTAGAGAAATGAGGAACTTTGTGTTGCCGGAAAATCCCGAGATTAATTTTGCCATTACGAACATGGCCTACTGAATTCAAATGGGTTCTTTAACATGCCAACATCGTATGACATGTGTATCGTGATTTTTGCCGCCTTTCAAAAATCACTTACCACGGCCAGGAGCGAACCTGCAAGCTTGGGGGGGTTAGTAATCCGACACGATAACCACCCACCGACCGTGGGAAGCTATAAAATAAAATATATTGTTCAAATATCAATCTTCGTAAGCCAACGAGGTATACTTTCTCTAGTTCGTTGTTTTGAACTAATTATGGGAAACGTAACAGGCTTTACTAATCTTTTATTTTTTCCTTCTTTCTTTCTTTCTTTCTTTCTTTCTTTCTTTCTTTCTTCTCAGAAATTTCAGATGGAAAGCTTATTTGCGATTCCAGCAGAAAGATGCCAATATACGGTTTGATTATTGATATATTAAGTGTGATACAACTAGCAGAAACATACGTGTGGGGACAAAGTTCTGTATTGAGATACTTATTAACACGCAGATTGAGTCAGGATCACTTAGAGCTATTTTTTTCTTCTATTCGCTCCAGAAGTGGGAATAGAAATAATCCAAATGCAGTACAATTTAATTCAGCTAATAGGACGTGTTTAATTGCGAGGGTACGCCCATCCATGAATTCCAACTGTAAGCCTATAGAGTGTGACCTACTTGTGACAACTGCAACAGCAAATATTCATGGTGTCAATGGGAAGGACGATACTATGCTGACAGACAGATCATGGTTACTGTGCACATTATAATTCGCCGAGCTTGAATGTAGGAAATGTTGTTCATTACATAGCAGGAAGTGTCGTTCGCCAAGTGTCTAAAACAATTTTCTTGTATTGAATGCCTAGAAGTGCTTTTATCAGGTCAAGATGTTCAGAAAGAAGGAGTGATTAAAGAGAAAGACGTGAAAGAATGCCCTATGAATCCATCAAATGATGTAGTGAAATTATGTAAAACAGCTGAGAGTGTCATCAGGAAGAATGAGTGTATGTTGCGAAAGAACACGAATAATCTCATGCTGAAGTTGCAGACAGATGTCTATGATATGCTGCCGGGTTATCTGTTTCTGAAATCTGACCATCTATTTACAGCTACTGAACCTGGGGAAAAGCCTCACTATGCTTCACTCATCGAGCGAATTGCGAAACAGTATTATAAATGCAGGCTTCACACTTCTGCAGAAATACAGCTCAACGTGAGAGGTCAACAGGTGCGTCAGTTGTACACAAAAGTTTTAGTGTTCTTCTTCCATGGTTTTATTTTTAAAGGAGAATGGAATCATGCAATGTACTGAGCATAAGCAACGTACCTTATTGTCTTGTAAGATGATTGTGGTTTTTTTTTCGTTCAATGTATAAACAAAATACAAATTAAATTGTCAGGCCTTACGTAGGCCTAATCTTACGCCTCGTTAGTCACGCCTCTCTCTCCCTGCCTCCCACCCTCTTGACAGAGTATATCATGGCGGCTGCCAGTTCAACCTTCTTCAAATATGGCGGCGCCATTTCCACTCTATATACCTTTCTCTAGCTCGTTGAGTGAAACACACAAATTAGATCACGTGTATCGCACAGTTATACATACATACTATTAAAAATAACACTGTCATTATTTTAGGGACCACATTTACTGATTATAACCGAAAAATAAAAAGTGTTCCATATCAAACGCGTGTTATTGAGTAAATTTACCCTACTTATCCAGACCGACCGCAGCGCCCCAAGTGTTAGTTTGAGTTGCCAATACAGTCGGCATTCAGTTCAATGGGTTGCACGAGCCATGTGGGTTGCCTACTTTTACTCCTGCGAAGCTAACGCTGTCTATGCGCCGTACTCAGAAACAGCCTGTACGCCATCTTGCTGTAAAGGCCAGTTGGTAAACAATGGGGAAGTACTTGCATTTTGGGTGATAAAACGTAGAAAGTAGCCATTTTCATCGTTGAATTCGAGATGGTATGCTGTGCAATTGTTGCCTGTTACACGAGGACTAACACGGATAGAGCTGATCACAAGGAGGGTGTACGTTTCTTCAGCATACCGTTAGTGATAAAGAACCAATACGAACTCACGAAGAAACGAAGCGAGAGACGCCGAGCACTGTGGCTTTCTCGCATAAATCGGTAAGACCTGAGAAATCGTGGTCATCAGTCCCATGTATTTGAGTGATTGTTGAATTTGTCTGATAAAATTTGTCACTGTGGTAACTGCAGTAATGTGCAGTTAGATTCCCTTCTCAGCATTCCCGGAAGTGTTTTTCCGTGGTTTCCCCACTTCTACTCCAGGAAAATGCTGGGATGATTCCTAATTTAAGGCCACGCCCACCTCCTTCGTGATCCTATTCCCAGTTTACAAATACAGGCACTAATACTGCCATCACAATAACACAGGTTCTCACACAAATTCCACACCCACACACCCAAATGACCACGATGTCACAGCCCTTATGCAACAAATACAACAACAGCAAAGAGGCGAGAAAGCGCTACGCTCCTGCTTTTAAACTTGCCTCCGAGGGATGTTGACCAACACAGCACAAGGTCAAACATATTGGCCTATGTATGACTAGTGTGGTATTTTTGAGGCAGTAGTAGGTCGGAACGCGAGGTGACCTGTTTTGGTATTGCAGGACGGTCGACGGAAGCACGAGTTCGTCTTTTTTATTGGGACGCTGTAGGAATTCGCGGCAAAGTGTTATTCTGAGGAGGTGTTATAAGTCATTCTATGAGTGAAAATACATATCACGTTACGCCATTGTTCCAGTGTCCACCCCTGGTGATTGGCGACAAATGCGCGTCGTTGTGTCGATGACTTTGGGTTAACAGTGGCACCCGTGGGCGGCGCTGGCTCCATACCCCATGGAACCCATGTTCCTAGGGATAGTCCACTGAGAGACGCGTCTAGCACGGCCTGTGTTGAATTGAGCCGTGATTTGTTGCACTGTTGCCCTTCTGTCACTATTGACAATCCGTCTCAGATGTCGCCAGTCACTGTCATTGAGAGTAGCTGGACGGCCAGTGACACCCACATTCAACCATTCACCATACACCCTGGACATGGTTGACTGTGTGAAGCCGAATTCCCGCACCACTGCCGAAATCGCACTTCACATCCGTCGGACCCCAACCACCATACTTCGTTCGAACAGTGTCTGCTCAATATATAATCTCAGGCAGTGAGCAAAAATCCAACCTTGTGGTCGGATGTTTGAGGGGTAGAGTCAGGTTTGACAAATACTTCTCTACAAAAGGCATTTTTATCACTAAAAGTTGATGCTTCTCACCACACGTATTTACTCCGACTTTTACAACAATATGGCGGACGCTTTGTTTCTAGGGAGAGGCAATTGATGGCACTCGCATCGGCCCGCCCCGTCCCCGACTCGTACAACCCACCTATTGTAAGACAAGAAGTCGACGCTGTTGTGCCTAACTTTTAGGAGTAACGGAGTTCAGTAGTGTATACTGTATAGAATAAATACTAGTATTATTTTGAATTTACGTGTGGTATTATAATATTGAATTTTATTTAACTTAAATATTTTTTTACATGAACTCAGATGCAGCTGTTGTTTACGTTCAGTGATATACATGCAGGAAAGTCATTGAGACTTTATTTTAATTTTGTTTGAGAGGCAAGCGAGCCTGATGTGTTTGTTTATTGGTGAATTCTTTATTCTACATTTATTGAGTTTATTTTGATAAATTTCATTTTGTTCTTTTCTACGAGGAGGGTTCGCGTGACTTATTTTAATTATAAGGAGGTTGTGTTATGGAAATGGATCAGGTTCATGGCACCCTTAACCGATTCCGACCCGAGAAGTAGTAAGATTCTCACTCTCCACATGTAGTTGGTATCCCAACCAAGTGTAGTTAATCCATAACACAATCGTAGAGATTGTTGTAGGGTCATGATGTGCTTGTCGGTAGAATTGTCAGGTTTTTCTAGCCGGGGACCTTCAAGATTCTACGATCCAGCTCATCTTGGGATTTCCGACAAGTCAGCATCATTATTTATACGGGTACAGTACTATCCTGGCATTTGCCCGAAGACGAAGTGGGAAACCACGGAAAACCACTTCGAGGATGGTTGAGGTGGGAATTGAACCCCTTCTACTCATTTGGACCACCTGAGGCTGAGTAGATCCCGTTCCAGTCATGCCACTTTTCAAATTCCTTGGCAGAGTCGGGAATCGAACCTCGGACCTCCTGGGTGGCAGCTAATCATGCTGACCACTACACCACGGAGGCGACGGAATACAAGTTAATGATAATTCAGTCGCCTCCGTTTGACGATCGAAACTGGTCATCCAAGAGTAGGCCTATTTATTAATCTCGTGTAGCCTATTTTTATTTTTCAGGAAATAACCCATCTCATTTGGGTACATTCGTGTTGACCGACTGAAAAGCACCAAACTTTTGTTTACTAAGGCAACACTGAAAAATGGCTTCAAACACCATATTATCCTACTTATGTTAATTGCCTCTATCAACATACAAAATTTCAGTTTGCTGTAGTAGATCCGTAGATACTGAGAACCGTCTAAATATTTCGGATAGCCACCATGTTGGATTTTGAAGTCATAGTTTCGGGGATACAGAATGCCGGTGATATATTTCGCGCATCCGCCGTGTTGGATTGGTGAGACTTAATAAAATTTTAAGCGCACGATCGGGGTCGGCCAAAATAGTACTATGACCTAACCGAGTTTCATTGAAATCGCTCCAGCCGTTTAGAGTTTATTAGGGGGACATACACACACACACACAAGGACAAAAAGGTGATCTCATAAGCCTTTTTTTTTTCTTTTTTCATAAATGAAAATAGGCTAAACATTAGAATCATGGCCCTAACCTTCCCTGTGGTGATCCACAGTCACAGTGCAATCGGCTAATGTGAGATTGGGCATAGTCTTCAAACCAAAGTGTCTTGGTAGACTAGCTAGATTCACACACACTGTTAAAATGTGGACCACTGTGAATACGGCTCTATAGGTACTTGTGGGTTGACCTTGTATGACCTATCCTTAATCTGCACAAAATGACTGACTGCCTCCATGACCGGAAGGAGTTCCGCCACTCGCAACTAGGTCCCTTTATCGTTCTCAATTTACTAGAAAATTTTAACATTAACAATATCACTTTATCTTTACTTACGCTCCATAAGGCGCAAAATAAAGCTTACGTAGTTTTACGTAACCGTTAACCTTGCGATCATGAGCCACGGGACCTCCATTTTTAAGGGTGTTATTTCACTTCGAAAATCTCTAATGCATTGACCAGGAATCGAACCAGGTTCGAGGCAAGCAGCTTGTCCAATGGTTGCAAAATAACAGAATTGAAATAAGATTTATTTAAGATTACATTTACGTGGAGTTTTTCTTCGAACCCACAATTCTATTATTATCACAACACCGGCGACTAATAATAATAATAATAATAATAATAATAATAATAATAATGCAATCTCTCACCTATATGCTGAAGGGCATAAACTGGCTACGTGGGATTCAATTAAAAACCAGGTAAGCAGTCTAGGATATGCTGACGACCTGGTTGTTATAACGGACTCCGTCCAAAGCTTGCAAGCCAGCATGTTAGAACTTGAACAATCATAAATGAAGGTTATATCGGTAGGGAAGAAACACAGGAAAATAGAATGCCAGACAAGAGGAACCAAATTTGAGCAGGGGGATCATTTTAAGTGAGTTTTCTCACAGGACAGTAGTATGGGAAAATAAATAGAGCTGAGGTGCAGACAAGCCAATGAAGTGAGTTCTCAGTTGCGATCTATAGTATTCTTCAAGAAAGAAGTTAGTGAAGCGACGAAACTCTCCCTACATCACTCAGTATTTAGACCGACCTTGTTGTATGGAAGTGTGAACTACAGGGTCTTTCATATAAAGTAAGAACGGCAAGCGGCATTTTGTTATTCGCTGCTGCGGTGACCTTGGCCGAGCTTGTGGCGCGCCATGGCCCCCTGCTGTACTATTGAAAGCACGCGCATAGTACATACGAGAGCTGTTTTTTTTTAGCTCCGACGGACTGTATAAAAATAACAGATTGACATACAAAACTGATTTTACTACTAAATGTTTGCTTGTTTTATTCGTATGTCTCAACATAATCGGCAAAACGATTGAAACATTTGTCGTATCGTTACACCAGCTTTCCAATGCACTCGGCAAAATATTCTGCCGCCTCTGAGGTGGGTACGTCTGGACAATCTCCTGAAGTTTTCCTTTTTGACGAGGCATTGCCGCCCAACCATACCTTCAATTCTCGAAAAAGGTGAAAATCATTCAGTGCTGGTTTGGACTAAACGGCAGATGGTCCAAAACTTCACACTTTAATTCTTTGTAAATGTCTATCGTAACGTTGGTAGTGTGGTCGTGAATGATTTTCACCTTTTTTCGAGAATTGAAGGTATGGTTGGGCGGCAACGCCTAGCCAAAATGGAAAATCTTCAGGAGGCTGTCCAGACGTACGCACCTCAGTGGCGGCAGAATATTTTGCCGAGGGCATTGGAAAGCTGGTTATTTATTTATTTATTTATTTATTTATTTATTTATCGTATGGCTTTTAGTGCCGGGAGTGTCCGAGGACGTGTTCGGCTCGCCGGAGTCTGTAGCTGCTTCCAGCGGACACCCTTAGGGTGAGCTACAAGTTCCGTTCAATTTCAAGTAGTTCCAACTTTCGCTACCAGATATGAATGATACCTAGTGGTGAACGTTGGAACTTTGATAGAGCTGGAAAGCTGGTGTAACGATACAACACATGTTTCAATAGTTTTGGCGATTATGTTGAGACAAGTATAAAACAAGCAAACATTTAGTAGTAAAATCGGTTGGGTATGTCAATCTGTTATTTTTATACAGTCCATCGGAACTTGAAAAAAAGAAAAAAAGAGACAGTCAGTCTGAAAGACTAGACTTTGTATCATTTTAAATGCTACAAATGCTGAAAAATGCTAGAAAGGCTCGCTTCGCTCGAAGCCAAAGACTCTTGACATGTTAGAAAATTATCTAGGTATAATACTTATCTTGCTTATCTTGTTTCAAATTACTCGCGAACGGCAAGGGCAAAGCAAGGTCAAGCGCGCGGGGACGTACCCCTTCCATCCCGTCTAAAAACACTTATAGTGGGCAATGTATTGAAGATAGAGATATGCTCTCGCGGACTTTTTGGTAGGACTTTTCATGCTGACCAATTCTTACGCTCATAGTATATTGCCATTTTTAACGGTTTGCCCAGCGTAAGCTTAAGAAGCGCACGGACGTCATGTTTGTTATCGACTTTTTCACTGAAATCGTTACTGCTTGGCTTCCTTTGATCATACATAAATTATTTTCTACAGAATCTTTCCTCGAGATATCCTTTACAGAATGGTGAAAACCGCATCAAAATCCATCCAGTGGTTCTCGAGATTACCCGTGACATCCAAGGATCGGAGATTTTTGTCTTATACTAACGAAGTAGAGATTGTCGGGGAACACATGCACCAAGCGATACTATGACGTCACACACTTCAGTGCATCTGGGTACATTTCGTTCCGTCACCGTAACGTAACGCCAGACCCCAGCGTAATGACGAAGTTGACAAGATCATTTAAAATTAATTAAAAAAACGCCCTCGTATGTACTATGCGTGCGCTTTCAATAGTACAGCAGGGGGCCATGGCGCGCCACAAGTTCGGCCAAGGCCACCGCAGCAGCGAATAACAAAACTGCCGCTTGCCGTTCTTACTTTATATGAAAGACCCTGTATGTGGATTCAGGATATCTGATACATAAGCTAGAGGTAACTGATATGAGGGTAGCACAGCAAATAGATGGGAGCAATGGCAGGAAGGTACTCGCAATGAAGAGATACAGACCAATTTAGAAATGGGCACGCTAGATGAAGCCATTCGTATAAGCTGACTCAAATGGTGGGGTCACGTGAAGAGAATGGAGGAGGAGAGATTACCTATGATGTTACCGAGTTCGGCTGGAGAGGGTAAGAGAAGCAGAGGTAACCTAGGAGGCGATGGTTATATTCAGTGTTGAACGATTTCAAAGTGAGAGGTGTAGAGGCAGAGGAGACCGCATTGCTAACTGCTAATAGGGGATCATGGAGGTGACTTGTTCGCGCAAACAGAGGGTTCTATGCTAGACTGCACTCTGAAAGGCAACACATACATAAATTTAAGAGACTTATGGAATATTTAGTAAAGGTACAGGCGAGGTCCGACCAAGTAATACAACATTCCATCAAGTTTCAATTATATCAGTCAAGCCAATCGAAACTTATTACCCCCTTATGTTCTTGTAGGAGTGTTGATGTATGATACACTTCACAGTGTTAATACAGGGCAAACATTAAGTAGGCACATACGGAAAACTTTACGTGCCCGGCTGACAGACTTTCCTCTGTTGAAGAAAGGAAAGCTTTACATATTTCATGTTAAATTTAGCATAAAATTTCACTTATTTCATGAAAAACGTATTATTTCTACCATATACAGAAACGAAATATTATTCAACTAGTTTAGTGGTAGACTATAATTCACTTACAACTCTATGACTGGCACCAGCAGATCCTCCATTCGGGTGATCGGATGATGTCTCTCGGCGATTTTAGAATCGCGTATGCCCCGCCTAGATTTAAAGTTTCTTAACCACCCATTACTGGCTTTAAAGTCAGAATTACCACCCAACTGTTCATTGAGTTCAAGGGCTTTTTCGGTAAGAGCAGGCCCTGAAATTTGTTCTCCAAGCAACCTTTTTTGTAAGAACCAATCGTAGAGAGCATCTTCAATTTTGTCATTCTCACCCTTTTTCAGTGTCTTTCTCAACGATATGCCTTCTTCCAGCACAGAAACATATTTCATAATCGAGTCACTCTTTTTCCTTATGTCCGAAATTGTAGAAGTACCAACGCCATACATTTGTGCCAACGTTTTACCGGATTCTCCTCTGTTCAACTGGTTAAGGATTTCAGCTTTATCCGTAATCGAAAGCACCACACGTTTGCGTTTAGCAGCCATGAAAGAAAAGAGAACGGATCACGCAAGTCACGGCACTGTGGAATGTGGTGCTGCCTACCAGTACCAAGCTGGAGCGTTGCGCGAATGCACTGACGTTCGCCTGCTGGCCCCGATGGAGAAATGTGCAGCAAGCGACTGGCAAGCTTCGCGCATGATCAACGGGTCAAGCCTCCACATAATCGATCTGGATAACTGGACAGCATGGACGGCAGCCAATTTAAACAAACGTTGCGTATAATTAAAAAGCGGATCGTTTTAAACGCACGTGGTGAAGTGATTAGCGTTGTTAGCTGCCACCCCAGACCCCTGAGTTCAATTCCCGGATTGGCCAAAAAAATTCAATACTAATTTGAGGTATTAGACCGGTATGGCAGACTGCAAGTCACATAATTTTAAGTACGCTACTGCACTTGTATTAAAACAAGTTTTCAATTATACAGTATTTAATGTTTGTGTCAGTACATATTGAATGTAAGGCTAATACTTAGCATTCATCTCGGACTATGCAAGGGCGTATGAGTATTCTCAGGGGATTGTCACCGCAAAATACCCAGAAATATCAACCAATATCTTGAGCATATAACTTTGTGTAATTATTTGAGATAAGATTCAAAGTTTATATAGCCTACAAATACTGGCAATACAAAAAAAGTTGTAAAATACAACACAACACAAAATAAATTTTTATACTTAATGAATTTCTATTATGAACTATGGAGTATGAATGGCAAATATCTAAATATTTGTCAATTTTCTAAGCAGTTTTTTTTTCCAATTTGATAATTTATTTCTCAAAAGTACCGCACTGTGGAATTCACAGTTTTGCCTCACAAGGTAAAATTTCTTGGCAGAGCCGGGAATCGAATTCGGACCTCCGGGGCGGCAAGAATGCTAGCCACTACACCACGAGTTAGTCTTAATTTCAATCTTAAGATTGTTTATAACTTAGCCAATAAGTTAATATTAGGGTACAACCAATTTACAATTATTTTATGCTCTTACCAAAGCAACACTTTCTTAATTTGTATTGGCTTTTTTCGGGGAGGGGGTGTCTGGAGTTCCCTCAACACCCCCCTTATATAGGCCCCTGACTAGATGTATACTGATCAAACGCTCAGTTTAATCTTATTACATAATACGCTAAGGCTAAGGTGTATGTTTCACAAAACTCAAGCTCCTAAACCAGAGGGAGTTAGAAGGTGTGGTTTGTACCAATATCTTCCAAATCGTCTCAATAGTACAGGAAAAATCTTGCATTTCTTGAAAAGTCAACGGAAATATATGTATTTGTTTATAAAGTGCTTTTAAGCAAATAAACAAGACGATAGCCCCTGCGAGAACAGTGTCGCGTCCAGTCAGAATAGCACTGGAGCTGGGCGGGTAGTCTGTACACAAGGGGCGCACACAACCCATTCTGCGAAAGTTCTCGCACGGGTCCGCTAGTTTTAATCTATTTCATCACATGAAAAAGGAAGAAAACAAGTAGTTCCATGAAGAACTATACAGCCTATTTTCATATATCCTGATCATGTTAATTGCCTCTATCAACATACAAAACTTCACTTTAATTGCTGTAACAGATTCGGAGATATTGAGAACCGTCTAAATATTTCAGATGGTCGCCAGGTTGGATTTTTATTTTTGTACTATTACATTAAGATTATTGTGTGCGTGTCGTATTCAAACTTCAATCGCATGATTAGAACACAAGAAGTAAAAACGAGATTTTAAAATTACGCACAGCGGCCATCTTGTGATTATGCAAACATTTGAAATAAATTAGATGTCAGTGGATCAACATTTGTATAAGCATTTAACGTGCAACGTTTCACGGCACTCGGATAGTTGATTCGCGAGAAACGTCCATTTAAATATTTATACTTCGCGTCGCCGCCATGTTTGATTTGTGCTCACCAGGTTACTGAAAGTCCTATAGGTGAACATATGTTCATAGTCTCTATGAACATAAAAGAAATCAGTTTGGTTGCTGTAAAAGATTCATAGATATTGAGAACCGTCTAAATATTTCGGAAGCTCGCCATTTAGGATTGTTATATGTATAGGCCATAGAGTTATGTACCATTCAAGGTCACTTATTGCCTAGGTTTATTATTCGAACTTTCACTTCGATCGCATGATTACGACACAAGAAATAAAAACTTAATTTTAAAATTTCGCACAGCCACCATCTTGAGGTTATGTAAACAATTGAATTAAATTAGATGGCAGTGCATTACAATCTGCAAAATCATTTACTGTACCACATTTCACTGCGCTCAGAGAGTTAAATAACGAGAAAAGTCTATTAAATTATTTCAAATTCGCTTGGTCGCCATGTTCGTTGTGTACTTTACAGGTTTATGAAATATACATAGGTAAACTTGTATCAGTACCCTTTATCACCGTACAAAATTGCAGGGTGATATCTGTAATAGTTTCGGAGATATAGAATGTCAGTGAAATATTTCGCACAGCCGCCATTTTGAGGTTATGTAAACAATTGAACTAAATTAGACTCCAGTGCATTACAATGTGTATAAACATTTGCTGTACCAAGTTTCATTACGTTTGGATAGTTAAATCGCTAGAAAAGTCTATTTAAAAGTCTCAACTTCGCTTGACCGCCATGTTGGTTTTGTAGTCACCAGGTTTTTGAAAGTCTCATAGCTGAACTTCTAGTAGTGCCCTTTATCACCGTACACAATTTCAGGGCGATATTGGTAATAGTTTCGGAGATATTGAATGCTAGTGAAATATTTCGCACAGCCGCCATGTTGGATTGGTGAGACGTAACAAAATTTGAAGGGCACGGTCGAGGTCGCCGGGAATAATGCTATGAACTTACCGAGTTTCATGGAAATCGCTCCAGCCGTTTAGATTTTATTTTCAATTTTCAATTTTGAAAAAATAGGCTTATGAGATCACCTTTTGTCCGTGTGTCTGTGTGTGCGTGTGTGAGGTGTGTGTGTGTCCCCCCCTAATAACTTCTATACGGCTGGAGCGATTTCAATGAAACTCGGTAAGTTCATAGCACTACATCGGGCGACCCCGACCGTGCCTTTCAAATTTTGTTACGTCTCACCAATCCAACATGGCGGCTGTGCGAAATATTTCACCAGCATTCAATATCTCCGAAACTATTCCTGATATCACCCTGGAATGTTTACGGTGATAAAGGGAACTACTAGAAGTTCACCTATGTGACTGTTGAAAAACTGGTAACAACAAAACCAACATGGCGGCCATGCGAATTTGCGACTTTTAAATAGACGTTTCTCGCGATTTAACCAACCAAACGCAATAAAACTTGGTACAGTGTATGTTTATACGCATTGTAATGCACAAACATCAAGCTTCGTACAATTATTTTCATAACCACAAGATGGCGGATGTGCGAAATATTTCACCGGCATTCTATATCTCTGAAACTGTTAGCGGTATCACCCTGAAAATTTTGTACGGAGATAAAGGGCACTACTGGAAGTTCATCTATAAGACTTTAAAAACCCAGTTAACTACAAAACGAACATGGCGGCCAAGCGAATTAAAAATTTTAATAGACCTTTCTCGCGATTTAATGTTCCAAACGCAATGAAATCTGGTACAGGAAATGTTCATACACATTGTAATGAACTGGTATCTAATTTAGTTGAATTGTTTACATAACCTCAAAATGGCGGCTGTGCGAATTTTAAATTATTATTTTTTATTTGTTGTGTCGTAATCATGCGATCGAAGTGAAAGTTTGAATAATGAACCTACGCAATAATTTTCCTTTAATGGTACATGACTATGGCCTATACATTTAACAATCCTACATGGCGACCATCCGAAATATTTAGACGGCTCCGAATATCTACGAATCTATTATAGCAATCAAACTGAATTTCTTTATGATCATAGTGGCTATGAACATAAGTTCACCTATAGGACTTTAAATAACCTGGTGATCACAAATCCAACATGGCGGCGACGCGAAGTATAAATATTCACATGGGCGTTTCTCGCAAATTAACCATCCTAGTGCAGTGAAACTTGGTACAGTAAATCCTTATACGAATGTTAATCTATTGGCATCTAATGTATTTCAATTGTTTCCATAACCACAAGATGGCAGCTGTGCGAAATTTTAAAATCTCCTTTGTTACTTCTCGTGTCATAATCATGCGATTGACATTTGAATGCTACAGGTACACAATAATTCTCATGTAACATTACATAACTCTAGGACCTACATATATAAAATCCAACATGGCGACCATCCGAAATATTTAGTCGGTTCTCAATATCTACGAATCTATTACAGCAATCAAACTAAATTTTTGTTATGTGATAGTGGCAGTTAACATAAGTAGGATATATGAAAATAGGCTGTATAGTTCTTCACGGAACTACATGTTCTTATTTTGATAACTGCAACCAAAACATGGCAGTGACGCAAAATATTTCACCAGCATTCATTGCCTCGGAAATGATTACATCAATTTTACGGAGATAGAGAGTAGCCTACTACAATAAAACAAATTCAGAAACGTGGTGGTTTTTGTTTGAAGGGGTAAAACATCTAGATCATCTGCCCTAATTATATGGTAATCATGAAAATTAGGTTCGTAACCTGGCGCAGTCAGCTGGCATTTGAGGGTGCGCAAATGCGAGGGAGCCGTGTCAGTAGATTTACTGGCACGTTAAAGATCCCCTTCGGGGCAAAATTCCGGCACCCCGGCGTCTCTAAAAGCCAGTGTAGTTAAAAGGGACGTAAAAACAATAACATTATTATTATTAATCATGAAAATTGAAGTTATTGTTAATTTATTTGCGGGGTTTGGGACATCTTGATCATCCCCGTGTACTCGTATGATAACTTGTATTCCTGTGATGACTGGAGTAGTGTATGTGTGAATGTTATACTGTATAGTTTGTGTTTGTTCATTGTGTGGATGGATATAAGGTTAAAATATGTTTTGAGTATCCATATTTTAAAATTTCTCCATAAGACATACAGTGCCTCAAATTACGTTGGGAGGAAAAGTGGGTGACAAATGAAGTGAAGAATGTATAAGGTGCGTTCAAAAAGTAACGAGCCGGATGCATAATTACAGAAACCAGAACCTGTATGTTGGAAGTATTAGCCCTGGCTGTTGAGGCACTTGCCCCACTGTGACACGAGGCAGTGAATGGCTGTCTCATAAAATTCCCTGGGCTGCGATGTGAACCAGTTCTGCACGTACAGCTGGACGTCGGCGTCCGAGGTGAATCGTTGGCCCCCAGAGCCCTTTTCAGGGGACCAAACATGGCGTAATCACAGGGAGAGAGGTCTAGACTGTGTGGAGGGTGGCCGAGAACCTCCCATTTGAATTTCTGCAGGAGTGCCGCGACGGTGTTGGCCGTATGAGATCGTGCATTGTCGTGGAGCGACCACGACGACTATGGCGTTCACTGTCACTCGGCGGTCCTGGGTAACGATTGCATCAACCAGCTGGACGTTGTCATCGGTAATGTAGGGGGGTGCCCCAGACCGGGAATCATCGGCTAACGACACCCGTCCTTCCCTGAAGCGCTTGTGAGACGCCTTGACCCTTGCAAGGGACATGCAATGTTCGCCGTACAATTATGACATTCGGCAATGAATGTCCCCCCCCCCCCCTCCTTCCGCTGTCATAAACCAAACAACACCTCCTTGCTCTTCGGTTGACGCCTCCATGTCACTGTTTGCAATGCGACTGGCAGCGTTGGACGATTGATGCATGCTGCTGCTCGCTTTGTATCGTCACATGACGTGCACGCGTGCCCTCTAGCGACGGACTGTGACCTTCCACGCTCTGGTCGGAGCCACACCTCGTTACACACGCCACGATTAGCCGATGTAGTCACCGGTTTGCGCATTCCAGCCTCCGGGTCGTTACTTTTTGAACGCACCTTATAATACAGGGTTAGCACAAATGATTTAAGAGATTTCATGTACAAGTATTATTGAAAGTATATAGCTTACAGCATTGACTCATATACCAATTAGAAGAGAAAATCATCATTATTTATTTGATGTGTAACATCTTTCCACTCGGTTGCTGGATATTTGTGGGAGTGATTTTGAAAAATGGGACGGAAGTGGATCGGATGATCCAGCTGGCAGTGGTGGATCGAACGGAAGTGTGTAAGACTCACTGCCAGCTGGATCGCATTGCTGCACACTTTCATTCTGACGGTAAACGCTCATGCGTACTCTGGTGTCAAGTGATTGAAACAAAGTACATGGAACATGTTCGAAGTCTTCGTATCAGTATTTAAAAGATAAAATGCTTTAATATCAAACATTGTAAGTAGTCGGCATTGCCGGTATTATGTTTCTGCACAATGGCTATTCAAATATTAACCCACATAACGGTAATGCAGTCCTCAATATAATATAATCGTTGTGTTTATACGAGAACTGAGCAAGCCTTCATGAACTATTGCTGAATACATTCACTTTACTCACAAGAGGGCCTATTCATAAGGCATTTTAAACTCAATTTCACGCAGGAACATTATCGAAACAAGCAAAATATAAATAAAACTTAATTCCGTGATGCAGTATTATTGGTACGTGAAAATAAGTCACCATCTTGTACCTACTATTCATGTGGTCGACTTAGCCGTGAGGTTAGCGTCATTGACTGTAAATCTAGAGATCACGGGTTCGAATCCCGGACGGGTTAGGTATTTTTGCTACCAGATTATCGTTTTAAACGATATTTATCATTTCAATATGACTCATTTTAACAGAATCCATGTGAAATTACATGTTGGTCTGTGAATCAAGAGGTCGGGGAACTGTGCAAGCCTTTCATGATCTACTGCTGTGCACATTGCATTTACTCGCAAGTTGACCTATTTATAGGGGATATAAGGTTATGAGCGGTGTCGCGTCTATTAATCTAGTTGATCCATATCGTATTCTTTATTTAGGCTAGTACTGGTGGAAGCTACAAAACCTGTAATAAAATGAGTTCCGTATTATAAACTACAATATCTGTAAAACACTCCCTTTTACAATAGATTAGTATTTGTGCCAATAATATTATAAAATACCGGTGTATCAACAATTTGCCGTCCTTGAAATGGTTTTCCGTGGTTTCCCATTTTCAACTCCAGGCAAATACTGGGACGGTACCTACTGACAGGCCACGGCCGCTTCCTTCCACATCCTTACCCAGTTTCATTCACCATCATTCATTTTATATCTCATTAACTCCTCTCGTGAGGGTGGCGTCAGGAAGGGCATCCTGCCGTAAAAACCATCCCCCACAAATACTTCCATCGCATCTCATCCCCGACCCCATAGGGAAACGGGAATAATAAGGGGTAGACTTACAATACCGGTGTATCAACAATTTCATGTGAGGTTTCTTCTATGTCAGATGTTACACATCATATGCGACTACTGTAAGGCTCGTAAAGTGTATTTTTTTTTAGTTTGCTTGCTACAAATGCTCGATGTGCCCTCCTCGCGTCACACGGCCAATATCGATATGCTGGTCAATTTTAGCTACAGCCGCATGGATCCAATTCCTCAGTTCAACAACATTATCTGGCATGGGTGGTACATAAACTTCATCTTTTACAAACCCACATAAAAAGAAATCACACGGAGCCAGATCAGGCGACCAATACCAATTTACTAATACAGGATATGCTCCAGCGTGTGTGGTCGGAGTTGGACTACCGTAACGATATTTGCCGTGTGACGCGAGGACATTGAACATTTGTAGCAAGTAGACTCAAAATACTTTATGAGTTTATCTTTTAATTGGTATACAGGGTCTTTCATATAAAATAAGAGCGCTAAGCGGCGGCTTTGTTAACCGCAGCTGCGGTCACCTTGGTCGAGTTTGTGGCGCGCCACGGCCCCCTGCTGTAGTATTGAAAGCGCGCGCATAGTACATACAAGGGCTGGTTTTTTTTCGATGGACTTTATAAAAATAACAGATTGGCATTACCAAACTTGACCTTGCAATAAGCGTGCAGGTGCTCAGTCGCCAGTCTAAACCTCAAGTGCTAACATGGTGAGACAGTTATCATTGCAACATCGTATTTTTTTATGTAAAACTTATTTTAAGTACGAGTCGGCTCGGCGGGTACGTGATGCATTTGTTCAGCAATTCCCTGATGAAGTGCCACCTTCACTAGCACAGATTCACGTAATTGCAAATAAGTTTGGCACTACTGGCTCGGTGCTCAATAAAAAACATGCCCGCACACGACCAGTTTTAACAGAGGATGAGCTAGATGACATTGGCGAGAGATTCCGAATAAATCACTCACAAAATTCATTTCATTCATTTCATCAACAATAACTAACTAAAGTAAGATTTCATCATTGTACACACGCTAGCAAGGCCGCTGCATCATATAGGATTGTACACACGCATAAAGCAGGGGGCCTTGGCACGCCACAAGCTCGGCCAAGGTGACCGCAGCCACGGTTAACAAAGCCGCTGCTTGGCGCTCTTATTTTATATGAAAGACCCTGTATGTGTCAATGTTATATACAGTATTTTCATTAATACATACATGTTCATGAAATCGGTTCAATCATTTGTGCTAACCCCGTAGTAAGTTTTGAGTTTCGTTCTCCTTTAATCTGATTTCAGGCAATTATGGGTAAGAGAAACATGCAGTATCAGATTTATAAATAGACCTACATTTTGGGCTGTGCAATTATTACTAACTATTACTACGCATTCTGGGAGATTAGTGACAGTCTTTACAACATGGGCACTATAATCGAGCGATGATCTCGAACGAGGCTTATTCAAATGTTGGCTGCACAGTCAGGAAAATGCCAGCGCTACAAAACTGCATCCGTAGAAGGAATCTCTACGTTGTAATGTTTTATCTAACTTATAATTTGATTGTATTGTTCTTTTCACTTCAATTTTTTATTTTATTTTTCGTCATATTTAATGAGCTAACAGCTTAGCCATGTTGAAACACCGGATCACGCGAGATCTTCAAAGCTATGCAACATTGGGCGTGGTCAGAACTTGGATGGGTGACCATATCAGAGGAACCACTTGCTGTTGGCGAGAGGTAGAGGGAAGGAGCGGGCCACCCTGCCACAGTTAAACTCCAGCTCTGGACCACCTTTACAGAGGTGCAAACAACCCTTCTGCTTTAAGCTTAGCCAGTTTTGGAAAAGAATATAAACCCTATTAAGAACACGATGTAAATAACACAGATGTGACGTTATTTTCATTGACCTAATTCATTCACAATGAATAATGCATCATTTTCTTTCACCCCTGTCAATACAATGTCTTTTCAAACTACTGTATTTTCATTTATGAAAAAATAGGCTTATGAGATCACCTTTTGTCCGTGTGTATATGTGTGTGCGTCCGTGTGTCCCCTTCCCCTCCCCCTAATGAAATCTAAACGGCTGGAGCGAATTCAACGAAACTCGGTAAGGACATAGTACTATTTTGGCCGACCCCGATCATGCCCTTAATATTTTAATAAGTCTCACCAATCCAACATGGCGGCTGTGCGAAATATATCACCGGCATTCTGCACCTCCGTAACTATTACTGATATTACTCTGAAATTTTGTACGGTGATAAATGGCACTACTAGAAGTACA
Organism: Meconema thalassinum; assembly: GCA_946902985.2. Taxonomy (NCBI): domain Eukaryota; kingdom Metazoa; phylum Arthropoda; class Insecta; order Orthoptera; family Tettigoniidae; genus Meconema; species Meconema thalassinum. The sequence continues at coordinate 745,849,952 of OX336390.1, forward strand.
GCTATATGGCTTTCAAAAACTTGTTAAGTACAAAACGAACATGGCAGCCAAGCTAAGTTGAAACATTTAAATATACTTTTCTCGCGATTTAACTATCCGAATGCAGTGAAACTTGGTACAGAAATTTTTTATACTCATTTTAATGCACGCACATCTTAGTTCAATTGTTTACATAACCTCAAGATGGCGGCTGTGCGAAATTTCAAAATTAAGTTTTTATTCCTTGTGTCCTAATCATGCGATCAAAGTCAACGTTTGAATAATGAACCTTCGCAATAATCCTCATCTAATAGTACATAACTCTACGAACTACATATATTTAAATCCAACATGGCGACCATCCGATATATTTAGACGGTTCTCAATATCTATTAATCTATGACAGCAATCAAACTAAAATTTTGTATGTTGATAGAGGTTATAAACGTAAGTTCACCTGTGGGATTTTCAATAACCTGGTGAGCACAAATCTAACATGGCGGCGACGCGAAATTTAAATATTTAAATGGACGTTTCTCGCGATTTAACCATCCGAGCGCAGTGAAGCATGGTACGGTATATATATGCTTATAAAAATTTTAATCCACTGGCATCTAATTTATTTCAATTGGTTTCATAACCACAAGATGGTGGCTGTGCGAAATTTGAAGGACTCATTTTTATTTATTGTGTCCAAATCATTCGATTGAAGTTTGAATAATACACTACACAATAATCCTCATGTAATATTACATAACTAAGCCCTACATATATCAAAATCCAACATGGTGACCATCCGAAATATTTAGACGGTTCTCAATATCTACGAATCTATCACAGCAATCAAACTGAAATTTTGTACGTTGATAGAGGCAATTAACATAAGTAGGATGGTTGGTTCCTCAGTTTATGGGCTACGACAACGCGGTCATGTAGCCCTATGTACTTCGGGTGTGTGTAGAATTTGTCTGATAACCGGTGTTAATTGTGATGGCTGAATTAGTGTGTGTTATCTGTGATTCAGGTAGAAGGACTACGAACGATCAATTTTTCAAATAGTTCCTACTTTTGCTACCAAATGATACCGTCCACGACACCTAGCAGCGGACTTGGCTACTAGATGCCGTCGCAGCCAGCACCTGGTGACGAATGTTGGAACTAATATAGCGTTATCAAACTAACCTACAAATTTTAGCTTCTACAAGTCTAGTTAGTGGAGGGTTCTTTTTCATGCCATAAACCTATGACATGGGACCGCCGGCTTTTCTCTCCCTCCGAAGGAAGACATACTGAGAGATTTTTAACGTTCTTAAAACATCCGACGACTTCAGCCGGGTTAGAACCCGCGATCTTGGGCATAGAAGCTCGGCATGCTACCAACTACGCCACCGAAGTGACCCATTAAGTAGGGTATATGAATATAGGCGATATAGTTCTTCACGGAACTACTTGTTTTTATTAAAAATAGAACAGGGTAAGCTCTCGTTTTTTACATGTTGTACTGTCACCGACGGAGAGAGTAATTAGGGTGAGGGCTGGAAGCAGAGGGGATCGGGACTCTCAAAATATAGCTGCAGAAAGATATAGATGCAGAAAGATTTCCCAGTAAAAAATAATATTACCTGTATTCCTTATTCGAAAGATATATGGGCCCGTCTATAATAACATGGATGGTAAATGGGAGAGAAGAAAGAAAGACAGAAGACCTGTACCAGAGGTTTGGAAAGCCACACATTGGAGGAATATTGGGACAGAGGCGACTACAATGGTTTGGACACATCTTACGAGCGGACGGATCCCTTCCTAAGAGAGTCCTTCAATCTCAACCCACGGGAAAACGCCCGAGAGGACGCCCAAGAACACGATGGAAGGATCGAGTGACGACGATCCTTCAAGAAGTGGAACCAACAGCTGTTGAGGATGATGCTAGAGACCGAAAAAGATGGAGTGCCATCTGCAGCAAATACCTCCTCTCATGATTTACTGACTTTCCTTTTATTGGATCCTTTTTGTGTTTTGTAATAATTTTCCCTTTGTATTTTTTGTTTTTTTTTTGTTTTTGTAATATTTGTAATATTTATCTTTTCCTTTTGTTATTCTGCTGTAGGCCTCAATGGCCTGTTTAATGCAGTAAATGATGATGATGATGATGATGATGATGATGATTCCTTATTCGTTGGGAATACATTTAGTCAATAGCCTAAAGAACAAAACAGAAAGAATCATGGTTTTTAATATGTCCACTTATAATTTTCATTGTTATTACAGTACAATTTCACTTATTACAGGGGAACAAATATTAGTTGTGCCAAATCCGGGCTTGGGGACATGTCCCATCTATAAAAAAAATAGCGCATAGTTATTGAAGTATGCTGGCTGGCGAGGTCTAACGCACTCCTCCTAGCGGGGGGGAGATAATAAATGATAGAACAAAAAGTGACAGGGAAAAGTGAAGATCCCAGAGAGAGGCTGTCCTGTGTTATACACTAGTGTCCAAAAGTTAAGCATACTTACTAAACGAGGCCATACCGCCTGATAGGAATGTCAGACGGATTGCTGAACAAACGGAAGCTGAATCACACACCATATATCACACAACTTGTCCAAAGAAACAGTGTCAGAAAGGTACAGTACACCTTCGACAACAACTAACAAAACTTGGCAATGTCTTCCACAACAAAATATGCTGTTAATATGGTGTATGGCTACCCCCTAACGGCTACACATACTTCGCAGCGACGTGGCCTGCTCTCTGTCAGATGGTCCAAGAGCTGTTGTGGCAGTCGATCCAATTACTCCGAAAGGGCAATGCGAAGGTCTTGGAGGGTCCTTGGTGGAGGCTGACGGGATGAAATTCGCCTCCCCAATGCATCCCAGGCATGTTCTATAGGATTCAGATCCGCAGACCTCGCTGGCCAGTCCATGCGATGAATGTCTTCCCCAGCCAGAAATGCATCCGCCAGAGCAGCGCAGCGCGGTGCGGTCGGGCATTATCGTCCATTAAGAGGAAGTCTGGACCAACCGCAACTATGAAGAGTCTCAGTACCTCATCCCCGTATCTCCGATCGGCTACAGTGTTCCTCGGACCACCCATGAAGATGTGCAGGTCCGTACGGCCATTCAACATGATGCCACCCCACACCATGACGCCACCAAAAACCATACTGGTCCCATTCCACGATGTTCCTGTGGTTGTATCGGCTACCCGGTTCTCTCCAGATTAATGTGCGACGGGAATCGTTCAGCAAACTGAGCGGGATTCATCTGTGAAGCGCATATGTCTCCATTCATTCATGGTCCAGTTTCGACGTTGACGGCTCCGCATTAACGGGCCCGTCTCTGCGCTGGAATGAGCGGCATGTACACCACTGGACGTCTGACAAACAGCCCTGCTGTTCTGAGCCCCTGAGGCGGCTGCAAGCTCCGCCGACAATTGTCTTGCAGGTGCACTCCGATTTCTTCGGGTGGTTTAGGCCAGATATCGGTCCTGCTGTGGGATGGTTACTCTTGGTCGACCTGGTACTGGCCTACGACTAACATCTCCTGTGTCTCGAAATCGTCTCCTAAACCTGGAAATGACACTTTGTGGCACATTTGAGGACACGGCTACTTCGGTCTGTGTCTGGCCTGCTTCCAGGCGGCCGAATATTCTACCCTGCAAAACGGGGTCCAAATGGCGTCGTTGTGCCATTATGTTGTCACGTTCACCACGAGGCTACACTCCGCACACTATAACAGGGCAAACACGACTGAGGGAATATGGGGCGCAGGCACTGGCTGTGTTTACCTTGCGGTTACGCCGCTAGTCAAAGCAGGGAATACTCCTTTCCTATGCAGAGCGAACACGTAAGGATGGTACGTGCATATGTCGTGCGATTTGCGGTCTATTTCCTGTTGCCCTGCTTATTCGTAACTTAGGCTACAGTATGCTTAACTTTTGGACACTAGTGTACTTTGTCTAACACACATTTTCCATGCATCGACAGAGATGTGCAGCCAAGATGCAGCAATGGAAGGCCAATGAGAACTGAATGAGCCACTGAAAAGCCACTAAACAGAATTATCCGAGACAGATACACGATCTCCCCAGTCAACACGAAGCAACAACAAAATCAATGATGATGATGATGATGATGATAATTGTTGTTTTAAGGGGCCTAACATCTAGGTTATCGGCCCCTAATGATCTGGGTAATAGCGAAAATGAGAATGAAATGGAAACCAGAACGAAACTTATGTGAGACGGAAAATACGTACAAAGAGAAACTCAGATGAAAACAACTCACAATATGGTCATACAAAAGGGAATTTAGAACGAAAAGATTCACAAAAAGTATAGATTGAAAAAGACCCACAAAACGTAGGCTAGATTCAAAATACGTACAAAATGCAATGTAGCGTCGAAATACTTCCAAATGCAACTGAAATTCAAAATACTTACAAAATGCAAATGATGATGATGATGATGATGATAATTGTTGTTTTAAGGGGCCTAACATCGAGGTTATCGGCCCCTAATGATCTGGGTGATAGCGAAAATGATAACGAAACGGAAACCAGAACGACAATTAAGTGAGACGGAAAATACTTAAAAAAAGGAACTCAGATTGAAACAACTCACAAAATGTTCTTACAGAAGGGAATTTAGAACGAAAAGATTCACAAAAGGAATAGATTGAAAAATACCCACAAAATGAAGGCTAGGTTCAAAATACGTACAAAATGCAATGTAGCGTCGAAATACCTACAAAATGCAATTGAAATTCAAAATACTTACAAAATGCAAATGAGATCGAAATTACGTACAAAATGCAATTGAGGTTCAAAATACTTACAAAATGCAATTGAAATTGAAAATACACGATGCAATTCAAATTGAAATATCCCAGTTCCAATCCAAATTATTCACAAAGTGCAATTGAAATTCAAAATACTTACAAAATGCAATTGAAGTTGAAAATGCTTACAAAATGTACGGTAGATTCAAACGACTCATGTGGATTGACAATACTTACAAAATGCAATTTAGATTGAAAATACTCGACAAAATGTAATTTAAATTCAAAATACCCACAAAATGCAATTAAGAATCAAAATATGTGCAAAATGACCACCAAACAAAATGCAATTTAGATTCAAAATTCGTGCGAAATGCGGTTTGGTTGAAAATACTTACAAAATGCAATTGAAATTCAAAATTCTCACTAAAAGACCCGGCTACCTGCATTGAAAGACTTACCAAAAAGCAATTTAGATTGTCAATCTTTACAAAATGCAATTGAAGTTGAAAACAATCGCGAGATGTAATTTAGATCGAAAAAACGTACAAAATGCAACGTAGATTAAAAATACCTTAAAAAATCGCTAAAAGGGAATTTAGATACACGGTGAACCAAGTAACAAAAACAGTGCGGGAATCGTAAAGCGAAAGGAAATATAATGAATAGAGGAGAGGAGAGGAGAGGGGAGAGAGGATAGGGTCCGCCCCAAAAGTAAGGGACAAAAGGGGAAAACGGACCCAGCTCAGGAATCCCTCGGGGTCGCCAACTCCCGAACTCGCCAGCCATGAGCGTCTGTGGGCGTAGCATTATCTAGGGTGCACCAGAAGTGGTGGGGCTACATACACCCTGCCTCCTTAAGGGCCTTGAGCACAAGGCAGGAGGTAAAAGGAAAAGAAAAAGAAGGCTGACCCCTCACAGAAGGAGGGTGTCAGGAAAGATGAGACAAGGGCCAATTAAGGCGGGAAAGTAAGAGACTCCCTAGGCCTCGGATACCCTAATACCGTCGGGGTCGGAAGAGAACAAGAGTTGACCAAGTGAAGTCGACAGGAAAGAAGACGGAGAGGAGCCCGGCACAAGTAAGTGGAAGCAATGCCGGACTCAGCTGGGGCCCCGTGGTCGCCAACCCACGCCCACTAGAAGTGAGCCCCTGGGGGAAACAAAATCAATACCAATATGCTGAGGTGCCAGGCAACTGCATACCCTCTCATCTGACGATGAGTCAACACACCCACACACACACACCCATAGCCGTGCAAGCCAGTGGTTTGATTCCGGATCAGCAATCGTCTGTATGAAGTTTCGACAGAATTTTCCCGCCTACACTCCAAGAAAATGTTGTTTCATTTGAAGAGGTTGGACATCGTAGTCACGTATTTGGCGTGTTGGTTGGTTGGTTCCTCAGTTTAGGGGCTGTGACAACGCGGTCGTGTAGCCCCGTGTACTTTGGGTGTGTGTAGAATCTGTCTGATAACCGGTGTTAATTGTGATGACTGTATTAGTGTGTGTAATTGTTTTAATTCAAGTAAGGACTGCAGACATTGAATTTTTCAAGTAGTTCCTACTTTTTCCGCCAAACGCCACCGTCAGCGACTACTAGTTCAGAACCTGGTTACCAGACGCCACCTCAGTCGGCTCATGACGAACGTCGGAACCTAAGAGCGTTTGTCAAATGTTTACCTAACCTAATTTAACTTCACACAGGTGTAATTAGTGGTAAGTTCTTCAACATGCCAAATCTATGACATGGGACCGCCGGATTTACTTCCCCTCCGAAGGAAGGCATACTGAAGGATTTTTAACGCTCTTAAAAAATCCGACGACTTCGGTCGTGTTTGAACCCGCGATCTTGGGCATAGAAGCTCAGCATGCTACCCTCTACGCCACCGAAGCCGCCTATTTGGGGTGTTATACCGAGTGAATCAGCTACCCCTTATAATATTGCTTTATGCAGCCCAACTAACGTGTATTGTCAGGAAGGTCGATATTTCTCTGCTAGCATCCCGTATGGTACTAATGCACTGCAAGCATATCCCGCAAACGATACTGAACTTTATTATATTTCCCTCGTATTAGTCTTGAGTCACATCGAGAAACATTGACGAAACTGAGGGTGTCCGGCTGATGATCGGAGCCGGTGGAATGATTACTTCTCAATTCGTAAACATAATATGTCGGTCCCTTGGTATATGGTACATATTTTAAAATATTATCGCGTTTGAAGCCATTTTCAGTGTTGCTTTACTAAATTAAATTAAAATGCTTTTCAGTCGGTCAACACGATTGTACCCAACTTGCAATGGGTATATGTAAAAAAGGGATCGCAAAATATTGCCACATCCATTAACAAGGGATCAGTAGCCATCTTGTGGAACCAACTCTACAGTTTTTTTAAGTAGCCTAGAACTTACACGTTATGAACTTATTTTTTGCGTTTCGATACCTTGGTAGATATTCCTCGATTTTAAAATTTTTCACACTTCAAGTATTTAAATTGTCACTATGAACTTGGTTGTCCATATCACAAAAGGTGTACTCCAAAGTTTATTTCTGTTTAACTCAATTTATTTTTATACATGTTATATGTGTGAGACTGTATATTAAGCTTTGTCAAATTGACAGTCTTAAAATGAAAGAAGCATCAAGAATTTTAAAAATAATTTAAAACTGCCATATCTCCCGTGATTACTGACAAATCGCGGCGATTCCTTGGCCGTATTAAACCACATAGGCCTACTTCTTTACTACTGCTCATATTGCCTAAAATTCCTATAGCATAAAATCAATTCATATAGCACACGGATATCATCCGTCAAGCAATTTATTTCTCCACATTTACAGAGGTATTTTTAGTATGATAAAAATACTAAAAATACATGTCGCTAGAAATTATGAGCTAAAAGTTCATTTATTTTTTATCAAAACAGGTTTCTTGTAAATCGGTTCCGCAGTTCTCGAGAAATTAGTTTTAAAAACTCACTGAAAATGCTCTCTTTTATGAATTGATAACGTAGTATTGGAATTTCAGGCCATACCGGCAGTGGTGAGACATTATTGCTTTCATTACAGTGAACGAAAAATAGCCTTTCAACCGTAATAGACATAGCTGTTAGTCTGACCGCAACCAATGCTGTCTCGTGGATACACGATGGCCAGTTAGCAAGCTCGGGTAATACAGTGATTTAATAAATGTGGTTTCGTGACTCTTAGTTACCTAACACATAGAAGAAAAAAACAACAACGGTGTTTATTTGTCGTTGGTAGCTCTAAAATCATTGAAAATAGTAAGTCTCGAATCACACCATTTATTTTGTGTGTTATTTTTAAACAGACATTCAAAAGTGGCAAGGGGTGAGGTAAGAGAGAGACACACACAACACATCTTGAGTGATCTCATAAACCTAAGCTACTTTTCCATTTTCTTAAATAGCACAGTACTGGTACGGTACAAAAAGTAATCAGCATCTTACCAGAATTCAAGGGACATTGCTCCTTCCTCCGAGGTTGTTGCCACTTCAGGAGTACTGTAACAATAAAAACAAAAATTGCAATTGAATAAGCCCCCAGAATAACATTGCATCATGCTTTTTAGCTACTATACAGGACACAGTACACAAAATATACACCCACAAATACGCAGCTAAAATAACTTCAAGTTGTTTTGATAATACACGAAGTCAACAGCTATGTACCTATATGATGTACGTCCATCTCCGGTGTTATTACCTATGGTGAAATATCAGTATTATGCCACTGTATACCTCAGTCTTATAAACGTAATTTTAATATTCCAAATTAGTTAATATAAAATAACATTATAAACACACATTCTTTCCTAAATGATATAGAAAATAATTTAAATGTGCTTTCTTCACAGAAATGAGAATAACGAATACAAACTTTCTTTTCTAGCAGTCAAATTACAAAAACCGGCATCCTTACACTTCTAAGCTAATTTAAGACAGTCTTTCTTTATTTAAAAAAAAAGATTTACTGTGCTGTATGGTAGAGAAGACGTGCAGTACAAGCAGTAATTTTTGGCAGTAATTTTTATTATTCGTGTTCGTCATTATATGCAACACTATTCTGTTGTTAATTCATATTAGGGGCTTGGGACATATTTGGTCATAAGCCCCGTGTACTTAGCCGGGACTATACATCTATCTCACCTTCACATGTGATGCACTGACGGACGGCGTAAGTTAGCCAGTTTTGTCTGTGAGGAAAGGAAGTGACTATTGATTGTATTATTATCTTATTTCCCAGGACGTGTTTTCGCATTTATCTCAATAAGTATAATTCCATCATATACTTTACTAGCTGAAAATATATAGGCCCACTGTTGATAGCTTTGAAGCTATGTTGCCTTATTAATAATTAATTGATATTACAACTTTTCAGTAGGTCAACACAAAGTAATCCCAATTACTGAGACATGCGAAAAAAACGAAAAAAAAACACCATGTGATTAAAATACAGGGCGCCAGGAAATAATTTGTAGCAAAGTTTTATTTTAGGAAAGTCTGGTTGGTTGGTTGGTTGGTTCTTACGTTTAGGGGCTGCGACAACGCGGTCATGTAGCCCCGTGTACTTTGGGTGTGTGTAGAATCTGTCTGATAACCGGTGTTAATTGTGATGACTGTATTAGTGTGTGTTATCTGGTTTTTTTTTAAATTTAAGTACTGCAACTTATAATTTTTCAAATAGTTCCTACTTTTGCCGCCAAGCGCCACCGTCAACGACTACTCGGCCAAGTTAAGAACTTAGCTACTAGACGCCACCGCAGTTGGCTCTTGGCAACGAACGTAGAAACCTAAGAGCGTTGTTTACATTCTTAACCTATCCAATTTAGCTTCACACAGGTGCAATTAGTGGAAGGTTCTTTAACATGCCATAAATCTATGACATGGGACCGCCGGCTTTACTTCCCCTCCGAAGGGATTTTTTAACGCTCTTAAAAATCCGACGGATTCGGCCGGGTTTGAACCCGCTATCTTGGGCATAGAAGCTCAGCATGCTACCGACTACGCCACCGAAGCCGCTAGGAAAGCCTAAATACGGCTAATTTGACAACTTTGAGAAACCACTTTGTAAAGTTATCATTTTAGACTACTTTTCCCGGCAATTCTTCGGGAGTGATGGACCTTGATCCTACATTTGCATTTAGCCAATATATGTCATTTTCATGATTTTCACATCTCATTTGATATTCCGTAAGTCATTGCCAATTGAAATTACTGTCCATTATCTCTTCTGCACATGTGCTCAATTACGTAAATATATGACTTTAGTAGTCATTTATTATTCACTCAACGACGGGAATTGTCATTGCTTGTCGTTGCTCAACTGCTGATACTGAAAAAGGCGCATTATATGTCTTCAACTGTTACCGAGACGCAGTCATTTCACTGTTGGCAATGAATGGTGCACAAAATGCACGACACAGTTCATGCGTAGCGGAGCGAGCCAAAAATTACTGCTTGCGCTGTCTGGGGCGTTAGGTCCAGGTTAGGTTTGTTTTTGTATGTAATACCTTCTTAGCATAGAAACGCAACGAAGCGAGCGCAGCATAAAACATGGCCGCGCTTACCTATGCGTGGGGATGACAATATTTTATTTGTCCAATGAATCACGTCTACAATGGGCGACACAACTGAAATTTCACTATATAAGTCGTGTTATAAAAATGAAGTATTTATATTGCAGCCAATGGCCATAGAATCGATACTATAAATTAGGAGTCGCACAAATTCTTCATTTCCGAGTCTGGTTCGAAGCTTTTCGTTCCATAGTGGAAACAAGTAGTTCCGTGAAGAACAAAAGCTTATTTTCATATATTCTACTTAATAGCCTCTATCAAGATACAACATTTCAGTTTGATTGCTGTAATACATTCGTAGATATTGAGTACCGTCCAAATTTTTCGGATGGTCGCCATGCTGGATTTTTATATATGTAGGTCTTAAGAGTTATGTACTATTACATGAATATTATTGTGTAGGTGTAGTATTCAAACATCAATCGCATGATTAGGACACAAGAAATGAAAATAAGATTTTAATATTTCGCAATGCTGCCATCTTGTAGTTATGAAAACGATTGAAATAAATTAAGATGCCAGTGGATTGAAATGTGTATAAGCATTTACCATACGAAGTTTTACTGCGCTCGGATGGTTAAATGGCGAGAAACGTCCATTTAAATAATTCGCGTCGCCGCCATTTTGGATTTGTGCTCACCAGGTTATTGAAAGTCTTATAGGTGAACTGACGTTCATAGTCTCTATCAACATACAAAATTTCAGTTTGATTGCTATCATAGATTAATAGATATTGAGAACCGTCTAAATATTTTGGTTGGTCGTCATTTTGGATTTTTATACTGTATATGTAGGCCATAGAGATCTATGTACTATTAGATGACGATGTTTGCGTAAGTTCATTATTCAAACACTCACTTCGATGGCATGATTAATACACGAGAAATAAAAACTTAATTTTAAAAATTCGCACAGCCGCCATCTTGAGGTTATGTGAACAATTGTACTAAATTAGATACTAGTGCATTAAAATTTCTATAAACAATTGCTGTATCGGTACCATATTTCACTGCGCTCAGATGGTTAAATGGCGAGAAAAGTCTATTAAAATGTCTCAGCTTCGCTTGACCGCCATGCTCGTTTTGTATTTTACAGGTTTTTGAAAGTCCCATAGGTGAACTTCTAGTAGCGTCCTTTATCACCGTACAAAATTTCAGGGTGATATCAGTAACAGTTTCGGAGATACGGAATGCCGGTGAGATATTTCGCACAGTCGCCATGTTGGATTGGTGAGACGTAATAGAATTTGAAGGGAACGGTCGGGGTCGGCCAAAATAGTACTATAACCTTACCGAGTTTCATTGAAATTGCTCCAACCGTTTAGAAGTTATTATGGGACACACACACACGCGCGCGCGCGCGCGCGGACAAAAGGTGATCTCATAAGCCTATTTTTTTTTTTTCATAAAATGAAAACAGGCTCAAAAACACAGTGTATAGAGTGTCTTTTAGTTTTCTGAAGTGCAAAATTGTGTCAAAGGTAGGCTATATGTCTCTTCCTACACCACAGTACATGATATCTGTGGCACCAATATCCACATAAATTGCATTTACGAGGTGCATCCAGAAAGTAAGTTTCCTCTATTTTTGTAAATAAAAAAAGCGAGAGAGAGAGAGAGAGAACATATTTATATGCAAAACTTGATTGTCAACAGATACAGCAATGTGTCAGCTATTTGTCAACATACTGTAGGCACCGAACGAATTGCGACACTTGTTATAGTGTGGTATCAACTTTTGTAGTCCTGTGTCATAGAAGTCTGCCGCCTGCGAATGGAACTTGAGCAACATCAGACAAGTTAACTCCCTCCCCCCTTCCCCTCACTCACAAAACAACGCGTGCGCATTTCGGTTCTACGACATCACTGCCTCGTGCCTATATTAATACAAGATTTTATACTTTTATATCAGGGCAGAAATTATTTTATAGAAAACATTTCCTAACCAAGATTTCGAGGAGAAGGGCGCCCCATGGTTCCCAAATACGCCACTGACTGTGGATGAGATGGCTGCCAAAGGATCTGTATCTCTTACATATCTTTTTGTTTTTAGAACGCCTGCTGTTCCTAATGTTGTAAGAGTGTCTCTCGGCGCAGTCGGATGGCATTTGAAGGTCACCGAGCTATGTCTTACTGTCACATGAAACATCCCCTTCTGGACAAAAGTTTGACACCTCTAAACCCTCAACAGTTAATAGGGGCGTTGAAACCATAGCCTATCATCGTCATCATCATCATCATCATCATCATCATCATCATCATACGCTAAGGTGTATGTTTCACAAAACTCAAGCTCTTAAAACAGAGGGAGTTAGAAGGTGCGGTTTGTGCCAAAATCTTCTAAATTGTCTGAGTACAGGAAAAATCTTGTATTTCTTGAAAAGTCAACGGAAATAGATTTATTTGTTTAAGCAAGACAAACAATACGATAACCCTTGCCAGAACTGTGTCGCGTCCAGCCCGCATAACAGTAAAGCCAGGCGGGCGGTTTATGGACATACAAGATTTCTCGCACAGGTCCCCTAGTTGCTATTATTCATCAAAGGTCACAAAATGAAAATAAATTGTTGTTTCGGATCACTTTAGAAAGATTAAATATTGATCTCACTGAACTCGATTTATGAATCTCGCCTTACATTCTTGGCGCATTTGCAATCATTGATTTACGCGAGACATCCCCGTTCCCCCCATTATTCGGTCGTCTTCCTCATCCAGATAGACTCCTCTTTACACTTGGCCCCAAATTCATAGAGAGGATTGCATCTGATCGAAGTTTTCTGGATTCTACGGGAGAGTAATTAAACAATCCTTGCTGTAAACTTCTGGCGTAATCATTTTCGGTCAAGTGGATAAAATATACTGTTACTGGAAATGAAAGACAGAACATTAAAAGTATGTCTTGTGAATGGTCTTCACTTTCGTAAACGTAACTATTTAAAATTGCCAACAGGGGAAAATAAATAACTTGCCATTATTAAAATGTATCTTATCATTCCTTCTACTTACAGTTTGAGTAATATTCCTACTGCCCCTGGTCTGTTGAGCACTAATAGTACCAGTACATATATTACATTAGTTTGTGTATTCTACGATTGTACAATCCTAGTGTCAAATGCAATAAAGCACAGAAAATGTACTTAGCAGATTAACAACACGTATTTACTAATAGGAAGTGTTTTCTGGGTATGAAAATTGGTCGTATGTTAAGGAAATGTAACGCCAACATAAAATGTACTGTGTGTAGAAGAAAACATTCAGTTGTTTGTGTGGCCCGAGTTGCTGGTAAATAATGAGTCAACAGAGAAAAGTAGAGCTACCCAAGAAGGTAAGTAAGACAGAAAAACAGTCCCTAGTAGAGAGTGTTTTGGTAAACCATACGACTGCTGATGTATATCTACAGACACTTGTGTTACTCAAGGGTGATAACTAGAGCGAGTAAATATATGAAAGTACATATTCTAAACTATAGAGAATACTTAAGTGGGAACCAAATATCTTCACGTTTTATGCAGACAGGAATAAAACTCCACCAATAAAAAATTCTTTTTCCATGATATTTTGATGAAAACTTCATATTTTACGAAAGTATTCATATTTATTCATATTCTGGCATTTATGCAAATCTGTATAATTATACATTAAGTAGTTATTCAAATAAACTAGAAACGAAAAGGCATGTCTTTTAATTCGTGTTTTATAAGCAATAAATAAATAAGAAACCCCACCAACCTGGACCCAGTGTTTTGGAAGCCAGGCTCTGCCTGTCACAAGTCAGGACTAAGGGCGAGTGATAGAGAAGTAACACCTCCTTAAAAAACCTTGGTCCAGCTGACCCGGCTGGTAGTACCTCGTAAGGGCCCCAACCAGGGTTACGGTGAAGATGGTCAACGGTTTCTGAATGCGGATGAGGACATTTATGTCCCAACGGTGGATAAAGCGGAGGAACCATCTTCTGAGCGCAGCGTCTCTTCTTCAGTGAAGCGGCTGCAAAAGGCGTCTGTACTCTAGAGGAGCGGCCTATTACCAAGCTCCGGGGCTTTCAACCTCGGTTCTATTACTGGGAAGGAGTGATCCGACCCACTTTTTAATTAACAACCAAGCATCATGGAAAGTCGTCAGAATGAAGTCACTACCCCAGGTGGTAACTGTTCGCAGGAATCCACCACTCCTAGGAGCGCAAGCAGGCCTTCGGATTCTGGGGAGCCTGCACCTATATGCTTAGGAAAGGAGCCTAACAATCGACACAGAAAACTTAAAACCAAACAGAAATACTACATTGGGACGCTGAACGTAAACTCATTGCTCAAGGTTGGTAAGCACAAAGAACTGACAAAGATGATGGATGACCACAACATATCGGTCTTGGCTTTGCAAGAAACTCGATATCAGGACAAAGATACAATGGATATAGAAGGATATAGGATCTGTAAAGGTATGAGAGCAATGAGGATAGGCAAGAATTTGCCGATGTTTGGAACGGCTTTTGCAGTAAGTAAGAAGGTTACGAACTCAGTAGTGAATTTCTCTAGTCCTTCAGAGAGATTGTCTCTTCTCACTCTTCGCTGTGGAAACAAAGGGTACACTCTGATCAATGTCCATGCACCTACCAATGAGGACAATAGGCGCAATCCTGAGAAAGTAGACCAGTTTTGGGACCTTCTTGAAGAACAAATTGAGAAAATACCTAACACGAACATCAAGATATTACTGGGTGATTTTAACGCCCAATTGGGAACGGAAGCACAATTCAGATCAACAGTAGGAAGATATCCTGCTCACAAGATGACTAACAAAAATGGAATAAGACTTTGTGGTGTTTGAAGCCATATTTTCAGTGTTGCCTTAGTAAACAAGAGTTTAGTGCTTTTCAGTCGGTCAACACGAATGTACCCAAAAGAGATGGGTTATGCCCTAATCCAGAAATAAATTACATGAGATTAATAAAACACTAGGATGACCAGTTTCGATCGTCAAGCGATCATCATCAGATCCATTACACTTAGGCTACAAAATCTATGTTTGAAATACAGGTGAAAATATTTACAATATGTACAATTATTTAGTTGCAGTATTGGTACTGCAACTGTCAGTATATGCTAAATGCAGTATATATGTTAGGTGAAATGCTAAATGGTGATAGCTATCCGGAGATTGTACTTTAGAGAGATTATATGGTTGTAAACTATGGTTAAACTATAAAAATTTTGGCTAACTACTTATCTGATTGTCTTCCGTATTACAGCTACACGCAGTTTTCGTGCTCACTGGAACTCGCTGTGCGGTCGACTGTGGTGGTTATCTTAACGACTGGTTTTTCCCCTGCCTCCTCCCCCCCCCTGTCCCTACGTGCTGTGGGGAGTGATAGCGATGTGTTTATGTGAGGTGTTGCCAACCTAGATAAGATGTATGATATTGAATGAGGTGGGTCCACAACTATTAAAGACCGTGGATTGACCCTCGCCACGCGTGGAGCATAACCCATTCGAACTAAGCGTTGACGGTCTTATGAGGACGTCCCGGCATCTTTAATACTGCCGCGAATATGGGCCTTGGTTTATTGCAGAAGAAAAGTACATCGTACACCTGATCCAGATAACATTTACCTATTAAAAAAACCCTAATTTCCCACCTTTTTTATCTAGCTTGGCTGTGTCGCTAAATTGTGTTTTGTTTCCGACAGGGTGTGTTTTTTAGTAGCGTGAAGAGGGGTGAGCTCTCCATGAACGTGTGTTCATTTACATTGTTGGGATTGTTTCGTTTGGCTAGGTGTATCTCGATTGCTTCCTTTATGTCAAGAGCTCTGCCTTTCGATTCGTGATGGATTATTTTAAGGTCCGACTCTATGTTGGTAAAGCTGTGCCCTGCGTCACACATATGTTCGCACACGGCTGAATGTGTTCCGTATCTTATCGCATTCCTATGTTCATTATAACGTGTGTCTACTCGCCTTCCACTCTGCTCGATGTAATTAGCTTGGCAATCGGTGTCTTGGCACGTTATAGAATATACCCCTCACCTTGAATACGGGTCACGTTTATTTAGATTACTATTTAGGAGGTGCCTAGCGGTTGTGTTTTTCGTAGTGAAAGCTATCTTTATGCCTTGTTTTTTGAATAGGTTAGTGATTTTATATGTATTCGCATTCACATAGTTGAAACGCGCAAATTTTTTCTCATTACTGTCCGGTTTGGGAATCGTTTTATCTTTATTTTTATGTTTGGCTATAATTTGATTTATTTTGCTTGGCGAGAAGTTGTTTTCCTTTGCTATTTGCATAATAGTTCTTATTTCCTTATTATAGTTGTCTTTTGACATGGGTATGTTTAAAGCTCTGTGCACCATTGAATTGAAACCCGCTAGTTTGTGCGTACTGGGGTGATTAGACTGATTGTCGATTGCATGCGAGGTTTGTGTTGCTTTCCGGAATATGGAATATGAAAGGTCGTTGTCTTTACATTCAATAGTTATATCGAGATAATTTATTTTCCGGTCTATTTCGGATTCCTTAGTGAATTTTATAGAGTGGTGAAGGCTATTAATGGATTGGAGAATTGTTTCTTCGCTTGTTAGTTCAGTATCGTAGATGCAAATTACATCATCTACGTATCTTTTCCATATTACTATTCCCTTTGTTGAAGTCTTTTCTAAGAACGAATTTTCTAGTGCATTGATGAAGATGTCAGCGATTAACCCACTTAGTGGCGATCCCATTGCTAGGCCTTCTCTCTGTGTGTATATTTTATTGTCGAATTGAAACACGTTTTGGGTGAGAACGACCCTCAGTAATCTCACAATCTCTTCAATTTCTTCTACCGAATTGTTGGATTTTAAGTTGTTTTCGATAGTGTTGATTGCTTCAATAATCGGAATATTGGTGTACATGTTAGTTACGTCGAAGGATACTAGCCTGAAGCTAGGTTTCATTTGTAGGGTGTTCAATGCTGTTACTAGTTCTGTTGTGTTCTTTACAGAGTTGTTTTTGTCGTTGGAAAGACGGCATTTTAAGATTTTTAGTAACTCTTTGCTGATTTTGTAATTAGGGGCATTCCTACAATTGACTATTGGTCTCATTGGACATTCCTTTTTGTGTATTTTTGGTTGTCCCCTCAATGACGGTATTTTCGGGTTCATGTTTATTAGTTTTGATTTTTCGGCTTTGGTCAGTATGTATTCTGTTTCTTTTAGCGCACTTTTTATTTGTTTTTGGAATTTGTTGGTGGGGTCTTTTGTTAATTCCTTGATTTCGTTGTTGTTTAGGAATTCGACTGTTTTTTTCAATGTATTCTGTTTTGTTCAAAATTACTGTAGTGTTTCCCTTATCTGCTTTTGTGATGATTAAGTCATGTTCTTTTATTTTTTGTTTCAACGACTTTATTTCTTTGAGCTGTTTGTTGTTTTGAATGTTATTGCTATCGCCCTCTCGTTTGAGGATTTTTTTGGCTTCGTTGGTGGCGAGATTTTTGGTTAATTCCCTGTCTTCTGCTGGGAGCTTGTGACTGGCTATCTCAATATCTGTGATTAACTGTTTTATATTGTGGTTCGTGTGTGCGTCTGTGCAGTTGTATTTCAAACCTTTGTCTAACATATTCATTTCACCTTGAGAAAAGGTTACGTTCGTTCTGTTGTTTACTCTGCTGTGGAAATTGAATTCATTGTTATTCGTGTGTTGTTCGTTAGATTGATGGTTCTGTGTTTCTCCTAGTTTTCTTAATTTATTTTCTAGCGTTTCATGCTTCCTCGTTGCTCTGATTTTGATGTTGTCATGTAGGTGCTCGGTGAAGCTGTCCCATTGGGCCGCGTGCCAGAAATTACTTAGTTGCAATTGAATGCCGTATAATTGTTGGTTAATTTTTTGCTTTCTTATGTATGCAAATCTTAATTCGTTTTTTATCCAAAGCGCTCTGGCTTGTTTGGTTTAAATGATCGTGGCTGGTGTGTTCGGTACGGTTTTAATTGGTACGTATTTAGGGGTGAGGTTTAGTTCTATACATTTTTTGTTGAACCAAATTGACTTGTCTAAATTCATGAGTTTAAGCCTGAGTGATTTGAATTTCTTGGCTTCACGATTTGCCTGACTAGCCGTGAACATTGTGGTGTTTGAAGCCATATTTTCAGTGTTGCCTTAGTAAACAAGAGTTTAGTGCTTTTCAGTCGGTCAACACGAATGTACCCAAAAGAGATGGGTTATGCCCTAATCCTGAAATAAATTACATGAGATTAATAAAACACTAGGATGACCAGTTTCGATCGTCAAGCGATCATCATCAGATCCATTACACTTAGGCTACAAAATCTATGTTTGAAATACAGGTGAAAATATTTACAATATGTACAATTATTTAGTTGCAGTATTGGTACTGCAACTGTCAGTGTATGCTAAATGCAGTATATATGTTAGGTGAAATGCTAAATGGTGATAGCTATCCGGAGATTGTACTTTAGAGAGATTATATGGTTGTAAACTATGGTTAAACTATAAAAATTTTTGGGGGGCGTGGTGGCTCAGTGGTCTAGCTGTATGCCTCTCACCAAGGCGGTCCGGGTTCGATTCCCGGTCAATGCATGTGAGATTTTCGAAGTGAAATGCCATGTCCTGTGGTTCGGATTCCACGTAAAAAGGAGGTCCCGTGGCTCATGATCTCAAGATTAACGGTCACGTTAAACTACAAGCTTCCTTTCCTTTTTATAAAAATTTTGGCTAACTACTTATCTGATTGTCTTCCGTATTACAGCTACTCGCAGTTTTCGTGCTCACTGGAACTCGCTGTGCGGTCGACTGCGGTGGTTATCTTAACGACTGGTTTTTCCCCTGCCTCCTCCCCCCTGTCCCTACGTGCTGTGGGGAGTGATAGCGATGTGTTTATGTGAGGTGTTGCCAACCTAGATAAGATGTATGATATTGAATGAGGTGGGTCCACAACTATTAAAGACTATTAAAAAAAATGTATAGTTTAACCATAGTTTACAACCATATAATCTCTCTAAAGTACAATCTCCGGATAGCTATCACCATTTAGCATTTCACCTAACATATATACTGCATTTAGCATACACTGACAGTTGCAGTACCAATACTGCAACTAAATAATTGTACATATTGTAAATATTTTCACCTGTATTTCAAACATAGATTTTGTAGCCTAAGTGTAATGGATCTGATGATGATCGCTTGACGATCGAAACTGGTCATCCTAGTGTTTTATTAATCTCATGTAATTTATTTCAGGATTAGGGCATAACCCATCTCTTTTGGGTACATTCGTGTTGACCGACTGAAAAGCACTAAACTCTTGTTTACTAAGGCAACACTGAAAATATGGCTTCAAACACCACAATGTTCACGGCTAGTCAGGCAAATCGTGAAGCCAAGAAATTCAAATCACTCAGGCTTAAACTCATGAATTTAGACAAGTCAATTTGGTTCAACAAAAAATGTATAGAACTAAACCTCACCCCTAAATACGTACCAATTAAAACCGTACCGAACACACCAGCCACGATCATTTCAACCAAACAAGCCAAAGCGCTTTGGATAAAAAACGAATTAAGATTTGCATACATAAGAAAGCAAAAAATTAACCAACAATTATACGACATTCAATTGCAACTAAGTAATTTCTGGCACGCGGCCCAATGGGAAAGCTTCACCGAGCACCTACATGACAACATCAAAATCAGAGCAACGAGGAAGCATGAAACGCTAGAAAATAAATTAAGAAAACTAGGAGAAACACAGAACCATCAATCTAACGAACAACACACGAATAACAATGAATTCAATTTCCACAGCAGAGTAAACAACAGAACGAACGTAACCTTTTCTCAAGGTGAAATGAATATGTTAGACAAAGGTTTGAAATACAACTGCACAGACGCACACACGAACCACAATATAAAACAGTTAATCACAGATATTGAGATAGCCAGTCACAAGCTCCCAGCAGAAGACAGGGAATTAACCAAAAATCTCGCCACCAACGAAGCCAAAAAAATCCTCAAACGAGAGGGCGATAGCAATAACATTCAAAACAACAAACAGCTCAAAGAAATAAAGTCGTTGAAACAAAAAATAAAAGAACATGACTTAATCATCACAAAAGCAGATAAGGGAAACACTACAGTAATTTTGAACAAAACAGAATACATTGAAAAAACAGTCGAATTCCTAAACAACAACGAAATCAAGGAATTAACAAAAGACCCCACCAACAAATTCCAAAAACAAATAAAAAGTGCGCTAAAAGAAACAGAATACATACTGACCAAAGCCGAAAAATCAAAACTAATAAACATGAACCCGAAAATACCGTCATTGAGGGGACAACCAAAAATACACAAAAAGGAATGTCCAATGAGACCAATAGTCAATTGTAGGAATGCCCCTAATTACAAAATCAGCAAAGAGTTACTAAAAATCTTAAAATGCCGTCTTTCCAACGACAAAAACAACTCTGTAAAGAACACAACAGAACTAGTAACAGCATTGAACACCCTACAAATGAAACCTAGCTTCAGGCTAGTATCCTTCGACGTAACTAACATGTACACCAATATTCCGATTATTGAAGCAATCAACACTATCGAAAACAACTTAAAATCCAACAATTCGGTAAAAGAAATTGAAGAGATTGTGAGATTACTGAGGGTCGTTCTCACCCAAAACGTGTTTCAATTCGACAATAAAATATACACACAGAGAGAAGGCCTAGCAATGGGATCGCCACTAAGTGGGTTAATCGCTGACATCTTCATCAATGCACTAGAAAATTCGTTCTTAGAAAAGACTTCAACAAAGGGAATAGTAATATGGAAAAGATACGTAGATGATGTAATTTGCATCTACGATACTGAACTAACAAGCGAAGAAACAATTCTCCAATCCATTAATAGCCTTCACCACTCTATAAAATTCACTAAGGAATCCGAAATAGACCGGAAAATACATTATTTCGATATAACTATTGAACGTAAAGACAACGACCTTTCATATTCCATATTCCGGAAAGCAACACAAACCTCGCATGCAATCGACAATCAGTCTAATCACCCCAGTACGCACAAACTAGCGGGTTTCAATTCAATGGTGCACAGAGCTTTAAACATACCCATGTCAAAAGACAACTATAATAAGGAAATAAGAACTATTATGCAAATAGCAAAGGAAAACAACTTCTCGCCAAGCAAAATAAATCAAATTATAGCCAAACATAAAAATAAAGATAAAACGATTCCCAAACCGGACAGTAATGAGAAAACATTTGCGCGTTTCAACTATGTGAATGCGAATACATATAAAATCACTAACCTATTCAAAAAACAAGGCATAAAGATAGCTTTCACGACGAAAAACACAACCGCTAGGCACCTCCTAAATAGTAATCTAAATAAACGTGACCCGTATTCAAGGTGAGGGGTATATTCTATAACGTGCCAAGACACCGATTGTCAAGCTAATTACATCGGGCAGAGTGGAAGGCGAGTAGACACACGTTATAATGAACATAGGAATGCGATAAGATACGGAACACATTCAGCCGTGTGCGAACATATGTGTGACGCAGGGCACAGCTTTACCAACATAGAGTCGGACCTTAAAATAATCCATCACGAATCGAAAGGCAGAGCTCTTGACATAAAGGAAGCAATCGAGATACACCTAGCCAAACGAAACAATCCCAACAATCTACACACATCAAAAAAAGTTTTGCATCACCTCGGTTCCCAGATCTCCGGCATATAGACGTTGACTGTGTATATTGTATCAAAGATACAGTCCCTTTGACTGTTCATAGATGTCACTAAAACTGCTCAAAGATGTAAACAACCATGCATGAGCAGGGCCTATTAGACGGAGGGGGTACGACAGCCGATCAGTTCCAGTCATTCCACCAGGACGAAGGTACGCTGCTCATGTTGTCTGTAGTTCTACCATGCCTAGAAGGTCAATACCGCAGTTCGATCGCGTCCGCATTGTTACTTTGTGTCAAGAAGGGCTCTCAACAAGGGAAGTTTCCAGGCGTCTCAGAGTGAACCAAAGCGATGTTGTTCGGACATGGAGGAGGTACAGAGATACAGGAACTGTCGATGACAGGCCTCGCTCAGGCCGCCCAAGGGCTACTACTGTAGTGGATGACCGCTACTTACGGATTGCCGCTCGGAGGAACCCTGACAGCAATGCCACCATGTTGAATAATGCGTTTCGTTCAGCCACAGGACGTCGTGTTTCAACTCAAACTGTGCGCAATAGGCTGCATGATGCGCAACTTCACTCCCGACGTCCATGGCGAGGTCCAGCTTTGCAACCCCGACACCATGCAGCGCGGTACAGATGGGCCCAACAACATGCTGAATGGACCCCACAGAATTGGCATCACGTTCTCTTCACCGATGAGTGTCGCATATGCCTTCAACCAGACAATCGTCGGAGACGTGTTTGGAGGCACCCTGGTCAGGCTGAACGTCTTAGACACACTGTCCAGCGAGTGCAGCAAGGTGGTGGTTCCCTGATGTTTTGGGGTGGCATTATGTGGGGCCGACGTACGCCACTGGTGGTCATGGAAGGCTCCGAAACGGCTTTACGATACCTGCATGACATCCTCCGACCCATAGTGCACCCATATCGGCAGAATATTGGAGAGGCATTTGTCTTCATGGACGACAATTCTCGACCTCATCGTGCACATCTTGTGAATGCGTTCCTTCAAGATAACGACATCGCTCGACTACAGTGGCCAGCATGTTCGCCAGACATGAACCCTATCGAACATGCCTGGGATATGTTGAAAAGGGCTGTTTATGGACGTCTTGACCCACCAACCACTCTGAGAGATTTACGCCGAATTGTCGTTGAGGAGTGGGACAATTTGGACCAACAGTGTCTTGATGAACTTGTGGATAGTATGCCACGACGAATACAGGCATGCATCAATGCAAGAGGACGTGCTACTGGGTATTAGAGGTAGTGGTGTGTACTGCAATCTGGACCACAAATGCTGAAAGTCTAGCTGTATGATGGTACAACATGCAATGTGTGGGTCTCATGAGCAATAAAACGAGCTGAAATGTTGTTTGTGTTGATCTCTATTCCCTTTGTATTTAAAGGTTCCGGAACTCTTGGAACCGAGGTGATGCAAAACTTTTATTGATGTGTGTAAATGAACACACGTTCATGGAGAGCTCACCCCTCTTCACGCTACTAAAAAACACACCCTGTCGGAAACAAAACACAATTTAGCGACACAGCCAAGCTAGATAAAAAAGGGGGGGGGGGGAAATTAGGGGGTTTTTAATAGGTAAATGTTATCTGGATCATGTGTACGATGTACTTTGCTTCTGCAATAAACCAAGGCCCATATTCGCGGCAGTATTAAAGATGCCGGGACGTCCTCATAAGACCGTCAACGCTTAGTTCGAATGGGTTATGCTCCACGCGTGGCGAGGGCCAATCCACGGTCTTTAATAGTTGTGGACCCACCTCATTCAATATCATACATCTTATCTAGGTTGGCAACACCTCACATAAACACATCGCTATCACTCCCCACAGCACGTATGGACAGGGGGGAGGAGGCAGGGGAAAAACCAGTCGTTAAGATAACCACCGCAGTCGACCGCACAGCGAGTTCCAGTGAGCACGAAAACTGCGAGTAGCTGTAATACGGAAGACAATCAGATAAGTAGTTAGCCAAAATTTTTATAGTTTAACCATAGTTTACAACCATATAATCTCTCTAAAGTACAATCTCCGGATAGCTATCACCATTTAGCATTTCACCTAACATATATACTGCATTTAGCATACACTGACAATTGCAGTACCAATAAGTTACTGCAACTAAATAATTGTACATATTGTAAATATTTTCACCTGTATTTCAAACATAGATTTTGTAGCCTAAGTGTAATGGATCTGATGATGATCGCTTGACGATCGAAACTGGTCATCCTAGTGTTTTATTAATCTCATGTAATTTATTTCAGGATTAGGGCATAACCCATCTCTTTTGGGTACATTCGTGTTGACCGACTGAAAAGCACTAAACCCCTGGAATAAGACTTGTTGAATTGTGTCGGACATTTGATCTTCAGGTAATGTCGACGTTCTATAAACCAAGCATACAGAAGACTTGGCGTTCGCCGGGTAACTTGAATGGTGAGAAACAGATTGACCATGTTGCAATCTCTAGAAGAGCAATAAAAGAGATTATGAACGTAAAAGTTCAGAGGGGTGCAAGGTTTGACTCTGATCACTACCTTTCTAAGGTAAAGATGAATTTTATTCCTCTCAGGAAGACTCCGAATACTGGAAATAGAACTCAGAGATTTGATGTGGCGAAACTTAAAATCAGTCAGGAAGTTAAGGAGCAGTATCATCAGAACTTGTCCTTTGAATCTAAGAATTGGACTGACATCGCTTTTAAGATCCAGCAGGCAGCTCCTAAACGAAAACATCGGCCGTGGAACGAAACCTGTGATAATGCACTGGCTCAGAGAACAGATGCATGGAGAAAATGGAATTCGACCAAGGGTCAGGACGATTTTGATGCATTCCGTGATGCGAGGAAAGTTGCAGCCCGAGTGTTCCGATGTGCAAAGCGATCGTATGAGAAACAGAAGGAACAGATTGATCAGAATTTCCGTAAAAACAACGTTAGGGACTTTTATCAAACCTTTAAATCTAATCTGAAAGGTTATCAAGCCCCTAGTCTGTGCTTTAGAGATGATACAGGAAAGCTAGGTATGAACGACAGGGAAAATTGCGACATTTTGGCTCAGTATTTCAACAAGTTGCTCAACTGTGATGAGCCATCGCTAAAACTATCCAACTCCCTTCCCATTCAAGGTCTGCCCAATATTCAGCCACCTTGTAAGACGGAAATTAAGCTGATCATAGACAGTCTGAAAGATAATAAAGCAGCTGGGGAAGATTCCATAGTGGCGGAACAACTGAAGCTGGCGAATGAGGACACTCGGGACATATAGTAGTCTGCCTCTTCCAGGAGGTTTGGAGAACGGGTACTATACCAGTTGAATGGCAATCAGCACTAATCCATCCTCTACACAAAAAAGGAGACAAGAAGAACGTTGACAATTACAGAGGTATATCGATAGTTCCTGTTCCTTACAAGATTCTTTCTAAAGTACTCCTTAACAGAATCGAAACTCATCTTGATCAACAGATTGGTGAATACCAGGCTGGTTTCCGTAAGGGCCGATCCTGCCCAGAACAAATTTTCAATCTGAAGAACATCATCAGATACAAGAAAACTGGGGGGTTTGAATATGTGGTAGTATTCGTAGATTTCAAAAAAGCATACGATTCGAGCGATCGAGAGTCATTATTGAATGTTCTGGAAGAGTTTGGTGAGGATGATTCCTCCAGAAATTTGATTAAACAGACTCTCACCAACACAATATCTAAGGTAAAATTCAAGAATGAAATCTCAGAGCTCTTCGAGATAAAAAAAAAAAAAAAAAAAAACGGGGTCAGACAAGGAGATGGACTTTCTCCACTTCTTTTCAATTGTATCTTAGAAAAGGTAATTCGAGAATGGAGAACATCACTGAACAAAGAAGAAGGAAATGAAGATCAGTATCGATTAGGCCCCAAACACAAAGGAGTGTATGTTGACTGTCTGGCGTTCGCAGACGACGTAGCCATATTTGTAAACAACACCAGTTCAGCAATCAGGAAGATAAACCATCTGGAAGAAACAGCAGAGAAAGTAGGACTACAAATTTCATTTGAGAAAACGAAATATATGACTAACATCCGTGAAGGTCCAGAATGGTTGTTCACAGACCATGGAAAGATTCGACGAGTCAAGAAGTTTAAATACCTTGGTGAAGTAATCCAAGAGAATGGGCTAGAACAAGAAGCGACCAATATCCGGATCCTGAAACTAGAGCGAGCGTTCCAACTGACTAAAAACATCTACAATAAGAAGGTGCTAAGTATATGAGCCAAACTAAGGCACTACAGCACTGTTGTCAAACCAGAAGGTTTATATGAATCGGACAGAACAAGTCAATCAGCTACTTAAAAGAGAACGCAGACTACTACGGAAGATCTTGGGCAACAGATGGGTTGACGGACAGGTTTGACTGATATCAAATAAAGAAGTATACTGAAAGATGGAACCGATAACAACAGCAATTAGAAAACGAAAATTGCTGTTTTATGGGCACATCTTCCGTATGAATAATGACCGGCTCACAAAGAAAATCTGGACTTTTCTTAAACCAAAGATCTCCAAGTTGAAATGGTTCCAAGAGTGTGAGAAAGATATGAGACAGGTGGGCATTACGGAAGATAAAATCAAAGACAGGAATAGTTTCAGAAGGATGGTGAAAAACTATCAGGGTTTTATGGTGGAGGCCCAGAAGACGAAGAGGCCCTTTGACAGAGGAGCGGAAGAACAAGCTGATAGATGGGCTCAAGAGATACTGGCAAGATGTCAAAGCCGGCAAACGAACAAGACGCAGACACTGAGATGAGAGTGGTTGTTAACACGCAGTCCATAGAGGCTCAAGTCGACAGTAAAAAAAAAAAAAATACATACGAAGTTAAGTTGTATAAATTTAGCATTAAATCCAGTGACTATTTACGAAATGAAAATGAAAATCCACAGCCTGCTTCCAGTCTCCGACCGGGTCAGGTATGGAATGAACGAAGCCCCCATCTAGCGGCGAGGATATGGACTGTGCCGGCTGCCGAGGCCTGACGCACTCCTCTGGGGCAATGATTAAATGAATGACAGATGAAATGAAATGATAGTGGAGAGTGTTGCTGGAATGAAATTTTGACAGGGAAAACCGGAGTACCCGGAGAAAAACCTGTCTGCCTCCGTTTTGTCCAGCACAGATCTCACATGGAGTGACCGGGATTTGAACCACGGATCCAGCGGTGAGAGGCCGGCGTGCTGCCGCCTAAGCCACGGAGGCTTTGACTATTTACGAAATAAAAAATTGAAATAATACTTGTTATATCTGTTAACACGGATAACATAATTTTGTACATACTGTATATTAATAAAACTTTATATAAAAAATAACCCCTGGCACTACAGCCCATTAAGGGCCTAGGCCCACCAAGCGACCGCTGCCCACCTATTTGGCCTGCAGATATTGGGGTTACGCATAATCAGCGCATCGGGTCCCCTCGGCCGTTAATCTTGGTTTTCGTGAT
This sequence comes from Meconema thalassinum, assembly GCA_946902985.2. Taxonomy (NCBI): domain Eukaryota; kingdom Metazoa; phylum Arthropoda; class Insecta; order Orthoptera; family Tettigoniidae; genus Meconema; species Meconema thalassinum. The sequence continues at coordinate 745,877,495 of OX336390.1, forward strand.
CGGGGCGCTGCCTCACTGTCAGACAGCTACTCAATTGTCTTCACGAGGCTGAATGCACCCTGTTCCAGCCCTCACGTCAGTTTCAAAAATCTCTGACGTAGCCAGGAATCGAACCCGGCGCCTCCGGGTAAGAGGCAGGCGTGCTACCCCAACACCACGGGGCCGGCAATAAAACTTTATATGCCATGTCATATGTAAAATTATGTCACAATTAAAAATTCATGTTATCTATTTTAAACACAGTTTCGCGTATAAACTTGTACGACATAGTATACTTGAAAATAGTGCACCTTGTTTCAATACAGATCCCAGCAGCTGAAAGCCTATTAAAGCATATTGAAACTTTAATACTCTTTAATCCCGTTTCTTTAAATAAACATATTAAAATGTATTTAATGCCAAAGAGTGTTATCCTTGATTTCATATTAACTTTAAAATAACATGATTTCGTGTACAAGTAAAAGCAGCATTACTTGCTATTGAAAAGCTTCATAACAACTGAATAATCAATTCATTAAGATTGTATATTGGCCTTCACGGCCGGTGAATTAAAACTCAGCAATTGTTCTAGGTTTGTGCCATGCCTTGTGAGGGGTTTCACCTAGGACATCAGGCTGGCTCATCAGCGGGCTCTTGGTGATCCCGCCCGGACCCCTTTTATGAAGCGCTCCTGCGCCTCTTTACTGCGAGAACTAAAAGCTCAAGCAGCCATAACATCCCTATGAAGACTTCCAAAAAGATGGTGTATATTGGCTTTCACGGCCAGTCAGGTTATGGCTGCTTGAGCTTTTAGTTCTCGCAGTAAAGAGTCGCAGGAGCGCTTCACAAATAGGGAGGTAGGGCGCAGTTTGCTACTCCTGTGGGGGTCCGGGCGGGGACACGAAGAGCCCGCTGATGAGCCAGCTTGGTGTCCTAGGCGAAACCCCGCACAAGACACGGTACAAACCTAGAACAATTGCTAAGTTTCAATCAATTCATTGCTTTGAATACAGATGCACGTATAAAATTGGATGGCATACTACAGTACTCTTAAAAACAATATACATATTTAAGCAAATTACAATGTTGCTAGTTATATATGAAATATAAAAGAAACGTGATTCAATGTCAAGTCAAGTTTTCGGGCAGTAACGTCCCCTAGCGGGCAATGTGAGCGCGAAGCGCGAACAATTGCCCATGGGACGGTGGCAGGCACTGGTGCTCCTAAATGGTGCTCCTTTTAGCCTTTAATTAGTTTTTTATAGATAGTTGGATAAATTGTGTCTCCTCGTTTGAATTGAGGGGAGAAAATTTTTATTTTTAAGTATTTGATGTTTTAAGTAAAGAATGTATTAGTTGATTTTTTTAAGTGATTGGTGGTACACACATAAGCTTTAATATGCTTGCGGATGCTGGGTTGGTAACCGTGTGAGCCACGCGCGCATCATTGTTTACGCCTGGCTTTTACAGTTACTTTCTGTATTGAAGTTTAAGTTATTGAAGGTATGACAAACATAATTCCAGTAAACATTGCAGTAAATGATGTAGCATGCTACAAATACGCTCCCATTATATCATGTGTTGTGGAACGAAGCTTCTCATCATACAAAATTAAATTGACAGACGTTATAGTTTGCTTCCTCAAAATTTAGAAAAATTGTTTTAGGCTATATTGCAACAAATAGAATATTGTTATTTTATGTATGCAAACTTTGTCCTCTTCAAGGTTTCGGCCTTTGACCAATTCCAAAATTACATATCGATTGCAAATAATTATGAATTATAATTTACTTCATTACTTTTTGTAAATTACTGGGAGCTGACTAAATAAAAGAAGCTTATTATTTAATAATCTTAAAGTAAAAATTCAATCCAATAATTTTATTATATTGAATTTTCGCATGAATTCTTACCAATTAACTTTCAAATATCCAAATTAAAACCAGCACGAAAAACTTTATATAATTTCATATTTCGTCTCTTTAAATTTCATAGTTTTCATTTTCATACATTTTATTTAATATTTTGGTAAATATTTATTCATATTTTCGGGGGCGTGGTGGCGCAGCGGTCAAGCAGTTGGCCTCCCACCAAGGTGGACCGGGTTCTATTCCCGGTCAATGAATGTGAGATTTTCGAAGTGAAATGCCATGTCCTGAGGTTCGGATTCCACGTAAAAAGGAGGTCCCGTGGCTCATGATCGCATGATTAACTGTCACGTAAAACTAAAAGCTTCCTTCTTCATATTTTTACTCGCTCTAGTGATACTATGGGCGACCAGTTCATGCCCTCATTGACACAATACAGTATCACAAACGCCGAACATCAGTGCTGCTTCGGAAATGTGCTATGTAGTAAACACTCGATTTAGCGGATCTCAATTAAACAGACTTCGGATTTAACGGACAGAATTAGACCAACAGAGCTTCTTTTAAAAGTTTCGTGCACCCACGTGCGTACGTTCAATAATAATAATGTTATTTGTTTTACGTCCCTTTTAACTACTCTGTCTTTTAGAGACGCCATGGTGCCGAAATTTTGCCCCGAAGGGGATCTTTAACGTGCCAGTAAATCTACTGACACGGCTCCCTCACATTTGCGCACCCTCAAATGCCAACTGGCTGCGCCAGGATTTGATATTGCAACTTTGGACACAGCAGGCGAGAACGTTATCGCTGAGCCACGCATCCAGCCGCGCGCGTTCATAACGAAACGGAAGTGTTATATTGCACCTGCGTCCTAAACTCTTATTTTTTTAAAGTACTGTAAATACTAATTACAGTAAAACCTCGATAATTCGAAGTCATCGGGACAGAAAAAGGGACTTAACCGAACCAAATCCCTTCGCCAAAAACACCCAAAAATCCAAACCTTGCGATTAATAGAAGCATACAATTTATTACTTATACGCCTTCTAGCAACTCTTGATTAATAATATATCCAACAGCATCCGAATCATATTCAAATTCAGTGGTATACAAGGAGAAATCGTTGGACCACGTGAAACATAACCTATAACACTCACATCGATGAAATAAAAAATATTACAAAACAAGGAGAAATCAGTGGAGAACGCAAAATATACATTATGTTATTTATATAATGAAAATACTTTTCAAAGCGTATTTGTAAATCACCATGGTCAAGCGCGAGAAGAAATTGGTGGCCGACACGATATAAACCAATATAAACACAACCTTAATGCTCTTACTGTAAAATAAATAAATAAATAAATAAATAAAACTGCGTAGAACCAAACGCAACTACGAAATAATTTTCCCAAAAACATCGTTTTATCGACCATAACCGTGGATGCAAGAACGCTATTTTTGAAATAGAACACCAAAACGATCGTTCCGTGGACAATATAATCGTTCTATAATACACAAATATTGATGATTCGATAGTATATCGTCAATATTTTTTATCGCTCGAGAGATTTGCATTTGAGGACGCGCATCTCAAAGCGCAGGCCGATGAATTTTGCAAGAAGAATCGCGTTGTTTTTTAAATATTTCAAATTTAAAGTTCTAATTGCTAAATTCGCTATTTAACGTACGTCCAATTTATCGGACGAACCTCCTCTCCAATTAGTTACCTACTGCAAGGTAACTAAAATACTTGATACATATATAATTAGAAATGCGCACAAACTGTGCAATGATTACTGCAAAGATTACATATAAAGTTTAGTTGTCCTTGCTATAAGCAGCGATAGACCTATATCGTTTCTTGCACTTTAGAATGTGGTATTGATCACATTTTTCTGAGCACAGGACACAGATGCAGGTATCGTTCGCGTCGTGGAACGTCTTATTGTGGTGGAAGCCATGGACCGCTAGTCTTGTAGTGACATGTCACATTTCATAGTTCGCTTGCATCCAGGCTTTGTCTTGCATCGTACAGGTACTATAGAAGTCTGGTCGTATGTCTCTTTTCTTCTCTCTTAGATCTTGGAGAAGTTTGTTGTAGGCATGACTTGATGGCAGCAGCAGCAGCGTTGATCGCAGATCCTCTATTAGAAACGTATCCCTTGTGAGTTCATACACCAGTCTCGATCTCGTACTCTTTGAAACTCCAACAGCCCTCTTGAGGTACCTGGCTTTTACTCTTTCAATCTCCTCTAACTGGTTGTATGTGAGGTGTTGCCATACCAGTTCGATTCCATACACAAGGACGGGCAATATCTTCAGTCTGAATAGTTCCATACAGGCCGTCGTAAGTTAGATGGGATTGGCTAAACCTTATTTTGGGCCTGGTTTTTTATTACGCTCCGGTTATGCAACTTTGGAAACGTAATAGCACGAACGGACGATGTGTGTTGGTAGACCTAGCGCCCTGTTTTTTATGTCTTAAATGTGATTGGCTTACACTGATACTAACAGGATTACAACCGTATTATGTTTTAGACTTAGATTAAACTCCTTAAAAACAAAATCTATTGTTATGAATTTTAGAAGTTGATCGCATATAATCATAAACATCATTACATTGTCTCATATAATTGTAAAGATTCAGTTATATGTAAAGAATTGCACCTGTTTATATTAATACTATGATGGCAACCCTTGCTGCCGATTATCATTTCATTTTTTTTACAAGATGGCAGACTACGGCAGGTTGTTTTATTTAAAGATATTTGTAAATGGTGTGGATGTTTTAATAATGTTGATTCGTGAGCAAAAGAAAAGATGGAGGAAAATATGAGCAATTATGTCATTTGTAATGAAATGTACATGCTGTGTTTAGTGATGAACTGTGGCGTGTCAGTCATGTGGAAGATTAACATAACCTAAACCCTCATATCTGGAACGCCGCCAGTTGTAGTTTTGAAATGCTCTCGATCCAATTTTCTGGAGTGTGTTATACCAATAATATAATTCTGCAGGTCTCATTCTATCATGTAAGTTTGTATAGTGCTTATTTGAGCAGTACTACATGGCTGGCATTTGTGTGTGGCAATGGTTCACTGTGAGAGAGAATGAGAACCTGTAGGCCTAAACCATTCACCTGTCCTCTTTGCTTCCTAAGGAATTAACCTGTGTGATTCTAACTAATAATGCTAGTAAACCCTTATCTGGAGGCCTACTGTCTTTGCTTTCATCCTGTTTAGTCCGAAGAGGACATTATTTCACTTGCATCCTTAGCTGGCTATCACTTCTGCCTCTGGGTTGAAGGGCACTTGCAGCAATGTGTATGCTAGTCAGAGGTGAGGCATATGGAACACTTCCATGGAGTGATGAATCTTTCAGGTTCAGTAACAGTCTGTTTTCCTAGAGTTTTCAACTCTAATAATAAATATTATATCGGAGACATATTCGTTAAGAGTGGAGTTTACCTGAACCGAAGTAAAAAATTCTTAAACTACTGAAATTAGCCAAGATACCTGTAGTAGTGGGATCTGGAGATGATAGGCCTATAGTAATAGATGTTTACTCCTCCGCTGTCTGTAACTCACCCAGCCATGCCAAATAGGATCACGACCTATAGAGATGAAATTCCAGCTGACTCCGCCATTTTTAGCATTGTGTACAGTGTTGCCAACCCCACGCATTAGGTACTATATCGCATCCATCTGACCAATGGTTTTCGCCTAGACCAATAATTGTTAGGTAAGTAAGATCTCACCCCTGGCTTTTGTCACGCACAGTGGGGGTAGTCATGCATCAATAATCTTTATCCAAGCCCATGGTTGTGCCGATTATTTCTTTTTTCACATAATTACAAAGTTTTGTGTGTTGTGTGACATGTTAGCAACGCAATATGACGTCGATTTTTTGGCCACAAACATCTGCCGTCGGCGAACGAGCTACAAATAAAAACCTCCTTGGCTGTATATTAGTGATATTTGACAGTTTATTTAGTATGAAGCAGTGATATTTGACAGTATTTTCAATTCTTAACGACTCCCAGAAAGTAAGTAATAATAATAATATCGTATGGCCTCGGGTGCCTGGTGCAAGCTTTGCTATTTGACACCCAGAGGGTAGCTTGCATGTCGAATTTCGTAGTTCCTTGACTATGAAAGTCAAGGAGGTTAGATGTTAGATATCTAATCTCCTTGAACACAATAGCGCTTTCTAGTAGAGAAATGAGGAACTTTGGGCTGGCGGAAACTCCCGAGATTAATTTTGCCATTATGAACTCGGCCTACTGAATTCTAATGGGTTCTTTGACATGCCAACATCGTATGACATGCGTATCGTATTTTTGCCGCCTTTCAAAAATCACTTACCACGGTCAGGGGCGAACCTGCAATCTTGGGGTTAGTAGACCGACACGCTATCCACTCACCCACCGTGGCAAGCTAGAAAGTAAGTGAATGGTATATGCTCAATAATCTACCACGTTCTCGTTTGGTTCCGGTTCTGGTAAACTCCACAATTAATGACATATTCTTAGAGCCGATGACAGTCTTTAGAAACGTTTAAAAATCTTTTTCTCTTTCAATTTCTGATACCATTCAGTTGGAATGACATCCTGCAGCGCAGCCATGCTCGTTAAGTCATGCACTGTGGTCGTGATAGGCACCTGCAGTAAGTCGAGAAATCAACGATTTATCCTGGCATTGATAGAGGCTATCATAAATGTGAAATTTCGACACTCCCTTGAGACAAATCCTGGGATTGTACCGTACCTTATTTCAAATCCTGGGGCACTATTTCATCCTTGTCCCAAATACATTTACACATACTACTACACTCATCACAGAAAAGTGATACATCCGAGTTCCTCGGGCTGATGAACACTATGTCCCAGGCTATTGAAATGAGAAATACATGTTGGTATGATCAAACTTTGATGCTTACATATTGGGGCCAATTGTTTGAATGCCTACTTGGATGGTATTTTATTATCGAATTATATTTTTCTCCAGCCGTTAAATATTCACGTTGATATGTTACATAATACAATAGTTGTAACTTACTATGGATCCATATTTCTTGACATTTATGTCATAGATACCTCAGCTTGTAACTGCATAACTAATGTGTCACCCAGATAAGAAACTAGGATGGCTGGCATACAGTATTCCTGAAAATGTTCATGTCAAGGTTGTCAAAACAACATAAATGCCTACTATTGGGAGCATTGAAATAACTGTTTCAGAACAAATCATCAGTGAGCTGTTTTAACTTGGATGGACATTGGTGTCTGCTGCAAAACCATGTTATCAAGTATTGTTGTTGTTGCTGCTTGAATGTTGCCACCATTAGCCATATCAACTTGTGTACAGATGCCAGCATTCAGCTGTGCACTTGACCTTGAGAGGTAGGAGGTAGGTGTAGAGTGGTGCAGGAAGCAAGCCGAATACTTCTCTATCTGAGAACATCGACGTGTGTGACAGTAGATTGTCACAATCAGAAACAGACACATTCGGTGTGGCAAATGTTTTAAGTTTCAGTAGTATACCGGGAGAGTGGGATGGGGAAGTACAGAGCTACCTTCCCGGTAATTGTATGTATAGGTTGTATGTAGTGGTATATGCATATTTGTAGATGAGACTAGGATTGGGAAAGGGGGCAGTCATGGCCTTAATTTAGGAACCATCATTTGAGTCGATGATTGTGGTGTGAACTAAGCCAAACACGTCTCAATTTTGCATGTTCCAAACAGACTAGAATTAATTATTTGTTTGCAATAAAACCCAGGACCTTTAGGACATGAGTCTCAATATGTAGGCTACTCCTGAGATCACTGAAAGTGACTCATGTTTAAAGGATACCAAACAATTTTGACATGTAAATGTATGAACAAGGGACTAATCACTTACCTTTCAATCAGTGGCGTATACTGGTCTGAAGATCTGGGCTACCACTGAGCTTAATATTTACACAAAACATGCTTTTGAACTGCCGTGCGAAAAGAGTTCATATTTGAAAACCCTTCCTTTCACGACTAAATAACAGCACGTCCAGCAATACAATTTAGACAGTTTAGAACTGCCAGATAACCTATTCCACCTAGCATGTAAATGATGTGAAATGACGTGTATACATTGGCACAAAATTGCAGTTCAGGTGTAGGCCTTGTCATACGTGTAATACGAACTTTCTCACTGTATAGACGACGGCTGAAAGGAACTTCTAACAAACTCTCTATTATACAGTCATTGGCATTTAAAGCCCCCGCATGTGTTTGTTCCATAATTTTCTTACAAAATCACAACTGGCACAGTTAAAACAAAACACTATATAAAGATTCTTCAGCATACACACATTTAAATAAATCACACATCGAAAATACTACAACTTCTAAAACATAGTCACATATATGCGCGGGATAATGTATATATATTGTAGGCTAATTGTTCTTTTAAACGCTTTTAACTTCAAAGAAACCGGTGGTACTCAATTAAATTAGTCTCTGGCTGCGTGAGCCAGCGGCGTGTGGGCCAGATGCGGTGCGACTAACAAGGGAAGTCTCTGAACCGGGGAATCGCGGATCCTGCTGGAACTTCGCAGATGCGTTGCGTGAGCCCAACTAGGCAGAACAGTGACGAAAAATATTTCGGAAATTAACTTCTACCCACCGTAGACGGCAGTAAATACAACAATTTTGAACTGTGCGAGCTGGTCAAGCGGGAGTGTGCCTCACGCCTGATTGGTGGCTCAATAGATCACGTTCCAAACGACTGCCCTCCCGTAGTCGCGCTCATAAGCTTCGCTGTGGCGAGGGACATTAGTGTTGCATCTTTACAAAATATTGCACGTCGTGCTTTATTATTAATCATGCAATGTAAAGTATCACAAATACATATAATTACAACACAACACAGAGTAAACTGAACCAATGGTCATACGAATGAGTAAGATACCAAGCTATTTCACTTAGTTCTGACAACAGTGATGTTCATAATGTCAGTAAATTGAGGTCCGTATTGACTAACTATTTATTAGAAAGAAAATAAAGGGAATCTGCTTTTACACCATCCTCACCGTATAAGACACGGGCGAGTGCAAGTACTACATTGTATTGCACTGATATCGAAACAATATGGCACAGGGTGTTAAAACCGTTCGGGATTGTCGGACGGATACTTATTTCGGTACCATGCGTATTGTCTGAAGTAAAACGAGAGGACGACACTTGGTGGTCAGAGACTGCATTTTCAAGATTGTATTTCTCTGGGCCAAATTGATGTCAAAATTCAATAACCGAACGGGGTTCGAAAATCTACGGACAAAGCTTTTCCAGATCCTAAAGCCGTATACATCCAATGGTTGACAATAGGCTGTGGACTCCGGAGGGATGATCATCAGTCGTATACGCTCTTCACTTTCTAACGATTATGTCCAGAAAAGGAATCCATAAGGCGTGCCACATTGCCAGACGGTACATGCTGTTTGATAACATTATGAAACCAATTCTTCAATTGGGCGGATCCCATTTTGCCAGATTTTATGGGAACAACGTAAATATTGTCATGTGCGAACATAGTTTCTCTCACCCTTTTACCAAACACACCTTTTGGTACTTTCAAAGCTATGAAGAGAGGTCCAAGCAGCTTGCCCGCTGCTGTTACTGTTGGCATTATTGTATAACTGTGCGTTGTGGCCCGCACTGATTGCACTTTGGAGAAAACCGTTTTCGACCCTTTTATAGCCAGTGTCCTACCCGAACACATCTCCAAATTGAACCCACTTTGATCACTATTACAGTACATACTGTACGTTTCCAGGGCCGAGAGAATCTAGAACCGATGTAACCTCTTCTACGAATAACTTATTTCTGCTGCTGACATAATATCCATTTTTCGATGGGCATTCTTTGATATCACCTCAGTTGCTATATTTAGCGAAATGATATTATAGCGATCCTTAAAGTGCTGCACCCAGGAATGGCTGGCTTTAAACCCCGTACATTTTACGTCCTGTGCAGCTAGTATAGCCCATTGCTGAATTGTCACGTCATATATTACGTCCGTATTCTGATGGGCAATTCCAAATTGGGCTTTTAAGGCACATGTTATTCTTCTCAATTTGTCGCGGTGGGTGCCGCCCCTTTTCACTTGCTCTGCCCACAAATATAAATCATTCTTACTTCTTAAACGGCAAAACTTACATTTTACTGACGAAAAGGAAAGCGGACGCTTCTTACCGCTTTTCCAATACTCAAAAGCATTTTGTTTGTATTTCATACCTAACACACTTGTTGCAAGGGACGAACGCCAGAAAGCCAGATAGGCACAAAACCATCCAAACTGTCCAACAGGTCCTGTTCTTGAATGCTGAGAAGCCTTTCCATACATTTTCCATATTTTTCCTCCAGACAACAGATAACTTTTCCAATTTTAACATTCATTATGCAACGCATGGGACACTCTCCGTATACTGATATAAGCGTATGCCGGGTCTGTCGCCTCTCATTCGCTGACTGTACACCGTAGGCCGGGAAGGAACCTCTGACGCAGCCAATGAAGCTCACGCCACTGGCGCGCCAATTTAAACGTGTAAATCTTAATTTTTCATCTAGTAGAAGGGGAAGTTAATTTCCGAAAGATATTTCTTCACGGTTCTGCCTAGTTGAGCTCCCGCAACGTATCTGCAAAGTTCCAGCAAGATCCGAGATTCCCCGGTTCAGAGACTTCCCTTGTAAGCGCTCCTTAGCCTGGGGTTTAACTTGAATCAGGGTTAACAATTGGCGGTTTCTTGCGTAGTTTCAAGTTGTTAAGGGAATATTTTTTATTTGATGTTGTGTATGCAATCATTTAAATATTTGGTAGTTTGATGTTATTTTGCGTGGTATAAATGTGTTAGTACCTATTTCGCTCCGTGTTACTCAGACCATCGCCGCTCCAAGCTGTGATTATTCATGTTAGGCGCTGTCCAGTATGGTAAGAAACCGCTGGCCGTAGCGGCAACTCAGTCGCTATGAGCGATGGGCCTGCACGGAACATGGGTGGGTGCGGAGAGATGGGGGAGAGCGGCGTAAGGCTGCCGCTTTCTCGTTCGGTTTCTGCTGCGTTGCCGCGTTGACTACCCACTAACCATTATTTCTTTCGATAAAGAAGAATGTGCATGAAAGTCACGATTGTTTGAATGCTTTGTTGAACCTGTAATAAAGTGTTATTTATTTTTAATGTAATTTTCTTGGGCTACCGCCGGTAGCCCCGGTAGCCCTAAGAATACGCCCCTGCTTTCAATATACTGTACTTTTGTGCCATACCAATAGGCCTACTGTTTTAAGGTGTAGCACGTTTTGTGCTCCTTAGGATATGCAGTTATTCGAGCGTAAGGACATGAGAGAGAAGCTGGTATTCAGAAAGGTGTAAGGCAAGGCTGCAACTTATCACCCATACTTTTCAATCTATATAATAATAATAACTGGCTCTACAGCCCATGAAGGGCCTAAGCCTACCAAACGACCGCTGCCCAGCCATTTGGCCTGCAGATATTGGGGTGATGCGTGATCAACGCATCGGGTCCCCTCGGCCGTTAATCTTGTTTTTTGTGATCGGAGCGCTGCCTCACTGTCAGGCAGCTACTCAGTTGTCCTCACGAGGCTGAGTGCACCCTGTTCCAGCACTCACGTCAGTTTCTAAAATCCCTGACAGAGCCGGGAATCGAACCCGGGGCCTCCGGACCCCAACACCACTGGGCCGGCATTTTCAATCTATACATTAAACAAGCAATGAAGGAAATTGGAGAAAAATTCAAAGGAGGAGTAAAGATTCAAGGAGAAATAATTTCAACTCGGAGATTTGCTGATATCGTCATCTTAGCTGACACACCAGAGGATTTGAATGAGTCTTTAAATGGTATGGATTCTGTCTTGAGGAAAGAATTAATGATGAAAATTAATAAATGTAAAACAAGAATATTGGATTGCTGTCAAAAGAGATCGCTGAAATAACTGAAATCCTCCATGCCCATTTACAGAATATTTCCTTGAGAAGCTTAGCCTGCATTTTTCCATGTCTAGTGTCTTATAAGTTACATTCCACATCTATTGTATTTATTGCTTGATGTTTGTATTCTTACAGATCTGTCCACTGGATCCAGGTGAACAGCAAGTTGCAAGAGCAGAAATGGACGAGAACGCAATTTCAATAGTGTCGTTCTTTCTATACTAGACCTATACAATTATTTTATTTCTACATTGTGTATTGCAAAATAATAATAAAAAAAATGTTTCAATCACCTATGGTTTTCATTTATCTTTCTCCTTCCTTCTCATATCACATTTCCAAGAGGGTCATGGGGTTCAAACAGCAATTTGGAACCTGTGTAGGATAGCAGGTAGGGGGTGAGGGTGATTATATTATTCTATAGTCAGATTTGGAGGTTATGTAGGTTAGGGCGAAAAAAAGGGGGGGGGGGGGTATGGGATGCTCTGGAATTTGGAGGTTATGTTAGCAGACATGACTCGATATTTCATTTTATAGCATTCAACTTATAAAACGTGTTAGATAATTGATTTTTACGGTGAATAGTTGATGAACTAACGTCAATACATTATTATAATTATCAAAATATATAGCTGCATAAGTACGTTCACCACCAACATTACAAAGTGGACAACAAATTCCATAATGTATCAGTATATTGTTGATTGCTTGTGATACATTTTGTCAGAGCTAATATTGTCGAAGGTAGTAGCTATTAATGTTAATTGATCCACAAACGGACTAGCTCTGTGTAATATTCATAAAAATAAGCTGATATCTTAGGGATTTAGTTCCTTATGTTTCCCCTACCGAAGAGAAATGATTGTTTTTTTGAAGCCGGATTATGGGCGGATTTAAGAAAATTATTTAACATGGGAGCTGGGACTCTGGTATTATATTCTCTTTGGTTCCATAGCTGCGCTGATTGATAGCAGTCTGATGCTCCCGATTTCGTTCATGGCTCTGACTGCAGCCACCGTCCTTGTTCTGGTGTGGAGTCTAAAGCTCTTCCCTGTTGTCTGCATTGTGAAACCGAGATATTTGAAGTAGCTTGATCTTTCGAGGGGTTTTCCGTTGCATTTCAAATTTTCTGCCTCGGTGAGCCTGCCCCCTTTCCTAAATACTACCATTTCAGTCTTATCTTCGTTTATTTTTATATGAATGGATTAGGTACACTAACAGTACAGTAAACTGTTTACTGTAAACTGTAACTGGTGGAGTTTAGTCCTCTGCGTTCAACCATGCTCGTTATCAAGTACGACTAGGCAGCATGGATGGATGGACAATGCGACTGTAATTTAGGAGCTCTTGATACGCCTAAGATTTGTGATAATATGTCATCAGTTGGTGTCGGGGATTGACTACAAGAATTACAGGAGAACCATATTCTAATTACTGATTTAAGCAATGACTATCAGCCTATACAAGTTCTTTTGGGTGCTGATGTGTGTGGTAAATACTGGGCATCACAATATCCTGAAATCTGGAATTGATGCTATAGAAACCTTGATAGGATGGACTTTGATGGGTAAGATGCCCGGTGGATCGAGAGCTAAGAACACTACGATGATGGTGACTTCTCTGTTTGTCAAATGTGATAGTATTTCAGATTTATGGAGCTTAGATGTACTTGGAATTACAGATCCTGTGCAGAAGAAATGCAAAGTAGAGTTGGATGCTGCAACAAAGAAACACTTCCTGGATACAGTGTGTGTCAATTCAGGAGGTCGTTACGAGGTGCATAGCCTATGCCCTGGGTAGGGCGACACTCCATTACCAATTACCAAGCAATTACAACAATGCAAGCTAAAGGCTGAAATCAATCATACTAGTCATACTAATATATAAAAATGAGATGGTGTGTGTCTGTCTGTGTGTTACTCAATAACGCAAGAACCACAGGTCTGATTTAAATTAAATATTGCATGGATGTAGCTGATTTACCAGGTTTACATATAGGATATTTTTGATTTCGATATTTTGCACTATTAAAAATGGCGACCATTTTAGTGACATCACTACATCCTTCGTTTTCAAAATTTCATATTTCCATTTCAAATAAAAAGAGAACGCTAAGAAATAGCAAACTTTTGATGGCATACACGAGCTTTAACATTTAATTTTCTATCCAAAACGTCCGTGTCACTTTTCGTGTATCTCCAACGGTTAGCGAGTAAAACCTAAATGTGTGCAATAAAACACGGTCAACACCGAGAAGTGCAGTATATCTCTACATCTCTACTTAATATAAAACTAAGTCCCCGATTCTCGGATGTTACGGGTAAACTTGAGAACCATTGGATGGATTTTGATGCGGTTTTCACCATTCTGTAAAGGATATCTCGAGGATGATTTCTGTAGAAAATAATTTATTTATGATCAAAGGAAACCGAGCAGTAACGATTTCAGTGGAATAGTCGAAAAAAAAACCTGGCGTCCGAGCGCTTAGCGCTTTGTAAGCTTACGCTGGGCAAACCGTTAAAAATATCTAAATACTATGAGTGTAAGAATTGTTCAGCATGAAAAGTTCAACAAAAAAGTCCGCGAGAGCATATGTCTATCTTCAATATCGCCCTCTATAAGTGGTTTTACGTTTTAATTTGTTCCAATCATGTCCATTCAACTACTGAGGCGTCTGTTTACGAGCTAGCTAAGGGTGATTTATCATCCCTGTTACAGTCTAGCTAGCGGGCGAACCTATCGCCCCCAGATACAGCCCGCAGCAAACCGTTGAGTCGTGTTGAGTTAAGACTTCTGAGAAGGGTGGTTGTGTTTGGAGTTTCCCTGGAAGTGTAACTCGGGTTTTCTTAATTTCGCCTGTAAAACGCAGTCAATTTAAGATTGGATGGAAGATGGATTTGAGTTTCATTCACCTTGCCATTCCCTGGAAGTGCAACTCGCATTTCGCCTGTGAACTTTTCGTTCCTCAAAATTCACAGTCAATTTAAGATTGGACGGAAGGGAGATTATATTATATTAAATTATACTGATTGGCGTATAATCTCTACTTAGTATAAAACGAAGTCCCCGAATCTTGGATATCAAGGGTAATCTCGAGAACCACTGAACGGATTTTGATACGGTTTTCACCATTCTGTAAAGGATATCTCGAGGAAAGTTTCTTTAGAAAATAATTTATTTATGACCAAAGGAAGTCAAGCAATAACGATTTCAGTGAAAAGGTCGAAAAAAAACTGGCGTCCTTGCGCTTTTTAAGCTTACGCTGGGCAAACCGTTAAAAATATCTATATACTGTACTATGAGTGTAAGAATTGTTCAGCATGGCACGTTCTACAAAGAAGCCCGGGAGAGCATATCTCTATCTTCAATACTTCGCCTACTATAAGTGTTTTTACCTTTTCATTTCTTCCAACAATCTCCATTCAGTTACTGAGGCGACAGTTTACGAGCTAGCTAGGGGCGAGTCTATCACCCCAGTTACAGCTTAGCTAGCGGACGAGCTTATTGCGCCAGATACAGCCAGCAACAAACTGTCGAGTCGTGTTGAGTTAAAAAATTTAGAGACGAGTGTTTGTGTTTGAGTTTCCCTGGAAGTGCAACTCGACTTTTCTTCATTTCGCCTGTGAACTTTTCGTTCCGCAAAATTCACAGTCAAGTTAAGATTGGACGGAAGGGGGATTTGTGCTTCATGCACCTCGCCATTCTCAAATTACGTCTGACAAGAATTTGTTGCACATGCACCTCTATTATAATATAGTTAATAGTCCAGTCAGTGATTTTAACCCATCATGCCGAGACGTAAAACGGATGTTGGTCGTTGTTCATTGACATTGAGAAAAAAAAAGTGCTTATCACGTAATGCAATCATAACTGCTCCCGGGCGAAGCAGTTGCTAGTACAATATATACAAAAGAAAGTGTGTGGTTTTTTTCTGAATTTCTACGGAAATTTGAGTTATTTACGCGTTTCCGACTGTTTTATGATGGATGCGCGCGAAAATAATTTTTTGTCTGTCTGTCTGTAGACAAATTTGTTCCCTTATAACTCGAGAACGGCTGGGTGTATCAACGTAAAATTTGGTACAGATATCCATCATAGGCACGACACTAATCATTGATGTAACTCTTCTCCGTACCTCTCATAAAAGGGGGCCTACTCCCTTAAAACACATGCTGAAATAGGCGTAGAAGGACGAGACGAAGCTCATTTTCAGCCCCTCAATGTGAGAGAAAATTTTCGGGCCACATTTTAAGGCCCTAAAACCAACCGTTTTTGAGATATACCCAGAAAACTAATTTCATTTAATAAACTAATGAACGAATGCAAGCCATGGCAACAGATTCTCAGAGGTCCATCTAAGACGCAATGCAATTCCATTCATTACATTAGTGTGAAAGTTTGCAAACTGCTAGAAGGTTATCACGGAGCCAAATTAAGCTGTAAAATTCATCAATACGTATAATGCGCTTAAAGGGGGTCAAGGGGTACTCTAGATTGTTTTCACGCGGTTTACACCTGCGGGTGTGGTACGGCAGGTCTATTATATTCCTATCGCTATATTATATTATTATTAGTAGTATTATATTATGACGTACAACGAGACAAAGCCCCTCGGTGCCAGAATCGAAACTTGGGGGCCCTAAAGGGTCCTCGAAAACTACATTATCAGGCTCTAAAACCAACAGTTTCTGAAATATTCCCAGAAAACTAATTTAATTTAATTTAACAAACTAATGAAGGAATGCAAATCGGTAACCATGACAACATTATCTCAAGGGGTGGCATCCAACTTTCCATCTATTTCTGTAAGAAACAATGTCACTCCATGTATTACATTTCTGTGAATGTTTGCAAATTGCTATAAGGTTAGCACAGAACCAACGTAGACTGTATAATTCATCAATGCAATTAAGGGGGTCAAGGGGTAACCTAGAATTTTGTCATGCAATTTTCACGTGCGACATATAGTACAGAAGGTCTATTATATCTCCAAACAGCAACATTATTTCCAAAAATTCCTGAATTGAATCAGCATTTTTTGCGGCTTTTAGGAATTTGGGCCATTTGAGGGTAAAGAACCTGAATTTTCATGCACCACAAGCCTTTATAATTTATGAAAGAGGTCTTCCTGTGTATGGGGACCTAGCACAACGTAGAGGGTCAGTTTTTGTGTGACGTGTATTGCGTTTCGTCTACAAGGCATTCAATTCTATTTCACGTCAGGAAGTACACGTGAAGTGAATTTAGTTGGAGAGCACATTTTAACTAAATTTTTGACATACGGGTTCATCGTAAGGATGATTTTGTTTGATACTGGGTGGTAGATATACCCACATTTGTCTGCCTGTCTTTCTGTGTATCTTTATGTACGAATATAACTCGCGTTTGGATGCTTGGTGCATCGTAAAATTAGGTATGGTAACCAGGAGAGTCAATACACCAATCATTTATAAAACTCTTCACCGTACTTTTCATACAGTAGAAGGGTGGATATAGGGAAAAACTTCTCAAAATACATGCTAAAGTAGGCGAAATATAAAAATTATCCTAGAAGGACGACCAAAGCATATGTTGCGCTTCTCAATGCGAGACACAAAATTCGTGAGTCTATAAAGGGTCTCCGAAAACCACATTTTAAGGCCCTTAAATTAACAGTGTGTGTGATATTCCCAGAAAACTAACTTCGTTCTGATAAACTTATGAAGGAATGACACACCGCTAACCATTGCAACAGTCGCTCAATTGATAATGTCTGGTGTTAACACCGAACACCGTTCGAAGAACGGGTACTTCTGCTAGTAGTGTATAAATTAAAGACAGGTGGTTGTTACGAGGCTTATCACAAGGTACTAAACGAGTGGTTTGATGAAGGGGTCATAGAATAAGTGCCACAATCAGAGAACATTATCTTCCACACCGTCATGTAAAATTGATGGTGGTACAACCAGGCTGCGACCAGTATTTGATGCCCCTGTGAGAGAGAACAGTCCACGTTAAATCACTGTTTGGAGAAAGGTAGCAATCTCATTGAACTGGTCCCATCTACTGTATATTGTTGAGATTCAGAATTAACAAAATTGGTGTAACTTCTGATAGGAAGGCATTTATGCAAATCAGTTTATGTAGAAAACATACAGATTTCCTGCGTTTCTTGTGGGTGGACCTAGTCAACGAAGAGAATGAAGTTCGTTACACAAGGGTTGTATTTGGTGTTTCATGCAGTCCATTTCTGTTGGGAGCTGAAAACGGGAATCACCTTCAGGGAGCTCTTCGGGATTTTGAATCCTCAAAGACAGCTTACTACAACACAGTCCAAACATTGTTGACAAGTTTCTATGTGGACAACTGTGTAACAAGTGTCAAAATAATCTTTCAGAAAGTGTCTTAAAAGACGGATCCTGATCAATTCATGGAATTCGATTATAGAGTGATTTAGACAAGGTTTTCGAAAACTATCATTAACATCTATCAGAAAGCGTCTAACAAGATGGTTTCTAGTCAGTCCATGCTAATCTAATACCGAGTGCTTGGAGGCCGACTGACCTATTCTTAAATAATATTAAAATCCCAGTACATCCACTACCTTGTTCCGCGCTGGACTAGATTTTGTTCCATTTGTCATTTAATCATATTCAGTGCATTTTAGGTGCAAGTGTAAACACAATTGTCGGAGTGGAATTAAACTACAACGTGTCTTAGTACTGGTGTAAGATACACTAGGCTGCATGTTCTGTTATTTTTATCGTGTTGTCGAATGCTATTCCATGTAATTGGTTAAAGCTTAATAAATGCACCGTATCTAATATTCCATTCAGTGGCAGTCCGTGAGGTATGCCGGTGTACCACTATTGTACCCTCTCAATAATAGTTTGCATTACATTTATATTAAAGGAGCGCGCAAACTGACATGAGTTCTGGCGGCGTTTACCTGAATGAGTGGGCACATCTTCAGAACTTAAGACAGTACTAAATACTTGTTTCGCTTGGGTTTTTGTGTGTTGTGTAGGGCTAAGGTAGAGCATGTGGCAGCGTGACGCTACGCTTAAATTCCCCACTACAGCGCAGAATGTAGCAGGCACAAGTCTGAAGTGCTTGAATTGGGCGGGTATCAATTCCACCCGGGAATTCCAGTCAGGTAGCCAGAGTCACCTCAATTCCACCCGGTCCTCCAAGGGACCCAGAAATGAGTTCCTCAACTCCGCCCAGGCTTTTCCCCAATGACGTAAACAAATGTCATAACCCTCCTGCTCGCATACCAAGGGCCGTGTCAAACACCTTATGCAGCGCATGAGTAGAAAAAAATAGAAAACTTGGCAGACTTATGTAAAAGAATATTATGATTAATTTTAAATCACCACCACCAAGTCCGCTCAATCGTTAAATCAGATATAAACATAATACAAAGAGCTAGATATTAATCACTGTTGTTAAATAAAAATATGGACAGGAAATTTAATAAAATAAGAAAAATCAGCATCTTAAAATGACATAAATCTTTACTTCATTTCAAACTATACAAAAAACATTAGATGAAACTCTATTCATTCCCTAACTATTGTGTGAGAAACACACTTCACAAGATCTAATCTACTCATTGTTTGGTTGGCGTACTGCATGAGCTTGTTTTCAATGAATTCTTTTCTCACACGACTATTCTTGTCTTTGCTCGACACCCGCCCGCTGCTTTTAAGTAGAATGTACGTGTCTGTCTGTATCTGATGTAGGCACATTAAAAAATATATATATTTGGATGAGGTGTTGTACTTTGTGCTTTAAATTTTGAGTGAAAAGCCTCGCAAGCATTAGTAATTGTTCTCCACAACTCTGCAGACGGTGACGCCCACAGAGCTGAGAGCTTGTGTCGTCGTGTGGAATTCAAGAATTCGCTCATGCGCTGCTGAAGGTGTTTGACGTTGACCCGGCTCTTGGTATGCGAGCAGGAGGGTTATGACATTTGTTTACGTCATTGGGGATGACCCCTTTGCCGACCCCTTGTCAAAGCCTGAACGAAGTTGAGGAACTTATTTTTGGGTCCCTTGGAGGACCGGGTGGAATTGAGGAAAATCGGGCGGATTTGATGTTCGACCCTTGAATTGATTAATATTTCAACCATTAAAGTACAGCATATGATAGCCCAAAGCAGAGGAGGCATCGCCAGGGTTGCTAGTTAGCAATTTGTCACGATGTCTGGCGACTATTTAATACATTTATACAACAAGAAGTTTTAGTTCATCTTTTAAGACATTTAGCGACTACTTTACACAGGAAGAATTATTTCTCTACTTGTAATGTAACATTCCGAAATTTTTGCGCCACGTTTTGCTGTGTATTGTTAGTTTAAGTTGGCGACACAGTTGCGCCTACAAGAGCGCAAACACAAATTCTCAGGTTTGATAACTTTTCTGGTGACATTCAAGCGTTGAAGAATAGAGTCGTTAAATTATTTATGTTCGACCCTGACAATTATATGTCTGAAAACTGTATCATAATTATGGTCATTATAACACTATTTTTCATTATGAAACAGTTTCTCCCACCAATCACAGCTCAAGAAACAGTTGTTTGACCAATTAGATAAGGATACCTTCGTGCATGCGCTCAAAATCCAACATGTCTATATAAATTACCGAAAGTGCACCGTCCATATGTTCGCGTAAATAAACTGGTGAATATGAGACACTGTACCTTAATATCGCCAAATCCAATTTCTACACAGCGGGTTGTTTTCAAACGATTTCGGTGACATTTTTACTGAATACCGGTGATCAATCTGCACATATGGCATTGAAGCACACAGAGCGCATGCGTCGGTCGGTCAGAGAGCTTGGAAATCAGAGATATCCTACCCTGCGCAGCACCCGATCACAACTTTCTAGTGACAATCTCAACAGATATTTATGAATATTTATGTTCGATCATAAAATAGTTATCGTCGAACATAAACAGTCGTATGCAACTCGCCTATTAATGGTAATTAAGACACTCGTATGGAAATTATAAAACTCGCATGCGCTCGTTTTATAAAAAATACTCGTGTCTTAATTATAGCCATTATAGGCTCGTTGCATAATGTACTATTTTGTGCTTAATTTTATCGAGTGCAGCGGATATCCTTATCAAGTTTATATCTGCATTTAAGGTAGTCTTGTCGATAGGGCATCTTGTTATTTTCATTTTACCTGTTTATTTTACGGTAGCACCTAAAATTGTGGTATTGCGTGTCCTGTGTAACTGCATAGTTAAGCGGATATCCTTATCAGGTTTATATCTGCATGTAAGGTAGTCTTGACGATAGGGCATCTTGTTAATTTCATTTTACCTGTTTATTTTACGGTAGCAACTAAAATTGTGGTATTGCGCGTCTTGTGTAACTGCACAGTTAAATACTGTGATTTCATGTCTGAAAACTTTCATTGAAAACTTTGAATTTTATAGCACCACCAAGAGAATTATCATCAGCCGTCACTGATTTAATTACTGAACTTGTCTCTTATAAGGAGGGCTCGGATTTTTAGTTTTTTTTATATTAAAATACATATTTTAAGCATTTTTTCTATAAATACATAAATTCCTGCTTTTCACTTATTAGCACATAAAAAGACATAATATTTACATTTTAAAATCAGTATGCTATCTAGTTCTTTCAGTTTATTGCATTTTTGTTCTGTGTTACTTCAACGGGGAAGAACCTGATAACTTTCTAATATGCATGCAGAGCGTATGTCAGCTTGCAACTGTGTTATTCTTAACTTGTCGCCCCGTACCACTCACTGTGGAAGCTGGGGATTTACTTGTCCATAGCCATATTGCACCACGGGCTAGACTTCCCCCTCCCCCAGCTACCTGGAACCAGTGTCACTCGCATGCAGTTCATTTCTGGCACTGTGAAGTGTAAGGCAGTTCTACGATGCCTAAAGTAAAAACAACTACTAGTTATCGTCTGTTGCAGAATTTAAAGATAATTTACTTCTGATGGGGGCGTTCTGTTCCGCCAACCATGTGGGAAAACAATCAAGGCTGAACAGCGATCTCAAGTTACACAACACCTCAAGGGCAAGAAACATATTGCCGCAGTTTCGCGCCTTCAAAAGAAGTGTTTCGCGATAATCGTAGTCATTTGTGATGGACAACCTGAAGATGTAGGCCTATCTCGTTGTATATTGTAATTCTTCAGCAGACAGCGAGGCATAGCATAAATTGCATTCGTGATTACTGCATATTGTTTATATATTCACATTAATAAACTAAATTATAATTAAATATTTTTACTTTTTTGTCACATATTTCAGGTATTTTAATACATAAAAAATAAATATTTCCCGATTTTTGGCTCCTAAAAATCCTAGCCCTACTTATTAGGGCTTCGGAATGCAGCAGTGCATTTAGCGTTCTCCCTCATTTAACAGGAGAATGTTAAGTAAGTGCTATTAACATGTAACCAATAGTACTTACTCATACTTTGGATCCGCCTCCTTTTTATTCTTGGATTTCTGGTTCCTGCAACAGAAAAATGTATCATACCGCATAAACATAGGCCTAAACTTTTCACAAAGGTAATTCAAACATCCTTCCTTCTTACTATAACCATGACGAAGCTTGTAGTTTAACGTGACCGTTAATCTTGAGATCATGAGCCACGGGACCTCCTTTTTACGTGGAATCCGAACCACAGGACATGGCATTTCACTTCGAAAATCTCACATGCATTGACCGGGAATCGAACCCGGACCGCCTTGGTGAGAGGCATACAGCTAGAACGCTGAGCCACCACGCCCCATGACGAATAGAAATAAATAGTGTTAACACTCGCCGAGTTCAACCGCGCCCCGCACTGCTAGCGCTAACGGCGCTGATCCCCAACGCTACACAGTCAGCTGTTCAATAGTGGGATACGCGCTGGGCTACGTAAACCTCTTTACGAAGGCTGCGGTTACGCTGATTACAACAAATTGTGTGTTTAGACTTATGAATAATACTGTCAAAAAGTTAGCATTAATATTCTCTGTCCCCATGTAGAACTATCGTTTAAAACCCTCCGTTAGTCGCGCATTGGTCTGACAGCTCCATGGTTCGTTATATTAGTTTTAATATCAAGCCAACAGTTCAAGTTATGATCTTATCGTCTCGTGACATCTTACACCAAACCATAGTAAGCATTTTTCTGGAGTTTTGAAATAGCGTGCCTAAAAATAACTGTAACACGTGTAACAATTTGTCAGCGTGAGATTGATAGTACCAGCGCTCCCAATGATGTTACATTTTGTTAGTGAGTGGCAGGTGTGCTGTTATAACGATTATTTGGCTTAGTATGTTGCCTTAGTTAATATCAGTAAGGAGATTGCGCTTTACGAAAACCTAAGGATGCAGATGAAGCCTGTCACCTTCTGCTGAAAGATAACAAATAGCTAGTTCATGATTCAGTAATTTCAAAGGAATTTGTGACTCTGATACTGAAGACAAAGTTGAAACAAGATCCGAAGATCAGGAGGACGGTAACGGAAGCGAAGAATTGGATGACCGTTTATTTTATTGGCAAGTTGGCCATTATTATATGTCCGACTCATTCTTGGCCACTTGGCTATCACCATGGAAGTCCGGGTTCGATTCCCAGCTCTGCCAATAAATTGAATACTGGTCTGAGGGTTGGAACGGTGTTCACTCAGCCTCGTGAGGCAAAAATGTTAAAGAGGCGCGTTCGATTCCTACCTCTGCTATCCTGGAAGTGTATTTCCGTGGTTTCCCACTTCTCCTCCAGGCAAATGCCAGGATGGTACCTAACTGAAGGACACGGCCGCTTCCTACCCAAATCCGACCTCAATTCCAAATGCACACACTACTACAGACATCATAATGATGCAGGTTATCAGACTACGTGACCACGATGTCGTTAAGTCCCTAAAGAATCAACAACTATTATTATTTTAGGCCTATTATTATTAAGACGGATTTTTTTTTCGTTTTAGGTAAGGATGGCACGAAATAGAACAAGTAACCATGGAAGGCTGCCTTCATTCCGTATCCTACTGGGCGGCTTTCGTGATTTTACATCAGTGGATAGATATTTCGGTAAATTTTGAAAAATTTGAGGTACTGATCCTGGTTTTAATTTCCACTTCACGCGAGGAATTTTCACGTTCTCATAGTTCACTACGAAACAGTCCGCCTTTATAATAATTAAATCTTCCGAAAAACGCTCGTCACAGATTCTATTTTTGATCGACAATTGCTTATCCTTCCACGGAAAAACTCTCGCCCATTTCGCAAACAGATTTGTTTCTTTTGGCGGTGTGAAAAAATGTCTACCATCAGATTTTCTTCGTAACCCGATTTACTTCCAGGAACAAAACATTACGACATTTTCCCGAAACAACAGAAAACTTAGTTGTTTGCACACACAAAGCACTGCACAGACATACGTAAATTATTACAAAGAAACAAATTCCCTCGAATAATATGACTTCTCGCGCACAGGATATTACAGTACTAACGTTGTGGGTTACTGTCATATGTGCTTATGGTTCGTCGCGAATTCCGCGCCACACACTGGCTGGACCATGAACTACAATGCTTAAGTAACGGAGTGATGACACTGTTTAGTTCTATTCGTCATGCTATAACATTCCCAGTTATAACATTTTATCGGGGTGTAAGTGTACTAATATATAATAGATAACGAAAGTTTGATGCTTTTCAGTCTGTCAACACGATTGTACCCAAATGAGATGGGTTATTCCCTAATCCTGAAAAAAAAAATACACGAGATTAATATGTAATTTTATCATTTTAAATGATCTTGTCGACTTCGTCGTTACGCTGAGGTCTGGCTTTACGTTACGGTGACGGGACGAAATGTACCTAGAATGCACTGAGGTGTGTGACGTCATAGTACGATGTAGCAGCCGAGTACCAAGAAGGCAGTTCGAGAACAGAGTTTCAAGAAGGCAGTGCGAGAACAATCAAGTAGGCAGTGAAGAAACAAAATAGAATCTTGAAACTCTGTTCTCGCACTGCCTTCTTGGTACTCGGCTGCTAGCATTTAAAATGATATAAAGTCCAGTCTTTCAGACTGACTATCCGTGTCTTTTTGTCAGGATTAGGGAATAACCCATCTCATGCGAGTACAGTCGTGTTGACTGACTGAAAACCATCAAACTTTCATTTACTAAGGCAACACTAAAAATGGCTTCAATCACCATAATGTATAATAGATCATCTATATTTGCCAACGGCCTAGCACAGGTTGAAACACCGGATCCCATGAGAACTCCGCTGTTAAGCAGCATTAGGCTTGGTCGAAATTTGGATAAAGTGCCGGTTCTGTGGGACCACGCGCTGTTGGCGGAGAGAACCCGGCCACCCTACTGCACGTAAACTCCGGCTCAGGATAGCCTCTTCGGAGGCACGGACCTGCCTTCGGGCAGAATACAACAACAAAAACTATATTTAATGTTGTCAGAGATTTATGGCATGTTAAAGAACCTTCCACTAATTACACCTGTGTGAATTTAAATTGTATAGGTTAAGAATGTAAACAACGCTCTTAGGTTCCTACGTTCGTTGCCAAGAACCGACTGCGGTGACGTCTGGTAGCTAAGTTCTGAACTAGTAGTCGTCGACGGTGACGTTTGGCGGCAAAAAGTAGGAACTACTTGAAAATTGATCGTCTGCAGTGCTTACTTGAATTAAAACAGATACACACACTAACACAGTCATCACAATAGGAGCAATCAATTTTGACATAAAGATGGCCGCCATCCGCAAACTATTGGGCTGATGTTCTTGCAGTTTGGTCAGAATATGTTTCCCACATCATGATATGGTGTTGTAAAATTTGGTAGAGACTAGATTATTAGGTTGGTCGTAATTACATTTTAGCTTTTAACATTTGGGTGGCCGCGATTACGTTTCCGTCATGATAGCGGTGATATAAAACATGACACTGAGGTGCCCTTTGCTAGTGCTATCTCTGTACCAAATTTCGTTCCATTCGGTTTCACCGTGTTTGAATTAATAGGGGGAATCGATTCTGACACAAAGATGGCCGCCATCCGCAAACTATTAGGCGAATGACCTATTAGATTGGTCAAAGGATGCTCCCTCCATAAAGGTATGTAGTTGCGAAATTTGGTAGAGATCGGATGTTTAGGTTAATCGTAATTTGATTTAAGCTTTGAACATTCGTGTGGCCGCCATTACGTTTCAGTCAAGATGGCGGCGATATAAAACATGACACTGAGATGCCCTTTGCTAGTGCTACCTCTGTACCAAATTTCGTTCCATTCGGTTCCACCGTGTTCGAATTAATAGGGGGAATCAATTTTGACATAAAGATGGCCGCCATCCGCAAACTATTAGGCTAATAACCTATTAGATTGGTCAAAGGAGCCCTCCATAAACGTATGTTGTTGCAAAGTTTGGTAGAGATCGGATGGTTATGTTAGTCGTAATTTAACTTGAGCTTTGAACATTTGTGTGGCCGCCATTACGTTTCTGTCAATATGGCGCCGATATAAAACATGACACTGAGATGCCCTTTGCTAGTGCTACCTCTGTACCAAATTTCGTTCCATTCGGTTTCACCGTGTTTGAATTAATAGGGGGAATTGATTTTCACACAAAGATGGCCGCCATCCGCAAACTATTAGCCTAATGACCTATTCATTTGGTCAAAAGATGCTTCCTCTATAAGGGTATGTTGTTGCAAAATTTGGTAGAGATCGGATGATTAGGTTAATCGTAATTTGATTTAAGCTATGAACATTTGTGTGGCCGCCATTACGTTTCCGTCAAGATGGCGGCGATATAAAACATGACACTAAGGTGCCTTTTGTTAGTACTACCACTGTACCAAATTTCGTTCCATTCGGTTGTACCGTGATTGAATTAATAGGGGGAATAGATTCTGACACAAAGATGACCGCCATCCGCAAACTATTAGGCGAATGACCTATTAGATTGGTCAAAGGATGCTCCCTCCATAAAGGTATGTAGTTGCAAAATTTGTTACAGATCGGATGATTAGGTTAATTGTAATTTGATTTAAGCTTTGAACATTCGTGTGGCCGCCATTACGTTTCAGTCAAGATGGCGGCGATATAAAACATGACACTGAGGTGCCCTTTGCTAGTGCTACCTCTGTACCAAATTTCGTTCCATTCGGTTTCACCGTGTTCAAATTAATAGGGGGAATCAATTTTGACATAAAGATGGCCGCCATCCGCAAACTATTAGGCTAATAACCTATTAGATTGGTCAAAGGAGCCCTCCATAAACGTATGTTGTTGCAAAGTTTGGTAGAGATCGGATGGTTATGTTAGTCGTAATTTAACTTGAGCTTTGAACATTTGTGTGGCCGCCATTACGTTTCTGTCAATATGGCGCCGATATAAAACATGACACTGAGATGCCCTTTGCTAGTGCTACCTCTGTACCAAATTTCGTTCCATTCGGTTTCACCGTGTTTGAATTAATAGGGGGAATTGATTTTCACACAAAGATGGCCGCCATCCGCAAACTATTAGGCTAATGACCTATTCATTTGGTCAAAGGATGCTTCTTCTACAAGGGTATGTTGTTGCAAAATTTGGTAGAGATCGGATGATTAGGTTAATCGTAATTTGATTTAAGCTTTGAACATTTGTGTGGCCGCCATTACGTTTTCGTCAAGATGGCGGCGATATAAAACATGACACTGAGGTGCCTTTTGTTAGTACTACCTCTGTACCAAATTTCGTTCCATTCGGTTGCACCGTGTTTGAATTATTAGGGGGAATCAATATTCACACAACGATGGCCGCCATCCGCAAACTATTACGCTGGTGACCTATTGGTTTGGTCAAAGGATGCTCCCCCCATAAAGGTATGTTGTTGCAAAATTTGGTAGAGATCGGATGATTAGGTTAGTCGTAATTTGATTTAAGCTTTGAACATTTGTGTGGCCGCCATTACGTTTCCGTCAAGATGGCGGCGATATAAAACATGACACTGAGGTGTCCTTTGCTAGTGCTACTTTTGTACCAAATTTCGTTCAATTCGCATTCACCGTGTTCGAATTGATAGGGGGACAGACATTCAGAGTACACACACACACACAGACACACACACACACACACACACACAGACTCACACACACACATACACACACACAGACAGACACACTTTTTTCGCCCTGTGTTGATCTCATAAGTCTACTTTCATTTTTTGCAAAAATCGAAAGTAGGCTAAAAAGCTCAAAGCTGTACCCGCTTGGTAAAGTTTAATAATGATAATGATAATTAATACTCAGCAATTGTTCTAGGTTTGTGCCGTGTCTGGTGTGGGGTTTCGCCTAGGACACCAAGCTGGCTCATCAGCGGGCTCTTGGTGTCCCCGCCCGGACCCCCACAGTAGTAGCGAACTGCGCGCTACCTCCCATTTGTGAAGAGCACCTGCGCCTCTTTACTGCGAGAACTAAAAGCTCAAGCAGCCCTAACCTCCCTATGAAGGCTTCCAAAACGACACCAAAAGGACACCAAGAGCTCGTTGATGAGCCAGCCTGGTGTCCTAGGCGAAACTCCACGCACTACACGGCACAAACCTAGAAAAAGTGCTGAGTTTTAATTCACGGCTGTGAAAGCCAATATATCATCTCTATGGAAGCCTTCATAGGGAGCTGCTTGAGCTTTTACTTCTCGCAATAAAGTGGCGCAGGTGCGCTTCATAAAAAACGGAGGTAGCGCGTAGTTCGCTCCTCCTGTGAGGATCCGGGCGGGGACACCAAGATCCCGCTGAAGAGCCAGCTTGGTGTTCTAGGCGAAACCCCACACAAGACACGGCTCAAACCAAGAAATTTCTGAGTTTTAATTCACTGGCCGTGAAAGCCAATATACCATAATAATTATTAGTCTAATAATAATAATAATAATAATAATAATAATAATAATAATAATAATAATAATAGAACATTCGCTCTCGCTGCCAAGTAATTCAAGTCCAGGAAATCGTCTAGCCTGTTTTGGTACACCGATGCGAAACTCTGCAACAGACACTGCAACAACCTAGAAGATTTGCAGGAGCACAATAGACTATTAATATTAACAGTCGATTCGCATTATTAACGAATAGCGGTCACGAAACTTGGGTGAAGCAGATTTGAAGACATGCTCTAAATGCATGTATTCCAACCAGTATTTAAGGTTTCAACTGAAAACATTTGATATTTGGACATAGGCTAGGCTACAAGTTACAACGAGCAACAATTAACGGAGATTCTTAAATCAAAAAGGTTGCTTGTAGAAATAAACAGTGTCATCACTCTGCTTCTTAAGCATTGTAGTTCATGGCCCAGCTAGTGTGTGGCGCGGATGTCGCACCGAACCACAAGCACGTGTGACAGTAGGTTAGTACTGTAATATACTGTGTGCGAGAAGTCATATTATGCGAGGGAATTTGTTTCTTTGTAATAGTTTACGAATGTCTGTGCAGTGCTTTGTGTGTGGAAACAACTAAATTTTCTGCTGTTTCGGGAAAATATCGTACTGTTTCGTTCCTGGATGTAAATCGGGCTAGGAAGAAAATCTGATGGTAGACATGTTTTCACACCGCCAAAAGAAACAAATCTGTTTGCGAAATGGGAGAGAGTTATTCCGCGGAAAGATAAGCAATTGTCGATCAAAACTAGAATCTGTGGCGTGCGTTTTTCGGAAGATTTAATTATTATAAAAGCGGACTGTTTCGTAGTGAACTATGAGAACGTGGAAATTCCTCGCATGAAATGGAAATTAAAACCAGGATCAGTACCCCACATATTTCAAAATGTACCGAAATATCTATCCACTGATGTGAAAGGCGCCCAGTAGGATACGTAATGAAGGCAGCCTTCCATGGTTACTTGTTCTACTTCGTGCCATCCTTACCTAAAGCGAAAAAATATATAATCCGTCTTAATAATAATAATAGTCATAAAAGAACAATAGTAGTTGATTCTTTAGGGACTTAAGGACATCGTGGTCACGTAGCCCCGTGTGCTTGGGTGTGTTTAGATTTTGTCTGATAACCTGTGTCATGATGTCTGTAGTAGTGTGTGTATTTGGAATTGAGGTAGGATTTGGGTAAGAAGCGGCCGTGGCCTTCAGTTAGGTACCATCCCGGCATTTACCTGGAGGAGAAGTGGGAAACCACGGAAAACTACTTCCAGGTTAGCTGAGGTAGGAATCGAACGCGCCTCTTATCAGTTTTGCCTCACGAGGTTGAGTGAACACCGTTCCAGCCCTCAGACCAGTATTACATTTATTGACAGAGCTGGGAATCGAACCCGGTCCTCCGCGGTGATAGCCAAGAATGAGACGGACATATAATAATAATAATAATAATAATGGCCAACCTGCCAATAAAATAAACGACCATCAAATTCTTCGCTTCCGTTACCGTCCTCCTGATTTTCGGATCTTGTTTCAACTTTGTCTTCAGTATCAGAGTCACAAATTCCTTTGAAATTACTGAATCATGAACTAGCGGTTCGTTATCTTTCAGCAGAAGGCGACACACTTCATCTACATCTTTAGGGTTTCGTAAGGTGTAATCTCTTTACTGATAAGTTATTCACTAAGGCAAAACGAACCATGGAGCTGTCAGACCAATGCGCGACTAACGGAGGGTTTTAAAACAGTTCTACATGGGGATTGAGAATATTAATAATAACTTTTTGACAGTATTATTCATAAGTCGAAACAAACAACCGCAGCCTTCGTAAAGAGGTTTACGTAGCCCAGCGTGTATCCCATTTTTGAACAGTTGACTGCGGCTGACTGTGTAGCGTTGGGGATCTGCGCCGCTAGCGCTAGCCGAGTGGGGCGCGGTTGAACTCAGTGATAACCACGGCCGTGGTGATAACTAGGGCTCGGATTTTTAGGTGCTTAAAATCGGGAAAATATTTATTTTTTATGTATTAAAAATACCTAAAATATGTGACAAAAGGGTAAAAATATGTAATTCTAATTTAGTTTATTGATGTGAATATAAACAATATGCAGTGCTCACGAATGCAATTTATGCTATGTTTCACTGACTGCTGAAGCATTACAATACACAACGAGATACATCTTCAGGTTGTCCATCACAAATGGCCGACGATTATCGCGAAACGCTTCTTCTGAAGGCGTGAAACTGCGACAATATGTTTCTTGTTGTGTAACTTGAGATCACTGTTCAGCCTTGATTGCTTTCCCACATGGTTGGCAGAACAGAACGCCCCCATCAGAAGTAAAATTATCTTTAAATTCTGCAACATACTGCTGCAGACGATAACTTGCAGTTGTTTTTACTTCAGGCATCGTAGAACTGCCTTACACTTCACAGTGCCAGAAATGAACTGAATGTGAGTGACACTGGTTCGAGGTAGCTGGGGGAGGGGGAGGTCTAGCACGTGGTGCAATATGGCTATGGACAAGGAAACCCCCGGCTTCCTCAGTGAGTGGCACGGGGCGACAAGTTAAGAATAACACAGTTGCATGCTGACATACGCTCTGCATGAAGATTAGATCGCTCACAGGTTCTTCCCCGTTGAAGTAACACAGAACAAGAATGCAATAAACTGAAAGATCTAGGATACTGATTTTAAAAGATGTAAATATTATGTCTTTTTATATGCTAATAAGTGAAAAGCAGGAATTTATGTATTTAGAGAAAAATATGTATTTACATAAAAATATGTATTTACCTAAAAATCCGAGCCCTAGTGATAACACTATGTATTCCTTGCTCGAAGATGTATTCTATTCGTCATGCTTGGATACGTGACCGTTAATCTCACCATCATGAGCTACGAGACCTTTCTATCTGGAATCCGAGCCACAGGATGACATTTCATTTTGAAAATCTCACATGCGTTAACCGGAAATCGAACCCGGACTGCTTAACCAACCACTGCTACATCACATTGGGGTTATGAGGTGGACACTCAACTACTGCTTTCGGTTATTTGATTGCAAATTGCAAAAGCTACTACTGTTACTATCAGTTGGATTGTTATGAATACAGAAACTATTATGCAGACTGCCGGCTTCGTGGAGTAGGGGTAGCACGTATGAGTCATGCCTAGGAGACCCCGGGTTCGATTCCCGACCCTGTTAGGGATTTTAAGACTGACGTGAGGGCTGGGATGGGATGCACTAAGCCTCAAGGACTACTGAGTAGCTGTCTGTTCCGAGGAGCAGTGAGACCCTGGTCAAGAAACTCTTAAATTAACGGTCGAGAGAGATACGTCGCACTCTTGGTCGCGCTGATCACCCCGTAAATTGGGCGTCTAAATAACAGCAGCGGTTGCTTGGTAGACTACTGGCCTGGAAAGCTCCATTTGTCACTGGCATAATAAGCTGTATTCATTAAATGCCCATGGTTAGTTTATTTACTGTCCATGCAATATAATACATGTTTACTGAATACCGGTATTGTTAAGAGACAGGATAAATGATACCGTACTCATATTCTCGCGTTTATTATTATTTTTTAAGCACAGGCGCTGTAAAGGGGGAAATCCCGCAATTAAGCTAACACCGCGATGCAATATGCTAAATGAATGCAAATTATGCTAATTATACAAATTATCGCTGATACTCACACTTCTTTCCTAGTTTCGCCGTAATGGACTTCAGGTCTCGTTGCTGAGGTAGCAAGAACTTCCGTCAAATCTCTTTTCTCAGTAAAATCGTAACTTTTCTTTCTTGAAATTCCTCTACCATCAAAATAAACGAAACACCCTCTTTTCTTTTTACCTTGAATATTTTGCAGTTTACTTGATGATATACCAAATATGTCTCTAAAGGTTCTTCTGCACACACGAACATTTTTTCCAGCCCCATCAGGAACGGTGTACTTGACCGTCACTTGACGTCTGCTTTCTGAAGGGTCATTGTACTTTCCATGCCGTCGTCTTGCAACGTTTTGAAGATGTATGCGGCCAAGAAGGTAAGTTCCCTGATCATTCCTATTCAACGCAGAGAATTCATGGTACAAATTTGATCTCTCTATTGGTCGTAGATATTTGCAATGATAGTTGCACTTGCAAAATTCGTTTCTCCCGAGTGGTTTATTACCCTCCATTAGATATTATTCACATACAGTCACGAACACTTGTTAACACTCAGTGATCCGTGAAGATCTTGTTCATATTCACGATAAAATGTTACATTAGCAACACCGAACAGAAACCATCACTGTTTAAGTGAGTTCCGACTGTACTGGCTAGCTGTGGAATTGTAATCGCCAGCCCACGCTAACTGGCACTTTCAGCGTTCTCCCCTCCTGGGCGCGCCAGCATCCGCGCATGCGCAACTTGGTGACACCACAACCTCCACAAAGCACAAGATCGAACAGAACGGAGCGTTATAACATGACCTGCGTGTATTGTGATGGAGGGAGAATTGGGCCCAGACGCGGATCCAGCCGACAACGGGTCAAGACACTCAAAATGTGAGGGTTGACTAACTCCTAGGGACATTCTTTGTAATAATAATATATATATATTTTTTTTTTAGCGTATGGCTTTTAGTGCCGGGAGTGTCCGAGGACATGTTCGGCTCGCCAGTTTTGTAGCTGCTTCGAGACGGACACCCAATGGATGAGCTACAAGTACCGTTGGGGAGGGAAGGTGGAATGTAAGGACGAGGAATTGGAAGGTAGCGGCTGTGGCCTATAGTTAGGGACCAACCCCGGCATTTGCCTGGAAGGAAGATGGGGAAACCACAGAAGACCATCTTCAAGGTTGCCGGCGGGGGGATTCGAACCTCCTCGCCTCCCGGATGTGAGCGACTGCCATCAGTCATGCCGTAACCACCACGGCTAACTCACCCGGTATAATAATAATAATAATATGGATACATGCAGGGCCGTATTTCTAAATAGGCTAAGTAGGCTGCAGCCTAGAGCGGCATATTTTCAGGGGCGGCAGTTTGGCAATTCATGCAAAAGCTAAAATGAAGTATTTCAGACGTTAATACTATTTTCCGTACGAATTTAAGGATACAAGTTACTTAAAAATATGTTATAGTCCTTATACAGTTCTTCCTGCCTTAGTAGAGTTAAGAACTATCTGCGAACTAGTATTTCTGAAATATGGTTAAACTCACTTTTATTATTTTGTATTGAGGCAAATACAACAAAAACACTTTCATATGAGGACATTATTAACGAGTTTGCCATTAAGAAATCTCGTAAGAAAGCTATGTAAATTTGAACACGAAGATTACGTGGGGTGAGTTGTTTTAGAGAAGGTTGTATAATTTTCGACAAATTAACCAGTAATTAACTACATTTTGTGTAATTTCATTTCACCATGTAGGACAACTTAATTCAAATTGAACACAGCTCTTCAATTACTCAAAAGATAGTCATTAGCATTAAAATATTAAAATATGTGTAAAATAGTGATAACTGATCTCCAAGAACAAATTAATTAATTAATTAATTAATTAAGTTCGAAACCCATTCCATTTTTAACGAATCTTTTAACGAATCTTAAAAGAAGTAAGTGAAAAAACAACTAGATAACTAATTTCATTATAACATTTATTATGTAAGCCATTAAATTTGTAGTTTTATCTAAACTAAATGAACTTTATGCTTAAAACGATGAAAACGCCAATGAACTCTATCCTTTTGTTGAATAAAACAAATGTATTAAGCAAATATGAACTATAGAGGGGGCGGCAAATGGACTTTAGCCTACAGGCGGCATACTCTTAAATCCAGCCCTAGATACATGTTAAAAGTAATAATAACCAGGCGCGGATTCAAGGGGGGGGGGGGGTCACGGGAGTCATACCCCCCCCCCCCCAACGGAGACCATTTTTTTTTTGCAAACTCAAAAAACGAAAACACAATAACCAGACAAATAAAACTTAACGAATTTTAGCTGATAAACAGTTTTTTTTATTTTATTCAATACTGAAAATATCTTTATTGCAATTATTATGTTCTGTTACAACTGTACAGTACATACACACATCAAAAAAAGTTTTGCATCACCTCGGTTCCCAGATCTCCGGCATATAGACGTTGACTGTGTATATTGTATCCAAGATACAGTCCCTTTGACTGTTCATAGATGTCACTAAAACTGCTCAAAGATGTAAACAACCATGCATGAGCAGGGCCTATTAGACGGAGGGGGTACGACAGCCGATCAGTTCCAGTCATTCCACCAGGACGAAGGTACGCTGCTCATGTTGTCTGTAGTTCTACCATGCCTAGAAGGTCAATACCGCAGTTCGATCGCGTCCGCATTGTTACTTTGTGTCAAGAAGGGCTCTCAACAAGAGAAGTTTCCAGGCGTCTCAGAGTGAACCAAAGCGATGTTGTTCGGACATGGAGGAGTTACAGAGATACAGGAACTGTCGATGACAGGCCTCGCTCAGGCCGCCCAAGGGCTACTACTGTAGTGGATGACCGCTACTTACGGATTGCCGCTCGGAGGAACCCTGACAGCAATGCCACCATGTTGAATAATGCGTTTCGTTCAGCCACAGGACGTCGTGTTTCAACTCAAACTGTGCGCAATAGGCTGCATGATGCGCAACTTCACTCCCGACGTCCATGGCGAGGTCCAGCTTTGCAACCCCGACACCATGCAGCGCGGTACAGATGGGCCCAACAACATGCTGAATGGACCCCACGGAATTGGCATCACGTTCTCTTCACCGATGAGTGTCGCATATGCCTTCAACCAGACAATCGTCGGAGACGTGTTTGGAGGCACCCTGGTCAGGCTGAACGTCTTAGACACACTGTCCAGCGAGTGCAGCAAGGTGGTGGTTCCCTGATGTTTTGGGGTGGCATTATGTGGGGCCGACGTACGCCACTGGTGGTCATGGAAGGCTCCGAAACGGCTTTACGATACCTGAATGACATCCTCCGACCCATAGTGCAACCATATCGGCAGAATATTGGAGAGGCATTTGTCTTCATGGACGACAATTCTCGACCTCATCGTGCACATCTTGTGAATGCGTTCCTTCAAGATAACGACATCGCTCGACTACAGTGGCCAGCATGTTCGCCAGACATGAACCCTATCGAACATGCCTGGGATATGTTGAAAAGGGCTGTTTATGGACGTCTTGACCCACCAACCACTCTGAGAGATTTACGCCGAATTGTCGTTGAGGAGTGGGACAATTTGGACCAACAGTGTCTTGATGAACTTGTGGATAGTATGCCACGGCGAATACAGGCATGCATCAATGCAAGAGGACGTGCTACTGGGTATTAGAGGTAGTGGTGTGTACTGCAATCTGGACCACAAATGCTGAAAGTCTAGCTGAATGATGGTACAACATGCAATGTGTGGGTCTCATGAGCAATAAAACGAGCTGAAATGTTGTTTGTGTTGATCTCTATTCCCTTTGTATTTAACGGTTCCGGAACTCTTGGAACCGAGGTGATGCAAAACTTTTTTTGATGTGTGTATTTACAACTTCATAACTGTTATGTAAAAACGATTATTTATATTAAAAAATCAACTCGTCTATTTTGTTTAGCAAACCTTGTGATTACCAAATCGATGTTTATAGTGATGTCACGATGAATGTGCAGCAATGCACGGATAGGAATTTGGTGCTTTTTTCGCACCAAAAAATTTTGCCGACGTCCAAACTGCAAGCATTTCTTTGTCGGTACCAACTCGAAGCTCGATGTAAAAGTCGCAAAACGCGCCGTTGCAATTTGTACGAATATTTTTGGTGCGCTAAACGTATCAAATTTTTTGCCATGTACCTTGCAAAAAGATTGGTCTGGTTTTGTACGTTTGGTTATTTTGTGATTGCGTTTTAGTGATACAATTTTTCTTAACAATTTCGATTCTCTGACACCCCCCAAAGCCAAACTCTAGATCCGCGCCTGATAATAACTAGAGTGCCATATCCCCTCTAGGGACGTAAGCGACCTGAATTAGAGCCCTTGGCTTCGTGAAGAGATCACTAACCAGGCGTCCCAAGACGGAGTTTGCGTGTGGTAGGGTGGCCTGTTCCTTTCCACTCCTCCTCCTGCCATAGCATCCGGCAGGTTCCTATTTTGCATCACGAGGCAGAGAGACCCCGTACCAGACCATACCAAGACTTTTAAATTCCTGACAGAGCCGGGGATAGAACCTGGAATCTCGGGGGTGACAGCCAACAATGCTAGCCACTGCGCCACGAGGTGGTCGTTAAAAGTAAGCGGGACGCACAATTCCATGTAACAACACATTTCTACTGAACGACAATATTGTTATACGCCTGGACATATTGCAGATTAATTTGTCGAGTAATTTTCATAGTGTATGTAACGCCGTCAGGGTTGTTAGACGTCCACATTTAGCACGGACAGTTTGCATTTAAAGGGCACTGTCCGTATCGTACGGCACCTTTTAATGATAAAATGCCCGTATTTTATTGTTTGGATACACCAGAATACAAGAAAGAGTCACAAGTTACTTAGTTTCAATTTCAGTTACCGGTATTCTACTATAAAGAAAAACAGATGCATCACTATGCACTATAAAGCCGGTTACGATGTTGTTGTTAACATTAAAGTTTATAATTCATACTTTTCTTCTTTGGCGAGGCGCCTTCGGTGGCGTAGTTGGTAGCATGCTGAGCTTCTATGCCCAAGATAGCGGGATCAAACCCGGCCAAAGCCGTCGGATTTTTTAAGAGCGTTAAAATCCCTCAGTATGACTTCCTTCGGAGGGGAAGTAAAGCCGGCGGTCCCATGTCATAGATTTATGGCATGTTAAAGAACCTTCCACTAATTACACCTGTGTGAACCTAAATTGTATAGGTTAAGAATGTAAACAACGCTCTTAGGTTTCTACGTTCGTTGCCAAGAGCCGACTGCGGTGGTGTCTAGTAGCTAAGTTCAGAACTAGGCCTAGTAGTCGTTGACGGTGGCGTTTGGCGGCAAAAGTAGGAACTATTTGAAAAATTCAAAGTTGCAGTCCTTACTTGAATTTAAAAAAAACAGATACACACACTAATACAGTCATCACAATTAACACCGGTTATCAGACAGATTCTACACACACCCAAAGTACACGGGGCTACATGACCGCGTTGTCGCAGCCCCTAAACTAAGGAACCAACCAACCAACCAACCAACCAACTTCTTTGGCGAAGATTTGGATATTCTGTAAAACAGTATTCTAATAACTTTGCAATGTGTTCACAATACTCATTGTCTGCGCTTCGCCCGCCAAAGCGTATTTATAATACAGTGAGAGCCCTCACCCTATAACGGAGCCTTGGATGCGCCGTGTGACTTCCAGGGCACTCTGGCTAGTCGCCTGTCGAGTAGGGTTGCCAGACGTTCCGTTTTTACCCGGAACAATTCCATTGTTTATTGTTTTGTTGTTGTTAATATATATTAATATATTCAATTCGTACCAATTTTCAAATTTCCCGCTTGAGCAATCCATGCTTGACATGATTGGCGATTGTTGTTAGCGACGTCAAATATCATCGGCACCGGCACGCCAGCCGCGTTGCTTCACTTTGTTGAGTGGTAGAGTATTACCCTTTCACGAATTGATTGCCGGCGGTCGAGACGGGAACTATTCCTTGTTTACTGCTCGAGTCCAAGCTCTATGAACTTGCGGGGTGAGGAGAAAGAGCAGGGAAGGGTCGGGCGTGAAGAGAAGGAGCTGTCAAATGCCCTCCGTGATATATGGTATTACTTTCTATTCCAATACTGCTGACATTCGGCCGTTGCTCAAACCACTGTGGTGTTAGTAATGAATGAGTGAGTCACCGACCAATGTATTTGGTTCTGTACTATGCACGGACCGAGAAACCTCATCACTCGTCAACACCACTACTCATAGTCCGCGATGCACATTCCTCTCAGGTTCACGCAGCTTAGACTCGAGCAGTACTTGTGTCACACGTCAGCCTGCTTCGTTGACAGGTACAGTTGCGTGAGTAGGATATGACTCACCTCCAATAGCCTCAGTTATCGTTTGACTGTCTGTGGTGACATGAGCTCCTGTGACGCGCAATGCTGCTTGTCTTATGTGCAGAACGAACTCTTGTCATCGCTGTGTTCCCCGCAACGTCCCGCGGGGCAGCTGCTACAATCAAAACAAACACTGGCGCAGCCAGGCTCAGCGGCAATCAAATGTTAAACGGGTAATACAGGGTAAGCTTGAAAGAGAAAATGATTTCTAATAATAATAATAATAATAATGTTATTGGTTTTACGTCCCTTTTAACTGCTCTGGCTTTTAGAGACGCCGGGGTGCCGGAATTGTGCCCCGAAGGGGATCTTAAACGTGCCAGTAAATCTACTGACACGGCTCCCTCGCATTTGAGCACCCTTAATTGCCAGCTGACTGCGCCAAGATACGAACCTGCAACCTTGGGCCCGGGAAGCGAGAACGTTACCGCTGAGCCACGCAGCCAGCCAAAATGATTTCTATGACTGTGTCAGATAAATGGGTACATGTTATAGATTTATTAGGAGCAACAACATTAAAGAATATCTTAGTCCTAGTGAAGTTCATACTCAGCATTTTCTCCTCCAATGATTTTACGGAAAGTTTTTTCTGTCATGAATATCAAATGGAGAGATGATAGAAACAGAAGCTCCATTAGCTTGATAAAACAAGAATTGTTCACATATTTCAATTATGACGAAAATTTTAGTGAATTTCATCAGAAGGTTTAAAAAATCCTTGCAAAGGGTCGTTCAAATAAAAAGTTGCTGGTGCCATATGCCTATATGATATGTCAGCAATATCTAGTTTTAATTTTGTGTATTTGAATATGTAATGTTTATTTTATACACATGTGTATTATTTATTACAACATTTAACAACATTATGTTTTTTGAAGCCACATTCAGTGTTGCCTTAGTAAACAAAAGTTTGATGCTTTTCAGTCAGTCAACACAATTGTACTCAAATGAGATGGGTTATTCTCTAATCCTGAAAAATATTACATGAGGTTTATAAATACACTTGGAGGACCAGTTTCGATCGTCAAGCGATCATCATCAGATCCATTACACTTAGGCTACGGGTGAAAATATTTTCAATATATATACTACACTTATTTAGTTGCGGCTGGCTGATGATGACGATGTTGCTGAAATTTCCAGTTTGCTAACCCCGAAGCTTTTAAAATCATTCAAATTTAATAACTCCGATAATGCATGCAATATTGAAGGCAGGTTATTGTAGAACACTGTTATGGCGAAAATATGAATGTTTAAACTGCCAAGGTTGAGGCATGACGTCATGTAGGCTACCCGCAAGCGATGCCAACGATATAGACCAGGGGTCTGCAAACTTTCAAGCCTGCGGGCCCTACTGATTACTCCAGTAAGTTTCAAGGGCCAAAACCGTTTTAAAACTGCCAGTTTGTCAGCAAACCCCATGGCTCGGAGGGTAGAAGACATCGCAGAAAATATATCATCTCAACTGTCTGACAAAAATGGACATCTTAAGTGGTTTTCTCTGGCCTTGGATGAGTCAACGGATGTGTCAGATACTGATGAGGTGTTGATTTTTATTCGAGGAGTACATAAAAGCTATGAAGTGTATGAAGAACTTGATATTGATAGTATTCACAGTACGACTACTGGGGAAGATATTCTTAAGGCAGTTGAAAATACCATTAATAAAATGAACCTTCGATAGAAAAACTTGAAATCTATTACAACTGATAGAGGCAAAAATAAAGGAGTGGTTGCACTTGTGTCAAAGGCTGTATAAAATGATTGTGGTTCAAAACCATTAGTTTTACATTCATCAACAGTCCTTGTGTGGAAGATGTTTGGACATGTCTGAAGTTGTAAATCCAGTCATATCAGTTGTTAATTTCATCAGATCGACTCGGCTGAATCACCGAAAATTTCGCGAGTGTATTGAAGAGATTGGAGAAAATTACTTACCATATCACACTGCCGTAAGCTGGCAATAATATAGGAAGAGTCCTTCGGCGCTCTTTTGAACTTCGAGCAGAGATCGGAATTCCTTTTTGAATGAAAAGCATCACCGTCTTACCAAATTACAAAATAGCGAATGGCAGTGGAAGTTAGCATTCTGTGTCGATTTGTCAAAACATATGAACGAACTGAATTTGAGATTACAATGAGCAAAACAGCTTCTCTCTGATATAAGTTACACTATTATCAAATCGTTCCGGCAGAAAATAATACTGTTTCAATCACAACGTTTATGTCATTGCAAATGAAATTAAGATTTTTTTAAAATCCTTTTGATACCGACATTGAAACTTCGAATGGAAATGATTGATTTACAGTGCAGTGATATAATTAAGAACAAATATCAAAACTCGTCTTTGTTGGAATTTTATAAAAGTCTTCCACTTGTACAATTTGATAATTTGCATAAATTTGCTTGTGAGCTACATGTGTGAGAAAACATTCTCCAAAATGAAGTACCTACACAAAGAATGTTTACAGCTCTTAAGTTAACCGATGAGCATCTGAAATCTCTTTTAATAATTGGTACAAGTAAAATTGGTCCACAACTACGAACTATTGTCAGTGGAAAATCACAATTAGGCCTACATAAATCTCATTAGTACAGTCCGGACGTTTGTTTTAGACGAGTGAAAAATCTTAATGGAAGCCTGGAGGCGAGTTACTACAGTACCTGTGTTGTTATCAGCTGCCCCAAGCAGTCCAATTATTGACAAAGCTGTTTCACACCACTGATGAAGTACAGTCATTGGCAAATATAATGACGTTCTGTTCGTAACTACGTAACGTGTACTTCCGCGTCACACATTACTTCGACGTGGACTGTACTGTCTGCTCAAGTCTGGAATTCCATTACATCAGATCGGTGGTGACAAGTGTGAAGCGATAGGGTGAGAGAGAGTGTGTGTAGGCTCACCCGCAGGCTTCAAGGTCAAGGGCAATCGTCTAAAACAAACGTCCGGCCTGTATTTTTTACAAGTGGTCATTATAAACTGTTAGTGGGATTCATTTCAATTATTTGTTAGT
This sequence comes from Meconema thalassinum, assembly GCA_946902985.2. Lineage (NCBI taxonomy): Eukaryota > Metazoa > Arthropoda > Insecta > Orthoptera > Tettigoniidae > Meconema > Meconema thalassinum. The sequence goes on from OX336390.1 coordinate 745,919,304, forward strand.
TATTATGCTTAAGTTAAACTGTCTGCGCATTGTACTTGTCATTAAGCTTTACCTAGCAAGTAACCGAGTTATTATCATTCTGTGTTTTTTATACAACTTATCACAGCAACAAAAGCAAAAATAAGCCATTAGCTGTCGCGGACGGATTGATCAGACTGGCGGGCCGAATGTGGCCCGCGGGCTGTAGTTTGGATATCACTGATATAGACGATACAACTTAGTAGCTTATTGGCACAGCATTGCACATGGATAGCAACAGCAATTCTACATTTTTGCATTAGTAAATATATCGGCCGCCACTGTGGATCCGCGGAGTACGCATACTCACTTCCCATGCCGGTGATCCGCTGTTCGATTCCCAACGCTGGCAATGCCAAGTGGTTGATCTAGCCTCGTGAAGCTAATTTGGAAACTATATGACAATGAAATAATGGTACCGATGTTTAAACAGGCTGGTACTCTGCTCAAAAGCGTGCGGATGAAGGGAGGACATGTGAGCAGCACACCGCTTCGGTCTGCAACATTAATTATACAAAATTGCCTTGGTTTCTTGCCCGGAGCCGCTACCTCACCGTCAGATGGCTTCCCAACTGGCATCACGAGGCTGGGTAAATCCCGTTCCAGTCCATCTGGCATTTATAAATTACCTGCCAGGGCCGGGAATCGAACCACGTATCAGATGTGTGGAGAACATGCATGGACTTAAAATGTTGTAGTCATACTGAACCTAAATGAGGTGCTGCATTAAATAAACTGTACAATAAAAACTATCCTTGAAGAAGCATTCAGAATCCAGCTGCAATTAAAACTACTTTCGACCAAAATATTATGTGCACTCGGGTTTGAAGGTTGTTTATGAAATAACCAATAGACCTCCAAAAATCCAATGTCATAACATCACCTTCATTAGAAATCGATGACATTTCTGGTTTTGAACTGAAAAATGACAAACCAATGTATATATTGCAAATAGTTATACGCAAATAAAAAATTACAAATTTTAAAATAATTTTGTTTGTTTGTTTAATGTTTAATATGCCAAAGCCCTCACGAGGAAAGCTGGTGGGAAATGGTTTTCATGGCCCCTTTAATACAATTTGCTTGAATTAATGAAGTTAAATTTTAAATAGCGGAAAAGCGGCCAATTTCAAGCGAGGCGCGACATGGCTCTGAGTTGCGCTCCGTCTGGGCAACGCTGTACAGCTTTCCTCCTATCGACTAGCTATAGGTCCATGTCATTCTGTCCAGTACAAATACAAACCGATTTTAAAGCCTAAGTGTAATGGATCTGATGATGATCGCTTGACGATCAAAACTGGTCATCCAAGTGTATTTATTAATCTCATGTACATTTTTTTTTTCAGGATTAGGGAATAACCCATCTCATTTGGGTACAATCGTGTCGACAAACTGAAAAGCATCAAACTTTCGTTTACTAAGGCAACACTGTAAATGGCTTCAAACACCATAATAATACAACCTTATTGAAAATAAGTGAAATCATTTACGTATATCACATCCATATAATAAAGTTTACAACGCGACCAATAATGCAATTTTCCAACCACCCCGAGCCGAGAAAAAGTTTCCTTACAAAATCTTAACTTGTTTTCTTGGAGACATAATATTCTGAAATTAATAAATCATCTATAAAACATTTGGAATTAGGGTAAGCAGATGACGGGTGTGTGAGAAAGTAATTCTTAAAGTTGACGCGTGGTTGAAACGGGCACATTTTGTGTACCAAATGCGATAAAAAATATTAAAATGTAAATTAACAAGAAGTTCCGTGAAGAACTATACAGCCTACTTTTCATGCCAATGATTATTCTACAGTATATGAACCTATCTAGAATAATGACAAAATTAAGTTGGTAATATCGAAATATCAAATTAGTTCAAAATATACCTGGTATAATGTAGCCTAATAGAGCACTACAGTTGGCAGCCCTGGTGACTGAATATATTCCTAGTTCCATCTCTTAAGGCACAGAATACAAAATTAGGTTGAAGTCCAATGGACGTTACATGCAGTTAGACACTGGATCTATCAGCACGAGTAAAAGCATGTTGCCAACAATACCATGCGTGTGCTGGTCAGAAATAATCTGAAATACTATGATATCTTGTTGTGCCAATTTTGGATGAAATCCATTTGTTAGTATAGAAGTTACATGTATTTTAAAATTGGACATATCAGCAGGCATAGAATCATGTTAGCAGCACTACCTTGTATTAATTGCTCCAAATTAATCTACAATGTCAGGTGCTATACGTGTGCAAAGTGTAGAGCTGTTGGCTTGCATACTTTCTGATATATTGATATTAGGGTAAAAAAATATTGACGGCATTTATTAACAGTTGGCAGCCCTGATTGCTCTTAACAATACTTACAGTCATTCTGTTATGGTACACATAGCACATACGAAATTTGGTTGTAATCCAACTGATGGTATAGAAGTTAAATGTATTTAAAAATTGGTACTATCAGCAGGCTTATAATCATGTTGGTAGAACTGACGTATATAAGTTACTCAAAATTAATCTAAAATGTCAGAATATACGTGTGCATAGTTTAAAGCTGTTGGCTTGCATACCGTACTTTCTGATATATTGGTATTTGGATTTAAAAAAATTAGAGAGCAATTATTAACAGTTGGCAGCCCTGGTGGCTCTTAAGAATACGCTCAATCATATCTGTTTATGTACAGATATTACATACAAAATTTGGTTGATATCCAATTGATAGTGTAGAAGTTATATGCATTTAAACATTGGACCTATCAGAAGGCTTAAAATTATTTTGGCAACACTGTCATTGTTGGCCTCCTGGAAATTAAACTGAAATAGTATTATCTGCATGTGTACCACTTTTGGAATAGCTCCCATGCATACCCTGCGAGATATCCAACATGGAGCTCAAATTTCTAGTGCGTTTTTTCAGCAGTTGGTAGCACTGACATCATTTTCAAATATGGACGTGAGATATTCCGGTGCACATCTTTACTCATACTAAATTTGGTTTTGATTGCTGCAGCCGTTTAGGAGTTGATAGGGGGGGACACACACACAGCCACACATTTTCCCGGATCGATCTCATAAGTCTACTTTTTCCTCATTTTTGCAAAATGTGAAAAGTAGGCTAAAAATTCCAGACATACATGACCTAACGTGAAGTAGAACGAGGAAAATGATGATGTTATTGGATTTTCTGTAGGTTTCTTGGTTACATCATAAACAACCTTCAAACTCGAGTGCACATAATATTTTGGTCGACAGTATTTTACACATACAGTACATATTAAATTTGACTAAGTTAATGTAATAGCTTAACGCGCAATATTTTTTTTTACAAAAACATTCATATAATAAATTCTTTACTCACTTCAGAACTAAAAGCAAGCACTTTTAAATACCATGATTCTACATTACCTTACATTGAATTCCTCTTCAATATATATCGTATTTGATTCTTTACTACCTCGAATAGCTGCTTCTAGATGATCTTCTTTGACACCAGCGAGACGTTTTATTTTCGAAGTTGACTCTGAACTATACGAAGGTGTGTTGGGAAAAATAGACGGCACGGCATTTTCAGTGAGTTTAGGAATTATCCGATCAAATACTTTCAGCTCTCCTCTAACCATAACCATATCCACCCTTATTATGCATGACTCTTCAAAGTGATTTATGCAAACTATTGGATTTTTTAGTTTTGAAAAATCGGTTGGAATCTGACGAAGCCAAAGCTTGCGGCGTTTTTCGTCAGATGGTAAGGAAAAGGTTGATGTTTTTTGGGTTTCCGTATCGTAATTTGATCGGCACCCGAATACACTACATCGACGGGGCATTTCGAGTAATACCAGATCTAGAAACAAAATAAATAGGATATTAGTAGGCCTATATTACGGGTACCGTACCTAGAAACCCATGGTAGTAAAACTGTAATGTGTCCTACTTTTCTAACATCAAACTTACTGCAGCGTTGCTAAATGAACTTTTTAGGTCACTCACCAGCTCATATTGGAGGGAGGTTAACTGCTTATTATTAATAATAATAATACACTTAAATACACAAAAACTAAATAAATAAATATCGCATCTCACAACACATTTACTTGAAAGACATGCGCCACATAATCAAATCAACACAAAATATTTTAACTGACTGAGAAAATACGGTGTAATTGATCATAACCTATCCATACCGGTAACACACGTTTGTTTACTGCATTGACAGCGCCATGACTGAGACTAGCGAGGTCACATGATTACGGCGAGCCGCGTCCTGAAAGTCGGAACTAGTGCACGGAGTTCCTAAACTCTCGTTCTCTGCCTCTGTCCACTGCCGGCTGGTTCGCAACACTCCTGGTTACTTTAAACTGCCTGCCTATTCGACACTCACAGGCGTACAAGATATATGTATTAATTCACCACTAGGTGCAGCAAGCACCAAGGCTCTGAGATTGCCGCGGCTTTTTAAAGGGGAAGATACCTGAAACTAAGTATTGTTATGTTTGGAGGCTTAATATCGAGATTGACGGACGTGAAAACATTACACTAAGTTAGTTCCTTTATTATTCTAACATCTAAAAGTATTCAGACACATACTTACGGGCAAATTTTCAGTATAAAGGAAAGCAAAAATACATGTGGTGGAGGCGATTGTTTTTTAGGGGCGAAATGTCTAACTCATTTTCCCGTAATTATGCAGACGATAATAAAAATATAACTACTTCTGACTTAAATCTAACTTATATACTTGGCGAGATGAAAAGAAAAGAATAAGGACAATAAAAGACAGGGAAAAGAAATGCCTCTGGCCCCCGAAAAATGGGATGATGATTTATTTAGGGGCTTCGCGACATCGTGGTCATGTAGCCCCATGTACTTGGGTGTGAGGTGAATTTGTCTGATAACCCGTCTTATTGTGATGGCTGTATTATACATTTTTATAGATTTTTTGGACAGATTGTTTATTTTTTTACTTATTTATTTACTTACAAATTTATTTATTTATTTTCTTATTTCTTTACTTGTTTATTTGCTTATTTATTGCTTTTTTTATTTATTTACGTATTTATTTACTTATTTGTTTATTTACTTACATGTTTATTTATTTAATTATGTATTTGCTTATTTATTTGCTTATTTATTTACTTATTTACTTATTTATTTGTTTATTTACTTACATATTTATGTATTTAATTATTTATTTTCTTATTTATTTGTTTACTTATTTATTTACTTATTCATTTATTCACGTATATATTTACTCATTTACTTACATATGTATTTATTTCATTATTTATTTACTTATTTTTATTTACTTCTTTATTTACTTACGTATTTATCTATTTAATTATTTATTAACTTATTTATTTTCTTATCTATTGATTTACTTATTTATTTGCTTATTTATTTACTTATTTGTTTATTTACTTACATATTTACTTATTTACTTACACATTTATTTATTTAATTATTTATTTTCTTATTTATTTTTTGCTTATTTATTTAATTATTTATTTTCTTATTTATTTGCTTATTTATTTACTTACTTATTTGTTTATTTACTTACATATTTATGTATTTAATTATGTATTTTCTTATTTATTTGTTTACTTATTTATTTATTCACGTATATATTTATTTACTCATTTACTTACATATGTATTTAATTATTTATTTACTTATTTATTTGCTTATTTATTTACTTATTTATTTATTTGTTTATTTACTTACATATTTATTTACTTATTTACTTACACATTTATTTAATTATTTATTTTCTTATTTATTTTTTACTTTAATTATTCATTTTCTTATTTATTTGTTTAATTATTTACTTATTTATTTGCTTATTTATTCACTTATTTATTTACATATTTATTTACTTACACATTTATTTATTTATTTGTTTACTTATTTATTTGCTTATTTGTTCACGTATTTATTTACTTACACATTTATTTAATTATTTATTTTCTTATTTATTTGTTTACTTATTTATTGCTTATTTATTCACTTATTTATTTACTTACATATTTCTTAAATTATTTATTTACTTACATACATATTTATTTACTTACATATTTATTGTCTCACGTATGTACTCAATCATTCATTCATGTACCGGTATGTATTTATTTATTTATTTATATGTTTATTTGCTTCCCCTGCGTCACCTTCTCTGGAAATTGCACGTAACCACATCCCACGCAGTGATTTGTCCGATGGTATCTCATGAAATGAGATTCCTCGGTATTCTAACTTGCCCTGTTCTGATTTACAAAAGGGCACGCAGCAGTACAGCATTATAAAATCATTCAGAATACTTTCAAAACACAACTGCTCCATTAACATCAATACAAAACGTATGTCTGCCACAGTGCCTTGGTGCTGCTTCCTAGCGCCTTATTTGGAAACGAGGTTGTACGCTCAAACCAATGCTGTAATCGTCGAATGGGCAGGCAGTTTAAAGCAACCAGGAGTGTTGCGATCCAGCCGGCAGTGCTCTGTCACACCAAGCACTTCGATGCTTGTTCAACTGAGGTATCACTATCTACTCTATTACGGAGAGCTTGTAAACCAAGAAGCTTTTATTTCTAATTATTAAATAGCTCTTCAATTCTGCTTGGTAAAGATTCAGTACGGTACGTTTTAAATTGTATTCCCAAATATACAGTATATATAAAATGTCTTTATAAGTTCTTTAACTTAGGCCTACTCCAAAATTAAATCCATCTTTCACCGTCAATACGAGTGGCCTGTTCAAAGGAACAACTCGTCAAAAATTATAAATCGTAGTAATACTCTGTACATTACGAAGTACGGTAGCCTACCCCTAAAAGAATGAAAGTAAAATAACCCGAAACTCATCTATAAATGATTTAATACTAGGCTAAGTTAGGCGGAAAATCGGAGAAGCCATCTTGCCTTACTTAGTCGTAATTTCTTTGTTCTACCAAACAGTCTGCTTTTCCCCCGTTCCCCGTTTCCCGCTGAGGCACCAACAACTGAGTCGAGGCGCTTTGAACCGCTTTGAACTGTGTCCCTTTACCACGACGATCCGAAAAAGGTGCTTTTTCCAATTATTATTTCTGAGCCCCGGCTTAAAACTGGAGTAAGAAACTGTGATGCACAACACACAAAATCATTACTCCTGCCGGGAAAATCAGCGCACGAGCCTTTTTTTTTTTTTCCGAGCTCGACATTTGGTTATTCATGTTAACCCAAATCGGCGGAGCTCCAACATTTCATGTTTTGTATTCATATTCCGATTGTATTTTAATTAGAAATAATGAATAAAAACCATCATCTTCTTTTAAATATAGCGTTAGGCCTACATTACCGTGTTATTTCGAGTTTGCGAGGAGCTTTACGCCCCTGCACAGCTATTTTATATTTAATTTTAGGGCCTTAAGAAATACCTGTAAGTCGACACCGAGAGAAGCAAATGCAGAGGGCACCCGGGGATCGAAGTCTCAGGGACCAATCTCGCTCTCCGTGACTGACAACCACTATAATAACACGGGTTATCAGAAAAATTTCATACACATAAAAACATATACGGGGATAGTGACCAACATGCCCAATACCCTAAACTAAATGATACGAAAAACGTTTTTACCTAAATTCAGTGGCGGCTGGCGGATAATTGTCCTGGGTGTTGCAATATTTTCATTAAGGGGGAGAAGGGGCTAGGGTAAAAGACTGCTTGATATCAGAGAAAGCTGTATTCAATTGCGCGGTAAAACGGAAGTACCTCATTCATTACGAATGCCGCAGTTCAGAGAACATCACATTGTCATCGGAGTAAATGGATTATAAGTTGATGATGATGATCAGGTGCCATCAAGTCGGCGTCGACTCCTAGCGACTGCATGATGGACTCTCCATATGATGCGGTCTTCAGCCATATACCGTACTTCAGATCCTTCACTGGCATATTCATGTTGGATTTGATGGAGTCGATGCATCTTAATGCTACATTAAAACCTTCACGAGAACAAAACAACGTCAGTTATATACGACGGCGAGAAAGAACCGCGAGTGTCACAAGTACGCGCAAATTACATTGCACGACATCGGCGGTTGACGGAGCTCGGCTCCCTTGTTGCAATCAGCGGGCAACGACCGGCCGAGTTAACTGTTGGGATAGGGCTTATTCGGTCTAGCATCTCGGCCATACCATTCACTATTGAGATCTGGTCGGTGCTTGGGCCTGGCAACGACCAAACGGACGAGCGCTCCTAGACAGTTGGCGCACTTCGGTTTCTCAGAACGTTCTCAGTAATTTACTACATGGGCGCCCGCAGGGGGGATTCTTGAAACTCAAACGATATGAAAATCAGACTGAGAAAGAAGTTCTTTTTTTTGTGCAAAAGTGCTTACAGAATTCTAATTTATTTTGTGCTAAATATAAATACTTCAGATATTTAACCTTCCGTCGGGCGCAACATTAAATATAGTGGCAATGGGCGCATTAAGCCTGTCGGCCACACCTCAGAAATCCGAATTTTTAAAATTACAATAGTTGCTGAAGAATAGTTTTGGTACAATCAGTGAATACACTCATTCGTTCTCTACGTATTGCGTAATGGTGCTCGATCAGGCGCAATCTGCCTGACAGATCACTTTTGCAACAACAGCAAATGTGTAGGAGGGTAATTGACAAACTAGCCGATATGGACTTGAATGTCATGTGGAAAGAGGTAACTACTGAAAGGTGGAAGTACCTTCGCCCCCGCGAATGACGAATATGAGATAAGAATTAACTCGTGTGCCTGTCAGATCAGTTGCACCCACCGGAAGGTTAAAATCATCCTACATATCTCAGTTATGCAATGGTGCTGGTGTGCTTTAGCTTTAAATTAGAACTTGAGTAATATTACAAAGGAATATTGTAATTTATATGTGCGTACATTCCATTCTTGTGTATTGAGTTTTCTATGAAGGGCCGCCTAGACTGTGTGTGTGTGCTTATAGTATTATTTATTTATTTATTTCGTGTGCACCGTCTACGAATGGATTTATATTTCATTTAAAGGAAAGTAATGCCATCTTATCATATATAATCCAAAAAAGAGGTACTCACTCGTTAATCATCGCATCTTTGTAACCACAAGGGCTATGAAACTGAAATTTTGCATGTTGATTACTCTCTGTTTGTGGGTGCTCACTAAGAATAAGTTCTTAGAATATTCAAACTTTAAGTGGTCTATTTCCGAGAATGTTGAAATAAGGTTGTTCATTGTCATACCAGTTTATTTCATAAATGGGAATTACTGATTGTCAACTGACAACTGTTACAACAACAAAATAATGTTGCTGACGTAATATGCATTTACAGTTTTTTTTAAAATATGGTTCAAGAGTTTAGTGCTTTTCAGTCGGTCAACACGAATGTACCCAAAAGAGATGGGTTACGCCCTAATCCTGAAATAAATTACATGAGATTAATAAAACACTAGATTGTACTTTAGAGAGATTATATGGTTGTAAACTATGGTTAATCTATAAAATTTTAGGCTAACTACTTATCTGATTGTCTTCCGTACAACAGCTACTCGCAGTTTTCGTGCTCACTGGAACTCACTGTGCGGTACTGCAATCTACGGATAGCTATCACCATTTAGCATTTCACCTAACATATATACTGCATTTAGCATACACTGACAGTTGCAGTACCAATACTGCAACTAAATAATTGTACATATTGTAAATATTTTCACCTGTATTTCAAACATAGATTTTGTAGCCTAAGTGTAATGGATCTGATGATGATCGCTTGACGATCGAAACTGGTCATCCTAGTGTTTTATTAATCTCGTGTAATTTATTTCAGGATTAGGGCATAACCCATCTCTTTTGGGTACATTCGTGTTGACCGACTGAAAAGCACTAAACTCTTGTTTACTAAGGCAACACTGAAAATATGGCTTCAAACAACACAATAAATATGGTTCTCTGCCAACAATGGATGATGATGATAATTGTTGTTTTAAGGGGCCTACATCTAGGTTAGCTCCAATTTTCAATCCGGCTATGCCTACTGTCGACCAAAATATTGTTTCGTGTTACCCCTAGTGGCAACTTCGTTAACTGGATTACGGTGGGTAGAAGCACAACACAAATGTTCCTTTAAAGAAATGTTAGGTTTATTGTAGGTCAGAAATATAAACCGTACAATAAGCCAATAGAAACAATTAGCTGTCTTCCAGAAGCTACCTCCTTTATGGAGCTCGACTCACCCTTTCACTCGGTCTTGCAGTTAATCATCTCGCTAATAAGGTGGTCCTGTGCGCTGGCTGGAAATAACTGCACTCAGTCTGTCACTCACTGTTTCTTAATACCGTACTACACACTGTTTCGCAATTCACCACAATGACCTCTGTCGCACTGGAAAACAGACACTCTTCAAATACACAGTCCCTCCGTATGATTCACACTCCTTCGCTGTCAAGAGAATCAGCCTCACTTGGGTTTCGTAATTTCGCACGTCACGTCACCAACTACTACTGTCGCACTCGCTCAAGAACACTGTTCCTCCCTCGCTGGCCAGGTCGCTGATATAGCGGGCTGGTGACTCAATGAATGCTTCTAGAACAGTCCAGGAATCACAGCTTCTCGAGATTTCCATCACTAGCTGGATCACGAACATTCTGGTCCATCCCTTTTGTCCTTACAGCCCCGTTGCGTAAGGCGCTGGTAACACACAGAGTAAGGAGTTAGCCCGGGGTGGCTGTGACTCACGTGGTGAGGCGACGAAACAAACTCGCAGTCGTAACACCACCCCCTTCCTAAAAGGCTGATCGTCCCGATCAATCATTGGTCCGTCTGTGTCCCTCCGTAGGCTGCCAGGCGACCTCGATCCACGATCTTCATCTTCGCCCTCGGGCTCCGCTGGATCCTGTAGACGACATCGTTGATCCGTTTCAAGACTCGATACGGGCCCTCCCAGGACTTCTGCAGTTTCGGTGACAAGCCTTTCTTCCGTAATGGGTTGAAGAGCCAGACCAGGTCGTCCTCGTGGAATCCGCCGGCGTCCGTCTGCTGGCCGTATCGGGTCTTCATTCGGTCGGTCTCGATCCGCAGTCACCTCCTTGCGAACGCGTGCACGTCCTCCAGTCAGTCGACCAGTTCTTGACAATACTGGCTTACCGGGACCAGATCGTCCCCAGGTCGGCCGAAGGCAAGGTCGACATGTAGACGGATTTCCCTCCAAAACAAGGCCCGGGCTCGCGTACACCCGGTGACTTCATGCACGGCGGCGCGGTAGGCCAGGAGAAATAGTGGAAAGTGTCTGTCCCAATCCCTCTGGTGTTCGCTGACGACTATCCGGAGATGGTTCTCGATGGTGCGATTGAATCGCTCCACCATTCCGTCGGACTGGGGGTGTAGCGGCGTCGTCCTTGTCTTCCGGATTCCCAGCAGCTGGCATAGGTTCTGGAACACCTGCGACTCGAAGTTCCTCCCTTGGTCGGAGTGCAGCTCCAAGAGTACTCCCACGGCCGACTGAATACGAGCTGCGCTCTATACCGGCCTTGACATTCCCAGTCAGAACCCATGTATAACATGTAATTGGAAAGTTTCTACTCGTAGCCGGTAGAGCGCACTCCCCTCCCATTATAGGCGCGATAAGGAATCAGCTGTACAGTACGTATATTAAATGTGTAATCTCAAGAACCACTGGATGGATTTTGATGCTGCTTTCACCATTCTGTAAAGGTGATCTCGAGGAAGATTTGTGTAGAAAATAATTTATTTATGACCAAAGGGAGCCAAGCAGTAACGATTTCAGTGAAAAGGTCGAAAAAATAGCCTGGCGTCCGTGCGCTTTTTAAGCTTACGCTGGGCAAACCGTTAAGCATATCATTATATTATGAGTGTAAGAATTGTTCAGCGTGAGAAATTCTACAAAAAAAAGTCCGCGAGAGCATATCTCTATCTTCGATACATCGCCCACTATAAGTGTTTTTAGTTTGGACGGGAGGGGGATTTGGCTTGCACCTCGCCATTCTTAAATTACGTCTGACAGGAATTCCTTGCACATTCATAACTGTTCCCGGGCGAAGCCGGGGCGGGTTGCTAGTGACACTATATAATTATTATCATTATAATTTCCGCATTATCAAAATTAAAATTATATCACAAAATAAAATAGCGTGCTAATAAATCTAAGAAAAATTAGACATACCTTGCACCTTCTTCGGGTACAAGGACACAACTCCAGCACCGTCTCATCAAAAGGAAAGAGAGGATGAAAATTACAGCCGGGAACAAGTAGCAGCCAATCGTGTGTTGTGTTTTGTGCTAAGAGATCTTTCGACAAATTATCAGATACCGTGTGCCTTCTTTTTCACGAAGCAGCTGTCAGGACGGGACTTACATAAACTCCTGCTGGACGTTATTCTCGAGGTTGAACAATGCGGTTTCATAATTATAATAACTGTCTCTGATAATCACAAAACTAACACTACAATGATGAGGCATTTAGGGGGAGGGAATTTGCAACCAATGGTCAATCACCCATACGACGAGTCTAGGAATGTATTCCCTAGTTTTGATCATTGTCACATTCTAAAAAAAAACATTAGAACGCAGTTTCTGTAACGAGAAATGACTGATGGTACTGGAATAATTTCAGGGAAATACTTGTCATTACTATACACAATGCAAAAGGGTGAGATCGTCAAACCGGTCAGACACCTCACTAAAAACACATCGAACCCACTAAATTTGAAAAAATGAATGTTCGGCGTGCCAAGGAAGTGTTCTCGTCAGAAGTTATTGGTGCCATTAGTACACGGAAAGAAAATATAGGCATGTACCCGGAAGCGTACACATTCATGGACGCAGAAGCAACAATTTTTTTTGAAAAACGTTAATAAATGGTTCGCTATGCATGACGTAAGCATCACATATCATCATATTCAGTCTAGAAATCCAGATAAAGGGCATTTTTTTCTCATTAAATGTCAGTCGCCTAAACTGGCTAGAGGAATATTTTCTTTCTTACCTTGAAACTTTGAAAGCTGCTAGTAACGCTGCTAGAAAGGACTTCCTGAGTTCTGAGACTTACGAAGCTACCTATACAATTAATCACGAATTCAACTGTCCAGTGCATAAGGTATCTTCTAAAAATGGGTAGAGGAAAGTCGCCAAATATGGGGAGTTTTTTTTATAAGGCTCACATTAGACATAAGAAGGAACGGAATAATTTTGGTTTTCTCACTAATGTAAACCTCAGGCGATATACTATGTATATTACAAATATGGGCACGTTTGATGTTGTAATACCCTCTGATATTATTGTTAACTTGAAAAGTGCACTTTCCCCGTATTAGGCAACCGGGTTTCGTAATATGGGGAGGTGAGAAACCTCACGTTTTTTATTTATAATAGGTACACTGAATAGTATACCCAACTAATTAAAGCATTAATTCTGACAATTTTTTTTTCGTGTGGCCTCCTCAGAGGCCGAGTGCAGGTCTTTCTAGTCGACGCCCGTGGGCGACCTGCGCGTCAGGATGAGAGATGGAATGGATGAAGATGAATGAAACTGGGCAAGGATGTGGAAGGAAGCGGCCGTGGCCTGTTAGAAGGTACCGTCCCAGCATTTGCCTGGTGTTGAAAAATGGGAAACCACGGAAAATCATTTCAAGGACGGCCGACGGTGGGGCTCGAACCCACGCGTCTACCGAGTCAGCAGAGAGCTTGGCCCCATGGCCTAACGCTGCGCTTTAGCCAGCGTAGCCACTACTGTCGGTAATTCTGACAATGTAATGAAATCATGAACACAAATAGTACAAAAATACAAAAATGAATATTTTAAGTAAATAACAGCCCTAGTTTCCTGTTGCCGAACTTCCAAACCGTTCAGCAGAAAAATGCATAAACTTTAATGAAAACCGAGTGATTCTGATCGAATTCAACTGTAACGCTGTGCAAGGTATGTCTAATTTCTCTTAGATTTATTAGCAAGCTATTTTATTTTGTGATATAATTTGCATTTCGATATTGTGGGAATTATAATGATAATAATTATATAGTGTCACTAGCAACCCGCCCCGGCTTCGCCCGAGAACAGTTATGAATGTGCGAGGAATTCCTGTCAGACGTAATTTAAGAATGGCGAGGTGCAAGCCAAATCCCCCTCCCGTCCAAACTAAAAACACTTATAGTGGGCGATGTATCGAAGATAGAGATATGCTCACGCGGACTTTTTTGTACAATTTTTCATGCTGAACAATTCTTACACTCATAGTATATTTATATTTTTAACGGTTTGTCCAGCGTAAGCTTAAAAAGCGCACGGACGTCAAGTTCTTTCTTCGACCTATTCACTGGAAACTAAAATCGTTACTGCTTGGCTCCCTTAGCTCATAAATAAATTATTTTCTACAGAAATCTTCCTCGATATTACCTGTACAGAATGGTGAAAGCCGCATCAAAATCCATCCAGTGGTTCTCGAGATTACCCGTGATATCCAAGAATCGGGGATTTTGTTTTACACTAAGTAGAGATAAGTCTTAGTCGTGCAATGCTTGGTTAACAGCGCTGTATGAGCAGTTGAGTAACTAACAAGATTTCATGAAAAAGGTCTCATTGTCTAGGCCGGCATGAGCGCATTCAGTCGGCCGTGGTACTCCATACCGGCTGACAAATTCCTTCACCAGGGTCTCTGCGATCGTCGCGGCTTCTTGGTTAGGGAGTGCATACGCCTCTGGCAATTTGGTGAAGTAGTCGCTGATGACCAATATGTAACGGTTCCCTGCCTCGCTCACGGGAATGGCTCAGCAACATCGATGGCCACTCTCTCCATGGGGCCGCCCACGTTGTTGGTCTTCAATGGGCCCCGTCGTCTTCGTCCTGGGCCCTTGCTGGCTGCGCAATCATGGCACCCCGCGCAGTGGTTCTCCACGTCTCCTCGGTATCCGAACCAGTAGAACCCCTCTCTCAGCTTCTCCAGGGTCTTCTTTATCCCTAGGTGTCCACGAGATGATCCTCCATGGACTTCCTTCAGGACTTCCTCCGTCATAGCCTTTGGAACGGCGACTTTTTCCCGAGATGTCTTCCCGTCGGTGCTCTCCCAGGTACGGCAGATGAGGCCATCCCTTACAATCAGCGAGTCCCACTGCGCCCAGTAGGACTTGAGCTTTGGACTGCAGTCGCTCACAATGTTCCACCCGGGTCTGTGAACACAGGCCCTCTTCCATTCGGCTATCAGTCCCAGGTCATCATCTTCTGCTTGTGCCCGCGTGCAAGATTCGCGGATCCAGATCCCTTGAAGTTCCACGGTATTCCTTTGGCACTGTAACCCGGTGTTCTCCATTTTGGCACAGAAGGTGTAGTCTTCGGGGCACGGCCTTCGTGACAGGGCGTCGGCGTTAGAATGCAGTTGGCCTTTCCTGTGCTGGATCTCAAAGTTGTACTGTTGAAACCTCTCTAACCATCGCGCGAGTTGACCCTCGGGCTGCTTGAAGTTCAGGAGCCACCGCAGGGATGCATGGTCGGCCCTGATGAGAAATTCGTGCCCGTACAAGTACTTTTGAAAATGTTCAATGGTCTTCACGATGGCGAGCAGTTCCTTCCTGGTGACGCAGTAGTTCCTCTCTGGCTTTGCTGAAGTAGGCCACTACTCCCTCCTCGCCGTCCACTACTTGCGACTGGACTCCCCCTATACCAAAGTCGCTGGCATCGGTATCGACGATGAACTTTGTTCCAGGTCTGGGGTAGGCCAGAATAGGTGCGGTGCACAGAGCCAGCTTGAGTTGTTCGACGGCTTTGTGGCATTCCGCTGTCCACATGAAGAGTTGCTCCTTCTCGGTCAGCCGATGCAGTGGTTTGGTGATTCCGGTGAATCCTCTCAGGAAGCGACGGTAATATGTGCTAAGTCCCAGGAACCTTCGTAGTTGGGACTTGTCCTTCGGAACTGGCTACTCCCTCACAGCTGCGGTCGTCTCTGGGTCAGTGCGCACCCCTTCCTCGGAGACGATATGCCCAAGGTACTGGACCTGCTTCTGGAAGAGCTGTCACTTCAGCTGGTCAGCCCGTAGCTTCATCATGATCTCCTTCAGGTTGCTGTAGTGCTCCTCGAAGCTTCTCCCCAGAACGATGACGTCGTCTAGGTAGACCAGGCAGGTCTTCCAGTGTAATCCCCTCAGAATGGACTCCATTAGCCTTTCGAAGGTCGCAGGGGCGTTGCACAGGCCGAATGGCATGACGGTGAACTGCCAGAGCCCGCTGCCCACAGAGAACGCCGTTTTCTCGCGGTCCTTAGGGTGGACCTCCACCCGCCAGTAGCCACTCTTCAAATCCAAGGTGGAGAACCATCTTGACCCTGATATGGTGTCCAGAATGTCGTCGATCCGGGGTAGAGGGTAGTTGTCCTTCTACGTGACGTCATTCACCCGCCTGTAATCCACGCAGAACCTGGTGGAACCGTCCTTCTTCTTCACTAGCACGACCGGAAAACTCCAAGGACTATGTCATGGCTCGATCATCCCCTGCTCCTTCATCTCTTCTACCATCAGGTCGACTTCGGCTTTGTTGGCGAGCGGGACACGTCGGAATGGGGCCCTAATCGGTGCGCTGTCCCCAACGTCGATTCTGTGCTGGACCAGGCTTGTCCTGCCGAAGTCATTGCTCCCCACGGAGAAGACGTCCTGGAATTCGCGTAGCAGGTCCCGAAGTTGGCGTGATTGCTCCTCGTCTAGATGGACCTGGGATCTTTGGTACAGCTTCTGTAGTTCTTCTGGCAGGGCGCGTCTTCTTCGGATGTCCGTCTGCAGGGGTTCGTCCGTCGTGTCTGTGATGCGGGCAATCCAGGTAACGGGCTCGCAGACCCCTAGGGTGGTGTCCCGGTGAACCGTAATGTCGTAGTCGTTGAGGTTGGACAGGAGGACGTACAGCCGAGACGTTGTGTTGATGAGGGTCTTCGCAATTAGCAATCCTTTTGTCTGGATGTTCTCATATTTTGGCTCGATGACACCCGCCACTCCCTCTGCAGGTCCGTCGACAACTACGGCAGCGCTGACCTCCGTCCTGGCGGGAACGGTGACGTCCTCTCTCAGCCTTACTCGTCCTGCGGTGATGGCCTCGTGTGCTGGCTGCAAAGCAAGTTCCTCATCTCCGTACTGGAGAGTGTTAGTACTCAGGTGCAGCATGTTGTTCTGGTCCAGAAAGTCCAGTCCGATGATAACTTCGTTTGCTACATCAGCCACGAGCACTGGATGCTTCACCACCCGTCGACCAATGAAGAACTCCAGTGATGCTTCGCCATGAACCGGTGCCGTCTCTCCAGTCGCGGTTATTAGTTGGAGGTTCCTTTGTGTGGGTTGCACTCTCCACTCGGGATCACGGTGGGATTGACGATGGTCCTCGTTGCTCCCGTTTCGATCAGCATAGGCCTGCTCTCTCCGTTGACGACTCCGTCGACCATCAGGCTGCTATTGTCCCTCCGTAACTTCGTCACACGAACTTGGACTGCCGGTGCTTGATGACTGTCACAAGCCAACCTTTGCCCCTCACGGCTGGCTAATACTCGTTTCCCTGGGCCGCGCGGTTTTCAGACCCCTGATTTCCCGCCGGATACCCTCGGCGGCGGCGATCACCGCAGTCCTTGCTCAGATGGTCTTTCTTACCGCGGGTCCAGCAGGTCGGTAGTCTTTTTCCGGACCGCCTCTCCGGGAGTCTTTCGGCTGCGTCGTTGTTGGTGGCGCCGCGACTATTGAAGAAAGAGCCTAGCGCTTCCATCAATTAATCGGCCAGGGGCTTAGTCTCGTTGGTTTTGGCCGGTTCGTCGACGTCCACTTGACACACCCGCGCGTGCATTCTAGATGCCTGTTTTGCCGTCACGAACTCAAGTGCGTGGCTCAGCGCATCTGCCAGGGTCTTATTGCGCGCGAGTCGCAGCGCCTGTTGTGTGTCCGAGTCCCGTAGCCCGTCGGTGAAGGTCTGCGTCGCAATGTGTTCCAGAAAGTCGGCCGGCGCTGTTGGATAGGCGAGCCTCTAGAGGCGTGCGATGTCCATCTCGAACTCCTGCGGTGTTTCCGCGTTCTTTTGTACCCGGGTTCGGAGCTGCATATGGTAGACTTGCTGAAGAAGGCTATCTCCATATCGGGACTCCATATGGGCGATTAGTGAAGCGTAGTCCTGAGATTCGGTCGGGATGGCCTGAAGGACATTAAGGGCGTCCCCTCTCAGCGCTCCAATGAGAGCTGTAGCACTTTCCGTGTTGTTCCAGTTGTTTATGGAACAGGCCGCCTAGAACTGACGCAAGGTACTCCACGGTACCTTTCCTTCGAAGTTTGGGGGCGTCACTCTGCTCTGTCCCGTCCCTGCTATTCCCGATGTACCTGTGGGCGGGCGTCGGCGCAGCTCGGCAACTCCCTTCTGTAGAGCGTTGAATTTCTCTTCCATCCCCGTCGGCGGGCGTTGGCGCAGCTCAGCAAATTCCTTTTGTAAAGCGTTGAATTTCTCTTCAACCCCCGTCAGCGGGCGTTGGCGTAGCTCGGCAACTTCCTTTTGTAAGGCGTCGATTTTCGTTTCTACTGCTGTGACTTCCTCATGTAGGCCCTGGCAGACGGTGTTGACTTCCTCCCGCAGACCCTGTTCCAATTTCTTCAGGTCCTGAGCTAACTTATTCTGACCGTCTTCCATCTTCCTCTGGCCGTCCTCTAATTAGGAAGTTAGGTCCTCGGTTAAATTCTTCTGGCCGTCTTCTTTCTTCTTCAGGTCCTCCGCTAACTTATTTTGACCGTCTTCTATCTTCTTATGGCTGGCCTCCATCTTGGTTTCCATGCCAATTAACTTTTCTAGCAGTGCTTGCAATTGCGCTTCCATTTTAGTTGTTTGTCTAGTAATGGGCATGCACTCACAGGAGAATTAGTGAACTGTGGTAAAATGACCTGCACGAGGTTTGAAACCGGGACCTTCAGATGTTGTGCTTGGGTTCGTAATCCGGCTTATGACACCAATTGTTACGTGCTGCCTCTAGTGGCAAGTTCGTTAACTGGATTACGGTGGGTAGAAGCACAGCACACTTGTTCCTTTAAATAAATATTAGATTTATTGCAGGTCAGAAATATATACCGTACAATAAGCCAATAGAAACAATTAGCTGTCTTCCAGAAGCTACCTCCTTTATGGAGCTCGACTCACCTTTTCACTCGGTCTTGCAGTTAATCCTCTCGCTAATGATGTGGTCCCTTGCACTGGCTGGAAATAACTGCATTTAGTCTGTCACTGTTTCAGAATACCGTACTACACACTGTTTCGCAATTCACCACAATGACCTCTGACGGACTGGAAAACAGACACTCTTCAAATACACAGTCCCTCCGTATGATTCACACTCCTTCGCTGTCAAGAGAATCAGCCTCATCTGGGTTTCGTAATTTCGCACGTCACGTCACCAACTACAGTACTGTCGCACTCGCTCAAGAACACTATTCCTCCCTCGCTGGCCAGGTCGCTTATATAGCGGGCTGGTGAAACAATGAATGCTTTTAGAACAGTCCAGGATTCACAGCTTCTCGAGATTTCCATCACTAGCTGGGTCACGAACATTCTGGTCCATCCCTTTTGTCCTCACAGACCCGTTGCGTAAGGCGCTGGTAACACAGAGTCAGGAGATAGCCCGGGGCGGCTGTGACTCACGCGGCGAGGCGACGAAACAACCTCGCAGCCGTAACAATATTATGTGCACTCGAGTTTGAAGGTTGTTTGTGAAGTAACCAATAGACCTACATAAAATCCAATAACATCATCATTTTCTTCGTTCTATTTTACGTTATTTCATGTAGGTTTGGAATTTTTAATTTATATTTTAATATTTTTTTATCGCAGTTGGAACACAAAAAGCGCCCGTTTTTAAGCGTGTTTCAACCATGCGTCACATTTAAGAATTATTATCTCACAACCCGTCATCAGATGGAATCCAAATTTTAACACAATATTCATTGGAATGGTGTATAACTGGTTTATTAATTTTAAAATTGTGTGTGTGTCCAAAAAATAAAGTTATCATTTTTGTAAGGTAACTTTTTCTCGGCTCGGGGTAGTTGGAAAATGTAGTTCTTGGTCGCGTTGTAATCCTTATACATCAACAAGTTATGCTGTATGACTGTGAAACACGTAAATTACTTCACTTATTTTATATCGGTTTGTGTTTGTACGGGGAAATAAGACATGGTTCACCAGCTAGCCGCTCCGGGGAATGCTGTACAGCGTTGCTGAGATGGAGCCCATCACTTCCGAGCGAGGCGTGCCCAAGACGTTCAATAATGTTGTGCAATAATTTAGTGTGCACAATAACTTGAATCATGTGAAGGCAATATTGAAGGTTGTGCAATATTTTGCGCAAACACGAGCATGGACGTACAACCTCAATGGCAGTATATAGTGCAACCTCCACACAAAGCCAAAATCAGTCTCCGCCAGAGCTTCATGTTGAAGATGTTGGATACTGAACTGTGTTGTGTTTTAATTGCTGTGGACGTAGGTGCGAAACATTGTGTTTTAATTTTTGTGTGCGTAGGTGCGAAAAAGAAGACAGGAAGAAATTGGGCCAAACAGTGGAAATACTGCTCGGGATAAGTATACCCACGAAACGTTACTCAATGAACTGAGAATCATTGAACGTAATAATTTTTGCATCTTTTTACGGATGGACGGAGAATTATTTCGATGAACTCCTAGTATTGGTTACTCATCGAATCGGAAAAATGGGCACTACCATGCGCGATGCTATTCCTGCAAGTCAACGTTTGCCCATAACCCTACGGTACCTCGCGACCGGGAATAGCTTTGAAGACCTCAAGTTTTTAAATGCTGTTTCTCCCCAGTCTATAGGTCACATCGTTATGGAAACGCGCACTGCTCTGATCAACTGCCTCAAGGTAAGCACTTTTTCAGCTTCATCATTTTATTCGACAGGCAAACTTTTTGTGTACCGGTACATGAACTATAAAGCAGTAGGCATACAGATAGTAAGGCTTGAATGTAGAAAGTAACGTCCTCATTGAAAACTACCAGCGTGTTGGTCACGCTGTGGAATCAAAACGATTGAATGAAGGGTTATTGAGTGTGTAATGGGTCAGTTTAACAAGCTTTATGATCATATTTAGCTTCTGCTCTATATTCTTGGCGAATAAAATTAAATGGGTCGATGAACTGAAAACGAGCGAATAATAATTAATACACTTCATGTGGTGCACTTACCTTAATAGTGTAATAAGATATACGTCGGGCGCCAGATCCAATATTTGTATCTCCTCGGCTGTCAGCAGCAGAGTTTGAGACCACTTACCTCCGGTCATGGTGTGACGAAGTCGACTAACCGATTCAGTATTTAATCAAGGAGTAGGATTGAATTGTCTTATGGTATATGTCAACAAGGAAAGATATTGACATATCGTTAAAGAAATAATTTATTGAATCCAAAAACAAAATAACAATAGTAACATAAGTGAATTTAAATTTACAAACTGCGGTTCAATTATTTAGAAAGAAAATGAACATTAAAATGAATCGAATATTAAACTTGAAGTTACATGTAAACAGAGACGTGGATATTCAATTGCTTGCTCGCCTAGTCGAAGATTTGTCATTTATAAGGTTATGACAGATCACCTTGATATTCCGTCACGTAAGTAAAAATGAAGTGATAAGTCTGTAGATATAGCATACCATGATCCATTCTGTTGTCATCTATAGATTTATTGTAGAACTGAACTGAACTATAAGTCACTGTATGTTGATACCTATAAGGTGCGTTCAAAAAGTAACGAGCCGGAGGCTGGAATGCGCAAACCGGTGACATCGGCTAATCATGGCGTGTGTAACGATGTGGGGTTCCGACCGGAGCGTGGAAGGACACAGCCCGTCGCTAGAGGGCACGCGTGCAGTCACGTGACGATACAAAGCGAGCAGCATGCATCAATCGTCCAACGCTGCCAGTCGCATTGCAAACAGTGACATGCAGGCGTCAACCGAAGAGCAAAGAGGTGTTGTTCGGTTTCTGACAGCGGAAGGAGTAGGGGGAACGAATGTAACAAGTATACGGCGAACATTGAATGTCCCTTGCAAGGGTCAAGGCGTGGCTTAAGCGCCTCAGGGAAGGACGGGTGTCGTTAGCCGATGATGCCCGGTCTGGGGCACCCCCCTGCATTACCGATGACAACGTCCAGCTGGTTGATGCACTCATTACCCAGGACCGCCGAGTGACAGTGAACGCCATAGCCGCCGTGGTGGCTCCATGACAATGCACGACCCCATAAGGCCAACACAGTCGCGGCACTCCTGCAGAAATTCAAATGGGAGGTTCTCGGCCACCCTCCATACAGTCCAGACCTCTCTCCCTGTGATTACGCCATGTTTGGTCCCCTGAAAAGGGCTCTAGGGGGCCAACGATTCACCTCTGACGCCGACGTCCAGCTGTACGTGCGGAACTGGTTCACGTCGCAGCCCAGGGAATTTTATGAGACAGCCATTCACCGCCTCGTGTCACAGTGGGACAAGTGCCTCAACAGCCAGGGCCAATATTTCTAACATACAGGTAGTGGTTTCTGTAAGTATGCCTCCGGCTCGTTAATTTTAGAACGCTCCTTATATATCGACCAGGCATGGTTCTATTTAGGTATAGTCCCGTGTTGAATATGTGCTCAGTCCATTTTAACCCAGGAAGCTCAGTTACTTCTTCCTCTGCTAATTGAGAGCTGTCAATGAATGAATGCCTTAGTTTTTTTTAATCAAGCTTCTATTCCTTCTGAAGGCTTCTCGATGGTATCCTCGTGATTCTTAGTCATGTGTTTTATATACTCATGACAATGACTGGCAGCCGTGGTGAAACGTTACAGCGTCATCGGGTTTATGCTATTGCCACAATATATAGTTGAAATACACACATCAAAAAAAGTTTTGCATCACCTCGGTTCCAAGAGTTCCGGAACCTTTAAATACAAAGGGAATAGAGATCAACACAAACAACATTTCAGCTCGTTTTATTGCTCATGAGACCCACACATTGCATGTTGTACCATCATACAGCTAGACTTTCAGCATTTGTGGTCCAGATTGCAGTACACACCACTACCTCTAATACCCAGTAGCACGTCCTCTTGCATTGATGCACGCCTGTATTCGTCGTGGCATACTATCCACAAGTTCATCAAGACACTGTTGGTCCAAATTGTCCCACTCCTCAACGACAATTCGGCGTAAATCTCTCAGAGTGGTTGGTGGGTCAAGACGTCCATAAACAGCCCTTTTCAACATATCCCAGGCATGTTCGATAGGGTTCATGTCTGGCGAACATGCTGGCCACTGTAGTCGAGCGATGTCGTTATCTTGAAGGAACGCATTCACAAGATGTGCACGATGAGGTCGAGAATTGTCGTCCATGAAGACAAATGCCTCTCCAATATTCTGCCGATATGGGTGCACTATGGGTCGGAGGATGTCATTCAGGTATCGTAAAGCCGTTTCGGAGCCTTCCATGACCACCAGTGGCGTACGTCGGCCCCACATAATGCCACCCCAAAACATCAGGGAACCACCACCTTGCTGCACTCGCTGGACAGTGTGTCTAAGACGTTCAGCCTGACCAGGGTGCCTTCAAACACGTCTCCGACGATTGTCTGGTTGAAGGCATATGCGACACTCATCGGTGAAGAGAACGTGATGCCAATTCTGTGGGGTCCATTCAGCATGTTGTTGGGCCCATCTGTACCGCGCTGCATGGTGTCGGGGTTGCAAAGCTGGACCTCGCCATGGACGTCGGGAGTGAAGTTGCGCATCATGCAGCCTATTGCGCACAGTTTGAGTTGAAACACGACGTCCTGTGGCTGAACGAAACGCATTATTCAACATGGTGGCATTGCTGTCAGGGTTCCTCCGAGCGGCAATCCGTAAGTAGCGGTCATCCACTACAGTAGTAGCCCTTGGGCGGCCTGAGCGAGGCCTGTCATCGACAGTTCCTGTATCTCTGTAACTCCTCCATGTCCGAACAACATCGCTTTGGTTCACTCTGAGACGCCTGGAAACTTCCCTTGTTGAGAGCCCTTCTTGACACAAAGTAACAATGCGGACGCGATCGAACTGCGGTATTGACCTTCTAGGCATGGTAGAACTACAGACAACATGAACAGCGTACCTTCGTCCTGGTGGAATGACTGGAACTGATCGGCTGTCGTACCCCCTCCGTCTAATAGGCCCTGCTCATGCATGGTTGTTTACATCTTTGAGCAGTTTTAGTGACATCTATGAACAGTCAAAGGGACTGTATCTTTGATACAATATACACAGTCAACGTCTATATGCCGGAGATCTGGGAACCGAGGTGATGCAAAACTTTTTTTGATGTGTGTATTTGCGACATCAAATGGGGAGCGTGATGGCGTAGTGGCTTAGCTGCTCGTCTTTCACCCGGACGGCCGGGGATCGAATCCCGGAGACAGCTGGGCGAATTTTTCACCTGAAAAATCACGTGGCGTCAGGAAGGGCATCCGGTCTTAAATCCCCGGCCAAAACCAAAATGAGCCGGGTTGGCTCCGGCGACCCCAATTAATTGGGATAAGCCGTAGAGAATGATGATTTGCGACATCAAATACTTCGTCTCTTTACAAGTAATATTCTTAACACAAATCTACTTGAATATAATAATTAAAACCGCTTACATATTATATGAATAAAATCATCACCCCGATGTACTAATTCATAATAATAATAAATGAATAATTAGTAATTATAAGAAATATATGAGTTTGGGGAATCGACATATCACATTCGCCCCAGAGATAAATGATTTAAATGACATTTAACATTATTTCTCTCTCTACACATCCTACATAAAACAAAACATATAAATATTATTACACTCAAAAAGACAACATACAGATACCCTACAACACGATACAAAAATATACTCTGCACTTTACATTTTCATACTATCACTTTCTCAAATATCTATAGTACCTTTCGTTTGACTACTGGTACATTTAGTACATAAAAGAAATTCCTGAAAAATAAACATACCCTATAATTTTTTTATTTTTCAAGTATATATTTCTTCGTCGCACACGTATATATATCACTGCACAAGATATGGTGATACAATCAACATAATATTCCTTTCGTCTCTATAAAAGGATTACTCGAATGCAGTAAAAATTTCAATAATTGAAGAAAAAATTATTGAATTATTATTGAATATCCATCACAGTAAATGGAACCCTATTACACACAGTACATTAGGGTTGTAGTTTGTTACAAAATTAAAAAAAAAAATTACACTATAAATTATGAGATTAATTTGAAAAATTACAAGAATAAAAGTTAAAAACTGCTTATAAAAACGGAAAGAGTGTGGAGTAGCATGCAGTTACAGTATATCTACAAAACTTTCGAGAGTTACTACGCATATGTCGGCTTGTTGCCATTATTGAGTATACTTAAATTGCAGGCACTGCAGAGATCATGGAAGAGTTTCCCTCGGGCATCCTCAATAAGGCAACCCCTGGAGCCATGCTTGCCATTAATATCACCAGTAATAATTAGTGGTTTCCCTCTCAGAACGTTGCATATTTCCTGAATGACATTCAGGTCCAAGTGATATCTCGTTTAGAGTCAAGGTAAACGTTGCACACATCAAGTTCCTGTCGGTTTAATGATGTGCAGATGACAACCCTGCCTGAAGAACAGTATTGTAGTAATAACATAACATTTTTGGATTTTGTGACAATAACCGCTCTAATAATTTCCACGGGTGGAGTTTCCCTTAGTGCAAAGATGTTAAAGCCATGTTCGAAACCATTTATCTGAAGTTCGGCTCTTGTATGCAAATGGTTGAGTTTTCGTCATGGTCAAAATTGAGGAGAAGTTCCTGCGTGGATATAATTGATTTTTTGTAAATGTTCTTGGTGGAATAATAGTTCAGCCATAATTAATTTTAGATTTTATAATATTAAATATTTTCTGGTAGATTGGACAATTTGTTGATGTGGCAGGATGCTGGGAGTTGAGATTTCGCTGTTGACGCCTTGCGATGTTCTTTTGGTTTTGAAACTGGCAGTTCACACATTCAGTCTTGGTTTTCGGGCAGTCACTGATGTTGTGAGGCTCTGAACATTGGGCACAGGCCTGTTTCTTGTCACAATTTGTAGAGAAGTGACCAAAGCCAAGACAAAAATTAGCAAGATACCTAAGGCAATTTAAATCTCAGTGCAGATGTCATACATGTAAACGCTACCCCAAATACATAAAATGACGTTCAAATATACCTAAGTTATTGATAAATATATTACTTAAGTACACAACTTAACACCTACATGCCTACGTTGCTTCTTACTTTCCAGGCCACGGCCGCCTCATTTCAGATTTCTACTTCCTACGTCTCCACGACTTCTTAAAACTTTTCAAAAACTATAACTTGACTTCACAATATTACAAATAAACATAAAATATGCCTTCTCGTTTTACATTATTAATTTTAACTTAGCATCAAGACATAACATTTGCTGTATCGTCATTTATACCTACAACAACAAAATGATTAAGACATGGACAAAATTCTACTCAATGCCCCTGAATTACCTATATCACTAAACGATTTCATAAAAACAACGACAATATCCTTGGAATAAAATATTTAAGTCCACAAAATATAAACGGTCATATACTTTAAACTTAGTCTATACACATGATTCGACTTCTGACTGAACACTTGAAAAACCCCCGTAGTTTTCTCTCAAAACTTTAAACAATATACTGTGTCCTACACAGGGGCGCACCCAGACTTTTGGTTTGGAGGGGGCTTTCCTCAATAACATGATTTCAGCTATGGAAAGAGAATGTGTCCATTATTATTCTTGTATGTAAATATTGTTACGGCTGTGAGTTTGTTTCATCGCTCGCCGCATGAGTCACAACTGCCCCAGGGCTGGGCTGCTCTGCCTCAGTGTATTGCGTGCGCCTTATGCAACAGGACTACTAGGACAAAGGGATGGTCCAGAATATTCGTGACTCAGCCAGTGAAGGAAACCTCGAGAAGCCGTGAACCCTGGATGGGTCTAGAAGCATTTATTGAGTCACCGGCCTGCTATATAAGAGCGACCAGTCAAGCAGTTGTGGTTGTGTTTTTCGAGCTAGTGCGAGAGTTTATCCTGAGCGACAGAAGTGTGGTGACTTGCGAAACCCCTAGTGAAGCCGATTCTCTTGACAGCGAGGGAGTGAGAAGCATACAGGGGACTGCCTGTGTTTTGAGCGAGTGTGATTTCACTGAGCGACAGACGTATTGTGGCGAAGCGCCGTACGAGTTACGAAATCCAGTGACATTGTTTCCCAGCTTGTGAACAGCGAAGCAGCGTGTAGCAAGTAACTGTAGTTTGTGTACATGAGGAAGAGGTGCAGGTAGTTTCTGTCAAGGCCACCTGACTCATTAGGACGAATTAACTTCTGTGGTTTGTTGACAAGTGAAAGGGGGCAAGAGCTCTCCATAAGGAAGAGACTTGAGGAAACTGGAGTAAGGCTCTAATTGCTTGTATTTGCTGTTGAGTGGTGTATCTTTCTGGCCGCAATAAATTTAATTATTTCATTTAAAGGAACAATCTGTGTTGTGCTTCAACCCACCGTAGTCCAGTTAACAAAAGTGCCACTGGAGGGGGGGGGGCACGTAACAACTGGTGTCAGAAGCGGGATTACGAACTCAAACACAAGCACAACACCTGACGGTCCTGGTTTCAAAACCCGAGCAGGTCATTTTTTTATTTTAATTTTCCTGTGAGTGCATGCCCTTTACAAGACAAACATCTAAAATGGAAGCGCAATTTGCAGCATTGCTAGAAAAGTTAAGTGGCATGGAAGCCAAGATGGAAGACGGCCAGAAGAAGATGGAGGACGGCCAGAAGAAGATGGAGGACGGCCAGAAGAAATTTGCCAAGGACCTGAAGGATGACCTGAAGAAGCTGGAAGACGGCCAGAAGAAGATGGAGGACGGCCAGAAGAAGTTAGCCGAGGACCTAACTGCCAAACTAGAAAACGGCCAGAAGAAGATGGAAGACGGTCAAAATAAGCTAGCGGAGGATTTGAAGAGGATAGAGGACGGCCAGAAAAAGATGGAAGACGGTCAGAATAAGTTGACACAGGACCTGAAGAAATTAGAACTGGGTCTGCGTGAGGAAGTCACGGCAGTAGAAAGAAGTTCGACGCCTTACAAGTGGAAGTTGCCGAGCTGCGCCAACGCCCGCTGATGGGGGTGGAGGAGAAATTCAACGCCTTACAAAAGGAAGTTGCCGAGCTGCGCCAACGCCCACTGACGGGGGTGGAAGAGAAATTCAACGCTCTACAAGAGGAAGTTGCCAAGCTGCGCCAACGCCCGCCCACCGTTACACCGGGAATATCAGGAACGGGATATAGCAGAGTGACGCCCCCTACCTTCGACGGAAAGGTCCCGTGCAGCACCTACTTACGTCAGTTCGAGGCGGCCTGTTCCATAAATAACTGGAACAACACAGAAAAGGCTACAGCTCTCATTGTAGCGCTGAGAGGTGACGCCCTTAACGTCCTTCAGGCCATCCCGACTGGATCCCAGGACTACGCTTCACTGATCGCCCATATGGAGTCCCGATATGGAGATAGCCATCTTCAGCAGGCCTACCAGATGCAGCTCCGGACCCGGGTACAGAAGAACGCGGAAACCCTGCAGGAGTTCGGGATGGACATCGCACGCCACGTAAGGCTCGCCTATCCAACAGCGCCGGCCGACTTTCTGGAACAGATTGCGACGCAGACCTTCACCGACGGACTACGGGACTCGGACACTCAACAGGCGCTGCGACTCGCGCGCAATAAGTCTGTGGCAGATGCGCTGAGCCACGCACTTGAGTTCGAGACGGCAAAACAGGCATCTAGAATGCGCGCGCGGGTGCGTCAGGTGGACATCGACGAACCATCCAAAGCTGACAAGACCAAGCCCCAGGTCGATGAACTGATGGAGGCGCTAGGCCGGTTCTTCAAGGGTCGCAGTACCACCAAAAAAAACCTAGCCGAAGGACATCCGAAGAGGCGGCCCGGAAGAGGACTACCGACCTGCTGGACCTGCCGTAAGAGAGGCCACCTGAGCAAGGACTGCGGTGATCAGCGCCGCCAAGGGTTTCCGTCGGGACAGTCAGTCGTAGGGAAACCACGTGGCCCAGGAAAGCAAGTATCAGCCAGCCTTGGGGGGCAAAGGTTTGCTTGTGACAGTCGTCAAGCCCCGGCAGTCCAAGTTCGTGTGACTGAGTTAAGGAGGGATAATAGCAGTCTGATGGTCGACGGAGTCGTCAACGGAGAGAGCTGGCCCATGCTAATCGACACGGGAGCATCGAGGACCATCGTCAGTCCCACCGTGATCCCGAAGTGGAGAGTGCAACCCACACAAAGGAACCTCCAACTAATAACCGCGACCGGAGAGACCGCACCGGTACATGGCGAAGCATCACTGGAGTTCGTCATTGGTCGACGGGCGATAAATCATCCAGTGCTTGTGGCTGACGTATCAAATGAAGTGATCATCGGACTGGACTTCATGGACCAGAACAACATCATCTTGGATCTGAGTACCAACACTCTGCACTTCGGAGGTGAGGAACTTGCTTTGCAACCAGCACACGAGGCCGTCACCCCACGACGAGTAAGGCTGAGAGAGGACGTCATCGTTCCCACCAGGACGGAGATCAGCGCTGCCGTAATTGTCGACGGAACTGCTGAGGGAGTGGCGGCTGTCATCGAGCCAAAATATGAGGACATCCAGACAAAAGGATTGTTAGTTGCCAAGACCCTCATCAACACGACGTCTCGGCCGTACGTCCGCCTGTCCAACCTGAACGACTACGACATTACGGTTCACCGGGACACCAACCTAGGAGTCTGCGAGCCTGTTACCTGGATTGCCCGCATCACAGATACGACGGACGGACACCTGCACACGGACGGTTTGGAAGGTTTCTTTATGTTTATGTGATGCAATGTTTTTAAAGTGTTCCCAGGTTTTTAGGGGGGGCTTAAGCCCCCAAAGCCCCCCCCTGGGTGCGCCCCTGGTCCTACAGACACCCACACGAATTACGTCCTCCAACCTCTTGTAGTTTTCTCTCAAAAACTAGAAACAACTTACCACGACATACTCGTCACCACTTCCTAACTTCCTCCAACCTATTGTAGTTTTCTCTAAAAGCTCTAAACAACTCACCGTGACATTACTCGTCACACACAAAACTCCACTTTTCGTGGTCTTTTTTACCACATCTCCGTGCTGTTACAGGTCATCTTGAAGTACACCGTATAAAAATTACCCTTCTAAAATTCTATTCACTTCACTGTACTCCAAAGTCACTTACTGACACTTTCACTGAAATTATATACTCCTCTCATGAATACCGAACGGTTTCCGTACCCCACGTTGGGCGTTGGTCGGTTGAACAAGCTTTATGATTATATTTAGCTTCGGCTCTATATTCTGGACGAATAAAATTAAATGGGTCGATGAACTGAAAACGAGCAAATAATAATAATAATAATAATAATAATAATAATAATAATAATAATAATAAATACACTTCATCTGGCGCCCGACGTATATCTTATTACATTATTAAGGTGAGTGCACCACATGAAGTGTATTGTTGTGGTGTTTGAAGCCATATTTTCAGTGTTGCCTTAGTAAACAAGTGTTTAGTGCTTTTCAGTCGGTCAACACGAATGTACCCAAAAGAGATGGGTTATGCCCTAATCCTGAAATAAATTACATGAGATTAGCACTAAACACTTGAAGTGTATTGATTATTATTTGCTCGTTTTCAGTTCATCGACCCATTTAATTGTATTCGCCCAGAATATAGAGCAGAAGCAAAATATAATCATAAAGCTTGTTAAACCGACACATCACAAATGGGATTGGAGGAAGGCGCTGTACACTGTACGAGGTGGACACACGTGAAGGAAAATTGAGGGAGGAGTTGATTGACACCAAATTACAATGTAATATGATGTCGTTAATGGCCTTCTCTGCAAGGATCTGTTGTTGTTGTGGATCCATTTTCCTTAGCACGACTGCACAAGCTGTAGCAATTTTGTCGCTGTCATGGTGGTTGTTGAAGGCTCTGGTAAGCCATTTCCACCAACTCCTTAGTAGGATCACCTGGTACACTTTCCTTTTTCTTAGGAGGTTCATTCTTCGCCTGGAAATAAGAAAAAAAAACCTGAGAATGTTCTTTTACTTTATAATTTTGTTATATTATTGTTGCAGGTAACAACTAGCGAAGAAGAATGGAAACAAATTGCGCGAGATTTCGACGATCAGTGGAATGTCCAAAATTGTCTGGCTGCAGTCGATGGGGAATATGTCGCAATAAAGAAACCCCACAATTCAGGATCACTTTACATCAACTATAAAAAATTCTTCAGCATTGTGAAGACAGTGGCAAATGCGAATTATGAGCTTATCATGATTGATGTAGGAATACTCGGGCGAATATCAGACGGCGGTGTACTAAGTAATACAAGTTCGGGCAAGCAGTTGCAGATAAGACTCGGGGAATTCCAGAACCTGCAGAACTGCCTAATAGTCATAAAATATTGCGATTCGTTTTCGTGGGAGATGATGCCTTGGCGATGACAGAAACTTTTATGAAAACATACCCCCAAGCAGGATTAAATGTGGAGAGAAACGTTCACAATTATCGAGTGAGTCGTGCACGTCGTGTAATCGAAAATGTCTTCGGGATTTTGGTCAGCAGGTTTCGAGTGCTACAGCACCCAAGAGCACTCTCTCCATAAAAGACTCCAACAATTGTCTTGGCATGTTGTTATTCACACAACTTGTAACGGAAACGCCAACCGCGAGCTTATATGACCTGGAATCAAGTGGATAGTGAGGATTTACAGGCCGGGGTTGTCGAGAGCGGATCATGGAGGGATGTTGTAAAGGAGACAACACTTCAGCCAAACAGTTCCTTCTGGAACGCAACAACTGGTGCTAAAGTGGCCAGAGATAAATATTGTGGTTTTTTTTCAACAATGAAGGCCAGGTTTCATGGCAATGGAAAATTGTCGGTATACCTGCCACGACCAACAACTAAAAAAAGTCCCCCCTATCAACTCCTAAACGGCTGGAGCAATCGAAACAAAATTTGGTAGGGGTAAAGATCTATACCTGAATATCTCACGGCCATATTTGAAAATGATGTCAGTGCTACCAACTGCTGAAAAATCGCAATTGAAATTTAAGCTCCATGTTGGATATCTTGGAAGGTATGAATGGGAGCTATTTCAAAATTGGCACACGTATAGATAAAAATATTGCAGTTTAATTTCCAGGAGGCCATACATGGCAGTGTTGCCAAAATGATTATAAGCCTGCTGATAGGTCAAAGTTTTAAATGCATATAACTTCTACATTAACAATTGGAATTCAACCAAATTTCGTATGTGCTATGTGCACATAAACAGATATGACTTAGCGTTTTCTTAAGAGCCTCCAGGGCTGCCAACTTTTAATAAATGCTCTCATTTCTTAACATCCAAATTCCCATATATCAGAAAGTATGCAAGCCGACAGCTTTAAACTATGCACACGTATAGTACCTGACATTCTATATTAATTTGGAGTAACTTATATACGGTACGTCAGTGCTACCAAAATGATTCTAAGCCTGCTGAGAGGTCCAACTTTAAATACATGTAACTTCTATACTATCATTTGGATTTCAACCAAATTTCGTGTGTGCTATGTGTACCATAACAGATATGACTATGCCGATTCTTAAGAGTAACCAGGGCTGCCAAGTGTTAATAAATGCTGTCTCTATTTTTGTTACCCTAATATCAATATATCAGAAAGTATGCAAGCCAATAGCTCTAAACTTTGCACACGTATAGTACCTGGCATTCTAGATTAATTTGGAGTAACTAATATAGGCCTACACCAGTGCTGCCAACATGATTCTAAGCCTGCTGATAGGTCCAATTTTAAAATGCATGTAACTTCTATACTAATGGATTTCATTCAAAATTGACACAACAATAGATCATATTATTTCAGATTATTTCTGACCAATACATGTGTGACATTGTTGCCAACATGATTTTACGCGCGCTGTTAGATCCAATGTTTAACTGCATGTAACGTCCGTGCCATCCATTGGACTGCAACCAAATTTTGTAGTCTGTTCCTTAAGAGATGGAACTAGGAATATATTCAGTCACCAGGGCTGCCAACTGTAGTTCTCTATTAGGTTACATTATGCCAGGTATACAGTATTTCGAACTAATTAGAAATTTCGATATTACCAACTTCATTTCGTCATTATTCTAGATAGATCCATATAGATTAATCATTGGCATGAATTTTAAATTTTAAGAAAAGTAGGCTCTTTAGTTCGTCACGGAACTTCTTGTTATACTTGTGGTCACACTGTCCATATGCAAGGTTTTGACACTGATGTGTAACTATGTAACGGTCTGTTACTTCTTCAAGCAAAATTATATTTCCCGCAGAGATTTTGGTTGGTTCCTCAGTTTAGGAGCTGCAACAACACGGTCATATAGCCCCGTGTACTTTGGGTGAGTGTAGAAACCGTCTGATAAACGGTGTGAATTGTGATGGCTGTGTTAGTCTGTAATTCAGGTAAGGACTGCAGACGGTCAATTTCAAGCAGTAGTTCCTAATGTTGCTACCAGATACTACCATCAACGACACCTAGCTGTGAACTTGGCTACTAGATGACACCGCAACCAGCAACTCGCAACGAAGGTTGGAACTTCCCCTCCAAAGGAAAGCATACTGAGGGATTTTTCAGCGCTCTTAGAAAATCCGACGACATCGGCCGGCATTGAACCCGCGACCTTCTGCATAGAAGTTCAGCATGCTACCAGTTACGTCACCGAAGACGCTTCACACTTAGTCAGATGGAAATCTGAATCTGATATCGAGCAAGGGCGTTGTCATGGCAACGTCCGATGGCTCATCCGTCATCAATTTAGTAGTGTTGCCATGGCAACCTCTGATAGCTCTTGGCATTTTCTTATAATTCCGAAATCATTTTTCTCATCCCTTGGTGTAATGGTGGGTCATATCAAAAATTCTTTCAGACAAAAGTTTTAGGTAATTATTAGGGGAATATTGTCCATTTTGTACGGTTTTGATATTGTGCCTATTAAGAGAGATATGATTAATGTTTCCCGAAAAACCTTCTTTTTCCCCACCCCTTTGGTCAATGGTTGGTGCTATATTAAAAAAAACTCTACAAACATAAATTTTTGGCCTTTATCCGGCAGATAGTATGAACTTTGAACGGATTCGATATTTCACATATTAAGAGAGTTATAGCAATATTTCACTTTATCAAAAAAAAAAAAAAAAAAAGCCCCCCCATTTTCACCCCCTTCGACCGATTAAGCCCAGTAACGACCGAGATTTTATAGGTATACATATTCGGTAAAAAAATCAAAGTGATTGGTGCAAAATTACGGCAGTTATCGTGTCCACAAGAAACTGATATGCATATATATACAGGGTGTAACAAAAAGGTACGGCACAAATTGCAGGACACATTCCTCACACGTAGACGAAGAAATTATGTTATATGAACATGGGTCCGGAAATGCTTTGTTTCCATGTTATACCTCATTGTCTCCAACTCATTTATCATGGGGAAACATACAAGAACAGAACGTACCAGCATGCCACATGCACCTCTTACTCACAGGAAATGTTCAATATGCCCTACGTGCGCATTGATACATTCATATCAATCCACCGTCGAAGTTAATCTCGGATGCGCTGATGTATCTCTGGAGTACTGCATATGGTTTCGTAGCCTTCCATAATACAGGCACGGAGACTCTGAACATCTTGTACTGGGGTTCGATACACAAGAACTTGCAAATGCACTCACAAATAAAGTTCAGTGATTTTAGGTCCGGAGAGCATGGATGGTTGGTTCGTTCCTCAGTTTAGGAGCTGCGACAACGCGGTCATGTAGCCCCGTGTACTTTTGGTGTGTGTAAAATCTGTCTGATAACCTGTGTTAATTGTGATGGCCGTATTAGTGTGTATCTCTGTTTTTTAAATTCAAGTAAGGACTGCAACTCCGAATTTTTCAAAAAGTTCCTACTTTTGCCGCCAAACGCCACCGTCAACGACTACTAGGCCTAGTTCAGAACTTAGCTACAAGACGCCACCGCAGTCGGCTCTTGGCAACGAGCGTAGGAACCTAAGAGCGTTGCTTACATTCTTAACCTATACAATTTAGCTTCACACAGGTGTTATTAGTGGAAGGTTCTTTAACATGCCATAAATCTATGACATGGGACCACCGGCTTTACTTCCCCTCCGAAGGAAGGCATACTGAGGAGAGCGTGGAGGCCAGGCAATTGGTCCACCTGTACCTATCCATTTGTCACCAAATCTGTTATTTAGAAGCCGACGGACATAAGCACTAAAATGAGGAGGTGCTCCATCGTGCATGAAGTACATGTTTTGTCGCACAGCTAAAGGCACATCTGCAAAGTCGCATGACAACGGGGCCATGGAAAGCAAACCACTGGCGGTGCACCTACGTTAATGACAACGTAACTAGACGTAACCAAGAGTGCATGTACCCCACGATTCTAACGTTTTGTTCTTGTGTGATTCCCATGCGTAATGAGTTGGATACAATGAGGTGTAACATGGAAACAAAGCGTTTCCGGACCCATGTTCATATCACTTAATTTCTTCGTCTACGTGTGAGGAATGTGTCCTGCAATTTGTTCCGTACCTTTTTGTTACACCCTGTATATATATATATACATAAATTATATATAAACTTTTGAACTGACGGTGGTTTTGGGGTCTGGGGGATGTGAATCGCGAAGATATGTCGACATTTTCCGGAAGTCGAAACATGGGACCCATTGCAATAGTTAGCTTTCTAATGAAATCCAACCCCAAAACATGTGGGTGGAAATGTTTTGAGAAAAAGTTGATTTGATTGAGCAATATACTATGTCATAATAAGTTATTAAGTTAATTTGATTAATGATAAAGAGTTGATGTGTACGAGAAACATGTAATGCAAATTATTAATAAACAACAACTTACTGTGGTGTCGTTGGTTTCATATGCATTTCACAAATCCTCATTGTTGGCAGTGTTGTCGACCACATCGATGTGTACATCGGTGGGTTGTACGAGCCATGTGGGTTGCCTACTTTTACTCCTGCGAAGCTAACGCCATCTATGCGCCGTACTCAGAAACAGCCTGTCCGCCATCTTGTTGTAAAGGCCAGTTGGTTAACAATAGGGAGGTGCTTGCATTTTGGTTGATAAAACTTAGAAAGTAGCCTTTTCATCGTTGAATTCGAGATGGTATGCTGTGCAATTGTTGCTTGTCACACTAGGACCAACAAGGATAGAGCTGATCACAATGAGGGTGTACGTTTCTTCAGCAAACCGTCAGTGATAAAGAACCAATGCGAACTCACGAAAAAACGAAGCGAGAGACGCCGAGCACTGTGGCTTTCTCGCATAAATCGGTAAGACCTGAGAGATTGCGGTCATCAGCCCCACGTATTTTGGGTGTACGTTGAATTTGTCTGATAAAATTTGTCACTGTGGTAACTGCAGTAATCTGCACTTAGATTCCCTCCTCAGCATTCCTGGAAGTGGTTTTACGTGGTTTCCCCACTTCTACTCCAGGAAAATGCTGGGATGATTCCTAACTTAAGGCCACGCCCACCTCCTTCCTGATACTATTCCCAATTTACAAATACAGGCATTAATACAGCCATCACAATTACACAGGTTATCACACACAATTCACACTCACACACCCAAATGACCACGATGTCACAGCCCTTATGCAACAACAACAACAACAACAACAACAGCAAAAAAAGCGAGAAAGCGCTACGCTCCAGCTTTTAAACGGGTGATACCGAGCTCCGCTAATGAGTTCTCTCCACGGGGGTCAATTAGGAAAATCCTAACAGGGGAAGTTGCCTGAGGCGTGTTTCACTGTCCCCCACTCCAAACTGGACGTGAAGGTAGTAATATTAACGGAATGTGTCAACCTGCGATGATCTTCACTATCTACCCTTGCTATCTCAAACACGTAGTCCATACAACTCATTAGAAATTCTAGGCGTACTACACAAATCAATATGCACATTTTAATTTGTATGTTGTAGCTTTGTAAAAATGTTATCATATGAAAGTTATAACCAGCAGTATGAGCATTACAACGAGATTCTGCTACAAGGTGCAAAACTGCAGACAAAAGCTTTACTTCCACTGACAGTTCGTGGAGTTAACGTTAAAACTTGGACGGTATGAAAATAATCAAATTCATCTTCTTAGTATTTTCATTCAATCAAGACGAAGTACTGGTATAAGAACAAAATTGAATGTAGAAATTTTATGACACATCGTTTAAGTCTTAAGAGAATAAAAATAACCTTTACCACAAGGTCTCTTAAAGTCTGCAAATGTGTAAATTGGGGGATCAAAGTGAAACGATCATGGTGGGGGGGGGGGGGGGGATTGTGTTTAAATGTACCTCCTGTATTAGTCCAATAACTAACCAAAATACTCATTCTACTAATATTTCATATACCAACCGCTTTTTTTTTTTTTTTTTTTTTTGGTGGGGTGTGAAATTTGTCACCGCACTGGTAGCCCCGCTAAACTACATTTAGTGGCAGTATACCTAAATGAAACCTTGTTATGGTCACATTGCATTACATTTCATTTGCATATTCCTTGTTGGTGCACACTGTTTCTTGAAGATACTTAGTTGAGTTTATTCTCGACTTATCCATATATTTTGGCCCATCAATGTCCAAGTATTTCATTCAACCTATAAATATACTTGGCAAATTGAATTATGATATGAAATAAATCACCCGTTTGGACAGCTAGTTCTACAGAGCTAACCCAGAAGTAGGATCCTCTGGTTTTATTCGAGGTTAGTTAGTTCGATTGTTTTATCTTTTATAAAACATATTTACGGTGTTCGACCATCTGGAAACAACATATTGTAACCACAAATATATTTCATCAGGACTCTTTATAAGGTTAGATGACTTCAAAAATCTTACGCATTGTTCCATATCAGTATGCCTGGCTGGAAACAACATCCCATAGCATCCATCAGCGACATCCGTTTCAATATATAATAATAATAATAATAATAATAATAATAATAATAATAATAATAATATCATATGGCCTCGGGTGCCGGGTGCAAGCTTTGTTATTTGACACCCACAGGGTAGCTTGCATGTCGAATTTTGTTGTTCCTTGAAGCACTATGAAAGTCAAGGAGGTTAGATATCTAAGCTCCTTGACACTATAGCGCTTTCTAGTAGAGAAATGAGGAACTTTGTGTTGGCGGAAAATCCCGAGATTAATTTTGTCATTATGAACACGGCCTACTGAATTCAAATGGGTTCTTTGACATGCCAACATCGTATGACATGTCGTAATTTTTGCCGCTTTTCAAAAATCACTTACCCCGGCCAGGAGCGAACCTGCAAGCTTGGGGGTTAGTAATCCGACACTATAACCACTCACCCACCGTGGCAAGCAATATATTATTATTGAGCCGTATTGAAGAAATCTAGTCTAATATAGGCCTAATATAGAAAGTTTGGGTTCAACTAGAACTTTTTTCAAGGTTAGAGGACTTTATCAGTCAAAAATTGTTCCGCATTTCACCAATTCTTTATACGTGGAAACAACATCTTTTTGCAATCAATGGGAGATCCGATTCATTATACTGAACCATAATGAAGAAGTATAATGTAGACAATCTATTAAGGTAGATTTATATTAACTTTAGTCTTGTTTCGTTTATGTATTTTTCTTGTTTTTTTGTTACCTTTCATTTTATTTAAATTTTAATGTGTACTTTGTAAAGATATCCATTTTCACTTAGGCATTTCTTAACATAGTTTTTAAGATTATTTTATTATTTCAATCTACGCTGACGATTATCATTGTATACCGAAACATGCACGAATTAATTTAAATATTAAACGTCTTTTAAGTGTTTGACAAGGCGGCTATTATAATTTGAGATTAATATAATGAAAACCAAAATGTTAATGTCTATATCATTATAAAGCTTATAAAACAGGTTACAACGTTAATACTGAGAGCTCTCCGTTATTTTTTGACGGAGGTCCAGGTTTTATTCCCGGCTCTGCCAAGAAATTTAATTCTGGTCTATGGGTTGGAATGGGGTACACTCAGCCTCGCGAGGATACACTGAGAAGAGATGGGTTCAATTCCCACCTCAGCCATCCAGGAAGTTGTTTTCTGTGGTTTCCCCACTTCTACTCCGGGCAAATGCTGGAAGGTTCCTAACTTAAGGTCACGGCCACCTCCTTCCCAATCATCCAGTCTAGTCTGCAAGCCTCTGTTTGCGAACAAGTCACCTCCATGATCCACTATTAGCAGTTAGTACTGCGGCCTCCTCTGCTTCTACACCTCTACATTGAAATCGTTCAACACTGAATCTAACCATCGCCTCTTAGGTCTACCTCTACTTCTCTTACGCTCTACAGCCGAACTATTTAACCTCTTAGGTAATCTCTCCTCCCCCTTTCTCTTCACATGACCCCACCATCTGAGTCGGCTCATACGAACATCTGGCGTGTTTATTTCTAACTGATCCTGTTTCTCTTCATTTACATACAACAATACTGAAATGTTCCGTCTATAAAAATAGTTTCCCTTTTACACAAGTATTTCAAATTTGATGCAGTAAAAAACATAGTAATGTTATTCTCTCTGTCTTTTACCAGAAGCATATTTTCTTTTAGTCGGCCCCGTGGTGTTAGGATAGCGCATCTGCCTCTCACCCGGAGGCCCAGGTTCGATTCCCGGCTCCGTCAGGGATTTTAGAAACTGACGTTAGAGCTGGAACGGGGTTCACTCAGCCAATATTAATGGCCGAGGGGACCCGATGCGCTGATCACGCGTCACCCCATTATCTGCAGGCCAAATGGCAGGGCAGCGGTCTCTTGGTAAGCCTAGGCCCTTCACGGGCTGTAGTGCCAGGGGTTATTATTATATTTTCTTCTAAGTTCGATCGAATGTCCATAATGGCTAGAGTATCATGAACTTCTTGCTTATTTTGAGGCAGAGTTGGTAAGTTTCTCAGTCGCAATATTATTTTAAATCCTCTCTAAGCCATTTGATAGTAAATTATCAGACAAGTGCTTAGGGGCAGCAAGTATATCCTTTCTCATCAACTTCGATGGCCGTTCACATATATTGTCACGTACATTTCTTTTTACACTGTTCGAAATAAATTCTTGATTAATCGTCGTACATGGTTCGTGATTGTGAGACCCACATAACAGAAAGTTACCACCATTTGTAAATAAATGGGCAGAACATTCCTTGACACCTCCACTGTTGGCCCCATTTTGACAACTCACACTTATGAAATTTATAGTTTCCTATAATTCTCAATTCTCCAACTCTTTGACTGTACATGGATAACATGTTCACTGCACTGATTATATCTACAGATACCCCAGGGGGTCCAGGTGTATGTAGCTGTCAGTCAACTCATGACTTACAAACATTTCAGGAGAGGTTGCCTACCCCCACTCTCTTCCCAAACCCATTAGCGTGAGCTGACAGGACTGTTTGGGTTTAACCTAATCAGCGGAGTTCGACCATCCCGTTTTAAACTTGCCTCCGAGGGAAGCTGACCAACCCAGCACAAGGTCAAACATATTGGCCTAGGTATAACTCGTGTGATATTTTTGAGGCAGTAGTAGGTCGGAACGCGAGGTGACCTGTTTTGGTATTGCAGGACGATCGACGGGAACACGAGTTCTTTCTTATCGGGAGGCTGTAAGAATTCGCGGCATAATGTTATTCCGAGGAGGTGTTATAAGTCATTCTATGAGTGAAAATATTATTCTATAGTGTGTGTTAACTGGCATGAAGACTAATCAAACGCACGAGGGCCATAATATCGTTACGTGTTGCCCCTAGTGGCACTTTCGTTAACTGGATTACGGTGGGTAGAAGCACAACACAATTGTTCCTTTAAAGAAATGTTAGGTTTATTGCAGGTCAGAAATAAGTTACAGTACACCATAAACACTTGGAAACAACTGGGCAGTCTCAGTCAGGTTCCTCCCTTATGGAGTTCACTCGCCTCCTTTTCACTAATGAGTCCGGTGAACTCGACTAGAAGTAATGGCACTCTCTCTCAAGTAAACGAGCCACACTCACTTATTCTGAATGTACACTGTCTCGCCGTCCGCAGGCTAGGAAAACAGTCCACTGCGTTTCGCAATCCACACAGCACTTCACCGCACTGCAATAGCCTCACTTGGGTTTCGTAATTTCGCACGACACGTCACCAACTATTGTCGCACTCGCTAAAAACACTGTTCCTCCCTCGCTGGTGAGGCCGCTTTATATAACGAGGCTGGAGACTCGATGGATGTTTCCAGAATTGACCAGGGTTCACACCTTCTCGAGAATTCCAACACCTGTAGGGCCACGAATATTCGAGACGGTCTCTTTTGTAGTGCCTGTCTTCAATGTTGCGCAAATCGCAGGTAACACACAGTCAGGATAGCCTGGGGTGGCCTGAGTCACGCGCGGGGCGACGAAGCTGTCTAGCATTCGCTCCACCACCCCCTTCCTAAAAGGACTGATCGTCCCGATCAGTCATTGGTCCGTCTGTGTCCCTCCGTAGGCTGCCAGGCGATCTCGATGCACGATCTTCATCTTCGCCCTCGGGCTCAGCTGGATCCCGTAGACGACATCGTTGATCCGTTTCACGACTCGGTAGGGTCCTCCCGGGACATCTGCAGTTTCGGTGACAATCCTTTCTTCCGTAATGGAGTGAAGAGCCAGACAAAGTCGTCCTCGTGGAATCCGCCGGCGTCCGTCTGCTGGCCGTATCGGGTCTTCATTCGGTCAGTCTCGATCCGCAGTCTCCTCCTTGAGAACGCGTGCACGTCTTCCAGTCAGTCGACCGGTTCTTGACAATAATGGCTTACCGGGACCGGATCGTCCCCAGGTCGGCCGAAGGCAAGGTCGGCAGGTAGACGGAGTTCCCTCTTAAACATGGCCCGGGCTGGCGTGCACCCGGTGGCTTCATGCACGGCAGCGCACTAGGCCAGGAAAAATAGTGGAAGGTGTCTGTTCCAATCACTCTGGTGTTCGCTGACGACTACCCGGAAATGGTTCTCGATGGTGTGATTGAATCGCTCCACCATTCCGTCGGATTGGGGGTGTAGCGGCGTCGTCCTTGTCTTCCGGATTTCCAGCAGCTGACATAGGTTCTGGAACACCTGCGACTCGAAGTTCCTCCCTTGGTCGGAGTGCAGCTCCAAGGGTACTCCGTACAGGCTGACGAATTCCTTCATCAGGGTCTCTGCGATCGTCGCGGCTTCTTGGTTTGGGAGTGCATACGCCTCTGGCCATTTGGTGAAGTAGTCGCTGACGACCAATATGTAGCGGTTCCCAGCCTCGCTCAACGGTAATGGCCCAGCAACATCGATGGCCACTCTCTCCATGGGGCTGCCCACATTGTAGGTCTTCAGTGGGCCCCTTCGTCTTCGTCCTGGGCCCTTGCTGGCTGCGCAATCGTGGCACCTCGCGCAGTGGTTCTCCACGTCTGCTCGCCATCCGATCCAGTAGAACCGCTCCCTCAGCTACTCCAGGTTCTTCTTTATCCCTAGGTGTCCACCAGATGATCCTCCATGGCCTTCCTTCAGGACTTCCTCCGTCATAGCCTTCGGAACAACGACTAGTTCC
Organism: Meconema thalassinum; assembly: GCA_946902985.2. Lineage (NCBI taxonomy): Eukaryota > Metazoa > Arthropoda > Insecta > Orthoptera > Tettigoniidae > Meconema > Meconema thalassinum. The sequence goes on from OX336390.1 coordinate 745,962,125, forward strand.
CGAGATGTCTTCCCGTCGGTGCTCTCCCAGGTACGGCAGATGAGGCCATCCCTTACAATCAGCGAGTCCCACTGCACCCAGTAGGACTTGAACTTTGGGCTGCAGTCGCTCACAATGTTCCACTCGGGTCTGTGATGACAGGCCCTCTTCCATTCGGCTATCAGTCCCAGGTCATCATCTTCTGCTTGTGCCCGCGTGAAAGATTCGCGGCTCCTGCTCCCTTGAAGTCCACGGTAGTCCTTCGGCACTGTATCCCGGTGTTCTCCTCCCTTCTGGCACAGAAGGTGTAGTCTTCGGGGCACGGTCTTCGTGACAGGGCGTCGGCGTTAGAATGCAGTTGGCCTTTCCTGTGCTGGATCTCAAAGTTGTACTGTTGAAACCTCTCTAACCATCGCGCGAGTTGACCCTCGGGCTACTTGAAGTTCAGGAGTCACCGCAGGGATGCATGGTCGGTCCTGATGAGAAATTCCTGCCCGTACAGGTATTTGTGGAAATGTTCAATGGTCTTCACGATGGCGAGCAGTTCCTTCCTGGTGACGCAGTAGTTCCTCTCTGGGTTTGACAAGGCTTTGCTGAAGTAGGCCACTACTCTCTCCTAGCCGTCTACTACTTGCGACAGGACTCCCCCTATACCAAAGTCGCTGGCATCGGTATGGACGATAAACCTCGTTCCAGGTCTGGGGTGGGCCAGAATAGGTGCGGAGCACAGAGCCTGCTTGAGTTGTTCGAAGGCACTGTGGCATTCTCCTGTCCACGTGAAGAGTTGGTCCTTCTCAGTCAGTCGATGCAGTTGTTTGGCGATGTCGGCAAATCCTCTCACGAAGCGACGGTAATAGGTGCGGAGTCCCAGGAAGCTTTGTAGTTGGGACTTGTCCTTCGGAACTGGCCACTCCCTCACACCTGCGGTCTTCTCTGGGTCGGCGCGCACCCCTTCCTCGGAGACGATATGCCCAAGGTACTGGACCTGCTTCTGGAAGAGCTGACACTTCTTGGGGCTCAACTTCAGCTGGGCAGCCCGTAGCTTCATCAAAATCTCCTTCAGGTTACTGTAGTGCTCCTCGAAGCTTCTCCCCAGAACGATGACGTCGTCTAGGTAGACCAGGCAGGTCTTCCAGTGTAGTCCCCACAGAATGGACTCCATTAGCCTTTCGAAGGACGCAGGGGCGTTGCACAACCCGAACGGCACGACGGTGAACTGCCGGAGTCCGCTGCCCACAGTAACGCCGTTTTCTCGCGGTCCTTCGGGTGGACCTCCACCTGCCAGTAGCCACTCTTCAAATCTAAGGTGGAGAACCATCTTAATCGTGATATGGTGTCCAGCGTGTCGTCGATCCGGGGTAGAGGGTAGCTGCCCTTCTTCGTGACGTCGTTCACCCGCCTGTAGTCCACGCAGAACCTGATGGAGCCGTCCTTCTGAACTAGCACGACCGGAGAGCTCCAAGGACTATGTGATGGCTCGATTACCCCCCCTGCTCCTTCATTTCTTCCACCATCCGGTCGACTTCAGCCTTCTAGGCGAGCGGGACACGTCGGAATGGGGCCCTAATCGGTGCGCTGCCCCCAACGTCGATTCTATGCTGGACCAAGCTTGTCCTGCCGAAGTCTTTGCTCCCCACGGAGAAGACATCCTGATATTCGCGTAGCAGGTCCCGAAGTTGGCGTGATTGTTCCTCGTCTAGATGGTCCTGGGCTCCTTGATACAACTTCTGTAGTTCTTCTTCGGTTGTCCGTCTGCAGGTGTCCGTCCGTCGTGTCTGTGATGCGGGCAATCCAGGTAACGGGCTCGCAGACTCCTAGGTTGGTGTCCCGGTGAACCGTAATGTCGTAGTCGTTCAGGTTGGACAGGCGGGCGTACGGCCGAGGCGTCGTGTTGATGAGGGTCTTGGCAATTAGCAATCCTTTTGTCTGGATGTCCTCATATTTTGGCTCGATGACAGCCGCCACTCCCTCAGCAGTTCCGTCGACAATTACGGGAGCGCTGACCTCCGTCCTGGCGGGAACGATGACGTCCTCCCTCAGCCTTATTCGTCGTGCGGTGACGGCCTCATTAGCTGGTTGCAAAGCAAGTTCTTCACCTCCGTAGCGGAGAGTGTTGGTGCTCAGGTCCAAGATGATCATGTTCTGGTCCAGGAAGTCCAGTCCGATGATCACATCGTTTGCTACATCAGCCACGAGCACTGGATGCTTCACCGCCCGCCGACCAATGACTAACTCCAGTGATGCTTCGCCATGTACCAGTGCGGACTGTCCAGTCGCGGTTATTAGCTGGAGGTTCCTTTGTGTGGGTTGCACTCTCCACTTCGGGATCACGGTGGGATTGACGATGGTCTTTGACGCTTCCGTGTCGATCAGCATGGGCCAGCTTACTCCGTGACGACTCCGTTGACCATCAGGCTGCTATTGTCCCTCCGTAACTTCGTCACACGAACTTTGACTGCCGGGGGTTGACGACTGTCACAAGCCGACCTTTGCCCCCCCCCCAAGGCTGGCTGGTACTCGTTTTCCTGGGCCGCGCGGTTTCCCTATGACTGACTATCCCGACGGAAACCCTTGGCGGCGGCAAACACCGCAGTCCTTGCTCAGGCGGCCCTTCTTACGGCAGGTCCAGCAGGTCGGTAGTCGTCTTCCGGGCCGCCTCTCTGGACGTCCTTCGGCTACGTCGTTGTTGGTTGTACTGCGACTCTTGAAGAACCGGCCTAGCGCCTCCATCAGTTCATCGGCCAGGGGCTTGGTCTCGTCCGCTTTGGCTGGTTCGTCGACGTCCACTTGACGCACCCGCGCGTGCATTCTAGATACCTGCTTTGCCGTCTCGAACTCAAATGCGTGGCTCAGCTCATCTGCAAGTGTCTTATTGCGCGCAAGTCGAAGTGCCAGTTGAGTATCAGAGTCCTGCAGTCCGTCAATGAAGGTCTGTGTCGCAATCTGTTCTAGAAAGTCGGCCGGCGCTGTTGGATATGAGAGCCTTACGAGGCGTGCGATGTCCGTCTCGAACTCCTGCAGGGTTTCCGCGTTCTTTTGTAGCCGGGTCCGGAGCTGCATCTGGTAGACCTGCTGAAGATGGCTATCTCCATATCGGCGATTAGTGAAGCGTAGTCCTGGGATCCAGTCGGGATGGCCTGAAAGACGTTAAGGGCGTCCCCTCTCAGCGCTACAATGAGAGCTGTAGCCTTTTCCGTGGTGTTCCAGTTGTTTATGGAACAGGCTGCCTCGAACTGACGTAAGTAGGTGCTCCACGGGACCTTTCCGTCGAAGGTTGGGGCGTCATTCAGCTCTGTCCCGTTCCTGATATTCCCGGTGTAACTGTGGGCGGGCGTTGGCGAAGCTCGGCAACTTCCTCTAGAGCTTTGATTCTCTCATCCACCCCCGTCGGGGGGCGTCGGCGCAGCTCGGCAACTTCCTCTTGTAGAGCTTTGATTCTCTCTTCCACCCCCGTCAGTGGGCGTCGGCGCAGCTCGGCGAATTCCTCCTGAAAGGCGTCGAACTTCTTTTTCACTGCCGTGACTTCCTCACGTAGGCCCTGGCAGACGGTGTTGACTTCCTCCCGCAGACCCTGTTCCAATTTCTTCAGGTCCTGTGCTAACTTATTTTGACCGTTTCTAATTTGCAGTTGGGACCTTTGCTAAATTCTTCTGGCCGACTTCTAATTTGGAAGTTAAGTCCTCGGTTAAATTCTTCTGGCCGTCTTCCCTCTTCTTCTGACCGGCCTCCATCTTGGTTCCCATGCCTCTTAACTTTTCTAGCAGTGCTTGCAATTGCGCTTCCATTTTAGTTGTTTTTCTTGTAAAGGGCATGCACTCACAGGAAAATTAGAGAACTGTGGTAAAATGACCTGCTCGGGGTTTGAAACCAGGACTTTCAGGTGTTGTGCTTGTGTTCGTAATCCGGCTTCTGACACCAGTTGTTACGTGTTAGCCCTAGTAGCACGTTCGTAAATTGGATCACAGTAGGTAGAAAGCACAACACAATTGTTAGGTGTATTGCAGGTCGGAAATAAGTTACAGTACACCATAAACACTTGGAAACCATTGGGCAGTCTCAGTCAGGTTCCTCCCTTATGGAGTTCACTCACCTCCTTTTCACTAATGAGTCCGGTGTCTTCGACTAGAAGTAACGGCACTCTCCCTCAAGTAAACAAGCCACACTCACTTGTTCTGAATGTACACTGTCTCGCCGTCCGCAGTCTAGGAAAACATTCCACTGCGTTTCGCAATCCACACAGCACTTCACCGCACTGCAATAGCCTCACTTGGGTTTCGTAATTTCGCACGTCACGTCACCAACTATTGTCGCACTCGCTAAAAAACACTGTTCCTCCCTCGCTGGTGAGGCTGCTTTATATAGCGAGGCTGGTGACTCGATGGATGTTTCCAGAATTGACCAGGGTTCACACCTTCTCGAGAATTCCAACACCAGTAGGGCCACAAATATTCGAGACGGTCTCTTTTGTACTGCCTGTCTTCAATGTTGCGCAAATCGCCGGTAACACACAGTCACGATAGCCTGGTGCGGCCTGAGTCAAGCGAGGGGCGACGAAGCTGTCTAGCAATGGTAACAGAAGTGGTGAACGTTATACAAAACTACTTAAATGAGCCGAAATGCCTTTTTTAATGGATAATAATATAGTAGAAATGCTGTGGTAATAGATGTTTTCTCCTCAGTTTTCTATAACCCAACCACAATCCCCTTTTTAGATCACGACTTATGTAGTATGATTCCAGTTGTGTCCGCCATAATACACGTGAATTATGGGACAAATACAATATTGCCAACCCCGCGCATACGGTACTACTCATCAATAACCTTTATCCGAATCAATGATTTTTGCCGCGTTAGCTAGTACACTGACTTAGGAGATGTCATGGGATAGTCACCTAATAGCCTCTGGCAGCTCAACATATCGCAGAACATCAAAGTCTCTTCCATACCAGGAACATGCACCCCAGACCATAACAGAGACACCACTTCCCTGGACCACACCTTCGAGGCAGGCGGAATCCATCGATTCATGTAGTCTGCGCCATACACGGTGCCTCCCATTGGCATGGTGCAATTGAGGCGCTGGGTGCAATAACCACTTAAGTGGACTTAAGTCATTTTTCCGGCGAATGCAGTTTTGTAATCCCCAATGTGTTCTTCATCTATCCTCCAAATATTATTTCGTTATGTCAACTCTAGATGGCAGGAGCTTGCATTATATACAGCTGTGTAGCAAGTCGTTCTTCCGGCGAACAGCTTGGCCGACTTAGGCGCTTCAAGCGCCGGTATCGCACACGCGCGGGAATCAGTGAGTGTTGTCTTGTAACTGTTGCGTGTGGTATTGTTATTGTTATTCTGTCAAGATGTGTGATCAGTCGGATGATAGTAAACATGAGAAGTTAAATGAAGGATCGGATTTGGAAATGCAGAATAAAGGAAAGAAGAGATTACTTTATCGAGACTCTTGGAAACGCGTGCAGAACAAAGCCAAGAGGAATCGTGGTGATAGCTATGCGAGTTCTATTGGCAAGAAGGTTTCCAAGAAAGTATTTAGGTCCACTGAAAATTGTTGCAAGAGAAACTGCCACTCATTTTTCCCCAAAGAAAATCACTGGAGATTGCAGATGCACTTAAGCACATATTAGAGAAAGAGACTGTAGAGGAAGAAAGTGAACTGCAAAGTGAAATCAGTGAGGCTGAGGAAACCATTGAATGTCCATAAACTCCTGTTGCTTTATTATTATTATTATTATTATTATTATTATTATTATTTAAATACAGTTTTACTTCACTTAGTCTATCTTATCAAGGCAATGCCGGTGTATATCTATTCATTTAATCATTATTTTCTGATTGAAATTCGGTAAACAGAACCCGAGTTCATGCATGAATGTAACCATACTAAGCCTTATCTGCATATCCGTCTGAATTTAAATGTACTAATTACACAGGATTATAAAAATGGCTGTGTTTGGACACCTTTTAATTTCTTTTTATGTAAAATAAATGCAGTGATACTTTCAAAAGTGCCTTATTAAAATAATAGTATCAAAATTACGTTTTTGGTGTTAATTTTATATATTGTTGTACCCCTTGGGTACGCTACCCCCATCCCCTAAGGAAAATCTATAAAAATCCCAAAACTACAAACTTCTGATCTAAAGTCCTTATAAAATACCACCTACAAATTACATGAAGAACAATTAGCACATACAGGAAATCGGGTAGCCTCGTACCACAGGCAATGACCTGAAAGAGGTGCACGACTCGGGAGGAATGTAAGGATTCTGCCGAGCGTGCACACCAAAGCTATAAGAACCCCAGAGGTCAAGTGCCGGGATCATCAATCATTCAGTCCTCACTCAGTGCACCGACGTGTTGAACCTCTGCTGTCTACAGGCCGCGTAAGTGTCTTAGCGATCTACACACTAACCAATACACTACACACTCCCTTCCCCCTGTGCTTGGATTGTATTTATTTCTTATTAACTATTATTTTGAACTGCTAGCTCTATCAGTGTATCTCCAGGTAGAGATACACATTAAACTCATAAATAATAGAAGCCACTGGTCTCACTCTTTTATTTATTTAGTTAGTAAGTTCCTACCCTAATAGATTCCACTTTAGGTAGGACTTAGAAATAGCCTTATTGCGTACTTGCTTATTCGCTGCTTGCATTCAGCTGAGCGTCCTTGCTCCGCGCTGACCACAGCGAACTCTCCACTTACTTGCGTGCTTACGGCTCCCTGCAGACCGCGTGGCGCCGTCGTTGCGCTTTGGTTTATAACTTAATAGCTCTTGCAAACTACCCCCTTACCTAGAACTATCCCGTCAAACAGTACATTGGGGAGTTCTCCTGGATGATCGCACGATCGATCTCCATTCATAAAACATTCCTTACCTCTTACAGTTTTCGCCAAGCTCAACCCCCATTTTAGACTAATTTCATCCCCTAGATTTATTATTTGTACAGGCATCCCTCACAGGTACCTTACAAATTGGAGGAGGCAAGGGGTACCGCGACGTTGTTTTAAAGCAACGTCTAAGGGAGTTCAGACAACGAACTTCCGCGGGCAAGATCCCTAGACCTCGTGCTAGCCAAGCAAACGCCACCCAAAATTGGGAAAATTTTTTGAGACATAGGATTAGACAAAATCTTTATACCCAACCCAAGCCCGCCCCGCTAGGAAATACATTTTAAACGCCACCCTTACCTAACCATACATAATTTATATCCTTATAAATACGCCCTTACAGAAGGACGTACAGCAAAGACCCATGCTCAAGTTCAAAAAACCTAGTAAGGTCCACCGTGTATTTAGGGATACAGCACACACCCTAGCCGCTGCCACCAGACCCCTACGCCCTAAAATCCTGGTTAAGAACCCTGACCTAATAACAGAAAATAACGTAGGCCAATTACTTGAGGAACTTGAGGACGCAGTTATACATATTAACTCAAATACCCAAAAGCAATCAGACAACGTCCCAACACACGGGCACAGACACAGAACGCCCAACAGTCGTCCCCAGATAACGGTGATAGTGACGACTTAACCCCCACATTACCACAAGCTTTATTACAACACCTTAGTGACACACAGCAGACCTATAACGGGTTGCAAGTCCTGTTACAACAGCTAGACGAAATTCCACACAACTCATCAAACGGGAAGCTATTTGCAGATATAAACACCATTGCAGCAACCCTAGGCGGACAAATTAACAAGGCGCTTTCCGCACTACAGGAGGTTAATATTATACACGACTTGTCGCTAGATAATATCCAGGGGACGGAGCAATTTCATCCTCAGGAGGCTCCACACTCTACCCCTAACCACCCAGGCACTTCCCAAAGCAGAAATACACATATTACACCAATTCAGATTCACCACCAGCCCCTAAGCCACGTACACTCTAACGTTGCATTACCGAACGGCGACTTAGAGTCCCCAGTTGAGCGTAACCCCATATCCACCCCCAACACCTCCTACAGCTCGAATATGGCCATGCCTACGAAGTATCCCATGATACAACCCACTAGATACCCTGGTGACTAAGAGGACCCCGAGGAATATCTAAGAGCCTTCAATCGAACGGCTAAGATTAATGGTTGGACGGATGAGGACAAGAAACGCCTCTTACCAGCCTACCTCACTAAATCGGCCCTCACATGGTATGAACTCCATGAAGCCACCTTGGCAGATGCCACGTGGGAACAATTTTCAGCTGCCCTCATCAACACATTTCAGTTGACCCCCGATGAGGATGATTTATATGACAAAATCCGGGCTCATACACAAGGTCCCACGGAAGGCACACAAGCGTACATTAATGCCAAATTATTAATGTGCGAGAGATACAATAAGCACATGCCAGACAAGCAAAAAGTACGGCTCCTCATGCATGGTATGCGCCCTACCTTAGTTGACAAGCTGTGTACATTACAGAGCAACACAGTGCTTGAATTGCAAGCAAACATCAGATTCATTGAAGAGGGCAATAAAATGACCCAAAAAGCCGTGGATCAGCACATCCGTACAGACAACGGAGATTTGCATCAACAGATCCGCGATCTGACTAAACAGATGCAAGAAATGCAAATCACGGCCATCCACGCTAGCCCTAAAGCACGACCTCATGGGGATGAACATAGGAATACATGGCGAGTGCCAAAGGGAAAGCAACAGGGTCAAAGTAAACCTACCCACCCCCATTGGCATAATACACCCCCGGTAAGAGAGGCAAATTATTATTCGCAATACCAGGAGGAAGTGCCACGCCATAACGAGTCCCATCCCTTCCCGCGGACACAGTATCCGACAAATACTCGCCCACGCGGCAATCCATCCCCAGACCGCACACCAAACCGTCATCCCCAATATAGGGACGACCGAAACTGGCAGCGCAACCAAAATGCCAGATACGCACAACCACCCAATGCCACTCAATACCGTCGGCCAAACACACCCCCGCAGCATGAGCGGTATGAGCCTCAACATGAAAGGCCTCCCCCGGTATACCCTCAATACGTCCCTGTCCAAAGAGAGAGAGGACCGGAGGACTATCCGCTGCCCGACCACCCTCCACGGGATGCACGAAGGCGATCAACCTCGCGTGATAGACGCGGCTTGCTCCCCAACCCCCAATATCAGCCCCGGCCAAACAACTGGCGAAACGAGGCGCCCAGGGGACAGCCTCGTTACACCGAAAACAGCGGTTATTCCCAGCAAAAAAAACTTCTAGATAGGGAAGGGCCAGCACCCACAAAATCGGATAACCCTTCCCTGGTAACCAATAGTCGTTCAAGTCCACCCTCGAAGAGCGAGTCCACTGCTAAAGCCAGAAAACCGAAAGTCCCCCCAGCTGTCGCCCGTCAGACTACAGAGCAGGAAATCCCTCCCCGATCGCAGCTCCAGGAACATACGGTCAAAGGGGACGGGAATTGCCTTTTCAGAGCGCTTAGTTTTCTGCTCCATAAAACTGAGGACCAGCATAAAGAGCTCCGAACGCAGCTGGTCATGTATGTCATGACACATTGGGACGATTACAAGTATTTCCTCGCCGACGGTAATGATGCCTTATTCCCCAATAAATATGCATATGGGGATTATATGCACCGAGATGGCACTTACGCAGGTGCAACAGAGATTACCGCCCTAGGCCACGTCCTTAAGACCAACATCCATGTATACACACTGGACAAAATGGCACCAATTTTCTCTACCGTAGGATATGACAAAAACCTACACCTCTTGTTCACGGGAAATTCGAATACGGGTCACTACAGCCCTCTCACCAACACATCACCTCACAAACCTCAACCAGCCACCCCTCAGATTGGGAAGAAGCACACTAAAGGCATATTAAAGAACAGAAGTAACATTACCACCCCTCAAGACGCTTCCACAGATAGCATAGTTAAGTTACCCGTGATAAACCCACCCATATTGATTCTACCCGTGGACACAAGCGGCCCGACCACTAAACCAGCTGCGGAAAAGCCGGTGACTTTTATCGCCACTGGCGCAAGCAAAGTATTTTCACAGACAACCGAATATAAACCCACAACCACTCACACGAACCGGCCCTTTAGGACACCACTGCCCAGGCTAGGATTAACATCACGGGATAGTAGACATAATTATAGATATTTATCGAGCCACCGAAAGCTCAAGAGAATGCTGCGGACTACACAAGTGGCAGATAGACATGACACAGCTGAAGTGCGATTCCCAGTTTCACGGGACTCAGCAAAGCGTGTCAGGTTCAGTGATCAGGCCACAACACCGCGTTTGCTCGACACACATAATAGACCGGTAGAACACACATTCTCGCAGGATGCGATAAAAGGCGATAAAAACAAATCACCGTCCCAAAATCCCATGGTTCCAATAATCACATACACTCTTAACAACATGTATACTGCACAAGATGGACACAATATTACAGCCCTATCTAGCCCGGCCAAAATTAACGGGTACCAAATTCAAATTTTAATTGATACCGGGTCAGCTACTTGCTGTGTAAGCAGTAAATACATCAACGGCGAGCGCATACGCAAGATGCCTATTAACACTTGCCTTGTGGCTGCCAACTCGCAAACCATTCCATGCTTAGGCATTACGGATGTACATTTGCAAATAGGCTCCTTTGAAACCAGTTTTCCCATGTTCGTCATTAAAGACCTTTCCGTCCCGGGAATCATTGGCACGAACTTTCTTGCCAAGTTCGAAGCCAACATCAGCTTTGTCACTAATAACATGCGATTAGTGAACGGAGACCTTATTACCACACACCCAATATCGTATGCCCGGGACACATACAATCCACGAGCGCATCGAGACGCGCAAGCACACCTGGTCTCTCCGTTGGTTACCATAGTACCGCCAACGAACACAAGTGCTGACACAAACACGCCCGCCACTGGGGAAACACAGTTACTAACCCCAGAGCAGAATACAAAACTTGAAAATCTATTACAAGAATATCAGGATATTTTTGCCCATTCCCTTGCAGATTTAGAGGTGACCGACTTAATTCACCACCGTGTGGAATTAACCAGTGATACTCCCGTTCACCAGGCACCTTACAAAGTTAGCGCCAAAGAGAGACAAGCCATAGAGACACAAATTCAGGAGATGCTCCAAGCAGGTATCATTCACCCTATCGTGTCCAACTATAGCGCACCAGTACTCCTTACCCGAAAACCGGATGGTTCCCATAGATTTTGTACTGATTATAGGCGCCTTAATAGACTCATTAAGAGTGACAATTACCCGCTACCGCGAACAGACACTTACCTAGAGACCCTGAGCGGAGCAAAGTACTTCTCGATAATGGATTGTTATTCCGGATTTTACTCAATCCCTGTATATAAACCCGATAGGCACAAGTTGGCATTTGTCGCCGAAAACGGCCTCTACGGCTACGCCGTCCTCCCCATGGGTTTAAAGAATGCCAGTCAAACATTCCAAAAATTGGTAGACAAGGCATTCGCAGGCCTCAAATACCGCTCGGTATTAACTTACATAGATGACATAACAGTCTTTTCACAAACCTTCGAAGAACACATTATACACTTGACCGAAGCTTTTGACAGGATTAGGCACGCTAAATTAAAGCTAAAACCATCCAAATGTCAATTTGCAAAGACGAAGGTTCATATTCTCGGTCACATTGTCAGCCGCGACGGCATCACACCTGACCCTGCCAAAATCGCCGCCATTACCGATATTCCAATGCCGGAAAACATTAAACAGTTACGTTCTTTTATGGGACTAGCGAGTTATTATCGTCGATTCATTCATGGATTTGCACCGATAGCTAACCCTCTCACTGAGCTTACACACGAAAAAACACCATTTATAGTTACAAAGATACATAGAGAGGCCTTTGAGAAACTCAAACCTTTACTTACTACACCGCCCCTGCTCCAGCATTTTCAAGAAGGTAGACCCACCTTTGTACACGTGGATGCAAGCCAATTTGGCATCGGGGCAGCCCTATTACAAGAAGCCGATGATGGCAAACAACACCCGATTACATACGCTAGCCGCAAACTTACACCGGTAGAAACTAGATACTCCGCTACCGAGAGAGAAATGCTTGCATTCTCTTGGGCCGTAAACTACTTCCGAACATACCTGTATGGTATACACTTTACGGTAGTTACGGATCACGCCAGCCTTCTCTACTGGGATAAATTTAAAAATCCTAATTCACGGCTTAACAGATTCATATTCAAATTATATGACTACACGTTTGAAGTTAAACACAAGAAAGGAAAAGCACACCTTGATGCAGACGGTCTCTCTAGACTACCCGTACTCGAACCACCTGACGAGGATAATAATCATGTGTGGGATTCTTTACCCACATTTGCTGTCACTCACATTGATACAAAACAGGAGCAGATAAACGATCCCCAGTTGGGACAAATTAGAATTTCTCTACAGGATCGCGACCAGGTAGATAGTAAAACTGCCCGCTTATCACGTAGATTTTTTCTTGATAAGGATGATATCCTTAGGTGCAAACCCACGGCCATACATGACGTCACACCCGTTGCCCTTCCCACTACACTCCGAAACACCGTGATGACGGAATACCACTGTCCACCCATTAACGGCGCACATTTTGGAGTTCATAAAACATATTTGCGCATTCGCAATAAATATTACTGGGAGAATATGAAAAATGATATTACAGAGTTCATTAAAACTTGCTACACATGCCAGAGATACAAACACCGCCCTGGTAAACCACATGGGTTACTCCACCCCATCCCTGTAGGTGAAATTTTCCACCGCATAGGTATTGACGTAAAAGGTCCAATTATAACATCAGACAAAGGTAATAAATACATACTAGTAGCAACCGAATACCTCACCCGATACATCATCACTAAAGCAGTCCCAAAAGCTAGCGCACAGCAAATTGCAGAGTTCCTCATGGAAATAATTACCAAGTACGGTACTTTCCGCACATTATTATCCGACAGAGGAACAGTTTTCACATCAAATGTTATTACACAGCTTCTTAAATTGCTTCAAATTCGAGCATACACAACCACTAGTTTCAGTCCTCAGACGAATGGATTAACTGAGGCTATGAACAAAATACTTGGCAGCGTGATAGCTCGTTTTAGTAACGACAACGGTACGGACTGGGATAATTACCTCCCAGCGGTAACATTCAGTTACAACACATCCGTGTCGCAGGCGACCAAACACACCCCGCATTTTCTATTACACGGATATCACCCGCGCAGTCCGATCGACAACATTTGCATCCCACAGGATACACTCCCTAGCAACGCTGAAAGATTGCAGTATTTATGCACAGCCCGTAATACCACGCGACAAAATATCCGCCATCACAAAACAGACAGAAAAAAACATATGATAAAACTCACAGACACCAGGAATACAAACCCGGACAGCTCATTATGATATGGTCACCCACTCGCATTAAAAATGTGTCTGAATTCCTAATCCCGAAATGGACAGGTCCGTTTAGAATCCAGAGAAAAATTTCGGACCTAAACTACCTTGTCAACATTCGGCACAATCACAAAATTATTAAAGATACGGTTCATGTACGGCGTATGAAACCCTACCATTCACGGAAAACCACCCCCACACCTCACCCTCCCGCGGCTAAGAAACGCAAGCGCTAAACCATTAGCGTCAGGGAGAAAAACATATATTTCCTCCACATAATTCGAACCCAGGGACAGGTAAATTATAACAAGCGCTCTACGCGCTATGGCACTTAGTAGCCATGATCGCAACCAGCACTCAATGGCAATTCCCAACACTCTATGATACGGGGATTAATTATAAGCTGCATGTTTAGTGGTAAGAGATATAATAAGACGTACCAGGTTATATTAAATGTGTACTATGTTTTGGTAAAATAATGAAGTTTGTTAACATACACTAGCTGCAAATAGAACATGGCTAGACACATATTTAATACTACTCAGGCCCTACATTTCCCATAGGTCCCCATAGCTAAAATACGCCATACAAGCCTTGGCAAGAGCGCCAAGTAGAATGTGGCACCTAGTCACCACATTCAGAGACAGGGGTCACCACCAGTCCCAAGTTAATCCCACAACATAACTCGTTTTTAATTCTAAAATTTCACACAGAAGATTCCGACATAATATTTTGAATAATAATTATACATTTATAATATGTAACGTGCACAAAAGTTTTCATAGACAATACATTGTAGACAGAGTATTGCACATGTTGTCTACAGAGAACAGCAAACAAGGTCAAGACTCTGCCATAGCAGGCGGAAGTAACAGGACACGGAACGCGGCATCAGCGATACACACTCGCTCCATAGCAACAGTGATTTACGCAAAGTCACGTAAAATACCACACTGACACATGGCCGTGCGAAGCAAGGGGTCATTTACCCATATGTAGGCCATATGGCAAACAATAGCAGGATTCCTTTATTATAGGGAAATGTCTAGACACTTAACATAAATATAAATTAATAATGGCGCACATTTTTACAAAACTACTCGCATTTAGATTCACATACAGACCTAGTCACAAAAATTAGGCGAGCGATCAAAGATCTCATTACCTATCTTAAGGAAATGTAAAATAACGGACCCTTGTCCTATAGACATATAATAACAGAACACAGTTCGAGTACCCTAACATAGAACTTAATTGTTTATACATATATCCCGATAGATATAATAAATAATAGCGATTCCATATATTTCCCATAACACTATAGGAAATAACACTTCTATGGATAATGAACACCTATAAGAGATTAACACACATTTTTACTTGAACAATTCAGAAAGTGCACGGATTCCAACAGTTACCCCATATTAAGGAGGGATAACAGGCCGATACACTACATGACCACAGAATAAACCAACAAAATAATACGTAGGGCCTAATATACTATATAACAGTACATTGATAAGATTTCTCTAAAAAACGCCCTTATTCCCGTGATAGCGAAAGTACATACAGTACAATAACACAGGTTAGCCGCAGTGCATACACACGATGAACACAGGTTGGCGGCATTTCTAGGATGAAACGCAATACTTCTACACTCGTGAAGGTGAACGACATTTCACACACGAATAAATGTAGACACACAATAACACAGGTTAGCGAATTCCACTGCCAAGGCAGAGTAATACTTACAACAGTATATAGCAATGATTGATATCATTACGCTCACTATTGCGACAGTACACAGGTGACTTATTACCACCACAGCCAATAGGAAGTGACACAATAACACAGGTTATTATACTATCACAGCGAACACCATATATAGATCCGCTAAACACACAAGTAGGCAACACGGGAAAAGAGGTTGACAAATACTTACGTGCAATACAGATTATCCAATACACTATCATCCACAAGATGTTTTTAATCATAAATATTAATTTACCTCACACAGACTCCTTGCTAAGGCAGTCTCCACACACACACTGAGTCATGCTCTGCAGACAAGGCGGATGCGTGCGTACGCAGACTACCGACACCTGAGACGGTAGTAGACCACGACTCACGTGTTATACACAGCGCTTCAGGCGCTCACACATAATCTGTTCCACATCTTTTTACCCTCATAGGGGATCTTTTAGATATCTCTGCTTTCTAGATCAAAGTGGAATTGACCACCAAATACCGTCATATAAGACAGACATAATGAACAGTTTTCATACAAAGCAAAGTATTCTCATTTAGCCGACGGAATAGGGAAATCATTTGAATTAAAATTATAAATAATGATCATCACATTATATTAGCCTTCGACCGACCGGACGATTAGCTAAATGCTAAACGCTTGGGGCCATTCCTCTAACGGTCTACGTATGAACTCATCTATCATCCAAACGCCAAGTACAAACTGTTCGTAATTGTCTACTTAATGACGAAATGATAGTCATAATTTTAAAAATTAATTCAATATTTCCATAAAAGCCACAAGGCTCATAAAGGACCACAAATCCTTGCAGAGATCCCCTCTAGTTTACATATACACAATAGATCAACAATTAACAATACGATCATCAGTTGGCCCAAGTAATTTCCATAATTTCATTTTGAGGCAACGTGATACGACATGGCACATACATATATGTATGTCCATTAGTAACACAATAACGCCATGGCCCATAGATGTCCTACAATAGACCTCATGCGTTCGAAAAGTCAAAAGCAGGTGTGTGCCTACCTTCCTAGGTCAAAACACTGCAGGATAGATATCAGCCATGAGCGTATAGATGTAAATATATTCGGCAATAAATACGTTAAATGGTCCATAGCTATTCTACGTTATCCTAAGGCGCGAGTAAGTCCAGAGCAGGTGTTTGCCTACCCTCCTGGGATAACGATAAGGAATGAATATCGATCATAAACATAATCATGCCGAATTTTATAGATAATAACTAGTAAAGGCCCGATGATTATCTTTAACATATAACAAGTAAATATACACTTGATTTCCCAAACAAGAATATACAGAATGGGAATACACTATCCTTATACAAATACATCCGGTCAGGAGAATACAATGCGTAAGTCTCACTGCCATACAGCAAAATGCCCGATGAAGGTAGCCCATTATACTCCCCCACGAACAATCTACCATGCGGAATGTATTATAAACTGTGAATACACATATTGCTACACCCCGCCATATTTTTCATTTTCACGGAGTAGAAAGGGCAAACCACTGACACACTTTCCTACACAATCTTACGTAGAATTTCTACAGCCACAGGAATGCGACATATGCTTCCAACCATGTAAAACACAGTACAGAATACTACATATATTTTCCCGGAGTAGAAAGGGCAAACCACTGACACACTTTCCTACACAATTTTACATAGAATTTCTACAGCCACAGGAATGCGACATATGCTTCCAAACATGCAAAACACAGTCCAGAATACTACATATATTTTCCCGGAGTAGAAAGTGAAAACCACTGAAACACTTTTCTACATAATATTACAGAGTATTTTTATAGCCATAGGTGCGACATATGCTTACGAACATGTAAAGTACACTCCAGCATACCAAATGTATACTATATAAGAAACACATTAGTTATATACATAGCACTTGCCACATTTCGGTACGATATAATGACAAAATAATCCCATTAGGATTTAGCCAAAGGAGAACATACATAAATTCCCAGCATACAGACGAATAGCTAATGCCCACTGCCCAAGTTATACAACACACCAGCTGTACAGTTCAAAACGCTGGTAAACAAGACATTAAATACGTAACACGTGCGTTTGACAGCTCCTTTACGGAACGATAACAAAGCCTTCATGATTCCAACCCACTCCTGTCGCTCGCCTCCAATCACAGTAAAGACATGATAAACAAAACCTACTCCAGCCGGACAGCCAATCAAAGGCTACAGGTCACGCCTCACGCTGGCGACAGTTGATATCCCATACACACACACGTTATCTCCGAACACGCCTCCCACGAGACAGATAACTAGCGAGCGGCCATAATGAATTCAAGTCGCATATCGCGCGCCAGATTCAAACGGCACTAGGTGACAGACATTTAATTGTCACAATATACTTCACACAATAGGGTAACCAGATGATTTTATTTTAATTCACCCCTATCATCCCTCAATCCTTTACACCCGGATAACACATTTAAAGGCCAAAAGCCAATATTCTCGGGGATATTTACACAGCGCCGCGTCACACTAAATACACCACATTTTATATCCTAGCGGACTTTTAATACATTTTTGCCCTCAGATACACTCTTATCTAGACACGCCAGCCAATATAGAACAACATGAGTATGTATCCGTAACCACATAGGTATATAAATCCATTTTCCCATTAGGAGGTTTTAATTTGTTTTATTTTGGAGTACGGCAATATTACTCAAAATATTATCTTTCAGAGTTAGACCGGCAGAGTTGTTTCAGGTGACAGCATGTTCATAAAACCACCATACATTATACCCCTTTTGAGACCCATAATTAAAACTCCACACTTAGGGATATTTATGGCCCTGTTTAACATATAGATGGCATTTATATATACCATCATTCCAGTTCATAAGATGGCAATAAACACTTATGTACCCCCCTCATTTTCATAGGGTGGATAGTATGTTATATTTTTTTTGCAGCGATCAACCCCATCAGAGGAGGGAATTACGACACATATAGTGCGCTGCAATATAGCCTGGTTTAGGATACCTATATATAGTATCTCTAATCAAAATCTATAGACAATATAAATAGATAATATCTATAGGCAACAGCTCTAGATAATGTATCTAGACAGCAGACCTAGACATAATTTATAAACAGTATCTCTAGACAATAGATCTAGACGGAGTTTATAGAATATACCTACAAGCAATAGCTCTAGACAGTATACCTAGATAATACCTCTAGACAATACCTCTAGTTAAGGAATTATACTATATAATAATAATAGATGACCAGTTTTTTAGGATAGACTTTATAGCCTATCAGTCTAATAATCATAATACGAGCATAAACAGCAGTCACATATTATTATGGCGACAGGTGCCATATATTATCAATAGTATGTCCAGGCCACAAAGCACATTTCCCTCCCATAATACACATTAAACACTATACAAATAACACATCTACACTTCTTCCCCTTCCCATGCGAGGCACTATGGTTATTATGCAAATACCAGGGTTACGCCATGCCTTATCGCTCATGGTTGGATGTTAATCAACACTCGGAACCTTAAAGCTAACAGCTAGCGTTCCAGGCTTAACCCACTAACACAAGTGCATGCAATGATACTTTTTTTTCACCAATGTTTTCACCCTGCATGTTAATCAAAAGCATAAATGCTAACCTACATCCTTCAGCACGGTAACTAACAACCAACGCTGAACACCCAGATCATACACAATAAAAATCCTCACCTACACCGGTCGAGAGTTCCTACCCATTAAGGTCTCCATACATCCCCATAGGACCAAGATTCCTTGAACCTTTCTTACCATCCCGTTACCAGTAATTAACAACTTTTTAACATACCTACAAATACCCAATAACATGGGAATACCAGTCCAAATCCCTCACTTACCTACTAACATGTGAGAAGGAATTATACACAGCTGATATTAGCTGGAAATCCGATTGACCAGGCGCAATGATACTGCACCGTGCCACCACAATTGTCCCCCCCGTATAACTACAACACCATAACACAACATTAAAACGCTAGACACTTATTCTTCATGGTTTACGCACGGCGATGCACTTAGCAGGATGTAAAAATGTTTTCCAGGTGAAAATATATGTTGAAAAATATTTTCCAGGTGAAAATATACGTTGATGTATTAATAAATTGAACCCAGGACATGACATGACAAGACGTCGACGGTGACGATCGACAAGAGGTCATAGTGGTGACGCGTTAGGGTGGGCAAGCGCCTGTGTTGCGGGGGCAAGCGCCTGTGTTGCGGGGGCAAGCGCCTGTGTTACGGGGAAGTACCTAGCCTGTCTCCCCTCAATACAGGGTCCGTTATACCGTTTTTTTTCCCTAACGTCGTCTAAACTATACCTGCGGATGGAGGATTGATGGTTCGATGAGGGAATAAATTAACCCCACATCGGACAAAATACTTCCTCCTTCCCAAGACGACCCCTAGGACTTAACGTTAGTCAGTAAATAGAGTTAAGTAGATGCTCTAGAATAGGAGCAAACGCCTGCAGCGGCAGGTATAAAGGAATAAGATGAGTATTGAGAAAAGGGAATAATGAGTTAAGGGTATAAGGAGATAAGAAAAGAAGGAAATAGTAAGAGAATGTGATAATGAATTAAGGGTATAAGGAAACAAGGAAATAAGGAAACAGTAACAGAATATGATAATAATAACACAATATAAGAAATGAAATAATACAAGAAATGAAATGAAATAATGAACCAATGAAATAATGAACGATTATATTCTGGGCCGAGGTATGCAGCACCGATAACCTCTTTGCTCATACCCCCGATGAACAAAATATACATACAGCAAATATATAATGAAACTACGATTCCTTTCCCTGGCCGAGGTAACATACATTATTGTGCCCCAGGAAGAAGAATATTCAGCAAATATGTAATGAAACTACGATTCTTTTCCCTGGCCGAGGTAACATACATTATTGTGCCCCAGGAAGAAGAATATTCAGCAAATATATAATGAAACTACGATTCTTTTCCCTGGCCGAGGTAACATACATTATTGTGCCCCAGGAAGAAGAATATTCAGCAAATATATAATGAAACTACGATTCTTTTCCCTGGCCGAGGTAACATACATTATTGTGCCCCAGGAAGAAGAATATTCAGCAAATATATAATGAAACTACGATTCATTTCCCTGGCCGAGGTAACATACATTATTGTGCCCCAGGAAGAAGAATATTCAGCAAATATATAATGAAACTACGATTCTTTTCCCTGGCCGAGGTAACATACATTATTGTGCCCCAGGAAGAAGAATATTCAGCAAATATGTAATGAAACTACGATTCTTTTCCCTGGCCGAGGTAACATACATTATTGTGCCCCAGGAAGAAGAATATTCAGCAAATATATAATGAAACTACGATTCTTTTCCCTGGCCGAGGTAACATACATTATTGTGCCCCAGGAAGAAGAATATTCAGCAAATATATAATGAAACTACGATTCTTTTCCCTGGCCGAGGTAACATACATTATTGTGCCCCAGGAAGAAGAATATTCAGCAAATATATAATGAAACTACGATTCATTTCCCTGGCCGAGGTAACATACATTATTGTGCCCCAGGAAGAAGAATATTCAGCAAATATATAATGAAACTACGATTCTTTTCCCTGGCCGAGGTAACATACATTATTGCGCCCCAGGAAGAAGGATATGGATATTGCACAAGAGGCAACATACACCATAATGAATGAAGTTATAAGGGATAATGAATAAGAAGGAATAAATGGAGTACGAATACATACCCAGTAAGAGATAAAGGTTGCAGTAATACAAAGTCTTAGGAGAAAGATGAAGGAGAATAAGTAAATGCAAAGGTAAACAAAGAGTTAGTAAAACATGGCCAATAGCAATTAAGAATCTAAATATTATAATAATAAACATGTATTTCCATTCCAGCGCAGGTTGAAAACCTGAGGCGCTGATACCAGACAAAGCACACATGGTGGTGCACAATTTCAAAGCATGTATCGGGAGTGGGTCCATTTTGGGGCGCTCACCGAAAATAACAATGATAATGATAAAAGGTGATTTAATAACTAAACATAATGTTTTTCTATATGCCTCCACAGACAATGATAATGATAAAAGGTGATTTATTGACTAAACATAATGTTTTTCTATGCCTCCACAGGATTAACCCCACAAAGGACGAGGGAAAATGCCCTCTGAAATAATCATTTTTACGTGTATTATGGATCCACAAAAATTGATACAAAATTTTTATGCACTAACCATATGTTTTCTTTCTTGTGTTACACAAATGCCCCACCCCCAAAAGTGCACACTCACATGCCCCATACATAGCCGCCCCCCCCAGCACATAATATCCATTTTCAGGCATATATCCGGACCACAGTGGAGATATACCTGTGGGATATCCTCCACTGAAGGTCGGATCAACGAATAAAATTAGCACCTAAAATGAGAGGTGCATTACGGCCACACAACTCGCGCCTATCTCTGTAAAGGACGAGTTGTGCAGCCAAGATGACTTCGCTCGCCCACAGGGAGCAAGTCATACAATAAAATATGTTGTACACAAATAGTATATCACCTGCAGGTAATAGATAATAGGTAATAGGTAATAAGTAATGGGTACTAGATAATAGACAATAGGTTATAATTACATATTAAGTTAAGAGTGCACTCGACATAATGTTAAAAGGTGTTGAATACAATATACAAAGGTGTAGAGTTGCGCAACAACAGTAATAACAGAAGGATGGTAAATAATTAAGAGAATTTGGTTTGTTGATACAGAAGGTTAATACATAATTAAGAAAGGTTGATTTTACTATTACAGAAGGACAACACGATTAAGTGAATTTGGTATTGTTTTTATTACAGGTTGATGTAAATGAGAGAATTGGATTCTGTTTCTGTATGGAATATTGATATAAGTAACAGGGTTTTGTTTCAGGTTTTAATGATTATACATAATATGAAGACTTGAATTTTTTTAAAATGTTGTTGATATTTAACCAAAAAATGAAAACATATGGATAACTTTGTGAAACACGTTATTTTTTCCTTTCCACTCGTCTAAATTCCACATTGTAAAAATGTCGCATTTCTCCCCAAACAATAAAACACTTTTCAATTTAAACCTTTAACTACACCTTGCGGCATTTATTTTTTCTGTCTCTATACGCTATCCCTTTTACACACATACAGGGCACGCGAGAGCAGTTTTTCATCCCCATTGGAGGCAAGTAATTATATATGTATCTATAACCTCCCCCTTTAACCCTCGGATGTTTTTTTCCTCTCGTGTGTTCCTGCACCCTTTAATTTACATTGTTGCAATTGAAATTTTTTATAATATGTACTGTTTTATTTAGCAAATTATTATGTTTGTATACCAAAAATACAATAAGGGATCCAGGTAATATCCCATCAATTAAACACATAATATGAAAGACAGTAAGCTTCACACCCCATTGTTGGATTTTAAAAACAAATTGTAAAGAAATATTGTTCCCCTCACCACAGACAATTACACTTGATCGCTAGGCACACCCGGACACCCAATCACTGGAAGGCATACTTATTCAGCCTTCAACTTTCGACATTTAACAGTATAGCACTAAATTTATATCTACCCCCTGACTTACCCCTATCTTCCACGAGGCTACCAATCCACCCCCTACGACACCAACCATACAACGATGACCTAAATTGAAAGAAGAAAAGAAGAGAAGAACAGAAGACAGAAGATTATCAAGAAAGAAGATGATGTCTAATTTTTTCAAAAACCACCCCCACGTCTTCGTCCAGTTATCGAGGACGATAACTAACCCTACAAAGGGGGTTGTTGTACCCCTAGGGTACGCTACCCCCATCCCCTAAGGAAAATCTATAAAAATCCCAAAACTACAAACTTCTGATCTAAAGTCCTTATAAAATACCACCTACAAATTACATGAAGAACAATTAGCACATACAGGAAATCGGGTAG
This sequence comes from Meconema thalassinum, assembly GCA_946902985.2. NCBI lineage: Eukaryota > Metazoa > Arthropoda > Insecta > Orthoptera > Tettigoniidae > Meconema > Meconema thalassinum. The sequence goes on from OX336390.1 coordinate 745,985,360, forward strand.
CCTCGTACCACAGGCAATGACCTGAAAGAGGTGCACGACTCGGGAGGAATGTAAGGATTCTGCCGAGCGTGCACACCAAAGCTATAAGAACCCCAGAGGTCAAGTGCCGGGATCATCAATCATTCAGTCCTCACTCAGTGCACCGACGTGTTGAACCTCTGCTGTCTACAGGCCGCGTAAGTGTCTTAGCGATCTACACACTAACCAATACACTACACACTCCCTTCCCCCTGTGCTTGGATTGTATTTATTTCTTATTAACTATTATTTTGAACTGCTAGCTCTATCAGTGTATCTCCAGGTAGAGATACACATTAAACTCATAAATAATAGAAGCCACTGGTCTCACTCTTTTATTTATTTAGTTAGTAAGTTCCTACCCTAATAGATTCCACTTTAGGTAGGACTTAGAAATAGCCTTATTGCGTACTTGCTTATTCGCTGCTTGCATTCAGCTGAGAGTCCTTGCTCCGCGCTGACCACAGCGAACTCTCCACTTACTTGCGTGCTTACGGCTCCCTGCAGACCGCGTGGCGCCGTCGTTGCGCTTTGGTTTATAACTTAATAGCTCTTGCAAACTACCCCCTTACCTAGAACTACCCCGTCAAACAGTACATTGGGGAGTTCTCCTGGATGATCGCACGATCGATCTCCATTCATAAAACATTCCTTACCTCTTACAGTTTTCGCCAAGCTCAACCCCCATTTTAGACTAATTCCATCCCCTAGATTTATTATTTGTACAGGCATCCCTCACAGGTACCTTACAATATACTGTATATATATTATAATTTTATTATAAAAATATATTTATTGTGCAGTACACAGTAGATGTTTTTTCGAATTAAATAAATTTGAACGAATCTACTATCCATAAATGGTAATTTAAGATGCTGATTGTCAGTCTCTGCAATAACGACTTAAGTCAATCCATATTTAAATTCAAATATTTAAGAACTGGTCAAGTTTAAATTCACAGTGACATTGATATATTGTTAAGGACTATCTTTAAATGGTGTGTATAAATCAACATATCCATAAATGAAAAACTCAGACATTTACAGTGTTTCAAAACTTTAGGAGTGATTTTCTCAAAACAGTGTTTTCAGACTTAAGTTGTTATTGCACCCATCGCCTCAATTGATATCATGATTCGTCCGACCATAGCACGTTACGCCATTGTTCCAGTGTCCACTCCTGGTGATTTGCGACAATGCGCGTCGTTGTGTCGATGACATTGGGTTAACAGTGGCACCCGTGCGCGGCACTGGCTCCCATATCCCATGGAGCTCATGTTCTTACGGATAGTCCACTGAGAGACGCGTCTAGCACGGCCTGTCTTGAATTGAGCCGTGATTTGTTACACTGTTGCCCTTCTGTCACTATTGACAATCCGTCTCAGATGTCGCTAGTCACGGTCATCGAGGGTAGCTGGACGGACAGTGACACCCACATTCAACTATTCACCATACACCCTGGACATGGTTGACTGTGTGAAGCCGAATTCCCGCACCACTGCTGAAATCGCACATCACATCCGTCGGACACCGACCACCATACCTCATTCGAACAGTGTCAGCTCAATATACAGGGTGTGTCTTACCGACAAGAAAATATCAGGGACGCTCTGCGTGTTATGTAAAAGACGATGCCGCAATCGGATTGGCGGAGAACGTTTTTCCCTCCGAGAAAATGAGGTTACTTTGTTACTTCTGGGCGCGCGATTCAAATCTACGAACTCACCGTATTTGCTGAGCTAGAGAGCAAGCCGCTGGCCACCACTGTGCTTCAAGCAAGGGAAGGGCGTGTGATAGAAGGCGACAGAGATATGCTGGCGGGCATGCGCAAGTTTCCTCGATCGCCTCGGCTTGCCGCATGCCCGCCAGCATATCTCTGTCTCCTTCTATCACACTCCCTTCCCTTGCCTGAAGCACAGCAGTGGCCAGCGGCTTGCTGCCTGGCTCAGCAAATACGGCGAGTTCGTGGATTTGAATCGCGCGCCCGGAAGTAACAAAGTAACCTCATTTTCTCGGAGGGAAAATTTTTCTCCGCCAATCAGATTGCGGCATCGTCTTTTACATAACACGCAGAGCGTCCCTGATTTTTTTGTCGGTATAATTAAGATACACCCTGTATAATCTCAGACAGTGAACGAAAAACCAACCTTTTGGTCGGATGTTTGAGGGGCAGTGGCGGTTCTAGAAGCTTAAATCTGGGGGGACCCAGACATTTTCCCGGATCGATCTCATTAGTCTTCTTTTTCCTCATTTTTGCAAAATGAGAAAAGTAGGCTAAAAACTATCATTGGTAAAAAATAGCATATTTTACTGTCACATAAATTTATTCTTCTGTTTCCACTCTGGGCAAACTGGTTCACTATATCAGAAGGGTCGTGAAGTAATTTTCCATTTCATTCTCTTTCAATTGAAAGAATTGCGAGATTGGAAAGCCTCTTTGTTGCCATTGTTGCTCTTAAATAGGATTTTATTCGTTTCACGACTGAGAAACTGCGCTCAGCAGAAGCAGATGACACAGGAAGAGTCAGCATCAACTTGAAAAATAATAGTAGCTGTGGAAAAGCAACTTTCATTTTCAGAAGTTCAGAAAAAAAGAATGAGGAAGTGTTTGCTTATTTGCCTCTAAATACATTCTTAGCTTAACTGATTTCAGTCTGTAGCACCTTACGGTCTGTGAAGATTAGATTATACTTTTCACAGAACGTGAGAATATATATATTCAAAATTTAAAAAGTTTTCACTTCTTGGGTTACAGGCATCCATTGCATTGCACACAAAATCATTTTCAGTAAATCTACGCATAACTCTTCTACCATGTTGTCTAATATTTCAAAAAGATTTCTTTTACATGTCTCTGATAATGTGACATTTTCCTCTTCTTTCTCCGCAGAGACTGGCATTAATAAAACGCAGTCTGAAAAGTTCTTTGGAATACTTGAGACTCTAGATTGCTTATAAACTTTCAAGCCTAACGACTGAGCAGTGTCACATGTAACCGCCCATAGTTCCTTAAAATAATCATCATTTCGTTTTTCTTGCAACGATTTTACAAGACCATAGATCAATCTATGTGCCCCTCCGAAGTCCACATGTTTTTGTTGTAAGAACATAGAGGCTCTATTGGCAAGCTCGAGAATATCAGAAAAGATTTGTAACACAAACATCACCTTCACTTTACAAAGCTGTTTCAACAAACCTTTTGCTTCTGCTGCCTCTTTCTTGTTAGCTGACTTGGAAAAATACTCTAGAGCTGCTTTAACTGAAGCAAAACGTTTCTGAAAATACATTACTCCTCTATATTTACATACCCATCACGTGTCACTTTGAAGAGGTATCTCTAAAACACGTTCTCCTGGATGTATCTCAACAAACTTTTGGTGTCTTACAGTAGATACAGACTGAAAAGCATAAATTGCTTCCGGTAAACCAAGTGTCCCCTACCACGTCTACAAACTGGCTTTGAAACGTCCACCAAAACTAAATTTAAGCGATGTCTATAACAATGCACGTAAACACACGGGTTATTGACCTTTTGTCGCAATAAACGTTGCACACCGTTTATCTTCCCTGGCATAACCGCGGCTCCATCATATGCTTGTCCAATGCACTTACATGGAACGAAACCCACTGAAACAAGGTACTATAAAGCTGAATTAGCTATACTTTCGGCATTCAGTTGAGACAAATGTATACAACCAATGAAACGCTCCTCTATACACATACGGACATCTGTTCCACTTTTCTAACCACTCTAACTTCATCCAGGATTAAGGAAACATAACCATTGTTATATTTTTTCGTCTCCCCTCCAATATGTTCAACTATTATATTAGCTGAGATATCAAGAAAATCATTTTGAGAATCTTTAGATGAGTAAGTTGCATTCTTTGGTAGACTGTTTACTTGTGCTTTCACTTTCTAGTTTAATTACATTTAAAATTTCATCAAAATTCCCTTTATTATTAACACTGTCATCATCCGAAACTGTTTGGCGATGACCTCTAAGTCCAATGTCTTGCCGAGCACAAAGTAATGCGACTCGGGCCATTGTTGCCACAGCTGAGCGGTTCCGCAATATAACCAGAGGTTTCTCGCTTAGCTTCGAAATCACTGTGCCGCTATGTTCACTTACCAGAAAACTGTTTCACTTTACTATTGCAGATTTATAACATTCACTATCAGCATGCTTTGCACGTTTTTCTCATATTCTTTTCCAATTGCAAAATCCAGATTTACTGAAAACATGTTCAGCATGCTTGAATCAGATTGAACGAAATGACGACACAGAAAACAGCATCTTTGTTTTCAGAGTTTTCAATAAATGTATACCTATCAAACCATTTACTGTTAAAACTTCTGTTCTTATTATATAGTAACGTTTGTTTATAAACTGATTTACGTGGTTGGCATGGACCATCATAGATCGATGCACTGATATAAAATGGTACAGGTTCGTCCATATTAGAAACAGTTGCACTCATATTTTTGTCACAGAGTTGGGGAGATATCGATGCACTTGTATCGCATGGAGGTTTGTCTACATTGGAAACTTGTGAACTTGCATGTCATAAAGTTGGGAAAAGAGTTCAATACTCTTGGTGTATGCACTACGCATTTTAAAAATAATATATTTATACACGATTTCAATTGTGTGTTTAAATTACATATAATAAAATAAATAAATCTTGAAATTGAAAGAAAAATTAACTTAATTAAATGCATTAGTTTGTTTTATATCAGATAAATTATATCTGTAAATTATCAATTTATTTAGTAACCAAGGAATCTTAAAATAATTATATTACTAAAACTGGGGGGGGGGGCGGGCCCCCCCCCCCCCCAGCCCAGGGCTAGAACCGCCTCTGTTGAGGGGTAGTGTCAGGTTTGACAAATACGTCTCCAGAAAAGGCATTTTTATCACTACAAGTATATGCTCCCACGCTTCTCACCACACGTATTTACTCCGGCTTTTACAACAATATGGCGTACGCTTTGTTTCTCGGGAGAGGCAATAGATGGCGCTCGCATCGGCCCACCCCACCCCCGACTCGTGCAACCCACCTATTGTGCTGATGGCAGCAGTAGGTGTTTCTTGACCAGCAAGGAACTCGATTTCCTCGAAATGCCATAGCACAGGTTCAACATCCTCCGCGCCGGCACCACTTCTCTCGGCATTGCGAATACGTTGCAATTCTTTGCGGAAGTCGGGGCGCAATTTATTTTTACCACATGTTGTTTGTCCGCGTCTGGGTATTGTCCGCGATATTTTTCTAAGAGCACCTCATACTGCTCCACGTTTTTGACACGATTAGTGTAATCCTTGCACTTCACATCCAAAAGAGCCGGTAGGCCATGATACACTTCAATGAATTGTTTTTCTGCATTCTTGTCACCCATGACGAACCGAACTCGACCACTTATGGATACCAACTGGCGAGACATTGCGCAATACTGTCAACGGACGGCACAATATTTTCCCGCTTGCACAATATATTTTCAGCTTTTTGAAAATCATGCAATAGGCTATATTGCACAACCTTTCAATATCATCTACACACTGTCAATTATATTGCACAACCTGAAATATTGCGCAATACTATTGACCGTCTATGGGCCGCTTAATTAATCAGGCGAAATATTTTTATTGCCAAAACTAATTTTTACTAAAACCATAGGCTCACGCTTCGAGTTTATCACTTTGTTGGGTACAAGTGTTTTATGATTCTAATAAGAGCAATGCGAAGTACGAGGGCAGATTAAAAAAATAAGTTGCACTTCCCAGTTATGGACACATTTATTACACCACCTATACAACAGCAACACGCCTATAACGACATACAATGTAACGTCACTTTTCCACATAGTTTTCACGAGACTCCAAACATTTCTGCGAACGCACAACCAACTTGTCGATGCCGGATGGATAGAAAGTTCCTCCAGCGTTCTGCAACCACACGGAGACAGCGGCCTTCACCCCCTCATCCACAGATTACCTACTACTACCCTCATCGGTCTGGAAACGTCGAACAACGAGCTCCGTTTTGAGCTTACCGAACAGATGAAAGTCACATGGCGCTAGGTCTGGACTGGAGGGTGGATGTTGCCAGACCTCCCACTTGAAACGCTGCAGCAGTTCGCTCGTTTGGCGGGCCTTGTGAGGTGTTGCGTTATCGTGCAACAAAATCACACCGGCGCTCAATTTCCTTCGGCGCTTCTCTTTAATCGCTTTACGCAACCGGTGCAACGTTTGACAATACGACGCCGCGATGATCGTCGTTCCTTTCGGCATGAATTCCACGTCGCAATAACCTTACCGACTGAAGGTTGAACCTTGGCCTTCTTTCGTTGCGGTGATGAGGGGTGCACCCATTCCATTGATGTTCTCTTCGTTTCGGGGGTGAAGTGGTGGACCCACGTTTCATCGCCTGTGATGATTCGCACCAGAAACCCGTTGCCGTCTGCGGCATAGCGTTACAAAAATGCCAGAGAGGATTGGAAACTTTTTCCCTTGTGATCATCGGTGAGAAGACGTGGGACCCATCTTTGACACAGCTACGATATACCAGGTCCTCGTGAACAATGGAAAACACAGTGCCATACGACATGTTCAGCCGCGTCGCGATTTCTCTCAATTGAATGCGCCGGTTCTGACTAATGATCGCATTCACACTGTTGACATTTGCACGGGGCCTGGATATTGCGGGCCTGTCCTCGCGATATTCGTCCGTGATATCCGTGCGTCCGGCTTCGAATTGCTGACACCACTTTACGATCCCTCGCCGGGAAATGGCCCGATCCCCATACACTGCACTAATTTCACGATGAATGTCCGTGCAATTCTCCTTTTTGCCCATAGGAATCGGATTGTCGCACACACCTCATATTTGGAGTGAACGTCCAGTCGACGCGCCATTGCATTTGGCCGCTATTCTCACCATACAAGACGAGACACCACAACGACCTGCCTAACAGACGTGTGGGCAGTGTCCGTCCCTTTCTCCGCTGTGCCCACGTTTGCGACACACAGCGCGCTGCTGCAGCGCGTGCAACTAACCTTTTGATCCACCTTCGCATTTCCCATTGGTTGTTTAGAAGAGGGGAAACGTGACGAACTGCTGTAACGGCCAGTACGAACTAGATACCGTACCGTACTTGGAAACCATGCTATTTAAATAATTGGGCTGATGGGACATTTCCATAGTTTAACTTAGTAATTTGGGATTATCTGAAAATATGTCCAGTTATTTAGAAAGTTGGCGAACTGGATTAACAATACCATTTTAATGAACTACAGTAGCCTATTTGATTTTTAGCCTATTTTCATTTTATGGAAAAAAAATAGACTTACGAGATCACCTTTTGTCCGTGTGTCTGTCTGTGTGTGCGTGTGTGTTGGTGTGTGTGTCCCTAATAAATCCTAAACGGCTGGAGCGATTTCAATGAAACTCGGTAAGATCATAGCACCATTCTGGCCGGCCCCGACCGTGCCCTTCAAATTTTATTGTATCTCACCAATCCAAAATGGCGGCTGTGCGAAATATTTCACCAGCATTCAGTATCTCCGAAGCTATTACCGATATCACCCCAAAATTTTGTGCGGTGATAAAGGGAACTACTAGAAGTTCACCTATGAGACTTTCAAAAACGTGGTAACTACAAAACCAACATGGCGGCCAAGCGAAGTTGAGACATTTAAATAGACTTTTCTCACGATTTAACCATCCAAACGTAATGAAACATGGCACAGCAAATGTTTATATACATTGTAATGCACTGGCGTCTAATTTAGTTCAATTGTTTACATAACCTCAAGATAGCGGCTGTGCGAAATATTTCACCGGTACTCTATATCTGTGAAACTATTTATGATATCACCCTGAAATTTTGTACGGTGATAAAGGGCACTGCTACATGTTTATCTACGTAACTTTCAAAAACCTGTAAAGTACAAAACGAATATGGCGGCCAAGCTAAGTTGAAACATTTTAACAGACTTTTCCCGTGATTTAAGCATCTGAGCGCAGTGAAATGTGGTACAGTAAATGAGTATACATATTGTAATGCATTGGCATCTAATTTAGTTCAATTGTTTACATAACCTCAAGATGGCGGCTGTGCGAAATTTTAAAATTAAGTTTTTATTTCATGTGTCATAATTATGCGATCGAAGTGAAAGTTTGAATAATGAAGCTACGCAATAATTTTCCTTTAATGGTACATACTTTTATGGCCCATACATATAACAATCCAAAATGGCGAGCATCCGAAATATATTGACGGTTCTCAATATCTACGAATATTTTACAGCAATCAAACTTATTTTTTATGTTCATAGAGGCTATGAACATAAGTTCACCTATATGACTTTCAGTAACCTAGTGAGCACAAATCCAACATGGCGGCGAAGCAAAGTATAAATATTTAAATGGATGTTTCTCGCGATTTAACCATCTGAGTGCAGTGAAACTTTGCACGTTAAATGCTTATACAAATCTTAATCCACTGGCATCTAATTCATTTCAATTGTTTTCATAACCACAAGCTAAGCAAAATTTTAAAATCTCGTTTTTACTTCTTGTGTCCTAATCATGCGATTGAAGTCTGAATACCACACGTAACCTACACAATAATCATCATGTTATAGTACATAAATAATAATCCAACCTGGCGACCATCTGAAATATTTAGAAGGTTCTCAATATCTACGAATCTATCACAACCATCAAACTGAAATTTTGTATGTTGATAGAGGCAATTAACATGAGTAGGATATATGAAGATAGGCTGTATAGTTCTTCACGAAACTACTTGTTATTTTTGTCAATACCACTGGTTTTTCCTGTTTTTAAGAACAACATTACGGCGTTGAATCACGAAGAAAAGCGAACTTTAACGGACACAAACTCAAACAAAATATTCCTCACATACTTGCCACAAAGTAGCCAAATGTTTATTCCCGATTCCCGGTCAATACATGTGAGATTTTCGAAGTGAAATGCCATGTCCTGTGGTTCAGATTCCAAGTAAAAAGGAGGTTCCGTGGCTCATGATCGCATGATTAACGGTCATGTAAAACTACAAGCTTCCTTCCTTTTTGTTTCAGAGCAGTCAAATAATGAATTTCACGAAGCAAGTAAGAATTGAAACCCTTTTTTGGGGGAGGGTTGACAGGTAGGCAATGAAACGAGAATTTTTACTTTCCCCCCACCCTGGAAAAAATCCTGCGGGCGCCCATGATTTACTATAAGGTTTCCTGAATAATTATTAAAGAACAAAATTATGAATCCCTATAGCCTACATATAAAAGGATACGTACAGCTTTTATTACTAAAAATATTATTACGGTATTGTTTTTCCTGAATTGATCTGGTCGTTGTGCAACACTGCAATTTTATTACCGGCCGCCACTGCCAACACCAGCTTGCCACGGTGGGTGAGTGGATAGCGTGTAGGTCTACTAACCCCAAGATTGCAGGTTCGCTCCTGACCGTGGTAAGTGATTTTTGAAAGGCGGCAAAAATACGACACGCATGTCATACTATGTTGGCATGTCAAAGAACCCATTTGAATTCAGTAGGCCGTGTTCATAATGGCAAAATTAATCTCGGGAGTTTCCGCCAACACAAAGTTCCTCATTTCTCTACTAGAAAGCGCTATAGTGTTCAAGGACCTTAGTTATCTAACCACCGGGTGAGTTAGCCGTGGTGGTTACGGCGTGACTGATGGCAGTCGCTCACATCCGGGAGGCGAGGAGGTTCGAATCCCCCCGCCGGCAACCTTGAAGATGGTCTTCTGTGGTTTCCCATCTTCCTTCCAGGCAAATGCCGGGGTTGGTCCCTAACTATAGGCCACAGCCGCTACCTTCCAACTCCTCGTCCTTACATACCAACTTCCCTAGTTAGTTAGTTATTGTTGTTTTAAGGGGCGGAACTACGAGGTCATCTGCCCCTCTTAACACAGATTAAAGAATACAAATTTTGAATTGAATTTAAAATTTTGAGGTGGACATCTAAATTTAAAAAGACCAAAAATTAATAAAACAAAAACAAACAATTAAATGAAAAATAAAAATTATAAAAATAAACAAAAATTACGGAAAAAACAAAACATTATCATTCAAAAACGAACAAGTCGTTGAGTCAATGTTCACTGGAAAATTTAGATTGCTGGCCCTAACCCACTCTCACTTATAAAGCGGATAACGCGATCAGCAGCCACCGCGTCATCGGCTAATATAAGTTTGAGTGTCATCTGCAAACCAAGGTTTCTTCGTAAGTCAGCAAGATCCACACACTGGGTGAAAATGTGGGCCACGGTGAATACGGCTCCACAGGTACAAAGTGGGGGGTCTTCCCTTCTCATTAGGTACGAGTGGGTGGATCTTGTATGACCTATCCTTAGCCTACACAAAATGACGGACTCTTTCCGGGCCCGGAAGGAGCTCCGCCACACGCGAGTAGTTCCCTTGATCGCTCTCAGTTTACTGGGCAGTGGGTCAGCTAGCCACTGACTCTCCCAAAAAGCCAGAACTTGTAGGCGTAACTGAGAGCGAATATCTCTAGCGGGTACCTCCATTGGTCGAGGTGGTAGTGATACCGCCTCTTTTGCAGCTTGATCTGCTAACTCATTTCCCGCAATTCCCATGTGGCTTGGAAGCCACAGAAAGGTGATTCGAGTGTCAGCGTGGCACAGCCCGGCTAGTAGGTCGTGGATTCGCTGCACTAGGGGGTGTTGCGGGAAACATGTAGCAATTGACTGCAACGAACTCAAAGAGTCGGTACACACGAGAAAGTGGATTCGTGCATCCTGTAGTGCAAACTGCAGAGCTTCATAGATGGCAACGAGCTCCGCAGTAAACACACTACAGGCCTCAGGCAAAGAGATCTTGGTATTTGCACCATCAATAACGTAAGCACAACCCACTTTCTCGTCCACCTTCGAACCATCCGTGTATAGAATGCCAGCGTCCGGAAATTGGTGAACTATGCTGTGGAACTGCCTCCGGTAAACGGACGCATCCGTGTTCACCTTAGGACCTTGGTGAAGATCTAACCGAATTTCCGGACGCGGTACCCGCCACGGAGGCACCTCGCTAGATGTCCGGATCATACAGGGACCTACAGCCACTCCTATTTCAGTACACGAGCTATCAAGTCTAATACCAACCGGCCGAGTGGCACGAGGCCGGTTGGCGTACCCCTGGTGGTTTTGGGTACCGAAGAGAGCTTCATAGGTCGGGTGTTGCGGCATTTGACGCACATTGGCAGCATATGCTAAAAGCATATGTTGGCGTCGATAATTTAAAGGTGGAACACCCGATTCGGCGAGTAGGCTGGGTATCGGGCTGGTCCGGAAGGCACCGGTAGCCAGCCTAACGCCACTATGGTGAATACTGTCCAGCATTTTCAAGGTTGCCGGCCTTGCTGAACCGTATGCCGCAGAACCATAGTCTAGCCGGGACAGGACGAGGGCTTGGTAGAACCGTAGCAGCACCGCACGGTCAGCCCCCCACGTAGTGCCACTAAGAAACCTGAGCATGTTCAGTTTCCTGAGACATGTCATTTTCAATTGCCGTATATGGTGCTGCCACGTTAACTTGCTGTCAAAATGGAGCCCTAGGAAGCGATAAGTGTCAACCAACGGCAACGCAGCATCCCTGAGATGTAGTTCAGGGTGTAAATGTAGCCTCCGGAGCCGACAAAAATGGACGACGGAGGTTTTCGCTGCTGAAAAACGAAAACCCCGGTCGTGAGCCCACCTGTCGACCCGGTTGATAGCTAGCTGCAATTGCCGTTCCACGACTGCCATACTTCCAGAGCTGTAATGCAGAGCTAAATCGTCTACATACAGCGATGGAACTACCGCGGACCCGGCGGCGGCAACAATGCCATTAATGGCAATCGCGAACAAGGTGACACTCAGCACTGAACCCTGAGGAACTCCATTTTCTTGGGTATAGTATTGCGATAATGTCCTACCGACCCTTACACGGAAGAGTCGGACGGACATGAAATTCGCAATGAAAGTCGGTAAGTTACCACGGAGTCCCCACTTGTGAAGGGTGGAAAGGATCCCGTAGCGCCATGTGGTGTCGTAGGCTTTCTCGAGGTCAAAGAAAACCGTGACTAGGTGCTGCTTTCGGAAAAAAGCCTCCTGCATGGCGCTCTCAAGTCGCACCAGATGGTCAGTGGTGGACCTATGAGAGCGAAATCCACATTGGTACTCAGACAGGAGACCTTTATCCTCCAAGAACCACACCAGTCGACGGTTCACCATCTTTTCGAGCAGCTTACATAGGCCATTTGTCAAACAAATGGGCCTATAGCTGCTTACAAACTTGGGATCCTTTCCAGCCTTAGGAATCGGTATCACGATCCCCTCTCGCCATTGAGATGGAAACTCCCCTTCAATCCATATACGATTAAAGAGGATCAACAGTTGTTTTATACTGGATTCGCACAGATGCTTTAACATTTGATTATGTATGTTATCCGGTCCAGGAGCCGTATCCCTGCACATTGCAAGCGCACTGCGCAGTTCCCATTCAGAGAATGGTACATTATAGGACTCCGAAGCAGCAGTGGCAAAGGACAAGGGGTGAGTCTCTGCCTCCCGCTTCAGAGTCAGAAATGTAGGATCGTAACTCCCGGAGCAGGATACATCGGAGAAGTGCGAGCCAATGCTGTTGGCAATGGCGAGATGGTCCGTGATGATGTCTCCATTGATGGACACTCCGGGTATCGACAGTGATGTCGGGAGTCCGGAGATCCGACGAAGCTTAGTCCACACTTGAGATGAAGGAGTATGCGCCGTCATGGACGACACATACTTTTCCCAGGTCGTTTTCTTACTCTCCCGAATCAGATATCGGGCTCTAGCACGCATCCTTCTGAAGGTGATAAGGTTGGCCACAGTGTTTTGCCTCCGATAGCATTTGAAAGCACGTCGACGATCTTTAATGGCTGCTGCAATCTCGGCTGTCCACCAAGGGACAATCTTTTTAAATCAGGGAACGCCCGGCGTATCGGCGTATTATAGCGCTACGCCTCTGCAAGTAGGGTACTTTTGTCACGTGGTGACTGTTTGTATATGATTACTTGTATTGGTAAGCAGATCGTAGTAAATTCTTCGTCTGAAAAAATTCATTTTAGCTTTCGAATGAATTGCCAAACTGCCGCCCCTGAAAATTTGACGCTCTAAGGCTGCAGCCTACTTAGCCTATTTACAAATACGAGAAAATGTTTGCCATATCAAGCCCATATGGTTTATCCCAGAAGGAACTACAGTGCAATCAATATAAGAATTATACTTTGCATCTACGGAATATTTTGGTCAGCAGTCATAGCCAGCTGGCTTGTGTCATCACTCGATCTAAATACAATCATGGCATGTAGAGCGCTGCTAGGTGCTACTCACTCTCTTTCCATTCAAACACTCCTCTTGTTCCACCTAGTCTGTGTGGAAGCCTTAAATTGAATACCCTGAACATACTACACTGTGTTTCACTAATTTATGGCGAACTCTTACCTAAATAACAACAAAAATGAAAGGCCTAAAGTACCGTATGTATTTTTTAGACCATCTTAAGAGTAAATCAGTAATAATATTAATAATTAACTTAATATTCACATAGAACTTCTGTGTGTTCCCTACTCTGAAAATTGGCAGATTATTGATTATTAGTCTTGGTAACGCTGAAAATTTTTCCTTATAGTGGTCAGTTACAAATTGCATGTTCATTACCCTCATTCAGATGCACTTCAGTAGGGCTCCCAGCAAGTTGGCGAATAAGTGGCACGTAGTTAGGTACTGAAATGACCCTGAAATTGCTTATACTTTCTTAAGGCAGGCATGCGCATGAAACAATAGGAACTAACAAAATGTATTGTAACCCCCATTCACTTTTCCAAGTATGGAACAGCTCTTTGTAGGAATTACTTCAGTAGTCGCTCTGACTACATACGAGAGGCTCCTTCTCTAAGAGAATGTAAAAGAAACCTTATTAGCTAGTTGAAATTATAATGGTTGATACAATTTTGTCTCTTTATATACAGAATATTATGTTACTTCTGTTCATGTAGGCTACGTTATAACTTGTAAAAACATGTAATTTTTTTCTCTGTCACCAAATATAATTTCTATGTAGCCTACTGCACCATCACGACCTACGGCTCAGGTGCCTACTTAAAAATAAGTTAAATTAATTTTTTTTAAATATAGGGTCTTGATTCTGGGCCTTTTTTGTAAAATTATTGTTCTTTTTGATTTCCACACTGTTAAGACACTCATTTTCATCTCTCATGGTTTTCGTCTGGAGTTTTTCTGGAGTTAGGGACGAGATATTTGCGATTTACTGCGTCAGAACCAAGACCAACTACAATACTCAGACCTTAATGCAGGTATCGAAAGGGTGAAAATGGCGTTTGCGGAAGCCCGACATATTCTTTGTTTACATTCGTTGCTGGGATACAATATTAGCTTTGAGGCTTTGATTAGCTTCGTTTGATGAAGGTTGTGATAAACTATCGCCCATCTGTAATTTTGAGTGTCTTCAGTATGTCTGTAAAGTCCAGTTCGCGTTAATATACTGCAATCGGGTGTAAATATGTGATAATACGCTTATTTTGGACTAGTTCGTTTGTGTGATGACTGTTCAGTCGGCCGATGGCATTGTGTCACTTACTGCAGATGTTGAAGTACCTAAGACTAGAGCATTAATAGAAGTGTCTCAAGAATATACACCGCAATGATTTGCTAGTTAGTGACAATATAATAATAGCTTAGTACAGTTCAGTAGTGTCGAACTTGCAGTAAGTACGTAAAGGGAAATCTCAATGAGCATCTACGGCAAGACCAAACTGTTGACGTTATCTTGACGCTCAGCAACATGTGCCTTCGTAAATCCTTACAGTAGACTACTAGTCTGGCAGATGTTCTACACTGCCTTGAATATACGCCAAATTCTACAGTGAACTTCTGTTTTATTGGTTAAGGAAGATGTTTCCCCTGTGCCAAACAGTGAACTCATTGTGTTCCGTCATTATTCATACTTTTGTGATTCTTACAGCTTGCAAGTTATTTTTTAATATCATGTGTGTAATAAAGTGTTCTGAGTACCTTGCCAATTATGTACTTATATTGGGAGCTGGTGTGCCGCGATAATTCCGTAAGAGGGAGATGGTGCTTTCCTACCTACAGTACTTGACTAAATCAACTATTTCCAGCGTACAACACTATTCCAAACGGTAACATCGAATGTTTAATAGGTTAGAAGGTAACATATTATATTGTCCCTTGTGTGTAGTATTCTCCATAATTATATTCTGATATCCACACGACGACTTATTTGCATGTTTCAATCAACTAATTCGGTGTGATGTTTTACCCGAGATTTTAGACAATTCAACTAGAGGTCTTAATTGTATTGTATCTCTATAGCGTTGGTTAGATAATTTCAGGCAACTATTCTCATTCCGATTGTGTACACAAATACTCCTCATGTGCTGGGACAGCACTTCAGGAACCGGGTACTTTCTTCTCTCCTACTTCAGAATCTGTTTGATTTTATGCTAATAATATTAATCTATAATTACTGAACGTAAATACAAATCGTGATAACTCGCCAAAATGCTTCTTATTCAACCACAGAAACAGTGAGACTAGTGTAGCTGCCCCTTGGGTGAAGACGAAGAAATCTGTAATTCGAGGCCAGCACTATATAGATAAATTCAGGTAAGTCTAAATTATTTATGCATATTTCTTCGGAACCTAGTCTCGTCTTGTGATATCTTGTATGCTCTTAGGTGAGTAAAATTAATAATTTACCCGAACTGTGACACGCCCGATGACATGATCTTAGCTATTGGTAGGGCAACCATCGCCGCCATGTTTTTTCTACATTAAGGTCTGAGGATTGTAGTTGGTCTTGTCAGAACAGTCACCCGAGGTGACACGAACAAGAAGAGCGAGCATCAACGAGTTGATCCGAACTTGTCCGATACGTGCCGAATAGGAATCGGGCCAAGCAGCAGAAAAATAGGTGTTGTCTGCAGACGCTTGTAAGAATCGGTAGCATGACAACGAATAGCAGTTTTAAGTTGACGGTGAAAGCGCTCAACCATTCCATTGGCTGCTGGATGAAAGGCTGTTGTTCGGCTCAGATGAGGTGCAGTTGGCAGTGTTATGTTTTTCAGGCGCCAGCCGGCGTGGCCTTGATCGAATTGGTTGACCTGGAGTGGTAACAATATGATGAACAGTAGAATGTTGGATTGGTGTAAGAGTTGAAGATGGACGAGTAATTTCAGTGAATTTACTAAGCAACAAGTGGTAGGGAGAATCGCCGACTACAGTTCGAATTGATGGGCAAGCGATGCAGCGGATATGACCATCACTGGTCAAGTTGGTCGTTGAATCAATGAGGCGTCTGTGACGAAGATCAGGGAGAATTCCGAAGTATGCGAGAAAGTCGGCTCCGATGATGGGATGAGTAACATCGGCAACAATTAAACGCCACGTGAAATCACGGCGAAGGGAAAAATCAAGTTTCAGAACTATATGTCCGTAAGTCTTGATAGATGTACCGTTCGCGGCAAAAAGTTGGTGTTCTTCGAGGCTAAGGCGAGCTGTAGGATAAACAGAAACGTCAGCTCCAGTGTCTATCAGGAAGGCAACTTTTGCTGATCGTTCGGTCATGAACAGACGACGATTCGAAGGTGTGGAGCACTGATCTCTATACATGGATCGCTGATGGCAGCTCTCCGCTGCACGAGAAAGTACGCCAGGTTGAGCGCGCGGTCCGCCATGTTGGTCAACCCATTCTCGAGCCCTCCTTATGGGCAAGCAATGATAATCTAGTCAATTTTAAATCGTAATTAATGATGCTTTGGAGCACATAAAAATATAGAGATATGTTCACTCATAGCATAAGAGCATTGGGATCACTGACACGTCATTCCGAGGTCAGTAAATCTCCGGAATATCAATAAAAATGAATGTATAATAACGGCTGACAAATATCAACTTAGGTGCTGAGTACACGCAATTAGCGATCAGTAACAGAGTAACGAGTGAAAAACAATTTCTGGAAACATTCTTGTAAATTTTATATACGGTATACATGTAGTCTATATATGCCACAAAATTATGCATTCTTCAAATGATGTACCTATACTAAACGTAGCTCACTATACAGGCCTAGATTCGACATATCGTAATCGGTAATGAATTCCTGTTTCCATGAAATAACCAACACTTCCTCCAAGTAATCCCAGCACTCTACATCAAATACTACAGCTTTTAATCACGCTAGCACCACAATAAACTTAATAATAATGAAAAGTAGTTCAAAGCCAAAAATGCACTTGAAGCCAAACCAATTTCACTCCTCAGCTCCACATAAAACTTAACACAACTAAAAACCTACTCAAAATATACTTTCCCCACCGTTTTACAACTATTAAGCGAACTATTCGCACCCAGAACCGAAAAACCCTGAAATGGGATCAAATTTAAACACGCAATAGCCTAGCCCGATCATGTCTGCTTCAGCACCACCACATATGTATACTTAACTTCACAATAACTTCAAAATTACGGCTAAGCGACCTATATGCCTGAGAAGTAAAGGTATTACCGGCTTGCCTGGGATGATGGGTCACCAAACCGGTACTTAAAACTAAGATTTTACGCTTTAAATAACCAAATTCAGCCCATTTTACAACTACAAGAAACACAAAATATTTACTGCCAGTATAAATACATGTATAACATCAAACTACCAGTAACCAATCACAGAGCCGGATTCGCAATATTGTACCATGCGCTCGCTGCCATCTCGCTATACCTGGTCTATTCGGCTTACTGCTGCCTTAGCTACCCGCCATCCATGTATAGAGATCAGTGGTGTGGAGTCAGTTGCCGTCGCTACTGACTCTGGGAAATTGTTTCCCTGATTACATGGAGGGCGACATTGACGAACATTAGAGCCAAACGTACGGTGAAACCAACAAGTGTCCCTGTTAACTGAAGGTGATCGTGGGGAGCGATAACGGTATGGAGAACTACGTCTCGAAGCTGATCGGCTGGATCGAGTGTTCCTGGTTGACATCTCAGTAACTAGTTTCGTCAGTTCGTTAATTTGGAGTTGCAATGACGCAATGATAATAGGTTCGGAAGTAGAGGCCATTATAGAGGTACTGGGTGTTGCCGGATATAGTTCAAGTCAGGCCCCGGGCTATAAAAGGGCATACTGGGCCTTTGCCCAGGGCGCCAAATATTAGGGGGCGCCGATATTTATGTGACGCTGGACGCAGAAAAAGGTTGACCCAACAATCCCAACATTAAAAATAAGTATGACATGGAAATCTTTAAAAAGTAGGGTACAATAACTATAATTTAAGCGAATATAAAATAAAAGTAATATTAAATATCACATAGATTCGTGGTATTTATGTTTAATAATGATTATATTGTAATACAGTATTATAACTCTTTCAGACAGCAAACTAAATTCTCTATTGTTATTGTATTGTGTAACCCTTAGCACAGACTTTTCTGACATCATAAATAAATTTGCCAAGTTAAAAGCCAGAAAAAAAACTTTTATTTGAAATGTTTCTGTATATTGTACTTTTAAAATTTAACTTTTGAACTTGTAATCCTGGGTTTTATTATAACATATAAATGAGAAAAAGGGCGCCGGTAGACCATTTGTCCAGGGCGTCTATCGCCTTAGCCCGGGGCCTGGTTCAAGTAATCTATCGGCGATTTTTGCAAGACCATCAAGATTACCTTCTGAAACTGTGAGGATCTTCTGTACATCGGAAGGCAGGCGAGACATCCAAATGTTCTTAAGCATATCATCAGCCAATGTTTTCAGACGACGAAGGAGTTGAGATTGAGTACGGTCTCCGAGTTCCTCGGTTCGCAGTAGCTTCTCTATTTGTTTTGCATCAGATTGTGGCATGCGGTCGATTAACGCCTGCTTTATTGCGGCATACATATTAGTAACTGGCGGCGACGATAAAATGTCCTGAACTTCGACAGCTAATTTTTCACTTAAGCTAGCTACTACATGATTATATTTTGTAGCGTCTGCAGTTACGTTAGCTAAAATGAACTGACCTTCAAGTTGGGCAAACCAAATAGCTGGATTTTCAGACCGAAAAGGGGGTACCTTGACGGAAACATGATGCACCGCTGGTTGATCGTTGAGTGCCATGATGTTAGGTGAATAATACTTATAAAAGACGGAATGATAGCTAACACTAAGTGTTTACTTCAAATCACGTCGGGGTCACCAATTTGTAGCCGATTTATTATTTTACATCCTAAGAAGCAACAATAAAAAGACACAGAATCATAAAAGAATATATATACAGACAGAGCATATCGCTCTCTGGTGAGTCCTCCCAAGTACCAATCAGTACCACCAGGAAGCGGCACCTCACTCTTATGAAATACCTAGTCTCCCACATGGCTGCTGTGAAGGTACGGTACACAATTGTTATTACCGATATTTGGAAAATTGGCATTGTATTATTTTGTCAAATTCAGGAATGAAAGGTTTCAAAACCACAGAAAAAATACGAAGCACCTACAATTGAGCCATTTAAGACCTTAAGATCTCTTTATACTTTTCGTTTCACAAATCACACTGGTATTTTTACTAATTAACTATAATGTTACTCAATTTTACGGAATAACTAGCTTTTGAGAAGGTTAAGAATTTGATATCATATTATACCCATACTATCAAGGGGTTACTCAGCGTAAGGTTAAAAGGCGTACGGACGGTAGGTCTCAGACGCAATTCAGAAAAGCCGAGGTGAACGGCGAAACTCCAAACACTTATAGTCTACTCTTCTCTAAAGTCTTAACTCGACACGACTCGACAGTTAATGCTGGCCGAAGCTGGGGTGATGGGCTCGCTCGCCAGCTCGTAAACTCGCTCCGAAGCTAGTAATTTAAATTTCCACTGAATTGAGATTGTTGGAAGAAATTAAAACGTAAAATCACTTATAGTTGGCAATGTATTAAAGATAAAGGTACCGTATGCTGTCGGGGACTTCTTTGTAGAACTTTTCATGCTGACCAATTCTTACGCTCATAGTATATGGATATTTTTAATGGTTTACCCAGCGTAAGCTTAACAGGCGCACGGACGGCAGGTTATCCTTAGACACGATTCACTGAAATAGTTACTGCTCGGCTTCCTTTGGTCATAAATGAATGTTTTCCTACAGAAACCTTCCTCGAGAAATTATTTACTGAATGGTCAAAACCGCATCAAAATCCATTCAGTGGATTTAGAGATTACCCGTTACATCCAGGAATCGTGGACTTTGTTTTATGTAGAGATGCCAGTGACTATCATTAAAACAAATACATGAATTTATAACTAGTATGAACTATGAATTCTACGTAAGACTCATTAAATACGTCATACAACTGTACCTAGGGATACTTGTAGAGGACTGAACTAATAAAAACAGAGTATTCATTTTATGTTCCTATGAATTAAAAATGTACAGTATATCAACATTGTGGCTTTTTCTGTAGTAGTAGGTGATTTAATGTGGCTTATGTTTACAATGGAAACAATCACTCAGGTGAGTTAAAATTCAAAACCCCCTTGCAAAAGTGAAATCATCTGTCCCGCGAATAACGTGCTTAAGGCAGTTGCCACCTTGCTGGCCGCCGCGAGCTCTAGGGTCGCTTCACCTACAAAGAGGATGCAATTTCGTAACGCAGCGAGCTTCGCGACTATGTATTTTAGACTGTGGTAATACAACTCCGTCCCCCCAGGGTTGCCAATCTAACTTTTCCCCCGCGAAATAACTTATAGCTTATTTCGAACTGAGGCTAGCGCCAAATAATTTTGAATCCCGCTCAGCGGGACAATATTAAGTTAGCTTTTTTATTTCTTTTCCTGGCGGGAGAGAAGTTACATATAAATTAACCTAGTTTTTATTAAAAATAACGCGCTTTAATAAAGACTTAGAAAATTCTATGGGTACATTAACACTAATTTTGGGATCATTATTAACATCTTGAGCATGAGATAACCGTCAGCCGAGTTGATTCATATTACGTAAATATATGTCCAGCAATTCCCCGAATTACGGTTATGTCCCAGTTACGAATGAGTGAAATTTGTCGTCCGAGTAGTATAAGCAATTAAACCTTTTTCCGGCTGCAGGTAGCATTTGTAAGGTATGAAGGACCTTGGTAGGTGACAAAAATCTTTGAAAATGTTACTTTAGGCATTCAGGGCTAATTGCAAAAACTTAATAAACATAAAAATGAGTACCGGTATTGAATTACTCATAAATCAGCTTGATACACCGAGAGAGGACATGCCCACTTTTGCTGAGACCTATGTAAATAATTTCTCTTGTTGAGAGATACGCAGTCTTCATGTTGGTAGCACAGATATATTTGAGTTTATTTTGTTCCTGTCAGGGGAGGTGAGACATTTTAGTCAAAAATTAACTTAATCTTTTAAAGAACTGATTTGTTTTTGTCTTTTGAGCAAATTGTATTACTCGAAAAATTCGGGATCAAAATACATGAAACTTTTCTTGTGTAATACTATCTCATAGCGAAATGTAAACACCTTGATCACTTTTGTGATACTTTCAATGTTTAGCTTGGCCCATTTGTCGGTCAAATTTTATTTATTGTTACTGAGATCCCCGAATGGTAATTATTTATTTACAATTGTTAATTGCTTAATTCATATGCATAATCTTGTTATCAATCACTTATTCATAGATATTATAGTTCTCACCTCGAGTGTTTCAGTCGCTCGCTATCTCAGGCGTCCTCACTCATGACATACCAGACATCTACTGGTTGATCCACTGTCTGCTGAGTAGTGTCGACTGACGTCACCCTGACTTTCGTTCGACCAATGGCAGGTCTTTGTCTGGTCGGGCGATCTCCAAACTTCGAGAGAGTTCTATGGTCCCTATTTAAGACGCCGCTTGCTGGCGTTCTTCACCACTTCAACACTTCTGATTCACCACTGCTGATCACTTCAACCCGCTGGTCACCGCTACCTCTCATGACACCATCGCTGATATCTACGCTAGCGAGCAGTTACGTCACAAGATCTGCACCATGACGTATTGCTCAAGATGGCAAGAATAATTGCCAGCAGCTGTACTCTTCAACTTCACCTTAGAGGGGATACTTGGAATCGTCCTTCAAAATATCTCTGGATCAGCTCTTGGAAACTATAAATGTCATTCCTGCGCAAGAAAAGAAAGTTGACATTTTTGGTGCACATAACTCTAGGCCATGTACGCCTCCTTCCAAGAAAACCGTGAAGACTTTTAAATCAACGTGTGCTAGCTGGAACTTTTTAAGGAGCTGGCTCTTCAACTCTCTTCAAAGATAAGTTTAATTTTATAAAGAGCTTATATCATACCAGTTATTACACTCTTAATTATTTTTTATGGTTCTCTCTTTTTATAAACTGCATTTTTATATATTAAGCTCAACTTTTCTCCAATCAAGCAAGCTTTTCATGGACCTTTCTATAATCTGGGTTCTGTAATCAGGCCCTCACACTCTGCTACATTTATAATTGTTAATTTCTGTAATAAGCACTTAAGTGCAATTTGTTTGTTTATTATAAATTTATTATTAGGAATAAAAATTGTTAATGCATTGCTCCCTATATTGGTTTTCTAGTCACGTATTTCATGCCCAATACCCCCGCACCGTTTCAGTCTAATTTTCTTGACCACAGTAGTTATTTTGGCCAGGCTTTCGCCTGATGCGTTTCGTTCTCCCGTATGGGGAAGTTTTAGGACAGAATTTATACTTCTCCATTTTATTGGTGCCTCACCCCCGGGAAACATATCTGTTGCACCCTGGATCCCTATATAAGTTTAATATTGTGAATTTTGCATTAACAATTTTTGTTCATTGTGTTTCAACACTAATTCACATTGTACGTTTCAGCTTAAGGCGCATGTGCGGCAGAGGAGAGAAACGTAAGCTAAGCCGGTTTCTTCCGCATCAGACTAAACCTTACTACATAGCAAGCTGTCATCCTCTGACTTCCAGTACTCGAAGTCACAATATTGACGTGAGTAACAAACAACTTGTAATATGCCTAACCTTGATGAAAAACTTAGCAACTCCAGAGCCTCTTGTAAGGGCAAGCTCACACGGTTTCGTACTTTCTTAACGGAACTCGAACCCCAAGAGCATAATCTTGACATAATTTCGCAGAGGCTTAAGAATTATGAACAAGCCTTTGAGAAATATGATGAGATACAATGCAGTATAGAAACTCAGCATCCGGACCAGCAAAGTGATAGGTTGGAAGTTGAAAAATTATACTATCAGGGATTTGCTGAAGCTAAACAGCTTATTAGGGCTTTAACTTTAAAAGAAAAACAAGAAGATCAAACTTCTGCAGCATCTTCTACATCTTCTTCACGCATTATATTACCCAAATTAGAAATACCCAAATTTACTGGTAAAGACATAGAATGGGAACCATTTTTTGAATTATTCAATTCTTTAGTACATGAGAATACTTCTATACCAGTAATACAAAAATTTCACTACTTGCGTCTGGCAGTTCAAGGCAACGCACTTAACCTGATTCAAGCACTTTCTTTGACCAGTGATAATTATGAAGTTGCTCTGAATCTTCTTAAGGATAGATATGGGAACATTCGTTTATCTATCCAACGCCATATACAAAGCTTATTCGAGTTACCTAACGTGCAAGCAGATAACAGTTTATCACTTCGTAAGTTGATTGACACCGCAGAGTTACACGTCAGAGCATTGTCCAATTAAAACCAACCTGTAAATCACTGGGATTTATTTCTAGTTCACCTCATTTCTGCAAGATTGGATGCAAATACATTAAAAGCCTGGGAAACAGAACTTTCCCAGAATTTGCAATGCACTTATGAGGCGATTATTAACTTTTTGAAGGCCAGAAGCCAAGTCTTTTCCGCCATAGCTAATCAAAAAACTAGTAGTTCAGATTCAAAAGCCTTCTCAAAACATAAGGTTAGCAGTTCTAATCAAAGAATTTTAAGATCACAGGCTCTTCCTGTTGATGCTCGGTCACCTAACCAAATGCAAACGTGCGGTCTGTGTCAGCAATCGCATAATTTATACAATTGTGATGAATTTAAATCTTTATCAGTAGATGAAAGACGAAAGTTCATTACGAACAAAAACCATTGTTTCAACTGTTTGTCAGGAACGCATATGTTAAACAATTGCAGTTCACAACGTTTATGCTTTCATTGTAGGGCAAGACACCATTCACTTTTGCACAGGCATGAAAGACCACGGTTATCAGGACCAAGCAGTTCCAATACCAAGTCTAACTCGGAGACTTCTCAAAATAGTGCGCAGTCGTATGCTCAAAGTTCTACCTCGCTTGGCAAAGTCCAGGTTTTATTATCTACCGTGCAGGTTCTATTGAAAAATTCTCACGGAAAATGGGTATCTGTTAGGGGATTATTGGATAATGCCGCTACCAACAATTTTATTAATGAATCATTGGTACAAAAGTTAGGCCTTCCAAAACATCCTACCTCAATAGAGGTTACAGGAATAAACTGCTCTAAATCGCAATCCTTAAGCTTTGCTAAAGTGGATCTGAAGGACTCTAATAATCTTGGTACGCAGTTGCAATTAGATTGTTTGTATATCAAGTCTATAGGCAACAATATTCCTGGCACTTCTTATCCTATTCAAAGTTGGAATATCCCGAATTTTGTCCAGCTAGCTGACCCTCATTTCAACAGAGCTTCACCCGTAGAGCTTCTTTTCAGCTCAAGCGTATTTTGGCAATGTCTTCATTCCAATAAAGTAAAAATTGCTCCTAATGTTTTCTTCCGCGAAACTGATTTTGGTTGGATTGCTACTGGCCAAATATACCGTAATCCTATTCAAACTGTATCGAATTGTTATTTTGTTGGTACCGATTTGAGCCAAGAGCTAACCAAGTTCTGGGATCTTGAGAATGTTCAGGCTACTTCTTCTTCTTCTTCTTCTAACGAAATTTGTGAAAAGTTATATAAGGAAACCACTGTCCGTAATACTGAAGGCAGATTTATAGTAACTCTTCCACGTATTCCCAATCCTCCCGCCGTTACGGGCTCGCATTCCAGAGCACTTAGGGCACTATTTGCTATTGAAAATCGGTTCAAACAAGATGCTTCTGTCAAAACTCAGTATGCTTCCTTTATGGAGGAATACGAATCATCCAATCACATGGAGGTAATTTCTAAATCAGAAGAAATTGACCATCCTTTAAATGAAATAGTTTATTTAAATCATCATCCGGTATGGAAAAATTCCTTAACGCAAGACAATATAAGAGTAGTTTTCAATGGCTCATCACCAGATTCCAATGGAATCTCTTTAAATGATACCTTGCAATGTGGTCCCGCGATTCAAACAGATCTCACCTCTGTTTTGCTTAATTTTCGAAGGTTTCCTATTGCTGTAATCTCAGATATTAAGCAGATGTATCGGCAGATTCTCGTAAATTCTGAGCAGCAAGATCTGCAAAGAATATTGTGGCGCGATGAGAGTTCCAAACCCATAAAGATATTTAGATTGAAGACTGTGACATATGGCCTGAAGCCTTCAGCCTTTCTTGCGATTCGGTCTCTCCACATGTTAGCCGAGCAAGATGGTCATCTGTATCATCCTTTGGCCTCTGAGTCATTAAAAACGGCATTTTATGTCGACGATTTCTTGTGCTCTTTCCCTAATATTTCTGAAGCGCTCCTTGTGTGCGAAGATTTGAAATCCCTACTCCTAGGAGGTGGTTTTCCGCTCCATAAATGGACTTCAAATTCCACTGAATTTATATCAAAATTCTCATCAGAGGTCCAAGTTGATGAATTTGTTGCCATTCCTACTGATGAAGCAGCCGTAAAAGCATTGGGTGTTTTTTGGTGTCCTTCCTCGGATACCTTTTCTTATCAGGTACATCTGTCAGAATCTCCCCCTGTAACTAAGAGACAAGTTCTGTCAGAAATCGCAAAGATCTTTGATCCTTTGCAATATATTGCTCCTATAGTTATTGTTGCAAAAATGTTCTTGCAAAAGCTTTGGTCATTAAAATCAGACTGGGATGAAAATCTCCCCCTTCCTCTTGTAGAAGAATGGTTAGAGTATCGCAGCAGTTTGCTGGATCTCTCCAAGGTTTCTATACCCCGCCCCTTAATTTCTAATCCCTTATACCAGCAGTATGACCTGCATGTATTTTCTGATAGTTCAGAGCGAGCTTATGGCTGTTGTGCATACATAGTAGGACGTTCCTCAGATACTTTCCCTGGATTTTCTAATTCAGTGTGCGCTAAATCTAAGGTTGCTCCACTTAAA
Organism: Meconema thalassinum; assembly: GCA_946902985.2. Taxonomy (NCBI): domain Eukaryota; kingdom Metazoa; phylum Arthropoda; class Insecta; order Orthoptera; family Tettigoniidae; genus Meconema; species Meconema thalassinum. The sequence goes on from OX336390.1 coordinate 746,011,759, forward strand.
ACAGTATCATTGCCGAGATTAGGATTATGCTCTGCTTTAATGGCAACAGAATTAGCTACTAAACTAAATGTCAGTTTAAAGTTAAAATTTTCCCGCACATTTTTTTGGAGCGATTCTTCTATTGTATTAGCTTGGATTTCCAAGCCTTCTTCTCATTGGAATACCTTTGTGGCAAATCGCGTTTCTAAGATTCATGAAGTCTCTCATTCTGAACAATGGAGACATGTTCCTAGCCGTGAAAACCCCGCGGATATAATATCACGTGGTTGCACGCCTAAAAAATTGATTTCTTCAGACCTGTACTGGAATGGTCCTCCTTGGCTAAGTCAGGAATCATCTTGCTGGCCTCGCTTAGCTAATCAATCTGCAGAAGAAATACCTGATGCCCGTAATGACCCTGTCACGTCGCATCTTACTTCTACTTCTACTAGCCTTTTTCATAGATACTCTTCATTTGATAAATTGATTCGTGTAGTGTCTTATATCTTTCGATGGAAATATTTAGTAATTGATCAACCATTGAAGCCTCAACCCTTTCTTTCCAGAGTAGAGTTAGAATTTGCTACTTGCAAGATTTTGTTACTTGTTCAGCAGGAAGTATTTGCTCCTGAAAAGCAAGCTCTTATAAGTGGTAAAGATTTACCCAAGTCTAGCAGGCTTTCACCACTCACTCCTTTTCTAGACCAGGACGGCATAATACGTGTGGGTGGAAGATTAGCTATGTCTAGTTGTGAGGATGGGAAAAAGCATCCCAATCATCCTTCCTTCAAAGCATCCTATCACTACCCTTATAATAAAAAAGTTTCATTATAAACACCTTCATGCTGGCACTCGCACCTTGCTCTGTCTAATTCGTGAACTCTACTGGATCATCAATGGCGTTCATGAGGTTTCTTCTGTTGTCAAAAAGTGTATACCTTGCTTCAAGGTTAAACCAAGGCCCGCCACGCAGATTATGGGTAATTTACCTCCATTTCGTTCAGAACCTAGTAAGCCCTTTGCTCTTACTGGGATCGATTACGCAGGTCCTTACATATATCAGACCAATCCCTCTTCATCTAAGCGCAAAATCTTAGGTAAACTCTACATCTCGTTATTTGTATGTATGGTGACGGGAGCTATCCACCTTGAGTTGGTTACGAACGCTTCTGTATCCTACTTTCTGGCCGCCTTTTCTAGATTTGCTGCTAGAAGGGGTGTTCCATCTGAAGTTTTTTCAGATAATGCAAAAATTTTTGTAAGCGCTTCTGATCTCTGGAAAAAAGTGTTAAGCTCCCCTTCTGCTAAAGAAAAAATTTCCAACTTTTCCTATTCTAAAGGTTTCAAATGGCATTTCACCCCGCCTTATGCTCCCCATCATGGGGGCCGATGGGAGTCCTGCATCAAACTTACTAAAAGACAGCTTAAGAAAACTCTTGGTCCTACCATACTTTCTTATGAGGAATTCAACTCTTTGATTATTCAAATTGAAGGTATTGTAAATTCCAGACCTCTGACTCTTCTTTCAAACGATCCTAAGGATCTTTTACCTTTAACACCCAGTCACTTCCTGATTGGCTGTTCGCTTGCTGCTACTCCGCCTTTGCTGGTTCGACGCTGTGATCCTAACTTGCCTATCTTTTGGAGAAAAGTAGAATCTTTGCGCTGTTCTTTTTGGCGCCGATGGAAGTTAGAATATCTCAGCTTGCTAAATAGGCGTGAGAAATGGCGGCTTCCTCAACCAGATGTACGAGTGGGGGACATGGTTCTTCTTCGAGACCCATCTCCGCCTCTCGTGTGGAACCTAGGTAGAGTTATTCACTGCCACTTTGGCCGTGATAAACGCGTCAGAGTTATTGATGTTTTAACTAGTAAAGGTCGTTATACTAGACCCATCTCTGCTATTTCTGTTTTGCCTTTCGAGTCTTAGTTTCTCCTCGTCTGTTATCCATGTTTTGCTTTGACTGATTCTTTTGTTTGTTTTCATTCGGAGTTCTCGGAGCATGATCACTTTTGTGATACTTTCAATGTTTAGCTTGGCCCATTTGTCGGTCAAATTTTATTTATTGTTACTGAGATCCCCGAATGGTAATTATTTATTTACAATTGTTAATTGCTTAATTCATATGCATAATCTTGTTATCAATCACTTATTCATAGATATTATAGTTCTCACCTCGAGTGTTTCAGTCGCTCGCTATCTCAGGCGTCCTCACTCATGACATACCAGACATCTACTGGTTGATCCACTGTCTGCTGAGTAGTGTCGACTGACGTCACCCTGACTTTCGTTCGACCAATGGCAGGTCTTTGTCTGGTCGGGCGATCTCCAAACTTCGAGAGAGTTCTATGGTCCCTATTTAAGACGCCGCTTGCTGGCGTTCTTCACCACTTCAACACTTCTGATTCACCACTGCTGATCACTTCAACCCGCTGGTCACCGCTACCTCTCATGACACCATCGCTGATATCTACGCTAGCGAGCAGTTACGTCACAAGATCTGCACCATGACGTATTGCTCAAGATGGCAAGAATAATTGCCAGCCGCTGTACTCTTCAACTTCACCTTAGAGGGGATACTTGGAATCGTCCTTCAAAATATCTCTGGATCAGCTCTTGGAAACTATAAATGTCATTCCTGCGCAAGAAAAGAAAGTTGACATTTTTGGTGCACATAACTCTAGGCCATGTACGCCTCCTTCCAAGAAAACCGTGAAGACTTTTAAATCAACGTGTGCTAGCTGGAACTTTTTAAGGAGCTGGCTCTTCAACTCTCTTCAAAGATAAGTTTAATTTTATAAAGAGCTTATATCATACCAGTTATTACACTCTTAATTATTTTTTATGGTTCTCTCTTTTTATAAACTGCATTTTTATATATTAAGCTCAACTTTTCTCCAATCAAGCAAGCTTTTCATGGACCTTTCTATAATCTGGGTTCTGTAATCAGGCCCTCACACTTTGCTACATTTATAATTGTTAATTTCTGTAATAAGCACTTAAGTGCAATTTGTTTGTTTATTATAAATTTATTATTAGGAATAAAAATTGTTAATGCATTGCTCCCTATATTGGTTTTCTAGTCACGTATTTCATGCCCAATACCCCCGCACCGTTTCAGTCTAATTTTCTTGACCACAGTAGTTATTTTGGCCAGGCTTTCGCCTGATGCGTTTCGTTCTCCCGTATGGGGAAGTTTTAGGACAGAATTTATACTTCTCCACACCTGTAGAGTTGTTGTTAATTCATTTGAGGTGCTTGAGGTACATCGGTCATCAGCCCCGTATAGTTGGGAGTGTTTTGAAGCTGTCTGGCAACCTGTATTGCTGTGATGATTGTAGTTGTGTGTGTAAATGTATCTGGGACAGGGATTGAGTAGATGCTCCGGGACTAGAGCAAGGCACTATCCCGGCAATTTCCTGTAGGGAGTGTGACAAAACCCGGGGAAAAACACACTCAGGAAAACCGCTGTCAGCACCGGGATTCAAACCTACGATATCCGTACTTACCACAGCTGCCCTCGCGACCATGGTGCACGTTTGACGAGCGCGGCTATGCCGCGGGACGAAATGCTTGTAGAATTTGGCTTGAGTACCTATAACTTCCCCATTGGTCGATCCCGGCTACGCTACTGTTGCCAACCTATGGAGTATGAATGGCAAATATCTAACTATTTGTCAGTTTATTAAGCAGAAAGGTAAACAGTTTTTTTTCTGCTTACGAATTGAGGATTTATTTCTCAAAAGTACCGTACCGGTACTGTGAAATCTCTAGTTTTGCCTCACAAGGCTGAGTGTACCCCGATCCAGTCCTCAGACCAGAATTAAAATTTCTTGGCAGAGGTAGGAATCGAATTTAGACCACCGGGGTGACACCAATATTGCTAGCCACTATACCACGAGATAGTCTAATTTCAATCTTAATATTGTGTATAACTTAGCAAATAAGTTAAGATTAGGGTACAACCAAATTTACAATTATGTTATGCTTTTACCAAAACAACACACTCTTAATTTGTATTGTTTCTTTCGGAGGGGGGGGGGAGAGCTGCTGCCCCCACAGTTCCCCCCCCCCCCTTATATACACCCCTGAGTCAGTTTGACAAAAACTAGAACCGGAAGGACAAAACACGAAGCGAGTAAATTGTAGCCTAGCGCAAAAGTTGTCCCCCATTTGTTATTTATATATGGCTTACATTGTGTAAATGAGCAGCCAAAACAAATTTACAATATACTGTAAATTAATTTGGCACGAAAAAGAGCATGTTAATACAGGACGTTGCAGGATCATAGTAAACAAACAATGTGTGTCCACAACCAGGGGCGTCAGCAACAGGTGGGAAAGGGTAATTGATTCCCTGAAAAATAAATCCTCGAGTGGAATCGAAGGTATACCTAGCAGTATACTAAAATTAAAGAACAAGAGTTTAGTGCTTTTCAGTCGGTCGACACGAATGTACCCAAAAGAGATGGGTTATGCCCTAATCCTGAAATAAATTACATGAGATTAATAAAACACTAGGATGACCAGTTTCGATCGTCAATCGATCATCATCAGATCCATTACACTTAGGCTACAAAATCTATGTTTGAAATACAGGTGAAAATATTTACAATATGTACAATTATTTAGTTGCAGTATTGGTACTGCAACTGTCAGTGTATGCTAAATGCAGTATATATGTTAGGTGAAATGCTAAATGGTGATAGCTATCCGGAGATTGTACTTTAGAGAGATTATATGGTTGTAAACTATGGTTAAACTATAAAATTTTAGGCTAACTACTTATCTGATTGTCTTCCGTACTACAGCTACTCGCAGTTTTCGTGCTCACTGGAACTCACTGTGCGGTCGACTGTGGTGGTTATCTTAACGACTGGTTTTCCCTGCCTTCTCCCCCCTGTCCCTACGTGCTGTGGGGAGTGATAGCGATGTGTTTATGTGAGGTGTTGCCAACCTAGATAAGATGTATGTTATTGAATGAGGTGGGTCTACAACTATTAAAGACCGTGGATTAGCCCTCGCCACGCGTGGAGCGTAACCCATTCGAACTAAGCGTTGACGGTCTTATGAGGACGTCCCGGCATCTTTAATACTGCCGCGAATATGGGCCTTGGTTTATTGCAGAAGAAAAGTACATCGTACACCTGATCCAGATAACATTTACCTATTAAAAAAAGTCCTCTCGGCACGCCGGAAGGCGGAGGTAGATTTCACCGGACAAACTTGGAGATGGCGAAAATAGGCAGAATAAGCAGGTTTTCGTAGAAGGATCAGACCTCATTCATCGCGTGAAAGTATTTTATAATTGGAGATTAATTAACTTTGTTTTTCTTCATTTTAAACATATTTTAAACATTTTATTGTCTTACGGGGACGGTAACCTTCTTGTCATTTGGAGTACATTTTTAGCCTATTTTCAATTTTGAAAAAATAGGCTTATGAGATCATCTTTTGTCCGTGTGTGTGTGTGTGTGTGTGTGTGTGTGTGTGTGAGGTGTGTGTGTGTCCCCCCTAATAAAATCTAAACGGCTGGAGCGATTTCAGTGAAACTCGGTAAGTTCATAGCACTATTCACGGCGACGTCGACCGTGCCCATCGAATTTTGTTACGTCTCACCAATCCAACATGGCGGCTGTGCGAAATATTTCACTAGCATTCAGTATATCCGAAACTATAACGGATATCGCCCTGAAATTGTGTACGGTGATAAAGGGTACTACTAGAAGTTCACCTATGAAACTTTCAAAAACCTGGTTACTACATAACCAACATGGCGGCCAAGCGAAGTGGAGACTTTTAAATAGACTTTTCTCGCGATTTAACTCTCCAAACGTAATGAAACTTGGTACAGCAATTGTTTGTACACATTGCAATGCACTGGAGTCTAATTTAATTCAATTGTTTACATAACCTCAAAATGGCGGCTGTGCGAAATTTTAAAATTAAGTTTTTATTTCTTGTGTCGTAATCATGCGATCGAAGTGAAAGTTTGAATAATGAACCTAGGCAATAAGTGACCTTGAATGGTACATAACTCTATGGCCTATACATATAACAATCCTAAATGGCAAGCTTCCGTAATATTTAGACGGTTCTCAATATATATGAATCTTTTACAGCAACCAAACTGAAATTGTTATGTTCACCTTTAGGACTTTCAGTAACCTGGTGAGCACGAATCCAACATGGCGGCGACGCGAAGTATAAATATTTAAATGGACGTTTCTCGCGAATTAACTATCCGAGTGCCGTGAAACGTTGCACGTTTTAAATGGTTACACAAATGTTGATCCACTGGCATCTAATTTATTTCAATTGTTTGCATAATCACAAGATGGCTGCTGTGCGTAATTTTAAAATCTCGTTTTTACTTCTTGTGTTCTAATCATGCGATTGAAGTTTGAATACCACACTTACACAATAATCTTAATATAATAGTACAAAAATAAAAATCCAACCTGGCGACCATCTGAAATATTTAGACGGTTCTCAATATCTACGTATCTGATACAGCAATTAAACTGAAATTTTGTATGTTGATAGAGGCAATTAACATGAGCAGGATATATGAAAATAGGCTGTACAGTTCTTCACGGAACTACTTGTTATACTTGTGGTCACACTGTCCTTATGCAAGGTTTCGACACTGATGTGTAACTATGTAACGGTCTGTTACTTCTTCACGCAAAATTATATCTCCCGCAGAGATGTTGGTTGGTTCCTCAGTTTAGGGGCTGCGACAACGCGGTCATATAACCCCGTGTACTTTGGGTGAGTGTAGAATCTGTCTGATAAACGGTGTGAATTGTAATGGCGGTATTAGTCTGTAATTCAGGTAAGGAATGCAGACGCTAAATTTCAAGCAGTAGTTCCTAATGTTGCTACCAGATACTAACGTCAACGCCACCCAACTGTGAACTTGGCTACTAGATGCCACCTCAATCAGCAACTCGCAACGAACGTTGGAACTTCCCCTCCAAAGGAAAGCTTACTGAGGGATTTTAGCGCTCTTAGAAAATCCGACGACTTTGGCCGGCTTTGAACCCGCGACCTTGGGCATAGAAGTTCAGCATGCTACCAGTTACGTCACCGAAGCCGCTTCACACTTAGTCAGATGGAAATCTGAATCTGATCTCGCGCAAGTGCGTTGTCATGGCAACGTCTGATGGCTCATCCCTCATCAATTTAGTAGTGTTGCCATGTCTACCACTGATAGCTCTTGGCATTTTCTTATAATTCCGAAATCATTTTTCTCATCCCTTGGCGCAATGGTGGCTCATATCAAAAATTCTTTCAGACAAACGTTTTAGGTAATTATTAGGGGAATATTGTCCATTTTGTACGGTTTTGATATTGTGCCTATTAACAGAGATATGATTAATGTTTCCCGAAAAAAACACTTTTTCCCACCCCTTTGGTCAATGGTTGGTGCTGTCAAAAAAACGTTTCAAACATAAATTTCTGAGCTTTATCCGACACATAGTATGAACTTTGAACGGATTCGATATTTCACATATTAAGAGAGTTATAGCAATATTTCATTTTTTCGAAAAAAAAGTCCCCCATTTTCATCCCCTTCGACCGATTTAGCCCAGTAACGAACTCGTCCGAGATTTTATGGGTATACATATTCGGTAAAAAATTGAAAGTGATTGGTGCAAAATTACGGCAGTTATCGTGTCCACAAGAAACTGATATACATATATATACATATATTACATAAATTATATATAAACTTTTGAACTGACGGTGGTTTGGGGGTCTGGGGGATGTGAAACGCGAAGATATGTCGAAATTTTCCGGAAATCGAAACATGGTACCCATTGCAATAGTTAGCTTTCTAATGAAATCTACCTAAAATACTGCCGTCAACGACACCTAGCTGTGAACTTGGCTACTAGATGCCACCTCAATCAGCAACTCGCAACGAACGTTGGAACTTCCCCACCGAAGGAAAGCAAACTCAGGTTTTTAGCGCTCTTAGTAAATCCGACGACTTCAGCCGGGTTTGAACCCGCGACCTTGGGCATAGAAGTTCAGCATGCTACCAGTTCCGATACCGAAGTCGCTTCCCACTGACATATGAAAACTGAATGTGATCTCGTGCAGTGGCGTTGTCATAGCAACTGCTGATGGTCATCCCTTATCAATTAAAAGTAAAGTTGTCATGGCAACCTCTCTTGGCACTTGGCATTTTCTTATAATTTAAATCATTTTGTTCACCCCGTGGCGTAATGGTGGGTCATATCAAAAATTCTTTCAGACAAAAGTTTTAGGTAATTATTGGAGGAATATTGTCCATTTTGTGCGGTTTTGATATTGTGCCTATTAACAGAGATAGTATTAATGTTTCCCGAAAAACCCACTTTTTCCCACCCTTTGGTCAATGGTTGGTGCTATCAAAAAACTTATTTGACATAAATGTTTGGCACTTATCCGACACATATTATGAACTTTGAAGGGATTCGATATTTCATGTATTAAGAGAGTTATAGCAATATTTCACTTTTTCGAAAAAAGCCCCCCATTTTTACCCCCTTTGACCGATTTTTCCCATTAACGAACTCGACCGAGATTTTATAGGGATACATATTATGTAAAAAATTCAAAGTGATTGGTGCAAAATTACGGCTGTTATCGTGTCCACAAGAAACTGACATATATATAGATAGATAGATACATATATACATAAATTATATATAAACTTTTGAACTGACGGTGGTTTTGGGGTCTGGGGGATGTGAAAAGCGAAGATATGTCGAAATTTTCCGGAAGTCGAAACATGGGACCCATTGCAATAGTTAGCTTTCTAAAGAAATCAACCTAAAACCCCTAATTTCCCCCCTTTTTTTATCTAGCTTGGCTGTGTCGCTAAATTGTGTTTTGTTTCCGACAGGGTGTGTTTTTTAGTAGCGAGAAGAGGGGTGAGCTCTCCATGAACGTGTGTTCATTTAGATTGTTGGGATTGTTTCGTTTGGCTAGGTGTATCTCGATTGCTTCCTTTATGTCAAGAGCTCTGCCTTTCGATTCGTGATGGATTATTTTAAGGTCCGACTATATGTTGGTAAAGCTGTGCCCTGCGTCACACATATGTTCGCACACGGCTGAATGTGTTCCGTATCTTATCGCATTCCTATGTTCATTATAACGTGTGTCTACTCGCCTTCCACTCTGCCCGATGTAATTAGCTTGACAATCGGTGTCTTGGCACGTTATAGAATATACCCCTGACCTTGAATACGGGTCACGTTTATTTAGATTACTATTTAGGAGGTGCCTAGCGGTTGTGTTTTTCGTCGTGAAAGCTATCTTTATGCCTTGTTTTTTGAATAGGTTAGTGATTTTATATGTATTCGCATTCACATAGTTGAAACGCGCAAATGTTTCTCATTATTGTCCGGTTTGGGAATAGTTTTATCTTTATTTTTATGTTTGGCTATAATTTGATTTATTTTGCTTGGCGAGAAGTTGTTTTCCTTTGCTATTTGCATAATAGTTCTTATTTCCTTATTATAGTTGTCTTTTGACATAGGTATGTTTAAAGCTCTGTGCACCATTGAATTGAAACCCGCTAGTTTGTGCGTACTGGGGTGATTAGACTGATTGTCGATTGCATGCGAGGTTTGTGTTGCTTTCCGGAATATGGAATATGAAAGGTCGTTGTCTTTACGTTCAATAGTTATATCGAGATAATTTATTTTCCGGTCTATTTCGGATTCCTTAGTGAATTTGATAGAGTGGTGAAGGCTATTAATGGATTGGAGAATTGTTTCTTCGCTTGTTAGTTCAGTATCGTAGATGCAAATTACATCATCTACGTATCTTTTCCATATTACTATTCCCTTTGTTGAAGTCTTTTCTAAGAACGCATTTTCTAGTGCATTGATGAAGATGTCAGCGATTAACCCACTTAGTGGCGATCCCATTGCTAGGCCTTCTCTCTGTGTGTATATTTTATTGTCGAATTGAAACACGTTTTGGGTGAGAACGACCCTCAGTAATCTCACAATCTCTTCAATTTCTTTTACCGAATTGTTGGATTTGAAGTTGTTTTCGATAGTGTTGATTGCTTCAATAATCGGAATATTGGTGTACCGGTACATGTTAGTTACGTCGAAGGATACTAGCCTGGAGCTAGGTTTCATTTGTAGGGTGTTCAATGCTGTTACTAGTTCTGTTGTGTTCTTTACAGAGTTGTTTTTGTCGTTGGAAAGACGGCATTTTAAGATTTTTAGTAACTCTTCGCTGATTTTGTAATTAGGGGCATTCCTACAATTGACTATTGGTCTCATTGGGCATTCCTTTTTGTGTATTTTTGGTTGTCCCCTCAATGACGGTATTTTCGGGTTCATGTTTATTAGTTTTGATTTTTCGACTTTGGTCAGTATGTATTCTGTTTCTTTTAGCGCACATTTTATTTTTTTTTTGGAATTTGTTGGTGGGGTATTTTGTTAATTCCTTGATTTCGTTGTTGTTTAGGAATTATACTGTTTTTTTAATGTATTCTGTTGTGTTCAAAATTACTGTAGTGTTTCCCTTATCTGCTTTTGTGATGATTAAGTCATGTTCTTTTATTTTTTTGTTTCAACGACTTTATTCCTTTGAGTTGTTTGTTGTTTTGAATGTTATTGCTATCGCCCTCTCGTTTGAGGATTTTTTTGGCTTCGTTGGTGGCGAGATTTTTGGTTAATTCCCTGTCTTCTGCTGGGAGCTTGTGACTGGCTATCTCAATATCTGTGATTAACTGTTTTATATTGTGGTTCGTGTGTGCGTCTGTTCAGTTGTATTTCAAACCTTTGTCAACATATTCATTTCACCTTGAGAAAAGGTTACGTTCGTTCTGTTGTTTACTCTGCTGTGGAAATTGAATTCATTGTTATTCGTGTGTTGTTCGTTAGATTGATGGTTCTGTGTTTCTCCTAGTTTTCTTAATTTATTTTCTAGCGTTTCATGCTTCCTCGTTGCTCTGATTTTGATGGTGTCATGTAGGTGCTCGGTGAAGCTATCCCATTGGGCTGCGTGCCAGAAATTACTTAGTTGCAATTGAATGTCGTATAATTGTTGGTTAATTTTTTGCTTTCTTATGTATGCAAATCTTAATTCGTTTTTTATCCAAAGCGCTTTGGCTTGTTTGGTTGAAATGATCGAGGCTGGTGTGTTCGGTACGGTTTTAATTGGTACGTATTTAGGGGTGAGGTTTAGTTCTATACATTTTTTGTTGAACCAAATTGACTTGTCTAAATTCATGAGTTTAAGCCTGAGTGATTTGAATTTCTTGGCTTCACGATTTGCCTGACTAGCCGTGAATATTGTGGTGTTTGAAGCCATATTTTCAGTGTTGCCTTAGTAAACAAGAGTTTAGTGCTTTTCAGTCGGTCAACACGAATGTACCCAAAAGAGATGGGTTATGCCCTAATCCTGAAATAAATTACATGAGATTAATAAAACACTAGGATGACCAGTTTCGATCGTCAAGCGATCATCATCAGATCCATTACACTTAGGCTACAAAATCTATGTTTGAAATACAGGTGAAAATATTTACAATATGTACAATTATTTAGTTGCAGTATTGGTACTGCAACTGTCAGTGTATGCTAAATGCAGTATATATGTTAGGTGAAATGCTAAATGGTGATAGCTATCCGGAGATTGTACTTTAGAGAGATTATATGGTTGTAAACAATGGTTAAACTATAAAATTTTAGGCTAACTACTTATCTGAATGTCTTCCGTACTACATCTACTCGCAGTTTTCGTGCTCACTGGAACTCACTGTGCGGTCGACTGCGGCGGTTATCTTAACGACTGGTTTATCCCTGCCTTCTCCCCCCTGTCCCTACGTGCTGTGGGGAGTGATAGCGATGTGTTTATGTAAGGTGTTGCCAACCTAGATAAGATGTATGTTATTGAATGAGGTGGGTCTACAACTATCAAAGACCGTGGATTAGCCCTTGCCACGCGTGGAGCATAACCCATTCGAACTAAGCGTTGACGGTCTTATGAGGACGTCCCGGCACCTTTAATACTGCCGCGAATATGGGCCTTGGTTTATTGCAGAAGAAAAGAACATCGTACACCTGATCCAGATAACATTTACCTATTAAAAACCCCCTAATTTCCCCCTGCACAGACGCACACACGAACCACAATATAAAACAGTTAATCACAGATATTGAGATAGCCAGTCACAAGCTCCCAGCAGAAGACAGGGAATTAACCAAAAATCTCGCCACCAACGAAGCCAAAAAAATCCTCAAACGAGAGGGCGATAGCAATAACATTCAAAACAACAAACAACTCAAAGAAATAAAGTCGTTGAAACAAAAAATAAAAGAACATGACTTAATCATCACAAAAGCAGATAAGGGAAACACTACAGTAATTTTGAACAAAACAGAATACATTAAAAAAACAGTCGAATTCCTAAACAACAACGAAATCAAGGAATTAACAAAAGACCCCACCAACAAATTCCAAAAACAAATAAAAAGTGCGCTAAAAGAAACAGAATACATACTGACCAAAGCCGAAAAATCAAAACTAATAAACATGAACCCGAAAATACCGTCATTGAGGGGACAACCAAAAATACACAAAAAGGAATGCCCAATGTGACCAATAGTCAATTGTAGGAATGCCCCTAATTACAAAATCAGCAAAGAGTTACTAAAAATCTTAAAATGCCGTCTTTCCAACGACAAAAACAACTCTGTAAAGAACACAACAGAACTAGTAACAGCATTGAACACCCTACAAATGAAACCTAGCTTCAGGCTAGTATCCTTCGACGTAACTAACATGTACCGGTACACCAATATTCCGATTATTGAAGCAATCAACACTATCGAAAACAACTTCAAATCCAACAATTCGGTAAAAGAAATTGAAGAGATTGTGAGATTAATGAGGGTCGTTCTCACCCAAAACGTGTTTCAATTCGACAATAAAATATACACACAGAGAGAAGGCCTAGCAATGGGCTCGCCACTAAGTGGGTTAATCGCTGACATCTTCATCAATGCACTAGAAAATGCGTTCTTAGAAAAGACTTCAACAAAGGGAATACTAATATGGAAAAGATACGTAGATGATGTAATTTGCATCTACGATACTGAACTAACAAGCGAAGAAACAATTCTCCAATCCATTAATAGCCTTCACCACTCTATCAAATTCACTAAGGAATCCGAAATAGACCGGAAAATAAATTATCTCGATATAACTATTGAACGTAAAGACAACGACCTTTCATATTCCATATTCCGGAAAGCAACACAACCCTCGCATGCACTCGACAATCAGTCTAATCACCCCAGTACGCACAAACTAGCGGGTTTCAATCCAATGGTGCGCAGGGCTTTAAACATACCCATGTCAAAAGACAACTATAATAAGGAAATAAGAACTATTGTGCAAATAGCAAAGGAAAACAACTTCTCGCCAAGCAAAATAAATCAAATTACAGCCAAACATAAAAATAAAGATAAAACGATTCCCAAACCGGACAGTAATGAGAAAAAAATTGCGCGTTTCAACTATGTGAATGCGAACACATATAAAATCACTAACCTATTCAAAAAACAAGGCATAAAGATAGCTTTCACGACGAAAAACACAACCGCTAGGCACCTCCTAAATAGTAATCTAAATAAACGTGACCCGTATTCAAGGTCAGGGGTATATTCTATAACGTGCCAAGACACCGATTGTCAAGCTAATTACATCGGGCAGAGTGGAAGGCGAGTAGACACACGTTATAATGAAAATAGGAATGCGATAAGATACGGAACACATTCAGCCGTGTGGGAACATATGTGTGACGCAGGGCACAGCTTTACCAACATAGAGTCGGACCTTAAAATAATCCATCACGAATCGAAAGGCAGAGCTCTTGACATAAAGGAAGCAATCGAGATACACCTAGCCAAACGAAACAATCCCAACAATCTAAATGAACACACGTTCATGGAGAGCTCACCCCTCTTCACGCTACTAAAAAACACACCCTGTCGGAAACAAAACACAATTTAGCGACACAGCCAAGCTAGATAAAAAAAGGGGGGAAATTAGGGGTTTTTTAATAGGTAAATGTTATCTGGATCAGGTGTACGATGTACTTTTCTTCTGCAATAAACCAAGGCCCATATTCGCGGCAGTATTAAAGGTGCCGGGTCGTCCTCATAAGACCGTCAACGCTTACTTCGAATGGGTTATGCTCCACGCGTGGCGAGGGCTAATTCACGGTCTTTAATAGTTGTAGACCCACCTCATTCAATAACATACATCTTATCTAGGTTGGCAACACCTCACATAAACACATCGCTATCACTCCCCACAGCACGTAGGGACAGGGGGGAGAAGGCAGGGAAAAACCAGTCGTTAAGATAACCACCGCAGTCGACCACACAGTGAGTTCCAGTGAGCACGAAAACTGCGAGTAGCTGTAGTACGGAAGACAATCAGATAAGTAGTTAGCCTAAAATTTTATAGTTTAACCATGACGAATAGAAATAAATAGTGTTATCACTCACCGAGTTCAACCGCGCCCCGCTCGGCTAGCGCTAGCGGCGCTGATCCCCAACACTACACAGTCAGCTGTTCAATAGTGGGATACGCGCTGGGCTACGTAAACATCTTTACGAAGGCTGCGGTTACGCTGATTACACAAATTGAGGGTTTAGACTTATGAATAATACTGTCAAAAAGTTAGTATTAATATTCTGTCCCCAAGTAGAACTATCGTTTAAAACCCTCCGTTAGTCGCGCATTGGTCTGACAGCTCCATGGTTCGTTATATTAGTTTTAATATCAAGCCAACAGTTCAAGTTATGATCTTATCGTCTCGTGACATCTTACACCAAACCTTAGTAAGCATTTTTCTGGAGTAGTGAAATAGCGTGCCTAAAAATAACTTTAACACGTGTAACAATTTGTCAGCGTGAGATTGATAGTACCAGCGCTCCCAATGATGTTACATTCTGTCAGTGAGTGGCAGGTGTGCTGTTATACCGATTATTTGGCTTAGTATGTTGCCTTAGTTAATATCAGTAAGGAGATTGCACCTTACGAAAACCTAAGGATGCAGATGAAGCGTGTCACCTTCTGCTGAAAGATAACGAATAGCTAGTTCATGATTCAGTAATTTCAAAGGAATTTGTGATTCTGATACTGAAGACAAAGTTGAAACAAGATCCGAAGATCAGGAGGACGGTAACGGAAGCAAAGAATTGGATAACCGTTTATTTTATTGGCAGGTTGGCCTTTATTATATGTCCGACTCATTCTTGGCCACTTGGCTATCACCACGGAAGTCCGGGTTCGATTCCCAGCTCTGCCAATAAATTTAATACTGGTCCGAGGGCTGGAACGGTGTTCACTCAGCCTCGTGAGGCAAACATGTTAAGAGGCGCGTTCGGTTCCTACCTCAGCTATCCTGGAAGTGGATTTCCGTGGTTTCCCACTTCTCCTCCAGGCAAATGCCGGGATGGTACCTAACTGACGGACACGGCCGCTTCCTACCCAAATCCGACCTCAATTCCAAATACACACACTACTACAGACATCATAATGACACAGGTTATCAGACGAATTCTAAACAAACCCAAACACACGGGGCTACGTGACCACGATGTCGTTAAGTCCCTAAAGAATCAACAACTATTATTATTTTAGGCTTATTATTATTAAGACGGATATTTTTTTTTTTTTCGTTTTAGGTAAGGATGGCACGAAATAGAACAAGTAACCATGGAAGGCTGCCTTCATTCCGTATCCTACTGGGCGGCTTTCGTGATTTTACATCAGTGGATAGATATTTCGGTAAATTTTGAAAAATGTGAGGTACTGATCCTGGTTTTAATTTCCACTTCACGCGAGGAATTTTCACGTTCTCATAGTTCACTACGAAACAGTCCGCCTTTATAATAATTAAATCTTCCGAAAAATGCTCGTCACAGATTCTATTTTTGATCGACAATTGCTTATCTTTCCACGGCATAACTTTCGCCCATTTCGCAAACAGATTTGTTCCTTTTGGCGGTGTGAAAAAATGTCTACCATCAGATTTTCTTCGTAACCCGATTTACTTCCCGGAACAAAACATAACGACATTTTCCCGAAACAACAGAAAACTTTGTTGTTTGCACACACAAAGCACTGCACAGACATTCGTAAACTATTACAAAGAAACAAATTCCCTCGAATAATATGACTTCTGGCGCACAGGATATTACAGTACTAACCTCGTGGGTTACTGTCACACGTGCTTATGGTTTGGCGCGACTTCCGCGCCACACACTGGCTGGACCATGAAGTACAATGCTTAAGTAGCGGAGGGATGACACTGTTTATTTCTATTCGTCATGGTTTAACCATAGTTTACAACCACATAATCTCTCTAAAGTACAATCTCCGGATAGCTATCACCATTTAGCATTTCACCTAACATATATACTGCATTTAGCATACACTGACAGTTGCAGTACCAATACTGCAACTAAATAATTGTATATATTGTAAATATTTCCACCTGTATTTCAAACATAGATTTTGTAGCCTAAGTGTAATGGATCTGATGATGATCGCTTGACGATCGAAACTGGTCATCCTAGTGTTTTATTAATCTCATGTAATTTATTTCAGGATTAGGGCATAACCCATCTCTTTTGGGTACATTCGTGTTGACCGACTGAAAAGCACTGAACTCTTGTTTACTAAGGCAACACTGAAAATATGGCTTCAAACACCACAATACTAAAATTATGTAAACACTACATCCTTGCACTTGTAACGCACATAATAAATAGCTCTTTCTCTCAAGGAGAATTCTCATCAGATCTAAAGAAATGTAAAGTTGTCCCAATAGATAAATCAGGCTCAGCAAGTGAAATATCTAACTACAGACCCATTACCATTCCTTCCGAGTTTTCAAAAATATTTGAAGTTATTTATCTGGATAGACTAAAAGCATTCATAACAAAACACATCTGCTATCACAAGCTCAGTATGGATTTCAAAAAGACAAGTCCACTACTGATGCTGCCTCGAAGGTAAGAAGTACCCTAGTAGATGCCATTATAAAAAATGAAGAAATCGTAGGTATATTCCTAGACCTATCAAAAGCGTTCGACTGTCTAAATACTAAGTTGCTGCTAAAGAAACTGTACAATTATGGTTTAAGAGGTATACCAGCAAAATGGCTAGATTCATACTTAACCAATCGTAGTCAGTGGGTCCACATTCAACATGAAAATTCTAGTAATGTGGAAGTATATCACTATTCAAAATTCACAACAATAAAACATGGCATACTACAGGGCTCTGTGTTAGGGCCATATCACTTTCTACTGTATGTTAATAACTTGCCTGACATTTTAGATAATGAATGTGTGAAGACTGTACTATATGCAGATGACATTGCCATTTTAATTAGAGGTGAAAATTACAAAACCTTACAAAAAATATTACATATGTAATGCATAAACTAGAAACATACTTAGAAGCTCACTATCTAAAGCCAAGTATTAAAAAGACTCATTATATTCATTTTAGGATAACTTCCAGATATTAATCTAAGTATTGTACTCAACCAACAACAAATAGACAGCACCGATGAACAAACCTTTCTTGGTATGATAAAGGAAACAGATCTTAGTTGGAAAAAACACATAGCCTAATTAAACTACAATCTAAATTAAACAGTGCAATATTTGTATTAAAGCACCTAAGACAGGAAGTGAACATTGATATCCTGTTATCAAGTTATTATGCTCTGTTTCACTCCCACCTGGTTTATGGTATAAATCTAAATGGCAGTGTAACAAAAGAAGTTTTAAGCAATATTTTTATCCTGCAAAAGAGAGGAATCCATGTTATGTTTGGTTCACACCCTCTAACATCTTGTAGGGACTATTTTAAAAAATTCCAAATAATGACATTACCATCATTGTACTTACTCAATTGTTCTATGTATATTAAGAGACAAATTCTAACTGGAAATGCTAATATTTAAAAAAATCTGATCTACATTCATACAGCACTAGAAGCAGAATGGATGTTCACTGTCAATATTATAGAGGAGCTTTCAGAAAAAAATATCCCTTGTATACTGCCTCCAAATATTTTAACTTGTTGCCCCTAACTTTAAGAAATGTCAGCACCATTTCCACATTTAAATTAAAATTTAAAAAATGGCTCACAGACAAGGCAATATATTCCATAGACGAATTCGAGGCAATGTGCACAGAGATATGAGTGTTTTGTATATTGATTATTGTATTTACCTGTACCCCTGTAATTATGTATTTTATGTATAAGTTTAATTATGTATTTGATGTATAGTAAGTAGGCTATGTGTAATCATGTATTTTATGTATCATGTATAATTATGTATTTTATGATTTGACGACTCCCATATGTATATTAACATATTACCATGGAGAATAAAGAAATGAATGAATCCCCCCACCCCTAATTATTTAGGAACGAGAAATAAAGATTATCACAAAGTGTAGTAAAGTACAAACATTGACATTGCTTCCGCTACTTTTTCTTTTACTGAGCCATAATAATAAAAAATAAAAAAAATAGTTTGGTAGCGATTTCAAGGTTAACATGTGTTTATAAACCAAGGTGCACTTCGTATATTCAAGCTTCAGTAAGTTACTCCTTTTTTGAAAGAAACAAATTTGCTGTTTCAGTTACTGGTTGGAGCTAAGGGTTGCGATCGAACCGGCAGTGGTTTCAGTATAGCCAATTAAGCAATTTGTTTCGTTTAAATATAGGCCTACTAGTAGTTTAGAGACGTATTAAAACTATATTTGGTTCATTGATGCGTTAATTTCAAAAGTTTAACTAAAGGTTTAGGCGTTTGGTAAATAATAACATCCCGTCATTCGCGAATCTCTTTTTCACTTATTTTCCACTGAGCGCCTGGAAACGCCACTGTTCATAACTACAGTATTGGCATCAGTTACCAAACAATTTTCTACAATAATATATATACTAATATAAAAAAAACTGAAGAGTTTGTGTGTTTGTTTATGTGTTTAAACGCGCTAATCTCGGGAATTACCAGTCGGATTCGAAAAATTATTTTTGTATATGATAGCCTGATTCAAGAGGAATAGTTTAGGCTACACCTCTCAGGTAACCTTATAGATTGATTTTTGTTCAGTAAGTCGGAAGAATAAGCGCTCAAGAACGGCTTCAATATTACCGAAGTCTATTGTTGCCATGTAATGCGGGCTGCATCACGACGCTCATACCAATGTTCTGGTGCAGAATTGCGAGCTGCTTATAAATTGCAGTCACGGGGAGTAATTAGTGCAAAATGATTTCTTAGGCCCCTTAAAACAGTTATCATCATGACAATAGTATGCCTCCGTGTAAGGATGATAGTGTTGGTGCAGTATACTGAAGTTATCAGCTGCAATAAGAATTAGTGCTTTCAAATTTACTTTAATTTATTCCGATCCTTATCCTTGAGCGCTCCAGTTCTGTAAAACAAATAAATCCACCGGGCGAAGCCGGGCACTACCGCTAGTGCATTCATAAAATCAAACTTAACACATTCATTAGGACAATTTATAATAATAATAAATTTTATTTCAGCCAATGGCCATAATAGTAGGAATACCATACAAGTTCATTCGGTACAAAATTTTGTAATAGACATCTGACGTTCACCGCATGTTAATACATGATATCTCTCACACTGCCTCTTACATAAAATACACACGCAGTTTAAGTTTGGCTGGTGATACTTCTTTTCAGTGCAAACTTTATGGTGAAAACCGTGCACTGCCATTCGTGTCATCATATGACGGAGTTCATAATTCGAGTTCATCCACTCACAAGTCGTCATGGCATCTGTACAGTAGAAGTCAATCCAAATATGTCTCCTCTTGTCACGAAGTTCACTCAGTAAAGCATCATATGCTCCAGTGGCAGGCAGCATCCATTGATTTCTTAAATCTTCTATATAAAATTGCTCTTTGGCTAATACATATACAAGGCGAGAGGATGTGTATTTTGAAAGATTGAGTAACTTTTTTAAGTATACTGCCTTCACTCTTTCCATTTTCTTCAGATCATTCTTTGTCAGGTGTTGCCATATATTTTCCAATGCATATGCAACTATGGGAGTAATTTTGAGCTTAAATAACGCCATGCCTGTATCAAGGGACAATTTTCCGAGTTGTCTTATGTCATTCATTGCTACAATTGCTGTGTCAACTTTGTCTTGTATGTGCTTCGTAAATACAACTCCCTGTGTTTGAAATGTTACTCCTAAGTACTTAAAATTGTTCACTAATTGTAATCTTTTGCCTTTATATTCCAAATGATGATTGACTGACAGTCTACCTCCTTTTCTAAAGGCCATGAACATTGTCTTGTTTTCGTTCAATTTAAGTTCATTTTCATCCGCCCAGTTTACTAGTCTGTTGAAAGTCTCCTGTAACCTTTCAAGTGATGTGGATGTTAGCACCATGTCATCCGCATACATGTATATGGAGACATCTTGATCCTCTATAATCTGGGTCACATCCATGGTTGCAATATTGAACAGGAGAGGACTTAGTGGGTCCCCCTGTAGCACACCGATTGTCTGTTCAATGCAATGCGATTCCATTCTGTTGTCATCAATTCGTACTTGGTTGCTGGTTAGGATATTTCTTATCAGTCTCGTTAAATAGTGCTGATGTCCTATCAGTGAATCTAGCTTCTCCAACATCTTCTTCCTGTTTACTGAATCAAACGCTTTCGAATAGTCGATAAATACCACATTCAACTTGCCTCTTCCGTGTCGTAAGGCTTCCTCAATGTCACCTTGAAGACATTTAATTGCATGTGTAGTTGACCTGCCTCTCCTAAATCCGAATTGTTCATCTGGAATTTGGTGTTCCGTTAGATCTGTCAGTCTCAATGTTAGTAGTTTTGTTAACAATTTAAATCCTGAGCATTCCAGAGCTATGCCTCGGTATGCATCTGGGCTACCTGCATCTCCCTTTCCCTTATACAAAACTTTAATTGTGGAGTGCCTCCACTTGTCCGGTATATTCGCTTGTATTAAGCACTGATTGAGAAGGGCCAACCAGTCTTCTTTCATTTCTTCAAAACTACCTTTAATGTGTTCATTAAATATCCTATCAGGACCACATGCTTTTTGGTTCTTCAACTGTTGCACAGCTAATTCGACCTCGCCACTTGTAAAGGGAACAATTACACTACTACTCTGGTGTTCGCCATTGTAAACTGGTCTTGTGTCATTTGCTTGTAACACTCTCGTAAAATGCTTTTCCCAATCCTCCATTGAGAGGTCTCTGGGAAATCGTGGTTGCCGTTCACTCAGAGCCTTGTAGGGGTGTCGTTTTGCTTCTTCCAACATTTTTGCTTTATTCGTAGCCTATTATTATGACAGCGTTTTTAAAAAGAAATAAAACTCAAATTTATAATGAACTTAAATTATTTAAATTTACACAAAAAAGGCCTTTTTTTTGTTCAATTTGATCAAAATTATAATCCAAAAGATTAATTGTGCACTTTAGTCAATCCTCCCATTTCATCACTGACTTCATTTTCAAAAAAGTATTGTATGAGACAAAACCGACTATACCGGTATTATTCAATATTGCTTACCTTCTATCATCATTGTATCGCTGTAGCGCTAGATTTAATCTTCTTTTCTTCCGCCAAGCAGAAAGAGGAATCCGAGTTTTGCCCATTACGATAAATAAATTATGAACAAATTCGTTGAAATGTTTATAATTTAACAATAAAAACCACACTGGGGTACCAACAGTACGTACCGTATTTTTTTTTAAATCGAATGCAAACACAGTAACATCCTATTTAGCGAACACATTACCGGTACACCAGCAATAAGTCAATCTCAGCGGTCAAGATAACTACACGATCACTAATGACACCTGATTAATAAGGAAAACACTACGGTATTAGAAAAATCGCCACTACAGTACACTGCACGACATACTACCGACACCGACTACTAAGGCATGTAGACTTATTTCTAGTAGGCCTACGTCTCGCGAGCACTAAATAACTTCCTGACTCCCACGTGACTCCCGGGCAACTCTTATGCCAAATAGCAGCTTGCTTGAGCCACTGCGTACAACTAGCGACCCAGTACGCCTGCGCTCTTGCGGTGAAAGAGCGAACTTCTACGGCAGCGGCATTACGCGTGCAAGTGTAAAATAAGGGCTTGAAGACAGTTCCTTTATAGAACCACGCTGAATACATAAAATACATCACTATAGAAGCAATCTTTAATAAATACTCTTTACAACCATGTAACGTTCATCGCTAGACAGTTACATTGGTGAAAGATATGCCTTGCCTTATGGAAAAGTTGCTTCTCAGATTCAATGAAAAAGAATACGGTAATGTAATTTTCAATAAAATCTAAAATAACTATTGAACTATTGAACGTGATTTGTAAGTAAAATGTTATTTCAGGCATTGTTCTATTTTTAAAACGAAGATTTTAACTCTCTCTCTCAATGTTATAAACTGTTGCTGTTCCATTTGAGATACTGGGACATCGTGATCGTTTAGCCCCGTGTACTTGGGTGCACGTAAAATGTATCTCATAACCTGTGTTCATGTGGTAACTGTAGAAGTGTGTGTATTGGTAATTCAGGTAATGATTGGCCTAAGTTAGAATTCGGGATTCGCCTGAAGTATGAGTAGGAAACCACTGAAAACCACCTCCAGGATGGCTGAGGTGGGAATCGAATCCACCCATAGTCAGTTTTGCCTCACGAGGCTGAGTGTACCCCGTTCCAGTCCTCAGACCAAAATTATTTTTTTTGGCAGCGCCGATAATCAAACCTGGACCTCCGGTGGTGACAGCCACGAATGCTAGCCGCTACACCACGAGGGGGTCGATGTGATAAAAGCATATCCTGCATAAGCCGGCCGGCTGACTCTGGCGCCCACTTAAAAGGTTTAAAATAACTCCTGGCAGTACAGCCCATGAAAGGCCTAGGCCTACCAAGCGACCGCTGCCCAGCCATTTGGCCTGCAGATATTGGGGTGACGCGTGATCAGCACATCGGGTCCCCTCGGCCGTTAATCTTTGTTTTCGTGATCGGGGCGCTGCCTCACTGTCAGACAGCTATTCAATTGTCCTCACGTGACTGAATGCATCCCGTTCCTCCCCTCACGTCAGTTTCTAAAATCCCTGACGAAGCCGGGAATCGAACCCGGGGCGTCCGGGTGAGAGGCAGGCGTGCTACCCCAACACCACAGGGCCAGCTCTTAAAAGGTTTAAAGCCATTGTAAAACCTTAGGCAAATGCCGGGACGGTTCCTTTAAATAGGTCCACGGCCAATTTCCTTCCAATATCCCTTCCCAGACCCGTCCTGAAAAGACAATAATGTTATTGGTTTTACGTCCCTTTTAACTGCACTGGCTTTTAGAGACGCCGGGGTGCCGGAATTTTGCCCCGAAGGGGATCTTTAACGTGCCAGTAAATCTACGGACACGGCTCCCTCACATTTGCGCACCCTCAAATGCCAGCTGACTGTGCCAGGATACGAACCTGCAACCTTGGGCCCAGCAAGCGAGAACGTTACCCCTGAGCCACGCAGCCAGCCGTCCTGAAAAGAAGAGTAGGCTACATGGCCATTGGTTGCATTAACAAAATTATTAATAAGCATGTAGTGAAAAAATCCACAGCCTGCTTCCAGTCGACCGACCGGGTCAGGGATGGAATGAATGAAACCCGCATCTAGCGGCGAGGATATGAACTGTGCCAGTTGCCGAAGCCTGTCGCACACCTCTGAGGCAATGATTAAATGAATGACAGATTAAATGAGATGATAGTGGAGAGTGTTGCTGGAATGAAATTTTGACAGGGAAAACCGGAGTACCCGGAGAAAAACCTGTCTGCCTCCGTTTTGTCCAGCACAGAACCCACAAGGAGTGACCGGGATTTGAACCACGGACCCAGCGGTGAAAGGCCGGCGCGCTGCCGCCTAAGCCACGGAGTGTAGTACGGTCATTTAATTGGTGCAGTATTTGTAGATGAAGTCTTAAAAATCCCGAATCTCTGCATTCCGGACAGCTCACTTCCAACACAGATCATCATCATCCGTCATCATCATCTTCTTCTTCTTCTTCTTCTTCTTCTTAAGACATCTCCGAACGGAAGTTGACGATCCACATAGCTTGCTGCGATCTTGACATTATCTGGCATCGGGAAAGCGGGCGTTCGAATTCCACATCGGCGGTCCTGAAAATAGATTTTGTGGTTTCCAATGTTCACGGCCAGGCAAATGTCGGGACGGTTCCTTTCAGCAGGACCACGGCCGACTAACTTCCAAAATCCCGTCCCTGACCCTTCCTTAATTAGACCATTGGACCATCGGCCTGTCACCATACCCAGTTGTATTTGCTGACAAAGTGTGTTTAGCTCTCAGACACCATCCTTGCGACGGTAGAGGAATGATCCCTCGCAGAGTCCGTGCGTGAAGCCAAGCTGGGAGGAAATACGATTTTAAACAAGTAGTTCCGTGAAGAAGTAAATAGCCTATTTCCATATATCCTACTAATATTAATTGCCTTTATCTTTTCTTATTTTTTTCTTCTTCTTTTCTTAGTCGTTTACCCTCCAGGTTGGTGGAACCCGCGGACTCAGCGAGGGAACTCACCACTACCGCCTCTACGGGCAGTGTCCTAGAGCTGGGAACATCTAATCGGAGTGGATACAACTGGTGAGGTGTGATTGGCACCTCGCCCAGGCGGCCTCACCTGCAAAGCGAACAGGGGCCTCATGAGGGAAGGGAATGGATGGCCAGGATGGATAGGCAAGGAAGAGGAAAGGAGGCGGCCGTGGCCTTGAAGAAGGAACCATCCCGGCATTTGCCTGAAGACGAAGTGGGAAACCACGGAAAACCACTTCGAGGATGGCTGAGATGGGAATCGAACCCCCTCTAGTCATTTGGGACACCCGAGGCTGAGTAGATCCCGTTCCAGTCCTCATACCACTTTTCAAATTTCGTGGCTGAGCCGGGAATCGAACCCAGGACCTCCGGGGCGGCAGCTAACCATGCTGACCGCTACGCTACCTGACCGCTACGCTACAATTGCCTTTATCAACATACAAATTGTCAGTGTGATTGCTGTAATAGATTCGTAGATATTGAGTACCGTCTAAATATTATGGATGGTCACCATGTTGGATTTTTATATTATAGGCCTTAGATTTATGTACTATTAGCTTACATGAAGATTATTGTGTAAGTGTTTTATTCAAACTTCAATCGCATGATTAGGACACAAGAATAAAAGCGGGATTTTGAAATTTCGCTCAGCCGCCATCTTGTGGTTATGCAAATAATTTAAATGAATTCGATGCCAGTCGATTAAAATTTGTATAAGCATATACCGTATCAATTTTCACTGCGCTCGTATGGTTAAAACGCAAGAAACGTCCATTTGAATATTTAAATTTCGCGTCGCCGCCATGTTGAATTTGTGCTCGCCAGGTTATTGAACGTCCCGCAGGTGAACTGATGCTTATAGCCTCTATACACTTACAAAATTTCAGTTTGATTGCTGTAGTAGATTAATAGATATTGAGAACTGTCTAAATATTTCGGATGGTCGCCATGTTGGATTTGAATATATGTAGGCCATAGAGTTATGTACTATTAGATGATGATTATTGTGTACGTTCATTATGCAAATGTTGATTTCGATCGCATGAGAAATAAAAACTTAATTTTCGAAATTCGCACAGCCGCCATCTTGAGATTATATAAACAATTGAACTAAATTAGATACCAGTGCATTACAATGTGTATACACATTTGCTGTACGAAATTTCATTGCGTTTGGATCATTAAATCGCGAGAAACGTCTATTTAAAACTTTCAAATTCGCTTGGCTGCCATGTTCGTTTTGTAGAACAGGTGTTTGAAAGTCTCATAGATGAACTTCCAGTAGTGCCCTTTATCTCCGTACAAAATTTCAGGGTGATACCGGTAATAGTTTCAGAGATATAGAATGCCGGTGAAATATTTCGCACAACCGCCATCTTGACGTTATGTAAACAATTGATCGAAGTTAGATGTCGGTGCATTACAATGTGTATAAACATATACTGTACCAAGTTTCATTGCGTTTGGTTGGTTAAATCGCGAGAAACGTCTTTTTAAAAGTCGCAACTTGGCCGCCATGTTGGTTTTGTACTTACCAGGTTTTCAAAAGTCACATAGGTGATCTTCTAGTGGTTCCCTTTATCACCGTACAAAATTCCAGGGTGATATCGGTAATAGTTTCGGAGATATTGAATGCTGGTGAAATATTTCGCACAGCCGCCATGTAGGATTGGTGAGACGTAACAAAATTTGAAGGGCACGGTCGGGGTCGCCCGGAATAGTGCTATGAACTTACCGAGTTTCATTGAAATAGCTCCAGCCGTTTAGAAGTTATTAAGAGGGGGGACACACAAACTCTCTCTCGCACACACATGCACACGCACGCACACACAGACAAAGGTGATCTCATCAGCCTATTTTTAGCCTCTTTTCATTTTATGAAAAAACTAGCAGAAGTATCCGCTCTTCGAACGGTCTTCGGTATTAATAACCAGACGCTATCAATTGAGCTAATGTTGCAATGGTTAGGGGTTTGTTATTCCTTCATATGTTTATCAGAGCGAAGTTAGTTTTCTGGGAATATCACTCACACTGTTAATTTAAGGGCCTTAAAATGTGGTTTTCGGAGACTCTTTATAGACGCCCGAATTTTGTGTCTCACATTGAGAAGCGCAACATATGCTTTGGTCGTCCTTCTAGGATAATTTTTATATTTCGCCCTATTTTAGCATGTATTTTGAAAAGTTTTTTCCTATACCAATCCTTCTATGAGAAGTATAGTGAAGAGTTTTATAAATGATTGGTGTATTGACTCTCATGGATACCTAATTTTACGATGCTCCAAACATTCGAACACGAGTTATAGGCGTACATAAAGATACACTGAAAGGCCGAACATCCCTAAGTATGCCTTACTTCGGAGGGGAAGTAAAGCCGGCGATCCCATGCCATAGATGTATGGCATGTAATAGAACCTTCCACTAACTACAATTTTGTGAAGCTAAATTTGTAGGTTAGATTTGATTAACGCTCTATTAGTTCCTGCTCTGTAACATCAATTTACAAACCACCCAATGAACTCTTCTTCTTTGAAAGGCCAAGTAACTTTGACAAGCAGAATATCAAAATTGTCCTGGGGGATTTTAATTGTAAGAGCATCAGTTGGGGATATAATATCACAGACAAGAATGGGGAGGAACTCGAGCAATGGGCAGAGAGGGAAGGATTGAGATTGATTCACAACCCCAAACTGAGACCATCTTTCAACAGCGGTAGATGGCATAGAGGTTACAACCCTGACAACATTTTCATAAGCGAGCAAGTGACAAAACATGTAGTTAAAGCGGTGGAGGAACCCATCCCTAGGACACAACATAGTCCTATCACATGTTCAGTTCGGGGAGTGGTCAGCCCTGAGGAAGTACCTTTTAAACGACGTTTCAATTTTAAAAAGGCAAACTGGGAGGGGTTTTCCATTGAGCTGGATGAGGAACTGTCCAATTTACAACCAGAGCCAAGTCATTATGAAGACTTTGTTGACCTTGTGAAGAAGATCTCTCGTAGACATATTCCCCGAGGCTGCCGTACCCAGTTCATTTCTGGCCTCAATGCCGATTCTAAGGATCTGTTAAAAGATTACCAGCAGAAGTACGAGAGAGACCCTTTTGCAGATGACACCATTCAGACGGGTGAAGAACTCATGAGGAGCATCGCTGACGGAAGAAAGGAAAGATGGATGAACTTACTAGCAAACCTTGACATGGCCCAGAACAGTAGAAGAGCATGGAAGCTGGTCAAAAACTTGAGCAACGACCCTACGAGTCCACCAGTCAGTAGCGGCTATTCAGGTGAAGAGAGTGAAGAGCCTCTTCACATGCCATCTCTTAAATAAAATAAACATTATTTTTTCTTATTTAAATAAAAATGTTGTCATTGTCTTGGGCTACTTTTTCACTTAGTGTACTGTTATTTCTACACTCCGTCGCTAGATGGTGCGCAAGCAAGGCTGCATGACGTCCTTGTAGCAGTTGTACTCCCTGTCGCTAGATTGTACTGCCGTAACTTGGAAGGAAGCAGGAGACCTAGTAGTAGGTAATCTGTGCAGGAGACGAAGTGTCTTGTTTATGTCAGCCACATCGTCTCGTTGCCATGGTAACCTGACGTCAGTTGTGACGTCATTACCTGCCGTTAGACAGACGAGTGAAGATGTTCCTGTGTCGGCAAGGCAATATCGTCTAGTTCAGTTGATGAAAGTTTACATTGCAACAGGCTTCTTTTTCTTTTATATTGAGGCTTTTATTTACTTTCCCAATGAATAGTATGTATTTATAACGTTATCTACCCTGTTGTTGATGAAGGTTGATGGCTTTTAGTGTATAATGTTTGCAGTGAAAGACACGTTACTAATTTTATTAGAAATTCCCTTCAGTAGGTGGAAAGATGAAGACAAAAAGGGATTTATTAATTAATTTATTAATTTGTGGGCGGCCAAAGAACTTAATAGAACTGTGCACTAAAGAAATAAAACCGGAAAGTCCTATAGCCTTCATCGCAAGGGATCTTGGTTCGAACAGTTCACATAGTTGTGCAGTAGTTATAGAACTGTTCTGTTGGCCTTGCTTACTATACAGTAACAGTAACAAATTTTCAAAACATTACGCGCGGTTTGGACAAACACAAAGACAGTGAGCAACATTTAAAGAACCAGTTACCACTTAGAACACGCACACAAGCACGATATCTGGCACTTTACGGGAAAATGCAAGACTAAGTGCACTTAAATGTAATGTGAATGTGACTTTAAATAGGCAGATCCTGGGACTTGTGATTAGAGTTGTTCTATACTTAAGTTTACAGGAACTCTCTTCTAGAGAGGAGGGCCGATAACCTAGATGTTAGGCCTCTTAAAGCAACAATTACCATCATCATCATCGTCTTCTAGAGGACATGACAAGACCTCTTTAAACCGTGTGCGCTTTAAGGAATTATTGAAGATACTGATATCTAAAAAGTCCTTAGAACCTCAAAATTATTAAAATAAAATTCAAAGTGTGTTCCCTGGAAATAACTGATGCAACATCAGAGTACATCAGAGATCATATTAAGGACCGACTTAATAATGTTAGAGCCTTCGTGGCTTAGGCGGCAGCACGCCGGCCTCTCACCGCTGGGTCCGTGGTTCAAATCCCGGTCACTCCATGTGAGATCTGTGCTGGACAAAACGGAGGCAGACAGGTTTTTCTCCGGGTACTCCGGTTTTCCCTGTCAAAAATTTCATTCCAGCAACACTCTCCACTATCATTTCATTTCATCTGTCATTCATTTCATCATTGCCCCAGAGGAGTGCGTCAGGCCTCGGCAGCCGGCACAGTTCATATCCTCGCTGCTAGATGGGGGGGGGGGCTTCATTCATTCCATTCCTGACCCGATCGGAGACTAGAAGCAGGCTGTGGATTTTCATTTTTTTCTTAATAATGTTCCGCGTTTTTCTATGCTAACGCATGGCTGTGATAAATTACAATTCTTAAATAAGTCTTATAGATTCCGACAAATTTGAGCTGTATAACAAACATAATCAACAATAGGCCTACCCCACATTTAAGAAATGAACTGTCACTCTTTTATGCTCATGAATCCTACATCGTAAAAATAGTCGGGAGAAATACATCAAGAACTCCGTGAATAGAAGAGACTTACAAACTTTTGCTTAAGGACACCACGTACTCTTGCATGATGAAAATATCGTTTTATTTTTATTTTGGCGCCATAAAATTCTTCATTCTTTTCTGAATCCAAATATATATAGTTTGTGTTTTTTTGTATGTCTACAACTACCTTAAATTCTTTTTTTTTTTTTTAAATTAGCGTCCCATGCTCTGAATAATTCACTTTTAACTTTGCCAACTGTTTTCCGTTAATACTCATTTTCCATGTTTAGGTACCAATAACTAGGAAACCATTTAAGATAGAGGGCTAATTTTTTTACATTAACTTGCCTAATGGAGTACTTGAATATTAACCTATTTGCACTTCCAAAACATAGTAGGCATGGATTGGGAAGAGAAAAATTAATACATATTTTTGAATAAATTTAAAAAGATAGAGTTCGGATTCTTTTTTCTTGCATTCTGTCCCAATAATAATGAAACAAAGTGGTTACCGGTACTCATCTGCCATAATCCATTCCAAGGGTGTGAGCAGAATTTGAGAATATTTGATTGAAAAACAACTGAGAAATGTGTACCTGAAGCAAATTATACAACATTTTTTTGAAAATGTATCTGTCGAAATTTGTATTCATTTCACACATCCTATAAAAGCAAAGTAGCACTACATGGTCATAAACAGCTCAGAATATATGTGGCAAGAATCATAGCTGTACCTTTAGCATAAATCCAGAAAATAAGTTACTTAGTAAAGTGATGCCACAAAAATAGACTTTTTCATCGTGTAAGAGTACGTGGCGACCTTAATTGGGTACTGGCAATACCTTCTACAAGTGCATCAGTACAACGCAGTTTCTCTTGTTTGAAAAGATTCAATACTTTTGCATGTAACACAATATCTCACTCCAGAATTACATCATTGGCTATCTCCATAAATCGTGAATTGTAGTTGAAATTGATTGAAGACCTTCTATGAGGACATCATAGATAAGATTGCCAACCTTAGAGAACGGAGGATTCATTTAAGCTATAAAAATAAGCGAGTTTGACTTTTTAGTGCGATAACTTACGTTTGGTTTGGTTTTAAGTGCTAGGCTTTTAGTAGATATTTTAGCATTAAAATAGGAAAAGGATGTCAATATTCACAAACGCAAACATCATGCACTGATGAAATTAGGAGTTTGGCTCTTCACCTGATATTTGATCTACGAGCCGCCACTGCCACCAGTGGATCTCACCAAGGTTACACCAAATCAAATAGCTCATGAGCTGCTCCGTAACGGGAAAACCATCACGAAGACTCAGCCTGTGAAGCTGAAGCCTAGTGAAGATGAGAATGATTTTCTCGGTCGTCCTTTCACATCAGCAGAATTAGAACATGCCATCAAGCTGATGAAAGTCAACAAAACTGCGGGCCCGGATGACATCAGGACAGAACAAATCAAGAACTTTGGACCAGGAACAATCCAGTGGCTGGTGAATATGATGAATAGATGTATCGAGACCCTGCACTTACCAAAGCTGTGGAGGAAAGCTCATGTGGTCGCACTGCTAAAACCAGGCAAGGAACCAACGGATGCAAAGAACTTCCGTCCTGTCTCTCTTCTTTGCCACCTATACAAGGCATTTGAAAGGTTGATCCTTGAAAGAATTGCAACATTCATTGATAACCGGCTAATTCAAGATCAAGCTGGATTTAGACCAGGGAAATCATGTTCCAGCCAAATTCTGAACCTGGCACAGCATATCGAGGATGGCTATGAGAATAAACGTATCACTGGTGTCGCCTTTATAGATCTCAGTGCTGCATATGATACAGTGAACCATAAGAAGCTCATAGCCAAGCTGTACAACATCACTAAGGACATGAATCTAACAAATGTCATACGTGGGATGCTCCAGAACAGAAGGTTTTATGTTACACTTCAAGGGAATAAAAGTCGATGGAGGATCCAGAAAAACGGGTTATCTCAAGGCAGTGTGTTATCCCCCTTACTATTCAACATTTATACAAATGACCAGCCAGAATATTTAGAGGCCAGGCGATTTATTTATGCGGATGACACCGCTATTGCTGTACAGGGTAGGAACTTCGAGGAGGTGAAGGGAAAACTGTCCAATGCTCTTGAGAGATTAGACAATTATTACACCCAGAATCACCTGAAACCTAACCCTGGAAAGACACAAGTATGCGCATTTCATCTTCGCAACAAAGAGGCCCGGAGAAAGTTGAATGTTGTCTGGAAAGGAGTGACACTCGAAAGCTGTGAAACGCCTCGATATTTGTGAATCAAGCTTGATCGTACCCTCAGCTTCAGGAAACATTGTAGAGAATTGAAGTGCAAGATCAGCTCAAGAAATAGCATAATGTGGAAGTTGATAGGTTCAACATGGGGAGCGAACCCTCAGGTTCTACGTTCAACAGCATTGGGACTTTGCTTCGCAGCAGGAGAGTACGGATCATCAGTGTGGGGAGCATCTGCCCATACCAAGCAAGTGGACATAGCTCTTAACGAGTCCACACGTATTGTCACTGGATGTCTGAGACCTACTCCAGTGCAGAAGATCTACCCTCTCGCTGGCATTGCACCTCCAGTTATTCGACGCAGGGTGGCAGCAGAGAAAGAGAGACAAAAGCTTGAAACAGATCCCAGACATTCTATGTTCAACCACAAGGTGACCACTCCTCGCCTAAGATCCAGGAAGAGTTTTATTAAGAGAACAGTACCCCTCCATACCAAGCCAGACGTCCGGCGTGTGTCACTCTGGAAACAAATAGTACCAGAGGGGTTTACCCCTAAAGAAGAACTGAGCAGTGGTTTGTTTTTTGTTTGTCGTGTAGCCTCCTGAGAGGCCGAGTGCAGGTCTTTCTAGTCGACGCCCGTGGGCGACCTGCGCGTCGGGATGAGAGATGGAATTGATGAAGATGAACGAAACTGGGCAAGGATGTGGAAGGAAGCGGCCGTGGCCTGTCAGAAGGTACTGTCCCAGCATTTGCCTGGTGTTGAAAATGGGAAACCACGGAAAACCATTTCAAGGACAGCCGACGGTGGGGCTCGAACCCACGCGTCTACCGAGTCAGCAGAGAGCTTGGCCCCATGACCTAACGCAGCGCTTTAGCCCGCGCAGCCACTACTTGGTTGAGCAGTGGTAGTCATTTACCTTATACCACCTAGAGGTCCTTAAACCGGATGAGAACAGGAGTTCCTAAGTGTCGTAGCAACCTTGTGAAGTGGGGTTATGCAGAAGATCCACGATGTGCCTGTGGAGAAATCCAGACTCCACAACACCTGCTCTCGTGCAAAGATCTTAATGAAACCTGCAGCCAGGAAGACCTTATGTTGGCCACAGACCGAGGGATAAGAGCTGCTGAGTTCTGAAAAGGAAGAATTTAGTGTGTCTCCCGGACACGGAAAGTAAAGTAAGTAGTTCCAAAGTTTGCCGGTTGCGGTGGCATCTAGTAGCCAGCTAGATGTCGTTGACGGTAGCATTTGGTAGCAAAAGTAGGAACTACTGGAAATTGATCGTCTGCAGTCCTTACCTGAAATACAGATAACACACACTAATACAGCCATCAAAATTAACACCGGTTATCAGACAGATTCTACACACACGAGGCTACGTGAACGCGTTGTTGCAGCTTCTAAACTGAGGAACCAACCAACCAACCTACAACATATCACCCAGAAGTCCTAATATGGATATATCAACCACACAGTTTCAAACAAAATCATCCGTATGATGAACCAGTTTGTCGAAAAAAAAGTTAGAATGTGCTCAGTCTAAATTCACCTAACGTGTACTTCCTGACGTGAAAATAAAATTGAAAACCTCGTAGACGAAACACAATACACCTCACATAAAGACTGACCCTCACCGTTGTGTAAAGTCCCCATCCACAGAAAGACACCTTTAACAAATTATAAAGGCTTGTGGTGCATGGATATTCAGGTTTTTTTTAGCCTCCAATGGCCCAAATTCCTAATAGCCGCAAAAATACTATTTCAATTCAGTATTTTTTGAAAATAATGTTGCTGTTTGGAGATATAATTCTGTACGATATATCACACGTATAAATCACGTGAAAAAATTCTAGGGTACCCCTTGACCCCCTTATGCGCATTGATGAATTATACAGTCTAAGTTGGTTCCGTGATAACCTTATAGCCATTTGCAAATTTTCACAGAAATGTAATAAGCCGAGTGGCATTGATTTTTACAGAAAGAGATGGAACGTTGGATGTCTTCTCTTGAGAACCTGTTGTCATGGTTGCCGGCTTGCATTCCTTCATAAGTTTATTAAATTAAATTAGTTTTCTGGGAGTATCTCAGAAACTGTTGGTTTTAGAGCCTTAAAATGTTGTTTTCGGGAACCCTCGAGTTTTGTTTCTGCCACCGAGGGGCTAATAATGAGCTTTGTGCCGTCGTTGTATGCAATAATATAAAAATAATAATAATGATAATAATGATAATAATATAATAAATACAATATAGGGATAGGGATACAAAAGACCTTCCGTACCTCACCCGCACGTGAAAATCGCGTGACAAAATTCTAGTGTACCCCTTGACCCCCTTAAGCTCATTATACGTATTGATGAATTTTGCAGCTTGATTTGGTTCCGTAATAACCTTATAGCCGTTTGCAAACTTCACAGTAATGTAATAAATGGAGTTGCACTGCATCTTACAGAAATAGATGTCCTCTGAGATTTTGTTGTCATGGTTACCAGCTCGCATTCTTTCATTAGATTATTAAATGAAATTAGTTTTCTGGGAATATCTCAAAAACTGTTGGTTTTAGGGCCTTAAAATGTGGTTTTCGTGGGCCCTCCCTCGAGTTTTGTTTCTCACATCGAGGGGTTGAAAATAAACTTTGTTTCGTCCTTCTACGCCTATTTCAGCATGTATTTTAAGGGGATAGGCCCCCTTTTATGAGAGGTACGAAGAATAGTTACATCAATGATTAGTGTGGTGCTTCTGATGGATGTTGTTTGAGTCTTCAGTCTTTTGACTGGTTTGATGCAGCTCTCCATGCCTCCCTGTCCTGAGCTAATCGTTTCATCTCTACATAGCTCCGACACCCTACATCCGAGGCAATCTGTTTAACATATTCTAACCTTGGTCTACCCCTACAGTTCTTGTCCTCGACCCTTCCTTCCATAACTAAGCTTGCTATTCCTGGGTGTCTTAGTATGTGTCCTACCAACCTATCTCTTCTCTTCATTAGCAGTCGCCAGAAACATCTCTCCTCTCCCACTCGTCTTAATACCTCTTCGTTTGTAACCCTATCTACCCATCTGATCTTCATCATTCTCCTGTAACACCACATTTCAACTGCTTCAATTCTCCTCTTTTCTGCTGCACCAATAGTCCAAGTTTCACTTCCATAGAGCGCCACGCTCCAGACAAAGGCTTTCAAAAATGACTTCCTAATACCTAAATCTATATTCGATGTCAACAGATTCCTTTTTTGTAGAAATGCTTTCTTTGCCTGAGCCAACCTACTTTTTATATCCTCTTTGCTTCGTCCATCACTGGTTATTCTGCTTCCTAAGTAACAGAAGTCTCCTGCATCCTTCAGCTTTTCACCTGCCAATTTGATCTCCATAGAGATTTCTGATTTTTTTCGGCTGCATTCCAGTATTTTTGTTTTACATTTATTAATTTTCATCATGAAGTCCTTCCGTAAGACGGAATCCATACCATTCAAAAACTCATTCAAATCCTCAGGCTTGTCGGCCAAGATGACGATGTCATCAGCAAATCTCAGAGTTGAAATTATTTCTCCTTGAATCTTCACTCCCACTTTAAATTTTTCTCCAATTTCCTTCATTGCTTGTTCAATGTAAAGATTGAAAAGTATGGGTGATAAGTTGCAGCCTTGCCTTACACCTTTCATAATACCAGCTTCTCTCTCATATCCTTCAGCTCGAATGACTGCTGTCTGGTTTCTGTATAGATTGTATATCACCCTCCTATCCCTGTACTTTATTCCAATAGATTTCAAAATGTCAAACAATTTAGTCCAATCAACGTTATCGAAAGCCTTCTCTAAGTCTACAAATGCCATGAGCGTTCTCTTATCTTTCCTTATTCTACCTTCCAAAATCAGCCTAAGACTTAGTACAGCTTCCCTTGTTCCTACATTTGTCCTGAAACTCAACTGGTCTTCACCCAACTCCGTTTCTATCTGGCTTTCAATCCTCTTGTAAATTATTCTAGACAGGATCTTTGAAGCATGAGTAATCAAGCTGATTGTACGGTAATCTTCACATCTGTCAGCTCCCACTTTCTTTGGTATAGGGATGATTACATTCTTCTTGAAATCAGGGGGTACCTCACCTGCCTCATAAATCCTACTCACCAAGTGAAATAACCTGATCAGACCTTCATCTCCTATGCAGCATAGCAACTCAATCGGTGTATCATCTATGCCTGGTGCTTTGTTCCTGCTTAAGTCTTCCAAAGCTCTATCAAATTCTGATCTCAATATTAAATCTCCTTTCGCATCCTCATCAATGTCCTCCTCCCTTTCCATTACATGATTCTCAATCTCCTTTCCCTTATACAAACTCTCTATGTAAGCTTTCCATCTCTCAACATTTTCTTCCCTATCTGTTAGAGGCTTTCTATTTGTGTCCTTAATATTACAGCACTTAGTCTTCTTTTCCCCAAAAGTATTCTTAATCCTTCGATAAGCTGTGTCTACTTTTCCTAATTTCAGACAATTTTCTATACCTGCACATTTCTCTTTCAACCATTCTTCTTTCGCTTCCTTGCACTTCTTGTTAACCTCATTTCTCAGACGTCTGTATTCTGCTTTCCCCTTTTCATCTCTTACATTCTTCTGTTTCCGCCTTTCATCCATCAATTCTAGTATATCCTGAGTGATCCACGGTTTTCTACCTATTCTTTCTTTCCTACCAATGTTTTCTTCTGCGGATTTTGTTATTTCATTCTTCAAAAGTGCCCATTCGTCTGCAATTGAAGTTTGTTTAGGGTTTTTCATTAGTCCTTCCTTTATACTCTTCTCGAATCTTTCGTTTACATCCTTCTCTTTCAGTCTGTCTATTGCCCACCTTTTTGGCTTTTGACTTTTTTTCAGTTTCTTCAACTTTAACCTGCATTTCATTACAACCAGATTGTGGTCAGAGTTTATGTCAGCACCAGGATATGTTTTACAATCCAAAATCTGGTTTCGAAACCTCTGCTTGACCATAATGAAGTCGATTTGGTAACGCCCTGTATCTCCTGGTCTCATCCATGTGTATATTCTTCTATTGTGGTTATTGAATAAGGTGTTAGCTATGACCAATTCATGCTCGGTGCAGAATTCTACCAGCCTGCTTCCTCGATCATTCCTTTCACCTAATCCGAAATCTCCTACTATCTTCCCTTCTCTCCCTTTTCCTACCACAGCATTCCAATCTCCCATTACTATAACATTTTCATCACCCTTGATATACCTCAGAATTTCGTCTATTTCTTCGTAGACCTTTTCAACATCCTCATCATCAGCTTGACTGGTAGGCATATAGACTTGTACCACTGTGGTGCAGGTAGGTTTAGTATTGATTTTTGCTACAATAATCCGTTCACTATATTGCTCATAATATTCCACCCGCTGTCCAAGTTTCCTACTCAATATGAGGCCAACCCCTGCTTGGCCATTGTTTGATTTAGTGCTAATGACCCTATAGTCTCCTGACCAAAAGTCCTGTTCTTCCTGCCAGCGCATTTCACTAATCCCAACCAAATCCAACCTCAACCTATCCATTTCCCGTTCTAAGTTTTCTAACCTTCCACTTCCTAGCAGACTTCTAACATTCCACGCTCCGATCCGTAGAATGTCAGATTTCCTCTTTGTCACTTCTGTGATGTTAACCCCCTCTCGAGTAGTCCCCACCCGGAGATCCGAACGGGGGACTAGTTTACCTCCGGATTGAAATTTTACAAGGGAGGAGGCCATCATCACATGTAATTATGCATAGAGAGGTGCATATCCTCGGGATTAGCATACGGCTGTAGTTTCCCGTTGCTTTCAGCCGTGCAGCAGGACGCAGTGTAGCCATTATTTGGCTTATATTATCAATATCTTAACCGTCTATAAGACTAGTAAAGATTTGATTTATTCTGAAAGGCTACTACTCCCTTTCAGAATAAGTAAAGAGCAATTCTACTAACAAAAATACTAACCTTCTACCGTACTAACAATTAAATACCAAAAAACAAAAAAACAAAAACAAAAAAACTTAAGTTCCACCAACAACAAATACTACCACTAAAACAGTCTGTCACCAGGCACACTCACATGCACCCTCACACATCACAGTCTACTGAAACAATGAACTATAACTAATAAACAATGCAACTGCTACCAGACACACTCACACACCACAGTCTAATAGAACAATGACATATATCTAATAGACAAACTAACTACCTACTTACAACTAAAACTAACTACATACTTACTGTACTGTTATTTGAATTGACAATATTTACAAAATATTGTTGTTTTAAGGGGCCTAACATCTAGGCTATCGGCTCCTGATGGTTTGGGTGATCGTGGAGTTGCAAATGAAATGCAAAATTAAAACTAAAACTAACTACCAACCTACATACTAGAAGAAGAAATGGAAAACTAAAGGAGAATAAGGCAAATAAAGGACAGGAGGAAAAGAAATGCCCTCAACCCTCGAAGAATGGGGATTGAGGGACTTGGAAGGAAGGAGAGCCATGAAAGGCAGATAGGAAAGTGAAAGAGGAGAGGGTCCACCCCGAAGGTAAGGGACAACTCACCACCCTGTATTTATATACATAAGATACTTGCAAGAAGTTGATCAGCTCCAATACCTTGACAGCATTATAACTCGAGATGGTCGTTGCTCAGCGGAAATTACCAATAGGAATCAGAAGGGAGGTAATTTGTACCAAGTCAAGAATCTCTTTTAGGACAGTCAAATTCCTTTAATATAAAAATAAAAAAATAAACCATTGTACAGGGTCTTTACTTTTGCTTGGCAAGGACATTCTCGCTCAAGCGCTACTCCAGTGGCAGCCTAGCTCCCGGCGAACGCGCGCCCGTATGCACGACAGAACGCCGCGCCCAAAGTCAGCATCATGCACCTTCACTCACCACGCCCACAGCAGATGCCGAAAATGCTCCCCATCCGCCGCCAAACATAATCGACATCTCCTTATGAAGCTTCCGGTTACTCCGGTTAATTTATGATGATGATGATAATTGTTGTTTTAAGGGGCCTAACATCGAGGTTATCGGCCCCTAATGAAATGAAATGGCGTGAAATGAAAGGATGTAGATAAAAAACAACTCACTGCCATGGATGAAACGAAAATGGTGTTTATAAAACAGACAGTGAGCCCCAAATATTATGCCTTATTTGGATAAAAAGAATAAAAGGCGGATGGTAGAAAAGGATAAAACAAATAAGGCATAGTGATGGATATCTGTATCAAATTTTACGTTGATCCACCCAGCCGTTCTCAAGTGGACTCAAAGTTGTCCACAAACAGACAGACAGACAGACAGACAGACAAACAAAAAAAATATTTTTGCGCGCATCCGTCATAAAACAATCTGAACCGCGCAAATAACGCAAATTTCCGTGGAAATTCAGAAAAAAAACGACAAACTTTCATTTTTATATATAGAGAGATAGATAGAGATTGGTTTATGAGATCACCTTTTGTCCGTGTGTCTGTCTGGGTGTGCGTGTTTGTGTGATGGTGTGTGTGTGTGCCCCCCCCTAATAAATTCTAAACGGCTGGAGCGATTTCAATGAAACTCGGTAAGACCATAGCACCATTCTGGCCGACCCCGACCGTGCCCTTCAAATTTTATTGTTTCTCTCCAATCCAACATGGCGGCTGTGCGAAATATTTCACCAGCATTCAGTATCTCCGAAACTATTACCGATATCACCCTGAAATTTTGTACGGTGATAAAGGGAACTACTAGAAGTTCACCTATGAGACTTTTAAAAACGTGGTAACTACAAAACCAACATGGCGGCCAAGCGAAGTTGAGACATTTAAATAGACTTTTCTCACGATTTAACCAACCAAACGTAATGAAACATGGCACAGCAAATGTTTATACACATTGTTTTGCACTGGCGTCTAATTTAGTTCAATTGTTTACATAACCTTAAAATGGCGGCCGTGCGAAATATTTCACTGGCATTCAATATCTCCGAAACTACTTATGATATCACCCTGAAATTTTGTACGGTGATAAAGGGCACTGCTACAAGTTCATCTATGTAACTTTTAAAAACCTGTAAAGTACAAAACTAACATGGCGGCCAAGCGAATTTGAAACATTTTAATAGACTTTTCTCGTGATTTAACCATCTGAGTGCAGTAAAATGTGGTACAGTAAATGATTATACATATTGTAATGGAATGGCATCTAATTTAGTTCAATTGTTTACATAATCGCAAGATGGCGGCTGTGAGAAATTTTAAAATTAAGTTTTTGTTTCTTGTATCGTAATCATGCGATCGAAGTGAAAGTTTGAATAATGAAGCTACGCAATAATTTTCCTTTAACGGTACATAACTCTATGGCCTAGCCTATACATATAACAATCCAAAATGGCGAGGATCCGAAATATTTTGACGGTTCTCAATATCTACGAATGTTTATGGAATCAAACTGAAATTTTTATGTTCATAGAGGCTATGAACATAAGTTCACCTATATGTCTTTCAGTAACCTGGTGAGCACAAATCCAACATGGCGGCGACGCGAAGTATACATATTTAAATGGTCGTTTCTCGCGATTTAACCATCTGAGTGCAGTGAAACTTTGACGTTAAATGCTTATACTAATGTTAATCCACTGGCATCTAATTTTTTCAATTGTTTTTATAACCAGAAGATGGCAGCTGTGCGAAATTTTTAAAGTTCGTTTTTACTTCTTGTGTCCTAACCATGCGATTGAAGTCTGAATACCACACGTAAACAATAATCTTCATGTAATAAAACATAAAAAAAAATTCCAACTTGGCGACCATCTGAATATTTAGACGGTTCTCAATATCTACGAATCTATCACAACAATCAAACTGAAATTTTGTATGTTGATAGAGGCAATTAACATGAGTAGGATATATGAAATTTGGCTATGTAGTTCCTTACGGAACTACTTGTTTCATAAATGAAAATAGGCTAAAAATCCCTCTCGGCACGCCAGAAGGCGGAGGTAGATTTCACTGGTCAAATTAGGAGAGAGCCGAAAATAGGCAAAATATGGAGGTTTTCGTTGAAGAATCAGACCTCATTTTATACACCTCATTGCGAGAAAGTATTTTACAATTGGAGCTTAATTAAGTTTGTTTTTCGTCCTTTTATGCATATTTTTAACATGTTATTGTCTTATGGGGACGGTAAGCTTCTCGTCTTTTGGGGTCCATTTTTAGCCTATTTTCATTTTATGAAAAAAATATTGGCTTATGAGATCACCTTTTATCAGTGTGTGTGCGTATGTGTGTCTGTGTGGATGTGTGTGTATGTCCCTCTAATAACTTCTAAACGGCTGGAGCGATTTCAATGAAACTCGGCAGTCATAGCACCATTTTGGCCAACCCTGACCGTGCACTTCAATTATATTTTTACGTCTCACCAATCCAACATGGTGGCTGTGAGAAATATTTCACCAGCATTAAATATCACCGAAACTATTACCGATATCACCCTGAAATTTTGTACGGTGATCAAGGGAACGGCTAGAAGTTTACCTATCAGACTTTCGTAAACCTGGTAACTACAAAACCAACATGGCGACCAAGTGAAGTTACGACTTTTAAATAGACGTTTCTCGCGATTTAACCAGCCAAACGCAATGAAACCGAGTACAGTATATGTTTATATGCATTGTAATGCACCGACATCTTAACTTCGTTCAATTGTTTACATAACCTCAAGATGGCGGCTGTGCGAAATATTTCACCGGTACTCTATGTCTCCGAAACTATCACTGATATCAGCCTGAAATTTTGTACGGAGATAAAGGGCACTACTGGAAGTTCATCTATGAGACTTTCAAACACCTGTTAACTACAAAACGAGCATGGCAGCCAAGCGAATTTGAAAGTTTTAAATAGAAGTTTCTCGCGATTTAATGATCCAAAACGCATTGAAACTTGGTACAGCAAATGTTTATACACATTGTAATGCAATGGTATCTAATTTAGTTCAATTGTTTACATAACCTCAAGATGGCGGCTGTGCGAATTTTAAAATTAAGTTCTTATTTCTTGTGTCGAAATCATGCGATCGAAGTGAAGGTTTGAATAATGAACCTACGCAATAATATTCCTTTAATGGCAGATAACTCTATGGTCTATACATATAACAATCCAACATCACGAGCATCTGATATATTTAGACGGTTCTCAATATCTATGAATCTATTACAGCAATCAAACTGATTTATTTTAAGTTCATAGGGGCTATGAACCTCAGTTCACCTACAGGACTTTCAATAACCTGGTGATCACAAATCCAACATGGCGGTGACGCGAAGTATACATATTGAAATAGACGTTTCTCGCAATTTAACCATCCGAGTGCAGTGAAACGTGGTACAGTAAATGCTTATAAATGTTATTCCACAGGCATCTAATTTATTCCAATTGTTTCCATAACCACAAGATGGCAGCTGTGCAAACTTTTAAATCTCATTTTTACTTCTTGTGTCCTAATCATGCGATTGAAGACTGAATGTACTACACGTACATAATAATCTTCATGTAACAGTTATCTACATAACTCTAAGATCTACATATATAAAAATCCAACACGGCGACAATCCGAAATATTTAGTCGGTTCTCAATATCTACGAATCTATTACAGTAATCAAACTGAAACTTTGTATGTTGATAGTGGCAATTAACATAAGTAGGATATATGAAAATAGGCTTTTGTTCTTCATGGAACTACTTGTTAATACTTAATCTACAAATTGATATATTGTTCCCCCTTCATCGACAACTAGGATGTTTAAGAGCCGGCCGGAGTGGGAACGGATTTCGCCTTTCATTTCAAAAGCTCGCCACTAGGTTCGCTGTTGCTGTCGACTGCAGCTAGCTCCACTGGTAGTTTCATCGAGGGTGCCTAGAGGGCAGTGAGGGAGGCTCAAGGCCGTTCGATTCGATCCTATCCTCTCCTCCAGTCATGACGAATAGAAATATTATTTCTATTATTCTTCATGCTCCAGTGTCTGTGTCACGCCAAAGTACCTTCAGAACATTGCGACCAGAATGTTCGTAGTGAAAGTCTGTATACAATCAACTGAACAGTCAAGGTATCCCCGGATTCAGTGAGTGAGTGGGTTCGAACCCCTCTGTCGGTCGTCCTTCAAAAGGTTTTGAGTGATTTCCTATTTTCAACCCCATTATTATGCATATTATATATTACCTTCAAAGAACGATTGTGTGTAAAGTATTGTTCATAGTAGTTTTAAATGACGACTGGGAGAAGAAATACGGATATCATATTAATATAGACACAACTTATAGCCACAAATTGTTTATTTATTTTAAATAGACACTGAATTAGTAATCAGATCTACATACATACATACATTTTCCTAAGCTGGTCAGCTGAATTTAGTCTAACTTATAGTCGTCGACAGACTGTGTGTACGCGGGTAAATGTGATGAAACGATATAGGCTATAAAACTCATTTTGACATTTTTGAAAGACTTAAAATATCAATTTTCGTAATTGGGGAACCCCGAAATCATCTCCCAGGTCAAAATTAGCCGCGCCTGGTTTCCGAACTATTTCTCATGAGTAGGGCTAGGATTTTTATGTAAATGTTTCCCTTTCCTTATACACAACTAAAAATGATAAATGTCCATGAATTAGAACCTTAGCTATCATATAATTATATGCTGTTATATATTTTACATATTTGATCATTTTCTTTTTTGTCGTGTGGCCTGATGAGCGGCCGAGTGCAGGTCTTTCCAGTCGACGCCCGTGGGTCACCTGTGTGTCGGAATGAAAGATGAGATGAATGGATGAAAGTGGGTAAGGATGAGGAAGGAAGCGGCCAAGGCCTGTAGAAAGTACCGTCCCAGCATTTGTGGAGTTGAAAATGGGGAAACACGGAAAACCATTCAAGGACGGCCGACGGTGGGGCTCGAACCCACGTCTACCAAGTCAGCAGAGAGCTTGGCCCCACAGCCTAACGCTGCGCTTTAGCGAGCGTAGCCGTGGTGGCTATATACGTGTTGGTATATTTTATCATAATAGCATTTTTTACTTTTTATGTAAAATTACATATACCGTCTCTTACTGTGATTGAAAAAAAGTATTTTTTCGCAAATGAAATAAACGGTAATTCAAAACAGTTAGGTATAACAATATTTGTCCACTAGAAACTCAGGTACATGAAACGGATTTTCCAAGCTATTCATTACCTGC
Organism: Meconema thalassinum; assembly: GCA_946902985.2. NCBI lineage: Eukaryota > Metazoa > Arthropoda > Insecta > Orthoptera > Tettigoniidae > Meconema > Meconema thalassinum. Next base: position 746,056,001 of record OX336390.1, read on the forward strand.
CGAGAAAGGGCAAGGGAAGAATTCCAAGTAAGATATTAGTGAAGATAAGGGGATGGGAATTCGCATCACACATTGCCGGAGACTCATCGGCGGGATTTGGTTCATTTCAATTGTCCAGTGAATGCCTGAGACTCAACTTTTCAACGTTGATCATAAAGGCTACTAGCCTATATTTCCTCCCACCTCGCAAACAAAAAGTGACTCTGACAATACTTATTGTGGAGTTCGAACGCATTTTCTCATACATAATCATGGAATTTATTTAAATTTGCTATAATATGAACATGCTTAATTAATTAGTGTACCACCCTTTATTTTGCAAAAAAAAAAAAAAGAATAAAATGAAGAATCTACAAGCAATATCATGTGCAATGTATATGATTTATATAAAAATTAAATCAATATTACATACCGGTATTTCAAATTTTTTAATGTAATATTACATAGAAGAAATGGAAGAACGCAGATGCCCCACGTGGAACCACCTGTCATCACTGCGGCAAATCGTGTGCCTCCCGCATTGGGCTGTATAGTCACCTCCGATCTCACCAATGAGACATTCCGGATTGAAAGGCCAATCTACTCGATACGAATGTTTGCTATGATGATGATAGATATTACATTAAAATCCTAGCCTTACGCATCAGTATATTGCCAAAATGGATCCAACTATGACATTTTAACGCATGATAACCTAGAAAGTCATCTCGAAATTGACATCTTAATTATTATGAGGTAACCCGTAGTGACATTCTCACTCCGATACTTACGATGAATATATGGGACACAAGAGGGTAGCAGATCCTGACGTTATTCTTCCATATTTGATAAAAAGATCCGGGAAAAAATAGCTTATCCTCTTGATATTAAATTTAATTTTTTCGATCAAGTCTTCGATATTTCCAGAGAAATGGAAACTTACTAAAGTCAGTCACAAGTCGGGTAAGATCTCACTAATTCTTACCTATCGAACAGTACCGGTAGTTAATATGTTTGCCCCAAACAAACTTTACGAGCAAACACTTCATGAACACATAATTATTCAGGCATACATGCCATTTTATTCACGATTCATAACACGGATTCATCCCTCGATGATCAACAATAACCAATTTTCACGAATCAGAAGTCATCTGGTTTAGATTAAAGGATAACAAGCCGATGTAATATATACAGATTATTGGCAGAGTTAACCATCACGTAGCCTACAACTTACGAAAATGTCATATTACGGATCATACTTACAGTATGTAAGAGGCAACACTTTGTATCATAGAGAAACGATCCATTCACCCTCTGGTGTTACCCTGGGATCGAATCTTGTGCCTCTGTAATTTTTATCTTAATTAACCATCTCCGGGATGCCAATATATCATTATTATTATTATTATTATTATTTGCTATTGACGTGTAATCGTTTAAATACATTTATTCGTTATGGGATTGTATGCTGCTCCAAAAGATGAAGAAAAAATAAATTGGAACAAAACGAATTATTTAGATTTATAAGTGTCATCCGATTGCATTTACACGAAAACACACAAATTTTGATAGAAAACACCACCATTTCCTATGTATTTCCCATCTCAAGTCATCTAGGTTTATGGTAGGTTATACTTTGATAAAAAAAAAGTTATCCTTTTCTCACCGTATTGATCGAATTTTTGAGATATATTCAAAATGCTGGGATATATAAGAAGATGCACATTTTATTTTAGGAACCTGTACATTGCTAAAGATTGTAAAGAATATATAATGCATTCGTATGAAGTAGACTTGAATTTGGCTCAATAGTTTGGAACCCAAGATGTGCGAATGCTGACGATAGACTTGAATCGATAAAAAATAAATTCCCTATATTCTTGGAACACAAAAGAACAAATGTATATCCTAAATATGCTAAGCGGGAATGTGGTGGACCAGTGGTGTGGTCAAGCTGTTGGCCTCTCACCACAGCGGACCGGGTTCGGTTCCCGGTCGATGCATGTGAGATTTTCAAAGTGAAACGCCATGTCCAGTGGTTCGGATTCCACGTAAAAAGGAGGTGCCGTGGCAATTGATCGCGAGATTGATGGTAACATAAACTACACAATTCTTTTAAAAATGCTAAGCATAATTTCCTACTGGAACTTTTTCTTTAAAGACTTTAGAGAAAAGTAGGCAGGTTATTACATTTAAATAATTTGATAACATCTTTGATAGACCTTATTTGTCATCTGAATTTGAACTATATGTTCCTTCGCGGTCAATAAGACCGAAACGTATAACATCCCACTGGCCAAGAACCAATACAGAGTAACATAAACATTCGCCTGTATCCAACACATTCAATATCTACAAAAAAAAAAAAAAAAAAAAACATGCACACATTTCAATATATCAGACAGCACCTTTTGTTCATTTGTAATGTAGAGAAATCACTTAATATCATACACTCCTTATCAGTGACTTGTAACATAATTTCAAGTACGATACTTACTAGAATAATATTTAGTCATACGTATTATAAGTATCATTTTATATTAGTGTAAGAAAAATATTAAAAATATTAAGTGTAATTCATATTGTTATTTCTCATAATTAGGTTGTAACCTGTTAGAAGAACTACAAATAAACAAACAAATAATTATAAATAAATAAATAAATAAACAAATTAGTTTAATGAAATTCAGGCCCACTTTAGTGATGGTTACTAACTAGTGATTGCTTGCTACTCATATAATAATTACTGTAACTTGAAAATAACAATAGTCGCTACATCATATTTAGACTGACAAAGCAACATTTTATTTACAATCCACCTCGTGGCGTAGTGGCTAGTCTTCTTAGCTGTCAACGCATAGGTCCAGGTTTGGGAGCTGAGGGCTGGAATGGGATACACTGAGGCTTGTGAGGCAGAACTGGGAAGAGAAGGGTTACATTCTTACTTCAGCCATCCTGGAAGTTGTTTCATCACTTATGCTTCAGGCAAATGCTGGGATGGTATCTAAGGCCTCGGCCGCCGCATATACAAAACCCGACCCAAATACAAATACACACCCTAATACAACCATCACAATAACACAGGTTATTAGACACATTATATACACACACCCAAGTGCACGCGGCTACATGACCACCATGTCCCAAAGCTCCTAAACGAATCACCACCTCCAACAACAACAACAACAACAGCAACAACTCTATTTACAGTACAACAATGGCATAATCTTGAAAGTAGCCTATACTATATTACAGACATGTTATAAAGAACTAAAAAGCTCATAATCAACACTGGAACTACAAAAGACCTGTAGGCCATACACCATAATATGATGATCTAGAATGCAGCCGATTGTAATCAGGGGCGGATCTAGGGGAGGGTGAGCGCCCAGGTCCCCGCGATCCGGGGGGGGGGGGGGGGGGGGCTGCGTCATGGATTGTTTTAAATTACATTGATTAATTATTTATTCGTTAATTCCCCATAAAGAGAGCGTTATAACACAATCAATTTTCATGTTTAATTCTGGCCCTTTCTTCTTTTTTTCCCAAAAACCTCTCATACACACACTATGCTTCCTCTGTCTCTCCTCCCTCCACTTTTTTCCCGGTTGTCTCTCTTTGGGAGTCTGCTCAAACATCTGTTGTCTAAGTCTAATTGATTAATTAATTATACTTTTCAAACTAATTTATAATTCATATTCTTTTTTCAGTGCAGCTATGACCTCCCGTGACCGTTTAGCAAGTATAGATTTCAGTGAAATGATGGAAGACTTCATCCGAGAAAAAGAGTCGCAAACTAATATTTTAATATTTCATAGTTTACATAATCTTCTTCAAGAGGACTTACGGGTTTCTTTCGTATTATTAAAAGAATGTACCGTAGTGTATTCAAAATATTGTAACTATTCTTTATTTTATTATTATTACAAAACTATTTTCCATTTGATTTGATATTTTTTATATTTTCTATTGTTGAGGGCCCGACCGTATCATATCGCCCAGGGCCCCGCAAGGCCTGGATCCGGCACTGATTGTAATGAAGCGACTGACAGCACCTGGACCTGATTTCATCACTTCCTGGCATGAGATTACCATCTCTCAGAAGCCGGCTCTGTCTTCTTTCACCCTGTTTCAAGGACACGACTTTGCGACGATGCGATATCTGACGGTAACTGCCTGAACTACCAGCACCTCGACACGGCTAGCATTAGCAACTCAATATGCTTACATTTTCTAAAATCACGATTAAACATATACGGAGTTCTTAATTTGAAAATATGTTTCAGTAGCACAATAGAGAAAACTATAAGCTGTCTTGCAGTGGAGTTTGTTTCTGTTTTCAACATCATCTGAAGGCATTGAAGACGTTAAGAAAATTGCAGTTCAGAACTCTATTTTATATGGAGAATTGTGATTTTAACTACACTTTTTATAACTATCATTCTATTCCTGTTCGATATGCTTTTGCACTGATGAAAAGTGTATAAAATACTACAGCGTGCTGTAGAAACAAAAATAATTTTACCTTGTCCCGTTTCTTTATAAATCGTTTCACAAACTTTTGTCCCATGTTACAACAAGAGCTGGGCTGGCGGCCGGCCGTCCCAACTCCGGCCGGCTCTTAACAGGAAGTGAGCTGTAGTCGGTCATAGACCGGTGTGTGTTGACGAAAAGCAGGAGAATCGTGTTCGGGTGCTGACGAGTCTCATTTTTCAAGCCTTGGTCTTCATGCTGTATGTGATCGCTGTAAGGATAGTGTTGTTCTCTTGTCTCTAAAGATGTTTGGTATAGTTCTTGCACTTTCATCGTTAACGTGCGGCTCGCCTTTGAAATCTAGCTGTTGTGCCCGGGGTCGTCCGGTGGATTTATTTGTTTTATGGATGATAATGAATACTACTTCAGAACTAGAGCGCTCAAGGATAAGGATCGGAAAACACCAACGCTTATTGCAGCTGATAACCTCAGTACACTGCACCAACACCATCGCCCTTGTACAGAGGCATACTATTCTCATGATGATAACTGTTTTAAGGGGCCTAAGAAATCTTTTTTGCACTTATTACTCCCTGAGTCTGCAATTTACAAGCAGCTCGCAATTCTGCACCAAAACACTGGTAGGGGCGACGTGGTGCAAACCGCATTTCCTGGCAACAATAGACTTGGGTATTATTGAAGCTGTTCAGGAGCGCTTGTTCTCCCGACTTACTGAACAAAAATCAATCGTTAAGGTTACCCGAGAGGTGTAGCATGATGCTACATAGCCTAAAATATTCCTCTTGAATCTGGCTATCATATACAAAAAGAATTTTTCGAATCCGACTGGTAGTTCCAGAGATTTGCGCGTTTAAACACACAAACAAACGAACTCTTCAACTTTATTATATTAGTATTAGTATAGATTCTATGGCTGCCTGGAGCCAAGGCTTTCCCAACGCGATGCACAGCGTTGTCACCATTCCACCATAGCCACTGAGAGCAAGCAGCGAGACTGAACAGAACTACGTGCAGATGTGCATTACTTAACACCTGATATCTGCGTGAGACACGAGCTGGCCGTGAGGGTGGGACTTTGAAGTCCACGTGGAGTGATAGAGGAAGTATTTTATTGGTCAACAACCGTCTGCTATGGGTCAGTAGCGAATTATGGTTATTGTCAGTGCGCGCTACTGCCATATTACCCATTTAACATTTGATTACCGCTGAGCGTGGCTGCGCCAGCGGAGGACAAAGTGAGGACAGAATGAGGTCTGCACATAAGCCAAGCAGCATTGCGTCAGATAAGCGTCTCAGGAGCTCATGTCACCACGGACAGTTGTTAAACGATGACCAGGGTACTGGATCTGAGTCATTTCCTACTCGCGCAACTGTACCTGTCAACGAAGCAGGCTGACGTGTGACACAAGTAAACAAAGAATAGTTCCCATCTTGACCGCCGGCAATCAATTCGTGAAGGGGTAATACGTCTGAGTCGCCGCTAGTTAACCAGGAAAGTAAAGGAACTATACGTAGTCAGTCCAGAGCGGGAACCTCATAAAGCGATGATAGACTAATAATAATAATTATAAAAATAATTAAGTAAAAGTTATTCGGGCTTGTAGGCCGTGGTCCAGACAAGATATCTCTCGACGTTTCACCGGAAACTGCGTCCGGCATTTTCAAGGGTTCCGCTCCTTTCCTTGGTCAGCAGTGGACTGCGGAACCCTTGAAAATGCCGGACGCAGTTTCCGGTGAAACGTCGGGAGATATCCTGTCTGGACCACGGCCTACAAGCCCGAACAACTTGTACTTAATTATGAACGCCGGCCGTGAAAGCCTAAGCAGCAATTATAAAAATGTTCTTGGATTTACGTCCCTTTTTACTACTGCGGCATTTGGAGACTCCGAGGTGCCGGCGTTAAAAATGGTGTTGTGTGCCATTCAAATTATTGCTCTGGTCCAAGCTCTGTGAACTTGCGGGGTGAGGTGAAGTGGCAGGCAGGAATAGAAGGGTCTGTCAACCAGTGGCGGTTTCTGGGTATTCGCCCTGGAGCCAGTGCACACCCATTCTTGAAAAATTGCCGTTCACATTTGAATTTTACGAATATAAAAATCAATATAAGATTTTATGGTAGTATAAAGCGTCAACAAATGTCCAGGATACCGCTTTTTTACATTTAAATGTACCGCGTTCGTTGCGTCTCACTGTACGTTGCCTGTGTGCTGGCTCGGGTATCATCAAATATCGTCGTTCGCCACCTGCTGCTTTGTAGCCAGCGTTAGGCTTGACGGCAGGAGAGGAGACGGCAAGAGGGGATGTGTGTTTACTATAACAGAATCGGAGCCAAATCCTTGCCTGACGAATTGTACTGCGCATGCTCCGTTTATTTTCCATCTCCTGTCGCATCTGATTGACAGACGAAGAAGCGATGACCGCTAGCGTGCAGGAGCTACAGCACTATCTGTTGGTGAATTGTTGTACCAAGTAGAGTTTCATGCGCAGTTTGTAGTAGGTAATCTGTGGTTTGAAAGGTTGTGTCTTTACGCAGCTTGTATAATAGCGCCACTGCCATTTGATTTTCAATGTGCATTTAAAAACCACAATCGTACAGCCAACTGTATGATATTATATAGTCTATAGTTGTAACAGTGAATTCAGTTTCATTACATTTCTTTATAATTTACAGATTTTTAAGGTCCAGTAATTTGGAGGATTAACGCAGCCTATTATCTTGATGATCTTGGACGTGGCAAGTATTTGTCACAAGTGTGTTTCTAAAGTGTTGAATATTTGAGTGCGTGTGCATTATTACGTATTTGATAGCTTATCCTCCCAGCTTGGCTTCACCCACTGACATAGCTAGGATCATTCATCTACCGTCGGAAGGATGGTGTCTGGGAGGCAAACACACTTTTTCAGCAAATGCAACTGGGGATGGTGACAGGTGACCGCAAACCTTGGGTCTAATTCAGGGTCAAAGAAGAGATTTTAACCGTTGGCCTGAAAGGAACCGTCCCGGTATTTGCCTAGTGATAAAAATGGAAAACCAAGAAAATCATTTTCAGGATGGCCGAGGTGGGATTCGGGATTATTATGGCTACTGTTCAGGATTTAAAAACTATTACATCGTCTCAACTTACTTACTCTGCAAGAAAAGGTGGCCATATAATAAGAAATGGGAAGACCTATTCCAAACCTGAATTTAATTCAAACATCCCTGTGCAAAGCGAAGGTTAGGAATCGCTTATCCCATGATGAAGTTATAGCAAGTTAGTATGAGTGGACTTGTGGCTGTGAACTAACTAACTGGATGTATTGTTTTCCGTGCTTAAAGTCGTGCTACGTGCACAAAAAAAAGAAAATCCCTCTCTGCACGCTGGAAGCGGTGGTAGATTTCACCGGGCAAAGAAAAATGCTTCGAATTCACTGAATTTGCCAATTATTGTACAGTATACCTACGAAAGTTACACATGTTTAACATACAGCATCTTCTTATAATACCTGAAACATTTTGCTCATCCCTTGGTGCAAGGGTGGGTCATATCATATATTCTTTCAGGCAAAAAATGTTGTTACATTTTAGAGGGGTATTGGCCATTTTAAACTGTTTTGATATTGTGCCTATTAAGGGAGGTATGATTTCTTTTCTCTAAAAACTCCATTTTCCCCACCCCTTTGGTCAAACTTACGAAGATAAGCACTTGGCCCTTATTCCAAAAATAGTACGAACTTTGAATGGATTCAGTTTTTAACAAATTATGCAAGTTATAGCAATACCGGTATTTCACTTTCCCCCCATTTCCAACCCCTTGGTCCGATTTTGCCCGTTAGCGAACTCGACCGAGATTTTCAATGGTTATATTTTATGTAGGCCTATACATATACATTATATATTAACTTTTGAACTGACGGTGGTTTTGGGATCTGTGGGATGTGAAACGCGAAGATATGTCTTTTTTTTTTCGGATGTCGAAATGGTACCCTTTGCAATAGGTAGCTTTCTAATGAAATCTAACTAAAATCGACAAATGTGAACAATCAAAAGCCTACATGAATGCAGATTTGGAATTACAAGTACTAGGAAATTAACAAATCAGACAACAGCTTCATTGTGCATTTAGGAGGGAACAGAACAGCAAAATATCGAGGTGTCGAAAAACCAACTCCAAGTGCCACTAGATGCATATCTAAGCATACAAAATAGAGTAACATTGTGAGGAGACAGTTATTTTGTATGCTTAGATATGCATCAAATTTAGATGCTTTTTTTTAAGAGTGCACACCCACAATGTTTCTTCACCAACCGCTACTGCTGTCAACAGCCCGCGGTGTTATCTGGAATTCATGTCTATTCCAATACTGCTAATATATAGGGCCGTTGCTCTAACCACTGTGGTGTTACGAATGAGTGAGTCACCGACCAATGTATTTGGTTCTGGTACTACGCACGGACCGGGAACCCTCATCACTCGTCACCATCACTCATCATAGTCCGCGATCCACATTCCTCTCCGGTTCACGGAGCTTCGACCCGAGCAGTACAGTAGTCCGCTAAAAAAAAAAAATAACCTGCTTCCTCCCCTCCCGGAATGATATCTGAGTACGCCACTGACTGCACAGATCTTACCTTTTCAATCCTAGAGTTGGTAGAACTTCGATCGGGTGCTCTGCCAACTCTCTCCTGATCCTGATGATAGACGCTCTGCTTCTTCCTGTATATAAACACGCTCTCTCTGTAGCCTTATCGGTTGTGATGAGCAAGTAGCCCATCTTTCTTTCCTTGTCACAACTCATGATCACACGCCTGATTATTTCTCTCTCGCCACTGTGTATCGGCGTTTTATGATTCAAAGATTTCCTCTCGGTATCCATAGGAACGAGAATGGCAACTATGTTATGGAAAGGTTCTGCAACTCCGCACACGCAAGACATGAAACTGACAACAAAACGGAAACTCGGCGCACTCGAGCGCGTTCACTCCGCCCAGCCGACCCCAACCCCTCCACCCCACTCCTTTCACAGCTGCTGTCAACTTGGCCTCACTGCGCCTCACTCCGCCAGATACTTGGCCAGATACAGGCGAGAAGTGAGGAATCGATATGCATCGCAGTAGATTCTCGGCTATCCGTAGGGTTGCCAGACGTTCCTTATTACCCGGAACAATTCCGTTTTTTCTTGTTTTGTTCCGCGTTCCGTTTCAATCTTTAACGAACGCCAAATATTCCTTTTTCTTTTGTGGTTAATTTGATAATATATTCAATTTCGCGCCAATTTTCAAATGTCCCGCTTCAGAATTGAGTGTAATATAGCTTGTTTTCCAGGGGCGTATTCTTAGGTCTACCGGGGCTACCGGCGGTAGCCCAAGAAAATTACATTAAAAATAAATAACACTTTATTACAGTTTCAACAAAGCATTCAAACAATCGTGATTTCCATGCACGTTCTTCTTTATCGAAAGAAATAATGGTTAGTGGGTAGTCAACGCGGCAACACAGTAGAAACCGACCAAGAAAGCGGCATCCTTATTACGCCGCTCTCCCCTTGGCTCACCCCATCTCTCTGCACCCACCCTTGTTCCGTGCAGGCACAGCGCTCATAGCGAGCGAGTTGCCGGTACAGCCAGCGGTTTCTTTGAAGTTAAAAGCGTTTGAAGCAACAAATAGCCTACAATAAATATACATTATCGCGCGCATAGATGTGAATATGTTTTAGAAGTTGTAGTATTTTCGATGTGTGATTTATTTAAGTGTGTGTATGCTGAAGAATCTTTATGTAGTGTTTTGTTTAAACTTGTAATGGTTTGACTGCCCCTAACTGTTGGGTGAGAAATGTAACTGTTTACCTTTGCCTAAGCTATGTTGTTTTAATGGGCGCCAAGACCTCAACGCAATGTTGAAATCTAAATTTCTATTTAACAACGTCTAGCTCTGGCAGAACACATTCAAGACTCTATTCACTCAGATCGTGGTATGATTTGATCATTAACCCAACAAACAATTGTATCAGGAGAAGGAATTGGTCTATATCTAATGCTACCTACTGAAAGCAAAGATTGCATTGTAAAAGAAATGAATTTATTATATAAAACAAGTATAGCAAAATTAATAATAATAATAAGTATAAAACTTAAATTGGAGCGTTGTGATTTGAATATTACCGATAGAAAATTACATGAAAACGGAGTCTGATAAATTATTGATTTTACACTTATTCCCAAGCTATGAAGTTACTGAAATATGAAATATAAAACCAAGAGAAATGAGAGATTGCGTATTTCTGCGTCATTTGCGCTTACCACTGGAAATTGCCAAAGCATTTCCCTCGTACTTGATGATGCTGTGAGCTTCCCACAGTCTCCTGGATGTCGTCATCTTCGTCGATGTTTGATGATGTACTGGTAGATTAGATAATTCTATGGTCCGTACATCGGACCCAAACACTCGTATAACCACACTGGTTAAGTTTTACAAAAGTTAGTCCTCCAATCCACGGAACATCGGAGCGATTCCCGCGTACAACATACTCGTCAAGTATTTCACAGATTGTCCTCCTTCGACGGCGCGTCGAACGATATATGCACACGTTGGCTCCCCACTCCGGAGCCGTCTACTAGCTTACGTAGTCCTCATTGATTGGCTGAGCACGCCGCGCTATCTTCCCCTCCTCTGGGTCACTACACTCGGCGGGAGGGTTCCGTTTCAACAATTCGCCTTTCCTGGACGATGCGAGCCCGCTTGCGTAATTCTTCTCGACAGGAATCAGCTTGTATTTGAATTCCCAGTGAGTCATCTCTCTCAAATACCCTAACTGACAAAAACTCCGTAAAATTCCGTAATCAGATAATTTTCTATGATATCGTCGTTCGTAATAATTTGCATGATAGCGTTTTCTAAGACATAGAAAACCTATCTGAATGCTAATAATTTTTATAAAATGCTCCGAAAATATCTAAATAATAATTATAATAAATTAATAATACTAATAAATTAACATGAAAAATTCTCTTGGCTGAACAATTTGCCGCGTAAATAAATATAGAATGGCTTCCTACTGACTTATGCCAGTTGCATAAAAACCCCACGAAAAACACGTTACAAACTGTGCCAGTTGTGATTTTGTAAGAAGATTATGAAACACACACCTGCGGGGGCTTTAAATGCCAATGACTGTATAATAGAAAGTTTGTTAGAAGTTCCTTTCGTCCGTACAGTGAGAAAGTTCATGTTATAGGCTACATATGACAAGGCCTACACCTGAACTGCAATTGTGTGCCAATATATACACGTCAATTCACATCATCTACATATGCTAGTTGGAATAGGTTATCTGGCCGTTCTAAACTGTCTAAATTGTATTGCTGGCCGTGTTTGTTATTTAGTCGTGAATTTAATTTATGGCCAAATGAAGGGTTTTCAAATATGAACTCTTTTCGCACGGCAGTTCAAAAGCATGTTTTGTTTGTGTAATATTAAGCTCAGTGGTAGCCCAGATCTTGAGACCAGTATACGCCACTGTTGTTTTCTGGTGTTACAGGTGCAAGATTGAAAGAGAAAATGATGTCTATGTCTGTGTCAGATAGATAGGTAGGCCTACATGTTATAGATTTATTAGGGGCAACAAAATTAAAAAAATATCTTAGTCTTTGTTAAGTTAATACTCAGCATTTTCCCCTCCAATGCTTTTACGGAGAGAGTTTTTTCTGTCATGAATATCAAATGGAGAGATGATAGAAACAGAAGCTCCATTAGTTTGATAAAAACAAGAATTGTTCACATATTACAATTATGACGAAAATTGTAGTGAATTTTATCAGAAGGTACTGACAAATAATAAATCCTTGCAAAGGGTCCTTCAAATGAAAAGCATTTGTAAGTTGCTGGTGTCATAGGCCTATATGATATGTCAGCAATATCTGTTTTTAATTTTGTGCATTTGATTATGTAGTCCAATGCTTATTTAATACATATGGGTATTATTTATTAAAACATTAAACACTCTTGATTAAAAAACAACAACATTGTTTTGGGACGTGTGTTCCGTTTTTCCATTCTTGAAATCTGGCAACCCTAGCTATCCGGCCTACCAGGGGCGTATATAGTTTGATTTTGGGGGATGCCCAACTGGTGGTTAGAGGGCATGGAATAGGTCCCAATGAAAAGGGGGTTCGTGGTTCCTCCCTGGGAAATTTTTGTATAATTTGGTGCAAAATGATGAGTTTCAAGGCTATCTGGCATCACTTTTTTAACCAATTTGTTGTAATGTTTTATGTTTGGTTAATGTCAAACACAACTAAGACCATTTTATGTTACTTTTTATTAATACAATCATCTTGCTAACTTGATAGTGTCCCGTTCTGACGTATGGCATAGCATTAATGTGGGATAAAGTAGGATTAAAAGATTTAGCAACCATTGAGACCGTGAAAGCGCGATTCCTAAAGATCGCCCTGGGAGTGTCAAAATACAACCGCACGTAGCCTACTGGTGAGAGAGACATTTTTACTGGAGGACCTCAGGTTCAAGTTTAGCCTCCCTTCAACAAACAACTGGAAAAAGCAAATGGAAATACGAAGGCAGAAATCACTAGAGATATGTACTGAATTCTATGCTACGGAGGCTATTGTAAACAGTAGCTGGATGAAAACCAACCAAGATTTACGCCATTTCGTAAATTCGCTCGCGACGCACGGATACCACCCACCATAAGGTATGCAAAGAGAAGACGTTCCACGATCCAAACCCAACATGTGTGTGCGAACTTTGTGATCTCTCGTGTAACCGCTACCACGTAACTGTGTGCAAAAAACGGCTCAAATCATTAATTGAAACCTGCAAAACCTGCACAGACTAAGAAACTATTAATTTTAAATAGTGCAAACGATCTAATTAATTTCTATGTACAATTTGTACGCATTTTCGAAATACGGTATATAATGAATTTAAAACTATTTTTATATGACCTTACACAGAGAAATTAACCTAATTTGAATTGTTCTGTTGGACGGTACATCCAGCAGGAGTGACCAACCATAAGGAAAATAATAGAAAATGAAAGTATTATCAGATACGCGGTATTGCAAGTTCAGCGGCGCTATGTTATTATTGACGCGGATCTAGGACATGGTAGATGACATTCAAAATTGAACTGGATTTTTTAGTCTGGAGAACGGTGGTTTGAATCCCGGTGCTGACAGCGAAAATCCTGAGGGTGGTGTGGTTTTTCTTTCAAATCCGTTGTTGTTGTTGTTGTTTGAGTCTTCAGTCTTATTGACTTGTTTGATGCAGGTCTCCATGTCTCCCTGTCCTGAGCTAATAGTTTCATCTCTTCATAGCTAGGCTACCGCACCCTACATCCGACGCAAACTGCTTAACATATTCTAACTTTGGTCTACCCCTACAGTTCTTATCCTCGACCCTTCCTTCAATAACTAACTTTGCTATTCATGGGTGTATTAGTATGTGTCCTAAACCTAGTATCTCTTCTCTTCACTAGCAATCGCCAGAATAAATAAATAAATAAACATCCGTAGTAGTTGTTAACTCATTTTAGAGGCTTGCGATATATTGGCCACAGCCTCATGTAGTTGGGTGATAACCTGTATTCCTGTGATGACTATACAAGGTGTGTACTTGTATTACGGACAGAGATGGGGTAGGTGCCCTGGGACCTGAAATAAAGTACAGAACAACCCAAGCATTTGCCTGGTGAGAGAATGGGGAATATCCGGGGAAGAACTACACTCAGAATAGCCACTGGCAGCGCCGTGATTTGAACTTTTGGTCCCGGACTCGCTTCAGCTTCCCCATCGCGGTCATGGCGCGCGATTCAACGCACGGATATACTGTATTTCATACCGGTATGTATATTTGGCTCATTTTCATAACGTTAGTGATATTGTGCATGTGTTAGCGATTTAAGATACTATTTCGGTTATATTTGCGTACGGTAGATGGATTTATATTCAGATAGATTAATAATAACTAGGGGACCTGTGCGAGAAATCTCGCAAGTTCATTAACCACCCGCCCGGCATTACTGTTATGCGGGCTTCTATAAATATGTTTATTTGTTTAATTTACGCACTTTTTAAACAAATTATCGATATTTATGAAATCAGAGTGCAATTCATCACTGCTACGGGTAATAATTATGTTTGAATCTTCTTTTCAATGCATAATGGGTTGTGTGAGTCCCATGTGTACAGACTACCGCCCGGCTTTAGTGTTAAGTGGACTGGACGCGTCACAGTTCTGCCAGGGACTATCGTCTTTTTATTTATTTAAACACACTTTTCAAACAAATATATTTCCGTTTACTTTTCAAAAATACAAGATTTTTCCTGTAGTCTACTATTGAGAAGATTTAGGCATAAAAATCACCTTCTAACTCCTTCTGGTTCAGGAGCTGAGTTTTTTGTCGGATGAACTTAGCGTAATATATAATAGATGTGATTAGATTTACGTCTCTTTTAACTACTGCGGCTTTTATAGAGACGCCAGGGTGCCGGAATTTTGCCCCGAAGGTGATCTTTAACGTGCCCGTGAATCTACTGACACGGCTCCCTTGCACTTGCACACTCTCAAATGCCAGCTGCATGCACCTGGATTCGATCCTGCAACCTTGGGTTCAGCAGGTGAAAACGTTACCGTTGAGCCGCACAGCCAACCTCCCTCCCTCAGATAGACTGTATTATAAACATTGTGGGTGGGGTATGGGTATAATAAGGCAGCCGGAAACATATGATTCCCCAGGTCAAGAAGTAGGCCTACTTAAAGACGTGATTGTTGATTTATTTAGGGCCTTTGAGACATCGTGGTCATGTAGCCCCGTCTACAAGAGTGTGTGTGCAATTTGTCTGATACAAATGAAAATCCACAGCCTGCTTCCAGACGACCGACTGGGCCAGGGAATGGAATGAATGAAGCCCCCATCTAGCGGCGAGGATATGAATTGTGCCGGCTGAGTGTGAGTATTTGTAATTCACGTGAGGATTGGAAAGGAGGCGGCATGGCCTTAAGTGAGGAACCATCCTGGCATTTGCCTGGAGTAGAAGTGGGAAACCATGGAGAACCACTTCTGAAATGGCTGAGCTGGGAATCTAACCCACCTCTTCTCAGTTTTGCCTCACGAGGCTGTGTGTGTCCCATTCCAGCCTTCAGACCAGACTTAATTCCTTGGCGGAGCTAGGAATCGAACCCGGACCTCCGGAGCGACAGCTAAGAATTCTAGCCGTTACATCGCTTTACATGTTGTTAATTCGGTCTTTGAGACATCGTGGTCATTTAACCCTGTTTATTTGTGTATGGAGATTAGACTGAAGACCTGTGTTATTGTGGTGTGTGTAGTAACTTAGTGTGTATATTTGTAAATTGTGTATAGGATTGGGAAGGAGGCTACCGTGGTCTGAAGTTGGGAATCAACTCAGCATTTGCCTGGAGTAGAAATGGAAAACCAATTTCAGTATGGCCGAGGTAGAAATCGAACTCTTCTCAGTTTTGCCTCACGAGGCTGAGTGTACCTCGCAGAGTTGCCAGACGTCCCGTAATTTTACGGGACAGTCCCGTAGTCCTGCTAAATGTCCTGCGTCCCGGACAGTTGTTATCCGGGACGGTTACTGTCCCATATTTTCAAAGATTTTGAAACTTGAGAGAAATGTGTCTGTGTTTACACCTCTGGTATGCTATTTCATTCAAAAAGGTCTCTTTGGGTCTGTCTGTCTGAAGTTTTCATTGCAAAGAGTACTTACTCTGGTATATTCGTTCGTAAAGACTGAATAAACTCTTTGGTTCATTGCTTACAATTTTGGCGAAGTTTGGGTTGGCCGCGTGGCGGACATAATGGGTAATAATGGACAAATACCGTCAGTGCACCGCGCTCTTCCTATTCGACTAATTTATTTCTTGGAAATATCTGTTCCCGAAAGAAACAGGATATCAATTGTCCGATTGAGTTATGTATATTAACAAATTCACAATGAAATTTGATAAAATGGTCCGGTTAACTCACAACGCTGGCAACTGTTTTGAGTTAACCGGACCATTTTATCAAATTTCATTGTAATTTATTTCTGTCGTAAAAGTATGTATTAACTTCCCTGTGATGTCAATATAACTTCTAGTGCGGCTTCTATCACTTCAATATAACTTCTGTAAAATCATTCTTAAAGGAATTTAAACTAGTTGTCGATTATGTCACGCACCTGTCCCTTATTTTGTTTCCAGGAATATGGCAACCCGGCTACCCGTTCCAGCCCTCATACCAGAATTAAAATTTCTTGGTAGAGCAAGTAGCCTAATCAAACCCGGAAAAAGAATAATAGAAGTAATGTGGTTTCGTAGAAAAAATGGTTTCATTACATTATTTAAGCATTTCTAGCAGGTTCATCGTGTGTTTGCACTGTGTTGTGCAGCATAATAAAATAAATAATGCCAGGGGTGGATCTGCATACGGCTAGAGGTTCTCGCATGATGGAGGGTCACGTGTACATGAGTGAACAGACTATCCTGCTGTTGACGTTTTCCCTTCCACTCCATGAAATCAGTCATCACTTATTATCGGCCTGTGTGACCTTCACCTGGATACCAGCTAGCTACACGTCTATTTCATGTTATCTTGTTTACGTGTCTCATATTTGTTGATGTTTATACACAAAACCAGTTTGTCTTGTGATATTTCCTGGTCCTCGGTTTTGATGCACCGTACTTCTTCTTCTAGCCTTTGTCCCGCAGAGCAGGGTCGGCTCTTCTGCACAATTGCCTCCATCTTGCACGGTCTGCAGCGTCTTTCTTCTCAACATTGGCTGCTCTCATGTCCTCCTTTTTTTGGTCAAGCCACCGCTTCTTGGGCCTTCTTTGTGGTCGCTTGCCTACTACATCTAGTTGTAGTGCTCTTTTTGCCACTGTGTCCTCACAACTCCGTAGTACATGTCCGTACCAACGCAGGCGAGCTTCCAGCATCTTGTCAGGGATCGGTGCGACACCAAGGGTGCCTCTTACGTGGACATTGGTGACATGATCCAGTCTTGTTAGGCCAATGGACCAGCACAGCATTCTCATCTCCATGGAGTGCAGCACTTGCTCCTGTTGGTTACTGGCCAACACTCAGTTCCATACAATGCCACAGGTCTGATCACAGTGCGATATACTTTTGACTTCAACTGTACAGGAATCTTACGAACACATAAAACTCTGTCACCTGTCGCCATTTAGCCCATGTATTTGTTCGCATTTGTACTTCTCTCAATGTGTCTCCATCTGATGTCATGTATGAGCCCAAATATCGAAATCCAGTGATCTTGTTGTGTTGTTTTCCATCAATAGATATAGAGCCATCAGTTTGCTCTCCACACTCCATGTATTCAGTTTTGGAAATGTTCAATTTCAGTCCATATGCATCAAGGTGGTCTTTCCAAATTTGTGTTTGCTGCTACTGGCCTTGGCGTGTCGCACTTGCCAACAAGACATCATCGGCCTACAGAAGATTCCAGGGATGTTTGGTCTGGATATCTACAGTTGCCATGTCCATACACAAAATGAAAAGAAGCGGTGACAATGCTGAGCCTTGATGAACACCAACGTTGATGTTGAAAGTAGGTGAAGTCCCCGCTGCACACCTTACCCTACTGGTGACGTTATTGTAAAGAGATTGTACACATTCAACATATACTTCGGGCACTCCATGGGCTCGTAAGGATTACCATATAAGATCATGGGGCACTCTGTCAAAGGCCTTTTCTAGGTCCAAGAATGCCAGATGTAATGATTTTCTCTTCTCAAGATGGCGTTCTATGAGTAATCTGACCGCATGGATGGCGTCCACTGTTCCGCAGCCTTTGACAAAACCACACTGGGTTTTAGTTTCAGAGGCAATTACACGAAGGAGCACGTCCAATACACGTTTAAAAATTTTCATTGTGTGACATATCAATCGAATTGGCCTGTAATTGACACACTCGTTGACATCACCTCTGTGCTTCCAAAGCGGGACTGATACTTGTAAGCCAAGTTTTGGGAACCTCGTGAGTTGTGATGATCTTGTTGAAAGGTGCTGTAAGAAATGTTGTGCCCCTCTGCTCCATTAGCTTCCAGACTTCAACCGGTATGTCATCTGGTCCAATGGCTTTTCCATTTTTCATCTGGCGTACTGCACTCTCTACCTCCTCAGTTGAGATCAATGGTATAGGTCCTAGTATTGGCTGGTGAATGGGTACGGGTGGGTTCTCCTCATTACTGATCTTTTCAAAATATTCCTTCCAACTTTGCAGGATTTTAACTTACTTGGTTCATGCAATAACTGGTGATTCTCGACTTTCATGTGTATGACGTTTCCAACATCTTGGCTTGCCAAATGCCTTGATTTGGCTAATTTGTAGATTCTGTTAGCCCCCTCTGGCAAGTCAAGTTGGTCATACAGCTCCTGATAGTGGGCTGCCTTTGCACTTGCTACTGCCGATTTTGCAGTAGACTTATGCGCTTTGTAGTGTTGAAGGTCGCTGGGATCCCGTGTCTGTTGCCACATTTTAAAAGCTGATTTCTACGCTCGTACTGCGTCCTGAACCTCTTCGTTCCACCTCCATATTTGTTTGTCTATAAACTGTCTGCCTGGCTTTGTAGTACCAAGGGTGTCGCAAGCGCATTTCTTGATAATATTAGACATGTTATCCCACATGGCGGTAGGTGACAGCGTATGGTCACTCCAGTCAGCTGTAGCTAACTGCACCTCCAGACGTTTACCACATTCCCTTAGTCTCCACCAATTGATGTGTTTAGAATCTGTCCTTGGCAGTTTCTGAGAAATTGGGGCTGAGAGTACTGAATCATCATCATCATCATCATTTATTGAACAATTAATTCCAACGAGCCAGAGGCTCTTACATAGGAATTGTACAATACAAATGTATTGGTGTCTACTACAATTTTATATACATATATACCTTACATACACATTTGCTGCGTGATTAAGTTAATTTTCGGCAATGATACTTGACCTAACACTGTAATTAGCTTACCAAAAGAATATGTACAATGTAAATAACATAATAAAAGTAAAATAATAATTAAAAATTATTTACAAATCACTCTTTCACCGAAAAGCTAAAAAGAAGACCACTGGAAAAAAATATGGACGGAGGAACGTAAGAAGGGGCATAGCGAGTTCATGAGGAGATTTTGGGAGGAGAGGAAGAGGAAAGCTCCATCAACCCGAGTCAACAAGTTCAAGCGCGCTCCCTAAGTGGGCAAAACGAAGAAAGAAGAAGAATTAAATAATAATTAAAATAATAAGTTTATCAATGCAGAGTGAAATGAGACATGATGATTCACTAAATTTGGCTACCTACTTTATTAGGTACCGATTCCAAAGTAGTCTCTTTAATTTAAATTTGAAAGTCGACAGATTGGAAATTGATTTTAAATCGCTTGGAAGATGGTTGTAAGACTGAATGGCTGAGAACTTAAAGCTACAGTTACCAAATTTATACGAGCGGATTTGAAAGAGAGCGAAGTCATCTGCTTGTCGCGTGTTATAAGTATGAATGTCTGAATTTAGGGTGTAGTCACTGTTATGCAGCACATTGTTTTGCTTAATTCTGTGTATTAGTATTGCTGACCTTAATTCTGCGCACATTGACATTGGCATTATTTTACTCTTGGCATATAAATCTCGACTGTGTGTATTAAAGGGTAGGTTATATATATATTTTTATCGCTCTATTTTGTATTACCATAAGTTCATGCAGGGCTGTCTTTTTACACTGAGTCCAAATTACATTTAGATACTGCAAGTGACTGTGTACGAGTGAGTAATATACTGTGATTAGAAGTTTTCTAGGGATTAAGTATTTCAATTTTCTCAACAGCCCAGATGCCGGAGCTATCTTCTTCGCAATATAATGAACGTGTGCTACCCAGCTTAGATGTTTATCAATGATTAGCCCCAAATATTTAAAATGTTCGACCTCGTTTATTATTGTGTTGTTGCTATATATATGATTATGTTCAATATTTTTCATACTGGGTTTTGTCATTATCATATATTTTGTTTTCGTGACGTTCATAGTCAATTTATTAATATTGAGCCACTTGGCTATTGCGTTTAAGTCTTCTTGCATATTATTGATTATTGTGCCCACTTTGCTACCAGTATAGAAAACATTCGTATCATCAGCGTAAAGCATAATTTGACCTTTTAAATTAACTTTACTTAAATCATTTATATATATTAGAAACAGCGTAGGGCCCAAAATAGACCCTTGAGGAACCCCACACGATACAGCCTTTTCCGCACTTTGATAGCCATTCATGGCAACATATTGCTTTCTTCCACTAAGGTAGCTATGGAACCACTCCAATGCAACGCCTCGAATTCCAGCATTCTCTAATTTTGATAATAGAATTTCGTGATTTACTGTGTCAAAAGCTTTAGCGAGATCAATGAATAACCCAGCTGCTATCTCGTTGCGGTCAATGCTTTCCTGAAGCATTGAAATAAGATCACTAATAGCCAGTTCTGTACTGGAGTTCGCAACAAAACCATATTGGGCTCTATAAAAAAATGGTTATTCTGCAGAAACTTCACTAGCCTCACCTTAACAATGCTTTCCAGGACTTTGGAAATAATTGGTAGTATAGATATAGGTCTATAGTTCCCTGCATCACTTGTATTTCCTCCTTTGAAAATTGGTATTACTTTAGCAATTTTTAGAGCTTGTGGTACTATGCCACTAGTCATAGATTCATTAATTATAGCAACAAGCATCGTTATTAGTTGATCATCAAACGTTTTAACCACACTAGCTGAAATCCCATCTACACCACAACTTTTTTTATTTTTTAGATTCTTAATTAAGTACATTTAACTTCAACGTGATCTGTTGGATATAGAAAGAGTGATTCCGACTGGTAGTTAGCATTCTGACTTGTACAGTCCGGATCAGTTATCTGGGATGCAAGATTGCTGGCTATGCATGTAAAATAGTCATTGAATGAGTTAGCAATCTCCTGTTTATCTGCAACGACCGTGTTATCTATCATAAGAGATGTGCAAGTTTTAGAGCTATACCTTTTGTTATATATAATTTCATTCAAGATTTCCCATGTTTTCTTTACGTTTTTATCATACAAGTTTAGCTTTTGTGAATAATAATCTGCTTTTAGTTTCCTTTTCAATGATGTTACTGCATTTCTGCACATAATATATTCTTCTTTTAGGGAGATGTTATCTTTGTGTTGCCTGATCTTGAGTTTTTGGTGTAGTGTGTTGCGTCGCTTAATCAATATTATCAATTCAGATGTAATCCATGGACTTGCATCATCTGTATTTGACAATATTTTCTGATTGTTGGAATTGTGCTTGCGTCTTTTTATAGTTCCTTGCATTTGGTCAATAAAAGCGCTGTACATGTTGTTGATCGTAATATCCTGGCTAGTTTGTGTGATATCATTATTATCGTTTGTTTCGTTAGCCGTACAATTAGGACTAATCGACGAAGTGAAAATTTTGTTATGAGAATGGGTTCTTTTGTATGGCCAGACAGTGTCTGTGATGATTATATTGTGGTCACTTATGTCTGTATCCACATTGGATATTGTGAGCTGCATTTTGTCATTGTTTACTACTACATGATCGAGAAGAGTTGATGATGTGTCAGTCGTACGTGTTGCATATATTTTGTTACACAATGTGAATCCATAGCTTGTTAAAACATTAAGGTATCGCATTTTTAGGAGGTCGTCAGTAAAAGTGTTAATATTTGTGTCACCTATGAAAAGACAAGGAGTATTGTTGGTCTGAGAGAGGAAATTTTCCAAAGATGTTAGAAATAAAGCTGCATTAGATCTCGTTGGGTTGTATCCTCCAATGATGGATAGATTGTCTGATTTGATTTTACCAGTTGAGGTGTCTCGCCATATCTCCACCCAGATTAAGCTATGGTTCAATTCACACTTATTAATTAGTTTAAAGTTCCATTTTTTATGTACAAATAACCCCGTCCCACCTCCTCTCATATCATCTCTGTGAGCTAACACACCAGAGTAGTTGTTTAGGTTGT
The DNA here is from genome assembly GCA_946902985.2 of Meconema thalassinum. Classification (NCBI taxonomy): domain Eukaryota; kingdom Metazoa; phylum Arthropoda; class Insecta; order Orthoptera; family Tettigoniidae; genus Meconema; species Meconema thalassinum. The sequence continues at coordinate 746,078,509 of OX336390.1, forward strand.
AATATTTAGCCTCGTTGCTCTTAATCCAGGTTTCAGATATAACCAAGACATCTACTTCACCTAAAATATGCAGGAGTATTTCCAATTCGTCCAGCTTATTTTTAACACTTCTACTGTTAAGATACACAATTTGTAGGCTGTTACAGTCATTAGTGATAGTATTACATTTAATAGTGTAATCATGCACACTCACAAATTTTAGTTCTCTGCAGTTGGTAGGATTGGAGTTGTATATCTGGTCCGTCGTTATCGTCATGTTGTCTCCGGGATGGTCTTCTACTGTTGGGTAGTTAAGAAGAGTTTTTATTACTGGAGGGGCTTCCATTGTCAGGCTTAGGTATCTTCTTAGCTAGTTCGCTCTGAAATTTACGGATGTCCTCCATGCTGGTGATGCGAAAAGTGCTTCCACTTTCGTCTTTCTATCAAGTACTAATAGTCTATGCTGGGGAGCAATGTTATCAGATAGAATAACTTTTGCATCATGTACCATCTTTAAATCGCATCTGTACACCATCCAGTAGTCAATTTGTGTTGTATGGCCACCACTGCTATAAGTGATGAGGTGGGAAGGTCTCTTTCGAAAAAATGTATTTACAATGGATAGATCTTGTGCCTCTGCACATTCTAAGATCCTGACCCCCTCCTCATTTCGCGTGCCAAATCCATTTCCTCCATGGATGCGCTCAAATCCATTACTCATCTCTCCAACATGTCCATTCAGATCACCCCCAACAAATAGGGTTTCTCTTGGATGATCCTCCAGGTTAGCCCAAAACTGCTCTTTCTCCTCATCTTGGCAGCTGGTCTGCGGTGCATAACACGAAACAATTCTCGAGATATTATCACCAATTTCAATCTTAACTCATGAAAATCGATTTTCTGTTTTTAATGAATTCAGTTAGATTTCGAGCTGAAGATTGGAATGTCAAAATCGGAAATTAAAAATCTCGATTAGCTAGCACGATACGAAGATTCGAAGTTTTGGGTAGGGGACAGCGTGACGTCACTGGAGCCTTACGGCACGGTATTGCGCGCCACTTCCGTCTGTCTTCTAGTGACTGTCAGAGTGCAAAGTGAGCATGTTGTTTGGAATAGGTATTCATGTCCAGAAAAGTGAAGCCTTATCAGTTTGAACCAAAGTGCACAACATCTGGAGTAGAAAATGATCCATCAGCATCTGTTATATCGGAAAGACTGGGGAACACCGACTGGTGTAAGTGTGAACAGTGTGAGGCGATGCCCACTGCTGCTGAAACTTTCTACTGTACAAACAGTGAAACAATGAATGAAATGCGTGGAAGTGTGACGTGTATTGTTTGGCACGTGGACTTTTCTAACGTTGTATTAAATTTAAATGTGTTAAATACTGCACGTTGTCTTCATATGGACAAAACTAATATTCCCTACGTGAGGGACAGGCTGGCTATGAAAACCAACGATGCCTGGTGGTCTGTGGCCTATCGCCAGTTTGTGTACAGGGTCAACTCATGGACTCCTTTAGGAAGAAAGAAGAGGAAAGTTATACCGTCTTGTGTCGTGAAGGCAATCCGACAACAATATCCCGATGAAGAAGGTACATACTGTGCCCATTCAACAATGAAATATGCAATCACAGTTTGCCAGCAATGCTCAATCGGGAGTAGCGGGGTTCATGGTTTGTTCTCCCACTCTGTGACTTACACACTTTGGATTAAGCAGAGGATACACTTCCAAAAATAAACAAAAATCAAATCCTACTATTAAAATATTTAATTATCCAAAAATATGGCGCTACAAAAATTAAACAATTAAAAATACTGACACTCCACTTCACACTTGTCCAAAGTTGAACAAGGAATTCATATAAAACAATTACAAAATCACGATGACTGGTTTTCCAAAAACCAACAAAACTTCAACTAAGTTTCACTTCCATATGGTGTCAATTCAAATTCTTTAAAATAACGAGCTCCAATGGCTCGGTAAGGTTTACTTACACTGTGTTATCAATTTAATACACATCAATTACTATTTACATGAGTATATCTTTTTAATCATTATCAAAGTATGGCTAATCATCAATTAATTTTGGGCTTTCACAAGGCCCACATGTTACCATCCCTCTGTCTCAAGCTAACAACTCACTACCGTGATTGGGAAAAACTTGCGTACTCCCGAGCTACAGAAGACTACTGAACAAGTCAAACTTAAGATTACTCCCGGAATCTAATGTCTTCAATAGAACTCGTGAATCACTGAATTATTGAACAATAAAGCTAGGGATTTATCATTTTTGTCTTAAAAGACCATTATATTATAAGAAAGCAACGATCTGAACTCTGCAAGCGATAATAATGGATATAAAGGGACCTCGGTTCAAAGACCGGGTCGTTCAAACAATCTTTAAACACTTCTGTGTATTATGACTCAAACAGTCCGTCCTAACTTACCGCACTACCAGAGGGTAAGGGTCTAATCTTAACTAGTTGGCGTGATTTATTGCGGGGAGAGAAGAGAGTTCCCAGTCTCGCTTTCACAAGGGACTGGCTACATCAGCTTTCCACACAGCTGTTTCAAATGCAATTCTCTGAATGACAAGGCTTCTAATACAAATTCATAAAACAACATATTTAGGTTCTACAGACCTATTCTCATAGCTTCGGTATATAATAATTATGAAGTGTCCTCATTAGCGGGAAAGAAAAATTCAATAATACAACCAATATTAAGGGGCTTCAACACGGACGACTCTGATTTCGATCCTTTCAAATGCCTCGGGAGCAGTATCCCAATTTGGAGGACTTATAACATTAGCGACTTAGGGTAGGCCTCGCCTTTTACCAGCGCTCATAATACAACATAAATATAATAATAATAATATAATAATAATAATATCGTATGGCCTCGGGTGCCTGGTGCACGCTTTGTTAATTGACACCCAGAGGGAAGCTTGCATGTCGAATTTCGTCGTTCCTTTGAACGCTATGAAAGTCAAGGAGGTTAGATATCTAAACTCCTTGATACTACAGCGCTTTCAAGTAGAGAATGGAAGAACTTTGTGTTGGCGGAAAATCCCGAGATTAATTTTTCCATTGAACGCGGCCTACTGAATTCAAATGGGTTCCTTAACATGCCAACAACGTATGACATGAGTATCGTGATTTTTGTCGCCTTCAAAAATCACTTACCATGGTCAGGGGCAAACCTGCAATCTTGGGGTTGGTAGTCCGACACTATAACCACTCACCCACCGTGGCAAGCAAATACAACATAAATAGCACCCTTTTAACATACAACACACAATGCCTCGTGATCACTATCACAACTTTGAGGGCTTATACAGTTCATTCACCACGACTAACTGTCTCTCATAATTACTTTTACCGAGCATTTCAACGCATTCCTAGCGTGACAAATTACTTCAATGCGCTACATGGCGCTTATACATTAATTAGCCAAGTTGCCTTCAAAGAACTATATAAATTCAAAATCAACGTTTGATCTACATCTCAAAATATATTACTCTTCTTCCCTTAACAATAATCATTTTTACCGTAAAGAACATGTATTCATAACATGTATTAATTCATCTAAAGGAGCTCGGAAGCTACTACTTTCAATATAAAATTCATCACAATATTCATTCATTTGTATAATTATTATTATCATTATTACGCTTGCTTTCTCATATTTATATCATTTATCCATTACACTGTTATTTTACTGAATATTTTCCACAAGGGATTCATCTATATTTCACATATTTATTATATTTCTCTCAAATTAATCGTTCAGATCGCGCAATCTTTCTTTCACCTGTTATTAAACATCCCTACTCTTACTCATGAGGATTATACGCAAATATTCCCAAACACATAATAATGAAAATAGTTACTCACATGACGGTACGGTCAGCGACCGAATTCTCCAGCGATGGAACATTTTCGCCCACCAACATTTTCTTAAGCCATTTTCATGGTTACATTTAGACTCAATGACACTTTTTTAACACCACATAAAATATTTACCTTAATCACTTGGAACATAACGAATACCATTTTGTATTCGTTTTCACTTAACACAATACAATTCACTAAAAATATCAAAATCTCACTATATTTACATTACATAAATTTTTTATCACTTGGGCGTTAATTATTCGCCTTACACACGTGATTTCTTTTCCTTTCCCGTTTCCAAGGGTTGCACTATAGCACGTTGGCTTCCTAATCTGACGAGATGATGGAAAGTCTCGATCGAACTACACCTCACTGGAACGGCTGATCTTCTAATCCTGGGTTTGACTATCGGCTTTTATAACTTTCCTGCACGATGTCGTATCTTGCTAGACGCTACTTGTTCGTCTAAATAAAAGTCTGTCCTTAATGTATTACTATCTCGATCGCTCGAACTGTTTATCGATGACATAGTAATTTCCTTGTACAAATTTCTGTTACTTTTATTTGTAGCTTATTGGAGTACTCCCCAATGTTTACTGTTCATTTGTCTACCTAGACAAAGCCTGGAACTACAATTCCTAATTTTTATCGTCCTGCGCTCTAGTCCCTAAATTTCCGGAACACTAGGCGTTACTATTTCGTTCTACCCTGCTTGGGTTCCTTAACGTAGATAGACTGTCTATTTCACTTTCCTTGGGTACTTCGAAACCTTATGATGCGTCGGTTCTTTAACTGAACTATTATCTTCGAGTACCTATCGCCTGTTATTTCACAAGTCCACAGCCTTAACTTTGACTATACTTGTGAACTTTATAAAGTCTGAAGCTTGCCGATATTATTCCTATACTAGGACTCTAATGTGTCTTCACACGGCGATACTGATGACGATACTGCACGGCCACTCCCATACGGGGTGCTCGTTGGTGATACAGCGTAACACGACCTCTCAAGGTCTGGTAAAGACTGCCTGCTCCTCCTGGCACCTCCAGGGTTTATATCGAAATCGGCGGCAAAAAGATAAAATCCGCGTCTTCTCCAGCACTAACTTCTACAGTAATAGTCGTATAATTTTGAAAAATATATCTCTGGAAAGCTCTTGTTCTAAACGTAAACTGGTTTCTTTGATCATGAAAATCGATCACACAATTCCAGGATAGTAAATAATTTATCTCCTCAGATATGTGGGCGTTGAGGTTTATTTTTCCATCCCTACCAACTCTGGTCTCGGGGAATTACTAACGACGTCATGCTACGTCTGCAGTTCTTTTCTGTGCAAATATTATATACTTTTTCCCCACACAAAAATCTCTATTCCAAAATGATCAACAATGATGACCTTAACAGCAGACCTATATTGGAATACATCCATGAATACCAAAGAAGTTGGCTAGGACACCTCAACAGGATGGGTAGAAGCAGGATCCCTAAAGCAGTCGTCAACTACTGCCCCGGTGAGAAGAGATCTCTAGGTCGCCCCAGGAAAAGATGGCATGAAAATTAAAATATTTTCTGTAGAACGTAACAGTTCTTCTAGGACTAACACATGAAAGGAGGATGATGATGATATTATAGTATCTAAGTTAAATTTAACAATAGAGAATGCATATGGGCATTTATCTACTGTACTTTTTAATTACTGGATGAAATCCGTCATCTTTTTCTGCTTCATCTTCTGTAGCTTACACGAGCTTCCGCCACGAACTTATCAACCACATTCATCATCATCATCATCTTGCACAGTTTCCAGCCACTGGCCGGGTCTGTTTGGAACACAAGCCTCTCCAACGTCTTCTGTCTTCCCACCATCTCTCAGCCTCCACCCTTGTCCAGTCTTCTCCTCTCTTCTTCACGCTTTCTTCCACCCCCTTCAGCCATCTGTCTCTCGGTCTTCCTCTCGGTCTCTTTCCTTCCCAATTCGTCTTGTGTATTCTCCTGGGTATCCTGTTCTCCTCCATTTGTTTTACATGTCCATACCATCTAAGTCTAGATTTCTCTATACCATCCTGTAATGGTTCGTCCTTCATTAATTCTCTGGTCCTCTCATTTCTTATTCTCTCCATCTTTGTAGCTACAATACTGCTTCTCAAGAACCTCATATCACTGGCCTGTGTTTTGCTCTTCTCCCTTCCTTTCATAACCCAGGTCTCCGAGGCATACGTCAGGATAGGGACATAGTACGTCCGATATATGACCTTTTTGCTGTTCTGAGGGACATCCTTGCTCCATATCATGCTTCTCACACTCCTCTGGAATGCTTCTGCTTGTCTCCCCCACTCATTTATTTCTCTATCGTTTCTTCCATTATCTTGTATCAGGCTTCCCAGATACTTGGAACTCTCCACTTTCTTCAGCTGTTCCCCACCAATTGTTATTCCCGTTGGGGTTCTTTCCTTCTTTCTTGTTGTGATCACCATCTCACTCTTATGTATGCTAAATTTCATCCCATATCCTTGTATTATTCCTTCCCACACGTCCAACTGCTCCGGTACCTCCTCCTCCTTGTTTCCCCAAATCATCAAATCATCTGCAAACACCATTGCTTTCATCTTTCCTTCCCCAATTACTTGTGCCACTCGGGTCATTATGTCATCCATCACCACAATGAAAAGTAACGGTGACAGTGCACTTCCTTGTTTCAGGCCGTTTCTCTGTTCCAACCAGTCCCATCTCTCTCCTCCCACTTTCACACAGCTCACGCTTCCCTAGAACATCTCCTTTATCCTCCGTATAGTCCATTTTTCTACTCCTCTGTCCTCCAGGGACTTCCAAACTTTGTTTCTGCATACACTGTCATATGCTTTCTCAATCTGGTGCCTTCCCTCCTTTCATCTTCCTCACTGCACCTTCCACTTTTTTCCTTGTTAAGTCCTGTTTGCAGTCCATCTTCCTCTTCCCTGATTTCTTCCTCCTCGCCGTGGTTTCCATTTGGGTTCAGAAGTTCTTCAAAATATTCTTTCCACATTTTCTTCAGTTCTTCCCTATTTTCTATCTCTTGTCCCCTTTTGTTCACCATTCTAACATAATCCGTCGGATCCTTCTGCCTCTTATTTTTACCATCCCATACAGGACCTTTTTTGTACCTTCACTATCCTCCATCATCTATATCCACTCTTCCATCCACTTTCTTCTCTCCTCAGCCACTACTCTCTTTGCCTTCTTCTTTCTTTCCTGGTACTCTTCCCTTGTCTCTATCGTCCTATTTTGATACCACCTCCTAAAGGCTCTATTCTTTTCCCTTACTATATCTCTTGTCTTCTCATTCCACCATGGTGTTTCCTTCCACCTCTTCTTACTACTTGTCCTCCCACATACTGCTTCTGCCACACCTACTAGTGTCTTCTTAAATCTGGCCTATACCTCTTCCACCCCTCTTTCTTCATCTGTTGGAATTCCTTCCTTTACCATTTTGAGGTACCCGACCCTTCTATCCCCTTCTTTCAGTTTCCCTATCCTTATACGTCTTTCCTGGTTCTCAGTCCCTTTCTTCTCCTTAGTCCCTCTCAGGTTCATTACCAGCAATCGATGGTCGCTATCCAAGTTCTCCGATGGTATAACCATGATGTCTGTGATGTTCTTATTTAATTCTCTCTCATACAGGATATATTCGACCACCGACTTCCTGGTCAAGTCATCACTGTACCATGTGATTGTGTGGCTCTCTCTTTTCTTGAACCAGAAGTTCCCAACTAGCAGGCTGTTCCTTTGACAGAAGTCCAACAGTCTCTTTCCTTCCTCATTTCTTCTGCCCCAACCCTCTGGTCCAAGCACACTCTCATACCTTTGTCTTTCTCTTCCTACATGGGCATTCAGATCCCCCATTACAATCATATTCCTTCCTCCCAGCTGCTTCTGCATTTCCTCCTCAAACTCCTCCTTCTCAGCCTACCTGTGGAGCATACACTTGTACTATTTCCATGGTCTCTCCCCTCAGAGCGACTTTCACTTCAACTCCTATTCTCTTCACTTCTTCTGTTAAACCATCTTGTATTACTACTCCCACTCAATTCCTCTTTCCCTCTTCACTCCCACTCCAGTATAGTCTATAGCCTTTTCTCAGTTCTCTCCTACCTTCCCCTTTCCACTTTGTTTCTGCCAATCCCAATAAATCAAACTTCCTTATTTCCATCATATCCACTATCTCCTCCACCTTCCCCGTCAGCGTTCTTATGTTTAACCCTCTCAGTGCCACGCGCCGATCAGATCGGCTCTTGCTGCTCGCGCCAAAAGTGCCAAAGCCGATTCAATCGGCGCGATGTGTACCTTCTATTTGTAGATTTCTGTAGGCATACGTCCGTGATTATTTTATACTGTTGGAAAGGTGAGGTTTCAAGCTTGCCTGTGCGGTGTTTACTTTTTTCCTCCGAAGTCCGTTACGTGATAGGTTTGAGTTTGTATTCACGCCCTCCCTTAGCGCTCCCCCAATCACGCGCGTTCCCACCAAAATTGTGGTGCAGTTGTTTTCTTCTTGTTGAAGTATTCTGCCCACAGATGTATCTAAGAACTGTCTACAGCTGGAAACGTAGTGTTTCTTCGAATATGACTCTTAGGTGTCCTTAATTAGGCTCAAAACTGGTTTTTCACCCCAAAAAAATGAAAAATTGAACAATTATCAGAATAACCTCAATTAAAAAGGTTTGGATACCATATTTACTTCTATGAACTTATTGTATGAAAGAATGAGGTATTGGTTATAATGCAAAGCAAAAATAATGATTCTATCGTTGGAAATGTGGTATTTATGATTTTTTTTTCGAATAGTCTGCATGATAATTGAAAATGGCTTGGCATTCTTGGCAAGTATTTCAGGCAATGGCTTGGCACTAAGAGGGTTGAAGTTCCAAATCTTAGTCCGTGTTTACAGCCGTGTCGTCGTCTGTTATATCCGTCATGTCCGAGGCTCGTTACATTCATGAAAGCATTTGGTTTCATCCACTACTGGCTTGCTGGGCCTATCGTAGCTTCACCAGAGCCCTGTTAGCCGTCACTTTTCAGGGTTCCTGTAGGACCTTCACAGCTACCGTAACGGTCCCGGGGCACACGAAGTCCCCACTGTACTTCGCCCCAACAGGCAATCCCCTACTTTCTGGACGAGGGATTGGACTTATGGGAGACATCAACCACATTCAATGATGTATAAAGCAAGTTTTACTGTACAAATACGTGAATGTTCGAGATAAAGAACACATTTAAGTCACAGTGATATAATTCAAGCTTCCAGATATTAAAAAATTTGAATGAAAGAGAAAAAATACATGTTGTTTGTATTGGGAACAATACAATACGGCAGATGGAGTAAGGATAAGTCCAAGCTCGTTAATGGTTGGAGGTAATGTACTGTAAGTAAAGAAAGAATGGAATATTGACAAAGGAAAACTGTAAGGATGTCAGGGAACAAGTCACAGTACAATTTTCAATTGAATGGTTGCACAATTTATTATCAAAATGAATAAAGATAAATGTAAGTGCTGATGCTTTAAAGGTTTAAAGATAATAAAGAGTGATGATGCCTTAAAAAACTTATAGCTGCATTTAAATGAGGCAACTGAATAACATAGGGAGGCTAATGTCCCCTATAAAAAGAAAAATAACTCAAGTGTCTATTAGTTTATGCATCGTGGGAAAGACCCATTTGAGTTTGTATGGCCTGGTATACAGAGCCCAGTAGAAAGTGAGTGATAAGCAAACTTTAATTTTATGTCCTATTTCACTGTTGTCATCACAAGTTTGTGGAAATATTCAAAATTGGTTCAAATGTTCATTAGTTAGTTACCGGTACTTAACTTCTTGTTGTAGTAGATATACATTTCTGGCTGGCTGCTGAAAGTGCCGAGGTTAAAAGAACACTTCAAAATTTGCCTTCTAGACTGATTGAAAAATAAACCAGATAATGTTCTGATAATTCCAAATCACGTTTTTCCACTCAAGTAAATTAGTTCACGTCCTCTCAACATGAGAATAGACAGTAGGAGTGATGGGTGTAGATGAAGCGGGACCTAGGCGGTCACGACGTGAGTCATGTCGACTTTTAAAAATCATAATTCGCATATCTGCGATGTTATCCATGGGTTTAATGATTCCAAAAATTCCCAAATAAATATTTCAAATTTTCCAATTCTTCCAAATTCATTTCATCTCTCATTAACTTCTCTCATGAGGTTGGCATCAGGAAGGGCATCTGGCCATAAAAATCATCCACCACAAAGACTTTCATCGCATATCACCCCAAACCCCGTTGGGAAAGGAATAATAAGGGGCAGACATACACATGTACTATATTATTTTTTAAAAATGTTCCCTGGGCATACTGACTTAGTTAAACAAATGAAGTATGTTTCTTACTTCTTACAAATTTTATCACTGTATCATACTAGTATAATGACATTTTCATAAACTATGTTGCAGTCTCAGGGTAGAACCAAAAGTGCTGCTATATATTATTTTGTATACCATGCTAGTGGACATGAGGCAGTATAAAAAGCAATCCTTAATTCATAAAAGCAAACAACTAATTAGTAAGCAATTTTTTCTAGGTATTATGCCGTGTCTGTTGGGGTTTTGCCCAGATGTACTGATCAGGCTTGTCAGTAGACATTGGTACACCTTGTATAGACCCCTTGAGGGATAGTAACTACTTGCTCTGTATCTTCTTTAGTCAAGAAGCACTGCAATGCACTTCATAGATAGAACATAGAAAGTAGTTTCTATCCCACAAGAGGTCTAGACAAGGTGTACCAATGTATACTGACTAGCACAATTGGTACATCTGGACGAGAACCCAACAGACACAACATAATACCTAGAGAAATTTGTGCTGTATCAAATTACCCTGTAATGTAATAGGTATTATGTGTGTATATATGATATGTGTAAATTGTAAATGTTGGTACTGCATTTTATGTTATGTTGGCACATCTTAGAAATAAATCAGTTGAGTTACAAATGGACAAGAATGAAGGAGTCATTACTCTGGCGACGAGTGGAAAACGGATTTAGTAAAAAGAACCTTCAGAGTGCAGTCGTTAAAAACGTAAGTTAAGTGAAAAGGACAAGAATGAAGGAGTCATTACATAATAATGAACCATTGTTAGTGAAAGCCAATATTGATGGTGTAAAGGTATTAATGGAAATTGATACGGGCTCAGGATACAGTTTAATTCATGTAAAGCAGTTGCAAGAATTGTTTCCACGTTTAAGTATTAGCGGACTTAAAACAGTAGATGGTAGCCCTATTAAAGTGGAAGGGACAGTAGCAGGTAAGGTTAGTGACAATGTAAGAGATAAACATGAGCTGAAGTTCGTAGTATGCAACACACCTCAGTTGTTTTTGCCTTTGATTGGTAGGGATTGGTTGGAAGAAATAGTAGTAAATTGGAGGGATGTAAGAGAAAGACTGGGAGAAGTCAAAAAGAAAATAAATGGGAGAGTTAAGGTGATCAAAGAATCAGAGTATTGTCCTGAAATTAAAACATTAATTGCAAAGTATCCTGAAGTATTTTCAACTGATCATACTAAGGTAATAAAAGGGTTTAAAGCTAAATTAATGCTCAAAGAGGATGCTGTCCCAGTACGTTGTAAAGCCTATGATATACCTTATTATGCAAGACAAAAAGTGACAAATCAGTTGAGAGAGATAACTGATGATGGTAGAATGGTGCCTGTCAAATTTTCAGAATGGGCATCACCATTATTTCCTGTGCTGAAGCCGGAGGGTAGTTACCGACTATGCGTAGACTACAAGAGAACTGTCAATGTAAATATCAAAATTGATCAATATCCATTGCTAAACACAGATAATGTATTTGTTAGTTTAGCAGGAAATAATATTTATTGTGTGTTAGATCTTAGTGAAGCATATTTGCAGCTAGAATTAGCCGTCGAGTCACAGGAATGTCTTACCGTAAGCACACATTTGGGATTCTTGAGACTAACGCGCCTCATGTATGGTGTGGCTCCCGCACCTGCCGCCTTTCAGGAATTCATGGATGTGTTATTGTGTGACATGGAGGGAGTGACATGCTATATTGATGTTCTCATTGGGGCAGTAGATTTTAAGTCTTTACTCTGTAAACTGGAGAAAGTGTTAGGAAGCTTCCAATAACACAATGTTAGGGTAAACTTAAATAAATGTTTGTTCATGAAAGAAAGAGTAGAATATTTAGGACACGTTATTACGAGTCAAGGAATTGAAACTACTCCCAAGAGAGTAAAGCCAATCGTAGAAGCTAGAATTCCCACAAAGGTCATGGTTGGACATGATACATTTTTATAGAAAGTTTTTGCCAAATCTTAGCACCTTGCTGCAGCCCTTAAATGAATTACTAAAAAAGACAGTCAAGTGGTCTTGGTCTGATGAGTATAATACTAGTTCTGAAAATAGGAAACAGCTGCTGATAGGGAGTAATGCACTCATGCATTTTGATCCTAAACAATTGGTACTCTGTTGTGATGCGTCACAATATGGACCAGGCTGTGTCCTAGTTCATAGAGTAGATGGAGTTGAGCTTCCTATTTATTTTGCTTCGTCAACACTCTCCGAAACACAAAAACAATATTCACAAATTGAAAAAGAAGCCCTGGCTATAATGTATGGGTTAACTAAATTCTATAAGTATTTAGCAGGGAGAGAGTTTATATTAGTTACAGATAACTTGCCCTTAAAAACCTGAAAGACCCATGCCAGTAGTAGCAGCTGCCAAATTACAACATTGTGCTACTACTTTAGCAGCATTCAAATACAAAGCAGAGTATAGGAAAAGTGAAAATATGGGACCTGCCGACATGTTATCTAGACTTCCCAGTCAAGATGAAATTGTAGAAAGTGTAAAAAGTATAATTGTAGACTTTCACGACCGGCGTTGAAATAGGAATCTCTGTTTCGCGGGCTTATAGGTCGTGTTCCAAGGACATTTTGTCGTCCTGACGTTTCGCTGAATACTGCGTTCAGCATGTTCACAGGTTACATAAAGCGAGGTAAAACAAATGCTGAAATTGTAGCAGATGTTACTTTTAAAAGGAGATCGTGTGGTAACCCCCTTTGAATTAAGAAGTAAAGTACTGGATACCCTTCATGGTGGACATCCAGGTAGTGAAAGGATGAAAATGAGAGCAAGTAATGTGGTTTACTGGCCAAATTTTGCCAAAGATATTGACGCGTATATTAAACTGTGTGAACCATGTGCTAGAGTAAATTTTCAGGCGATTTTACCAATACAACATGTTTGGCCTTCAACGAACAGTAATTGGACTCGCCTGCACTTAGATTTATTTTATTTTAATACTGAAGTGTATTTGATATTGCTTGACAGTCATAGTAAATGGCTGGAAATATGGGATGTTGGGGGTACCTCCTCCACAGCTGTAATTGACAGATTGAAAGCATGCTTTGCCACGTTCGGACTTCCTGCTCAAATATTGACCGACAATGGTCCCCCCTTTGATTCCTTAAATTTCTTGTCATTTTGTACAGATAATGACATAATAGCTTCTAAAAGCCCACCTTATCATCCTCAGGCGAATGGCCTTGCAGAAAGGGGAGTGCGAACAGCAAAGAATGGTCTTAAGAAAATGCTAATGTCTGAGTCAAAATTGTCAATTAAGCATAAAGTTCATAATTTCCTTTTCCAGTACCGAAATACGCCAAGCACGGTAACTAATATCACTCCAGCAGAAATGATCTTTACCTTTCCGGTACGAACACCTCTCAGCAAGCTGAAACCAGCTGCTAAACAGTCTTATGTGCTAAATGTAATTACATTTCAGATAGGGGAGCAAGTTTGTGTACGTAGGAGAAAGGAAGATATCCGTAAAGTGGGTACAGTGTTAAAAGCCCTTGGGCGAGGTACATACTTGGTAGATTTAAAAGGTAAACAATCCTTATGGTATATAAATCAAATGAATATGTATTATTCTAAGCCAAATACCCAAGTTGGTAAACAAAGGTCTAATCAAGATGTTTCAAACACAGACAAACTAGTTGTGCCCCATAACCAGACAACCATGTTAGAGAAACAGGCAACTCTGCTAGCAATAAACCTAGAAGCTGAAGCTATACCTCAACCTAACCCTGAGGTAGCACCTGTATCAGAATCATCATGTCAGGACATGAAATCACCAATTATTGTTCCCCCTGCTGGAACTCAAGTGCGCAGATCTGGGCGCATCAGTCGACCTCTAGTTAGACTGAATTTAAAGATTTCTAATGAGTAGATATTGCCATTGATGGGAGGAAAGAGTGTAATGTAATAGCTATTATGTGTGTATACAGTATATGATATGTGTAAATTGTAAAAGTTGGTACTGCATTTTATGTTATGTTATGTTGGCACGTCTTAGAAATAAATCAGTTGAGTTACAAATGGACAAGAATGAAGGAGTCATTACAAACCCTGGCTGTGAATGCCAAAACAATACATTGTAACTAACTTGGAGTGCTCCAAAAGAGTGTTATTTTAAACTGAATAAATTTGGGTACAACAGTTTCCTATGTATTTCGGTGTATTTTAGCAATTATTTCACCAGAAAAGAAAGCTTATATTTTGTATTTCACAGAAATGCACTGCTGCATATAAATAGTAAAATAAAGGAAATATTTCTCTTATTTTTTCTGCTATAATACTGATACATTAAAATAATAGCTTCTCATTTTATTCAAAGATAATTTTACAACAGTAATAATTATTTCAGGATTGACCATGCTATTATAATTTAGTAAGCTTTATGTGGCTGTCACACAAATGGCTCACAAGAGAGAAGTACTAGTACTTCATCACATTTGAATATTAGTAACCAATATATGCATAGAATAAGCAGGTTGTTCCTACATTCTCTCCTAATATTCTGTTATATCAATTTTGTACCCATGGCAGAACTTGGATAACATATTTTGGTTTCAAAAAATATTGCTAGGAACTGGACAATTTCATTTTAATCTGTAACTTACAGATTTTGATGTTATTTTCAGTGGTGGCTCGCACATATCGCAGTTGGTGGGGCTGCATGCACATGCATTAACTTACCTTATTTGTAGATCAGTTCCAGGCGTCGAGTCTTGAACGTGATGAATTTTTCGATGACGAGGTTATTGAAATTCGGTATGCTGTTAATCAAACCATTCTCAATAGACAGCATTCCAAGTGCAGTAAGTCTTTCTTGTCCTATGGCTAAAGCCCTGCGCGGATAAAGAAAACGTTATCCACATCCGCCTTGCATCCGCACGACTGTTATCCGCATGTTTGTTATTCGAATCTACTGGCATTACAAAAATATTTTTATTTTTTATTAAAGCAACACATCCATCTGGCCGTAAAAACCATCCACCACAAAGACTTACATCGCATCTCATCCTCGACCCCTTTGGAGAACGGGAATAATAAGGGGTAGACATACATTAAAGCAACACATTTAGACATTTGAGGAGAAAGTCGTTCCCTTAGGCTATGTATGTCATGTGCTATGTTTAAAATGAATGTTATACAGCCAGAATTGCAACCCTTTTCAGTTTGGAGAGTTAATTATGCTTAATGACATAATTTGAATGAGATAAGCTTAATCACCATTTTACATTTGTCATAAAAGAACATAACAATAAACATCTGGGTCCTAGTAATGATATTCAACAAGTTCGGATTGTACTGTATTCCAAAAACTATCCGCAAATTTACTCCAAACATTACCGGTATCCGCTATCCGCACATCCATGCCAACTATATCCGTATGACGACAAATGTTGCGGATATCCGCGCAGGGCTTTACGGACATGGCAGTCCTGAGGTACACTTTGATCCTCTTGAGGCACGAAAAGCAGCGTTCGGGTTCAGCGGTAGCCATAGGCAGGGTGATAGCGATACGTAACAGTTTAACGACCTCTGTAGATGACGGGCCTAAGAACCAGTGAGAAGGAAACTCGAAGGTTTTACAGCTCCACCGATATTTCGAAATTCTTCTCCTCGATATAAACATTTTCTTGTGATAGTATTTAGCCTGTTTGCCATCTCTTGATGAATGCAGTACATTCGCATTTGTCTGTTGGCACAGGCTAGAGTAAAATGTGGCTTTTCACCGATGTCTCAGTCTCACTCATGGCTGTGATTATATGGAAGCTACTGAGGTATGGGTGGTGCTTTGTAATAACAACCAGGGCACAGTTAGTGCCTGTGAATGCTGTGAAAGGTTCTACTCATAGGGTTAGTACTGCTGTTCTGACTCAGTGAGGAAAGCAATGGCAAACTACCTCACTCTTCTTCTTGCATAGTACGCCTCAATATAGCACTGCCTTTGGTTTTTGTGGGTATCAACCCACATAACCTAACGGCGGTACTTTTTGGGGATCCAACCAGCCTTCTGACTGACTACCTAACAGACAGTCATAGTATTATGATTCTATTTATATATTTCCTTGTTTCTAGTTACTTCATTGTTATGACGCTCAACCGATTGTTGATACGCCGAACTTAAACGTAACACTGCAAAATTTTACATGTTATTTAAATGAGTTCCGGAAGATGCGTGCTTCTGAATTTCTTCTCTCAGTTTTCTAAGATCTGTCACTCTCTTTTGAGTTCAGCTAAATTCTCCACCGACTATACTGTGAAATAATATACAAGTATTTGTTAATATCACGCAAGCATACTACATTAGAATATTGATCTATAATTCGCATGTTGGCAAGACTGATCATACAAGTGTTTGAAGAAAATGCACAAATCATGGAGATGGTGGAATGCCTCCCTTTCATTGGCTAAGGGTTGATAATGGACATGGTTCTTCTAGTACCCACTAGATGCCGTGAGCGCCTACTTGAGTTCTATCCTTCTTCTACTCATGATTCTCATTGCCATTCAGTGCTACTAACATAGCCATGTTGCAGCAAAAGTTTTTCCCATTTAAACATTTTCTTGCGATATTATTATGATTATATTTATAATTTAGTGCATTAGAATATAAGTCGTAAATTTTCTGAATACGAATTAGGGGCTGTTAGCCGCTGCCAGTATAATATTTGAGCTGTTTGCAAACTGTATACTCTATTGTTTCCAAAGATGAGTTGGCACTCTGTGGCGAAGCTGCAATAATTGCAGCACCCAAAGAGGCTTTCATAGGACAACTTGGCAATGGGGGAAGTGGATTTAGGAAGTGCAAAGTTAAGTTCCTAAGGTGCTACCGAGAATGCAGCAGCCATGGGGGAAGCGGATTTACGAGCCAGGCTGGCCTTGACTTGTGAATAATTTAAAGAGATCTATTTAATTACACCGTTACTCCATTACTTTCAAAGTGTAAATTGATATTGTCTAATACCCTGGGGGGGGCTGCAGCTCTGCAGCACCCCTTCACGAGCCGCCGCTGGTTATTTTTGATAACTCTGAATGTCTTTTTTGCATGTTGTTAGCTAAACTATGGCAGCCATTTGCAAGCCTAAAATTTCCTTGCATACACAATAAAACCAGTCCCTAACCTAACCATCACTAACAAATGCAGAAGTTGAGATTTAATTGTGGAGATGCAGTGTTGTTACTAGGTACTGTAATTCCTATCCAAAGAAAAGAGAGAACTAATATATTGCCATTAAATAATGTTTCAAAGTCACTAGATGCAATCACAAAATGACTACATTCACATTGTTCAGGTGTAAATGTCAAGGTAAAACAGACAAGTTTTTAACAATCAGTAAATTTGTGAGCGGTGAGAAATTCCCACTGTTGATTACATCGGAACATTTAGAGCCATTATGTATTGGTCAAAGCCTCCGTGGCTTAGGCGGCAGCACGCCGGCCTCTCACCGCTGGATCTGTGGTTCAAATCCCGGCCACCCCATGTGAGATCTGTGCTGGACAAAACGGAGGCAGACAGGTTTTTCTCCGGGTACTCCGGTTTTCCCTGTCACAATTTCATTCCAGCAACACTCTCCACTATCATTTCATTTCATCTGTCATTCATTTAATCATTGCCCCAGAGGAGTGCGACAGACTTCGGCAGCCGGCACACTTCATATCCTCGCCGCTAGATGGGGGCTTCATTCATTCCATTCCCGACCCGGTCGGAGACTGGAAGCAGGCTGTGGATTTTCATTTTCATGTATTGGTCAAACTTTAAAAACTGTAATGTTGCAAGGAATTTTAAAATTTCTTTATTTTTTCAGAAATTATTCCAAATCTTGTTACATAATCATTCAAAAGAAGATATTTTACAAGAAATCATTATTTTATGTTTTTTTTGTGATTTAAAACCTGAAAATACAATGCCTGTATGTATCAACAGCATAATGCATGGTCCTGCATCTCTTCCATCCTCTTGTATTGATGTTTTCCAATGTTATAGTTTAAATCAAACCTTTTGCATTTCCTTATTGCAGGTAAGTGCAGATTGTTACATGTAGTTTGAAAATCTCTCTATTAACATTCTAAAATGAGGAAGCTGCATACATTTGGAAGCAACATATTGCAAAGTAACTTGTGAGAACACTATGTTCACCACATTGACTGATAATTGAAGATAATTTCTCGAGAAACATGTCTTCATGTATTAATTCTGTGCATATCAGATGCTTTTGTTGAAATCTCTTGATTTAGCAACATTTTATGGCAAGATATTTAACAATTTCCCGACAGGCTTTGCAAAAGTCACTTTGAAAATTGAATCATAACTTTCAATTGGTCTACACAAATATACTGTATTCCCAATTAAAATTGGTGGTTACTGACTGAAGGTTATCATTCAATTGTTATCAAGGCAATATTGAAGAATGATTTCAAAACTTTCTGTTACAGAGTCAGTTTACTGTTTATAATGTTATGTCGTTAATACCAAAAGACAGAAGAATTCTGAATGGGAAATACTACTCTATTACAATCTAGTTTGTTCCCTTTGCCTATTATTATCCATTTCCACAAATTCTATAAAGAAAACTGTAAGTATAAATGATTCGTAACAAACAATTATAAAAAATGAAAACAGTAGTGTGTCCCTTTTGTGTGAAAATTTCAGTCTGGGACTAGTAGTATGTCCTTCAAAGTACTTGAAGTAATAATATTTTCTTCAGTCTTTCTTTCCTCATAAGTGCTAGGTGCAAGAGAGGCCAATTTTAAAATGTGAGTTCTCTCAAATGAAGAATAATACTTTTAACTTTCTTGGTCATATACTGTGATTGGTGGTATATCATCAGATTTTCACTACAGCTTTGCCAATACTTTCACCTCGCAGCATGGCTATAAAAGCCTTGGGTGTATTTTCAAATCCTTCTGTTATAGTTTCTTGATATTTCAACTTGCCCTGAAAGAAAGAAATGCAATTTTACTCTCCATCTCCTCAAACGTTATACTACATGGCACTCATTTACGATTCACATGAAATCTGAACACAGTAGCTGCTGAAGAAAATGTACCAAGCCTCTAAATATGTAAACAGCAACAACAAATCTGAACAGGGTAGCTGTTAATGAGCTGGCATGCATTGGACTTTGCACAGAGGTTGCCTACTCAGTGCTTTAATCGAGCTAGTATGGAAAGGTGTGTATACTGGGAAGATTTCAGGAACAACAGGACATAAGTCAAGTAAGTCTTACCAAGAAGATATGCAGCAGCAAAATGCTACACTGGACATTTTAAATGTACAGCGCGACAAGATCATCTGAAGCCCCAGAAAATATGCGAACTACTAGGCTTCCCCTTGCCCCTCTAGACATCATGTTGCTGGATCTACCGATATTTGCTGCCGCAAAATGCGTGACTTGCACAGAAATCAACTAGCGCTGGGTAGCGCGCATGTGAGGATGGTTTACCAATGGTTAGGCTTGCCATACGTCCCGGTATTTGGCTCTTGTCCCGGTGTTCCGCCCGGTTTTATTAATGCCCGGAAAACGGCTGTAAGATGTAAAAAGTAATGAATTTATGGGTTTAAGAATCTTTTATGAATCGGTTATGGTACTTTTCAATAATCAATAACGTTGACTATCGCGCACAGCATCAAAGAGGTCAGAAGTATTCAAACGAATGACACAAAACAATAGCCCAAACTGCTAATTCAGCACATTGCGAGAGTAGTGTAACCTGTAAGCAACCGTTGGAACTACCTGCCCATTTACTTATATATTTTTATGTAGCAAAACTTCCTTTTTTATTTTTAAAAGGTGTGTAGAACTATCAATTTAGGATGCCAGATTCCCCCCTCCCGTCACTTGCGAGGCTTAAAAAACTCACCATTTTGTTTCTAATTGTTTTTAAAAATCCCGGGGGGATCCACGGACTCACCACTCTACTGGAGGGTATTCCAGACCCCCCGGTAAGGTCATCCCATATTAATTTGTCCCGGTTTCACTCACCAAAAATATGGCAAGCCTGCCAATGGGGTCACTCTCTTCCCCCACCCACCTCGTGCTTTCCCTCCCTTGCTCGCGCCTACAACGCCCTCACTCAGGCCTTCAGTTGAACTTACCGAGCTATACAGTAGAACCTTGTTTATCTGACCCTTGTTAATCTCGATTTCTGGTTTATCTAAATTAACTTTTTTTTCTATAATTAAAGGGGGTGGATGTCAATGTCCTTAAAAATCTGTCAAAATGATCAATAAAATGCCAATAGATTCAAGTAAAAATGCTCCAAAATGAATAAAAATTGACTAAAAGATTAGATCCGACTGAATTCGGGTTACATGTGTTTTAATCAATTTCTTATATTTAGTAAGTTATACATGATAGCTAACACTACCAAACCTATTTTGATATTTTGTCTTGTGCAGATTTGGATCTGACGATGCTCGCTTGACGAGCGAAACATGTCATCCCTTAGTTTTCTTCTGTAGTCCAATTGCATATCCCAGTAATTGGGATTACAATGTGTTGACCGACTAAAAAGTTGTAATATCTGTTATCAATAAAGCAACACTGATAAATGGCTTCAAAGCATGTCCATGTAAAAAACCAATTAAATGGTGGAATTCTCTAAAATTAATATTTCTGTTTGAACATTTTAAATTTTTGGCTAAAACGTTATCCTGGACATGGTGCATGAATAAAATGAATATTTTATACATATAGATCTAGTCTTAACTCTTATAGCTGAACTTCTGTGGGGGTTCGGGTACGGACACCAAGAGCCCGCTTGGTGTCCTAGGCGAAACCCTCTCCAGTGGGGGTTCGGGGATGGACACCAAGATGATTATGATGAAGATAATTGTTGTTTTAAGGGGCCTAACATCGAGGTTATCGGCCCAAGGGACACCAAGAGCCCGCTGATGAGTCAGCTTGGTGTTCCTAGGCGAAACCCCATACAGACATGACATAAACCTAGAAAAATTGCTGAGTTTTAATTCACTGGCCATCAAAGCCAATACATCATCTTTTTGGGAGCTTTCATAGGGAGGTGAAAGGCTGCTTAAGCGTTTAGCTCTCACAGTAAAGCAGCGCAGGTGCGCTTCATAAGAAGGGAGATAGTTCATAGATCGCTACTCCTGTGGGGGTCTGGGGACGGACACTAACAGTTCGCTGATGAGCCAGCTTGGTGCTCCTAGGTGAAATATTATAGCTTAGATCTTTTATAGTGTTTTTTATAGGTCATTTTCAATATTTTTATATGTAGTCATGAATAGTGTAAATGCAGAGCATACCTCTTTAACCCACTCCAAGTTCTGCATGATGCCCTCCATCCAGCGATCCAGCCAGCGAGAAACAGAGAAACCTTCCATCCTCAGCTGCTTGCCCACAACAACAGGCTGTATAACTGGGGCTAAAACCAACAAGTTCTTGAGACTCTAGGGTTATCTGTACCACCACTGTTAACTCAAACTTTGATTACTTAGTTCTTACCGTGTGGCATTTGATTGACATCAACATTGTAGGATGAAATGGAACCACATACTGAGATTCGACCAAACAGGTTCATGTGATTTATTACAATACTGCTCATGCTACCACCAACCTGGAAATATTCATTGAATCAATTATGCACAAGTAACATTGACAATCAGGAGAAGGAATAATGGCGGGGGCAAGCAACTTCCTGTCAATTGTACAGGGTAATTCCAAAATTCGGTTAGGGAAGGACAAAAATAGTCCTATTGGAAATGTAGCGATTCATTATGGTCCATATTGACTATTAGTTAATTGAGGCATAGTCAATACCTTTCTTTTTAGTTCAAACAGAGGTACATGCTTCGAGAGATAACTCTCCCTTCTCCAGCCTCTCGTAAAAAAAACTCTCAACATAGCACTTCCATACCTGCCAACTCTCCTGATTTAGGCGGGAAACTCCCGAATGTAGACCATTTCTCCCGCCCTCCCGCTTAATGTATTAAATCTCCCGATTTTTAAGAAATCCCGTGCATTATTACGGGCTAAAAGTGCGAATTGACAGACTCCAATCGTCCGACCATCAGATTGATTTTAAATAAAGTGTGTTTCGTTACCGCAATTTCGCTTCGAATCGATAGTTTATAATTCTCCATAACTATGTACTATCTCCCGCGACCCGCTTAGTTGGCTTCGGATATCTCTTTGTTTGAAATCGTCGATGGTTAATTCAGCGTGAGTTCCTTGAAGTTTTGCACAATAGCCTGTGGGTGAGAGGTAGTTGTAGACTGTGGAATATTGTATCTGTTTCACACGAGAAATTATATGATTTCTGTATGACTTAGATGTTGTTGGCATTAGTAGCCCCGGCAGGCTATTGTGATTTTTCGGAGTGATTATGTCAGTTCCTCGGCAATATGGCGAAGAAATATGATGTGCCCTAGAACCCTACACTTGTTTATTATAAACACTAATCCTACAATGGGGCACTTCAGAAAAATAAAACTGATTTACATATTACAAACAAATATTTATTGAATTTATTAAAACAACTGGTTAGTTTGGTTTGATTAGACCTACGGAAAAGTTATTTTATATTGCACTTTAACATTCTATACTAAAAATAAAATAATATTAAAAAACTTACACTTTTTTACAACATTTTGCAACACCTCATATTTTACAATGTTTTACTGAATGTCATCTCTAATTGACACAAACAGGTAGGATATGACTTTTGCATACAAACATCTTACACTCTGCACACTTCATAGTGGTTTTGATGTCCCTGGTTCTTGGAAAGTACACAACAAGAAACGTAACACTAATCTTACACTGGGGTACACAGTGCACCAAAACCGATCTATAGCAAAGAAGCGATGCGTTACAACTGGGACTAACATGGGAACTGAAAGACTGTCAAGGACAAAGAAAAGTCACGGCGGCTCCCGGCTGTAAGGGTTGTCAACACAAACCCGGAGCAAAACGAAAATTCTCTGGGGTACCTAGTGCCCCAATGTAGAGTTTCAGGGTTAAAAGTGTGTACATAGGTAACTTTCCGTATACAACTGAGTCAAGAAGAGGCTCAACATTTGCATTTTGTAGTGTCTGTAGGTGTGATAATATGCAGTAACTTCTTAGCCTGGTATGTATTATGGTGCAATGCCCCTATCTTCTTCCTCCGCCCCTCCGTTGTCGTCGAAATCTCTCCTGATTTTTTAGTTTGAGAGGTTGGCAGGTATGGAAAGATATGCAAACATTCATCAAATACACAAAAATTTGTTAAAAATCATCATTCTTAAAAAATAATTATTACATTATGTGTCTAACATTATACAGAACTGTGGACATGTTTATAATGGTTTATGTTAGTAAGTCCTTTACAAATATGATTACATAACATGGTGATTTCCTTCTTAAAAATAAAAAATTAATACCATGTAAAATTATCGTGTAATGTTATTATATGAACCATCAATGACATCGGACACCTGCAAATGGTATCCCTACAAACAGCAGTAATCATCTTTGCAGTAAAAAAGTACCAGTACTAACATATGTATTAACATTTTATGGGATCACCTAAAGAAAAAGGATCTCAAAACCTGGGAAAATGTTAAAGTCACTTCCTTAAAAAGAGCAATGGGAGGTCTCAAAATTTAGGCTACTCCTTTCAGACTTGTCTATGTACTCGCAAGAGAGCCTTTCCTCATAGATTACCTACAACTGAAGTTTACTCTACCAGGAACGGACGCATATAAAGGACCTTATGAGGGAGCAATATGAGAAGCGGAGGACCTCCATCCGAGGCCTCGACTCACACACTATCATATCTAGGCTATTTGTACAATGGGTTCGCCACACCCAAAGGTAGACAAGAGCCAATTAAGGCAGGGAAATTGAAAGACTCCCTAGGCCTCGGATACTCTACTATTGTCGGGTTCAGAAGAGAACAAGTGTTGACCAAGGGAGGCCGACAGGAAAGATAACTAAAAGGAGCCCGGAAGTGGAATTAATTAACACAAAAAAATGATAAAAATGTCCAGCATAACTCAACACATTGCTAGTGTTTCGCCCCAGCGTGCCAATTGGGCTGTTCAGTTGGTAAGGGCACACAATGCTAGCAATGTGTTGAGTTATGCTTGACATTTTTATCAGTTTTTATGTTAATTATAATGGCTCAACGGACAATACTCATTTTGTTTCTCTTTCGAGAACTTTTGATTAAAGTGGAATTGATGCCAGACTCAGCTGGGGTCCCATGGTCGCTGACCCACGTCCCACAAGTTGTGAGCCCCTGGGGGTATGTTTTGTTTGTATTTGTTGTAATTAATAATTGCCACTAATAAAGATATAACACTCGAGCATGTAAATTTTGCAAGCACTTACATTGTCAAAGTAGCAGTCGACACCTTGTGGAGCAGCTTCTTTTAAAGCTTCTTGAAGGTCTGTGGTCTTGTAGTTGTATGCTGCGTCGAACTTGAGCTCATCCACTAGCCACTTCACTTTCTCATCAGAGCCTGCGAACCCGATCACCTTGCAACCTATGCAAAAGTAGCACACAATCAGAAATGGCAACTTTTTACCATGGTCAGGGGATCAAAGCATGAGAGAAACCTAGTTCTCAGCAAGAAGGATATATACACTTGTACAGCCACGGCTCGTGGTGTTGGAGCTGGGGAAGTCTCAGCACGTAGTGGCAAAATGCTGGTATAACGCATTATACGACACCCACATACACGGCTGCAGGATTTTTAATTTCACGGTGAAAGGTGGGGGAGATCAGAACAGACTTCTTGTTGACAAACAGATTGGCACCATTATGTTATTTTATGAAGCATTTTTTTTTTCCTAATTAAAATGAATGTACTTACCTAGTTTCAACATTCAGGAAGAGACAATGCATTCCGTTTCTAATTTAACCTACTCCCCATTCTAATTAGTCCCGATCAGAGGAGTCTGTTTCACGGTTGTACACTACCAAACAATCGCAATGTACTTAGAAAACACTGTGCCTACCAGCTAGAACTGTAAGGGAATTGGTCTGTAACATAGTCCGAAAGTAAACCCGATCTTGAGGGATAAATGGAAACAAATAAATAAACACAATTGTAGATATTAACAGCAGTGAAGCTACTTGCTATTACTTTATATAAACACATGACCTACCGGTACCTTAATTCATAGGTTTGTAAGTGAAGTCTGCCCTCCTCTCCTTTAGCGCTGCAAAGTGGTCCATGACAAGCTCATTGAAATTTGGTGACTCCAACAATTCCTTTTCTGTGGAACACACTGCAAGTGCACAGTCGGCCTTCCTTCATTGTGTTTCATAAAAATGTTTTCACTCGTTTTAGGGTAGAGAAACACCGCTCTGCCTCTCCTATGACCCTTCACAATCAGCCTAGTTTCATGGTCGAGATTTTTGCCCGATACGCTACTAACTGAATTCATTGTCTTGTAGACATACACTTACTGTCCCCGCGCCAGCTCTGAGGACGCGGGGTATGAGGTAAGGGGAGCGGGAACGATGAGTGACCGAGGGAATTCCGGACCATGCTTATGCTTATACTACCTCAGTGGAAACATAGACTTGACTGTGTGGTTCTCAAGTGTTATGTCGGTGTGAAAGAAAAATAAAGTTGTGGATTCTGAGGGTCGTGGTATCATAAGTAACATTATTGTAAAATGTGATTAAGAGGCTGAAAACAAACGTTTTGCTTTCACAATAAACCAGGCGACACGAAGAGCTGCTCACTATGCTGGAGTGTCCGAATCTTTTATTAAAAAGATACGGAAGGAAACGAGGGAATTGGCTGAAAGTGGCGAGGGTCCACTCCGGGTAAGAGACGAAATACTAGGCCATCACACACTGAGGTGAACATTGATGATTTTGATAAATGTGTAATTCGTCGTGCTATTCAAGCGTTTTATTTGGAAGAAAAACGTGTTCCTACCATTCCAAAACTCCTGCCTGTGACACAAGGCAAAATAACTTTCCCTTGGTCACACACTTCATTACGAAAAGTAGTAAAACAAATCGGTTACCGGTGGGAAAAATCTCAAAATCGGAGGAAGATTTTAATTGAAAGACCTCACATCGTATCGTTGCGGCACGACTATCTAGTGAGAATAAAACAACTCAGGCAAAGTGGGCAACAGATAATTTACCTTGACGAAACTTGGATAGATAGTAATTTAACTTTTGGAAAGTATTTGGAGTACAAGCTAACATGAATTAAGGTAATAGGTTAATAGTGGTTGACGCTGGGGGTATAAACGGATTCATGGAAAATGCTTTCCTCATCTATAAAGCCGGTACGGCAAGTGGAGATTATCACGGGCAGATGAACAGTATGAATTTCATTAAGTGGGCCACCGAGAAACTTGCACCCAATCTACCACCTTCATCTGTAGTTGTGTTAGATAACGCATCCTATCACTGCACACAGATAGAAAAACCACCCACAAAGTACTCTGTGAAATCAGATATGATATTGTGGTTACGCAACAAAGGAGTTACTTGCGACGAGTCTATGAGGAAAGAGGCACTATATGAATTAGTATAATAATGATATCGTATGGCCTCGGGTGCCAGGTGCAAGCTTTATTTGGCACCCAAAGGGTAGCTTGCATGCCAAATTTCGTTGTTCCTTGAAGCACTATGAAAGTCAAGGAGGTTAGATATCTAAGCTCCTTAAACACTATAGCGCTTTCTAGTAGAGATATGGGGAACTTAGTGTTGGCGGAAACTCCCTACTGAATTCAAATGACTTCTTTGACATGCCAACATCGTGATGATGTTAATTGTTATTTTAAGGGGCCTAACATCTAGGTTATCGGCCCCTAATGGTCTGGGTGATAGCAAAAATGTCAATGAAGTGGAAACCAGAACGAAAATTAAGTGAGAAGGAAAATACTTACAAAAGGGAACTCAGATTGAAACTATTCACAAAATGGAGAGCGATAATACCTACAAAAAGGAATTTAGAACGAAAATACTCACAAAAGGAATAGATTGAAAAATACGCACAAAATGTAGGTTAAGTTCAAAATACGTACAAAATGCAATGCACAGTCGAAATACTTACAAAATGCAATTGAAATTGAAAATACACAATGCAATTTAGATTGAAAAATGCCCATTTCAGATTCCAAATAATCACAAAGTGCAGTTGATATTCAAATACTTACAAAATGCAATTGAAATTGAAAATGCTTACAAATTGTATGGTAGATTCAAACTACTCAATTGGATGGACAATGCTTACAAAATGCAATTTAGTTTGAAAATACTTACAAAATGTAATTTAGATTCAAAATACCCACAAAATGCAATTGAGAATCAAAATACTTGCAAAATGCGCACCCTACAAAATGCAATTTAGATTGAAAATAAAAAATGCAATTGAAATTCAAAATACTCACGAAAGTCCCAGACCTATATTCAAAGACCTACTAAAAAGCAATTTAGATTGCCAATCCTTACAAAATGCAATTGAGGTCGAAAACACTCACAAAATGCAATTTAGATCGAAATGACTTACAAAATGCAACAGAGATTAAAAACACCTACAAAATGGAGGGTAGATGCAAAAAAAACAAAACAACTACTTGGAATTTAGATACACGGGGAGCCAATTAACAAAAACAGTGCGGGAATCTTAAAGAGAAAAGGAAATATAGTGAAAAGAAAACAAGAGGTCTGACCCCTCGAAGAAGGAGGGATCAGGAAAGATGAGACAAGAGCCAATAAGGCGGGAGAGTGAAAGACTCCCTAAGCCTCGGATACCCTAATACCGTCGGGGTCAGGAGTTGACCAAGGGAGGTCGACAGGAAAGAAGACGAAGAGGAGCCTGGCACAAGTAAGTGGAAGCAATGCCGGACTCAGCTGGGGTCCCGTGGTCGCCAACCCACGTCCCACAAGATGTGAGCCCCTGGGGGAAGCAACATCGTATGCCATGGTGTCGTAATTTTTGCCGCCTTTCAAAAAAATCACTCACCACGGCCAGGAGCGAACCTGCAAGCTTGGGGTTAGTAGTCCACAAGTTGACCACTCACCCACCGTGGCAAGCATAAATTAGTAGAAGTGGTTAAACCAAAAGAGAAATTGTTTAAAATTGACTCATTTGCAATCCTTGGGACATACCGTGGTCCGTCTTCCCCCATACATATGTGATCTGAATGCCATCGAACTAGCTTGGAATAAGGTGAAACGTGTGTTGCTCGAAGGAAATGTTACCGGGGATTTACCCTTCAGAAACTAAGAGATATTACTCTTAAAGCGATAACTTCTGTAACCAATACTGACTGGGAAGGGTACTGTAGGAGTGTTCAGAAAGTAGAGGATGAATATTGGGAGAAGGATGGCATTGTCGCTCATGTCATTGATAGCATAGTGGTACACCTGGATGTTGACAGTGATGATAGTGATTCCTCCAGTGGATGTGAAGAGTCGAGTCCGAAAGTGAGGCAGAAGAAGACCAGGATTCTCCATTAGCAACATCGCAACTCTAAGGTGAGTACGTCATCACTGGCTTACTCACTCCACTCCACATTCCAGCCAGGTTCTCAGAGCTGGCGCGGGGACAGTACCACTACTGTAGCTAGGGTTGCCAGACGTTCCATTTTACCCGGAACAATTCCGTTGTTTCTTGTTTTGTTCCGCGTTCTGTTTTAATCTTTAACGAAACGCCAAATATTCCGTTTTTTGGTTAATTTGATAATATATTCAATTTTGCACCAATTTTCAAATGTCCCGCTTCAGAATTGATCGTAATATCTAGCTTGTTTTCTGGTGGTTCAGGGGCAAGTTTGAAAGAGAAAATGATTTCTATGTCTGTGTTAGATAGATGGATATGTTAGGGTGAGTGTCCCAAATATTGCCTACCCTAACTAGTTCTCTGTATGGCAACTTCCTGGGTCGGAAAATCAAACGGGGAACTAAATGAATATCACTAGAAATAATCTTGCTTTGGTTTCCAGAGATCGATTCACTTCATAACTTATGCCAGTTTAAGTTAATTAACAAAATTTCAAAAAGTGTCCCAAGACAATTTGCCAAGAGTGGGTTTCTAATATCGCCTACCTCTGTTCCTATTACCGCCCACCAGGCGAAATTAAGAGCACCTGCGAGAAACGAGTTTCACATACTTCTGTAGACTGATTTGAAACTATTCCTAACTGCTGAGGGTAATTACCTTTCTTTTCAATGCCCATATGTTACGATCGGTTACTTGTGGGCACCCCATGTGTATATACCACCCACCCGGCTTTACTGTTATACGGGCTCGACGCGACACACCTCTGGCAAGGGCTATTGGCTGGTTTTTTATTTAAACAAACTTTATTAAAAAAAACATTTCAGTTGACTTTTCCAGAATGCAAGATTTTCCTTTACTATTGAGACAATGTGGATGATTTTGGAACAAACGGCACCTTCTAACTCCCTCTGGTTTAAAAGTTTGAGTTTTGTACCAGTAGATGATGATTATTACGGTGCTTTATTATACAAACTGTCACTTCG
This sequence comes from Meconema thalassinum, assembly GCA_946902985.2. Taxonomy (NCBI): domain Eukaryota; kingdom Metazoa; phylum Arthropoda; class Insecta; order Orthoptera; family Tettigoniidae; genus Meconema; species Meconema thalassinum. The sequence continues at coordinate 746,108,246 of OX336390.1, forward strand.
ACCGCTTGATTAGGACACAAGTAAAACTATAATTTTGAAATTTTGCACAGGCGCCATCTTGGAATTGAATGAACTTATAAATACCAGTCAACTACATTAAGGCTTGTATAAAGATTGACCGTGCAATGTTTCACTGTTAAAGTCTAGAGTAGACTGATTACGTAAAGTTGGTAGGTGAATAAAAAGAGGTGCTCCAAATATCGCCTAGGGGCGATATTAGGATCGGGTTGGTAGGTGATATTAGGAGCACAGCTCAGTCAACACAAACATACAAACGGTGGAGGTTAAACACAGTTTAAAAGAAGAACAATAACACCTTTGGAATCCTCATTTAATGTACTTTCAATTGATATAAACGAAATTATGATTAGGGAGCAGTTACTTGGTGATTCCCTGGATTGATTGGAGACCGGAAATACGTTCGTCACGGGCTCAAACACTTCAGACGCCATACTGTTGTTGTTATCACTCATAGGAAGCTTGCTGCTGGTGCTACATGTGGCAATACATCAGAACGTCAAGGTAACTGCATAATCTCATAGATGGCGCGCATAGTAGCTTCCAAACACGGGTAGGCGGTATTAGGAACAGGGGCGATATTTGGGACACCCACCCTATAGATTTATTAGGGGCAACAAAATTAAGGAGTATCATAGTCCTTGTGAAGTTAATACTCAGCATTTACCCCTCCAATGCATTTACGGAGAGAGTTTTTTCTGTCATGAATATCAAATGGAGAGATTTTACAAACAGAAACTCCATTAGTTTGGTAAAACAAGAATTGTTCACATATTACAATTATGACGAAAATTGTAGTGAATTTTATCAGAAGGTACTTATAAATAAAAGATGTTTGCAAAGGTTCGTTCAAATGAAAAGCATTTGTAAGTTTCTGGTGTCATAGGCCTATATGATTTGTCAGCAATATATAGTTGAATTTTGTGTATTTGATTATGCAATGCTTATTTAATACATGAAAATGAAAATCCACCGCCTGCTTCCAGTCTCCAACCGGGTCAGGAATTGAATGAAGCCCCCCATATAGCGGCGAGGATATGGACTGTGCCGGCTGCCGAGGCCTGACGCACTCCTCGGGGGCAATGATGAAATGAATGACAGATGAAATGAAATGATAGGGGAGAGTGTTGCTGGAATTAAATTTTGACAGGGAAAACCGGAGTACCTGGAGAAAAACCTGTCTGCCTCCGTTTTGTCCAACACAGATCTCACATGGAGTGACCGGGATTTGAACCCCGGACCCAGCGGTGAGAGGCCGGCGTGCTGCCGCCTAGGCCATGGAGGCTTGCTTATTTAATACATATGTGTATTATTTATTACAACGTTTGATGACCTTGATTAAAAAATGCAATGGCAACCCTAACTGTTGCCCATAACACGCAAATTAAGACTTGCCACTGACAAACAACATAATTAATGAACTAATTAAGTTACACCAACGATTTTAACGCGCCAACACTTGTTTACAAATACGCAGCATGGGCGGTGGCATATTTTAAACAGAATACTTCCCTTAAGTCTCGGTAGATGGTTCTGCTACCCCTTGCCACCTCATGGTGCTATCTGGCGGAAATATTTTAGTTATTATACTTTAAGGGATACCATTTGAGTTCTCAATAATGATTATCACTTATTAGTCATATCTAACTGTTTCTGGTAACTTATCAATTATTAATCCTTCGGAGAGTGAAAGAGGGAAAGTATAAACTTTCATAAGAGTGGTTTCAGTCTCCTTGAACAACTTTGAATGCATTCCACAGAATAAGAACTCTTGTCGTCGTTGGCAAGCCTGGCTTAGGCTGTAGTCGCCTGAGCCTTCAGCGATACAATTGAAACGAATGGAGCTTTCATAACCACGCCTCCCATCCCTGTTACATAGGAAGGAATAGGACATCTAAGGTGCAGCCTAACGGTGCTACTATCCATCTGAAAAACATTCTTTATCAACAGTTCCAAATATATTGACTCGTGACTGAATGAATTTAGTGAAATTTATAAATGTTTCCAATCAATATAAATTATAAATTCCTCAATTAAATATGGTATGTATATTATAGAATCTTTCAAGAGAGGCTCCGCCTAAGAGCCTTTAATCACCAGCCGCGCCTGCACTTGTAATAGCTCACTGGTGCTGAATTATGGAGGCAGAGCACCCTGCAGCACCTCCAAGAATATTTAGAGTGCTTTGTTTGTACTGAATTTATCATTAAGTTTCATACCACATTGGAAATCGATTACTGTGTTTCAAGTCGAAATTGTGGAGGTATAGTTGATTTTCTGCTAAATGTTCTTGATTTCTATACTGATATTAATCCATACCAGTGCTTTTTTTATTTAAAAAAATTAAGGGGTACTCTCAGTTGTAGTCGACAAAACATCACGATCTCGCAATTTTAGGCAATTTGCAAAGTCCGGTCATTGTTTGTGTTTGAATCATTAACTTTCAGCTTTTTTGATGCCAGGGTGGATGTTAAATAGTTTGTTATTTTCTTTATCCTTCAAAACTAATGACACGCACAAAATAACAAACCACCCCGCCTCCAAACAATATTAAACAGTTTTCGAATATTTAACGGGTACGTGTATCCCTGCGTTCTCCCTGAAAGAAAGAAAAAAGCACTAATCCTTACTATGATAATATATTACAGTGTCTTTTTTGTTTGAATCTTATTGGCTGGTTCAATGTTTTTTAATAAATTAATAACTTAACTAACCCTTCAGCTTCTGTAAACAAGTGCAAAATATCCCATTCAAATATTAACAAAAATAGTGAGGACCTCTTTTTCTGAACTACTCGCTGCAGGCTTCAACTTGTTTACTGGTAATAACACCGCTGAAGCATACAGAGGAGTGAAACACAAAACAAGGTTTAGGCTTCAAAGAGAGAATGGAATATGAATCAATTTTTGAGAACTTCATCATTTCATTTATCCCATGTATAGCTCAGCAAGTTCAACTGAAGCCCTGAGTGAGGGCGCTGCTGTCGTGGGCGAGAGAGAGGGGGCAAGGGAAAGCCTAGTAGTTCACATATTTTCCGGGGCTTCAGATGAACTTGTCACGCTATACTCATGGGTCTTATTGTATCAATTTCAATTTTATTTGATCGCTACAAAGAATTTTCTATACATATAAGTCAAAAGAAGACACTACTTGTAGAGAAAATCTACCTAATTTTTCATTGGTTTGTCACAGTTTGCAAGTACAATATATACTGTACCTTTAATATGAGCAATTTGTCCTACTTGGCTGCCAACAGCTCCTGCAGCACCACTCACCACCACTGTCTCACCCAGCTTAGGCTGGCAAAGTTCTAGAAAGCCAAAATAGGCAGAGTTCCTGAAAATATAAAAAACAATGAGGTGAATCATCTGGAATGGGGAGAAGGAAAGTATGAGAGAGTCAGAGAATTGCTGCAGGAAATAAATGCTTTCAGCAAGTTGCAGTCTCTCCAGAAAGATCAAGCTCTCTGTATACCAGTGATGCTCTATGGGTGTGAAACTTGGACGTTCACCGAACAAGATAAGAACTTGCTCTGAGTGTGGAAAAGAATGGTTTGATTATTATAGTAAGTCAATACGGAACAATGGGCGACTCTATGAATCAAAAAGAAAGAATGGTGCTGTAAAAGATCTTTGGGGCTATCTGCATGGCGCATTCGAACCAGTCAAGATGTCTATCATTTTGATGGTGGCATCGACCTGGTTGCTGAAGTGAAAAAGAGATGGCTGTGTTACCTGGGGCATGTCATGGGAATGGAGGGAGATAGAATTCCCAAAGATTCTCGACCAACTACCAGGAGGCAGGAGGAAGTCAGGCCGGCCGAGGAAGAGGTGGAGTGATGATTCTTTAGAACGGCTTTTTGGGTTGGTGGCATTGGGATTCGTATAATGGATAAATAGTGATCGTGAAAACACGGACGTCTTACTTAGCAGCCATCTTTTGTTACACTAACTTATATCAAAGAGCCTCAAACATGAAGAATAAATACATGAAATAAACAAAGAAGAAATACATGAAATAAGCCAAAGATGTCCATCTTCTCAGTCCTCCACATCCTCCCCACCCTGGTCTATCTCGAGAGGGAAGACCAGCTGTACAGGCCGACTAATCTTGGTTCCGTTGGCCATCTGAAGGATGAGGGTTCGCACCTTGTTGTCTCTGCCTGGTCGCCTTTCAGTTATTCGCGCCTTCTGCCACTTGTGTCTAGGTCGCAGGTCATCCTGTAGTAGTACTATATCTCCTACTCGGCACTCCTTCGTCTGTCCATTTGGGCGGTGTACTTCGTGGTAGCTTCTCAGATCAAGAAGATACTCATTCCTCCATCTCTTGAGGAAGTCCTCCTGCATTTTCTCTCTAAGTCTCCTCTCCTTCCTCAGGTCTATTCGGGTCGTGGGTTCGGAGACGTTGGGCAGGGTAGTCAGCCGTGCGCCAGTCAGGAAATGACTTGGAGTCAGTGTCTCCGAGCCATCTTGGATTATGGGTCGGGAGTTGATGGCGGCTTCTACTTCTACCAATAGAGTTCGGAGTGTGTCCTCACTAATCAGAGCCTTTCCCAATACCTTTCTAAGGCATCTTTTAGTCGTACCCACCATTCTTTCCCACCAGCCTCCCCACCAAGCCGCCCGTGGGGCTATAAATTTCCACTGGACTCCGTTCTGGGCGAAGTGCTGGCTCGTTCGTGGGTCAGTGAGGACTTGGCTGAGTTGTGTCATTTCTTTGTGTGCTGCCTGGAACGTTCTAGCGTTGTTTGAGTAAATGGTGTTTGGAAGTCCTCTTCGTCCCGCAAATCGTCTGAGAGCCATCAGAAACGTCTCCGTAGTCATGTCCAAAGCCAGCTCAAGGTGAAGGGCCCTATACGATTATACAATATACGATTTCTGTACGAGATTCCCCACCTTAACGAGTAGTGGCCCTGCAAAATCCACACCAGTAACTGCAAATTGTGTAGTATGTCGCACACGTTCTGGAGGCAACGGGGCTTCGATCTCGTTACCTTGTTGGCTTCTGGCGATCTTACACGGTAAGCACGTGTGGATGACCTTCTTGACAGCCTGGCGTGCCTTGAGGATCCAAAATTCTTCGCATAGTACAGAGAGTTTAATCAGTTGAAACTTTCCGTCAAATCAATACAAAATATTTTGCGCTATTATTGCGCTAAGTTAGGTACATGTTTCGAACCTTGCAAGGCGGTCCTTCATCAGCCTCTCACACAAATGGCAACACATCAAAAAACACTGAACAAAATCCAAAAATGCATGCACACTAATAAAACACATATTAAAAACATTCCATTAAAATTTGTACGAAACATATTAAAAACACATGTTAAAAGTTCTGAGAGTCCATTTATCTTGTTCATTGCCAACGTTTAAACACATGTCGTTCTGATAGGAGATCTTGTCCTGTTCTGTTATCTGCTTCTTGTCATGTGGGGAACGGAAATAGAGTAGTATTCCCATTTGAATGGTCCAAATGCAAAAGACTTTTAGGTACTCCCAGACTAAACAGGTAGTCCTCTGTTGAAAGAAAATTAAAATTTATTTAGTGAATGGACTGAAGTAATGAGAATCTAATTATGATCAACCAGAAAACGATTGCTAGAAAATCCTTACCTCCCAGTGTGTGCAGTGAACCTGTGCGCTTGAAACAGCTGTTGCAACTGAAGTGCTGAGTCTAGGCGAGGCGAGGTGAGGCCACGTGAGACATGTAGGGGTGGAGAATACCATTGGTGGAAGCAATGAGCGGAGGGGCGGGGAGGCACTTGGAGTGGGAGGGGAAAGGAAGTTTGGGTGGTACTACGAACCCAGATCTAATTTATGGAGGTTTTTTATGTTTGTTACTGGTGACAAAGTTTGTCAATGTTTCGTATAAAACATTGCTATCGAAATTGATTTCATTCAGATTGTGTGATGGGTTGTTTCTCAAGGCCTGGTCTATCTCTAGCTGTTCTAAAATATTAAGCATAATGCCTTTGCTGCAATAATGTAAAATTTCCAAGTCTTCCTCAATTTTCGAAAAGTTGTGGTTGTGTTCCTGCATATGATTATTAATGGCTGAGAATTTTCTGTGCCTCGCAGTGTTGAAATGCTCATTATATCTTATTTTAAAACTACGCCCCGTTTGACCTATGTAATCCGCATCACAATCCTTGCACTTTATTCTGTAAATACCGGATTTCTGGAATTTGTCTTGTTTGTTGATCGATTTGGAGTTAAATAAGTGTTTCATAGTGGTGTTGTCTGTTCTGTATGCTATTCCAAGCTCTTGTTTCTTGAAAACGTTCGTGATGTTGTGCGTTAGTTGATTTGCGTATGTGAAAACTGCAACAGATTTCTTATTTTCTATTGGTTGCAAGCTTGTGACTGGTTTATTTTTAATTTTGCTTAAAATTGATTTCATTCAGATTGTGTGACGGGTTGTTTCTCAAGGCCTGGTCTATCTCTAGCTGTTCCCCACAATCTGAATGAAATCAATTTCGATAGCAATGTTTTATACGAAACATTGACAAACTTTGTCACCAGTAACAAACATAAAAAACCTCCATAAATTAGATCTGGGTTCGTAGTACCACCCAAACTTCCTTTCCCCTCCCACTCCAAGTGCCTCCCCGCCCCTCCGCTCATTGCTTCCACCAATGGTATTCTCCACCCCTACATGTCTCACGTGGCCTCACCTCGCCTCGCCTAGACTCAGCACTTTAGTTGCAACAGCTGTTTCAAGCGCACAGGTTCACTGCATACACTGGGAGGTAAGGATTTTCTAGCAATCGTTTTCTGGTTGATCATAATTAGATTCTCATTACTTCAGTCCATTCACTAAATAAATTTTAATTTTCTTTCATCAGAGGACTACCTGTTTAGTCTGGGAGTACCTAAAAGTCTTTTGCATTTGGACCATTCAAATGGGAATACTACTCTATTTCCGTTCCCCACATGACAAGAAGCAGATAACAGAACAGGACAAGATCTCCTATCAGAACGACATGTGTTTAAACGTTGGCAATGAACAAGATAAATGGACTCTCAGAACTTTTAACATGTGTTTTTAATATGTTTCGTACAAATTTTAATGGAATGTTTTTAATATGTGTTTTATTAGTGTGCATGCATTTTTGGATTTTGTTCAGTGTTTTTTGATGTGTTGCCATTTGTGTGAGAGGCTGATGAAGGACCGCCTTGCAAGGTTCGAAACATGTACCTAACTTAGCGCAATAATAGCGCAAAATATTTTGTATTGATTTGACGGAAAGTTTCAACTGATTAAACTATTTATATACGTCAATACGGACCAGAAATGGCAATTAGTATTCCCATTAGTACAGAGAGAACGATTCGTACTCCAAGGTGGTGTAGCCGTACGTGAGTATGGAGGATCAACAACTTGGTGAAGTGGTGTGCACCATCGAGTACTAGAGGATGTTTCTGCTGTATTGGCAGGTCTGCATGGTGGAGGCGCTCTCCCAGTCGAATAAGGCCGTCCTGTAAGAAGGGGTTGTAGCGGGCAATCCTGGATTTCCCAGACAAGTTTCTCTCTTTTGTCAGAGCATCGTACTCTTCGGAAAAGCACTCATGTTGGACTGTGCGTATCCAGCACAATCGGGAAGCCTCTAATTCACGTGCAGTGAGATTTCCAGAATTTTTCTCTGACTGTCTGATGTTGTTCAAGAAGCGCAAAATCCAACCCATGATGTACAGTATTTTCCAATAACTGCTGAATCTGGAAGCAATGATGAGAGGTTCCGTTGTAACGACATTAAGTGTTTGCTGATGCGTCTCGCGAGTCTCTGGAAGTGAGGCGTTAGGCACACTGCTGTGGGGCCAAGAGCTAGGATGATCGGCTAGCCATACAGGCCCGTGCCACCAAAGTGATGAAGACTGTAGTGCTTTTGAGGATATTCCTCGTGACAAGAGGTCGGCTGGATTATTCTGGCTCGGGCAGTACCGGCACTGAGCTGGACTCAGGATGCCTTGAATTTCCGTCACTCGGTTGGAGATGAATGTCTTCCAATGGTTTGCATCGCTTTTAATCCAACCTAGAGCGACCACGGAGTCACTCCACAGAGTAGATGTGGTGACATTAAAGTCTGTTGCTTGGCAGAAATACCTCAGAAGGCGGCAACCCACTAAGATGGCCAGTAGTTCTAGTCGTGGGAGTGTAACCTTCTTGACTGGAGACAGTCTATTCTTAGTGCAGACCAGGTGTATATAAGTGTTTACGTCGGTAGACGTTCGAACATACAGTGCAGCTCCGTAGGCCCGCTCCGAAGCGTCGCAGAACACGTGGACATGTGAAGTCTCCGATGTTGTCCTTGATAAACCAATCCATCTTGGAATGACCACACTTGCCAGATCTTTGAGGCTGGTTATCCACAGCTGCCATCGCAATGCAATGTCATGTGGAAGTATTTCGTCCCATGCTATGCCCCTACACCAGGTGTCTTGGAAGAGAACTTTTCCAACTATGGACACCGGTGAAAGTAATCCAAGAGGGTCGTAGAACTTTGCGGTCGTTTTCAATAGCTTTCGTTTGGTTCCTGGATCCTGCGAAAGGTTGTCGGTGATATCTGTATGGTCAAAGAGTAGTGAATCTGATTCTGTGTCCCATCGTACACCTAGTACTCCGGTTTCCCTTTTCGTTTCACGTCCTTCGGCTCTCCATATACCTTCCAATGGTCCAGAATTTGTTGCCCATTTTGCCATCGGCATCCGTATCTGTCGTAGTAGACCTGTCACCTCGTAATATAAGGTGATAACTCTGTTGTCATCTTCAGCTCCCGCAACAAAGTCATCCATGAAAGTGCTTTGATCCATAAGTGCTGCTGTTGACGGGAACTGATCCTTGAATCTCGCTGCTAGTTCACGGAGAGTTGCAGACAGAAGAAAGGGACTGCTTGCAAGGCCGAATGGTAGACGAGTGAATCTATAGACAGCTGTATCATCTCTTGCTTGCCATTTTCCAAGTTCGTCCTTCTCCACATTGAACCAGAAGAATCTTGTTAAATCTCTGTCTTCAGTATCCAGGCATAATTGAAGGAAAGCTTGAGTTCCATCTCCTACTATGGCTCTGCAGTAAGTCCGGAAGCGGATCAACGTGGACAGTATCTCTGGTAACAGATTAGGGCCTGTTTCCAGAACATCATTGAGGGACGGTGCATCTCTCGTGGGATGATGCGTCAAAGACGATCCTCCATTTCTCTGTGCCATTTCTCTCTTTCTTGATGGCGTGATGAGGCAGGTAGTATACATCATTTGTAGTTTCCTCTGTAGCGATCAGCTGAACATGTCCCATCTTTACATAGTCCATCATCTGTGCGTGGTACATTTCTTTGTACTGGGCATTAACGGCAAGTTTTCTCTGCAATGTGTGAAAACGATTTAGAGCGTTCTTACGGTTTGAGGGTAAGACCAGATCTTCTTTCTTCGGTAGGGATACTACCCTCCGCCCGTCTTGTAAGTGAAACGAATCATGGAATTCTTGAAGAATAGTGGCATCTTTCGTTGTGAGGGTCCTTTTCTGATCTTCCCTTATTCCTAGGGACTCTAGATCCCAAAATCGTCGCATATCATCGTCCTCGACAGATGGGTCATTAGCAGTATGAATGTGGTGCACGTTGACGCTGTGGACAGTAATTCCTGACCTATTTCCACTCAGAATCCATCCAAATCTAGAAGGAAGCAGTACTAACGTGTCTGAGAGGCATATTGGCTTGTCGTCAAGTATCACCTTCCAATAATGGTCTCCACCTATTAGAAGTTCTATAGGAAGTTCATTGTTGTCATCCTTGGGATCAGCAAGTCTCAATTTTCGTAAGCATGACAGGGACTGGACGTCGAGTGGAACAGTCGGATGTGGCGAGTAAACGTTGTCACTCTCAAATGCAGAAATACGCAGAGCAGCCTCTGTGCATAGTCCACTGATGTTGAGTTCAATGAGTCTGCAAGTTGAAGATGTGTGACGAGATGACTCGAATCCGGTAACTGTCAAATCCTTGTTTCCCACGATATTCAGTTGAAGCTGATCTACCAGACTTCGGCTTACGAAGGTTGATTGACTGCCAGCATCCAATATACATCGTGTACGTTTTCTCAGTCCGGTGGGCCCTGTGATCCAAATATTCGCCGTTTGAAGGTAAGTGAACTGCGGCATAGTAACGTCAATCTTCCCCACAGATATTGATGCGGGCTGTTCTCCGGTGCAGATGGAAATGTGATGATTCTTTTTGCACTTTGCGCATGTTACCTTACTCTTCTTCATGCAGGCCTTCACACTGTGACCTTTATTGAGGCACAAGAAGCATCGGTTGGCAGTTTTTAACTTTTCAATCCGCTCAGCTACATTGCGGATCTTCACACAGTTCTGGGCCCAGTGGCCTTGAGTCTCACAGAACACACAGAATTCGGAATACTCTTTCTTTGTGTTCATGCCCGTCCGTTTTGACTTTGTGTTCACATGGAGTGTCGCGGCAGTGCCTGAGAAGGATTCGAGTGAAGTGATATCTCCTCTGATCTTCTGTGTGATCACAGCGCCCTCTACCTCCTCGTTCAGGAACTCCATCAACTTGGTAATGTGACTCTCGGGAATGCTCTCTCGTTTGGAATAAATTATCCAACGGCGGACAATACCTTGAGGGAATGCTCGGAGAATTTTAGGGCATAACATCCGCCCGTAATTATCTACATTTTCCCCTAAGGCCCGTAAGGCTTGTACGCGTCTATTGCATTCTATGTACATGGCATTTAGATTAGAAGGAGTATCGTCTGAAATTGGATGTAAGGCTTCGAGATAGTCAAGATGGGCCTGAATTATGCGGTCAGTGTTTCCGTAGCGAGATATTAATATCAGTTTTGTTTCTTCATAAGCATCAGCCGTTATCGGTATTCCATCAACTAGATTCTTCGGCTCGCCCTCCAGATATCCACGGAGATAGACGTGCTTGTCAATGTGAGCGAGAGATTGATTGTTGTCAACAGAAGACTGGAATTGCTCCCAAAAACGTGCCCAATTCTCAATGTCACCTGCGAATTTGTCTAATTTTACGGCAGGTAGCTTCACTGTGTGCGTGACGGGTGTTGGGATTGGAGATCCTGGCGTTGGTTGCATACTCATTCCGGCGACCGATGTTGTCAAACTGGACAGTGACTTAGATTTATTCTCGGCGTGTGATGCTTTTAGAATCGCTCTCTTCGCGATGTCGATGTATTCTTCACATTTCTCGACATCGGCCTCGTATTCTGCGTCGGTCAAACATTCCTGTTTACTATCGTCCAGAACTGTGAGATGATCTAAAACTTCTTGGAGTCTAATGCGATTATATTCGTATTCTGAGATGTTGCCGCCTGTAGCACTATTTATTAACGTACTGAATTTAGTTATAGTTGCTCGTTCCGTCTTCCGCTTTCTGTTCAAAAACGCTAGCTTACTCTTAACACTTTCGTCTTGCATCTTGAAGAATGGGTGACGAAATAAATAAATAGTACCGTGCTGCGACAAGTGAAGGTGATTGTCTGATGTCAGCGCATGCGTAATACTCGTGAGATTGTCTTGTAGTGTCCGTGATGGCTACGAGGTATTTAGTTTAGGATCTACCGCAAGATGGCAGCACTTGCTCGTCTATCATTCGTGAATTCCGTTACGTAGTGTAAAGTAATTATATTACAATTCGTGCACTGTTTAGTCGTAGTAGTATCACTTTTGCAATAATATGAATAACTGAAATATCACGTTAGTATGTGGCGCGTGTAGAAGTTCCAGTATCTTCTTACCTCGTAACCCGGCGTGGCGTGGCTGCTTGTACAAAACGTGATTGCTGTTTGTAGTGATAGCATCACCAGTTTACTTTGTACACAAGTAAAACACAATTGCCCGTAATCTAATGCACATTTCTACGTAATCTAAAGTTTTCGGCACCAATGTTGGGATTCGTATAATGGATAAACAGTGATCGTGAAAACACGGACGTCTTACTTAGCAGCCATCTTTTATTACACTAACTTATATCAAAGAGCCTCAAACATGAAGAATAAATACATGAAATAAACAAAGAAGAAATACATGAAATAAGCCAAAGATGTCCATCTTCTCAGTCCTCCACAGGTGGTGTTGGAGTAGCATGCCTGCCTCTCACTCGGAGGACTCGGGTTCAATTCCTGGCTCCGTCAGGGATTTTAGAACTGACGTGAGGGCTGGAATTGGGTGAATTTACATTTGTGAAAACAATTGAGTAGCTATCTGACAGAGAGACAGCGCCCCGGTCACGAAAACCAAGATTAACGTACAGGACGCTCATGGACAACACCCATGTAATTTCGCAATTTGTACTCAGTATATTATTCTGCTTAGATTTATAAACCAAAAGGAAGACCACTTAGTAACAAACATAAACATTAAACAATTGATAAGAGAGGTACACTTTATCAGTCAGAAAACAAATATATATATATACCGGATGTATTGACTTTTGGCCATTTTAGCCATACAGCCAGCTGTAATTTATTTTTACTTGCATTATCTGTCTAGTTATGATGGAGCACCTCGTGGCGTAGCGGCTAGCATTTTTAGCTGTCGCCCCAGAGGTCTGGGTTTGATTTCTGACTTAGTGTAGGCCTAAGCCTCAGAGACACAACTGAGAAGAGGTGGTTTTCTGTGTTTTTCCACTTCTACTCAAGGCAAATGCCAAGATGGTTCCTATCTTAAGGCAACGTTCTAATCCTCACCTGAATTTCAAATACACACACTAATATAGACACCACAATAATATAGATTATCAGTTTACACATACCGAAGTACACGGAGCTAAATGATGACAATGTCCACGTCTCTTAAATGAAATGTTGAGGAAGGATGATTGTAATGTGTTTATCATAGAAATTGAATGGGCTTACAATTAAAGACAACACACATTCCAACGTTATCGAGACTTCACATTCTCACTCAACAGAGAGACTTGGCGTTGAGTCCCCTTGGTGGGAGGCGGTACCGAGTACTGTATACGGAAGCTTGCAACACTGTGTGCAACTAGAACTAAATTTACCTGGTCCTAATCTCTACAAGCAATTTGTTTAGATTATCCCCAAAGCAATTACTTGCCAACGATGAATTTATCACTTTAGAGTGTTATGAAAAGACCCTTACAGTATTGATTAGCAGGTTTGTGACATATAAGTATCCCAAGCATTGAAAGAGGAAAGTATCCTAATTTTTCATCACAATTTATCTTACCCTGTTCGTCCCAGCACTCCAATCGCAAGTGAGAGAGGTAGATCTCCAAAATCTGGGATGATGTATGGCTTCAACTGTCCTGGGGGTGCCGGTTTATAAATGTTTGTAATGGTGAATGTCTGCCAACCAAAGAAACCCACCACATGATCACCAACCTTGTAGTTAGGATGACAGGTTTCAATGACTCTAGAGGAACAAGAAAATTAATTATAGAAACATCAACAAACATTCAAAATGTTTCAATCTGTATACCGTACTGACAAGATTTAAGCATTCTTAAATGGAAGTCACATTCAGTGCCTGTGGATGCTGTGAAAGGTTCTACTTATAGGGTTAGTACTGCTGTTCAGACTCAGTGGGGAAAGCAATGGCAAACTACCTCACTCCTCATCGTGCCTAGTACGCCTCAATATAGGTCTGCCTTGGGCTTTTGTGGGTATCCACCAACATAACCTAATGGCGGTACTTTTTGAGGATCCAACCAGCCTTCGGGCTGACTACCTAACAGACAGTCAAATAGAAGTGATGAAAATGTAGAACTCGAACCTGAAGCAATTTACTCATGAACAGGAATTCTGAAATTTAATATTTTTCAGTCGGTCAACACGATTGTACCCAATTGTAATGGCTGGTTCCCTAAACCTGAAAAAAATGTACATAGGATTAATAAATACACTTGGATGACCAGCTTCGATCGTCAAGCGATCATCATCAGATCCTTTACACTTAGGCTATGTCTACAAGTATTGGTGATGCTATTCACAATATATACACTTATTTAGTTGCTGTAGTAATCAAACTAGCACAATAGTTCAGTGCAGGCAGCGGTGTCGGTAACGGACCACACATCGCTCAAACAGCTAAGTTCACAATCCACACCTACCTGACCATTTAATAATAATCACATAATCACCCTAAGCAAGCAAACGTGAAGGTTAATCATCACTATGAGTATCTCAACAAAATCTCACATATAACTAACAAATCTCGACCAGGTGTCTTAATTATTGCCATTATAGACTCGTTGCATATGACTGTTTATGTTTGATGATAATTATAACTATTTTATGTTTGAACATAAATATTCATAAATATCTGTTGAGATTTCACCAGTTTTATGTACTGAACAGAGCGCATGGGATGCAGAGAATACCTTGTATTTGACCATGGCCTCCTGGAATACCTCACTATGACACTCGCAACACAGGGGGCCATGGAAGTGAGCACAGGTGCGATGCTATCCTCACCTAATTGGTCACACAACTGTTTCTTGAGCTCTGATTGGTGGGAGAAACTGTATCATAATGAAAACTTGTACTATAATGAGCCTCATTATAGTTCAGTTTTCTGACATATAATATTTACATTTCGCCAAGGTCGAACATAAATTCTTGAAAAATATTACATGTATTGGTTATTATTCGCTATAATATTATTATAAGTGTACAAATGATTAATGTATTTTATTTCAGGTACTAGGAAATTAATTGTAACTCCCTGCCCAATCCTATTGGGTACACTCCTGTTGACCGACTGAAAAGCTTCCAATCAGTGGCAGCTCATGCATGTTTGTTGAGAGGAGGAAAGAAGATAACAGCATAAATAAAACAGTCTACATTCAGATGCACAATTTCAAACATCCCTCCATAAAATAGACAACCTGACTATAGTTTTCGAATTACGATACCGGTGTATTGAAAGTTGTTGTTGTTGTTTCCTATGGTTAGCCCGGATTCCAATCCATCAGCTTTCTTGCGTTCCAATAGAGTTGTGTGAGGTTTCCTAAGTTCTAGCAGTCACATCAAGTTTGTTGCAATATAGCAAGTGCCCCTTATCCATTTTACTTCCAGGTTCGTGACAAAGTGTGCATTCTTCAGATCTCAGGATGTTGATTCGTTTCAGATGAACCGCAAGGCAGTCATGGTCAGTGTTAAGTCTGAAGAAGGCTACAGCTTCTCTTCTTGGTGTTAATTTATATTGATCCCATTTAGCATCAATGTCCTTCCATAATTTGGTTTATACTGTTTTCTACATAATATAAACAAAGTCCCCGATTCTTGGATGTAACGGGAATTCTTGAGAACCACTGGATGGAGTTTGATGCGGTTTTCACCATTCTGTAAAGGATTTCTCGAGGAAGGTTTCTGTAGAAAAACATTCATTTATGACCAAAGAAAGCCGAGCAGTAACGATTTCAGTGAATTGTTCAAAGAAAAACGTGCTGTCTATGCGCCTTTTAACCTTACGCTGGGTAAACTGTTAAAAATATCTATATACTATGAGTGTAAGAATTGTTCAGCACGAAAACTTCTACAAGAAAGTCCCTGATAGCATATCTGTATCTTTAATACATTGCCAACTGTAAGTGTTTTTACGTTTTCATTTCTTCCAACAATCTCCATTCAGTGAAAATTTAAATTACTAGCCTCGGAGTGAGCCTATTACCCCAGCTTTGGCCAGCATCAAACTGCTGAGTCGTGTCAAGTTACGACTTCAGAGAAGTGTTTGGAGTTTCGCTGTTCACCTTGGCTTTTCTGAATTGCGTCTGGGACCTGACATCCGTGTGCCTTCTAACTTATGCTGGGTAAACCGTTACAGATACCGGGGGAAGCCAGGGCGGGTTGATAGTACAGTACATATAAAATACAATTAATAATATTGATTTTAAAATGAAAGCTCTGCTTGTAGATATTAGTGTAATGGTCTGGTAACTGATTGAATGCAAAGCTGCTAGATGGCAGCTGTAGCAAGTTAGCCACACTACAAGCATGTGCGGAACTAGGGTAGGATATCCTTCTCTGCCGTTCATTTGGTTGCGTTAAAACTGTAGTTCTTTCTCTCGTGGCTAGTGCACTTGTGTTTATGTGTATCAACAGCAGTACAGGAGGAAAGTATGCGCTTTCCTCCATACAAACAAACAACCAGACTTTTCAAGTAGTACAAGAGCGTACATAGTTTAAAACCTGATGTTCGTTTTATAGTTGTGAAATTAGAATTAAAATCAAATTTCAACGTAAACATTTTATAATATGAGTCATCCAGTTGCAAAACTCGTTTAATCCACTTGTGAATAAGGATCATGTCATAAAAATTATTTATTTTATTTTACTTTAATTTATTTTCTTTTGTTTTATTTTGTTTTGCTTAATGTTTATTTTGTTTTGTTTTATTTTGATTTTGTTTTGTTTACTTTGTTTTCTTTTATTTTATTTCACTTTATTTTGTTTTAAATTGTTTTGTTTAATTTTTAGTTTTGTTTTTGTTTTGTTTTGCTTGATTTTTATTTTTTTAATTTTGTTTTATTCTATTTTGTTTTGTTTTATTTTGATTTTCCAGAAAACAAACACAATACCAAAAACAAAAAACACAAAGAAAAAAGCAAAATTCAAAAACAAAAGCAAAAGCAGAAATCAAGAAACACAAAGCAAAAAGAAAAATTAAAAAAAAAAAGCAGAAAACAGAAAACAAACACAAAACCAAGAAAGCAAAGCAAAAAGTAAAATTCAAAAGCACAAAGCAAACACAAAACCAGAAACCAAAAACACAAAGCAAAAAGAAAAATGTAGAAAACAACAAACACAAAAGATACGTGAGGCAAAATCCAGAGAAACGTTTCTCATGAAAATGATTCTTATTCACAAGTGGATTAAACGAGTTTTGCAGCTGGACGACTCATATGTCAATTACCGAAGAATGTGAGGAGGAAGTTCCTCCTTCCCTCCCTCGAGCAACCTCTACTGCTGCCATTAACCTTCATCCAGTCGCTCCTGCGGTAGATTATCGATCTATTGAAAACAACGCGCGTAGAGCTCCTCTGATCGTTACAAAGTGCGCAAAAGGCACATATCCTTCGCTAGATGACAGAGGAGTAGCGGTTCTTTATGGCAACGTTTTTGCTCGACCTCGCGCGACCGGGAGTGTTACATGAAGGGGCGCGACCACAAGAAGGTTAATAGATTACTTAGGCAACACTGAAAAAGGGCCTCTAATATTGCTATTCAATTTGTCATTCTACTTACTTTGCAACCTGTAATCCAATCATGCTTGAGCCAACAGGATACTGAGACATATATACTCTGAAAGAAAAGATATGGAATTAAGTTTGGAAAAGAAAAACATGTGAATAGCTGGCAAAACAGAATGATGTATAATATGATGCAGAGCATAACAAACAAACAAGATGGAAGCTATCAAGTGTAAGTCCTGCAAACACCCGATAACTGATAGTAAGGAAGCATCAATTCAGTGTGTAAAGTGCCTTGGATGGACCCACAAACGCTGTTTAAACGTCAAAAATAATGAATATGCGAAACTCAAGGGTAAGTTTATTTGCCGCGAGTGTAACACATTGACGAGTGTAAACATAACCTCATCACCCGAAAATGAAAATCACACGTCTCATGAAATCTTAGCTGAACTAAAAACACTTAGTTCGCAATTCAAAACCATACAAGACGCTCAGAAAAAACTGCAGACGGACTTAACGTCGACAATGAAAAAGACTGAAAACATCCTCACCAAGTTCGAATCTATAGATGCATCAATGAAAGAACTGAACCAACGTCTCCGCGAACATGACTCCAAAATTATCATGTTAACCAACAGATTAGACGAATTCAGCAAGAAACAAAATGACCTAATCAAGTCGGTGGACTATTGTTCAGCCAAATTCGACGACTACGAAATAGCCCTGAGGAAAATTGACCAACTTGAAGCCAAGGTAACCCAACTCCAGAAACTAGAAATGGAAGTGGAAAACCTACATCAATACTCCAGACTGAACAACATAGAGCTTCACGGTATCCCTGACGACGACTTCGGAACACCTCTCAACATATTATCAAAACTAGCAACTGCCATCGGAGTGGATCTACCAGATCATCACATTGATGCTACACACAGAATCCCTACATACAAAAGCGAACAACCAAGCCCTATCATTGTGCGATTCACCTCTCGCACAAAGAAAGATGAATTTATCAAAGCTGCAAGAGGACATCCTAACCTCTCTACAGGACTGCTAGGCCAAATCTCCAACCCCCGACGTATCTACGTCAATGAGAACTTAACCCCCAAGAAGAAGCTACTCCACAAAAAAAACGCGTGATCAGCTGAAACCCTTAGGAGTCAAATTCATCTGGATTCGAAATGGAAACATCTTCGTGAAAAACAATGAGAATCATCGTACTTCCAAAATTGAAGATGAGAAGGACATTAGTGCAATTGTCGTTCAGTGCTCCTCATCCTAATCATTCTGACTAATAATCAGCTGTAGCTTTTTGTGTTTTCCATTCCATTTATGGAAATAGGTTATAACACCATATCCGACTATAACCTTGATAATGAAGCTAATAAGGATCAGTTCAGGATCTTATATCTGAATGCCCGCAGCTTAAGAAGTGAAGGAAAATTTGATTATTTTAAGCTAATTATCAGTCAATTGTATTTCCCTGATGTTATAGGAGTTACAGAAAGTTGGTTTTCAAATGAAGAGGTAAAGTACTACCTGCTAAACAATTATGACCTACTACATATATCCAGGAATGAGGTTAGGGGAGGTGGTATTTGCCTCTACACTCATAAAAATTATAGTGCCAAACTAATACATACCATTAACAGTACCACACACAGTGTTCTTGTCTCGAGTCTTAAAGTAAAAAATATGCACGTAAACTTTGTCTTAGCTTATAATCCACATACCACCAATGCACCAAACTTCCTCCCTGATCTGGAGCTTGCCCTTTCTAAATGCAACTCTAACAAAGTCATCTTGTTTGGTGACTTTAACTTCAATATACTCAACAAAACAGATCATTATACTGTACAGTACCTGGATATGACACTCAGCAAAGGTTATACATGTATAAATCCCAACCTACCAACTAGGCCTAGCAGTAAGTCTCTTCTTGATCATTTATTTCTGAACTTCAATGCTAACACCAAGGTGGCAAATATAGTTAATGATTTTAGTGACCACAACATCTTAATATTACATCTGGAATTACCTAGCACTAAAAAAAGAAGGGATAATATTGCTACTACTTATAAAAGAATATCATATGATAACGTATATCACTTAATGTTATCAAATCCATTTCAGTTTTCAGCGGATGATACTGTAGATATGTACTCTGAATTAGCTGATTATGTTAAAAATGCCTGTGCATTGTCATGCACAGAAACTATCATACAACCAAAAAAAAGTAATTTCCCACCTTGGGCTACAGAGGAATTCATTAACTTAACTCACAGAAAAAGTGTCCTATATGCAAAGACACTAAAACCTTGGTGTCATCCACTCACCACAGAAGAGTATAAAAAATGTAATAATAAAGTAACAACACTTCGAAGAGAACTTAAACGAGATTACTTTAACAATAAGTTAAAAAATAATTATAACAATCCAAGAAAAACGTGGCATGTCATAAATGAAGCACTAAATAACAAAACAAAACCAGAGTCTATATCATGTAGTAAATTAACAATTGATGGCAAAGATATGATCGAATCAGAATCGATAGCTAATGAATTTAACAAATTCTTTACAAATATAGGACCCAACCTAAGGCCAGTAGACCCACACAGTCCCAAAACATCTATAATAAACAATGCAGGTAGACTGTATAATTTTACTCCCACATCAAAGGAAGAAGTAATAAAAATAATTGATTCTCTAAAATCCAAAAATAACCTAAATGATGATATAAACAGCATGGTACTAAAAAAGTGCAAACAGATACTAGCCAAACCTATCTCAGATTTGATCAATAAGTCTTTGGAAACTGGCATCTTACCAGATCCTTTGAAAATTGGTAAAATAGTTCCTGTTCATAAGAAGGGATCTAAAGATGATCCAAACAACTATAGACCTATAACTATATTGCCTGATCTGTCAAAGATCTTCGAAAAAATTATAAAAAGCAGGCTGGTGAAATTTTTCTTTCAATGCAACTACTTCTTTAAACACCAGTATGGGTTCCAAGACTCTCTAAGTGTACTTGATGCTTTATTTGATATTGTCACAAATTTAGAGAAATCACTAGACGAAGGCAATATATCAGCAGGTCTATTTGTGGATCTACAGAAGGCATTTGACACTGTCGATCATAATTTATTATTGTATAAGCTGCATGATGCAGGCGTCCGAGGAGTAGCGCATAGTTGGATAAAAAATTACCTAAGTAACAGATATCAGTATGTACAAATAAACAACGTTAAAAGCGCTCTTACTAAGAGCGTCAGTGGTGTACCACAAGGATCAGTTTTAGGTCCTCTACTTTTCATAATTTACGTGAATGATATCAATAATTGTTTGCTACAGGGCCACTTAACACTATTTGCTGATGATATCAGTTTAATATATAGCGCAAAATCCAAACAAGAACTTGCAACAAAAATAAATGATGATTTAAAAGTCCTGGACAACTGGTGTAAATTAAATGGATTGCTGCCTAGTACAAAAAAGACAAACTATATATATTTCACTAAACCTAGCATCAGCAAAGAAACCATGATTCCTGTAACACTACATAATACAGTAATTGAAAGGGTCTCATCAATAAAATATCTCGGCCTGAATTTTGATGAACATCTGAGCTGGCAAGAACAGATATACAAAGTTAAGCAAAAAATTCTTCCCGCAATAGGAGCAATATACAAATTACAACATGTTCTTCCATCTCATATATTAAAAACACTGTATTACAGTCTAGTACATAACCATATAACATATATGTGCAGTATTTGGGGAAGATGCACTACCACATTATTAAATCAAGTAAGTACACTCCAGAAAAGGGCAATTAAAGCAGTTGATTCCCTTCCCTTACTTACCCATACAGCAGATTTAGTTCGAATCTCAGGAATCCCCCTTCTAGAAACCTGTATAAAAGTATCTGCTTCTCTGTTCATACATAAAAGTGGAGAACTTTCGTATAAAGGCACAATAAAGTTTCCTCTACAAGGACAAAACTATGAGTATAACACCAGAAATTCCAAGAACCTTGCAATTCCCAGGGTCTACACCTCTAAATATGGCACCAAAAGCATATTTAACCAGGCTGTAAAGGATTATAATACTCTCCCAGCACATATAAAGTCAATAAATCCTGTCTTAAAATTCAAAAAAGCCTGCAAACAATTCTTCACTACTACACTCTGATACTTCCTAATTTATAAAATTAATAAAACCTTGAATAGTAACTTACTGTCATTGTAAAATACTCTGTAACTTTGTTTTTGTATGTTAAATAATATTTAATATTCCTTATTATATAACAATGTATAGTCCTACTATAGGGCCTTGCCCTCTAGGACATCCTCTGTATGAAAATAAAATAAAAATATAAACTGATTAGACAGCGTGAGATAGCCTACATTTTATGTAAAATGTTTACTTCTTAGTTACAAAGTACTCCTGTCAAGTATTTTGAATTTATTTAGGTAACATTCTTCAGTTCTTACTAGATGGAAAGCAGCAACTTACCAGACAGGAACAACGCAGACACACAGAATGAAGTTGTGCCTAGTCCAAACTTTTCAAGCTAGTCTTCGTCGATGAAGAAGATGAAAAGAATGTCCCCAGGATGGGATAATATCCAGTTTTTCCTCCTCTCCTTTCTTCACCACTTGCCATTCTTGTTTACTCTTCCACCTACTTCATAGCAGTGTTTAGGTATGGATTATTCTTTTCCTCTTCTCCACCAATGATAGATTCTGGATGCTTGTCTTCTGTGCATCTATGGCGTTCTTACCTGGTATGTCACTGCTTTCGATCTATCTTCTTCTCTATGCTTGTATTAATAATGTAATATTGTTATCTTACCTCATATATGGATCAACACTTAACCACACTGCTTCAGTTAAGATCTCTGTAATGATAAGAGAAAGACACATAACAGTAGCTAACAAGCAACTATTGAAACTAATAATTTGAAGTAGTAGTATAAATAAGAGAGCCTCCGTGGCTTAGGCGGCAGCACGCCGGCCTCTCACCGCTGGGTCCGTGGTTCAAATCCCGGTCACTCCATGTGAGATCTGTGCTGGACAAAACGGAGGCAGACAGGTTTTTCTCCGGGTACTCCGGTTTTCTCTGTCACAGTTTCATTCCAGCAACACTCTCCACTATCATTTCATTCCATCTGTCTTTCATTTAATCATTGCCCCAGAGGAGTGCGACAGGCTTCGGCAGCCGGCACACTTCATATCCTCGCCGCTAGATGGGGGCTTCATTCATTCCATTCTTGACCCGGTCGGAGACTGGAAGCAGGCAGTGGATTTTCATTTTTCAGTATAAATAAGAGAGTGGCCAGATATACAAGCACATTAAGCATGGGTGACTTCCGGAATTCTTTCCAGGGGGGTGCCAAGTAATAATTTTGATTTTATTATCTACCTTACACTAGGTGATGATCAGATGTTTCATTTCTTACTTGCTCCGTGAAATTCAAAATTTGTCTGCTCTGAAACCGTTGGATGCTTTATGGTAAGAATGGGAGTTTTTTCCATAGACAATCGCTTTTATTCTTTTGTGATTCATCATTCGGGGGTGGATTTCTATGACCTAAAAATGTATGAAATATGTATGCATTTATGACCTAAAAAACATAAAAATATGACCTATAAAATTCAAAATATGACTTAATGAATAGCATGTATGTAACATAGAAACACTTTTATTAGTCAATCCGTACTAAATATGTTTTCACCTAACTCGTGAACAAAACTTCGCAACTTCCCACAAATTGAGACTTTAGTTTTAGGCATATTGAAAGGAACTGAATGACTGAAGTTCCCTAATGAGTGACCAAGGTCATTCAGTGTGTTGAAGGTGGAAGAGGGAAGGGGGAAGGAGAGAGATAAGAACGATGACAAATAACTGCGGAATTACCTCTGCTTCCGTGTAAACAATAGCCCGGTTTCCAGGAATTGACCCAGCTAGCAAACAATAGCTCCTACCGATTAGAAACATTCCATACACTAATTTAGAATGGTTCTTCAGTAGTATATTCCAGTCTATCCTGAACATGCCGTTTATAATTATATTTTGTTCAAAATATGCCATAAAACTTAAGAAAGCCTAAATATGCATTTATATGCCCAATAAAACCTGTTTAATTTTGGTTATCATGCTTGGAAACATGTTGAAAATACAAGACTATAAGATATAATGTTAGGGGAAAAAATATGACTTCTCTTAGAAATCCGCCCCCTATTCATCATCATAATGTTCAGTTCTTAAAAACAGGTAAAAAATAGTGGTATCGACAAAAATAAAAATCAAGCAGTTCATTAAAATGGCAATGTTAATCCTTTTCGCCCTTACTGAAACATTCTGTTCTGTCGCTTAATACTGAAAATATTGGAACGTCCAACACTATACATTGTGTGATAGAGGTGAAACTTTAGCTACTCTTTTGTGGATGTTTGTTTTAGACGAGTGAAAAATCCCAATGGAGGCCTGGAGGCGAGTTTCTACAGTATCTGTGTTGTTGTCACCTGCCCCATGTGGTCCGATGATTGACAAGGCTGTCTCACACTACTGCTGAAGTACAGTCATTTGCAAATATAATGGCGTTCTATTTGTAACTACTGTATTTAACGTGTACTTCCGCGTCACACAATACTTCAACGTGGACTGTACTGTCTGCAAGTTGGTGTCGTCACGCGCTCAAGTCAGGAATTCCATTACATCAAAGCGGTGGTGACAAATGTGAAGCGAGAGGGCTAGAGAGTGACTGTGTACAGGCTCACCCGCAAGCTACAAGGTCAAGGGCAATCGTCTAAAACAATTGTCCGGCCTGTACTATGCGAGTCCAAGCTCTATGAAGTTGCGGGATGAGGAGAAAGAGCAGGGAAGGGTCAGGCGAGAAGAGAAGGGCCTGTCAACAGCCCGCCGTGTTACTTGACATGCTACTCTATTCCAATACTGCTAACATAGGGTCTTCTCTGAAACCAGTGTGGTGTTACGAATAAGTCAGTGAGTCACCGACCAACGTATTTTGTTCTGTACTATGCACGGACCGAGAAACCTCATCACTCGTCAACAAAGTTTCTCATAGTCCGCGATGCACATTCCTCTCAGGTTCATGCAGCTTAGATTCGAGCAGTACATGGGTAACTGTAAAGTTAGTACCATGAACAAAGTATGAAAGTATGAACAAAACATGATTTAATATGTTTCGACAAGCAGTTGGAAAAACTGAACCACTTAAAACTATATAAATTGCTTACTTTGAGCTATTTAGGAGTATCGTAAGTTTGGTACGGTACCAAAAGTCATTAATGGTTGGCAATATCAAAACCACATAAAACGTAATAAAGGATATTTTGTTTATACAGATTGGGTTAGTCTTTCGTGAGGTTTTTAAGAATAATCATAAGATTGGTACCACCTAATACTAATGGTTGCCAATAATGGAATGGCCTAAATCTTGATAAACTGTCTACTGGAGGGACGAACTAAGTCCCAAAAAGAACTGTGTATGACATGATGACATCAAAGATCAACAGGCAACCAGCCAGTTATCACATGCCCAGCAAAAAGAAAGTGCTGACAGAGTGGTGCTACTTGACTGCTAGTCTGAAAGCAGTTCCTCAAAGGCAATTGTAAGATTGGTAACCTATTACGGTACTACAAATAGCAATCCCGGAGTGAACTAGACTTTTACAAATTATGTCGGTAGAGTGTACGATGGTCGTACAAATTTTGGACAAAGTGGATCAGTCAGGCCCGACGAGAGGGGGGGTCAGGCAGGGCTGGTGCCCCGGGGCCCGACCCTTCCAGGGGGGCCCGGCGTCCTAGGGGGATGTGCAAAGCACTTATTTTTCAGGACGCGAAGAGATATTTTCCCTTTCGTGATACTCTTTAACGTCTCAGTACCGTTAAACATAAAATCAATTTCCCTTCTTTATTTACGACTTAGAAATGACTCTGGTTCCTGACGAAGCCGCGGCAGGAATGTAGGATTTGGCTTCCCGACTGCGGTGTTATTCGTAGTGTTACTCAACAGTAAAAAAAGGCCTGTTTGTCGTTACAGATGTCAATTCATTTAGGGGCTTGCAACATTCAACCCGTGTACTTAGTAGCTAGTAGGTCTAGTATCACTGGTGGATAATGAACCATTGGCGCTCCGTTGGGGATGGTTTGCATCAAATAGTACTGTAGATATAATTCAGTATTTGCTGACGCGTTAGTTTTACGGTTTGTTTCTGAAGGCCTCCGCGTTATTGAAAAAAAGTTGACTGTAAAGCAGTATTTTTCACAAATATTAATGAAGCGAACAAAATAGAAAACCAAAAAATGTGCGAATTGTGTAGACTGAAGGGGAGGCTAGTAGCTGTTGTATAATAAGTGAGGTGTATTGGCAACATTGTTGTAACAATTTGTATTGGAGAGTCAAAACTTAGACCCTCTTAAAACCATTAACTGCTGGACAAAAAGCGGGGTATACACAGTGTGAGCTGTGCTAAGGCCTCTGTGACATGATAAATCGCATGCCGTATTCTTAGTTGCCGACTGGGAATGCGTTGGCCGTCGCGACTATTACTGTAATTATTAGGGTTAAGAGTAGGGTAGGTGTCCCTGGACTTGAAATAAGGTACTGCCCCGGCATTGGTCTGGAGGGAGTGTGAAAAACCACACTCAGGATAGTCGCTGTCAGCGCCCGGATTCAAACCTCCGATCTGTAGACTTGCTGTAGGCCCCCATCACGGTCATTGGTGAGCTACACCGCGGGGTCTTACTTGAAGATGTGAGAGCTTTTACTTCAATATCGGAGAGTCTTTTCTATAGCCACTAAATGTCGTATATGAGCTCGCGAGGGAGACTTTCCTCATCGAGGACCTGAGATGCAACCTTATTCTACCAGGAGGAGCAGCATATGATAAGCTGTTGCTTAAGCTAAGGGAAAAAAGGAGGGACATTTGGGAGGACTTCTATTCACCGGAGGCCATGACGGATCGGAAATGGATGGATATGGGCTACCAACTGAGGCATATAGTCACGATACTGGCTGTCCACGGGTTCCACTTCAAGATGTGTAAAAACAAGGTTTTCCATGAACCAAACACAAACTGTGTGTGCAGGCTATGTGACCAGATATGTGAAAGATATCACCTCCAGAAGTGTTCCTCGAGGTCAGGTTCGATTAGTGAGTTTATCAAGGATTAACAAGCACTTATTGAGAGCTCATTGGTCGTCACGTTGTTATACCCGTATGTTATATTTTTCTGTATCCTCTAAGCACATTGTGCGCAATAAAGTTTATTATTAAATGTTAATGGTCACCAAATTTTTACTCCAAAATATCCCAAAATAATCACCCAAATGGCCTATCCTATAACTCAATAATTTGGACCTAATTTTTGCAAACTTTTCCGGAGGAGGGCCAACGGACCCCACTCTGAGCTTGGTGATATTCCATACCCCAAGATCCCCGGTGTGTCCACTTCCCCATAACCTTGGCTTAAATCCGCCCAGGATGGTCACCAGTCATAGATAGGATTGAGGATGTTTAGGAAAATCTGGCTCTAGTTTTGCTTACTGCAAAGCAATATTAAATTATAAGAAATCCACTGACTGCCAATTACAAAATATAGTTCAAATTCTCATTTTCTTCTTTTGTGAAAACAATCACTGATCAGCTGCAATCTATTGATAGCACATAATAACTTGAGTTAAGTATGACCACTGTATACCTGTGGTTAATTATGAAAATATATTTTGCTTTGTTTAATGTACAAAGATGTGTGATCGCCATTCAACCAAAACACTTATCAGTGTTTAGGCTTAGACCCAAGGGCGTGACTCTTCAAGGTCAGCAAATTTTAAGAATGTCAACATAAATACACTATATGTAAAACTTTTTTAAAATACGTCTTGACTTTGTGTAAACATTATGTTTTCATTATGAAAAGGGATTACGTCATATGTCTCAGAGGCCGTAGTACTGCACAGTGTACAGTATACCCTTTCCACCTCTTTTAACATGCAGTTCAGTGAGATGAACTTCCAGTTGATTAATTTTTGGGTATTATGACGTAGGGACAGAATTGAGGAGAAAATGAATGTACGGGTTAAAACGATGAATCATGGAAAATAAGCATAGAATCACTGACGGTGGAATTCCAACCCACCTGTTTCCGAGTTCATGGACAACAGCTTTTTTCATTGTGAGTATTTTCCCAAAGTTAAATACTGTAGAAGCGATGCAATTACTGGTCCGATAAATGCAACTTTTTTCAAATTTGTGTACGACAAACGAGCATATTGATTTTATGAGTATTTCTGAAGTTCTAAAATTATTGATATCAAAGAGGATCTGCAGAACTTTAAATCTGAACACTGTGCATGCTTACAGTGTTACCTCATCGAGACAAATTTAGATTTGTCAAACGCCAAAACAGTATAGTGAATTAATGAAAATTGTTACGGTACCTAGTTTTTGATGGCTTTAATCTGATATTAATTTTTGTTAATTGAAAATAATGCATTAATACGCGCTTGTCAGGTATAAACATTGAATTTGCAAATAATTTTGGATCCATTCCTCCACTTTCAGATGATGTTGTAAATTTTACATACCAGCATTAACTTATTTATATTGATAGTAATTCACGCTCTGCTTATGATAATAAATATAGCCTGGATTTACTGGAATATATAATTGAAATATTATTATTATATATGAATTGCAGCCAATGGTCATTTCAATTGAACGCCCGTAGGCTCCCCAACAAGTTTAATTTCAAGTAGTTACAACTTTGGCTACCAGACGCCACTGTCACTGACACCCAGCAGGGAACGTTGGAACTTGATAGAGCGTTTCTAACCAAATAACCTACAAATTTTGGCTACACACTACCAATTGTAGTGGAAGGTTCTTTACATGCCATAAATCTATGACATGGGTCCGCCGACTTTACTTCCCCTCCGAATACGGGGATACTGAAGGATTTTAACGCTCTTAAAAATCCGACGACTTTGGCCGGGTTTATACCCGTGATCTTGGGCATTGCAGTTCAGCATGATACAAATTATTATTATTATTATTATTATAATTATTATTATTGCTTGTTTGTTGGCTCTTTATGTTCTTGTAATTGATTTCGTAATTAACATTTAGTGCAAATAAAAAATGTACAAAATCAGTTTGTGCAAATTTGCGAGGATTTTACAGAATTTCGTTTCAGAGGGGGGCCCGGGAAATTCCATCCCCAGGGCCCGTCGTCGCTCTCCACGGCCCTGGGATCAGTCGTTTGCAAGTTCTTCAAGGGTAACTGTAAGTTTGGTACTACCTATCACTAATGGTTGGCAACACTGGGATGGCCTGAAATCAAATGAATTGTTTTTACTGTGTTTGTATAAATTTTGGTAGAAACTGGGTAAGTTATTTGTGAGTAAGGGTAATTGTAATGTTGGTACTACCTATTTTTAATGGTTGGTAGCACTAGAATGGTCTAAAACCTAATGCAAGGATCATGTAAATATGAGTTGTTTGTATGTTGGTGGTGTATACTATGTTCATATACATTTTTGTGAAAATTGGTCACATTGGTAAGAATGAAACTATCAAAATGTAGATATCCAGAGAATGCTACCTTCACAGAAAATTTTGTTATGATTGGAGCAGCTATTCAGAAGTAAATATTTCAAGACAGACAGGCACATACACATTGTTCTGTGATTGGTCTCATAACCCTAATTTCAAATAGTTTTAATGAGGAAAGTAGATCAAGAAGTGTTGTTGAAAGAATGTTATACACCTACTGTAACAAGATTGTCTTTTACACATACCTCCATCTTTGATAGGGCGGAGCTCTTCTTCCACAATTTCAAAGTCACTCTCTTTTGGTTCTCCTTCGAACGGTCTGGCCAGGACAAATCTTTTAGATGTCACCATCTTTATTTCTCTGTAAGGAATTAAGTTAATTTAAAAAAATCTTTTCATGATAATGATTGAAGAACTTAAAAAGCTGTCTTGCATGAATAAATACCAGTACTTAAAATACTAAATACTTCAGTAAAACAATTGACATTTCCTATTTGAATGGAATCAAGAATTCTGAAGGGGAAATGGCAGATAACATCTGTAATGAAAACAAAGCATTTGAATTTGGTTCACATTGACAATTACAAAGAACTCTTGTCCCTGACAACAGTCTTCAATGCTATGATGAAGCAAAGAATTGCCGAAAAGTAACAAGAACGAGACAAGAAAATTGATGATGAGAATATTACTGAAATTAGCGAGTGACTTATCATGATGCAAGTTATGTATAATTGCGGAGCTAATTCATCTAAGAAGGAACCACGGACAGTCCTTTACCCCTGCTGGCCACTATCTATAACAAGATTGCGTCAGGATATGCTTGGTATATTTTTCCAACATAAGCATTACAGACTGTGTGGTTACTTGAAAGAGGCTACTCTGAGTATCATACAGTTTATTGAATACTAGCAACCCTCCCCAGCTTCGCCCGGGAACATTTATGAATGCATTATGTGATAAGCCCTTTTTCTTTCGATGGCAATGAACTACGACCTATATTCGTTTTACCTCTCGAAATGATGGGTTAAAATCACTGACTGGGCTATTAATTATATTATCATGAAGATGCATGTGCAAAGAATTCTTGTCAGATGTAATTTTAGAATGGCGAGGTGCATGAAACACAAATCCCCCCTTCGTCCAATCTAAGAACACATAGTGGGCGATGTATTTAAGATAGAGATATGCTCTCATGGACTGTTTTGTGGAACTTTTCATGCTGAACAATTCTTACAATCATAGTATATTGATATTTTTAACGGTTTGCCCAACATAAGCTTAGGAAGCGCACGGAGGCCAGGCTTTTTTTCGACTTTTTTACTGAAATCGTTACTGCTTCTCCTTGGCTTCCTTTGATCATAAATATTTTCTACAGAAATCTTCCCAGAGATATCCTTTACAGAATGGTGAAAACCGCATTAAAATCCATCCAGTAGTTCTCGAGATTACCCGTGACATCCAAGAATCGGGGACTTAGTTTCATACAAAGTAGAGATTACCTCATAATTCAGAAAATTATATTTCTATTATTTTCTGTAGCTTATATAGTCTGGTCTGCTGGATTATTTGTAGGTTAGATTTGATTTGATTAATGTTCTTAACTTCCAACGATCGTCGCCAGATGCTGGTTGCGATGCCATCTAGTAGCCAAGTTTGCAGCTAGGTGTTGTGGATGGTAGCATTTGTTAGTTAAAGTAGGAACTACTTGAAACTGATTGTCTGCAGTCCTTATCTGAATTACACATAACACACACTAATACAGCCATCACAATTAACACCGGTTATCAGACAGATTCTACACACACCCAAAGTACACGTAACTACATGACCGCATTGTGGCAGCCCCCAAACTGAGGAACCAACTAACCAAGAATTAGAAATTGAACCTGGACTTCAGGAATGGCAGCCATCATAGCGGTTACACTATGAAGTGATCATATTAGATTCTGAGCTCAGAGGTAACATTATATTCAAAGATGAAAATGAAATGAAAATGAAAATCCACAGCCTGCATCCAGTCTCCAACCGGGTCAGGAATGGAATGAATGAAGCCCCCATCTAGCGGCGAGGATATGAACTGTGCCGGCTGCCGAGGCCTGACGCACTCCTCTGGGGCAATGATTAAAACAATTTTCAAAGTTTTAGAGCTTATCTTATGGCTTAAGAGTGTCTATATTAGGCCTCTAAAAATGGAATTTTCAAAAACTTGTATTGTAATTGATGAGATAATGTCCATAAAACCTCTGGGCATAATTATAGTCTCCATAAACAATCAAAATATTAATATAGTTCAACAGTTTAAGTATTTTGGAGAAAATCATTCACATCTTAAATGAGAAAGAAATATAGATAAATAAAATCAATAAGATGAAGAAAGCCCGATGTCTCATGTGACCAACATATAGAAACAAATACCTGTCAATAGCCACTAAGATTCAATGGTATAAAACTATGACTCTCGATGAAGCCACGTATGCTTGTGAAACCCTATTCCAAATTAAAAATGAAAGTAGAACTGATCAGCTTCTCCAACTGAAAGACGAATCACCAGAACTTGCTTAAATAAGAAATACTAGGACGATGGAGTCTGGAGAATTCTTCCCAGTGAAACTGTCGATCGCGAGATAGAACCAATTATCAGAACAATGATGAAGAAAAGAATCTCATATTTCTTCCACGTCTTACGGCTGCCAGAAGATAAGGATTTTATGACAACTAGTGACAAGAAATTTTGAATAGAATACAGGAGGAAAATGGATCCAAGGAATCCAACAGGACCTCAAAACATTTGGCCTCGAGATACCAGATACAGAGAACAAAGAGAAAATGGACACCCTTCTTCAGACTCACAAATTTTTAGGGGACATGACACATCAGAGATTTACGTTGAATTGAGAAAATTGCGATCGACCAATTGAAGAGGTACCGGTACTGGGTGGATCGCAAAACCTGAACAGTACAACCTTGTAATGACTCAAGTGGTCCAATGTGACCAATAAAGTTAATAATAATAATAATAATTGATGAGGGACTAACAGCTTATATTAAAGCCAAGAGTTACCATTTAAACGGTGCTATGTTTAGAGGAAAGATAAAGTTCAACATAACAAAAGAAAATTTAAAAATATCAAACCCTAGTAGTAGAGTTATTTTTTCAAAACTTATGGACAGAAATTTGGCTCAACTATGTACCTAGGCATGTGAATAAGGTCTACTTTCACATGAATTGAATGTTCACTAAAATGAAATGAAAATCCACAGCCTGCTTCCAGTCTCCGACCGGGTCAGGAATGGAATGAATGAAGCCCCCATCTAGCGGCGAGGATATGAACTGTGCCGGCTGCCGAGGCCTGACGCACTCCTCTGGGGCAATGATTAAATGAATGACAGATGAAATGAAATGATAGTGGAGAGTGTTGCTGGAATGAAATTCTGACAGGGAAAACCGGAGTACCCGGAGAAAAACCTGTCTGCCTCCGTTTTGTCCAGCACAGATCTCACATGGAGTGACCGGGATTTGAACCACGGACCCAGCGGTGAGAGGCCGGCGTGCTGCCGCCTAAGCCACGGAGGCTTGAATGTTCACTAAAAATTGGGTTTAAAAAAATTGATAACATGGATTTTTTTCAAAGAATACATTTAAATGTTTTTTAAAAATTCCTGTAATAAATTCAGTACCGTAAATCACAGAAACATACACTGTACACATTGAAAAGGAAAAGATAGAGGAAGGATAAAATGCATACTTATTTTACAGTTTCTCAGTCATAAATTCCCTGCCTAATGCCTATCGATAAAACACTGGTCAGTCTTGATGTCTGAATAGCACCAGCACTTGGAGGCAGACAGGACACAAGTGAAGTGAGGAGAGCCCAATTATGATTCACCACAGGATGCTCAAGGTGAGGACAGTGACTCATCAGGAAGTAGTTAGACAATGGGAGTCCACCATCTGCTGTTACCTAAAACCTGCTCATGCAATGCAGCCAGGCGCGGATTCAAGGGGGGGTCACGGGGGTCATGACCCCCCCAAACAGAGACCAAATATTTTTGCAAACTCAAAAAACGAAAACACAATAACCAGACAAATAAATCTTAACGAATTTTAACTGAAAAACAGTTTTTTTTGTTTTCATTTTATCCAATACTGAAAATAACTTTATTGCAATTATGTTCTGTTATAACTGTACATATTTACAACTTCAGGCCTGTTATATAAAAACGATTATTTATATAACAAAATCAACTCGTCTATTTTGTGTAGCAAACCTTGTGATTACCGAATCGATGTTTATAGTGATGTCACGATGAATGTGCAGCAATGCACGGATAGGAATTTGGGGCTTTTTTCGCACCAAGAAATGTTGCCGACGTCCAAACTGCAAGCTTGGTTGGCAATTTAAGCTGTGACTTTCTCCCTTTGTCGGTACCAACGCGACTTGCCGAAACTGTAACGTACCTTGATACTTTTCTCGAAGCTCGATGTAAACTTCGTACAATCAATCATGGTTCCGTATTGATTAAAAGTCAAATATTAAAGGGACAGGAATTCCGGCTGATCAATACAAAACTTTTCTGTCAAGGGGCTATATTATACCCATTTGGTTGGTACATGTTTCGAAGCCTTCCATGGCCCCCTCATCAGCCATACACATAAACATATTGTCAGTACAATCTTGGAATAACATTAAAAAGGTTAAAACTAACATGAGAAAACTTGATGAAAATGAGACATAAAAAACCATGAGGACAATTGTGGTACAAATACATTGAGTAAAACTTGTCCTAAGAAAACCTTACGAATATTACAAACAAATGGAAAAACACATTAAAAATAGTATATGTTAAAATGCAAACTTAAAGTGCAATTTATATGATTCTTGTAATAATCAATGTATTTGTACCACAATTGTCCTCATGGTTTTTTATGTCTCATTTTCATCAAGTTTGCTCATGTTAGTTTTAACCTTTTTAATGTTATTCCAAGATTGTTCTGACAATATGTTTATGTGTATGGCTGATGAAGGGGCCATGGAAGGCTTCGAAACATGTACCAACCAAATGTGTATAATATAGCCCCTTGACTGAAAAGTTTTGTATTGATCAGGCGGAATTCCTGTCCTTTTAATATTTGCTCGATGTAAAAGTCGGAAAACACGCCGTTGCAATTTGTAGGAATGTTTTTGGTGCGCTAAACGCATCAAATTTTTATCCATGTAGCTTGCAAAAAAATTGGTCTGGTTTTGTACGTTTGGTTATTTTGTGATTGCGTTTTTAGTGATAGAATTTTTCTTAACAATTTCGATTCTCTGACCCCCCCTCCCCCAAAGCCAAACTCTAGATCTGCGCATGAATGCAGCCACATTACCACGCATCCCATCTGAAGAGATTTGAATTGTTGGCAATAATAATAGCCCTATGTTAAACAATTACCATCCAGGAGCAAAAAATGATACATTTCTTGATATCAGTAACATCAATGGTGGTTAAAAAAAAATCATAATAGTTTTTATTACTTGAAATTTAATGCTTCTTAGTCGGTCAACAAGATTGTATCCAATTGTGATGGGTGGTTCCCTAATTCTGAAAAATCGTGTACATGAGATTAATAAATAAATAATTTTACAGCCTTAGACAATTTAGTTCTTCTATTTTGCAAATAACTAATTAATAAGATGTTTGTAAATATAATAAAAAATTATGACAGTAAGTATAGCTGGACAGATGTTGCTTTCTTGTGTAATGATATGAATTTCACTACCACTTCCCAATTATTTTAAAACTCCATTGCTCCCTATCTCTTATAAAGGAAGGGGATGGATTCAGGCTTGATACACGGTATGATAGAAAGACATGGGCTCTACCTGACCCAATAAAGAAGGACTGGGCCATGGCCTAAAACTAAACCTCAGAACTGTGTGCTGGAGTTGTGATTGGGTTCAGATTGGGCCTGGACTCAAGAATACTCACCAGTTTGGGTTCTGTCCATGCCCTCATCCTGACCATCCTATTTGTGCAGGTTGCTAGACCCAAATTTCACTACAGCCAAATGAACGGGCATTTCTTTGACAGTATTTATTGCAAATGGTGGACTTTGTGTTGTGATTAATTTCAAAGATAATTTTCTATATAGTCTTAAGAAATTTCAAAATGAACGATCGTCAGATTTATTTACCAGTTGAACAGATGAAGTTAGTGGAAGGTTCTTTTACATGCCATAAATCTATGACATGGGCCCGCCGGCTTTACTTCCCCTCCGAAGGAAGGCATTCTGAGGGATTTTTAACACTCTTAAAAATCCGGCGACTTTGGCTGGGGTTGACCCTGTGATCTTGGGCATAGAAGCTCATCATGCTACCACCTACGCCACCGAAGCCGCCGTTGTTGTTAGTGATGTTGGTGATAATGGTGAGGGATAGTATCTTGGAAACAATGCAAAATATTACCAACTTATGGCGCTGAAATGACCCAAATAATTTACATCGCCACTTTCAAGAATTCTGTTCAGTGAGGAAAAATTGAACAATTGATTCTTGATAGGCCTATATTAGAAGCCATTTTTCAGTGTTACCTGTATAATAAATCAATAACGGGTTGTTGTTGGCAGACAGTGACAGTTTGTGGGTGGAAAAATATTTATTTTACTTATAAATAAGTACATAAATATGTACATTACAAATTGAAGAATTAGAACAAATAGCAGCAAAAGTCAGTCTACAAATCTCATTTGAAAAAAAAAGAAAAAGAAAAAAAAAAAAAAAAAAAAAAAAAACAAACAACAAATAGACGGAAACACCAACTCTCACACTGACCTGACTGATAACAAACAAATTAAGGTTGTCAATAAATTCAAATATCTTGGGGAGACTATAACTTGGAACTTAAACGAGGAAGTAACAGTTGAAAATAGAATAACTTAATTGAAACGTATCACTTGGCCAACCTACAAGAAGAAATCTTTCTCTATAAACGCAAAATTTAAACACTACAACTCCGTTATTAAACCTGAAGCAACCTATGTTAGTGAAACCCTATTCAATCTGAACTAGAAATCAATTACAGATAAATTACAGAAGATAGATAGATCGTATCCTCAGAACAATTTTAAACAAAAAACACCAAGTAGATGGCCAATGGTGAT
Organism: Meconema thalassinum; assembly: GCA_946902985.2. Lineage (NCBI taxonomy): Eukaryota > Metazoa > Arthropoda > Insecta > Orthoptera > Tettigoniidae > Meconema > Meconema thalassinum. The sequence goes on from OX336390.1 coordinate 746,144,174, forward strand.
TACTACCTAATGAAATTGTATACCAGGAAACTGAAACAATAATAGATACAATGAGGAAAAGGAGAGTTGCTTTTTTCCTGTCACAAATCACGATTAACGGAGACCAGAATACTCAAACGGCTATTCCAATACTTTTGGAAAAGTAAAACCAAATATCATTGGTTCAAAGAAGTCCTAGATGATCTAGATGGATTAAGCTTGACAATCCAACAAATTGAACACCGGGAAGAAAAGAGGATCCTGAGAAACAAAGACATGAGACTTAGTCTAAAAACTTCTACACGCAAACAATACACCATAACGGACGAAGAATGAAACAGTTCTGGGAGAAGCAGAAGAAACATAAGGCAAATTCTTAACTAATATTCCTAAGACTTGACTGTATATAGATTGCTTATAGTGTTCCAATGTGGGCATAAAATAAATGAAAAAAAAAACCCAACTTTACGAGCCTTACAGTAGTCACATATGATGTGTAACATCTGACATAGAAGAAACCTCATGTGAAATTGTTGATACACCGGTATTTTATAATATTATTGGCACAAATATTAATCTATTGTAAACGGGAGTGTTTTACAGATATTGTAGTTTATAATACGGAACTCATTTGTTTAGATGATTTGTAGCTTCCACCAGCACTAGCCTAAATAAAGAATACGATATGGATCAACTAGATTAATAGACGCGACACCGCTCATAAACTTAAATTTCTTATAAATAGGCCAACTTGCGAGTAAATGCAATGTGCACAGCAGTAGATCATGAATGGCTTGTGCAGTTCCGTGACCTCTTGTTTCACAGAACAACATGTAATATCAAATGGATTCTGTTAAAATGAGTCTTATTGATATGATTAGCAGCAGAGTATCAAGAAGGCAGTGCGAGATCAATCAAGAAGGCAGTGCGAGAGTAGAAATATCAAGTAGGCAGTGAAGAAAAAAAGAGAGTCTTGGAACTGTTATGTATTATTAGTGTGTAAATGAAACAGATTTTTGTGTGTTGATGAATGTCCAGGAGGAATACGATCCAGCTGGCAGTGCATCTTACACACTTCCGTCCGAACCCCTTCCGTCCCATTTTTCAAAATCACTCCCACAAAAATAATCAGCAACCGAGTAGAAAGATGTTACACATCAAAAATGTACCAATGTCAGAAATATGGAAAAATAAATTTGTTTAATTTGAATAGAGGACAACATAATCAATGGAGATAAGTTAAAAAGTTAAAAATTATGCCTATCTAGGTAATAAAGAAATATGTAAATATGTATAAATCCTAGCCCTGATTATAATTAATTGGAAAGCCAGACATGCAAGAGAAAATCCATTCCATTATAACAGTATCAGTATAGCAGGTATTCACAATAACTGTCCTTGCCTTAATGCAGCATTGTCCTTAATCACTCACTTGCTGAGCTCTTCCAATGGTATTGGTAATCAATAACATATTCTGAATATTACACCCCTTCAGAGGAGTCATGAGCTTTCTCATAGCAGACCTAAGAGACAGACATAATGCACCTCACTCCTATTCACAGTTCTAAATGATAAATTTACCTACCATATCATAAAACTATCAATGGATCAAATCTTGGAATCATAGCCCAACCATGGACCTCCACCATCCCAGCTAATTCAACCCACAGTCCTCAGGAAGTGTCGGTAGCTCCAATCAAGCCCCTCTCATGCTGTCAATGCTTTCTCGCACTTTTCCAAGATTTAGACCCTATTTTTCTGGCATGGTAGTTGACTGGCAGTAGTGGTGCTGCACAAACTCCATACAAAACAAATCCTCTCTGTGTTCAAATTACATTTAAGTTTTTTTTAATTTTTATTTTTCGAATTTAATGAGGAAGGGATTTCAGCATAAGTTATTGTAATTCAGGCTCAATAAATTATATCATCGGTACATTTACACCTCCCCAATGTAATTCCTTTGAGCTGATGGTACGGTACCCAAATTTTTCCTAGAACTGAATTATGAGCTATATTATTTACTGGACAAATACCTATTTTTGTTTTTTTGTTTTTAGGCAATTCTTTTAGGAGGAGCATTAATTGCCACTTATTTCCTTGAATTCCATTTACTGAATGCATTCATAACCTATGCAAAAATTAGGTTAGGCTCATGCTTTTACTATATTAAATTTAAAAGAAAAAAGCACCTTTAAGTTATTTTTTAGAATTATGATTAAAATTGTAAGAGAGGCTGCAACAGGCTCGGTGTTTAATTGATTCATCTGTCACTTGAGTTTGCAGCTTTCTGTTTCTTATTTTATAACTTTGCTTTTTCCCTATATTATATTACTGGTACACATTAAAGGCTCCTTTATCAATAATTTACTTGTAAGATTTCCAAACCTATCATACCTCTTTTGCTATGAGAAGTTGGACTGGCTACTGGATTCAATCTGGCCTCCCAAATGCAGCTAAGGTGTTGACCTTGAGTCAGGTGCCAACTGCCAAGGTTTCAAACACAAAAACTTCACATCATGCTTCTCATGATGAGTATCAGAAGAGATAAGATGCAACTGCAGTAGTGAAAGACCATCCAGTTAGTTAACAAAATAAACAAACCAATTAATGTTAATTGAGACTAATTTAAGGCATTTCCCTTTTTTTTGTTGCCCTGAATGCAATAGCAGCAGACTGAATATTAAGTCAGATCAATGCCTGCTGTATGAAAGTTTTATAGGATCTCACTGGTATTAGATGGGCACAAAGATTTCTAGGGGTTCACTGTTAATTTAGTCTAGAGGTATTCTGTACACTTGATTAGTGTGATTTATATAAGCTTGGTCATGGCAAAAAATAAAATAAAACCTTAAATGAGCTTGTAAGATCTCTTTAGAGGGTTATGCCATATAGGATTAATCAAATTAGCAACATTCACAACACTATCATACAGTGGCACCATTTTGAAGAGGTGCTGGAGATATTAATTAGGGTTGAACACTTCACCCCCAACAAAACCCCAAGATTCTTACAGTAAATGTGAAAAAACTAGGACAAAGAAAAAAAGATAGGAAATAACTCACTCTCCCTATAAATAAATATATAAATAAATACATGAATGAATGACCGAACGAACGACTGAACGAATGAATGAATAAATAAATGTTTCTTCATGTTAAATTAATATCCACAAACACAATATGTGGTTAAGTGTAAGAGAGGGCTGAGAGCCCTAACCTTGCCACTCAAAAGACAATAAATAATAATGATAATAATAATAATTCCTTGGAAATTACACAAATAATCCTCAACATTTGGCAAACCAAAACAATTCCAGATGACTGGAAGACTGCTCTTATCCATCCACTACATAAAAAAGGCAACAAATCAGATGTAAACAACTATAGAGGGATCTCTCTCGTATCGATCAGGTACAAAATTCTATCAGCTTGTCTCTTGGAAAGGACGCGAAGACAATTGGAACCCAAATTAGCTGAATATCAAGTAGGATTCAGACCAAACAGGTCATTCCCAGAACACATTTTTAATCTCAAAACCATACTCAAAATGTGAGCCCTCAGACAAAAACCCATAGTATGTACATTTGTAGACTTCAAAAAAGCCTACGATTCGGTAGATAGGACATCGCTATTCCAAATTCTTGAAGAAAGGGGACTAGATCCTACAACCCGAGAACTCATAGAACAAACAATAACTGACACAAAGTCTAAGGTGAAATTTATGGGGATAATCTCAGAACCATTCTACATTCAAACAGGTGTGTGACAGGGTGATGGACTCTCTCCTATTCTGTTCAACGTCGTCCAGCGGAAAGCTGAGGAACTTCAGAGGCTATCTGATACTCGTGATCTGCGGAACTTCTATGCAGGGATTAAAGAGATATATGGCCCACTTTGTTCTTCATCAGGTACACTAAAAAGTGCTGACAACTCTGCCACTCTTACTGACAGCCATGATATCTTAGAGCGTTGGAAGGAACATTTCTCCATCCTTCTAAATCGTCCTTCAACAGCTGCTGAAGACTTCCTTCGTGATGTGCCGAAATATCCTGAACAACCATGGATGGCTGTACCTCCTTCTTACACGGAATTCAGTGTAGCTCTCAATCAAATGAAACCAAGAAAGGCACCTGGCCCAGATAACATCCCACTGGAACTAATTCAAGCTGGAGGTCAGTCCCTCAAAACGTGGATTTTCACTCTTATTCTCAAAATTTGGGAATTAGGAGAAGTACCTGGTGACCTAAAGAACGCCACTATCATCACAATCTTCAAGAAAGGTGGCAACTATCGCGGTATATCGCTACTATCTACTGTGGGTAAAATTCTCGCCAGAATTTTACTTAACCGCCTTCAGGTTATCTCAGAAAAGATCCTCCCCGAGTCCCAGTGTGGATTTCGATATTCCAGAAGCACAACTGACTTGATTTTCTGCGTAAGACAACTACAAGAAAAATGTAGTGAGCAACAGAATCCACTCTTCTTAGTCTTTTATGATCTGGAAAAGGCCTTTGACTCAGTTCCAAGATCTGCTATGTGGGCGGTGCTACAACTCTTTGGCTGTCCTCGACGCTTTGTTGATCTAATCCAAGCTCTCCATGATGGCATGACCGGTCAGGTTTGTCAGCAAAATAAGATCTCTGACGAATTTCCTATCACTCATGGACTGAAACAAGGCTGTGTACTTGCTCCAACACTATTTGCATTGTATTTGGCTGCAATGCTCTATAAATCGCCCACAAACATCCCAGGTGTAGATGTCAGGTACCGATTTGATGGAGGGCTCTTCAACCTAGCTCGATTTCGCTCCAAGAAGCTAACTCAGGTTACGAAGATAACCAATATGTTGTATGCAGATGATGCGGCATCGCCTACACTCACGCCAGTGGAGTTGCAACAGACTGTTAATTGCTACAAGAATGCATGTGAACGTTTTGGTCTCACCATTAATGTTCAGAAGACCAAGGTTCTGGCACAACCCTCACCAGGCACTTCCCTTCCGCACTTCAACATTTCTATCTCAGATACTCCATTGGAGCAGGTAGACCACTTCTCGTATCTGGGCAGTCTGCTATCTGTACACGGCAATTGTGGGCAGGATGTTGAGAAGAGAATCGGTGCTGCCCATGCGGCATCTGGGCAACTATCGCACCGGGTCTTCTTGAATAAAGATCTGACCGTGAAGGCGAAGCTCATGGTGTACCAAGCTGTTGTCATCTCAACATTGTTGTATGGCTGTGAAACCTGGACCCTCTATCGACATGACTTCCGAAAGCTTGAGCGCTTCCATCAACAGAAACTTCGATCCATTGTACACCTTAAGATAAAGTGGGAAGACCACATCACCAATCTTGATGTTCTTGAGAAAGCGCTTGCTAATAGTATAGAATCATCCATCATTGGTCATCAACTTAGTTGGATTGGACATGTCAATCGGATGGATGATACGAGACTACCACGCCAGGTTCTGTATGGTGAACTCACCTCCGGCACCAGACCTCATGGAGGCCCTAAGAGACGTTACAAGGACCAATTTAAGCAGAATATGAAGTTGACGGGACTCAATCCACAAACCTGGGACCATCTTGTTAAAGACCGTTCAACTTGGCGCCAGACCATCCCGGCTGCTGTAAAAATGTTTGAAGAAGAACGTCGTAGAATTGTTAAGGCCAAGCGACAAGCACGAAAGCTCCGTGCAGCACAGCCACGCCCTCCACCAACAGTTCTGTGTGATCTGTGTGGACGTTTGTTTCATGCACGCATTGGGCTGTTCAGTCACCGCAAACATGCCCACAGACCTCAAGCTTAGATTATTTTAGACTGTTTTGGAAGAAGATGTATACTCGGAAACGAGTTAAAGCCGACGACGAGACAAGGTTATGGAAGAATGGGAGAAGGAACTCAAGAAATGTGAATTTTGGAAGCCAATCCGACTGGGCTTTCCTAAAAACAACCTCTACATACCATACCTCGCATTTGCGGATGATCTGGCGATACTAACCGAGGATGAAGAGACTGCTGTCAAACAGCTCGAGATACTTAAAGAAAGTGCAGAAAAGGTGGCACTACAGATCTCGTATGAGAAAACAAAATTCTTCTGTTCAAAGACCGATATCACGAGCCTGAAAACAAAATATGGTTAAAATCGAAAGGGTACCGCACTTTAAATACCTCGGAGAATTTATCGAACCGACAGGCCTTGAAAAATCTCGCAACAAAATCGTCTCCAAAAAGTCAAAAAAGCATTAGGGTTAGTCCAAAACATCTACAACAAAAAATCTTTGTCAAAATACACAAAAGTTCGGCACTACAACGCAGTCATAGAACCAATAGTCCTTTACGCAAGCGAAACTCTGACACTTAACAGTAAACATGAACTTGAAGACATCAAAAAGGAAGAGAGGAAGATCATTAGGAAAATTTTAGGAGCAAGATATACACAAGATTGTTACAGACTACAATCAATAAAAACAACAGAAAAGTATTCAAACATCGAAATTGACATTAAGAAAAGACGAATGAAATTCTTTGGACATCTCACTAGACTACCAGAAAATCGATTGACGCAAAGGATAATTGATTATTTGACCACACTCAAGAACTTAACACCTTGGTTAGAGGAACTTCGAAAGGACCTCAAAAACGCAAACATAAGTTCACCTGACATTTTAGAAAGGGATTCCTTCAGGCACAAAGTAAAAAAATGGAAAGTTATATCAGAGCAACCACAACAAAAAACAGTACAGACCAAAGTGGTCGGAACAACGCAAACAAGCCTTCTCGGAAAGAATGAAAGTCTATTGGAACAACAAGAGGAACCAAAAGAAAACTTGATTGAGTCATTTGCTTAACGTCTTCTATGTATTGGGAGAATTCGCTTCAAATTCTTTATGTATTCTGAGTATACAGTATATCTGCCCCTGTTGTGAACAATATCAGGTGTGATATTGTATGTGATGAGGTTGTTTTCCACTTGACTCAGCCAAGAGTACAGCTTCCTTCATGGCTTTCATTGTGCAGGTCCGGGGGACTTGGAAATGTATGAGCTGGTCACCACGTAGCCCTTATCACCTTCTCTTTTGATTTGCCCATACCACTTGAGGTGTTTTTGTTCAGTGCTACTGTTTATTTTAGATATGGACCATTTGTTGACTGGGTGTCATTCAAATAGGTGGAAATCGGGTAAGCAGTTTGCATAATATGCTGATGACATGTTGTAATGACAAACTCTGTTGAAAGCTAACATATTTGATCTTGAACAGAAAGGTAAGAAATATGGTATAAATATCAGTATTTCAAAATCGAAGGTTATGTCGGTCAGGAAGAAACACAAGAAAATAGGGTGCCAGGTAGGAAGAATTAAATTGAGCTGTGTTTTCTCTCTGTACGAGAAAAATCACAAATTCACCAACATAGAGGTAGATTTAAGAATTTTACACAATGAGTAAAAACTTGACGCTTGACATCAAGGAGTCAATCCCGTACAGATTGGCAAGAAGAAAAACCCGTAAAATTTGAATAAGCACATGTGCTTGGAATGGTCACCTTTATTCTCGTTATTAAAAACTCAATGGCAAGAAGTGAGGCTACCTCCAACTAAGGGGTATGGGTGGGATGAGGAGCAGAGGGGAGTGTAGCCAAGGTCTAAATCAGGCAGTACTGGAGAGTCCATAATCATTATCGTACATCAGTTCCAGCTGTCGACGAACCTCTTCCATTGAAATATTAGAAATTATTTTTCAGTGTTGCCTAAGCAATCTAAGTACAGTAATAATAGACCCTCTTCCACTCCCTCCTGTCGAGATACTGTCTGTTCTTCCACTATCTGTAATGTCTATCTTTATCATGTCCAACAAGCATGTTCTTGGTCTCCCACCACATGTTTCTACATGCTCACTTGTGCTATTCTTGTTGGTTCAATTCTCATCACATACCTAAACCACATAAGCTGAATGTTCTAAGTCGGTCTAATAGTGATTCCTTTATCCCAGTTTCCTTTCTCACTTCATCATTTCTTTGATTTTTATATAATGGACATCAGGAACGAGATGCTTGTAAACATGATGAGCTTCTTTTATTTTGCATATTAAGGCTTTCACGGCCTGGATTATTATATAAATAATTCATGCTTTTGAGCTAATGCCGTGTGTATTTTTAATTTAAACCATACGTTTCGGAGAAACCTTGCCTCCTTTTTCTTTTATTTTGTCATTTTGGAGTCCCAAAGAAGTGTTCTTATTTGGTGGTAAAAGTGAGAACTCTTCTGTCATGGTTAAATTGTCTCGAGATAATATGTCAAGATATACAAAGTTTTCAACATTCTCCAGACGATGGTCCCCTAGTATGATGTTTGCTGGATGTCGCTCTCTGTTGACTGCCATCACGACTGTTTTGGTTTTGCTAATTTTAAGGTTGAATTCCTGGAACTTTATCTTCCATTCGTCGAGTTTGGTCTGGGCCTGTTCCTCCTTTTCTTCCCAGATGTGACATCATCTGCAAAGGCCATTGCATGGAGATTGTTCTTCATTATATCATCCATGATGGCTCTAAACAGCAGTGCATTGCCTTGAAGGATTCTAATTTTGGTCTGAAACCAGGATAAATACCCCTTACCAACTTGAACACTGCCAATGTACTGTTCATATAGCATGTATGTTTTTCTCATTAATTTTTCAAGCAGGTTCCTCTATCTCATGCACTCCTATATTTTCCCTCAAGCCACGCTGGCATATGCCTTCTCAATATCAAGGAGAACCATGAATAAATGTTTGCCCTTTTCCCTATATTTCTCCAACAACATTCAGACACTGAAAATAAGCTCTATTTGGTTTGAAGGCAAGTTCTTCCTCTTCTAACTGGCTCTAATATGGCTCACAGTTTCCACTATACTATTTTCTCGAGGATTGTAAGGCCGTGTGAAAGGAGCATTAGTGGATTCCCTGATAGTTGGTACATTTCCAGCAATTTCCATTCTTGAAAATAATGCCTTTGTTCCAATCTTCCAGTATTTTACTATCCTTCCATACTTCATTCAGCACTCTGTGTAGCCACTGTAGACCTTGGATTTTGGTTGCATTGATGATGTTTACATTCATCATCATCATCATCATCATCATCATCGAGTGTTCAGTCACAAAATGTTGGCAAACAGTTGGTTGCTGCTCTTTTCATTGTTATGCAGTTTCTCAGTCTGGTACCTTCTTGGATTTGATTGAGATGTTCACATTAAGCTCATCTATTACTATTTCCTTCCTAAATCCCTTCCCTGACCCATCCTGAAAATAAAATAAATGACCATTGGCTGCATTAATTTAAAAATCTGTTAATAAATAAAATAAAATTAAAGAAAAAAAGGCTCATCTATTCCTGATGATTTACCCTTTACTCAGGCGATAGAGGGTTCCTCAGTGAAAGTTTCAGCAGAGGTTCTACTGCTCTTTGGTCTGTCTCTGTTCTGTTGAGTAATTCATCAAAATGACTCTTTAGGACCTCTCTTATTTCCTCTTCCTTCCAAACCAAGTTTCCATTGCATACATCTATTGTATTTATGGTGTCTGTTGATTTTCTTTTGTTTTTGAAAACTCTGTACAGTAGTTTCATGTTGCCTCTGCTGTCTTCCTCTAGGTTTTGGGTGAAATTATCCCAACACCTTGCCTTCTCGTCTTCCACTATTCTATTCACTCATATCTTGGTAAACTTGTTTGAGGTCTCTGATTTTCCCCTCATTCCTTATTTGGTCTGGCTTGGCTACCTCTCGGTCTTGTTTTCAAGCTATGTTTCTTCCCCTTAATACAGTTCTCACTCAATAATTCTACCAAGTCGTCTCCTCCTCTCTTACTTTGATACTCGTCTTTCTATATACGGTAACTTGATTGCTTCCCTTACTGTACTATTCCTAAATCGGACCTATTCCTTCTCTCCAGCTCATCGATTGGTACATGTCTTTTTATGTGATCTTAATAGTTCTTCCTTTTGCAGCTTCTTGTAGCTCCCACACTATAATCTTGTGCAACTTCCTAGTTGTGGTACAGAAATATCTCACAGGTCTGCCACTAATAGCCATGATCACTATTGAAGTTCTCTCTTCATCCATATCCTGCCTTTAAGACCGGTTGCTGGCTTGTAGGAATCCAATATCGTTGCCATGGCAGGATGGGAGATTGGTCTACAGTAGACTATGAGGATCCAGAACCATTTGGCATACACACACATTAGTTTACATGGACACAGTATGGTACTTGTATACTTATTCTCAACCATCTAGTCATCCAAGGTTTTGTCTCCCCTCCTGCCATGGCCAATGCCTCTGACTATTTCATTCTTTGATCTGTAGTGTCTTTGATGTTAGGTTTACCCTAAGTCAGTGGTGGCTCAGGAGTGAATCGGATGGTGACGTACCGATATACGCAAAGAAAATTAAAAAGCAACGTGTTATATTGACAGGGCTGGCCCTGTGGTGTTGAGTTTTCTTGCAGAACATCCGCAATTTTGTTCATGTTATTTCCTAACTCCTTAATGACGATAGAATTCCTTAAATGTTCAATTGAATACTCGTGTTTCCTAAATGCAAGAGTGACATTATTTAAGCCTCCAATCCACCCTCCTGCTTTTATTACAATCAATAAACATGGTCAACAATATATTTTTTGTGTGTAACTACTACTAAACAACCACTTATGTTCATCATACCATCGTGATTTGAATTTTCTAACGAAAACTTTTGAATTGGCGTTTCTTTTTAACCGCATGATTTTTCCAATGAAAGTAATGGCTTACGCCTATCTTCGTTAAGTAAATCTCTCTTGTCTTCATCTTTCCTACGTGAAAATTGAGTTTCCAATAAACTGCACACTAAATCATTTGTAGGATTCATTATTGCTAATTGTAATTACACTTGCAAACAAATGTAAAACATATTACACACGCAACACGTCGTTATCTAGTATATGAACTGCACGTGCAGCGAGCACAGTAACTGTTGTAATACAAGATTGCTTGAAATGAGAGCAATGTGAATGAGCAATCACTGGGGAAAGACGACTCACTTGCTGGCTGAATTCGCATCACGGAACTCCTGTTCCCATGGTTACCTCTGACTTCTCTTCCCCCTCCGGCCTTATTCAATCACCAAGGCAGGGACGTTCTTGCCAGCACATTCCTGTCGCATCAGGCTAGTTTAGCAACGCAGCAGTAGATTTGCCAACATGCCTTGTCGTGTTGTTTGAAGGTCGACGTTCATGCTATAATCGGTAACATTTAATGCAGTAAAAATTATATTTAAAAATCCTATTAAATGTCAAAATATTTATTTTTAAATCATTCCTTATTTTGTAAAAAAAAAAGAGACAGTCAGTCTGAAAGACTGGACTTTATGTCATTTTAAATGCTACAAATGCTGAAAAATGCTAGAAAGGCTGGAGGCTTCTCGCTTCGCTCGAAGCCAAAGACTCTTGACATGTTAGATGATCAAGAAACAATCAGAACGCTAGAAAGTTACAAGTCAGAGGGAGCTGGAGCGAGCGGTGAAAGGAGGGAGCTGGCTGGATGACGTCATGCTCGCCGTGTCGTTGCCGTCTCGTAACTCCAGAGCTCACCAGTGAACTCAGTACACATGCACCAAGCGGTACAATGGCGTCACACACCTCAGTGTATTCTCGGTATATTTCGTGACGTCGCCATAATGTAACGACGAAGTCGACTAGATCATTTAAAATGATAAAAGCAGGTGAAGCAGCGATTCAAACGCTCCAATGGAGAACCGCTACTGCCCTAGTTGTATTTCTTTCTGTTAAAGATTTGATAGTAGTTCAATATAAAGGTTGTACTATAGCACAGAAGACTACTTATTTCAATCAGTTGCTGTCAGAGCAGCTAGAAGACACAATACACATTCAGATAAGTTTTCATTTCACATGGACTATAGCACTGTCTATTTGTGTTCATAGTTGCAGGTTTTATTCTTTTTGGTGGCTTGTCACAGAAGTATTACAGTTTTTTTTTTTTTTTTTTAAAGCATATGGCTTTTAGTGCCGGGAGTGTCCGAGGACATGTTCGGCTCGCCAGTTTTGTAGCTGCTTCGAGACGGACACCCAATGGGTGAGCTACAAGTACCGTTGGGGAGGGAAGGAGGGAAGTTTGAATGTAAGGACGAGGAGTTGGAAGGTAGCGGCTGTGGCCTATAGTTAGGGACCAACCCCGGCATTTGCCTGGAAGGAAGATGGGAAACCACAGAAGACCATCTTCAAGGTTGCCGGCGGGGGGATTCGAACCTCCTCGCCTCCCGGATGTGAGCGACTGCCATCAGTCATGCCGTAACCACCACGGCTAACTCACCCGGTAGTATTACAGTAATAGCCACAATGAGTGGCTAACAGAGTGACTTGAGGTATCAGAACATTAACATATATCAACTATTCAAGACACTCTTAGACAATTACTGCATATTAGTGTTTATATTTCGAGTTTGTGGCAGTGGTGGCTGGTAATAAGGTTGCAGTGCCCCATAACAACCGAATTTTTTTCAATAAAAACAGTAATAATGTAATATGTAATAACTAGGACTCGGATTTTTAGGTGCTAAAAATCGGGAAAATATTTATTTTTTATGTATTAAAAATACCTGAAATATGTGACAAAAAAGTAAAAATATTTAATTACAATTTAGTTTATTCAAGTGAATATAAACAATATGCAGTACTCACAAATGCAATTTATGCTATGCCTCACTGACTGCTGAAGCATTACAGTACACAATGAGATACATCTTCAGGTTGTTAATCACAAATGACCGACGATTATCGCGAAACACTTCTTTTGAAGGCGCAAAACTGTGGCAATATATTTATTGCCCTTGAGGTGTTGTGTAACATGAGATCGCTGTTCAGCCTTGATTCCTTTCCCACATGGTTGCCAGAACAGAACGCCCCCATCAGAAGTAAAATTAATTACGGTATCTTTAAATTCTGCAACAGACGATAACTTGTAGTTGTTTTTACTTTAGGCATCGTAGAACTGCCTTACACTTCAGTGTGACAGAAATGAACTGCATATGAGTGACACTGGTTCCAGGTAGCTGGGGGAGGGGGAGATCTAGCACGTGGTGCAATATGGCCATGGACAAGCAAGGAAATCCCCGCATTCCACAGTGAGTGGCACGGGGCGACAAGTTAAGAATAACACAGTTGCAAGCTGACATACGCTCTGCATGAAGATTAGATAACTCACAGGTTCTTTCCCGTTGAAGTAACACAGAACAAAAATGCAATAAACTGAAAGATCTAGCATACTGATTTAAAAAGCAGAAATTTATGTATTTATAGAAAAAATGCTTCAAGTATGTATTTACATAAAAAAATATTTATTTACCTAAAAATCCGAGCCCTAGTAATAACAATCTACCAACAATAAAAAAAACATGCTTTTACTTTTACATGCATAGGAATTCATAGTTTTGTTCTTTAATAAGTTAGGAAATCGTGTACCAGTAGTACTGTGAACTGTTTGAGAAAGCGAAGTGCACCAACAGTATAGAACACTCGCTGCATGTTCATTACTAGGCTTGAGTACTGACCTGATCTTAATAGTGGAGGGTATGGCCGAGATGATAGACCGAGTATGTCCTATTCCAACAGTTAAATCGGATGGTCGTTGCCTGCTGATTGTAACAAGGGAAGAGAGCGGCGAACGAAGCCAACTGAAATGCTCCATCTACTGCCAATACCATTGTCTCGCTATTAATTTCCCTGTAAAAGTGACACTTGAGGTTGTTCCTCGCCCTCGTGTATAGCTTAAGCTGTTTTGTTATCGTGAAGTTTTTCAAATCACGTCATCCATTTAATCCCAAGGTGAATGTGATGTTCTCTGGACTGCAGCATTCGTCACAAATGAACTACGTCAGTTTTACCGCGCACGTGCATACCGGCTTCTATGATATAAAGCAGTGTTTAACTCTAAACCCTTTTTAGTGAAAATAGTGCAACACCAGAACAATTATCCACCAGCCGTCACTGGTTTGGGGGCTTATCACTTACCGTAAATGTATCTCAACAGTAGTAACTAAACCTTCGTGGATTAGTTGCTGGAGGGCGACTGTTTGTGGGTGTCTTTGTAATTTTCAACCTTGCAACATTGAAGATATTAAATATAAGGTGCGTTCAAAAAGTAACGAGCCGGAGGCTGTAATGCGCAAACCGGTGACGACATCGGCTAATCGTGGCGTGTGTAACGAGGTGTGGTTCCGAACAGAGCGTGGAAGGTCACAGCCCGTCGCTAGAGGGCACGCATGCACGTCACGTGACGATACAAAGCGAGCAGCAACATGCATCAGTCGTCCAACCAAGACCAAGACAGTAGGCCATTCGACATGCTTCCTGGTGTGGTTGAAGACTGTGGGGCACCCATTGGGCGCACACTTTGAGCAAGTGCAGTCGTTCCTTCATGATGGTGTGCACAATTCCGACTCTCAATCCGACCACGGCGGCTATGGCGTTCACTGTCACTCGGTGGTCCTGGGTAATGAGTGCATCAACCAGCTGGACGTTCTCATCGGTAATGCAGAGGGGTGCCCCAGACCGGGTATCATTGGCTAACGACACCCGTCCTTCCCTGAAGCGCTTGTGCCACGCCTTGACCCTTGCAAGGGACATGCAGTGTTCGCCGTACTCGTGTGACATTCGGCGATGAATGTCCGTTCCCCCTACTCCTTTCGCTGTCAGTAACTGAACAACACCTCTTTGCTCTTCGTTGGACGCCTCCATGTCACTGTTTGAAATGCGACTTGCAGCGTTGGACGATTGCTGCATGCTGCTGCTCGCTTTGTATCGTCACGTAACTTGCACGCTTGCCCTCTAGCGACGGGCTGTGACCTCCCACGCTCTGGTCGGAACCACACCTCGTTACACACACCACGATTAGCCGATGTCGTCACCGGTTTGCGCATTACAGCCTCTGGCTCGTTACTTTTTGAACGCACCTTATAAATATTTTATATTTTAGAGGGCTTAATGCTTAAGCATTTCACAACAGTACTGGCCTCACTTTATTAACATTTTGTCTTACCTTGTAGGGTCACATTCGTTTGTGTTTGACATTGGTAGTGTTTTGTAGATTTATCCTTCTTTCGTGGATTTGATGATACTTGCTTGACGAGCGAAAAATGTATCCTTTTAACCCCTCCCCCTTGTAATATGTGCATTTATTATTTAATCACATGTAATCTTTATCAGGTGGTATCACATTATTCCAATTTAATTGAGGATATACAGTGTTTGTGTTCACTGACTGAAAGTTACCAGTCAATCGGGATGATGGTAAACCGTAGTGAAAGAGTCGAGATGCAAGTGAGTGCTGAGTTGCAATGTACAGTATTCTGAAAGAAATAGGTTAGTGTTGAGTAACCCCAATATTTGTTTTTTATAAAGTCATGTTTGTTATCTATGGACTTCGTAAAGGATAAATCCAAAATTTGAAGTAAATTGGACTATATTTGGTAAAGTTATAACGTCGAGCATCGAACTAGAAAGAATATGAAATCTTGTGGTACAATTTTATGTTGGAGAAAGCTTTGACTAAGTGGATTTATTAATGTCACAAGTTAGCAGGCAATAGCGGCATTTCGAGCAGGAGTCTAAGCTTTGATATTGTCGGCAAAGGGGGACAACAACAGAACAAGATTTTTTTTATGTAGCAGCGTTGGATCGAGGACTACAGGTGCACAGGTAAGGGGGGAGGAAGTTAGCGCGTGGTAGGCTCGGTGTCCAATGTCACAACTAACCGAGCCAGGGAGAAGAAAGGGAAGTCACGTGATCCAAAGCGATAATTGGATTTACCAAGGATATAATTGTTAATATAATCACTATGGAATAGTAATTCATATCAAGAAGTACCAGGTTCGATTGAGAAAATTATTCTGCATTTTTCCATGTTTTTAAAATTCATTCGGTTGATTTGAGCTGGAATATCGAGCTCCAAATCTAATCGAGGACTCCATTGGAAATTGAGGGTAGATTATTCCATTTTGAAATGTCTTGAGACAAAGACGTGTTTCTGATCACGCTAAATTCGAGGGCGCGACAAGTGAAACTTTGACCGAGAGGGAACGCGACATTCTGGCTAAGTATTTTGGGAGCCAATGAAGCAATTATACGGTACTACTGAACATTATATAATAAAAGTGCAAGTCTAGTTGACGACTTCATAAACAATTCTACGAGTCATTGTCCTGGAATATTAAACATTTTGTCTACGAAAGTGAAGCTATTCTATGAAGTATTTCAACAATTCAGCAGTATTATAAAAGTACTCTACAATTTTGAAATTTCAACTATAAAAACATTATCTACGAAATATAACTTCAACGGAGCTTGGAAACATTATTCTTCGATACCAGGCAATCCAATAATTAACTACGATGGTCTACTACATATCATATTGTAGGCAATTGCAAAATCTACGATTCTACATAAACATTTATTTTTGTAATTAATAAGGAGCTTCAAAATTACAAGTTGAGGGGGACAATTTCACAACTGATTGAGATTGTGTTTATGATGCACTAAAACACCATGCCTTGGGAAGCTGAATAGTTGAGCATCACAAGAATGGAAGGAGTGACTTAGCTTTTTCAAAATTCACTCAACTACGAGAGATCTTCGAGTATCGCCGATGGAGAACCTTGACGAAAGTTGCTGTTTTGAGAGAAGCAGTCGACAATCCAGGACTGAACGAGACACCAGTTCGAGGCAAGGCAGTTCCAGATTGAGAGGGGGTGATGGAGACATTCATCCAATTGCTGTTTCGAGAACCAGGACCAGGCGAATGCTGAGAATGTCACATCAAGGTGGGAGCTGATGGTACGAGTATCATATCCGTCTGGATATGAGGAGCTTATATTATCATCTATGCAGCAAAGGTAGAATATATTTAAATCACTCATGTAGATATTTGGAGCATGTAAAGATTTCAAAGTTGACCATATTAGTTAGTTTTTCCGTCTTTTGAGAGAGTCAGTTAAGAGTAAATTCATTTTGTTGTTTGATGAGGATTTTTCTGCGTTTTTGCATATTTTCGAATTTTAATTCCTGTTGGAGATTTTTATATTTTGTTTTTGGAGATCTACGATCTTGGTATTGTTGGATTTTGATAGTTTCTTATTCTCATACTCCTCGAATATGTCGAAAGCACTTTATTGTAATACGACATTGAGAAATGGCATATCTACAAATACTTAGAGATATTTTATTGCTACTTGCAAATGCCATTAGCCTATATTGGACAGAAAAAAAATTGGAATTGAGGAAAGTTTATGTAGATGTGAGATTTTGAATACAGTTATTAGAATTGAAGACAAGACTTGATATATTTTGGAAGTGAGATAGGTTCTATTAGCTAGGATTTATTAGGATGATTATCCTACTTTGGAAGTTTATTCTCAGATCGATTCGAAGATATATTTCAGTCTCTTTTTAATGATCTTAAAGCATTCTTGATGACGATGTAATGAAGCTTTGATAGCTAGAGGCTATATTTGTCATTTTATATGACCATGCTACTTTCGATCCCTGACAATGTTGTTTTTGAGAACTCATTTGTCGTGTAAAACATTGTTATTATTAAAACTCAGCAATTCTTCTAGGTTTGTGCCGTGTCTTGTGTGGGGTTTCGCCTAGGACACCAAGCTGGCTCATCGGCGGGCTCTTGGTGTCCCCGCCCTGACCCCCACAGGAGTATCGAACTGCGCGATACCTCCCGGCCGTGAAAGCCAATATACCATCTTTTTGGAAGCCTTCATAGGTAGGTTGAGGCTGTTTGAGCTTTTGGTTCTCGCAGTCAAGGAGTGCAGTTGCACTCTATATAAAGGGAGGTATCGCGCAGTTCGATACTCCTGTGGGGGTCCGGGCGGGGACACCAAGAGCCCGCCGATGAGCCAGCTTGGTGTCCTAGGCGAAATCCCACACAAGACACGGCACAAACCTAGAAGAATTGCTGAGTTTTAATTAACCGGCCGTGAAAGCCAATATACCATCTTATTGTTATTATTGTTTAACAATTTAAGAATGACCAGAATGAAGAGAGACACTCGTATCTTATCGCAGTAATCCATATGGAGCTGTAGATCATTATCATTACATGAAAATATATTGTTGTTCGGAGCTGAATATTTAAACTAACAAGCTGTGGAAGTAAATGGTTTTTGAAAGTCAACAATATTATATTCAGTGAAGGTTTTATGGCACAATGATTTTATATAATTGTGAAGATTTATTCCACAAGTGGAGAGTATTCTGTCCAGTATTTGTAACAGGTACCGTATTTCCGCTAAGATGTGCGAGGGTATGTACCGTTATTGTTGTAAGAAGCGTTATGTGAGGATTTATGCCACATTAATTAAAGTAACAAAGCCATTATTGGAAGGTTAAAGTCATATATTTTGTGAAAACAGCTGTTTATTTATGAAAGACCGATAAGGAATGTATAGAAGTGTATTGTGATGATTTATAATTTTCTTAAGAAATTCTTCTTCTTCTTCTTCTTTCTATCCATATTATGACAAAGTACAATTTCTGAGCTTAACCACTTGAGAATCAAGTCAGGATTGACGATTTATAGGCCTACCAATGTTATAGAAAATGGTAGTGATATTGATGTAATTGAGTGATGTGATGTTAGTGCGATATGAAAGAAACGTATTCTCAGTCGAGATTAAATTGGGCATTCTTCGAATGCAAGCATATTGCTGTAAATAGTCCAATTTTTGTATATATTTAGTAGGAATTAAACATATTTTAATAGGTTATTTTATTTCATCATGTTTAGATTTAGGAGCACATTTAGATAAGACTGTTACGATTAAAAATGTATATATTAAAAGTTATTATTGTCATTTAATAGAAGTACTATTTTTATTTTTGCCATTCTTCGAAAACCATATTTTAGGTATTTTATTTTATTTTGAGTAATCCTAACAGTCGTTCTAGCCTCCGTGGCTTAGGCGGCAGCATGCCGGCCTCTCACCGCTGGGTCCGTGGTTCAAATCCCGGTCACTCCATGTGAGATCTGTGCTGGACAGAACGGAGGCAGACAGGTTTTTCTCCGGGTACTCCGGTTTTCCCTGTCAAAATTTCATTCCAGCAACACTCTCCACATCATTTCATTTCATCGGTCATTCATTTAATCATTGCCCCAGAGGAGTGCGTCAGGCCTCGGCAGCCGGCACAGTTCATATCCTCGCCGCTAGATGGGGGCTTCATTCATTCCATTCCTGACCCGGTCGGAGACTGGAAGCAGGCTGTGGATTTTTTCTAACAGTCGTTCAATATTTTGATAGTAAATCTGAGTATAGTGAAGGTCAGCGACCTCAAGTTTAATTATTTCAGTTAGATTTTTTTGATGTGTAATCCATATGGAGCTGTATATCATTATCATTACATGAAAATATATTGTTATTTGGAGCTGAATATTTAAACTAACAAGCTGTGGAAGCAAATGGTTTTTGAAAGTCAACGATATTATATTCAGTGAAGTTTTTATGGCCACTCGGTTGCTGGATATTTTTTGTGGGAGTGATTTTGGAAAAGGGACGGAAATGTGTAAGAGGAAACATCGCATACGGTTTACTTCAAGATTTGGAGGCCCCATTAAAGTATTCCTAAAATGAATCATCTTCAAGTTGTCGTTCTTTGGTGTGAAAATATTCATTATATCATATTTGCTGAAAACAATTATGATTTATTAATTAAATCTTCATACTTTTACAAGTAGTTATTTCAATGACCAACAGAGTTCACAGTTAACAAGGGATTCGCGCTCCCGGCAAAACTAATAGGTAATCGGCTTTTTAATATCTTGCGAACCAATAATGCTAGGGACTTGTATGAGGTGTCCTAGGACTCGGGGTGCCACTCCCCCCCGTTTTCCTATAGCCCCCTTAATTTAACCAAAGGACCCAAAACTAATAGGTAATCGGCTTTTTAATATCTTGCAAACAAATAATGCTAGGGACTTGTATGAGGTGTCCTAGGAGTCGGGGTGACGCCCCCGTTTTTCTATCCCCCTCTTAATTTAACCAAAGGCCCCAAAACTAAAGGGTCATCGGCTTTTTAATATTTCGCGAACCAATAATGCTGTTTGAGGTGTTGTAGGACCTGGGGTGACGCCCTTTTTTGCATGATTTTGTGATTTGCAGAGATGGGTAAATCCAGAGCAGAATATATGTGAAATTATCGACAAAAAAAACCGTGAGAAAAATAGAAAGACTGAAGGAGTACAGCCGGAAAAAAAATGACTTCACATATATTTCATATTTTCATAGTTGGATAACATGTCAGATGTTACACATCATATGCGACTACTGTAAGGCTCGTAATTTTCCCCCCCCACACATTTCTAGTTACGATTTCTAGGAGAGTTGGTTGGTTCCTCAGCTTAGGGGCTGCGACAACGCGGTCATGTAGCTCCGTGTATTTTGGGTGTGTGTAGAATCTGTCTGATAACCGGTGTTAATTGTGATGACTGTATTAATGTGTGTTATCTGTTTTCAATTCAAGTAAGGACTGCAGACATTGAATTTTTTCAAGTAGTTCCTACTTTTGCCGCCAAACGCCACTGTCAACGACTACTAGTTCAGAACTTGGTTACCAGATGCCACCGCAGTCGGCTCCTGGCGACGAACGTCGGAACCTAAGAGCGTTTGTCAAATATTTAACCTATAATTTAGCAAACAGAAACCGACAGTAGTGGCTACGCTGGCTAAAGCTCAGCATTAGGTCATGGGGCCAAGCTCTCTGCTGACTCGGTAGACGCGTGGGTTCGCCGTCCTTGAAATGGTTTTCCGTGGTTTCCCATTTTCAACACCAGGCAAATGCTGGGACGGTACCTTCTGACAGGCCACGGCCGCTTCCTTCCACATCCTTGCCCAGTTTCATTCACCATCATTCATTTCATCTCTCATTAACTCCTCTCATGAGGTTGGCGTCAGGAAGGGCATCCGGCCGTAAAAATCATCGCCACAAAGACTTCCATCACATCTCATCCCCGACCCCGTCGGAAAACGGGAATAATAAGGGGTAGACATACAATTTAGCAAACAAAAGTTTGGTGCTTTTCAGTCGGTCAACACGAATGTACCCAAAAGAGTTGGGTAATACCCTAATCCTGAAAAAATTACATGAAACTTTTGTTTACTAAGGCAACACTGAAAAATGGCTTCAAACCCTCTAATGCTATAATTTAGCTTCACACAGTGTAACGTGTTTTTCGAGGGGTTTTATGCAACTGGCATAAGTCAGTAGGAAGCCATTCTATATTTATTTACGCGGCAAATTGTTCAGCCAAGAGAAATTTTCATGTTAATTTATTATTATTATTATTCATTTATTATAATTATTATTTAGGTATTTTAGGAGCATTTTATAAAAATTATTAGCATTCAGATAGGTTTTCTATGTCTTAGAAAACGCTATCCAGCAAATTATTACGAACGACAATATCATAGAAAATTAAGTGATTACGGAATTTTACGTAGTTTTGTCAGTTAGGGTATTTGAGAGACATGACTCACTGGGATTTCAAGTACACGCTTAATCTTGTCGAGAAGCATGACGCAATCTTGGGTCGCAAGGTCTAGAAAAGGCGAATTGTTGGAACGGAAATCGACTTCTCCCTCTCGCGCGCCGAGTGTAATGAGGCAGAGGAGGGGAACTGGCGGCGTGCTCATCCAATCAGGGAGGACGACGTAAGCTAGATGTCGGTACCATGGTGGGGGAGCCAACGTGTGCATATAACGTTCGACGCGCCGTGAAACGTGGACTATCTGTGAAATACTTGCGGAGTATGGTTATACGCGGGGGACGCTCCGATGTTCCGTGGAACGGACAATCTGTGTAGAACTTGCAGAGTACGGTCGCAAGTGCGTGTCGCTCCGATGTTCAGTGGAGTTAGCGACGAACTTTTGTAAAACTTGGTTGTACGAGTGTTTGGGTCCGAGGTACGGACCATAGAATTATCTAATCTACCAGAATATCATCAAATTCCGACGGAGATGACGACGTCCAGGAGACTGTGGGAAGCTCACAGCATCAGCAAGTACGAGGGAAATGCCTTGGCAATTTCCAATGGTAAGCGCAAATGACGCAGAAATACGCAATCTCTCATTTTTCTTTGTTTTACATTTCATATTTCAGTAACTTCATAGCTTGGAAATAAGAGTAAAATCAATTTATCAGACTCCGTTTTCACGTAATTTTCTATCGGTAATATTCAAATCACAACGCTCCAATTTAAATTTTGTACTTATTATTATTATTATTAATTTGGCTATACTTGTTTTATATAATACATTCATTTCTTTTACAATGCAATCTTTGCTTTCAGTAGGTAGCATTAGATATAGACCAATTCCTTCTCCTGATACAATTGTTTGTTGGGTTAATGATCAAATCATACCACGATCTGAGTGAATAGAGTCTTGAATGTGTTCTGCCAGAGCTAGACGTTGTTAAATACAAATTTAGATTTCAACATTGCATTGAGGTCTTGGCGCCCATTAAAACAACATAGCTTAGGCAAAGGTAAACAGTTACATTTATCACCCAACAGTGTGGGCTAGCAAAACTGCTACATTTGTCGCTCAACGTGAGGGCGAAAGAAACCATTACATTTGTCGCTACCAACATGGGGCACTAATTAATAACCGTTTCATTTGGCGCCGACAACTTGGGGCTGAAAACCTAATAACATTTGTGGAAGGAGAAGGGTATATATTTCTGTGCCTGTATTTTGGGGGTTATTTGTCTTTATCAGTGTATATCATTATGGGGGATGAGAAAGAAAGACAGATGAGGTTACGTAGTGGTCATCAACTGGAGAGTGATGATACGAGCAGTATGTCAAGTGATGGTAGTACCGGGGTAGCGGAGGTAAATCCCGATACTGGAACAGGGAGTGTAGGCGGCCAACCAGAATTAAAAACTTTACTTCTCGAGTTCATGTATCAGAACAAAGTTAGTAGTGATGCCTTAAATGCAAAATTGGAACAGAATAATGCAAAATTAGAACAGAATAATGCAAAATTAGAACAAAACAGTAGGGAAAATAAAGAAAGTACAGAAGCTTTAAATTGCAAAATTAGAACAAAACAGTAGGGAAAATAAAGAAAGTACAGAAGCTTTAAATAAAAAATTAGAACAGAATAATGCAAAATTAGATAAGAACAACAAGGAAATTAGTGTGAAAATGGAGCAGATTAGAGGAGAAATCAGAGGAGTAATGGAAGAGAAGGTTAAAGAGATCATTGCAGATGTAGACAAGAAATTAGGAATAGTACAGGAGGAGTTAGAAATTAGAATCAGTACACAGGCTGAAAATTTAAAAGAACTAGTGCAACTGGAAACACAGCAGGTCAAAAATCAATTGGGGGGAGAAATTGACAAAATTCAGGTAGCAACTAAAGAGGTTAAGGAACAGCTGGGGGGTAGAATTGAGAAAGTCCACTCGCAAATAGTTGCAGAAGTAAATGATTTAAGAGAGAGTAATAGAGAGAGCATTAGCAAGATTGAGGAGAAACAAGCAAAGCTATATGATAAAGTAGAAGAATCAGAAGGAAACATTAAATTAACAGTAAACAGTATTGAGAGGAAGGCTGAGGAGAAAATCGCAGAATTAGAATTAAAATTAAAAGCTAGGATCAGGCAAGAAAATAGTCAGAATAGGCCAGTTTTTGTGAATAGCACACACAGGTAGGTAGAACTGGGTAAGTTCAGCAATCGACAGGGGTGCCCAATGGAGTTCATGAACACTATAGAAAATAAATTCGGGGAGAGGTTGGAAAATGGTAGTATTGAGTGGTGCCAGGTAGTTGAAATTTTAGAACAAGTGTTTGTGGGGGAAACGAGGAATTGGTTTGCTGTCTACAGAGACAAGTTTACTGATATTAATGATTTTAAAATGAAATTCTGTGAAAAGTTCTGGAATGAGGTTATTCAGTCGCAGCATCGTGAGGGAGTAGTGTGTGGTAAATATAACCCTAAAGGAAGCTCCACCATGACCGAATACTTTTTAGGGCAGGTATTAGTGTGTAAATATCTGGATGGCTTGAAGGAGGAAAGTGATGTGGTAAGGTTGCTACTTAGGCACTTTCCCTATAGGATCAAGGAGGCTGCTTGTATCCAGAATGTAAAGACTATATCATAAGTAGAAAATTTGTTAAGCACATTTGATGCACTAGGGAGAGGGGGTTATGAGGACAATTTCAATCGGAACCAGGGTAATAATAATAATAGACCTAATGAAGCCAGGCATCAAGAAGTTCAAGGGAACGGTGGCGAAGGGGCCAACGCTCAAAATAGAAATAATAATTATCAGCTAAATCAGAACAGAGGAAATGACTATGGTAATCAGTATCAAGGGAGGAATAATGATTTCAGGGGAAATCAAGGGAGGAACAATGATTACAGGGGAAATCAAGGGAGAAACAATGATTTCAGGGGAAATCAAGGGAGAAATTATAATGACAATAATTACAACCAGAATAGGGGTCAAGGAAGAGGACAGCCTAGTGGTAGTAATATACAGCCAAACAATGACAACACAGCCCAGAACAACCAGACCAGTTTAGTAGTTAGTAGTACTACGGCCAGCTGTAGCGGTTCTTTAAACGTGAACCAGGCTGCGAAGTAAGGTCAGAATCTCAGTCTGTAGCATGCCCTGTCCATACAATTATACAGGAACCCTATGACCTAAATGTGAGAAATGAATTATTACATGAACTAAATGATGAAGGTATTATTCAGGAAGTGGTTAGTAAGAGCCCCATAGTTAAATTTAACGTGTCCGAGGCGTACACAGATGTTTTAATTGATAGTGGTTGTATGAAGAGTTGCATAAGTAGTGCATTTTATGATAAAATGAAAGGAACTGGAGTAAATTTTGAGGAGATGCCAATTAAAAGCACTTTTGTTATCACAGCTGTTGGGAAGAGGTCTAAAGTAATTTCTAAGCAAGTTTTAGTAGACATTAAAATTAATAATCATGTAGAGAAGCAGATTTGCCTTGTAATTCCAAATTTAGTATTCAGTGTTATCTTGGGTTCGGAGTGGCTAAGTAGAGTGTCTGGTAACTTATGTTATGATGTAGGGAGTTTGAAATTTAAATGGGGAGATTCTGAAGTAGAAGTAGCGTTCAATGACCATATTCAGAGAAGTAGTATTGTAGGTGTGATTTGTACTTTAAATGAGATATCGCCAGCCGTAGAGCGGGGTTCTCCATGTTTTGTGGGCAGTGTGATTACGAACGGAAGTCTAGAGGACTCGTTACGTGAGGCTGCATTTCAGGGAAATATAGAGGATGAACAGTGTGTTCGGCTCTATGATGTGTTATGGTGTAATAGGAGAGTGTTTGAGGATCGCATTGGTATGGCCAATTGCTATACCCATTCATTGAACGTTATTGATAGGTCAGTATTCACAGGACATAGATATCCTGTACCTTTCGCTTATCAGAGTGCAGTTGAGGCACAAATTAATCAGATGCTTGAAGATGGGATTATTGAGCACTCTAACAGTCCGTATGTTAATTCTTTGATAACGGTACCCAAGACCGACGGCACTGTTCGTATTTGTTTAGACGCTCGTTTGGTTAACAGTAGAATTAGTTCAGATCAGCTGAAATCTATGTCAATAGAAGAATTAATGCAAACATTTGAGTGGAAGAAGTATTTCACTTGTGTAGATTTGAGTTCCAGTTTTTGGCAAGTGCCACTTATGTACGAAGATAGACCATTTACAGCTTTTAGTCATAAATATAACCTTTATCAATTTTGTAGAACACCTTATGGGTTAAAGAGTAGTTCAGCAGCTTTAATTAGGGCTTTAAACATCGCATTAGGGGATGACACAGGAGAGTTTGTAACCATTTACATAGATGATATGGTAATTAGTTCACGCTGTTTTGAGGAGCATCTACGTCATTTAAATATAGTTTTTCAGAAGTTAGATCAGGCAGGGTTCACTTTGAAGCTGTCTAAGTCGTCATTCTGTCAGTCAGAAGTGACATTTTTAGGTCATAGAGTGTCGAGTAGAGGTGTAACACCAGAAGAAAGTAGGGTTAATAAGATACTTAACGCAGAGGTGCCACAGAATGTTAAACAGTTAAAAACTTACCTGGGAATTTGCAACTTTTTCAGGAGGTTCGTTCTTAAATACTCAGGGTTGGTAGAACCATTCAGGGAATTGCTTAAAAGTGGGACTCGGTGGAGATGGGAGTCCAAGCATGATCAGGCTTTTAGAGCGCTGAAGGAAGGTTTTGAGAAAGCTGTAGTGCTGAAATATCCGTTAAAAGATAAGGAATATGTGGTTATGACAGATGCTTCACATATAGGCATTGCTGGAGTATTATGTCAGAAAGATGATGAGGGTAATCTGTGCATTGTATCTTTAGCCTCGCGAGGACTGACAGCAGCGGAGAAAAGATACACGATTACTGAGTTAGAGCTTTTAGGTATTGTTTTCAGTTTAGGAAAATTTAGAATGTATTTAGTAGGGGGGAAATTTGAGATCCACACAGATCACCATGCATTACTGTATATGAGGACTTGTAAACTCAGTTCTAACAGAGTTAGTAGGTGGATTCTTGCTCTGCAGGAATACGAATTCACAGTAAAATATATTAAAGGTAAAGATAACATTCTTGCAGACATGCTATCGAGGGACACTAATTTATGTAGGGATTATCCTGTGGTTAAAGCAGAGGATGGTATTTTAATATGTGCATGTGTGGACAGTAGCAACAGGGCATCGTTACAGACACTGAGAAATATGCTAGGTACAGCAACGTGATGACGTTCATTTAAGGGAGCCACTTGCAAGGCTGGAGGCAGGTGACGCAGAAACATTTATAGTTTCCAAACGTATTGGCAAAACAGCATATGTGCTGGAGAATAGTGAGGGAAACAGATTATACGGGACGTATAATATACATAGTCTACGAAAATATGTGTCATAAAGTGTGTTTAGCTGGCGAGCCAGCCTATCAAATGAGTAAGTGTGGTATTTGGTGCGTGGGAGGATCTGGTCTTAAGGCACGCGTATCAGAAGTCACACAGGGGGGTAGTATGTAAGTAAATGAGAGTTTTTAAGGTACAGGGAAATATGACGGGATTGTCGGATGCTGTTGAGCACTAAATTGTCTCGATGCACCAAGGCCATTTTGGCAGCGCTGATGGGTTCCCATTTATCTCCAAGAGATGGGGGAGCGCTTGTATAGGGCTTGTTAGCTTAAGGCGTCCACGAGATTAAAGATGGGCCATCAGAATGCGAGACAGACCTTCATGAAACTCATACATATCAGCACACGTGATTTCTGTTTACGGCCTCGCCATGTAAGATTTGTTAGTGTGTAATTTAAGATAATTTGTACAATGGTATTATTTGTGTGAGGAGAAATGGACAGTGTTGAGAACTAGTATTAAGTAGAATATGGTTAACGGGAACTTAACAAGACAGGGCGATTACGGCACAGAAATATTTGGTGTTATATGTAATGCGCATTTACTGTTTTTTTTTCAGAAGTCAATATTAATTTAATCTACTTTAAAGAGAGATTAAGTATTATGGTCACGAGGCGCTGCCACAATAGTGTGATCGTGTGCTCAGTGATAAGTGGAATTAAATGTCACCATAAGGAGGGGACCTCCAGTGAAATTAGGAAGTTCTATGGTGATATAAATATATCAGAACACCTTCAATGCGTGTGATATGACATCATAAATACATAGTGCTCACACATTAATTATGTCTATTTCTCCAACATAGAGAAATTTGAGAGGCGGAAATATCCGTGGAACACTATTCCATATGTAAAACATTGGACTGGTTGCAAAGTGCAATCCATAGTGACAACAAACTTTGACGCAAAGTGCGTGAAGAAAAATAATGAGTGTATATATCTGTAATTTAGGGTGATTTCATTTATGTAATATGTATTTTGGATGGGGATTATTAACGTGTCTGGGATAATCGGATAATGGACCGTCGTCACGGTAAATCATCCGATGATCCGAGGCGAATATGTAACGTGTTTTTCGAGGGGTTTTATGCAACTGGCATAAGTCAGTAGGAAGCCATTCTATATTTATTTACGCGGCAAATTGTTCAGCCAAGAGAAATTTTCATGTTAATTTATTATTATTATTATTAATTTATTATAATTATTATTTAGGTATTTTAGGAGCATTTTATAAAAATTATTAGCATTCAGATAGGTTTTCTATGTCTTAGAAAACGCTATCCAGCAAATTATTACGAACGACAATATCATAGAAAATTAAGTGATTACGGAATTTTACGGAGTTTTGTCAGTTAGGGTATTTGAGAGACATGACTCACTGGGATTTCAAGTACACGCTTAACCTTGTCGAGAAGCATGACGCAATCTTGGGTCGCAAGGTCTAGAAAAGGCGAATTGTTGGAACGGAAATCGACTTCTCCCTCTCGCGCGCCGAGTGTAATGAGGCAGAGGAGGGGAACTGGCGGCGTGCTCATCCAATCAGGGAGGACGACGTAAGCTAGATGTCGGTACCATGGTGGGGGAGCCAACGTGTGCATATAACGTTCGACGCGCCGTGAAACGTGGACTATCTGTGAAATACTTGCGGAGTATGGTTATACGCGGGGGACGCTCCGATGTTCCGTGGAACGGACAATCTGTGTAGAACTTGCAGAGTACGGTCGCAAGTGCGTGTCGCTCCGATGTTCAGTGGAGTTAGCGACGAACTTTTGTAAAACTTGGTTGTACGAGTGTTTGGGTCCGAGGTACGGACCATAGAATTATCTAATCTACCAGAATATCATCAAATTCCGACGGAGATGACGACGTCCAGGAGACTGTGGGAAGCTCACAGCATCAGCAAGTACGAGGGAAATGCCTTGGCAATTTCCAATGGTAAGCGCAAATGACGCAGAAATACGCAATCTCTCATTTTTCTTTGTTTTACATTTCATATTTCAGTAACTTCATAGCTTGGAAATAAGAGTAAAATCAATTTATCAGACTCCGTTTTCACGTAATTTTCTATCGGTAATATTCAAATCACAACGCTCCAATTTAAATTTTGTACTTATTATTATTATTAATTTGGCTATACTTGTTTTATATAATAAATTCATTTCTTTTACAATGCAATCTTTGCTTTCAGTAGGTAGCATTAGATATAGACCAATTCCTTCTCCTGATACAATTGTTTGTTGGGTTAATGATCAAATCATACCACGATCTGAGTGAATAGAGTCTTGAATGTGTTCTGCCAGAGCTAGACGTTGTTAAATACAAATTTAGATTTCAACATTGCATTGAGGTCTTGGCGCCCATTAAAACAACATAGCTTAGGCAAAGGTAAACAGTTACATTTATCACCCAACAGTGTGGGCTAGCAAAACTGCTACATTTGTCGCTCAACGTGAGGGCGAAAGAAACCATTACATTTGTCGCTACCAACATGGGGCACTAATTAATTACCGTTTCAACAGGTGTAATTAGTGGAGGGTTCTATGACATGCGACCGCCAGCTTTACTTTCCCTCCGAAGAAAGGCATACTGAGGGATAAAAAAAAAGGTAACCACTGGCACTATACAGCCCATGACGGGCTAAGGCCGACCAAGCGACCGCTGCCCAGCCATTTGGCCTACAGATATTGGGGTGACGCGTGATCAGCGCGTCGGATCCCCTCGGCCATTAATCTTGGTATTCGTGATCGGGGCGCTGTCTCACTGTCAGACAGCTACTCAATTGTCCTCACGAGGCTGAGTGCACCCCGTTCCAACCCTCACGTCCGTTTTTTAAAATCCCTGACGGAGCCGGGGATCGAACCCGGGGCCTCCGGGTGAGAGGCAGGCGCGCTACCCCAACACCACGGGGCCGGCAGGGATTTTTAACGCTCTTAAAAAATCCGACGACTTCGGCCGGGTTTGAACCCCCTATCTTGGGCATAGAAGCTCAGCATGCTACCAACTACGCCACCAAAGCCGCTTGTCTAGGAGTGTATTTTATAATTGTAGCGTTATCTTTTTGAATAAACTTACGAGCGCGTTTTGTTTTGCTCGTTTTTTTTTGTTTTTTTTTTTAGAAATTCCATCTTATATTTTCCGTAGTTAGCTAGGCGATGTGCTATGGATATTAGGTGCCTATGTATTCATTCCACCCATAGCTAACCCGAGATTCAGGAATCTCAATTTCTAACAGAAATTAGGTTTGTTTTGTAGGAAAATCCATAGTACACCATTACTTACCATCTTCATTGTATGATTACCCCTTATTATTATTCCCGTTTTTCCAACGGGGTCGGGGATGAGATGCGATGGAAGTCTTTGTGGCGATGGTTTTTACGGCCGGATGCCCTTCCTGACGCCAACCTCATGAGAGGAGTTAATGAGAGATGAAAATGAATGATGGTGAATGAGACTGGGCAAGGATGTGGAAGGAAGCGGCCGTGGCCTGTCAGAAGGTACCGTCCCAGCATTTGCCTGGTGTTGAAAATGGGAAACCACGGAAAACCATTTCAAGGACGGCCGACGGTGGGGCTCGAACCCACGCGTCTACCGAGTCAGTAGAGAGCTTGGCCCCATGATTTAATGCTGTGCTTTAGCCAGCGTAGCCACTACTGTCGGTCACTTACCATCTTCATTAAATGACCTAAATAAGCTACTTGTCAGCGTAAGACTGCGGTTACTTAGTCGGGGACCTCAGTGTTTCTACAATCCTTCTTCCATCCTTGGATTGACAAGTACCGAACAAGCTCGGGCTTATTTCCGGGTACAGTGTATAGATGAAACTCTCTCTACATTGCTCCGTATTTTGATTGATTTTTGACTTATGGAAGTTCTTGTAAAGGTAGTTAGTTAGTTATTGTTGTTTTAAGGGGCGGAACTACGAGGTCATCTGTAAAGGTAACCAGACGATTATTTGAGAGAATGTTTTGAATAATCAATAGTGAAATTTTGTAATTCTGTTTTAGCAAGAAACTGAACTTTTTATTCTCCACCTTAAAAGCGAGTTCAGCTTCTTGACGAATAATTATTGACAGAGAAATTATTTCTTTAACGATTAGTGTTTTTCATGAGAGAGAAAATCATTTGATTTAGTAGTAGAAATTATTGTCGCCTCCGTAGCGTAGCGGTCAGCATGGTTAACTGCCGCCCCGGAGGTCCTGGGTTCGATTCCCGGCTCTGCCACGAAATTTGAAAAGTGGTATGAGGACTGGAACGGGATCTACTCAGCCTCGGGTGTTCCAAATGAGTAGAGGGGGTTCGATTCCCTCCTCAGCCATCCTCGAAGTGGTTTTACGTGGTTTCCCACTTCGTCTTCGAGCAAATACCGGGATGGTACCTTCTTCAAGGCCACGGCCGCTTCCTTCCCTCTTCCTTGCCTATCCATCCTGACCATCCATTACCTTCCCTCATGAGGCCCCTGTTCGCTTTGCAGGTGAGGCCGCCTGGGCGAGGTGCCAATCACACGTGGCCAGTTGTATCCACTCCGATTAGATGTTCCCAGCTCTAGGACACTGCCCGTAGAGGCGGTAGTGGTGAGTTCCCTCGCTGAGTCCGTGGGTTCCACCAACCTGGAGGGTAAACGACTAAGAAAAGAGAGAAGAAGAAAGTAGAAATTTTATTTATTTATTTCTTTTAATTATAATTAGAAAGTCTTAATCTAGTAACTTTTTATTGAGGAAACCTTGCAAAATAAATCTCTGGGAGGTGCCGAAACACCATTCCGGCTTGTCCCAGCCGAAATTTAGCACTGGGTGGTGGTACTCATAATGAAGAAAAGGCTGTCAGAAATGAACACGTTAGATGAGGCTGTTCATATGAGCTGACACAGACGGTGGGGTCATGTGATGAGAATGGGGGAGGAGATATTACTAAAGTGGTTAATGAGCTCTGCTATAGGGAATAAGAGAAGCAGAGGTAGGCCTAGGAGGTGATGGACAGTTTCAGTGTTCAACGTTTTCAAGGCGAGATGTGTAGAAGCAGAGAAGGTGCAGTGTTAACTGCTAATAGGGGACTTGTTAGCAAACAGAGGCTTGCAGATTAAGATGGACGCTGAAATGATGATGATGATGATAATTGTTGTTTAAGGGGCCTAACATCTAGGTTATCGGCCCCTAATGGTCTGGGTGATAGCGAAAATGTCAATGAAGTGGAAACCAGAACGAAAATTAAGAGAGAAGGAAAATACTTACAAAAAGGAACTCAGATTGAAACTACTCACAAAATGGAGAGCGATAATACTTACAAAAGGGAATTTAGAACGAAAATGCTCACAAAAGGAATCGATTGAAAAATACACACAAAATGTAGGTTAAGTTCAAAATACGTACAAAATGCAATGTACAGTCGAAATACTTACAAAATGCAAGTGAAATTCAAAATACTTACAAAATGCAAATGAGATTGAAACTACGTACGAAATGCAATTGAAGTTCAAAATACTTACAAAATGTAATTGAAATTGAAAATACACAATGCAATTTGGTTTGAAAAATGCACATTTCAGATTCCAATTAATCACAAAGTGCAATTGATATTCAAAATACTTACAAAATGCAATTGAAATTGAAAATGCTTACAAAATGTATGGTAGATTCAAACTACTCAATTAGATGGACAATACTTACAAAATGCAATTTAGATTGAAAATACTTACAAAATGTAATTTAGATTCAAAATACCAACAAAATGCAATTGAGAAACAAAATACTTGCAAAATGTGCACCCTACAAAATGCAATTTAGATTCAAAATACTTGCAAAAAGAGGTTTAGGTTGAAAATACAAAATGCAATTGAAATTCGAAATACTCACAAAAGTCCCAGCCCCTATATTGAAAGGCTTACTAAAAAGCAATTTAGATTGTCAATCCTTACAAAATGCAATAGAGGTTGAAAACACTCACGAAATGCAATTTAGATCGAAAATACATACAAAATGCAACGGAGATTGAATACTCCGACAAACTGGAGTGCAAATAAATAAATAAATAAAAAAAATCGTTAAATGGAATTTAGATAAACGGGGGTCCAATTAACAAAAACAGTGCGGGAATCTTAAAGAGCAAAGGAAATGTAATGAAAAGAATACAAGAGGTCTGACCCCTCGAAGAAGGAGGGATCAGGAAAGATGAGACAAGGGCCAATTAAGGCGGGAAAGTGAAAGACTCTCTAGGCCTCAGACACCCTAATACCGTCGGGGTTGGAAGAGAACAAGAGTTGACCAAGGGAGGTCGACATGAAAGAAGACGGATAGGAGCCCGGCACAAGTAAGTGGAAGCAATGCCAGACTCAGCTGGGGTCCCGTGGTCGCCAACCCACGTCCCACTAGATGTGAGCCCCTGGGGGAGGACGCTGAAAGGTGAAACAGTCTGAAATGAAAGTGAATGAATTTTCCATGACAGTTTCCTTCACATCAAGACTAGAATGGATTCTCTTGTTAAGAATCACATCCAATTTAGTTACCCCAGAAATAATTCTGCATCTTGGTAGCCTAGTGTTTAATTTCTCTGCTAATGCCATCTTCAACACTCTGGACCATCTGGTCTCATTCATGCATTATACAGTACATTTTAACATGGATATGTGTTTGGATTGAGGGTCTATCTATTGGCCGAAGCCGTCGGACTTTTTAAGAGCGTTAAAATCCCTCAGTATGCCTTCCTTCGGAGGGGAAGTAAAGCCGGTGGTCCCATGTCATAGATTTATGGCATGTTAAAGAACCTTCCACTAATTACACCTGTGTGAAGCTAAATTGTATAGGTTAGGAATGTAAACAACGCTCTTAGGTTTCTACGTTCGTTGTCAAGAGCCGACTGCGGTGGCGTCTAGTAGCTAAGTTCTGAACTTGGCCTAGTAGTCGTTGACGGTGGCGTTTGGCAGCAAAAGTAGGAAATATTTGAAAAATTCAAAGTTGCAATCCTTACTTGAATTAAAAAACAGATATACACACTAATACAGCCATCACAATTGACACCGGTTATCGGACAGATTCTACACACACCCAAAGTACACGGGGCTACATGACCGCGTTGTCGCAGCCCCTAAACTGAGGAACCAACCAACCAGGATATATCTGGAATTAGTGTGGACTGTTTTACGTGGCACCTAAGTGCAGCACACTCACCTTTAGTTCCCACTAATTGAAGCCTGTTTTATACGTCTTGTACAGTAATATAAATCTCTACATAGTGTAAAACAAAGTCCCCGAATCTTGGATGTAACGAATAATCTCAAGAACCACTGGATGGATTTTGATGTGGTTTTCACCATTCTGTAAAGGATTTCTCGAGGAATTTGTAGAAAAACATTCATTTATGACCAAAGGATGCCGAGCAGTAACGAATTCAGTGAATCGAGTCGAAGAAAAACTTGCCGTTCGTGCGCCTTTTAAGCTTACTCTGGGTAAACAATTAAAAATATCTACGAGTGTAAGAATTGATCAGCATGAAAAGTTCTACAGAAACGTCCATGGCAGCACATCTGTATCTTAAATACATCGCCCACTATAAGTGTTTTTACATTTTCATTTCTTACAATAATCTCCATTCAGTGGAAATTTAAATTACTAGCTTCGGAGCGAGTTTACAAGCTAGCGAGCGAGCCTACCACCACAGCTTTGGCCAGTATCAAACTGTGGAGTCTTGACGAGTTAAGACTTCAGAGAAGAGTATATGTGTTTGGAGTTTTGCTGTTCACCTCGGCTTTTTCTGAATTGCGCCTGGGACCTGTCGTCCGTGTGACTTTTATGCTTATGCTGGGTAAACCACTAAAGATACTTCTTTGCTGGGGAACCCAAGAGTACTCTCAACATTATCTCCTTCATATAGAGGCAGCAAAAGATGGAATATTAGCTTTCATGGCCATGTAATTAAACTCCAGAAAATCTTCTAGATTTTTGCTGTGTTGGTTGTGGGGTTGGTACATCTGGGCAAAACCCTGGAACCAACAAGACAAAAAATTAGAGATTTGATGGAGAATAATAGTGATAAAGAAAAAGGGAGCAGGATTAGGAACAATCCCTGTGAGAGAATCCAGGCAGTTACCTAGGTTGCTTAAGCCTAAATACAGCACTGTGGCTTTTTAACACGAATACTCTTCTGGAATCCTGTAGATTGAATAATATAAACTCCAGTACGGTACATGGTTCATATATTAAGCTGCGACGATTTTAAGCTACTGACAAAATTAAGTTAGTAGCTTATTGCAGTAATACCGGGTGAGTTAGCCGTGGTCGTTACGGCATGACTGCTGGCAGTCGCTCACATCCGGGAGGCGAGGAGGTTCGAATCCCCCCACCGGCAACCTTGAAGATGGTCTTCTGTGGTTTCCCATCTTCCTTCCAGGCAAATGCCGGGGTTGGTCCCTAACTATAGGCCACAGCCGCTACCTTCCAACTCCTCGTCCTTCCATTCCAACTTCCCTCCCCAACGGTACTTGTAGCTCACCCATCGGGTGTCCGTCTCGAAGCAGCTACAACACTGGCGAGCCGAACATGTCCTCGGACACTCCCGGCACTAAAAGCCATACGCTAAAAACACTGCAGTTATAATACTTAAATTTACAAAATAAACTAGTGCAAAACAACTTACCACCAGAAATATTTCTGGGCAGCAAAATGTCTGAGTAACTAACAGCTTAGCTACTGTACTGTAAGGGTTATCACCAAAGATCCCTCAGTATACACTCACTTACTAGCTCCTCCGAGTTGTTGACTTTAATGAGGGGAAGAAAATTCTGGACTTTGGAATGTTTGGGAGGACAATATCCATAAATAATATTATCTGTTACTAAGCTTGAGAGCACAATGATGGATTTATCAACTGAAGCATTGATTTATGAGGGTATAGAAACTGGGAGAGTATGGAGTTTAGTGGAGTCTCTAGCTAAGGAACATTCTATTTCACATTCCAAATCAGACTGCGAATTTCAACGAATTCTGCAACATCAAACAGCAGGGAAGCAAATTAAGAAAGAAGAAGAAGAAGAAGAAGAAAACGTGGCGCTACAGCTAATGAAGGGCCTAGGCCTACCAAGCGACCGCTGCCCAGCCATTTGGCCTGCAGATTAAGGGGTAACGAGTGGTCAGCGCGTCGGGCCGTTGATCTTGGTCTCCGTGACCGGGGCTCTGCCTCACTGTCAGACAGCTACTCAATTGTCCTCATAGGGGGCATGGTGGCGCTGCGGTTAAGCTGTTGGCCTCTCACCACGGCGGACCGGGTTCGATTCCCGGTCAATGCATGTGAGATTTTCAAAGTGAAATATCATGTCCTGTGGTTCGGATTCCACGTAAAAAGGAGGTCCCGTGGCTCATGATCGCGAGATTAACTGTCACTTTAAACTACAAACTTACTTACTTTTAATTGTCCTCACGTCAGCTTTTGGCAGCTGAGTCGGGAATCAAACTCGGGGCCTCTGAATGTGAGGCAGGCACGCTTCTCCAACACCACGGGGCCGACAAGCACATTAAAACAACAGGGGAAAAAAGAAAGAATGTGACAAATTGTTATTGATCCGTGGGCTGAGTGAGGCCATCGACAATGCCAACAAGTAATTCCGTGACGAACTAAAGATCCCACTATTCTTAAAATTTAAGATTCATGCCATTGAATAATCTATATATCAGAAATGAAATGTTACATTGGATCTATCAGCGCTCGTAAAATAATGTTGGCAATAGTGTCATGTATGTGTCGCTTAGAATTAATCTGAAACATTATGATCTATTATTGTCCCAATTTTGGATAAAATCCATTTGTAATATAGAAATTACAAGTATTTAAAATTGGTATATAAGCAGGCTTTGAATCATGTTGGCAGCACTGACATGTATCAGTTATTCCAAATTAATCTAGAATGTCAGGTACTATACGAGTGCAAAATTTAGAGCTGTTGGCTTGCATACTTTCTGATATATTGGAATTAGGAAAGTCTGGAGAGAGAAATTATTAACAGTTGGCAGCCCTAATGGCTCTTAGGAATACGTGTAGTCATATCTGTTATGGTACACAAAGCACATACGAAATTTGGTTGAAATCGATTTGTTAGTATAGAAGTTACATGCATTTAAAAATTGAACCTATCAGCAGGCTTAGAATCATGTTGGCAGCATCGAAGTATATCAGTTACTCCAAATTTAATCTAGAATGTCAGGTACTATACGTGTGCAGAGTTTAGAGCTGTTGGCTTGCCTACTTTCTGATATATTGGTAGACTATTAGAATAATAAAAATAGGGACAGCATTTATTAACAGTTGGCAGCCCTGCTGGCTCTCAAGAATACGCATAGTCATATATGTTATAGTACACAAAGCACATACGAAATTTGGTTGAAATCCCATTGATCCTAGTATAGAAGTTATATGCATTTAAATGTTGGACCTATCAGCAGGCTTAGAATCATATTGGCAACACTGTCATATATGGTCTCCTTAAAATTAATCTGGTATGTCATTATCTCTGTGTGTGCCAATTTTGGAACAGCTCGCATGGATAACTTCTGAGATATACAACATAGAGCTCAAATTTCAATTGTGATTTTTCAGCAGTTGGTAGCACTGATGTTATTTTCAGATATAGCCGCGAGATATTCAGGTATAGATCTTTATTCATACCAAATTTAGCTTTGATTGCTGCAGCCGTTTAGGAGTGGATAGGGGACACACACACACAGACAGACACACATTTGCCTGGATCGATCTCATAAGTCTACTGTTTCCTCATTTTTACAAAATGTGAAAAGTAGGTTAAAAATCTACCACTACTTTCTTTCCTGCCATCGCAGCATTTGTTTAAGCAGTGAACAAGATGATGTCATACATGAAGAAAGTATTAGAAAGGAGTCAGTTTGGAGATATACCACAATATACACAATAATGATTAGAGTAGGCCCAGGGAGTTTGAAGTAGTGCAAAGCGAAAGGGAGTTATGCCACATCACGCATCACTTGTATATACACACAGAGAGCAATGTTCTGTGACCAATAAAATACAATAAAGCAAACTGCAACTCAGATAGTACATGGCAGTGTGTTGTTGCTATCAGTATTTATATCTAAAATGTGTTCAAAATGGGAAAAGAAGATAAAGGTGTATTAATAGTAATCTGTATAAATAAAGTACCAGCTTTCTGTCTGAATTAGAAATTTTGGCTAAAAGTTTGTATTTATCCCGAATGGGGTGAATGACCAAATAAATCCTCAGTTTGAATTTTGTCTATTCATCTGTAAGTTATAGATTGGCGTCAAAACTCCAGGAGTATGAAAATTCGTATTTAAGTAGAAGGCATTCCCAAAATAAAACTAGACTACAAATTATTTAGCTTAAGTGCCGTATGGGGAGGGGGTGAATGTTTTTATAAATTAAAATCACAAATATCTCAATTAATATTAGTTTTGTGGTAATATTTGACAAATCAAAAATTGAAGACAACATTATAGGCCTACTTGATCTTTTATGTCTCTTGCTATTTATTTGTAATCATGAGATGCATAATAAGGGAGATAATTTATGACTTAAGATTATTGTCATTTTTTTGCAAGTTGCATTTCTTCATACGAAGTGAGATAAATGGATTTTATGTTTCGTATTTGTGATAAATAACTTTATATTGACGTTTGTGGGTGTCATTTGTGGTTTTATTATCTCAGTGCGACGTTTTGCATGTGAGAGTTTGGATTTATATACCGTATGCCATGTTCATAGGTATAATGCTCAAATACCATCGTGTTTGATGCCCTTTTATCATTTAACTAGTCTACTCGTCGCGTAACGGATAGCATTCTTGGTTGTTACTGCGGAGGCCCGGGTTTCATGTTCTGACCAAAAAAGAAAACCGCTTCTGATCTGAAGGCTGGAACGGGGTACTCTCAGCCTCGTGAGGCAAAACTGAGAAGAGGCAGGTTCGATTTCTACCTCAACCATCCAGGAAGTGGTTTTCCGTGGCTTCCCACTTCTACTCCAGGCAAATGCCGGGACGGTTCCTAACTTAAGACCATGGCCACCTCCTTCCCAATCCTCACGTGAATTACAAATACACACACTAATACAGCCATCACATTAACACAGGTTATCAGACAAATTTACACACACACACACCCAAGTACAATGTCGCAAAGCCTCTAAAAGAATCAACAACAAATAAAACCTATGTTTTAATTTTTAATCATCGACAGCAAAGTGATTCATATTGGCAGTGTAGGCCTGATTTTTGTCTTTATTTGTTTTCAAGGTGGTAACATACATAGGCTATGACTATAGGGTAGCAAGGAGGCTTGTACCCTACATGAATTGAATCATATGTGGCAGTACCCCATATGAAAATGAAAATCCACAGTCTGCTTCCAGTCTCCGACCGGGTCAGGAATGGAATGAATGAAGCCCCCATCTAGCGGCGAGAATATGAACTGTGCCGGCTGCCGAGGCCTGACGCACTCCTCTGGGGCAATGATTAAATGAATGACAGATGAAATGAAATGATAGTGGAGAGTGTTGCTGGAATGAAATGTTGACAGGGAAAACCGGAGTACCCGGAGAAAAACCTGTCTGCCTCCGTTTTGTCCAGCACAGATCTCACATGGAGTGACTGGGATTTGAACCACGGACCCAGCGGTGAGAGGCCGGCGTGCTGCCACCTAACCCACGGAGGCTTAAGTACCCCATATGATATATCAATTTTTTATTACGTTATTATTATTATTATTATTATTATTGTAGTTTTGATTATAAATAATTTAGATATTGACATGGCTCACATGAAGAACATGAAAGTCAGCACCCATTGAGTTAGATAGATAGATAGATTTTTATTAATTCCATTTGATCAAATACATGCATTCAATACATTTTTGATATAGGACACGTCAGAATTTACATCTATAAAATAAAAATAAACTAACAGGTATATATTGTTACGTGCCACCCCCCTAGTGGCACTTTTGTTAACTGGATTACGGTGGGTAGAAAGCACAACACCAATTATTGCTTTAAAGAGAAGTTAGCTTTATTGCATGCAGGAAGATACACTACTCATCAGCAAATACAAGCAATTGGAACCTTACTCCAGTTTCCTCAAGTCTCTTGCTTATGGAGAGCCCTTCACTCTCTTTCACTTGTCAACAGTTAATCTTCTCGCTAATGAGTCTGGTGGCCTTGACAGAACTACATGCAACTCTCCTCTATGTACACAAATTACAGTTACTTACGAAAACACAGGCAGTCCCCTGTATGCTTCTCACTTCCTCGCTGTCAAGAGAAACGGCTTCACTAGGGGTTTCGCAAGTCACCACACTTCTGTCGCTCACGATAAACGCTCGCATTAGCTCGTAAAACACAACCGCAGAAAAACTCGGTCCCCTCACTGTTGAAGCCGCTTATATAGGAGGCTGGTGACTCAATGAATTCTAGAATCGTCCAGGACACACGGCTTCTCGACATTTCCTTCACTGGCTGGGTCACGAATATTCTGGACCATCCCTTTCACTTCACAGTCCGTTGCGTAACGCGCACGTAATACACTGAGGCAGAGCACCCACAGCCCGGGGGAGCTGTGACTCATGCGGCGAGCGACAAAACAAACTCACAGCCGTAACAATATTACTAACATTATAACTATTTAACTTATTATAATAGCAAATCTTAATAGATACAATCTTATTGCACAACTATTTACACCTCACTCTATTATCATAATATGAAAACTTAATTCTATAAATACAACATCATACAGCTAGGTATTACAATTAAATTAAAAAAGTAAAATATAATTATAGATTTCATCGCTCCTATACGCTAAGATATTCAACTACTGAGTAAAAACAATGGCGCTGCAGATAAGCTTTCAACATTCTATCAAAGGTTTTTATTTTTGAGGCCAGTTTTATATACTGGGGTAGTTTATTGTATAATTTAACTCCAGTATGAAAAGTTCCTTTTTGATATATGCTTGTGTGTGTGTGTGAAATATGAATGTTTTGATTTTGTCTTGAGTTATGCCTATGAACATCGTTGTTTGTTTTAAGAAAAACATCTTTATTCATTAAATTCTTTTTAAAAAACATAATACTTTCAAGGATATATATGCAGGGCAGTGGGAGAATGTTTAAATCTTTAAACAGAGGTCTACATGATTCTCTAGAGTTTACATTTGCCATAATTCTAATCGCCCTCTTTTGTATCCTAAACGTGCTTAGTACATCTGGCGACATACCCCAAAATATGATCCCATAACTTAAGTATGAATGGAAATAAGCAAAATAAGTATTTCTTAATGTGTGCATGCTAGTGCAGGTTTTCAAAATACGTAACGCAAAGCACATCGAGTTCAGTTTAGTATTCAGATATTGTATACCGTATGTTTATTCCATTTCAAGTCTTGTTGTATCCATAGTCCTAAAAACTTTGTTTCTGGTTTATTTTCTATTTGATGACCATTTAATGTTATATTGGGTTTCGCAGGATTCCTATTCTGTATAGTGTGGAAATTTAGACATACTGTTTTTCTATAGTTTATTATGAGGCGATTATCTTGTGACCATTTGGTTAACTCTCCTGTAACGGAGTCCGCAGACTGCTGTATGACCTGTTTAGTTTTACCTTTTATTACGAGTGTTGTATCGTCCGCAAACAAAATTTCCTTATGTGAATGAACGTTCTGTGTTATATCATTGATATATAGAAGAAAGAGTAGTGGGCCCAAAACCGATCCCTGGGGTACTCCAAATTCAATAATTCCCTCATTGGACAATGTTTCATTAAGTAATTTGGTTCCATCATTTTTGTGTCTCAAGCTTGCTATTTGTTTACGCCTTGTTAAGTAAGACTCTATCCATTTATTAGCTAGACCTCTAATACCATATTGATTTAGTTTGGTAAGGAGGATTTTATGGTCAACAACATCAAATGCTTTCGATAAATCCAAGAATAGGCCAGTTACATGTTCCTTATTGTCAATTAATTTCAGTATACAATTACTACATTCGAAAATTGCTGTCTGTGTAGATTTTTCCGTTCTGAATCCATGTTGTGAGTTTGATAATATTTTATTATTTTCTATGAAACTTATGAGTCTCCTATACATAATTTTTTCCACAATTTTTGCAATACCAGTTGGTAAGGTAATAGGACGATAGTTATCTAATTCATCTTTTGAACCGTTTTTGTGCACTGGAATTACTTTTGATAACTTCAAAATATCCGGGTAAGTTCCTGAGAGAATTGAACTGTTTATTAAGTGCGTAAGTGGATTTATTATATTTTCTGCACATTTTTTAAAAATTGCATCAGGAATGCCATCAATGCCAGCACATATTTTTTTTTTTAGCTCTTTTATAACTATTCTTACCTCTTCACTTGTGACATGATTTATAAATAAAGAATCACTGCATATATTTATTTTATTATTAGAATTTAGTGTATTTACCTGTGATTTATTTATTAATTTTTGTGGAATTTCCAGAAAATAGTCATTAAAAGTGTTTGCTATTTCCTCTGGATTATTAATCAATTTATTATTTCTGGTCAGTGTAATGTTCCTTTGTATTTTAGCAGATTTTCCAGTTTCTTTCTTTATCACGGACCACATAACCCTGTTTTTATTAGATGATTGGGAAATAAAATTATCATTATGCATTTTCTTTGCTAGTCTTATTACCTTATTTAATATGCTAGTGTATTTTTTGTAGTATAAATTGAATTCAGGTGTTGTGTGGTATTGTTTATATAATTTGTGTAGAAATTTCTTTCTTTGACATGAATTTATAATCCCTGTTGTTATCCAATTGCTAGTTTTGTTATTTTGAACAGTTCTTCGTTTAAAGGGGAATGCTATTTCAAACTAGTGTTTTATGGAACTGTTAAATGCATTAAATTTATCATTTACATTTTCTAGTTCATAAATTTCTGACCATGTTTCCTTATTTAATAAGTCATTGAAATATGTAACATTTGATTCAGTGAATGACCTGCACTTTGATTTTACTCCATTATCATTATTATTGATTGTTTCGGATACTTCAAAACTCAGTATTTGTCCATGGTGGTCACTAAAACCCGGACAATAGATTTCTATTGAATGGTGATATTTATCTGTATTTATAAAAATTTGATCAGGAGTGGTTTTACTAAATTTTGTTATTCTTGTTGGGGTATTTACTGTAGGTTTCAGTCCATAGGAAATTAGTAACTGTGTTAATAATTCATAATTTCTATCAAATTTTAAGAAATCCACATTTACATCCCCACAAATTATTATATCGAAATTTACTTTGCTCATGTTATTGAGTAACAATTCTAATTTATCTATAAATAAAGGAAACTTTCCTGACGGAGAACGGTATACGCATACAATTATTAACTTAAACTGCTGTATTTTTACGGCAGAGAAATCAAAATCCTGTTCCATAATTAGATAATCATAAGCTGTTATCTGTTCATGATTTAAATTATTTCTTAAGAAGATGCAAGTACCACCATGGCTAATATTAGATCTAGAGTATTTACTAGCTTGTATAAACCCTGGGAATTGAATTAATTCGAGTTGTTCCTCTTTCAGCCAATGTTCTGAAATGCATAGTGCTGAGATGTCTTTAAGTTCATTTTTAAGCATTAGATTTATGTAATCAATTTTATTATAAAGAGACTGGACATTCTGGTGGTAAATTTTAAATTTGTTACTTTTGCAAGCTTGTGTTGGTGATTTATTTACATTATTATTATTATCCTAATTGTTATAATTATTGTTGCTAGACAAATCTGAAATACCATTGTTGCACTCCGTTAAATTTGACTTCAAAAGATCTGAATGCCAAACCTCACGTTTGGCTTCTTCTACCAGTTTCCCTGCTTCCACTCTAATGATATTACTGTTGAATTATTCTTACCATTTGAATTTACAATTTTGCAGATTTCATCACTAAGATACTTTTTTCCTAATCTATTTAAGTGTAGGCCATGCCGAGTGTGGAACTTCCTGTCTAATTTACTTACATCTACAATTTGGACATTTGGAAAATTCTTACAAATTTTATGATTTTTTCCATTTGTAGTCTCTATTTCTACATTTACACATGATTTGGGAATTAAATCGTATCTCTGCGGAATGTTTACAATAATGACATTTGTTTTTTGCATGGATGGCAATGTACCCTTTAAATCTTTGATTACCTTTTTACTCTCATTTCTATAGACGTCGTTTGCTCCAGCGATGATCACTGCGTAGTCCTTTGCAGTAAGGGACGCACACTCTCCTATCATCCCGTTCGTGACCTCTGCAATTTGAGCTCCTGGCTTTACTGTCGAAGTGACCTCCATTTCTCTGCTTCTCTCCAATACGCTTGCTGCTACATCTCGCCCGTGGCTATCCGCATCTTCCTGGATTTTCTCTTTATCACTTTCTTCTTTTCTTCTTGAGGAAAGTCATCATTTTCTTCGACAAGCACTCCAAATGAATTTGAGACGGGAATTTCAGTTGCATGTACTCCATTTATAGGCCTAAGCTTATTCAATCTTACCTTACCAGCAATCACTGTCGACCAAGTTTCCTTGCTTTCCTCTCTGTTTCCTTTTAATTTATTCATCTCTTCCATTAACTTAGTAGCAATATCTT
Organism: Meconema thalassinum; assembly: GCA_946902985.2. Lineage (NCBI taxonomy): Eukaryota > Metazoa > Arthropoda > Insecta > Orthoptera > Tettigoniidae > Meconema > Meconema thalassinum. The sequence continues at coordinate 746,188,784 of OX336390.1, forward strand.
CCTTTAGCAGCTTTATAATTTCGTCTTTTGAGGACAGTTCGTTTCTCAGGTTATGACATTCGCATGACGGTAGCGGTAGGCCTACATTACGACAATCGGTTCACTTTTCTCCTCATTCAATTTTACCTGAGATCTTGTGATGATTTTATTTGAATTTTTTACTTTTATTTTGCACGACGAGCATAAATCCGTTACGGTTACACTACCTGACGAGACACTAACACTGTTTACTGTCGACATACTAGAGATCTAAGTTAGCCTAGATATTTACACCAAATTACACTAAATTTAATTTAATTATTACTACCTAATAGAATTAATCTAATTACCTACCAATAAAGAAGAATGTGAAATACGTATATCTTCCAATCGGGTGAAGTCTCGTAAAAGCACCACTGCTCTACTTGGTTCAAACAGTGATTGAAGAAGTCACCGAATCTTTGGATACACGTTCCCACAACTTATTGATAATTTAATAAACTTAAACTAAGAATTTCTAAATACTATCAATATTCCGTATTACACTTGATCTAAGGAAAGTAACTTTATAGATTTTAAACCTCTGTTATAATATTTTACCACTTTTATGAAATATTTACACTAGCTGCTATATCACTACACTTTCACTGTGACGCCATCTTGCCAACACCCAGGTATGGAGACAGGTATGGCTAGTGATCATGGAAATACTCAATGTTATGATGAACGTTTTGACCAGCTGTTTACATACCGGTGCCAGACAAAGTTGACAGTAAATACTGATATAGCTTTACCATTCTACCGGGTGGGCACAAAGCCCCGTCACCCCTCCTTAACTGGGAGTATATACTATTGATGCACGTTTCAATCTCTAAGGTCTAAACGTGTTTAATTGACATACCTTTGCTGCTTAAATGTCTAAAACATGGCTGGATGCCATCGTTTTCAGAACACAAAATAATGCGTCGCCAGGTTCATTAAGCCATTCTTCGCAGCATTGCTGGAGTAACCCGTCTGAAAGCAGATCTCAATCTCCTCATAAACGTAAGGGTTCTTGTTTGACCAGAAAACGATGTTACGTGATCGGGAGCTTCGGTATATGGCACATTCATCGCTAAAAATCACTTTACCCCGTTTCGGGATAGTGTCAAACACCTGCAAACGTGCGTCACAAACTACCTTCCTTCGATTTAAATTTTTGTCAGATAATTCTCGAACACTCTTTGGTCGGTATGGGTGCAACTTTCAGTCATGTTTCATGTGTTTGCGCAGAGTTGACCGGGGTATACCCATTTCCGCGGATCATTTACGAGTTGACTTCGTTGGTGATCTTTCCACGGACTCCGTGACTTCTCGGCATTGTTCCTCTCTTGTTGATGGTCGACCACTTCTTGATTTGTGCTTCACGCTGCCTGTAGCGAACAGTTTCTTTTTCCAACGTAAACGTGTTCTCTTTGGAGAAGGTTGTCGTCCGAATGGCTGCTCAAAGTCTGTACGCACCTGTTCCAACGTTTTCCCTGTTCTTGGTCTCTCATGAACCCAAGTGCTTGTGACAATGCGTTCTTGAATGCTATAGTCACTAGTATCAGCCATTGATTATATCTCAAACAGAAAATGTGAAACAAATCAATGTATTTGCGCAAATGTATAGGGATGACGGGACTTTGTGCCCAGGGTGTATAATCAAAAATTTAAGAGTTAGTCATTATTAGGGATGAAGTGCAACACTTGAACAGAAAATGTTAAGACACAATCATCATATATATTATTTCAGTAGTATAGATCCCTCCTGCGGTGCTCACAAGCGACCGATCGTGAAAAATGAGCATTCAAATGAAAGGGAATATACTTTACCAGTGACGCATTTCACTCTATAACTTCTTTAAAAAATGACTTTCAAAAAAAATGTACGAAGTGTGCGATTTGCAGATAGTGTTGCTGCAGGAAGATACGCTCCATATTGCTGTCCACTTACATTTTGGCCGCTGTGACGCCTGATTCATGTAATTTTAACATTCTAAGGTCTTTCCTTTATCATTTTGCATGGATTTCAAAAAAAGTAATTTAAAGGAATGAGTACCGGTACTCAAATCGTATAATTTCATAAATATCGAATAACCGGTGAGTGTTACGGCTAAGCTGTCAATCAATGGACTCAGCACACAAATGACATTAGCAGTGACGAATTGCATTATAATTTCATAAATATCAATTTTTGTAAGAAGTGTGCGATTTGCAAATACTGTTGCTGAAGGAAAATACGCGACATCATTGCTGTTCAGTTTGCATTTTGGCCATAGAGACGCCTGAAACGTAAATAGTGTTCTCTAATCATTTGGTTCAAATGACAACATAACAACCTTTCTCCTTAAAAGTGTCTCATTATAAACCTATTGAGGAAAGTGTGGTTTATGAACAAGCGAGATTTCTCGCACGGGTCCGCTAGTCATCTATATTGTTCTTATTTAGTGGTCTAGTAATTACGGTGCAACAAATATGACTAGCATCTGATTTAGTTGCATAGTCCTATCTCTGAAATCAATGATGAATCTGGGGGAATCCGCCCGGAATTTTAAAAAAATCCCCCTAAAATTAAAAATGTATTTGTAAATGGCAATATAATATTTATAAATCAGGACAATGAATGAATTTATATTATCATCCATTGTGATAACTGATAGATGTTAATATGTAGTAAAATTCAATTTGATACTCAACAATATGACATGTAGAGTGGCAGAGCTGGTGTAATGCAACAATCTTCCATTGTTGTAAGGAATTTCAACTTCTTGCAGTTGTAGCAGCTGTCTTAAATAACACCCTGCGGATAGTTGGTCTCCTTCAATTGTGCATCTGCTCCACGTAGGGAGTTGAGATGAACCGTTAAATATTTTTCCTGTTCAAACAGCATCTTCCGAACAGTCTGTTATGCAGTGCTTTTTTTCTAAAAAATATTTAAGGGGTACTCTCGGTTGTAGTCGATAAAACATCACGATTTTGCAATTTTCGGCAATTAGCAGAGTCCGGTTATTGTTTGTGTTCGAATCATTAACTTTCAGCTTTTTCGATGCCTGGGTGGATGTTAAATAGTTCGTTTTTTTCTTCATCCTTCAAAACTAACCACACGCACAAAATAACAACCTATCCATGCTCCAAACAATAGCCTGCGTGCTTATAAGAACGAAGTCCCGAGTTGCCGACCATAAGAAACTGATTCGATAGATCGATTTAAATCGAGGATCACTCGAAATTTCCTCCAGCTGTTGTGAACAGCGCGTTGACGCCAGCTGATCGATGAGCTTTCAAGTCAGAAGTTATATTTGCCACACTAGATAAAAATATACCAATATTTTTCTTAAACAGTTTTCAAATGTTTAAAGGGTACGCGTACCCCCGAGTTCCCCCTGAAAACTAGCACTGAATGTATTCAAAAAGAGCCCCTGACTGCGCAGAGAATGAGCATATTGATTCAATAAAGAAGTAGACAAAAAAATACAAGGTATAACTGTGCTTAAATTAGTGGAATTGTCTTAAAATCACTGAAATAAAAGTAACATAGAACATCTAATTTTTATCAGATATAAAGGGAAATGTTAAATTATACAGTGAGATTCTCTTGCTGGAGCGGGACCGGCGACCGACTGCCGGGCGTGCGCGCCTTCCGCCAGCCAACCGTGCTCGTGCCGCAGGGTTGCGCGAGGAGGAGGCGAGCTAACCACGGTCACTAAAGTCATTACGACACTAACCTTTCATCAACGAGGGTGTGTAGTGTCAGCGCACAGATAAGAAGGTAACATAAACAACAGCTGCAAGATTTAATGAAAGAAGCACATATTTTTTTATTTATTTCTTGGGAATCTGAATGAGCTCACGTCACCAGTTAAAGGTTAGAACTTATCTTTTCACAGAATACGGTATACTAAAATTGTTCTCCTTCAGCTGACAGACAGTAACTTTGAAAGTTACATCGTTACATTATGTAGCTACTCCTGCACCCGCCTGCGTGTTTACTGTAATTAATCGAAGCACGGACCTAAGCCTGTTTGATGTTCAATTGTGAGTTAATTTAAAATACAAAGTGTACAGATCAATTACCCGCACTCTAATGGAGCTGGAGAACAATATACGGCAGCAGATATCCCTCACAACAGAAGGGAATCATAACGTGTAAACGCTAATTTATTTACACGGTACAACGCCTGTCTGTCAGCTGAAGGAGAGCACTTTCAGCATCTCCTGTGGATAGGTAAGTTCTTTAATCATGATTTACTGGTGAATTTATCATTAATTAATGTACTTTGTCACGGTATCCACCTGCGCGCAATGCGCGTGCGAGCTCGGTTGGCTAGCGGAAGGCACGCGCGCCCGGCTGCCGGCCGCCGGCCCCGCTCCAGCAAAGCAATCACCCTGTAGTACCTGTGTTACTTCAAGATTTGAATTCTATGACATTCTCCCCCAACTTCTTCTCATGAAGTTTGTTATTCCCCCTTCCGGGAGGAAAGCGGTTACATTCAATACTGCCCGCAATATTTGAAAGAAGTTGATGCTTTTGGTACCACCCCAGCATTTCCATGTCATGTGTGTGTAGAGGAAGGAAACCCCTGATGTTCAGTAAAGAACATATAGCCTACTTTCTCCTAAATGCATGGGTAAAGTTATAACTTATTGTTCTTTTCAAGGAATGTTGGTTGTAATAGCTTGTTGAAATACAACGTGATGTATTATACATTGATTGATTGAATCCTCACACACAGTAATTCAGCCATCACAATAACACAGGTTATCAGACAAAATTCAACACTTACCCAAGTACATGGGGCTAAATGATAACGGTGTCCAAGCCTCTCAAATGAAACAACAACAGCTTCCTACCTACACACGCTAGTACAGACAACACAGTGACAAAGGTTATCAGACAACTTCTGCACATATCCAAGTACACGGGGCTACATGACCACGATGCCGCAAAGCCCCTAAATAATCAACAACAATAAACAACAGACTCTACCGTGGATCAAGGACAGCTTCTTACACAAATCCTTCCTTGTTTACAAGTACACACACCACTACAGATATCACAGTGACACAGGTTATCAGACAACTTATACACACACCCAAGTACTTGGGGCTACATGACCATGATGTCGCAAAGTCCCTAAAGAATCAAGAACAACAACAGACTCTACCACGGATCAAAGACAACGAACGTAAATCTCTGTAGTAGAGTGTTGAAATATGTGGTGTTATAAGTATATATAATAATAATAATAATAATAATAATAACCCCTGGCACTACAGCCCAACAAAGGCCTACGCCTATCAAGCGACAGCTGCCCAGCCATTTGGCCTGCTGATATTGGGGTGACGCGTGGTCAGCGCGTCGGGTCCCTCGGCCGTTAATCTTGGTTTTCGTGACTGGGCGCTGCCTCACCGTCAGACAGCTACTCAATTATCCTCACGAGGCTGAGTGCACCCCGTTGCAGCCCACACGTCTGTTTCTAAAATCCCTGACGGAGCCGGGAATCGAACCAGGGGCCTCCGGGTGAGAGGCAGGCACGCTACCCCAACACCACGGCTATAAGTGTATATACTGTATAATATTTTCGAATGCAAATACGTACTATATAATTATGCTTAACATTATAATGTGTGAGTAGTTATAAAACAATAAATATTTAAAAAGTCAAATAAAACAAATTGAGCCCGCTTGGATTCGAACCGTGGGCCTCCCGAGAGGGAATCTGGGACGCTACCTTTCTGCTACACATGCCCAATACTAATCTACGTTAACAACAGCATATTGTCTTGGAATGAGCGATTTCATTACTGAGCGTATTCTGCCGTTATTATAAACAATTTGATACCTACTAAATTTGTGTTATTTTGTTCAATACATTCCATAAAAGAATTTCAAGCTACTGAAATATGGACTAGCGAACAAACAATAGCCTCCATTTTGACACAATGGAACGGCACGGCACAGCACGGTCATAAACTCTTAGTAACTGGTACCGTATAATATTCGAATATAAAATGTCCAGGTCCTCTTGGGTCACCTCCTTGAGGACAGTTTAAACCACACTCTGTACGATAAGTAGATTTGGTGAGGCCGGGCCTTGTTGAATTTTTTTCAGGAGTGTTTTTTACGTATTGTTCATATAAACAAACAGATAAACAAAATCGAGGATTTTATTTTGTACTATGTACAGATTTCATAAAATTTCTTTGACAAATTACGCTGATAGTGTAATAATGGACTTAGCTTAGGGCCCTGTGAGCAGGTCCAACGAAAGGGAGGGGCAAGTGGGGCTGTAGCCCCAGGGCCTGGACAAGCTGAGGGACCCGGGGCGTGGATAACTTCGCTTCTATTTTAAATATTCTTATATGACTTTATTCGGTATAAATGAACCAGTGAATAGTACCGGTAACCAAAACATTACAAAGAGAATATAAGGGTCTACATATCAAATAAAAAAGATACGAGTCTTACAGTAGTCGCATATGATGTGTAACATCTGACATGTTATCCTACCTTGAGGTTGTTGCCGTTTTTATTATCCTTGACATTCATCAACACAGAAAAATCTTTTTATTTTTACACTCTCATAATAGGCTGCATAACAATTACAAGACTCTTTATTTTTCTTCACTGCCTACTTGATATTTCTACTCTCGCACTGCCTTCTTGATACTCTGCTGTTACATCACTCTCCTGCCAGTAACTAAGTTAAGTTAACAGAGACCGACTTTTTTTTTTCTTCACTGCCTACTTGATAGCCTATTTCTACTCTCGCGCTGCTTTCTTGATACTCTGCGGTTACAAAGTAATCCGTATGTGATAAACATTCCACATGGTACCACTGCCAGCTGGATCACAACCCTTCTGGCTTCTAAAGCAGCCAGGGGGGATGCGATCCAACTGGTAGTGCGTCTTACACACTTCCGTCCGATCCTCTTCCGTCCCATTTTTCAAAATCACTCCCAAAAAAATATCCATCAACCGAGTGGAAAGAAGTTACACATCAAAAAAGTTTTGCACAACACTTGTTTGCCATGATGCAGAGCGCATGTGGGATTGTGGGCGAGGTTATTACAAAAGAGACGGCATTCTGACAAATCCTGCAGACTTTATTCATGTGTGAAAAGAAAATTATGAACAGGACATTTGGCCTGTTAAACAGGGACTAATATGTGTTGTAATCTTGCCATCCTGTGACGTTTCAATAAGGAACATGGCCACCACGGGCGTCCAGCAGGGTACTTACTCGCAATGGATAGGCTACCACAGATTAGGTTGTCCAGGTCCTCTTGAGGCAGGCGATCCCACTCCTCAACGGTGGCCTCCATAATCTCTTGGCGGGTTATGGGAGGGCATGGACGCTGAGCAATAGCACGCTTCAAAATATCCCAGACATGTTCGATACAGTTCATGTCTGGCGACATCGCAGGCTATTCCATTCGTGCAATGGCGGACTCCTGGAGGAAGTTTTGCACCACGACCCATCGACTTGGTAAGTACCGGTACATGCAAAACTTTTTGTGAGTGTAACAATTTTAAAAATATCCATTGTTTTTTTTTCCACTTCTCTGCCGGGGAAAGGGCACAAAATTCTCCACGAAAGTTCTGTAGGGCGGAAAGGTTCTAATTCAATCTCTGAACAATTTAACTTTCTGAAAAAAGTTTGGCTTATTCTTGTCGTGACCGAAGACGGTCAGAAACAATGAAAATGAAATTTTAAATGCATGGTGATCAACATCTTGATGTAAAAGAACAAGCAATGTGCGACATAAAGAATAATTGAAAACCAAGTAATGTGATATTCAATATGTCTGTCTGCTAGGTTGTTTGTAGTCGTGTGGCCGATTGCAGGACTTTATAGTCGACGCCCGTGGGCGACCTGTGCGTCGGGATGAGAGATGGAATGAATGAAGACGAATGAAATTGGGCAAGGATGTGGAAGGAAGCGGCCGTGGCCTATGAGAGTGTACCGTCCCAGCATTTGCTTGGTGTTGAAAATGGGGAAACCACGGAAAACCATTTCAAGGACGGCCGACGGTGGGGCTCGAACCCACGCGTCTACCGAATCAGTAGAGAGCTTGGCCCCATGACCTAACGCTGCGCTTCAGCGAGCGTAACCACTGCTGTCGGTTGTCTGCTAGGTAGTCAGCCCAGAGGCCGGTTGGATCCTTAAAATGTACCGCCATAGGCAATACTATACTGATGCGTACTGAAAAGGTGAGGAGTGAGGCAGTTTGCGATTGCTTTCCTCACGGAGTGAGAACAATAGCACTGACCCTATGAGTAGAACCTTTCACAGTACACTTAGGCACTAGTTGTGCCCTGAATGTTATTGCTCAACGGCACTCATATACATGAGCCGTTCCTTCTTGACCGGTACATGTTACGTGCGCAGTGGTATCTCCACGCACAGTGAACCTTCATCCCTTTGTGATCAAAGCAAATAAAGTGCGCAATGTGTCCTCGGCAGCGCATGTGTATATTCATTATTCAGTGGTCCCAGTGTTCTACTCGGGCTTTAAGAAGAATTCTCACGTGCTTACGACCGGCCACGAACGACCAGCCCATCTATACCTCAGTTTTTAGCCTACTTTTCACATTTTGCAAAAATGAGGAAAAAGTAGACTTATGAGATCGGGCAAATGTGTGTCTGTCTGTCTGTCTGTCTGGCTGTGTGTGTGTCCCCCCCTATCAACTCCTAAACGGCTGCAGCAATCGAAACAAAATTTGGTAGGAGTAAAGATCTACACCTGACTATCTCACGGCCATATTTGAAAATGATGTCAGTGCTACCAACTGCTAAAAAATCGCAATTGAAATTTGAGCTCCATGTTGGATATCTTGGAAAGTATGAATGGGAGCTATTTCAAAATTGGCACACGCACAGATCATAATATTTCAGTTTAATTTCCAGGAGGCCAAACATCGCAGTGTTGCCAAAATGATTATAAGCCTCCTGATAGGTCCAATTTTTAAATGCATATAACTTCTACACTATCAATTGGAATTCAACCAAATTTCGTATGTTGTATGTGTACATAACCAGATATGACTGAGCGTATTCTTAAGACATACCAGGGCTGCCAACTGTTAATAAATGCTCGTAATTTATTTTATCCAAATACCAATATATCAGAAAGTATGCAAGCCGACAGCTTTAAACTATGCACACGTATAGTACCTGACATTCTATATTAATTTGGAGTAACTTATATACGTCAGTGCTACCAACATGATTCTAAGCCTGCTGACAGGTCCAACATTAAATACATGCAACTTCCATACTATCATTTGGATTTCAACCAAATTTCGTATGTGTTATGTGTACCATAACAGATATGACTATGCGTATTCTAAGGAGCAACCAGGGCTGCCAACTGTTAATATGTGCTGTCCCTATTTTTGTTACCCTAATATCAATATATCAGAAAGTATGCAAGCCAATAGCTCTAAAATTTGCACACATATAGTACCTGGCATTCTAGACGAATTTTGAGTAACTAATATACGTCAGTGCTGCCAACATGATTCCAAGCCTGCTGATAAGTCCAATTTTAAAATACATGTAACTTCTATACTAACTAATGGATTTCATTCAAAATTGGCACAACAATAGATCATATTATTTCAGATTATTTCTGACCAATACATGCATGACATTGTTGCCAACATGATTTTACGCGCGCTGTTAGATCCAATGTTTAACTGCATGTAACGTCCATGCGATTCATTGGACTTCAACCAAATTTTGTATTTTGTACCTTAAGAGATGGAACTAAGAATATATTCAGTCATCAGGGCTGCCAACTGTAGTGCTCTATTAGGATACATTATGCCAGGTATACAGTATTTTGAACTAATTGGAAATTTCGATATTAGCAACTTAATTTCGTCATTATTCTAGATAGGTTCATATTCTGTAGAATAATCATTGGCATGAAAAGTAGGCTGTATAGTTCTTAACGGAACTTCTTGTTATTTATTTATTTATTTATTTATTTAGCGTATAGCTCTTAGTACCGGGAGTGTCCGAGGACATGTTCGGCTCGCCAGAAGCTGTTGCTGCTTCAAGCGGACACCCATGTGGTGAGCTACAAGTTCCATTCAATTTAAAGTAGTTCCAACTTTCGCTACCAGATGTCACCGACACCTAGTGGTGAACGTCGAAACTTTGATAGAGCGTTTCAACGAAATCTAACCTAGAAATTTAGCTTTACACAAGTTTAGGCTAGTTAGTGGAAGGATCTTTTACAAGCCATAAATCTATGACATGGGACCATCGGCTTTACTTCCCCTCCGAAGGAAGGCATACTGAAGGATTTTAACGCTCTTAAAAAATCCGACGACTTCGGCCGGGTTTGAACCCGCGATCTTGAGCACAGCAGTTCAGCATACTACCAACTACGCAACCGAAGCCCCTTTTTACCTCAGTAGCTTCCATATAATCACAGCCATGAATGAAACTGAGACATTCAATAAGTAGGGACCCTGATTTATGGTAATATAAAAGGCTTCAAAGCGGTGAAATGAATTGTTCAAAGTGGTGAAATAAAATATCCATAGCGGTGAAATAACAAAAGCGAGGTGTGAGTATGCTTAATAACTATGTGTGTGGTGCACGGATTTGGTTAAATAATATACATTATACAAACATTTGGGGGAGTAACAAATAATTTATTCTATTTTTTTCTTCGAAAGAACTTAAACTCAAGTGAATTTGTGTTCAATACCTAACCTAACATTTACTTCTCCACGACTACCATAGTCCTTTTCTCACTAATTAACTCGTGAAACGTATGTTGTCCCCAAAATTATGCAGAGCATTGTTTTCAGGAGTCGCCTCCGTAGCGTAGCGGTCAGCATGGTTAGCTGCCGCCCCGGAGGTCCTGGGTTCGATTCCCGGCTCTGCCACGAAATTTGAAAAGTGGTACGAGGACTGGAACGGGGTCTACTCAGCCTCGGGTGGCCCAAATGAGTAGAGGGGGTTTAATTCCCCCTCAGCCATCCTCGAGGTGGTTTTCCGTGGTTTCCCACTTCGTCTTCGGGCAAATGCCGGGATGGTACCTTCTTCAAGGCCACGACCGCCTCCTAACCATCCCTTACCTTCCCTCATGAGGCCCCTGTTCGCTTTGCAGGCGAGGCCACCTGGGCGAGGTGCCAATCCCACCTCACCAGTTGTATCCCTTCCGATTCGATGTTCCCAGCTCTAGGACACTGCCCGTAGAGGCGGTAGTGGTGAGTTCCCTCGCTGAGTCCGTGGGTTCCACCAACCTGGAGGGTCGACTAAAAAAAAAAATGTTTTCAGGACTTCAACCAATCAAGTCTGACAAGGGACTTCGTTATCCCGCATCTTATGAAACGTTTAGCCTATATTTGTAAGGTTCTTTTTTTCTATGAAGGGACTATTTCAATTAATTTTAAATTAAATATTTAAAAAAATATCTTATTACCAGCGTTTTAGGGTGAAAATAACATATTTCGCAAAATAAATTTATTTCGCGATATTTCGCGGCTACAATAATTTAAAAAATGGTTTATTTAGAGTAAATATATCGTTGTGATAACATATATGTGTTTGCTGAAATATTTCGCGGATATCGTTAAAACCAAAAATCCGAGACTCTATGAATAAGTGAAAAACCACATTTTACTCTAGCCTGTGCCCACATATAAATGCAAATGTACCGGTACTGCTTCATCAAGAGATGGTAAACAGGCATGTGAACATGCTAAATTTCATTGAGTTTTTATGGACTAAAAGAAGCTAACTTATTACTTCCAAAAAGAAAAAAAAATGTCTCACGCTGAACAAGAAGTGGAAGGGCCCGGAAAACTCTGTCCTAGGGCCCGTGATCGCTCTCGACGGCCCTGCCTGTGGGAAGGGATACTATTGAGGAGCAAGAACTACTGTGTTGTTACGTGTCCTGCTCACATTGGTATGCCGATCATACGATGCCTCTATCAAGGTCTCATCACTATTTGGATGTAAACGAACCTGGTTAGAATGCCGATGGCGGTAGTTTTCACTGTCATAAACACAGCCCACCAAATATAAGCAGAGGAGCACAGGACGATCACGTGTTCGACATATCCTCTATAGCATTGAATCCTTGAAAAAAGAAAGTGGGGCTGGTGGCATGTCTTCCCGTTAGATTCATGTAGTGAGAGTCGGATATTCTGACGTGTTTACTACTGCTTGTAGCCTCGGGCTTTCGACTCTCGGACAGCAAGCTTTATGGTAAAACGTGAGGGCCGATCTTAACCCTTCCGCACCGTGAGCGACCATTGTTAAGACATCCTCGTAGTTAGTTATTGTTTTAATTGGCGGAACAGCGTGGTCATCTGCCATTAACATCCTGGTAAATACAATATGGAAAGGTTATCATTACTAAAAGGTTTCTCGTAGTAATAATAATAATAATATCGTATGGCCTCAGATGCCGGGTGCAAGCTTTGTTAATTGACACCCAGAGGGTAGCTTGCATGTCAAATTTCGTCGTTCCTTTGAACGCTATGAAAGTCAAGGAGGTTAGATATCTAAGCTCCTTGACGCTACAGCGCTCTCTAGTAGAGAATGGAGGAACTTGGTGTTGGCGGAAATTCCCAAGATTAATTTTGCCATCGAACACGGCCTACTAAATTCAAATGGGTTCTTTAACATGCCAACAACGTATGACATCTATGTCGTGATTTTTGTTGCCTTTCAAAAATCACTTAACTTACCATGGCCAGGGGCGAACCTGCAAGCTTGGGGGTTGGTAATCTGACACGTTAACCACTCACCCACCGTGGCAAGTTGCTAAGAATTAAAATAAATAAATAAATAAATAAAATTTACTGACGTGATGCGGAAAAGACGGGTTACGTTTTATGGCCAGGTGGCCCGAATGACGTCAACACGATTAACTTGTCGCATTTTCACTTTTCTCCAAGAGATAAAAGACAAAGGGAACCTGTTTCAGTAAGATACAAAAATATCTACACGAGATTGGGTTCTCATGTGAATATATCCAGGAGCGTGGGCAGATCCCTCAACAGAGAAAACTCTTCGAACATCGGAGTTTCAAATCCAAGCCGACGCCGACATCTAGAAAGGCGTGGACAAACGAGAGAATAGAATAAGGAAGGAAGGAAGGAAGATTGTAGTTTTACGTGACCGTGAATCTTGTGATTATGAGCCACGGGACCTCCTTTTTACGTGGAATCCGAACCACAGGACATGGCATTTCACTTCGAAAATCTCACATGCATTGACCGGGAATCGAACCCGGACCGCCTTGGTGAGAGGCATACAGCTAGACCGCTGAGCCACCACGCCCCCAGAGAATAGAATAATAGACTAATAATAATAATAATAATGTTATTGGTTTTACGTCCCTTTTTAACCACTTTGGCTTTTAGAGATGCCGGGGGTGCCGGCATTTTGCCCCGAAGGGGCTCCCTCACATTTGCGCACCCTCAAATGCCAGCTGACTGTGCCAGGATACGAACCTGCAACCTGAGAGAAAAGAACAACACCGTCTACGAATGAAGGAATACTGGGCTAATTTTAAAGCTAAAAGGAAGTTGACATGACGTGGTCCTTAATTGGCCGAAACGAAACAAGAATAAATAAATAAATAACGCAATTATTTTTAAAAAAGGAAGGAAGCTTGTAGTATTACGTGGCCGTTAATCGTGCGATCATGAACCACGGAACCTCCTTTTTACGTGGAATCCGAACCACATGACATGGTATTTCAATTCGAAAATCTCACATGCATTGACCGGGAATCGAACCCGGTCCACCTTGGTGAGAGGCAAATAGATTGACCGACGCACCACCACGCCCCTAATTATTGAAAAATCCAGTGCTATTAAGCATTGGCCCACATGCCCCCTATGCAAAATATTCTGGTGCTGATACTAGTCTGCCTCCCAAATTAGAAGGGAGAGTGTTTGATCACCTACAAAAATACATTAGTATGCATGTATTTCAACCCGTATTATGCCGTGTCTATAGGATCGGGAATGAGTTTCAATGGGATGGATGGTTTTTACGGCCGGATATTCTTTAAATTGCCAACTTTATGAGAGGAGCTGATGGATCTGATGAGAGATGAAAAGAACGAAGACGAATGGAACTGGACAAGGAGTTGGAAGAAGCTGCCCTGGAGATGAAACCACCACCTTTTCTAGGACGACCAAGATCGGAGGTTTGAATCTCGGCGCTGCAGTGGTTATCCTGAGTGTGGGTTTATCTCGGGTTTTCCACACTCCCTCCAGGCAAATGCTGGAAAAGTACCTTACTTCAAGTCCCGAGGCACCTACCTGTCCCTAATACAGTTACACACACACATCAATACAGGTTATCAGACAAGTTCAACACACACCCAACTACAACAGGGCTGTTGGCCATGATGTCCCAAGCCCCTAAAATGAATTAACAACAACATCAAACAGTATGAGACGCGCAAACACACGAATCTTCGGGTAAATATACAAAAAAATTAAACCAGCCAGACTTTCTCATTTAGAAGTGCCACGCATCAGCCAAAATCCCGAACATTTTAACGGCCGGAATAAGCTTCAAGCTTCCGGACTGGATAATTGATAACTCTGCTGACGAGAGCACAGAGAGAGTTGCAGGATGGGATTAATAAAAGTTTCAAGCCAGGCGCACGTGGTTTGACCTTCTTCTCTTATTTACACGCAGATCAATACGAGCGAGGCTTTACTTTCCAGGAAAAGTGATCCCCTGTCTATTTAAAACCCTACATTTTATCGTAGTTTGTTCGATTAGAATAACAGCCGGGAATATGTGATTCCCATCCAGGAAGCGCTGGAAAGCATGCAAAACGTATAAGAGATGCGTGGCTAAGGGGAGAAGTAGGCAGACGTACTTTTTTTTTATATATCTGCTTATATGAAAGTAGGTACTTACAGTATCTTACATCGAAATTCAAACTGTAAAGGTATTAAAATTTAAAAACGTATGCACTGCAGTTCGTCTCGGTCACTCTGTTTTCTTCTCTTTGGTCCACCTCGTTACGTATTGGCTAGCATTCTTGGCTGTCACCGCGGAGGCCCGTGTTGGATTCCCCGCTCTGCCAAGATGATGATGATAATTGTTGTTTTAAGGGGCCTAACATCTAGGTTATCGGCCCAACTCTGCCAAGAAATTTAATTCTGGTCTGAGGGCTGTAACTGGGAACACTCAGCATCGTGAGCAAAATTGAGAAGTGGTGGGTTCGATTATTACCTCAGCCATCCTGGAAGTGTTTTTTCGTGGTTTCCCACTTCTACTCCAGGAAAATGCTGGGAAGGTTCCTAACTTAAGGCTACGGCCGTCTCCTCCCAATCATCATCTGAAATACAAAAACACACACTAATATACAGCCAGCACAATAACACAAATATCAGACAAATTCCGCCCCTAATACCCCCACCACCCCCACACACACCCGAGTACACGGGGCTACATAGTCAGGATGTGGCAAAGCCCCTAAAATAATCAACAACAACGCCATCTCTTTAGCATAGGAAGAAGTATTCTCAGACAATTTATCAGTCAAAGTTCATCTGACTCAAAGAAAAAGGAATGATTATAATTATTCCATTATTTTTGAAAAAAAAAACAAAACACAAATACACCACATCATAGAAAATCAATGAAAATGTTCATCAATAAGTTACTGCACTTAAAACTCTCAACACTAATGTAGATACGGTACATGCAAATTACAATTTTGTGCCCGGATAAGGACAAAACCTGTACCGAAAATCAAAGGGAAGCAAGAGTTAAATGCCCTCATATCACTACAAATAATAAATGTCCAAATTGTTTCAAACAAGTGTTTCAAGTTTCAGTCACATATGAACAAAATTGAAAATGTTACGAGCATTCGGGATTTGTTTGTCTTTTCTGCCTACGTCTCCCCTTAATTACATTATTTTGAATAATCTAGCAGACTAATCGCACGCTCTAGTACTTTGTGCTTGGACTATGTTTTGTAGGATAACAAACTAAATAATGGCCGTGTGTATCCGCGATCGGGAGGAGTAGTTCTTCCAACCACCCATGTTACTGCAAACATTTTGTGGGCGGTTGTTCTCTGTGATCAATCTGGCAACAACGTTTGAGGAATCACGTGTCAAGGGACGGAAATGTAGTTGGACGGGTTCCCTCCCACTCCAAGAGAGCGGCCATCTCATGGTCTACCTTAGTGATCTTCATCTGGATACCATTTGGGCACACGTCTGTTCTGTGTTATCTTCATTACATTTCTCAGATTTGATATATCGACTTCCACGGCTAAATTATTAAACTCCAGCAAATCTTTAGGATTTTGCCGTGTCTATTGCGAGGTTTCGCCTAGGTACATCAAGTCAGGCTCATCAGTGGGGCTTTGGTACAGGAATCATCCCCGCATTCGCCAGGCGTAGAAGTGGGAAATAACGGAAAACCACTTCCAGGATGGCTCAGGTGAGAATCGAACGCACTTCTTCTCAGTTTTGCCTCATGAGGCTGTGTTTACCTTTTTCCAGCCAGAATTACATTTTTTGGCTGAGCTGGTGGGTAAATACAGAAAGCCACTTCTAGGAAGGCTAAGTGGGGGAATTGAACCCACCTCTTCTTAGTTTTAATAATACTATATATAATCTATACTAATAAAATAATGCTGAAGAGTGTTTTGTTTGTTTGTGTGTTTAAACGCGCTAATATCTGGAACTACCAGTCGGATTCGAAAAATTCTTTTTGTATATGATAGCCTGATTCAAGAGGAAAGGTTTAGGCTATGTAGCATTAGACTACACCTCTCATGTAACCTTAAAGATTGATTTTTGTTCAGTAAGTCGGAAGGACAAGCGCTCCCGAACAGCTTCAATAATACCTAAGTCTATCGTTGCCTGGCAATGCGGGCTGCATCACGTCGCCCCAACCAGTGTTCTGGTGCAGAATTGCGAGCTGCTTATAAATTGCAGTCACGGGGAGTAATTAGTGCAAAAAGATTCCTTAGATCCCTCAAAACAGTTATCATCATGACAATAGTATGCCTCTATGGTGTTGGTGCAGTATAATGAGGTTATCAGCTGCAATAAGCGTTGGTGCTTTCAAATTTATTTTCATTTATTCCGATCCTTATCCTTGAGCGCTCCAGTTCTGTAGTATTCATTATCATCCATAAAACAAATAAATCCACCGGGCAAAGCCGGGCACTACTGCTAGTATATAATATATAATGTTACCGTATTGGTTTTACGTCCCTTTTAACTACTCAGGCTTTTAGAAACGCCGGGGTGCCGGAATTTGCCCCGGAGGGGATATTTAACCCGTGAAGACTGGCGCATGGGTATTTTTGACCCGGGGCTTAAATAATGCTCTATATTTTCGTTTTGGTCAACCTTTATTTCCTGTCGCTTTCTGTACCTTCCTTCCTTCCTAGTCTTGAATTTCACCCTGCCAAAGAAACATGTCCATAGCTTTTGGAACACTTAGGTTATTTCTATATTATTTACGGTCGGGTCAGATTTACCCATGGCGCCAGTCCTCGCGTGACAATTTTCGACTTACGTTAGTCGGGACAATCTTTAAAAAATAAGTGGGAAAATCCAACTATTTTGGTGCAGCACAATCACATAGTTCACGTTCTTGTTCGTCCATGTTTACTGTCTAGGGACACCTTGGTCATCAGATCCTTTGTTGAAAAAAATCGAGATGACTGCTTTGCCGCTACCATCAAGGCCAATGATACTGTTACGATTTTTTTTGTCATTTTCCTGCATGTTAAATTTGAAAAATATAAATAAACCTCATTTTATATTGGGAATAGTTCATAGGAAGACACCAGGTGTAAAATTACTTCATTAAAATCCGTACGACTACGACAAAAAGGGAGTAACACACTGTGGGTCAAAATGACCCGGCGCCAGTCCTCGTGTTATATTATTTCAAGAGTTAACGTGCCAGTAAATCTACTGACACGGCTCCCTCGCATTTGCGCCAACCGACTGCGCCAAGATATGAACCTGCAACCTCAGGCCCAGCAGGCGAGAACGTTACCGCTGAGTCACGCAGCCAGTTCTTAGTTTCACCCCGCGAGGCCGAGTGTACACCTTTCAAGCCCTCAGGACAGAATTACATTTCTTGGCATATTCGGGAGTCGTGCTCGGTCCTTAGGAGGGTAACAGCCAGGAACGCTAGCCATTACTCGGCAAGGTGTTCAAGAAAATTCTTCTTTTACAACAAACATAGGATACCTTAGGCCAGTGTTTCCCAAACCTTTTTGTGTGTGTACCACTTTAAGAGATGAGAATCTCTAGCGCACCACCTAATGGTTGGGAGATATAGTAACTGTAGCCCCAATACCCCACCACCACCACCACCACGTAGCAGACCAAACGATGGATTGTAAATTGTGTTTGTTAGAGTTAAGACTGTTAGAGTTAAAGTTCAAATAATAAACAGTGTGTCCAGTTGTTTTATTATTTATTAAAATATGTATTCAATTCAAACATTCAGAAATGACTGTACAAATAATATTAATTTAAAAAACTTAATATATATATATATTTTTCGCTATCGTTTTACCCTCCAGGGTTGGCTTTTCCCACGGACTAAGCGAGGGATCCCACCTCTACCGCCACTGAGGGCAGTGTCCTGGAACTTGAGACTCTGAGTCAGGGATACAACTGGGGTGTGTGACCAGCACTACGCCCAGGCGGCCTCACCTGCAAAGTGAACAGGGGCCTGATGAAGGGATGGGAAGAGGGGGACGGTTAGGCAAGGAAGAGGGAAGGAGGCGGCCGTGGCCTTACAGTAGGAACCATTCCGGCATTTGCCCGAAGACGAAGTGGGATACCACGGAAAACCACTTCGAGGATGGCTGAGGTGGGAATCGAACCCCCTCTACTCATTTGGGCCACCCGAGGCTTAGACCCCGTTCCTGTCCTCATATCACTTTTCAAATTTCGTGGCAGAGCCGGGAATCGAACTCAGGACCTCCAGGGCGGCAGCTAACCATGCTGACCGCTACGCTACGGAGGCGACCTCTTAATAATTAAACATAAAAATCAAAGTTCAACTAACAACTTCAATGTGAAGGGTGAGTTTGAAGATTGCTGAGTCTCAAACGAAGATTGTTTTCCACTCTGATGAGCCTATTCTGGTATTTATTCTTGAGATAAACAAGTGAAGAAAATACAGTTTTACGAAGTACGAAGTAGTGGAAGGCAGTACAAATCTAACTGCTCTGTCAGCTATTTCTGCATAGTCTGCACGCCTCTCAACCCAAAAGTTCACAAGCGCCATTTTTGAAAACTGCTCCTTATCTTTGGTCTTAAAGTCCTCCGGCAACATATGAATCTTTTTATAATTTTATATTTTAGATTTTTAATTTTTCGTAACTTATCTAATATTTTTATATTTTTCGTAACATCACCGCATACCACTTCAGCAGTACGTGCGTACCAGCAGTGGTACGCGTACCACAGTTTGGGAAACGCTGCCTTAGGCTACCTGTCGCCTTCACATTCCATAAGGTCCTCGTTCGAAATAGAAGGCAGATCGGTATTTTCAATCACAAAACAAGACGAGGATAAGAATCATTACTTGTGGGCGGCAAACTATGTGAGGAATAGCAGTATATAAAGATTTGGATGTCTTGATTAGAGACAGTCCTCTTCTGTCTCCACTGGAAGTTCATCATGAAGACTGTTGTAAGTATCTTTAACTAATCCCTATTAGAATATTTAAGATGATTTTGTTGTTAATTCAAGTAAGGGTCTTGAGAAATCTTGGTCATCAGCCCCGTATACTTCTGTAGAATGTGTGTTGAATTGGTCTGATCACCTGAGTGTCTGTGGTGACTGCTGAAATGTACGACTGTATGTGATTGTGATGTTAAGGATGTGGGATAGAATAGGTGGCCCGGGACTTGATTTCCAGAACCTGCAGATCATACAGAATTGGATACGCCATTATATTACACACTTTATTCACATTTAAATTGAAGTATTTACAAACATTAAACGTTTAGATGTTTCATGAAAATGTACTTAAGGAATAAAACACTTTCTGGGCTAGATATACCTTGAGTGACGTTCTAACCCAGCTCCAGTCAAAGATCTTAAGGAGTTGGGTAATTTATTGTGGTATATAGCTAATTTTTTGTCGCCTTCGTAGCGTAGCGGTCAGCGAGGTTAGCTGCCGCACCGGAGATCCTGGGTTCAATTCCCGGCTCTGCCACGAAATTTGAAAAGTGGTATGAGGACTCGGTCTACTCAGCCTCGGGTGGTTCAAATGAGTAGAGGGGGTTCGATTCCCCCCTCAGCCATCCTCGAAGTGGTTTTCCGTGGTTTCCCACTTCGTCTTCGGGCAAATGCCGGGATGGTAAATACTGTAAGGCCACGGCTGCCTCCTTCTCTCTTCCTTGCCTATCCATCCTCACCTTCCCCTCCCTTCCCTCACGAGGCCCCTGTTCGCTTTGCAGGTGAAGCCGCCTGGGCGAGGTGCTGATCACACCTCACCAGTTGTATCCACTCCGACCAGATGTTCTCAGCTCTAGGACACTGCCTGGAAAGGCGGTAAGGGTGAGTTCCCTCGCTGAGTCCGTGGGAGCCACCACACTGGAGGGTAAACTCGATTTAAAAAAAAAAAACCTAATTTTTTGAAAGGATCGTTTTCTGCGTATTGTTTATTTGCAATTTTTGGAAAATAGTAATTATGCTCTCTAGTTTTATGACTGTAGACATTTCTGATTGTTGATTGGGTCCTCAGTATAGGGGCTGCGACAACGCGGTCATGTAGCCCCGTGTACTTTGGGTGTGTGTAGAATCTGTCTGATAACCGGTGTTAATTGTGATGGCTGCATTAGTGTGTGTTATCTGTAATTCGGGTAAGGACTGCAGACGATCAATTTCAAGAAGTTTCTACTTTTACTACCAATGCTACCGTCAACGACATCTTTCTGCTAACTTGGCTACTAGATGCCACCGAAACTGGTACCTGGTCGTGAACGTTAGAGTTTAATAGAGCGTTAATCAAATCTAACCTACAATTCAGCTTCACACAATTGTATTTAGTGGAAGTTTTTTTTACAAGCCTTAAATCTACAATATGACATGGTCCCGCCTGCTTTACTTCCACTCCGAAGGAAGGCATACTGAGGTATTGAACCCGTAATCTTGGGCGTAGAAGCTCAGCATGCTACCAACTATGCCAACAAAGCCGTCATCTTTGATTGTGACAACTTTATGTTCATTTTTTTCCTTACTTGCAAGATAACTTTAAAAATATTCAATGAAAATATTGTTAAAATATTATGCTTCTTAAATGCAAACCTGCATGGTTCTCTCGGTATCAACCCAAACAAGTATCATATTACTCGTATTACTCGTTTCTGCAATTCGAATATTCTCTCCATATTCCCTTTTGTTGCCCGACCCCAAATGATAAAGGTGAACGCATTCATCCATAGTATAGGCTACTGTTAACTGGTATTCACTGCTTAAGTGCATATAAATGAAATCGGTAAGAAATTAACGGCGGCTTCGGTGGCGTAGTTGGTAGCATGCTGATCTTCTATGCCCAAGGTCGCGGGTTGGCGGGCCCATGTTATAGATTTTTGGCATGTAAAAGAACCTTCCACTAACTACATAGGTGTGAAGCTATAATTTGTAGGTTAGATTTGATACGCTCAAAGTTCGAACGTTCATCGCCAGGTGCTGGTTGCGATGGCATCTAGTAGCGAAGTTCACAACTAGGTGTCGTGGACGGTAGCATTTGGCAGCAAAAGTAGTAACTACTTGAAAATTGAACGTCTGCAGTCCTAACCTGAATTAAAATAACACACACTAATGCAGCCATCACAATTAACACTGGTTATCTGACAGACTTTACACACACCCGAAGTACACGGGCCTACATGACCGCGTTGTCGCAGACCCTAAACTAAGGAACCAACCAACCAAAATGTTAACAAAACTCTTTCGTTTTAGAGATAATTTAAATACAGAACACTGGTCTACAAAAAAAAAAATTTCAATTAAAAAAAAAAAAGCTTTTTTTGTTAAATAAGAAATGAGCTACATTAGAGTAAATAAAAAATCCTCTCGGCACGCCGGAAGGCGGAGGTAGATTTCACCGGGCAAACTAGGGGATAGGCTATAATAGGCAAAATATGCAGGTTTTCGTAGGAGGATCAGACCTCAATTATTGCGAGAAAGTATTTTACAATTGGAGGTTAGTTAACATTTTGTCGTCTTTCTATGCATATTTTTAACATTTTACTGTCTTATGGGGATGGTAACCTTCTTGTCATTTGGGGTTCATTTTTATACTTGTGATCACACTGTCCTTATGCAAGATTTGGAACTAATGTGTAACTATCTAACAGTCTGTTACTTTTTCACGCAAAATTTTCCCGCAGAGATGTTGATTAGTTCCTCAGTTTAGGGGCTGCGACAAGGTGGTCATGTAACCCCGTGTACATTGGGTGTGTGTAGAATCTGTCTGATAAACGGTGTTATTTGTGATGACTGTATTAGTCTGTAATTCAGGTAAGGTCTGCAGACGGTCAATTTTAAGTAGTAGTACCTAATTTTGTACCAAATACTTACGTCAACGACACCTAGCTGTGAACTTGGCTGCTAGATGCCACCGCAACCAGCAACTTGCAACGAACGTTGTAACTTCCCCTCCGAAGGAAAGCATGCTGACGCATTTTTAGCCCTCTTAGAAAATCCGGCGACTTTGGCCGGCTTTGAACCAGCGACCTTAGGCATAGAAGTTCAGCATGCTACCAGTTAGCCGCTTCCCTCATAGTCAGATGGAACAAGAAATTCCGTGACGAACTAAAGAGCCTACTTTTCTTAAAATTAAGATTCATGCCATAGATTAATCTACAGTATATGAACCTATCCAGAATAATGACGAAATTAAGTGGGTAATATCGAAATGTCTTAATTAGTTCGAAATAAGGTATACTAGGCATAATGTAGCCTAATAGAGCAATACAGTTGGCAGCTCTGGTGACTGAATATATTCTTACTTCCATCTCCTAAGGTATAGAATAAAAAATGTGGTTGAAGTTCAAAGGACGTTACATGGATGTAGACATTGGATCTATTAGTACACGTAAAAGCATGTTGGCAACAATGTCATGCGGGTGCTGGTCAGAAATAATCTGAAATATTATATCTTTTTGTGCCAATTTTGGATGAAATCCATTTGTTGGTATAGAAGTTACATGTATTTAAAAATTGGTCCTATCAGCAGGCTTAGAATCATGTTGGTAGAACTGACGTATATAAGTTACTCCAAATTAATGTAAAATGTCAGGTAATTTACGTGTGCATAGTTTAAAGCTGTCGGCTTGCACACTTTCTGATATATTTGGATACAAAATAGAGAGCAATTATTAACAGTTGGCAGCCCTGGTGGCTCTTAAGAATACACTCAGTCATATCTGTTTATATACACATATTACATTCAAAATTTGGTTGAAATCCAATTGATAGTGTAGAAGTTATATGCATTAAAAAATTGGACTTATCAGAAGGCTTAAAAATATTTTGGCAACGCTGTCATGTAAGGCCACCTGGAAATTAAACTGAAATAGTATTATCTACATGTGTGCCAATTTTAGAATAGCTCCCATGTATACCTTCCAAGATATCCAACATGGAGCTCAAATTTCTAGTGCGTTTTTTTTAGCAGTTTGTAGCACTGGCATCTTTTTCAAATATGGGCCTGAGATATTCCGGTATACAACTTTACTCATACTAAATTTGGTTTCGATTGCTGCAGCCGTTTAGGAGTTGATAGGGGGGGGGCACACACACACACACACACACACAGCCAGGCAGACAGAAGGACTGACAGACAGACAGAAGGACAGACATATTTTCCCGGATCGATCTCATAAGTCTACTTTTTCCTCATTTTTGAAAAGTGTGAAAAGTAGGCTAAAAATGAATGTGATCTCGTCAATGGCGTTGTCTTGGCAACCTCTGATAGATCATCCCTTATCAATTTAAAAGCGTTGTTATGGTAACCTCTGATGGCACTTGGCATTTTTTAAAATTCCGAAATCATTTTTCTCATCCTTTGGCGTAATGGTGGGTCATATCAAAAATTCTTTCAGACAAAAGTTTTAGGTAATTATTAGGGGAATATTTTCCATTTTATACGGTTTCGATATTGTGCCTATTAAGAGAGATATGATTAATGTTTCCCGAAAAACCCACTTTTTTCCACCCCTTTGGTCAATGGTTGGTGCTATCAAAAAACTTATTTGACATAAATTTTTGGCACTTATCCGACATATATTATGAACTTTGAATGGATTCGATATTTCACGTATTAAGAGAGTTATAGCGAAATTTCACTTTTTCGAAAAAAGCCCCCCATTTTCACCCCCTTCGACCGATTTTGCCCATTAACGAACTCGACCGAGATTTTATAGGGATACATATTATGTAAAAAATTCAAAGTGATTGGTACAAAATTACGGCAGTTATCGTGTCCAGAAGAAACTGATATATATATATATATATATATATATCAGTTTCTTCTGGACATATATATATATATACATATATACATACATTATATATAAACCTTTGAACTGACGGTGGTTTTGGGGTCTAGGGGATGTGAAACGCGAAGATATGTCGAAATTTTCCGGAAGTCGAAACATGGTACCCATTGCAATAGTTAGCTTTCTAATGAAATCTACCTAAAAGTGAATAAACAATAAACAATGGAACAATCGCCAACGTGCTGCATGACTCATGCGCCTCATGTGTACCCTGGCGGTGGATTTCGGAACTGAGGATAATTAATGGACGTCCTTGTATATATTTTTCAATTATTTTCCTACGACATGCAAGCTGCCCTCTGGGCGTCAAATAAGAAAGCTTGACCCAGCACCCGAGGCCATACGATATTATTATAATTGTTTTCCAACAATTACATCCCCAAAAGAAAGCTGAAAGCAAATTAATTAACCAAATGGCGGCTTCGGTGGCGTTGTTGGTAGCATGCTGAGCTTCTATGCCCAAGGTCGCGGGTTCAACCTCGGCCAAAGTCGTCAGATTTTTTAAGAGCGTTAAAATTCCTCATTATGCCTTCCTTCGGAGGGGAAGTAAAGCCGGCGGTCCCATGTCATAGATTTATGGCATGTCAAAGAACCTTCCACTAATTACACTTGTGTGAAGCTAAATTATAGGTTAGATTTGACTAACGCTCTTAGGTTCTAACGTTCGTCGCCAGGAGCTGACTGTGTTGGCATCTAGTAACCTATTTCACAACTAGTTGTCGTTGACGGTAGCATTTGGTAGTAAAAGTAGGAACTACTTGAAAATTGAATGTCTGCAGTCCTTACTTGAATTAAACAAACAGATGACACACACTAATAGAGCCATCACAATTAACACCGGTTATCGGACACACGCCCAAAGTACACGGGGCTACATGACGCGTTGTCGCAGCCCCTAAACTGAGGAACCAAACAACCAATTAAGCAATACCAACGTAACCAATAATGCAGCATTTACAACGTGTTTAAAGATATAGGGTGCTATATTACGAAAACTAAGCCCGATAGACGAAAACGGAATTTATTTTCGAATCCAGCCCACACGACTTAACTAAGAACACAATTTACCTTCTTTGTAACAAAAATACTGTTTACCAGTGTAATTAAAAGACCTATTGTAATGTCCAAAACTTTTGCTGGGGCTACTTTCAGAATATCGTCAGTTCCACAGTAAAGATTTCGATCTACTTGTAAATAGTCCCCTTATGCCGGTTATCAGACAGATTCTACACACACTCAAAGTACACGGGGCTACCCATGACCACGTTGTCGCAGCCCCTAAACTAAAGAACCAACCGAAATATTAACCAAACTCTTTCGTTTTAAAGAGCATTTCTTTACAGATTTCATTTATATGCTCTTTCCATGATAACACTGATATACAAAAAAAGTTTTCAATTACAAACAAAACAAGCTTTTTCTGGAAAATAAGAAATGAGCTGGTCCTCGCTGTTCCGTCCCTTAAAACAACAACTAGCTAACTAATTAACTAACTTACGTCTATATGGCTGTCCTCTAAGTGCACTACACGAATAGTTGAAAACCTCCTTGGCCATCAATGTGATCGTGAGAATCCAATTCTTGACATAGTTCTGTTTATTTCAGGTTGTCGTCTTTGCCTGTCTGGTGGCTGTAGCTGCCGGTGCTAATATTATCCCCGTACTGAGCCGCACTGAACAGCGTGATGACAGGGGCCAGTTCTCCTTGAGGTTTGTATCACCACCTTATATCAGAAAATTTGCATCTCCGTTACCGAATCTCAATTCCGAATTTATTTTTAATTCCCAGATCTGCCATAGGATCCAGAATAATATAAAACCAGTGTACAGTAAGTTAACAAATACGTTACAGGGATACATTAACGATTTCTAGAGTCCTGCACAGATACCCTGCACATCCTTCATCTGCAACTGCAACTGCATGCACAGTGCACACCCACTAATATCTCTATAAATAAAGCAGGGCCGGCTCCTGACTAATATTTTAGGGTGGTCCAGATGATATTATTATACGTGCATGTCTATCCCTTAATATTCCCGTTTTCAACGGGGTCGGGGATGAGATGCGTGGAAATTCTATGTGGTGGATGTTTTTTTACGGCCGGATGCCCTTCATGACGCCAAACTCATGAGAGGAGTTAATGTGAGATGAAATGAATGAAGGTGGATGAAACTGAGCAACGATGTGGAAGGACGCGGCATTTTCTTACAAGCCTTAATATATTGACGACTAATTAAATAGAATTTTATGAGAACTTAAAATGGCGGCTGTGCAAAATTTTTAAAATTTGATATATAACCAACCTACATTTATATCGCTTGATTAGGACACGAGAAATAAAAACGAGATTTAAAAAATTTTGCACAGCCGCCATTTTAAGTTCCCATAAAATTCCATTGAATTAGTCGTCGATATATTAAGGTTTGTATGAAGATATACCATGCTAAGGAAATACACTAACATTTACCGATTTTTTTTTCTGGCAAAAAAATTACCAAATACTTTATTTCTTTTTGAGTATAATAATATGGCAGAACACTGTAGTTCTTGCATTAAAACTGTACTCACATGGCTCCTTATTTTTAAATACACTTTCTCCACTCCTGTGCTTGAATGAATCAAATTTATACATGGCCTTGGTTGATGAGGTGCTATTTTTTAAATTTCTAACTTTGTGTTCAGAGGTGCAGAAGAAAATGGGTTTGTTAATAAAAATTCCACTTCATTCATTTCCCTATGTCGCACACAATCAGCATATTAAGTAACTACGTACCGTACCACAAAAGTTACCGACAGTAGTGGCTACGCTGGCTAAAGCGCAGTGTTAGGTCATGGGGCCAAGCTCTCTGCTGACTTGGTAGACGCGTGGGTTCGAGCCCCACCGTCGGCCGTCCTTGAAATGGTTTTCCGTGGTTTCCCATTTTCAACACCAGGCAAATGCTGGGACGGTACCTTCTGACAGGCCACGGCCGTTTCCTTCCACATCCTTCTCCAATTTCATTCACCTTAATCAATTCCATCTCTCATCCCGACGCGCAGGTCGCCCACGGGCGTCGAATAGAAAGACCTGCACTAGGTCTCTGAGGAGACCACACGAAAAAAAACAAAAACAAACAAAAAAAACACAAAAGTTAAAACACATTAATTAAGAAATTAACTTTATTCACAGAACTCCCTAACACACATGTACTGTACTTGGAACACCAGACAACTGAAAATGTAGAAATATATTTTTGTGTAAAATTAGCAAGCTGTGAACAATGGCTAAGTACCTGTTCAAGGGCGTGGGGTGAACCCATCTGCCATTTTTTATTCGGGGGGGGGGGGGGGGAGAGTACACCCCCCGCGTGGCAGCCGGCCTTACTACTGCTGCTTCCGACATGCAATTAAACTACGATAGTACAGTGCGTCAGGGAATGTTCTCCTCAGTGCCTAGGCACTGCTACGTTAGGTGAGAGCCGGAGTTAAGTTGGCAGCGCTGTGTCAGTCATTTCGCTCACTCGCCGACAGCCAAGTACTAGCTTGTCTTCTCCAAGGTCGACAGTATATCAGAACACACGTGTGAGCTGTGCTGTGCTGTGCTGGGGGAAAGCGTCAGTGTGAATGCAGTTAAGGGAGCGTTTAGATTATTGGAATAGTGCAACAGGATTCAGTCGGTAATGTTTACTACTGAAGAGAGAGCGTTTTTGGTGGAATACGTTTTACGTGAAGGCGATCGGTTTACAGAAAATGTAAAACTAAAATTTCAGGCGCGGTTTCCTAATTCAAAGTGTCCAAACCGGGATACCGTTCGGGATTTGATAAGTAAATTTCGTGTGACCGGCTCAGTTAACCATGTACCAGGAACAGGCAGGCCTACGCTGTTAACAGACGAAAACTTAGTGAAATTTCCGATATAATGCTGCGAAGTCCAAGTAAATCAATACGCAAATTAGCTCAAGAAACAGATATCTCTAATTGGACTGTTTGTTGTTTGTTTTGTTTTGATACAAGCGGCGGCAGCCACGCTGTCAGCAGCAACTTAACTCCGGCTCTCACCTAACGTAGCAGTGCCTAGGCACTGCGGAGAACATTCCCTGACATCCTGTAGAAGAGAAAGCATAGGGGTTTGGATATGATAGCCGTTGGCGAGGCTACCTCTGCCTGTCTCAGTACTATGTACTATAGCATCATTAAGCGGATTTAAGGAATATACGCGGGTTAGGTCCGAGCGTTGGGCCAGGGAAAAACCGCATAGGCAGAAAGGAAAGATTGCCTTCACGTAAAACCTGGCGTATTGGAGATAGCCACATGCAAGGATGTGGAAGGATTGGTTGGGTTGTGTTGTTGGGACAAGGTCCCGTAATCCGGGTTGAGCTTTAAATAAAGACAGTAGCAGGAAGTGAAATTGAGAGTTCTTTTATTTCGCCCCAACGCAACGTTATGGTATGGGCCAATTCTCCAGGTCCTTGGTCCTTGAAGAGAAAGAAAATCCTTTCATATAATTATAGCATAGAAGATATCGCTTGCAAGGCTACCGGTATGTTTAGAGTTTTCTCACCCGACTCTTCACTCCATACACTTTACAATATGGATGGTTCTATACAGTGGCACTCACCATTAAACCGTACGAGACTGTCAGGAACTGAAGCTAGGGATGGGTTGTTGTTGTTTGAGTCTTCAGTCTTTTCCCTGGTTTGATGCAGCTCTCATTGCCTCCCAGTCCTGAGCTAATCGTTTCTTCTTTACATAGCTACCACACCCTACATCCGAGGCAATCTGTTTAACATATTTTAACCTTCGTCTACCCGTACAGTTCTTGTCCTCGACCCTTCCTTCCATAACTAAGCTTGCTATTCCTGGGTGCCTTAGTATGTGTCCTACCAACCTATCTCTTCTCTTCATTAGCAGCCGCCAGAAACATCTTTCCTCTCCCACCCGTCTTAATACCTCTTCATTTGTAACCCTATTTACCCATCTGATCTTTATCATTCTCCTGTAACACCACATTTCAAACGCTTCAATTCTCCTCTTTTCTGCTGCACCAATAGTCTAAGTGTCACTTCTATACAGTGCCACGCTGCAGACTAAGGCTTTCAAAAATTACTTCTTAATACTGTACCTAAATCTATATTCGAGGTCAACAGATTCCTTTTCTGTAGAAATGCGTTCCTTGCCTGAGCCAATCTACTTTTTATATCCTCTTTGCTTCGTCCATCACTGGTTATTTTGCTTTCTAAGTAACAGAAGTCTCCTACTTCCTTTAGCTTTTCACCTGCAAATTTGATGTCCATAGAAGTTTCTAGTTTATTTCGGCTGCATTCCAATATTTATATTCTTTTTAGAGATCCTAGAAAGGGAAAACACGTATTTTAAATAGAATATCAGTAATTTAAAGTAATGTTTAAAGACATTAATTAAACACAATAAGCCTCCGTGGCTTAGGCGGCAGCACGTCGGCCTCTCACCGCTGGGTCCGTGGTTCAAATCCCGGTCACTCCATGTGAGATCTGTGCTGGACAAAACGGAGGCAGACAGGTTTTTCTCCGGGTACTCCGGTTTTCCCTGTCAAATTTCATTCCAGCAACACTCTCCACTATCATTTCATATCATCTGTCATTCATTTAATCATTGCCCCAGAGGAGTGCGTCAGGCCTCGGCAGCCGGCACAGTCCATATCCTCGCCGCTAGATGGGGGCTTCATTCATTCCATTCCTGACCCGGTCGGAGACTGGAAGCAGGCTGTGGATTTTCAATTAAACAAATTTCGTGCAGTACGGCCTAACGGCCTTGGGTGGATGGGGCCCTTTCAACCCTTAATGACGCTTGAACCGTGAAATAAAGTACCGTAAGCTTTCTGTTTGAACATTTTGCATTTTCGACTGAAACTTTGTATTTATCCCGAATAAAGTATATAGAGGTGTAGCCTACACATTATTAGGCTCAATTAAGAATTTAAATCCTTCACTTTTTTTAGTTCTAAATAATGTTATTGCCCAGCTGGTATTTTATTTATTTATCGTATGGCTTTTAGTGCCGGGAGTGTCCGAGGACATGTTCGGCTCGCCAGAGGCTGTAGCTGCTGCTTCTAGCGGACTCCCATAGGGTGAGCTACAAGTTCCGTTCAATTTCAAGTAGTTCCAACTTTCGCTACCAGATGTCACTGATACCTAGTGGTGAACGTTGGAACTTTGATAGAGCGTTCCAGCGAAATCTAACCTAGAAATTTAGCTTCACACAAGTTTAGTCTGTGGAAGGATCTTTTATATGCCATAAATCTATGACATGGGACCGCCGGCTTTACTTCCCCTCCGAAGGAAGGCATACTGAAGGATTATAACGCTCTTAAAAATTCGACGACTTCGGCCAGGTTTGAACCCGCTATCTTGGGCACAGCAGTTCAGCTCGCTACCAACTACGCCACCGAAGCTACTGGTGACATAACCTATTTCATCACCCTAATTAGTAATGTTTCCTTCCCTCAATCCAAACCACAGGATGTGATATTTCACTTCGAAATTCTCACATGCATTGTTTGGGTATCGAGCACGGTCCACCTTGGTGAGAGGAGAGCTGCTTGATAACTGCACCATCTCGCCCTCTATATCCTACCGTATGAACGCACTAAAGGCGGCTAATGACAGCTAGAATACATATATCCACTTCCGTGAATATGACAATTATTCATTCAATTTTCCAATTGTGAAAATAGAAAATGACAAAACGATGGAATTTGGTACACCAGAGCTAAGCCGCACAACGTGCTCGGCTAAAACCTAAAATGTATTTTGGTCATAATAATAAATCGAACAACATTTCAATGTGCTTTATTACATAGACGTGCATGTATTTTGTAAATATGTTATCACTTGAATTGAAATTGCTCATACAGTAATTCATCTCAGTGCTGCACCCTTCACACTTCGATATCAGCTCATCACTGCTAGGGTCCCGGCACTAACAGCAATACGCTAAATAAATAAATAAATAAATAAATAAATAACTGCTAGGGAATATTACAAAGAATGAATCAATTAGTTAAAGTAAGCTCGAGTAGCCCATGGTAATGGAAATTTACAAGATCCCTTGCGTTATCAGTAACCAGAAGTCCTCAAGTCACTTTTCACGTTCTGTTAGAGAGGTTGAATTTTAACATTTTTAGAAAAAAGTTATTTAAAAAATAATTTTGAAACTTTGATTTAAGTTAATGTGTGTTTGAGATTTGTAATAATTAAGGCCCGGATAGTTAAATATTTTTATTTAATTAGATTTTTCTATTTATTTACATATTTTTTGTCGTTTTTATAAATAAATACATATTCTGGCGTATTTATTCATAAGTACATATTTCCTATATTTGGTGGTATGTTGTTAATATCCGAGAAGAGCTTGGATTGGAAAGAATCCTTTTGGAATTAATGGAACACTACAGACTATGGTGATATGGTCATATGAAGAGAATGGTTCCTAGAGCTTATTTTGAAAGGGTAGCTCCTAGCAAAAGATCCCGAGGACGACGTCGAGACTTATAGGAGCAACAAGTTTCAAAGAATGTAGAGAAGAGATGTATAAACTGGCGTACAACTGTAGGCTATATCCGAAGAACAACTATGGGTGGATAAAACAATTTGGAAGAGGCTTTTGCACTACCACAACCGGCTTGCTGGAGCGAAGACCTGATGATGATGATGATGATGATGGTATGTTGTACAGGGCGCCCGAGAATGTTCTCCGCGGTGGGTACGTGCAGCTACGAATGGTTGAGCCATGAGTTTAGTTGGCTGCACTGCACGGTGTCCTTGAAAGCGGGACTCCCCCGTGTGAGCTGTCGGTGTGTATCGCGATAAGCGCGTGAGCCTGCTGCATATCTTCAGTGTGTATTAGAGTCAGCGAGCGTTCAGATAGTTTATTATTGGAAGAGTGCAACAGTATACAGGCGGTAATGTTTACTACTGAAGAGAGAGTTATTTTTTGTGGTATACGTTTTTCGTGAAGGCGATCAGTTTACAGAAAATGTAAAATTAAGATTACAGGCGCGGTTTCCTAATTCAAAGTGTCCAAACCGTGATACCGTTCGGGATTTGATAAGTAAATTTCGTGTGACTGGCTCAGTTCACGATGTACCGGGAACAGGCAGGCCTACGCTTTTAACGGACGAAAAGCGTGATGAAATCTCCGATATAATGCTGCGTAGTCCAAGTAAATCAACACGAAAATTAGCTCAACAAACAGGAATCTCGAAGTCGACAGCACATAAAGCTGTGAGAGACAAGCTTCAGTTGTTCCCTTATAAAGTTACCGTGGTTCATGAATTAAAACAAACTGTTTACGGAAAAAGAGTGATGTACTGTGAATGGTTCGAGCATCTGTTATGAATGTCTGTGGTGAATACAAAGTTTACTATTTATTTGTTATGATGCAAGCGGCAGCCGTGCTACCAACGTAACTGCTCTCGCAGACGCACGTAGACGCTGCGGAGAACATTCCCGGACTTACTGTATTTCTTAAATGACTGCTGCCCACATTTTCGGCCCATGGCAATTCCAGTAATTTGCTTCTCTGTTTCGTGAATGCACGTTTGTCACTGTATTATAGTAGTATTTCAAGACAGGAATTTCTCGGTCATTAAGTATAGCCGGGGGGGGGGGGGGGGGGGGGGGGCGGAGTGTCAACAGTCTCATTAAGCCTCCAACAGTCCTTACCTTGACAGAAATTTTTACTTGAAATTACAGTCGTCTGCGAAACTTGTGAGTATTGACAGAGTGCTATGAAAGTCTTTGAAGTGACCTTTTCTTCTGTTCTTTAGAATTAAATTCGAAAACAATACATACATGATTTCGTATCGCGCATCTGAGGCAAGCCCCGGCCTGTTAAGCGGGAACATTTTGTACTGTAGACAGGATTATGGATTATTCAAGCAGCTAGACGTTTCAACTATATTTCGAGTTACTGGGGGACATAAATATGTTTTTTTTAGTCGTTTCGGCCATCAATGGACCACTATGTTCTTCACTCATATGATCACTGTAATGCTTGTTTTCTTGTCTGCCAGTAGATCTTCATTCTTGACGAATGTTCAGCTCTCCTTTCTTTCGTCGACTTGCAGTGAGGGCGAGGCATCACAGATGTTAAAGGGTGAAGATTACTGGTTGATTTAACAGCCTTTCTGAACAGGTTCCTATCCCAAACCAGAGCTTGATTGATTCGAGCTTCTGTTAGGTCCTTTTTAACTTGCATCGACCATTTACAATAGGATTTTTTTTAGAGATTGATGATTGTATTCGATATGAAAGTCGATGATGCTCCATCCGTTCCAAATGTCCAAAGAAAGACATTCTCTTTTTTCTCATCACACTCACCAAATCTTCTACATGTTCAAATAATTCATTGTTATGTCTTCTTCTGTAAGTACCATTATCATTAACAGGTCCTAATATTTTCCTTAGAATTTTCCGATCCTTAAGTTCTAATTTTCTCAATGGGCCTTTGTTTGTCATCTGTAAGCATTCTGCGGCATACATAAATATGCTACAATTTGAAGAGCATATTTTGGAAACTCAATCACATATTTTCCACTTTTAAGCACATAAATACATATTTCTGAAAAGTTAATGCACAGAGCAGACTTACCTTGAGACGACAGGTTTTTTTATCTCTTGACAGTGGCGTACCGTGGCGTAGTATTGTGTCTGTTGTTTACGGATGAAGCAGTTATTATTATTATTAATGAACAATAACATGCTTCTGTTTTCCGCAGTTACTTGTCGGGAGATGGCACTAGGTTCTCTGAGCAGGGAGTCCTCACTCCTACAGCTGATGGCAGAGACTACGTTCTGGTGAAGACGGGCGAGTACTCATACACCAGTCCAGAGGGTATTCCAGTATCTCTCAAGTACTCCGCTGACGCTCTGGGGTTCCGCCCTGAGGGTTCTGTAATCCCTGTCTAAAGTCTTTATTTTATATTTTATTTATACATATCATTGCAAAGCAAAGCAGTCTGTACAAAGGGTACCACAATAAAAATGAAAACTGAAATATTCATTTATTATTTTATGCTTGTGCTGAAAGTGCTCCTTGATTCCTTCCATGTAGCGGTAAATTGTTTAGCCATGAGATAATCATGATCAAGTTGGCTGTACGATAGTTACAAATCCTTCACACTTTGTTTACTGTAGCATTCAAAGTACAGTGGAACCTCGGAATGCGAGTAACGTGGTCTACGAGTGTTTTGCAAGACGAGCAAACATTTTAAATACCTACATATTGTAACTTGATAAGCAAGTGAGGTTCCGCATTACGAGCGTCACGTGTGGCTTGACTGTGTTCTTGGACGCAACTTTGAGGGGATTGTTGGTGACAATGAGCCACCGATTGTCGAAGAAATTGTGTTCTTAGGTAAGACCATGGGGTTGGAGGTGAATGACGAGGACATTCAAGAGCTGGTGGAGGAACATAGCCAGGAACTGACCACCAACGAACTGAT
The DNA here is from genome assembly GCA_946902985.2 of Meconema thalassinum. Classification (NCBI taxonomy): domain Eukaryota; kingdom Metazoa; phylum Arthropoda; class Insecta; order Orthoptera; family Tettigoniidae; genus Meconema; species Meconema thalassinum. The sequence goes on from OX336390.1 coordinate 746,223,825, forward strand.
GGATCTGCATCGCGAACAACAGGAGGAGGTTATGGATAGAGCCCTGCGCGGATAAAACAAGATGTTCAGCAAAGAACATATAGCCTACTTTCTCCTAAATGTATGGGTATCTTTATGACTCTTTGTCCTCATCCCTAAAACAATCACCCCAACCACAATGTATTGTTTGTTTTCTTTTATATTGATAATAAGCCAGTAAGTGTCAAGATCAATATTATATACTTTATGATGATTGAATAACAAAACTACTAACTTATTGTAATGCATTCACGTCCGTTAATCTCTATATTAAGCCAGCCTGCAAAATTAAGAATCTTCCGCCCCAATCATCTTCCGCCCCAATCACAGTAGGTGGTGCTGCGACCTATCAGTGAATTAATCTTTATCTTGTACGCCTATGCACTGCCATCGTAATGTACTACGATGGCAGTGTTCTATGGGTGTTGAATGAGTAGGCAGTTTAAAGTAGCCAAGAGGGAGGCGATCCAGCTGGCAGTGTTTAAAGGTATTTGGAGCGCGATCGTGGCTAATAGTTGAACTACCAGTATTACAAAATTGCCATACTTCAGGAGGCCAGCTCAGGCATTTACACAGTGTTATGTTTGGAACAATATTACCCACATAACCCACAAGAGGACAGCACCGTACAGAGGCATTAAGAAGGCTGTGGTTAATGACAACGTGTATCTAGTTCTTCTATTCTCCTTTTTCTAATGTCTTCTGTTTATGTGCGATGCTGGGACTGTGATTTTATTAATATACGAGTGTATACTTTATCCTCTCCTTTGAGCTAAATGACATTTTATTCAGTATCTGTGGGAAAAGCTCGTGCACATCATTTGTAAAAGAATTCAAGAAAAAAAAACCTGACTGTAGCAGTATTCGATCCCCAGTCAACTGCGTGTCAGACTAACATGCTAGCCCAGAGCTAACCGTATCCATGACGTCAGGTGTTCTTAACTGACATATTAGATACAAACTGTTGGCAAATAATGACTTTAAATAAACGATTTCTTCACTGCAGTACATCTTCATTAAAGATCATTTCATACAAAGTTTATATTATTGTATCAGTACGGTATATCACATACAACATACTAAAACTACTGAAATATAAGACAAGCACATGAGGACAGCTGCCATCTTGTCGTGTGACACAAACGGCTCAGCTCTTTTAAGCCACTCATACTGTATAATATTATAATATTACATTATAATAAATAACGGATCACGACCTTCAGGATAGCTTAAACCCCCCTAGGCTCGATAATCGGAATTGGTGGGTCTTAAGCTATTTATTAAAATGGTTGCATAATTCACACGGCCGCCATCCTGAAATGGCATGGCCGATGACCTTGAATTTTGGGTGAAAGACGCATCCTATATAAAGGTATGTTGTCACCAAATTTGGTAGAGATCGGATGATTAGTTTAGCCGTAATTTGATTTTACGTTTTGAACATTTGAGTGGCCGCCATTCTGTTTTGGTAAAGATGGCGGCGATATAAAGTATGACACTGAGGTGTCCTTTACTAGTGCTACCTCTGTACCAAATTTCGTTCAATTCGGTTTCACCGTGTTCGAATTGATAGGGGGGGACCGACATTCAGAGTACACACACTCACACACACACAGACACACACACACACACACACACACACACACACACACACACAGACTCACACACACACATACACACACACATACACACACACAGACAGACACACTTTTTTCGCCCTGTGTTGATCTCATAAGTCTACTTTCATTTTTTGCAAAAATCGAAAGTAGGCTAAAAAATGTTATCCGCACGACTGTTACCCGCATCCGCACAACTGTTATCCGCATCCGCAATCCTTTTTTCCGCATTCCCACGTTTGTTATCCGAATCTACTGGCTTACAATAACATTTTTATTAGATAAAGCATACATTACTAAAGCAACATATTTAGACATTTGAGGAAAAAGTCTTTCCCTTAGGCTTTGTATGTCATGTGATACGTTTAAAATTAATGTTATATAGCCCGAATTGCTGCCCTTTCTTGTTCGGAGTGTTAATTATGCTAAATAACATAATTTGAATGAGATTAGCGTAAACCATCATCTTACATTTGTCACGACAAAAAAACTTAACGGAAAAATATGATATGTCATAAACATCCGGGTTCTAGTAGTGATATTAAACAACTTCGGATTGTATTCTAAAAACTATCTGCAAATTTTCTCCAAACATTATCCGCGGCTTATCCGCTATCCGCACAGCTATGCAAACTACCGGTACTGTATAAACGCATGGCGAAAAGAATTGCGGATATCCGCATCCGCGCAGGGTTTTAGTATGGTGGAGATCTCGTCCGGGGAAGAGGAGGAGGAGAATTCAATGGAATCTCTCACTTCAACTGAGATTCGGGAGAAGTGCAAAATGTGGGAAACGGTGCAAAATAAGGCTGTAGCAGTGCGAGCGATGAATCTGTTCAATGACTATGCAATGTCACATTTTCGTGACATTGGACAGATTCATCGTTAAAGTTGCACGAAAAGAAAACAATAGGGATGTATAGAACTAGCACCGATAGAGCGCACTGCAGTTGTACTGGGTAAGCGCAAGGCGCTCTTCATTTGTCTCCTGTGTTCTCATGCCGCTAATATCCACGAATTTAAGTTGTTTAAATTGCTATTTTCGTGACTATGCCGAGCTATTGCTGTGTTCCTCTTTGCAAAAATCAGGGAAATCCGATTTCGTGTCACCAATTTTCACAAAATAAAGAAATGTGGAAGAAATGGTTACATGCTATTAGAAGGAAACATTTCGGTGAAGAAAATCTGACCGAAAATATTAAAGTGTGTTCCCATCGTTTTCAACTCGATGACTTCACGAAAACTGTGTTGGGCAAGTGTGATTCACAAAGGGAAATAATTCCTACCTATAAACTGAATAGACATATCGATAACAACCACTGAATGTATGCGTTTGTATTTGAAGGTGAGAGAGCAAGATTAAAACCGGGCACTGTTCCATCGCTTTTTCCGTGGACCACGAACACAACAAAAATAAGGAAGAGGCCATACACAAGAAAATTGCCAGTTTACCACGATAAGCCTACAATATCGGAATCTGCATAAATTATCTCCATTGAAGTACGGTACGGGAAGAAATCGTCAATATACAGGAAGAAGTGAATGTAACATTTGTGACTCCCATTTTCAAAGGCAACAATACCCGGACAAATACTTCAAGAATAAATGTCACAGCATTAACAGTCAAAAAACAACATTAACAGTCAAAAACGTATTATGGTTGGTTTCTTGAAATCAGAATTAATCGTCAACTTAACATCTGCCCGACGGATAATGTGGTACCGGTAGTGACTGACTTCTACATTCTTGAGTCTTAGGCCTAAGTTAGCCAGATGAATGGAAACAGTTCATGGCCTTAAAACAGCGATTCTCAAACTTTTTAAATACTGTACCCCTAAGTCGTTTGCAAGGGGTACGGAAACGATTTGTATTAAGAAATTGACAAATTACAAAAGAACCAAACGTTGCGATGCATTTTGAGGTAAACAATGCCGGTATCAACTTTCTTTGATTATGTTTACCTTAAAACAAGACCGTTTCATGTACGCTATCAACCAAAAAAATACACGAATCGAAGTCTATAAGCAAGGGGAGCCAGTGAATATTTAAATCTCTATTTATAAAAGGAAGATTATAGTTTTACGTGACCGTTAATCTAGAGATCATAAGGCACAGAGGACTTCCTCTTTACGTGGAATCCGAACAGGACAAGGCATTTCACTTTGAAAATCTCACATGTATTGACCGGGAAATCTCTATTTATGATTTAAGTCTTATGGAGATATAGGCTATTTATCAATATAGGCCTACAATACTCAAGCATGCTGACTCCTATTCATAATTTGAATAATAAAGCGTGTTAGAATTTTGTTATTACCGCTGTAGCCTACTAATTCTTCCCTCCTCCCATTAGTTTTAGCGCCTCTAGTCCGTAGCTCATTTTACAGCTGTTTAACGCTTAAACGCTGAAAATCGTTCATAATATATTAGAGGATATACCTATAGAATTAATTAATATAGTCTTGGAGTAAAATTAGAGAAGATATAATTTACTTTAGCTTAGAAAACTCGGTCGCAATCTATACATTCCTCGTAGCTGACTGGGGGAAACATAGGACGATCGCCTTGCGCTTACCCAGTACTACACGAGCGCTATCTGGTGCGAACTTTCTCAGGCTACATCGCTATTCTAGTGAGCCAACAGATAGCAGTGATTCCGTTAGTGAAATTCGTGGTACACAGTAACTCTTCTCATGTCATCTCTCGTCTTCCTACCACCAACAATGATTCTATTGTGAGGTAAAGTGCAGTTTAATTTGTTTTACGTTTACAGTACTGTATTTTGTTTTAGGAATGTTATGCAAATACATATTTTATGAGAAAATTTGCTTTGATATACGAGCGCATTGGATTGCAAGCATGTTGCCGGAACGAATTATGCTCGCAATCCAAGGTTCCACTGTATTACCTATACTTTCTTTTTAAATTCATATTGCACTTCATCTTTTCATTCACCTCACAGATCATATGAAATATTTTGTCAAAATGTGTTCCTTGCAACATAACAACTCCGATGGAATATAATCACTGTCAGGTGCATTATTTCCAATTAGGTTCCCCCGTGTGCAGAGTTGAGCAAAATACTCAAGAAATGTATTTTCCATACAACATTCAAAATAACATAACTAAATAGTTCAAAATACAAAATTGTATTTTAAAATAAATATGACAATACCTAATACTTCCAGCGAAGAAGATTTCTATTCAATTAAGATTTTCTAAATCAATGGTTTGCGAGAATAATTTACTGAAAGTGTTCAGTATTTTCAATTTAATTTTAAAACACAATTTTGTATTTTCAAGGATTCAATTATTGTATTTTTAATTTTGTATCGAAAATACATTTTGTGAGTATTTTGCCCAACTCTGCCCGTGTGCAAAACTACAATACCTGTTTTACGTCTCAGTTCTTTAAATTTCTAGATTTGTTTTATGATTTTATCCTCTTTTTCCCATCTAGTTTATTTCCTCTTGCATTGTTTCCACCATTATTCTCTCAAAAGTATGGTTTTCTATAGCTTCCTATAGAAGTTAGCAATGACCGAAGGCACTTAGTAGTACTGCATGATTATAAAAAAATACATATAAAATAAAAAAATAAAATAAAATGAGATAAATAGATAGATAAATAAATACAAATTGTACTTCCAATTCATGTTTAAATTTTAAATCCGACCGGTTTCACCTTTCGACATCGTCTGTTTTTATATAGAAGCCTTGACTTCTAACGTCTCCAACATCAACCTTCAATTTTATCTAGATTGCTAATTTTTATTGTTTTCATAATCGAGTACCGTACTCAGCTTTTACCCTTTCATTTGTTGCTTTCATATACTTTCATCTTTCATCATTCAGATCAAGTCAGTTGTGGCCCAACGTTTTAGGAACTGATTATCCAAAGGTAATGGGTCTTCATTACTACCAGCGACATAGGACACTATCCAGTGAGGTCCAAAGGTTCTTGTCGCTATTTTTAGTAGCGGGGGATGCACATGTTATAAACGTTGGATGCATGTATCAAATAATGAGTAAGTAACACACAGTAAAGATCACAGAAGAGATATATATATGTGAGGGCAGTTTTTTCAACATCTGATGTTACCGGTAAACAGTGAATTGAGCGGTTGGAGGCGGGTATATTCGGAGGGCGACTGCATATCTCGTCCCACTATAATCACTGCCACTTACAACGTCATTACGCCATTTTGAGCCGAGTTACAGGCACGTAACCATGGCTACTACAATTGATTCTCCCGCCAAGTGTGTAGCCTATTGCATGGTGTAAGCCAGATTCTTCAAGCAGTAGGGAATAGTGCAGCAGAAATTCATCGAAGAATGAATTCTTCTGATTTATGACAACGCCCGGCCTGCTGTAGCCCAACAGCTTGTTGAGCAACTTTTGAATACCCTGTGTATACAAGCAACTTAGCGCCAAGTGACCTCTACCAGACCAGTGTTTCCCAAACTTTTTTTGTGAGTGTACCACTTTAAGAGATGAGAATCTCTCGTGTACCACCTAATGGCTGGGAGATATAGTAACTGTAACCCCCATCACCACTACGTAGCCGACCAAAAGATGGATTCTAAATTGTGTTTGTTAGAGTTGAAGTTCAAATAATAAAAAGTGTGTCCAGTTGTTTTATTATTTATTACAATAAGTATTCAATTCAAACGTTCAGAAATGACACTGTACAATAATCTTAATACAAAAGATCTTAATAATTAAACGTAAAAACCAAAGTTCAACTTCCGTAATATCTTCAATGTGGTGAGCTTGAAGATTAGAAGCCAACTTAGTAATGTCTGGTTTAAGATTGCTGAGTCTCAAACGAAGATTGTTTCCCACTGTAAGAAACCAATTTCGGTATTTATTCTTGAGATAAGCAAGTGAAGAAAATGCAGTCTCACACAGGTTCGAAGTAGTGAAAGGCAGTAAAAATCTAACTCCTTAGTCAGCTATGTAGGCTACATAGTCTGCAAGCCTCTCAACCCAAAAGTTCACAAAAGCCATTTTTGAAAAAGTTTGCCTTAGTTCTGAATCACAATTCAATTCATAAAACTGCTCCTTATATTTGGCCTTAAAGTCCTCCGGCAACATATCAATGCTTTTATATTATTAAATTATATATTTTATATTTTTATATATTTCGTAACCTATCTAATAATTTTTATATTTTTCGTAACATCACCGTGTACCACTGCATCAGTACGAGCATACCACCAGTGGTACGCGTACCACAGTTTGGGAAACGCTGCTCTAGACTGTCTCTTTCCTGAACTGGGAAAGAAGCTAAGCGAGCAGCGGTTCCGAACGAGCTTCAAACCAACGATAAGGGCCATGTCTACTCACTGACGGCAACATTCTATGGAGTCACCAAAAAGGTAATGACGAACATTATAAAATAATAAAACAATAACAATATATTTGCTGTAAAATACACATAAACTCACTGCTATCCACTAATCTAATCACAGCTTATTGTTTAATTGACACTGCCTGACAAGCTATTTAAAACTACGAATGTTTGGAGGTATAGGGCTGAAAATGCCCTATAGTGTCTGTCTGTAAGATAGTCAGCCCGGAGGTAGGTTGGATCCTCAAAAAGCGCCATTATAGGTTATGGGGAAGAAACAAACAAAACCCAAGACAGCGCTATAATGGGGCGTACTAGGCAAGGTGAGGGGTGAGGTAGTTTGCCATTACATTCCTCACTGAGTCAGAACAGCACTGACCCTATGTGTAGAACCTTTCACAGCATCCATAGACACTAGCTATGCCCTGAATGCCATTACTCAGCACCACTCATACCTCAGTGGCTTCCATATAATCACAGCCATGAAGGAGGCTGAGGCATCGGTGAAAAGCCACATTTTACTCTAGCCTGTGCCAACAGACAAATACAATAAACGGTTACATTCTATTCCCCTCCTCGCCACAATGAAATACTTCTCCCAGTTATTATTCCACTGATTTAGATTAACTTTACAAGAATGATCAAATTGGCACCTTTATACCCCCACCATTCATAGCCTCCCAGCAATATTTTCTCATGTATTCTCCCGCTTATAAGCTAAAAACATACCCCCTGGAATTAAATTTCTTGGCAGTGCCGGAAATTGAACCGGGACCTCCGTTGTGGCAACCAAGGTTGCTAGTCACTACACCACGTGACCGTGACAAATAACAATGTGCAATGAAGTCTCGATTAACCGAACTTGATGGGACCGAGAGTCATTCATTTTATCGAAAATTGGGACAATCCGGAAAAAATCTATTTCCACGATAAAGCAATTATACGGCATCTACGCGCGCCTTTAAGTCGATACTACACTCATTTACGTCTAATAATCAATCTTAAAATGAAGGTTTTGAAACGGTAAAATAGGCGGCTTCGGTGGCGTAGTTGGTAGCATGATGAGCTTTTATGCCCAAGGTTACGGGTTCAACACCGGCCGAAGTCGTCGGATTTTTAAGAGCGTTAAAAATCCCTCAGTGCGCCTTCTTTCGGAGAGGAAGTAAAGCCTGCGGTCCCATGTCATAGATTAATGGCATGGAAAAGAACCTTCCACTAACTACACTCGTGTGAAGCCAAAATTTGTAGGTTAGGTTTGATTAATACTCTTAAGTTCCAACGTTCGTCATCAGGCGCTGTTGCGATGGCATCTAGTAGTAGCGAAGTTCACAGCTAGGTGTCGTGGACGGTAGCATTTGGTAGCGAAAGTAGGAACTACTTGAAATTATCGTCTGCAGTCCTTATTTGACTTAAAAACAGATAACACACACTAATAGAGTCATCACAATTAACACCGGTTATCAGACAGATTCTACACACTCCCATAGTACACGGAACTACATGACCGCGTTGTCGCAGCCCCTAAACTAAGAAACCAACCAACCAAACGGTAAAATAGCGTAACTTACCGGTATTTTATGACTGTGTTCCGTAAACGGCCACTCAAATGAAACAACATCAACTAGATTTTTTTCTTTTTCGATTCAGTTAATACGGACGCTCGGTTAATCAGTTTTCGGATAATCGAGACTTAGTGTATTATTCCCGTTTCGACAGGGTGCGATGGTTGGTCTTTATGTCGAAAGCCCTTCCTGACTTCAACATCATGAGAGAAGTTAATACGAGATTAAATAAATGAAAATGATTGAAACATTACAAGGAGTTGGAAGGAAGTGGCCGTGGCCTACTAGAAGATACCGTCCCAACATTTTCCAGGAGTTGAAAATGGAAAACCATGGAAAACCATTTTAGGATGGCCGACAGTGAGGTTCAAACCCACTCGTCTACTGAGTTCACTGATAGTCTGGCACACTCGTGTTGACAGACTGAAAAGCTTCTAATAATCGATTACTTAGGCAACACTGAAAGATGACTTCTAATATTTCAATACCAAGTCGAAGGTGGTACTTATAATACTGTACAAACAGACTAATAAAACATACCATAATTCTATGGTTCTGCTGCACCATAATAATAATAATAATAATAATAATAATAATAATAATAAGTTCCATGAAGAACTAAATAGCCTATCTTCATAAATATCCTACTTATGTTAATTGCCTTAATCAATATACACACTTTCAGTTCGATTGCTGTAATAGATTCGTAGATATTGAGAACCGTCTAAATATTTCAGATGGTCGCCTTGTTGGATTTTAATATATGTAGGCCATAGAATTATGCACTACTATGTGAAGATAACTGCGTAGGTGTATTATTCAAACTTGAATCGCATGATTAGGACACAAGAAATAAAAGCGAGATTTTAAAATTTCGCACAGCTGCCATCTTGTGGATATGAAAACAATTGATATAAATTAGATGCCAGTGGATTAAAATGTGTATGAACATTTACCGTACCAAGTTTCACTCACTCGAACGCTTAAATCGCGAGAAACGTCCTTTTAAATATTTAAATTTCTTGTCACTGCCATGTTGGATTTGTGCTCACCAGGCCATTGAAAATCCCATAGGTGAACTTTATGTTCATAGCCTTTATCAACATACGAAATTTCAGTCTGATTGCTGTCATAGATTAGAAGATATTGAGAACCGTCTAAATATTTGGGATTATGTATGTAAGCCATAGAGTTATGTACTATTAGATGACGATTATTGCGTAGGTTCATTATTCAAACGTTGACTTCGATTGCATGATTAGGACACAAGAAATATAAAATCAATTTTAAAAATTCGCACAGCCGCCATCTTGAGGTCATGTAAACAACTGATCTAAATTAGATAATAATAATAATATCGTATGGCCTCGGGTGCCGAGTGCAAGCTTTGTAATTTGACACCCAGAGGGTAGCTTGCATGTCGAATTTCGTTGTTCCTTGAATCACTATGAAAGTCAAGGAGGTTAGATATCTAAGCTCCTTGAACACTATAGCGCTTTCAAGTAGAGAAATGAGAAACTTTGTGTTGGCGGACATTCCCGAGATTAATTTTGCCATTATGAACGCGCATACTGAATTCTAATGGGTTATTTGACATGCCAACATCGTATGACATGCGTGTCAAAAATCACTTACCATGGCCAGGGGCGAACCTGCAATCTAAATTAGATGTCACTGCATTACAATGTGTATAAACATTTGCTGTACCATGTTACACTGCGCTCGGATTGTTAAATCGCGAGAAAAGTCTATTTAAATGTTTCAACATCGCTTGGCCGCCATGTTCGTTTTGTACTTAACGGGTTTTTGAAAGGTACATAGGAGAACTTCTAGTAGTGCTCTTTATCATCGTACAAAATATCAGAGTAATATCCGTAATAGTTTCGGAGATTGGAATGTCGGTGAAATATTTCGCATAGCCGCCATGTTGGATTGGTGAGACGTAATAAAATTTGATGGGGTCGGAGGCAGACGAAATAGTACTATGACCTTACCGAGTTTCATTGAAATCACTCCAGTCGTTTAGATTTTATTAGGGAGGGGACACACACACACACACACACACGGACAAAAGGTGATCTCATGAGCCTTTTTTTTTTCAAAAATGAAAATAGGATAGAAATGGTTTCTATCACTTCAAATATAACGTTTATTTAATGTTTAATTTAATTTAATTTTCAACATTACTTTGTCATAAAAGCGGCTGATATATGATTTGCACGATGTAGCCTACTCTGATCAGGAATGTGTGTGTTTTAAATCGTTTATCCTCCTAGCTTGGCTTCACTCACAGATTCTGCGAGAGATCATTCCTCTACCGTCGCAAGGACAGTGTCTTGGAGCTGGACACACTTTGTCAGCAGATACAACTGGGGATGGTGACAGGCTGATCTCCCAGGCTAATTCGGGTCTAATGTAGGAAAGGGGAAAGAAGTCGGCCGTGGACTTGTTAAAAGGAACTGTCCGAGCATGTGCCTGGGGAGGGGAGGAGGATGGGATAACATGGAAATCAGGATGGCCGACGTGGGGTTCGAGCCCACGCTCTCCCGATACCAGCGAGGCACGAGGCACTTGTCGGCCAATCTCATATAATTATAATAATAGCTCTAATAATTATCATTATTTATTATAATAGAGAAATACGCTCCACCAAGCAGCCTTCTGTGGTCTCGGGATAAGTATTAAGACTCCGCATCCGGAGATCTTGGGTTTGATTCCTGACACTGCCAAAAAACGTAATTTGGTTCGAGAGTTGAAACGGGATACACTCAGCCTCGTGAGGGAAACATGAGAAAAGTTGGGTTCGATTTCCTCGTCAGTTGTCATAGAAGTGATTTTCCGTGGTTTCCTACTTCTACTCCAGGCAAGTGAACAGACTTTGTTAGCATATTAAACTGGGGATGGTGACAGATGACCGCTAACTTGGGCATAATTAAGGATGGGTCAGGAAGTCGGCGTGGACCTGTTGAAAGGAACCATCGCGGCATTTTCCTGATAAAGAAAATGGGAAACCACGAAAACTGTTTTCAGGACGGCCGAAGTGTGATTTGAACCAACGCTCTCCCGATGTCATCGAGGCACGAGCTAGGCAGTGGTTTCCAACTGGCAGCCCGCGGGCTACATGCGCAAGGCAAGTTTCTGCGGCCCGGGAAAGCTTTCAGAAAACAAAATAATTTTTTTAAGTCATGAAAGAATTTATTTCATTGCTCGTATTAAAGTACTATGTATTTCTATTCAGCAAAAATGAAGAAAGTAATTTGATAAAGAATTACCTATGAACTCGCAAGAGAATCCTTCCTGGCTAATACAGGATCTAAAATTGAAATATGACTTGCCCTCTACAAACAGCTGGGAAAAAATGCTGTATGACAGGGAACAGAAAAGGAAGGATATGTGGCCTGAATTTTACACATCTGAAGCTATGCTCGACAGATCGTGGACTTGTACAAAACAGGAACTCCGTCACTTTGTGAATTCGATGTCAGTACACGGATATCACCACAAAGTGTGCACCTTAACGTATCACCACGACCCAGGACCCGATTGCATGTGTAAACTCTGTGATCAGCACTGTGCCCGTTATCATGTTGTAACATGCGATAAACGTGTGGAGTCAAAAGTAGTCGATTGCCAGAACTGACATTTATTCAGTCTAATGATGTAGGTCTATTCTTATTTTTGCACCGTTTGTGCGCGTTTATTTCAACAATAAAGAATTGATGGCGAAACATTGGTTGGTTGGTTCTTAAGTTTAGGGGCTGCGACAACGCGGTCATGTAGCCCCGTATACGTTGGGCGTGTGTAGAAACTGTCTGATAACAGGTGTTAATTGTGATGTCTGTATTAGTTTTAATCTGTTTTAATTCAAGTAAGGGCTGCAGACGATCAATTTTCAAGTAGTTCCTACTTTTGCCGCCAAATGCCACCGTCAACGACTCCTAGTTCAGAATTTAGCTACCAGACGTCACCGCAGTCGGCTCTTGGCAACAAACGTAGGAACCTAAGAGCGTTGTTTACATTCTTAACCTATACAATTTAGCTTCACTCAGGTGTAATTAGTGGAAGGTTCTTTAACATGGGAGCCTCCGTGGCTTAGGCGGCAGCACGCCAGCCTCTCACCGCTGGGTCCGTGGTTCAAATCCCAGTCGCTCCATGTGAGATTTGTGCTGGACAAAGCGGAGGCAGACAGAATTTTCTCCGGGTACTCCGGTTTTCCCTGTCAAAAATTTCATTCCAGAAACACTCTCCACTATCATTTCATTTCATCTGGCATTCATTAAATCATTGCTCCAGGGGAGTGCGACAGGCTTCGGCAGCCGGCACAGTTCATATCCTCGCCGCTAGATGGGGGCTTCATTCATTCCATTCCCTGACCCGGTCGGTCGACCGCCGGCTTTACTTCCCCTCCGAAGGAAGGAATACTGAGGGATTTTTAACGTTCTTAAAAAATCCGACGACTTCGGCCGGATTTGAACCCGCGACCTTGGGCATAGAAGCTCAGCATGTTACCGACTACGCCACCGAAGACGCTGGCGAAACATTATACAACGCGCTGCATCACACAGTGCAGGACTCAAGAACCCGTCGATAGCAGGTCACTGACCTCCCTCCACTTTACTCACGGAATAATGAACCCATTTTTAATATTGATTCAAAGAAAACTTATTACTACCAAATTATCCTTCTGTAAATATTGATTTGATGTGTAGGTATCAATGGATCAAATTTCTACTGCACCATCAAGCACCCTATATACTCTTCTATTAATTTCAGTATATCTTTAGTGTTTTGGCTCTGTTTGCCATTTTTATATTAATTCAAATAAACTTACATTGTTGAATGTTCTTCATCAAAACTATTGTAAGGTACCTGTGAGGGTTTCCTGTACAAAGAATTAACCTAAGGGATGAAATTAGTGTAGTTATGGGGCGAGCTTGGCAATTGCTGTGAGAGGTAAGGATTATTTAGTGATTGGCGATCGTCGGTACGATCTACATTTTTTTTTTTTTTTAGTCGTTTACCCTCCAGGTTGGTGAAACCCACGGACTCAGCGAGGGAACTCACCACTACCGCCTCTACGGGCAGTGTCCTAGAGCTGGGAATATCGAATCGGAAGGGATACAACTGGTGAGGTGTGATTGGCACCTCGCCCAGGCGGCCTCACCTGCAAAGCGAACAGGGGCCTCATGAGGGAAGGTAAGGATGGATAGGCAAGGAAGAGGGAAGGAGGCGGCCGTGGCCTTGAAGAAGGTACCATCCCGGCATTTGCCCGAAGACGAAGTGGGAAACCACGGAAAACCACTTCGAGGATGGCTGAGGGGGAATCGAACCCCCTCTACTCATTTGGGCCACCCGAAGCTGAGTAGACCCCGTTCCAGTCCTCGTACCACTTTTCAAATTTCTTGGCAGAGCCGGGAATCGAACCCAGGACCTCCGAAGCGGCAGCTAACCATGCTGACCGCTACGCTACGGAGGCGACTGTTTGGAAAGGTAATTTAATTATTACTCTGTGTGCGCTAGCGATACCCAGCAGTCTAAAGCAAGTCGTAAGCCGGCGAGCTGACTGGTAGCCTGCTTGTGTCAGCGCTGTGCGGTAGCGCGCGGCTGACGTCACGAAACAATTAAACAGTTAACAGTAAAGCTAATTCTAGATCCTACCTAATGGGGAAGCTAAGAGGGTAGGATCTTATCAGCTACTTAAATAAAGGACAAGACCAGTGACTTCTATTACTTTTAAATTTAACGTGTACCTCGATTTTGAGGTACGTTTGCAAATAGCAGTTCAAATGATAGAAATAAATAATTATTACAGTCCAAGCACAGGGGGATGGGAGTGTAGTGTGATGGTGCGTGTAGTGATCGCTTGAGTCACTTACCCTTCAGCTAACAGCAGCGGTTCGTCACGTCGGTAGCACTTAGACAGACTGATCCCGGGTGCATGACCTCCAGGGGTTCTTATAGGCTTCTCGTGCTACGTCTGCGGAATCTGTACATTCCTCCTAAGTCATAGTCCTTTCTAGGGTCGTTGCCTGGGACACGAGGCTACTTCAGTTCATATAGGTGCTAACTTATTAGTCTTATAATTTTGTAATTGTATTTGTAGGTTTCTAAAGTAATTGCTTGGAATTTGGATTTGTCGGGGATTTTATTTAGTGGACGAGGGTGGCGTACCCTAGGGGTACAAAAACCCCCTTTGTAGGGTTAGTTATCGTCCTCGATAACTGGACGAAGACTTGGGGGTGGTTTTTGTAAAATAGGGCATCTTCTTCTTCTTCTTTCTTGGAATTCTTGTAACTTCTGTTCTTCTCTTCTTTTCTTCTTTTAATTTGGTCCGTAAATGTATGGGTGGCGTCGTCGGGGGTGTGTGGGTAGCCTCGTGGAAGATAGGGGTGAGTAAGGGGGTAGATATGAAATTTGTAATATAGGAGTAATCGTCGAAGATCGAAGGCTGTGTATAAGTGCCTTCTATAGAGTGTGCCTCCAGGTGGTGCTCAGCGATCATGTGTAAGTGTGTATGGTGAGGGGAACAATATTTCTTTACAGTGATTTTCGAAAAATGCAACATTGGGTCGTGAAGCTTACTTGTATGTGTTGTTAATATTTCTTCTAATGTTAACATTATTAACCTGGCGGGATACAACATGTGGCATGTGTAACAAATTACAACGTACATTCATAAGCAAAACAGTAAATGCATCATAAACATAAAACATATCATTATCAAGTCAACTAAAGGGGTACAGGAACACAACGAGAGGAAAAAAACAACCTAGGGGTGGGGGGAGGATATACAAGTAACGTACCTCCGGTGCGGATGAAAAACTGCCCTCGCGTGCCCTGCACGTGTGTAAAAGAGATAGGGTGGAGAGAAAGAATCAAAGATATGTCGCAGGGTGTATTTTAAGGGAATATAGTTATAAGTGTTTTATTGTGGGGAAGAAATACGACATTTTTACAACGGGGATTTTAAAAGAACAGAAAGGAAAAACAATGTGTAAAGAAAAACAATCCAAATACCTTCATACATTCGCAATCTGATCCTTATCTGAACAATACCATCAATCATAATAATTTTAAATGCTTGCAACAAAAATCTCAACGCAACATTATCATATGTAATCATTTAAAACAAAACTCTAGTAACTATACCAATATTCTACATTTAAAACAAAACTCTATTAACTATACCAATATTCTACATTTAAAACAAAACTCTATTAACGATACCAATATTCTACCAATACTGAAGTTGCGCAACTATATTACTGTTATATTCTTTCATTTACAAAAATACCGTACTCTATGAATGCTAACACTACTTCGAGTGCACTCTAACTTAATACCTATGTGTAAACTACTATCTAAGACCTGCAGGCTATGTACTACATGTCTATAGTAGGACTATAGTATGACTCGCTCCCTGTGGGAAAGCGAAGTCATCTTGGCAGCACATCGCGTCCTTTACAGAAATAGGCGCGAGCTGTGTGGCCGTAGTGCACCTCTCATTGCAGGTGTCAAATTGTTGTTGTTGATCCGACCTCCAGTGGGGGGATATCCCACAGGTATATCTCCACCGTGGTTCGGATGTACGCCTGTAAACATATATCATGTGGGGGGATTGTGTATTGGTCGTGTGAGTGTGAAATGTGGGGGAGGGAAATTTGTGTAGTAAAAATACATATTATTATTGCATATATCACGTCGCCATCTGTTGGGACCAAAAATACACATAAAATCATAATAGAGGGTATCCACCCTCGGCATCTGTGGGGTGAACCTGTGGAGGTATACAGAAAAACATTTCATCCTGCAAATATAACATATTATGTCACTTTAATCGGTAATTTCGGCGAGTGCCCAAAATGGAGCTACTCCCGATGCATATGCGCAAAGTATGCACCACTATGTGCGCTGTGTCCGGATTCGGCGCCTCAGGTTTTCAACCTGCGCTGAAAAATTAATACAGAAATATAAGCATAAAATATAGACTTATAACTACTACTGGCCATTTGTCATTTTATACTTTCATATACCTTCCTGTTTGTTTTATACCTTTATTCCTTTATGCTATATCTTTGTATTTCTTTATTCCTTCTTACTCATTATTTCCTATAACTTCACTTTACTTTATTCCTATTCGTTTCTGTCTTATATCATTGTGCTACTTCATCCTTTATTCCTTATTGGCTATATCTTTGTATTTCTTTATTCCTACTTACTCATTATTTCCTATAACTTCACTTTATTTTATTCCTATTCATTTCTGTCCTATATCATTGTGCTACTTCATCCTTTATTCCTTATTGTATATACCTTTGTATTTCTTTATTCCTTCTTACTCATTATTTCCTATAACTTCAATTTACTTTATTCCTATTCATTTCTGTCCTATATCATTGTGCTATTTCATCCTTTATTCAATATTGTCTATGCCTTAGTATTTCATTGTGCTATCGGTCCTTCCATTGAAGGACACTCATGTGAACGGTATGGACCGTTCCAATATGCTATCGTCCCTTCCATTGAAGGACAATCTCGTGAACGGTATGGACCGTTCCAATATGCTATCGTCCCTTCCATTGAAGGACAATCACGTGAACGGTATGGACCGTTCCTATCGGGCTTACGCATCTGCGTAAGACCGCATTCGGCGCTCATATATTGCCACTTAGGCAATATCAATATATTCCTCCCCTTGGGGCACAACGTTAGTTGTAACCTCGGCCAGGGAGAGAACCGTAGTTTCGTCGTGTATTTCAAGTATCAAGTACCAACAGAGGAGAACATTGGTGTTAGATACCTCGGCCCGGGGGATCATATATTCATTATTTCATTATTTCATGTCATTATTTTATCATTTCATTCCTTCCTTATTTCATTATTCCCTTATCTCATTATACCATTTCTTTACTATATTCTGTCACTATTTCCTTACTTCATTACACCATTTCATTACTATATTCTGTCACTATTTCCTCATTTCATTATTTCCTTATTCCCTTAATTCATTATTCCATTTCATCATTATTCAGTAATATTCATCGTTATTCATCTTCACCTGCCGCTGCAGGTCTTGCTTCCGCGATAAAGCATTTACTTAGCCTTACATGTTAACTAACGTCAAGTCATAGGGGTCGTCTTGGGAAGGAGGATGTATCCTGTCCGATGTGGGGGTATTTACTTCCCTTATCGAACCATCAAGCCTCCATCCGCAGGTATAGCTTAGACGACGTTAGGGCATAAAAATGGGTATAACGGACCCTGTGCTAGGGGAGACAGGCTAGGTACGTCCTCTAACACAGGCGCTTGCCCGCCCTAACACGTCACCACTATGACCTCCCGTCGGTCGTCAACGTCGAAGTCATATCCTGTCAGGTCCTGGGCTCTCCTTGCTGTCAGTCCTGTGTACAACTTACCAATATCTATTTTCCCCTGGAAAATAGGGTCACATCTATCATAGTGCACTTCCGTGCACAAACCATGAAAAGCGAGTGTCAAGCGGTATTGTGTTGTGTGGGGTGTCATAGTTATACGGGGGGGATAACCGTGGTGGCACAGTGCACTTAAGTTGCGCCTGGCTCGTCGGATATCCAGCTAATGTCAGCTGCGTATCCTGTCCGATGTGGGGGTATTTACTTCCCTTATCGAACCATCAAGCCTCCATCCGCAGGTATGTTAGTGGGTAAGTTAAGGATGTGAAGGGTATTCCCGTGTTAATGGGAGTTGTATGTTAGAATTTGTAAGTATCGGGTAAATGGATGGTAAGATAGGTCCAAGGAATCGTGGTCCTATGGGGATGTTGGGAAACGTTAAGTGGTAGGAATTCTCGACCGGTGTGGGTGAGGATTTTATTGGTTAGGACCTGGATGTTCAGCGTGGTTGTTAGATACCGTGCTGAAGGAATTAGGTTAGCATTTATGCTCAAAACTGGCATGCAGGGTAAAAATGTTGGTTATAAAATTAAAACAATGCATGCACTGGTGTTAGCGGGTTAAGCCTGGGACGCTAAGCTGTTAGCTTTAAAGTTCCGAATGTTGATTAACATTTAGCCACGAACGATAAATCATGGCGTGCACCCTGGTAATTGCATGATTACCAAGTGCCGTGCATTATAGGGAACAAATGTACAAGTGTGTAACTGTAGAGTGTTAATATGTATATTGGGAGGGAGATGTGCTTTTAAGCTTGGACGCACTAGTCGCAATATATGGCATCTGGGGCCATAATAATAATATGAGACTGCTGTCCATACTCGTAAAATATATATTCTAGACTTATATACTATGAAGCCTATATTTTAAAACTGGTCATCTAGGATTATTACATAACATGATCCCTTAACTAGAGATACTGTCTTATATGTATATATATATTCTAAACCAGGTTATATTGCAACGCACTATATGTGTGGCCTGAGTCCTCCCTATAGGGGGGCTTATTGCTGCAAAAAAAATATTCTATCCACCCTACGGAAATGTGGGGGATCCCTAAGTGTGTATTGCCATTCTATTAGTTGGGAGGATGGTATATGTGAATGCCATCTATATGGTAAATGGGGCTAGAAATTCCACTAAATGTGGCGTTTTAATTATGGAGATCAAGAGGGGTAAAATGCGGGGGGGGGGGATATTAATGCGCTATTGCTGTAAATAAGTTTGCTCGTCCAAATCTGGAAGAGAATATTTTGTTCAATATCGCTGTACCGCGAATAAAATAAATTAAAACCTCCTAATTGGGAAGTAGATTTATATATTTGTAGGGTCACGGAGACATGCTCGTGTTTTCCTATGTTGGATTGTGTGTCTATATAAGGGTGTATTCGAGGGCAAAAGTATATTAAAGCCCGCTGAAAGATAAAATACGGTGTATTTGTGTGACCCGGCGCTGTGTGAATATCACCGATAATACTGGCTTTTTGCCGTGAAATATGCTGTCCCGGTATTGAGTATTGAGGGATGAAGGGGGTGAACTGAAAGAACAATATTTGGTTACCCTGCTGTGTATAGTATATTCCGAGAATTATATGTCTCGCCCTTACTGTCGTTTGAATTCAGCGCGCGAGAGTATAATCATTATGGCTGCCCGCTAGTTACTCGTCACGTGAGAGGCATGGCTGGTGATAACGTGTGTATACGGAAGGTATCAGGTATCGGCTACTGCGAGGCGGTACCTAAAGCGTTGATTGGCTGGCGGGCTGCAGTAGTTCATGCTTATCGTGGCGCTATTCTGATTGGGCCTGAGCTCTAAGAGTGGGTGTCAAGCACGGCGCTCTGTTATTATACAGTAAATGAACTGTCATAAGCACGTGTTATGTGTCAAATAGAGTGGTTTGCATTTATGCATCGTCAAATGTTATACAGCCTGTATATTATGTAATCTTGGTGTAGGCTATTGACTGTCCGTCTGTGTATCGGGAAGCTACGCATGTCCTTCTGTTGGGGAATTCTAATGGGATTACGCTGTCATCATAGCGTACTTAAATGTGGCAAATGCTTTGTATATAACTACTGCACTACTTGTATACCATTTATGGAATATGATGGAGTGTGTTATACATGTCCGGAAGCATATGGCGAATTCCTGTGGCTGTAAAAATTCTGGGTGTCACTATGTAGAAAAGTGTTTCAGTGGTTTGCACTCGTCTACTTCGGGGAAATGAAAAAATAATGCGGGGTGCAGTAATATGCTGGGTGTCCATCTATAGACAAATGTTTCTGTGTTTTACTTTCACTTCCTGCGGGAAAATGGAAAATGGTGTCTATACAAATATATTGAGTTTTTCTGTATTTAAATTACAAATTGTATTATCCTGTACTGGGAGCCTCCGTGGCTTAGGCGGCAGCACGCCGGCCTCTCACCGCTGGGTCCGTGGTTCAAATCCCGGTCACTCCATGTGAGATCTGTGCTGGACAAAGCGGAGGCAGACAGGTTTTTCTCCGGGTACTCCGGTTTTTCCCTGTCACAATTTCCTTCCAGCAACACTCTCCACTATCATTTCATTTCATCTGTCATTCATTTAATCATTGCCCCAGAGGAGTGCGACAGGCTTCGGCAGCCGGCACACTTCATATCCTCGCCGCTAGATGGGGGCTTCATTCATTCCATTCCTGACCCGGTCGGAGACTGGAAGCAGGCTGCGGATTTTCATTTTCATTATCCTGTACTGGGAATGTGTGGACGCGTGTAGCGATTCCATGTGGGTGTAGCAATGTTGGGTGTCACCCTGTAGGAATAGTGTTTCCGTGGTTTACTCCCGTCTACTCCGGGAAAGTGAAAAAATAAGGCGGGGTGTAGTAATATGTATATTTAAAGTAAATGTTGTATTCCGCATGTTGGATTGTCCGTGGAGTAGCATAATGGGCTACATTTACCGGGCATTCTGCTGTATGGAAGTGAGATTTATATACTGTATTCTCCAAACTGAATGTGTTGTTGTGGAGATGATGTATTCCTATCTCGTATACGATGATTGTGGAATCAAGTGGATATTTATTCTTTATATATTAAATAAAATCATCGGGCCTTTGTTAATCGTCATCTATAAAATTCGGCATGACCATGTCTGTGGTCGATACTTATTCCTTATCGTGATCCCAGAAGGGTAGGCCATAACCTGCTCTTGACTTGATTTACGCCTTAGGAAAACGTTGAATAGCTATGGACCATTAACGTATTGGTTGCCGAATATATTTATATCTATGCGCTCATGGCTGATATTCATCCTATAGTGTTTT
Organism: Meconema thalassinum; assembly: GCA_946902985.2. Lineage (NCBI taxonomy): Eukaryota > Metazoa > Arthropoda > Insecta > Orthoptera > Tettigoniidae > Meconema > Meconema thalassinum. Next base: position 746,245,109 of record OX336390.1, read on the forward strand.
GACCCAGGAAAGTAGGACTTAACCTGCCTTTGACTTGCTGACGCCTTAGGTCGACTGTAGGGCATTTATGGGCCGTGGCGTTATTGTGATACTAATGGACATATATATAGGTATGTGCCATATCGTGTCACGTTGCCTCAAAACGAAAATATGTAAGTTTAATGTGGCCAACTTATGATTGTAATGCTAAGTGTGTATCTACTGTGTATAAGTGAATTAAAGGGGATCTATATAAGGATGTGTGGTCCTGTTGGAGCCTTGTGGCACTTATGAAATTATGAAATTACTTATACAATTACGAATATCATTTCGTCATATAGTAGATCAATATGAACAGTTCGTACTTAGAGTAAGGATGATAAATGGATTCCTAAGTCGACTGTTAGGGGAATACTCCATTCACCTAGACATTTCTAGGAGTCCAATCAGTCGTCGGCTAGGATGAGATGATTATAATTATAATTTAAATGATTTCCCTGCTCCGTCGGCTAAGATGGAGAGTCGCCTTGTATGAAAACTGTTCATTCTGTCTGTCTTTATGACGGTACTTGGTGGTCAATGCCACTGTGATCTAGAAAATAAATTTTAAAAGATCCCCTAAGAGGAGAAAATATGTGGACAAGAGTATGTGTTAATGTCATGCGTGCTGCATATAACTTGTGAGTCTGTGAGTTCTGGCGTCTCGGGTGTCGAGAATCTGTGTGCGCATTTCTCGCATCCGGCATTGTATGCAGAGCGCGACTCACTGTCTGTGTGCAGTTTGCATTACTTAGTATGTGAAGTGATTTTATATGTATTAAAGAACATCTCTTGGATAGCAGTGTATGGGATATGTAATATGTGTAAGTATAAGTCAACCTTATTCCCAGTGTTTCCTAACTGTTAGTTCAGATGACCTATGTATGCTGATGCTGTGACGGTATGATAACCTGTGTGATTGTATCGGGTCGTATTGGCTGTAGTGGTAGTAATATACCTGTGTACTAGCGCAATTGTGTGCGGAATGATACTAAGTGTCGCTATACCCTGTCATGAGTATTAATCTGCTTTGGCCTATAGGAGAAGCCGCTAACCTGTATTGTTGTATGTCTACTTCCATGCCTTTGAGAAAGGTCGCTAATCTGCGTTAGTGTATGAGTATTGCGTTTCATTATCGAAAGGCCGCTAACCTGTGTTCCTGTAGATGTTAGGCCATTGTGTGTATGCACTGCGGCTAACCTGTGTTATTGTGTTGTCTGTAGGTTTGTATGTGCTTTCGCTACTGCTGGAGTAATGGCGTTCGCTATAGAAATTGTATTGTATGTTCCGTAATGTATTATATTTGGCCCTATGTATCAACTTATTGGCCTATTGTGTGATAATGTAGTGTATCGGCCTTTCATCCCGCCTTAATATGGGGTGACTGTTGGAATCCTTGCACTTTCTAAAATTGTCCAAGTAAAAATGTTGTGTATTAATCTCCTAAATGTGGTCATTAGCCATGGGAGTGTTATTCCCTCTAGTGTTATGGGAAATGTATGTAAGCGCCTATCATTTATCACATTTGTCGGAATTTGTTATCGGTCGCTGCCAAAGGTATATATATATAAACAATTAAGTTATATATTGGTGCTCCTCAACTGTGTTCTGTGATTATATTTGTGTGGGAAGGGTACGTTACCGTATCGTCCCGTATGACAGGTGAGTTGATCTTCAGTCGGTCGCCTAATGCTCGGGACCGTGTATGGAAATCTATATGCGTTTAAGTGGGTTAAAATGTGCGCTATGTATAAGCTTGTATAAATATAAAGTGTTTAAATATCTTTCTATGGTAAAGGAATCTTTCCGTGGTTTGCTATGTGTCCTCCATGTGTGTGAATGACCCGTGTTACGCACGGCCATGTATGAGCGTGGTAGTCTACGTGACTGGGCGGAAAAAAGCTGTTGCTATGCATGCGTCGTGTGACGCTGATTGAGCATTACGGCTCTCGTTACTTCCGTATGTTGGGATAGAGGATTGACCTTGCTTGCCGTGCAATGTGTATGACATGTACAAGGTCTTGTCTACAATAGATTATCTGCAAAAACATTTATGCACTTTACATATTATAAATATTGACCTATTATTAATAATGTTAAGTCGGTATCTCCTATTTGAAATTCTGCAACTGAAGACTACTTATGGTGTGGGGTCAAACTGGGATTGGTATTGACCTCTATTTCAGACTGTGGTTACTAGATGCCATAGCGCAATTGGCGCTATTGACAATGCTTATTTGGCGTACCTTGTTCATGGGGACCTAAGGAGAATGTGAGGCATATGTGCTACTAATTATATATCTAGCCTTGTTCTATCTGAAACTAGTGTGTTTAAACATAATTCATTATTCTAGAAAGACATAGGACACAAGAAAAATAACCTGGTACACATTATTATATCATTTATAACTAAACATGCAACTTATAATTAAGCTTCGTGTTATGCACTGTGGGGAATTGTCGGTGACTGCTAGTTGTGATCATGGCTACAAAATGCCATAGCGCATAGGGCGCCTGTTTGATTCATATGGTCCTGGGTTTGAGCTATGTGTGGGAAAAATATAGTTTTACTCCCTGAGACTGGTGATTTAACGCTTTCGTTTCTTAGCCACGGAGGGTTGAGGTGTGGGGGTGGTTTTCCGGGAATGGTATGGTTTCATACGCCGTATATGAACCGTATCCTTAATAATTTTATGGTTGTGCCGAATGTTGACAAGGTAGTTTTGGTCCGAAATTTTCCTCTGGATTCTGAACGGACCTGTCCATTTCGGGATAAGGAATTCGGACATGTTTTTAATGCGAGTGGGTGACCATATCATAATGAGTTGTCCGGGTTTGTATTCCTGGTGTTTGTGAGTTTTATCATATGTGAGTTTCTGCCTGTTTTGTGAGGTGCGGATATTATGTCGCGCGGTATCACGGGCTGTGCACAAGTATTGCAACCTTTCAGCGTTGCTAGGGAGTGTATCCTGTGGGATGTAAATATTGTCGATCGCACTGCGCGGATGGTATCCGTGTAAGAGAAAGTGCGGGGTGTGTTTGGTCGCCTGCGACACGGATGTGTTGTAACTAAATGTTACTGCTGGGAGGTAATTATCCCAGTCAGTGCCATTGTCGTTAGTAAAACGTGCTATCGCGCTGCCAAGGATTTTGTTCATAGCTTCAGTTAATCCATTCGTCTGAGGGCTGAAACTAGTGGTTGTGTATGCTCTTATGTGAAGTAATTTAAGGAGCTGTGTAATGACATTGGATGTGAAAACTGTTCCTCTGTCGGATAACAATGTGTGGAAAATACCATACTTGGTAATGATTTCCATGAGGAACTCTGCAATTTGGTGTGCGCTAGCTTTTGGGACCGCTTTGGTGATAATGTATCGGGTATGGTATTCGGTTGCTACCAGTATGTATTTGTTACCTTTGTCTGATGTTGTAATTGGACCCTTTACGTCAATACCTATGCGGTGGAAAGTTCACCTACGGGGATGGGGTGGAGTAATCCATGGGGTTTACCAGGGCGGTGTTTGTATCTCTGGCATGTGTAACAAGTTTTAATGAACTCTGTGATATCATTTTTCATGTTTTCCCAATAGTACTTTGTGCGAATGCGCAAATATGTCTTATGGACTCCAAAGTGTGCGCCGTTAAGGGGTGGGCAGTGATATTCCGTCATTACGTGGGTTCGGAGTGTAGTGGGAAGGGCAACGGGTGTGACGTCATGTGTGGCCGTGGATTTGTACCTGTCGATAAAAAATCTGCGTGATAAGCGGGCAGTTTTACTGTCTACCTGGTCGCGATTCTGTAAGGCAATCCTAATTTGTCCCAACTGGGGATCGCTTATTTGCTCTTGTTTTATATCAATGTGAGTGACGGCAAATGTGGGTATAGAGTCCCAGGCATGATTGATATCCTCGTCAGGTGGTACAGGTAGTCTCGAGAGACCGTCTGCATCAAGGTGTGCCTTAACTTTCTTGTGCTTAACCTCAAATGTGTAGTCATATAATTTAAATATGAACCTGTTAAGCCGGGAATTGGGATTTTAAAATTTATCCCAGTAAAGAAGGCTGGCGTGATCCGTAACTACCGTAAAGTGGATGCCATACAGATATGTTCGGAAGTAATTTACGGCCCAAGAGAATGCGAGCATCTCTCTTTCGGTCGCGGAATATCTGGTTTCTACCGGTGTAAGTTTTCGGCTAGCATATCTAATTGGGTGTTGTTTGCCATCATCGGCTTCTTGTAATAGGGCTGCCCCGATGCCAAATTGGCTTGCATCCACATGTACAAAGGTGGGCTTACCTTCCTGAAAGTGCTGGAGCAGGGGCGGAGTAGTGAGTAAGTGTTTAAGTTTATCGAAAGCCTCTCTATGTATCTCTGTGACTATAAAGGGCGTTTCTCGTGTGTAAGTTCGGTTAGGGGGTTATCTATCTGTGCAAATCCGTGAATGAAACGACGATAATAACTTGCGAGGCCCAAAAAAGAACGTAACTGTTTAATGTTTTCCGGCATTGGAATGTCGGTGATGGCGGCGACTTGGGCAGGGTCGGGTGTGATGCCGTCGCGGCTAACAATGTGACCGAGAATGTGGACATTCGTTTTTGCAAATTGACATTTGGATGGTTTTAGCTTCAACTTAGCATGCCTAATCCTGTCAAAAGCTTCGTTCAAGTGTATGATATGTTCTTCAAATGTTTGTGAGAAGACTGTTATGTCGTCTATACAGGTTAATACCGAGCGGTATTTGAGGCCCGCAAATGCCTTGTCTACCAATTTCTGGAATGTTTGACTGGCATTCTTTAAACCCATGGGAAGGATAGCATAACCGAAGAGGCCGTTTTCGGTGACAAATGCCAACTTATGCCTATCGGGTTCATAGACAGGGATTGAATAAAATCCGGAATAACAGTCCATTATCGAGAAATATTTAGTTCCGCTTAAGGTCTCTAGATAAGTGTCTGTGCGCGGTAGCGGGTAATTGTCACTCTTAATTAGTCTATTAAGGCGTCGATAATCTGTGCAAAACCTATGGGAACCATCGGGTTTACGGGTAAGGAGTACCGGAGCACTATAATTGGACACAATGGGATGGATGATGCTGGCTTCCAACATCTCCTGAATTTGTGTTTCTATGGCTTGTCTCTCCTAGGCGCTAACTTTGTAAGGTGCCTGGTGAACCGGAGCATCACTGGTCAATTCGACACGGTGGTGAATTAAGTCGGTCAGTTCTAAATCAGCAAGGGAATGTGCAAAAATATCCTTATATTCTTCTAATAGGTTTGCAAGCTTTGTATTCTGCTCTGGGGTTAGCGACTGTGTTTCTCCAGTGGCGGGCGTGGTTGTGTTAGCACTTGTGTTCGTTGGCGGAGATATGGTAACCAACGGAGAGACCTGGTGCGCGCGCGTGACACGCTGCGCCCGTGGATTGTATGTGTTTCGGGCGTACGATATTGGGTGTGTAGTGATAAGGTCTCCGTTCACCAATCGTATTTCATTAGTGACAAAGCCAATGTTGGCTTCGAACTTGGCAAGAAAGTTCGTGCCGATGATGCCCGGAACGGAAAGGTCCTTAATTACAAACATGGGATATCTAGTTTCAAAAGAACCTATCTGGAGATGTATGTCAGTAATGCCCAAGCATGAAATAGTTTGGGAATTAGCAGCCACAAGGCGAGTGTTGAGAGGCATCCTATGTATGCGCTCGCCGTTAATGTACTTACTACTGACACAGCAAATAGCTGACCCGGTATCTAATAAGATCTGAATTTTATACTCGTTAATCTTGGATGGGCTTGAGAGGGCTGTAATATTGTGTCCATCCTGTGCAGTATACATGTTATTAAGAATATATGTAATGGTCGGTGCTGTGGTATCTTGGGATGGTGAGTCATGTTTATCGTTCTTTATCGCATCCTGCGAGACTGTTTGTTCTGCCGGTCTGTTACTTGTGTTGAGCAAATGCGGTGTTGCTTTGCAATGTGCAGAGCTTGTCCACCAAGGTAGGGCGCATTCCCTGCATAAGGAGCCGTACTTTCTGTCTGTCTGGCATCTCCCTATTATATCTTTCACACATTAATAATTTTGCATTAATGTATGCCTGTGTGCCTTCCGTGGGACCTTGTGTGTGAGCGCGGATTTTGTCATACAAATCATCCTCATCAGGGGTTAATTGAAATGTATTGACGAGGGCGGCTGAAAATTGTTCCCACGTGGCATCGGCCAAGGCGGCTTCATGGAGTTCATACTACGTGAGGGTCGATTTAGTGAGGTAGGCTGGTAAGGGGCGTTTTTAGGTAGATTTCTTTAGAAAGCTAACTATTGCAATGGGTCCCATGTTTCGACTTCCGGAAAATTTCAACATATCTTCGCGTTTCACATCCCCCAGACCCCAAAACCACCGTCAGTTCAAAAGTTTATATATAATTTATGTATATATATATATATATCAGTTTCTTGTGGACACGATAACTGCCGTAATTTTGCACCAATCACTTTGAATTTTTTACATAATATGTATCCCCATAAAATCTCGGTCGAGTTCGTTAATGGGCAAAATCGGTCAAAGGGGGTAAAAATGAGGGGCTTTTTTTCGAAAAAGTGAAATATGGCTATAACTCTCTTAATACATGAAATATCGAATCCCTTCAAAGTTCATAATATGTGTCGGATAAGTGCCAAAAATTTCTGTCAAATAAGTTTTTTGATAGCACCAACCATTGACCAAAGGGGTGGGAAAAAGTGGGTTTTTCGGGAAACATTAATCATATCTCTGTTAATAGGCACAATATCAAAACCGCACAAAATGGACAATATTCCTCCAATAATTACCTAAAACTTTTGTCTGAAAGAATTTTTGATATGACCCACCATTACGCCACGGGGTGAACAAAATGATTTAAATTATAAGAAAATGCCAAGTGCCAAGAGAGGTCGCCATGACAACTTTACTTTTAATTGATAAGGGATGACCATCAGCAGTTGCTATGACAACGCCACTGCACGAGATCACATTCAGTTTTCATATGTCAGTGGGAAGCGACTTCGGTATCGGAACTGGTAGCATGCTGAACTTCTATGCCCAAGGTCGCGGGTTCAAACCCGGCTGAAGTCGTCGGATTTACTAAGAGCGCTAAAAAACCTGAGTTTGCTTTCCTTCGGAGGGGAAGTTCCAACGTTCGTTGCGAGTTGCTGATTGAGGTGGCATCCAGTAGCCAAGTTCACAGCTGGGTGGCGTTGACGTTAGTATCTGGTAGCAACATTAGGAACTACTGCTTGAAATTTAGCGTCTGCATTCCTTACCTGAATTACAGACTAATACAGCCATCACAATTCACACCGTTTATCAGACAGATTCTACACTCACCCAAAGTACACGGGGTTATATGACCGCGTTGTCGCAGCCCCTAAACTGAGGAACCAACCAACATCTCTGCGGGAGATATAATTTTGCGTGAAGAAGTAACAGACCGTTACATAGTTACACATCAGTGTCGAAACCTTGCATAAGGACAGTGTGACCTCAAGTACAACAAGTAGTTCCGTGAAGAACTGTACAGCCTATTTTCATATATCCTGCTCATGTTAATTGCCTCTATCAACATACAAAATTTCAGTTTAATTGCTGTAACAGATTCGTAGATATTGAGAACCGTCTAAATATTTCAGACGGTCGCCAGGTTGGATTTTTATTTTTGTACTATTATATTAAGATTATTGTGTAAGTGTGGTATTCAAACTTCAATCGCATGATAAGAACACAAGAAGTAAAAACGAGATTTTAAAATTACGCACAGCAGCCATCTTGTGATTATGCAAACAATTGAAATAAATTAGATGCCAGTGGATCAACATTTGTGTAAGCATTTAAAACGTGCAACGTTTCACGGCACTCGGATAGTTAATTCGCGAGAAACGTCCATTTAAATATTTATACTTCGCGTCGCCGCCATGTTGGATTCGTGCTCACGAGGTTACTGAAAGTCCTATAGGTGAACATATGTTCATAGTCTCTATGAACATAAAAATTTCAGTTTGGTTGCTGTAAAAGATTCATATATATTCAGAACCGTCTAAATATTACGGAAGCTTGCCATTTAGGATTGTTATATGTATAGGCCATAGAGTTATGTACCATTCAAGGTCACTTATTGCCTAGGTTCATTATTCAAACTTTCACTTCGATCGCATGATTACGACACAAGAAATAAAAACTGAATTTTAAAATTTCGCACAGCCGCCATCTTGAGGTTATGTAAACAATTGAATTAAATTAGATGGCAGTACATTACAATCTGCAAAATCATTTACTGTACCACATTTCACTGCGCTCAGAGAGTTAACTCACGAGAAATGTCTATTAAAATATTTCAAATTCGCTTGGTCGCCATGTTCGTTTTGTACTTTACTGGTTTATGAATTATACATAGGTAAACTTGTATCAGTACCCTTTATCACCGTACAAAATTGCAGGGTGATATCTGTAATAGTTTCGGGGATATAGAATGTCAGTGAAATATTTCGCACAGGCGCCATTTTGAGGTTATGTAAACAATTGAACTAAATTAGATTCCAGTGCATTGCAATGTGTATAAATATTTGCTGTACCAAGTTTCATTACGTTTGGATAGTTAAATCGCGAGAAAAGTCTATTTAAAAGTCTCCACTTCGCTTGGCCGCCATGTTGGTTATGTAGTAACCAGGTTTTTGAAAATTTCATAGGTGAACTTCTAGTAGTACCCTTTATCACCGTACACAATTTCAGGGCGATATCCGTTATAGTTTCGGAGATACTGAATGCTAGTGAAATATTTCGCACAGCCGCCATGTTGGATTGGTGAGACGTAACAAAATTCGATGGGCACGGTCGACGTCGCCGGGAATAGTGCTATGAACTTACCGAGTTTCACTGAAATCGCTCCAGCCGTTTAGATTTTATTAGGGGGGGACATACACCCACACCTCACACACACACACACGCACACACACACGGACAAAAGGTGATCTCATAAGCCTATTTTTTCAAAATTGAAAATAGGCTAAAAATGGACTCCAAATGACAAGAAGGTTACCGTCCCCGTAAGACAATAAAATGTTTAAAATATGTTTAAAATGAAGACAAACAAAGTTAATTAATCTCCAATTATAAAATACTTTCACGCGATAAATGAGGTCTGATCCTTCTACGAAAACCTGCATATTCTGCCTATTTTCGCCTATCTCCAAGTTTGTCCGGTGAAATCTACCTCCGCCTTCCGGCGTGCCGAGAGGACTTTTAGGTAGATTTCGTTAGAAAGCTAACTATTGCAATGGGTCCCATGTTTCGACTTCCGGAAAATTTCGACATATCTTCGCGTTTCACATCCCCCAGACCCCAAAACCACCGTCAGTTCAAAAGTTTATATATAATTTATGTATATATGTATCTATCTATATATATATATATCAGTTTCTTGTGGACACGATAACTGCCGTAATTTTGCACCAATCACTTTGAATTTTTTACATAATATGTATCCCCATAAAATCTCGGTCGAGTTCGTTAATGGGCAAAATCGGTCAAAGGGGGTAAAAATGGGGGGCTTTTTTCGAAAAAGTGAAATATCGCTATAACTCTCTTAATACATGAAATATCGAATCCCTTCAAAGTTCATAATATGTGTCGGATAAGTGCCAAAAATTTCTGTCAAATAAGTTTTTTGATAGCACCAACCATTGACCAAAGGGGTGGGAAAAAGTGGGTTTTTCGGGAAACATTAATCATATCTCTGTTAATAGGCACAATATCAAAACCGCACAAAATGGACAATATTCCTCCAATAATTACCTAAAACTTTTGTCTGAAAGAATTTTTGATATGACCCACCATTACGCCACGGGGTGAACAAAATGATTTAAATTATAAGAAAATGCCAAGTGCCAAGAGAGGTTGCCATGACAACTTTACTTTTAATTGATAAGGGATGACCATCAGCAGTTGCTATGACAACGCCACTGCACGAGATCACATTCAGTTTTCATATGTCAGTGGGAAGCGACTTCGGTATCGGAACTGGTAGCATGCTGAACTTCTATGCCCAAGGTCGCGGGTTCAAACCCGGCTGAAGTCGTCGGATTTACTAAGAGCGCTAAAAAACCTGAGTTTGCTTTCCTTCGGAGGGGAAGTTCCAACGTTCGTTGCGAGTTGCTGATTGAGGTGGCATCTAGTAGCCAAGTTCACAGCTAGGCGTCGTTGACGGCAGTATTTTAGGTAGATTTCATTAGAAAGCTAAATATTGCAATGGGTACCATGTTTCGATTTCCGGAAAATTTCGACATATCTTCGCGTTTCACATCCCCCAGACCCCAAAACCACCGTCAGTTCAAAAGTTTATATATAATTTATGTAATATATGTATATATGTATATCAGTTTCTTGTGGACACGATAACTGCCGTAATTTTGCACCAATCACTTTGAATTTTTTACCGAATATGTATACCCATAAAATCTCGGACGAGTTCGTTACTGGGCTAAATCGGTCGAAGGGGATGAAAATGGGGGACTTTTTTTTTTTCGAAAAAATGAAATATTGCTATAACTCTCTTAATATGTGAAATATCGAATCCGTTCAAAGTTCATACTATGTGTCGGATAAAACTCAGAAATTTATGTTTGAAACGTTTTTTGATAGCCCCAACCATTGACCAGAGGGGTGGGAAAAAGTGTTTTTTTCGGGAAACATTAATCATATCTCTGTTAATAGGCACAATATCAAAACCGTACAAAATGGACAATATTCCCCTAATAATTACCTAAAACGTTTGTCTGAAAGAATTTTTGATATGAGCCACCATTGCGCCAAGGGATGAGAAAAATGATTTCGGAATTATAAGAAAATGCCAAGAGCTATCAGTGGTTGACATGGCAACACTACTAAATTGATGAGGGATGAGCCATCAGACGTTGCCATGACAACGCACTTGCGCGAGATCAGATTCAGATTTCCATCTGACTAAGTGTGAAGCGGCTTCGGTGACGTAACTGGTAGCATGCTGAACTTCTATGCCCAAGGTCGCGGGTTCAAAGCCGGCCAAAGTCGTCGGATTTTCTAAGAGCGCTAAAAATCCCTCAGTAAGCTTTCCTTTGGAGGGGAAGTTCCAACGTTCGTTGCGAGTTGCTGATTGAGGTGGCATCCAGTAGCCAAGTTCACAGCTGGGTGGCGTTGACGTTAGTATCTGGTAGCAACATTAGGAACTACTGCTTGAAATTTAGCGTCTGCATTCCTTACCTGAATTACAGACTAATACAGCCATCACAATTCACACCGTTTATCAGACAGATTCTACACTCACCCAAAGTACACGGGGTTATATGACCGCGTTGTCGCAGCCCCTAAACTGAGGAACCAACCAACATATCTGCGGGAGATATAATTTTGCGTGAAGAAGTAACAGACCGTTACATAGTTACACATCAGTGTCGAAACCTTGCATAAGGACAGTGTGACCACAAGTATAACAAGTAGTTCCGTGAAGAACTGTACAGCCTATTTTCATATATCCTGCTCATGTTAATTGCCTCTATCAACATACAAAATTTCAGTTTAATTGCTGTAACAGATTCGTAGATATTGAGAACCGTCTAAATATTTCAGACGGTCGCCAGGTTGGATTTTTATTTTTGTACTATTATATTAAGATTATTGTGTAAGTGTGGTATTCAAACTTCAATCGCATGATAAGAACACAAGAAGTAAAAACGAGATTTTAAAATTACGCACAGCAGCCATCTTGTGATTATGCAAACAATTGAAATAAATTAGATGCCAGTGGATCAACATTTGTGTAAGCATTTAAAACGTGCAACGTTTCACGGCACTCGGATAGTTAATTCGCGAGAAACGTCCATTTAAATATTTATACTTCGCGTCGCCGCCATGTTGGATTCGTGCTCACGAGGTTACTGAAAGTCCTATAGGTGAACATATGTTCATAGTCTCTATGAACATAAAAATTTCAGTTTGGTTGCTGTAAAAGATTCATATATATTCAGAACCGTCTAAATATTACGGAAGCTTGCCATTTAGGATTGTTATATGTATAGGCCATAGAGTTATGTACCATTCAAGGTCACTTATTGCCTAGGTTCATTATTCAAACTTTCACTTCGATCGCATGATTACGACACAAGAAATAAAAACTGAATTTTAAAATTTCGCACAGCCGCCATCTTGAGGTTATGTAAACAATTGAATTAAATTAGATGGCAGTACATTACAATCTGCAAAATCATTTACTGTACCACATTTCACTGCGCTCAGAGAGTTAACTCACGAGAAATGTCTATTAAAATATTTCAAATTCGCTTGGTCGCCATGTTCGTTTTGTACTTTACTGGTTTATGAATTATACATAGGTAAACTTGTATCAGTACCCTTTATCACCGTACAAAATTGCAGGGTGATATCTGTAATAGTTTCGGGGATATAGAATGTCAGTGAAATATTTCGCACAGGCGCCATTTTGAGGTTATGTAAACAATTGAACTAAATTAGATTCCAGTGCATTGCAATGTGTATAAATATTTGCTGTACCAAGTTTCATTACGTTTGGATAGTTAAATCGCGAGAAAAGTCTATTTAAAAGTCTCCACTTCGCTTGGCCGCCATGTTGGTTATGTAGTAACCAGGTTTTTGGAAATTTCATAGGTGAACTTCTAGTAGTACCCTTTATCACCGTACACAATTTCAGGGCGATATCCGTTATAGTTTCGGAGATACTGAATGCTAGTGAAATATTTCGCACAGCCGCCATGTTGGATTGGTGAGACGTAACAAAATTCAATGGGCACGGTCGACGTCGCCGGGAATAGTGCTATGAACTTACCGAGTTTCACTGAAATCGCTCCAGCCGTTTAGATTTTATTAGGGGGGGACTCACACCCACACCTCACACACACACACATACGCACACACACACGGACAAAAGGTGATCTCATAAGCCTATTTTTTCAAAATTGAAAATAGGCTAAAAATGGACTCCAAATGACAAGAAGGTTACCGTCCCCGTAAGACAATAAAATGTTTAAAATATGTTTAAAATGAAGACAAACAAAGTTAATTAATCTCCAATTATAAAATACTTTCACGCGATAAATGAGGTCTGATCCTTCTACGAAAACCTGCATATTCTGCCTATTTTCGCCTATCTCCAAGTTTGTCCGGTGAAATCTACCTCCGCCTTCCGGCGTGCCGAGAGGACTTTTTTTATCCTCAGCTGTCCAGCCGTTAATCTTAGCCGTTCGATTGAAGGCTCTCAGATATTCCTCGGGGTCCTGCTTGTCACCTGGGTATTTAGCAGGTTGTATCATTGGATACTTCGTAGGCATGGCCATGTCCGCGCTGTAGGAAGTGTTTGGGGGTAATTAAGGGGGTGCGCTCAACTGGGGAATCTAGGTCGCTGTTATGTAATGCAACGTTAGAGTGTGCGTGGCTTAGGGGTTGATGGTGAACCTGAATTGGTGTAATATAGGTATTTCCGCCTTGGGAGGTGCCTGGGTGGTTAGGGGTAGAGTGTGGAGCGTCATGGGGGTTGAATTGCTCAGTACCCTGGATATTATCCAGCGACAAGTTGTGCTCAATATTAACCTCTTGTAGTGTGGAAAGCGCCTGGCTAATATTGTCGCCTAGAGTTAAGGCAAAGGCGTTTATATCTTCGATTAGTTTCCCGTTTGAAGAATTGTGTGGAATTTCGTTTAACTGTTGTAACAGGACCTGCAATCCGTTGTAGGTTTGCTGCGTGTCACTGACGTGTTGTAATATAGCGTATGGTAATGCGGGGGTGAATTCCTCACTATCACCGCTATCTGAGGGCGACTGTTGAGCGTTCTGTGTCTGTGCTCGCGTGATGGGACGTTTTTTTTGTCTGATTGCGTTTGGGTACTTGAGTTTAAGATTTATAACTGCGTCCTCAAGTTCGGTAAGTAATTGGCCTGCGTTGTGTTCAGTTATTAAGTCAGGGTTCTTAACCAGGATTTTAGGGCGTAGTGGTTTGGTGGTAACGGCGAGGTTGTGTGCTGTATCTCTGATTACACGCTTGACCTTGTTATCTTTCAAATTCTTGCCACAAGATGGCTTCACCCAGAGAAGCCATTTGTAACTTTGAAGATACAAAAATTAAATAAAAATGAATATTCTGCCTCATAAATTGCCTTTCTTTAAAATTTAAGCAAATGACATAATTAGTACTGTAATTGAACAAATCCACCTTTTTGAAACTCTTCTTATCTCCGGGCGTGTGCAGATATTCTGAAAGGACTGGCTCGTACATAGGCCTTACCAAAACCTCCTATAAATTAATAAAGACGAAGGAAGGTTTACATGCATCTAACTAAAAAGAAACTATCCAATTTAAATTTAATTTATATTCTGAAGCTGCATGCAAGAAATGGATAAATATAATAGAAAAGAGTGACACACAAGAAATGCAATTAAAATATATAATATAATAATAATAATAATAATATCTAGGCCTGTAAAGATTTCTTAGTTTGTTTTCACATTACCGGTAATGCCGTCGTCTGCCCAATATGTCCATTTCACCTCTACACCACTTTGAAGCTGGTCAGCCATGCCTTCACATTTGACGGTTCTCTTCAACGTTGCACAATTATTTGCATAGGCATCAGCCCTACTGTGATTGTGGCATAACAGCCAGAACCCAACCACCCTCCGTCGAAACACGTAGCACTCAGCTCAAGAGAGACACACTATCCAACCAGTAATCTCAATGTCTAGAGAGACAATCTCCTTGCAGTGCACTCAGGCAGCTTGCAAGCCACACCTCAGACCAGGGAGTCTTCTCAGAATCGCTATTGTCATACGCCTGTTTGTCCAGGCCACTCATAGCAAGCCTCTTGCTCAGCTCTCTCATCACCCCCCCCCCCCCGGGGTGAGCGGGCATACCTGCTCGAGACAATAATGTCCATGAAGTGCTTCCTCCTGCACGTGTGACCAGAACATGAACCTGACTCCTGGTTCTGTGGTCTGAACAATATTAATAAACTTTCTTAGACAACATATGATTACAGCTAGCTTCAGAATCTCGTCAATAGTGACCTCAAATACATTGAATAATTAATAATAAAAAGTATACGTATATGATAATAGTAATAATAATGACACTGCGTCTACTGCAGACGTGTCCAATGCAACTGAACACGTTGCCAACACGATAACATGATATAAAGAAATAACAAACCTACGAGCCTACATTAAAACTGTCATGGGGAACTCATAAAATATAGGTTACAAACTTACTAATATGTTGATATCTGAGCATGGATCTTTACTGTACGTCCTTTTGTAAGGGCGTATCTATGGGGATATAAATTATGTATGGCTAGGTAAGGGTGGCGTTTAAAAATGTATTATCTATCGGGGCGGGCTTGGGTTGGGTATAAAAATATTAGCTGTCCCTTATTTCAAATTTTCCCCCCAATTTTGGGTGGCGTTTGCTTGGCTAGAAAGAGGGTTTAGGTTCTAGGGATCTTTTCCGCGGAATACGTTGTCTGTACTCCTGTAGGCGTTGTTTTAAGACAACGTCGAGGTACCTAGCGCTTCCACCATTTGTAAGGTACCTGTGAGGGTTGCCTGTACAAAGAATTAACCTAAGGGATGAAATTAGTGTAGTTATGGGGCGAGCTTGGCAATTGCTGTGAGAGGTACGGATTATTTAGTGATTGGAGATCGTCGGTACGATCTACAAGGAGAACTCCCCAATGTACTGCTTGACAGGGTAGTTCCGGGTGAGGGGGTGTTTGGAAAGGTAATTTAATTTTTACTCTGTGTGCGCTAGCGATACCCAGCAGTCTAAAGCAAGTCGTAAGCCGGCGAGCTGACTGGTAGCCTGCTTGTGTCAGCGCTGTGCGATAGCGCGCGGCTGACGTCACGAAACAATTAAACAGTAAACAGTAAAGCTAATTCTAGATCCTACCTAATGGGGAAGCTAAGAGGGTAGGATCTTATCAGCTACTTAAATAAAGGACAAGACCAGTGACTTCTAATACTTTTAAATTTAATGTGTACCTCGATTTTGAGGTACGCTTGCAAATATCAGTTCAAATGATAGAAATAAATAATTTTTACAGTCCAAGCACAGGGGGATGGGTGTGTAGTGTGATGGTGCATGTAGTGATCGCTTGAGTCACTTACCCTTCAGCTAACAGCAGCGGTTCGTCACGTCGGTAGCATTTAGACAGACTGATCCCGGGCGCATGACCTCCCGGGGTTCTTATAGGCTTCTCGTGCTACGTCTGCGGAATCCGTACATTCCTCCTAAGTCATAGTCCTTTCTAGGGTCGTTGCCTGGGACACGAGGCTACTTGAGTTCATATAGGTGCTAACTTATTAGTCTTATAATTTTGTAATTGTATTTGTAGGTTTCTAAAGTAATTGCTTGGAATTTGGATTTGTCGGGGATTTTATTTAGGGGATGAGGGTGGCGTACCCTAGGGGTACAACACTATATTTTTCTTGGTATCTGGTATCTTTAATTTCACTCCTTTATGGAATTGTAGAATATTTTTTGTAATAAGCAAAAATATTTGCCATAATAGCAAATAGTTTGGAATCCGTATTGACAGAATAACTAAGAAAACACTTAAGTTAATTATACGCCAAATCAATACTAACAGAAACACACTCAAATGTCCATAAATTGTAGACATTTGAGTGTGGTTCTGTTAGTATTTATTTGGCGTATAATTAACTTAAGTGTTTTCTGAGAATAGTTTTTGAGCAATAAAATCAAATCCCCCTGATTGCTGGGGTAGGATTTTCAGTTGAAAATTCTGTGGTATCAGGAAGGACATCCACAGCCTTAAGTTTTATGACAATTAGCCTATTATTAAAGTGCGGCCGCAACCATTCCCGAAGTCCCCATTTTGCCCCTCAGGCCTTTACAAATTGGGAACCACTGAGCCAGCGTTTAATTTTTAATTTAATTTGCAATATTACTTTGTCATAAAAACGGCTGATGTAGGTTTTACATGTTCTGATCAGAAATGTGTGTGCTATTTAAGTATAATTGGAAATTAGTTTCTTAGCACAGGGTTAATTTTCCAAATAGGAATGTCAACCGCTAAACCTGCCTCGCATTAATCAGAAGAAATTTGATCCATTGATACCTACACATACTGAAGCAGTGACAAGCATTTTTGTCTTTCACTGCAGAGGTTTGGGTTCGATTACCGGCTCAGCCAAGAAATTTAAATCTTGTCTGGGGTCTGGAATAGGTTACATTCAGCCTTGTGAGGCAAAACTGAGAAGAGATGGGTTCGATTCCCTCCTCAGCAATCCTAGAAGTGTTTTTTTCGTGGTTTTCTACTTTTACTCCAGACAAATGCCGGGATGATTTCTAACTTAAGGTCATGGGTGCTTCCTTCCAAACCCTTCCAAATTTATAGACAGCCGTCACACTAACACTGGTTATCAGGAAGAGTATATAGGGTGCTTGATGGTGCAGTAGTCAAGCTGCTTGCCTTTCACCAAGGCGAACCGGGTTCGATTCCCGGTCAATGCACGTGAGACTTTCGAAGTGAAATATCACGTCCTGTGGTTCAGATTCCGCGTAAAAAAGGGGATACCGTGATTCATTGTCATGAGATTAACGGTCACGTAAAACTTAAAGATTCATTCCAGATAGATTACACACCCAAGTACTCGGAGCTACATGTCCAAAGTCATAAATGAATCAACATCAACATTACGTTACGCGGTGAAGTACAATTCCGTATGATCTCGTGGGAGACCTGGTGCAGGTTTTACGAGTTGGAGTCTATGGGTGATCTGCGCACCACGATGATGAGGATGAAATGATGATAGACACGTCACGTACAGTACATCCAGTTTCGGAGCCAGGGGAATTAACCGAATGAGGTAATATTCCGCATGGCTCAGCCGGGAATCGAATCCAAGACCCCTTAGGCCAAAGTTACCACGCTACTTACCCACGAAGGTAGACACTTAACACAATCATATATATTTTCAGTAGTAGAGATACCTCCAGCGGCGCTCACAGGCGACCGATCGTGACAAATGATTATGTAGCAGTGATGAATTGCACTCTAATTTCATAAATATCTATAATTTCTTGAATAAATTACTTTCAAAAAATGTACGAAGTGTGCGATTTGCAGATACTGTTGCTGTAGGAAAATACGCTCCATAATTTCTGTCTACTACACATTTTGGCCGCTGTGACATGTGTTTCATGTCATTTTCACATTCTGAGGTCTTCCCTCTATCATTTTGCATGGATTTCAGAAACAGAAAATCAAAGGAATGAGTAGGCCGTACTCAAATTGTATAATTTCATAAATATCGAATAACCGGTGAGTGTTACAGCTAAGCTGTCAATCAATGGACTCAGAACACAAATTTCATTAGCAGTGACGAATTGCATTTTAATTTCATAAATATCAATTTTTGTAAAGAAGTGTGCGATTTGCAAATACTGTTGATTTACGAAAATACGCGAAATCCTTGCTGTTCAGTTCGCATTTTGGCCATAGGGACCATAGGGACCGTAGGGACCGTAGGGACCGTAGGGAAGCCTGGATCATGTCCAAACTATTAAACGTTAATTCACTCACAGGTTCGCTGTTAATCAATGGATACAGCACACAAATGACATTTGGTTGAAATAAAACCACAACAACCTTTCTCCTTAAGTCTCTCATTATAAACCTATTGGGGAAAGTGTGGTTTATGGACACGCGAGATTTCTCGCACGGGTCCGCTAGTCACTTGAATTGTGCTAAAAGTTAAATTTCTTTAACCACAACGCACCCAGGTCTCGGTTTAATTTTGCTATGGCAGCTTCCCTACATGTTCCCCCAGGGGCTCACATCTTGTGGGCGTGGGTTGGCGACCACGGGGCCCCAGCTGAGTCCGCATTGCTTCCACTTACTTGTGCCGGGCTCCTCTCTGTCTTCTTTCCTGTCGACCTCACTTGGTCAACTCTTGTTCTCTTCTGACCCCGACGGTATTAGGGTATCCGAGGCCTAGGGAGTCTCTTCCTTTCCCGCCTTAATTGGCCCTTGTCTCATCTTTTCTGATGCCCTCCTTCTGTGAGGGGTCAGCCTTCTTTTTCTCTTCCTTTTACCTCCTGCCTTGTGCTCTAGGCCCTTAAGGAGGCAGGGTGTATGTAGCCCCACCACTTCTGGTGCACCCTAGATAATGCTACACCCTCAGGGGCTCACGGCTGGTGAGTTCGGGAGTTGGCGACCCCGAGGGATTTCCCCTTTTGTCCCTTACCTTTGGGGCGGACCCTCTCCTCTTTCACTTTCCTATATACCTTTCATGGCTCTCCTTCCTTCCAAGTCCCTCAATCCGCCTTCTCCGAGGGTTGAGGGCATTTCTTTTCCTTCTGTCCTTTTATTTGCCTTATTCTCCTTTAGTTTTCCATTTCTTCTTCTAATATGTAGGTTAGTAGTTAGTTTTAGTTTTAAGTTCGCTTTTCATTTTCATCTTCACGATCACCCAAACCATCAGGGGCCGATAACCTAGATGTTAGGCCCCTTAAAACAACAATTATCATCATCATCATCATCATCCCTACATGTGGCCATCAAATTATATATGACCCTCGATTGAAATAGGAGCCTTGTATGTATTTTTAAACACCTACATTATAAGGCATCAAAATAATTAGTGTATAATTATGTTTGTGAACGTCGAATTATGTAAGGTCCCCTACGCTGCAATAACAGTATGGTATATAAAGGTAAGGATGCCATGTAGTAGACACAGTCTTCCTTGTGTCTCCTTTGGAAACTCATCATGAACACTGCCGTAAGTATCTACAATATAATTTTTTAGCCTATTTTCATTTTATGAAAAAAAAAAAAGGCTTATGGGATCACATTTTGTCCGTTTGTATGTGTGTGCGTATGTGTGTCTGTGTGAGTGTGTCCCCCTCTAATAACGGCTGGAGCGATTTCAATGAAACTAGGTAAGGTCATAGCACCATTTTGGTCGATCCCAACCGTGCCCTTCAAATTTTATTACGTCTCACCAATCCAACAAGGCGGTTGTGCGAAATATTTCACCAGCATTCAATATCTCCGAACCTATTACCGATATCACCCTGAAATCAGCTGGCTAAAGCGCAGCGTTAGGTCATGGGACCAAGCTCTCTGCTGACTCGGTAGACGCATGGGTTCGAGCCCCACCGTCGGCCGTCCTCGAAATGGTTTTCCGTGGTTTCCCCATTTTCAACACCAGGCAAATGCTGGGACGGTACCTTCTGATAGGCCACGGCCGATTCCTTCCACATCCTTGCCCAGTTTCATTCATTCTCATCCACTCCATCTCTCATCCCGACGCGCAGGGCGCCCACGGGCGTCGAATACAAAGACCTGCACTCGGCCCCTCAGGAGGCCACACAAAAAAAAACTTGAAATATTGTACGGTGATAAAAGGCACTACTAGAAATTCCCCTATGAGACTTTCAAAAACCTGGTAACTACAAAACCAACATGGCGGCCAAGCGAATTTGAGACTTTTAAATAGACTTTTCCGTGATTTAACCATCCAAACGCAATGAAACTTGGTACAGCAAATTTATATACACATTGTAATGCACTGGCATCCAATTTAGTTCAATTGTTTACATAACCTGAAGATGGCGGCTGTGCGAAATATTTCGCTGCCATTCTATATCTCCGAAACTATTACTGATATCACCCTGACATTGTGTACGGTAATAAAGAGTACTACTAGAAGTTCAGCCATGAGACTTCTAAAAACCTGTAAAATATAAAACGAACATGGCGGCCAAGCGAAGTTGAAACATTTTAATAGACTTTTCTCGCGATTTAACCATCTGAACGCAGTGAAATATGGTACAGTAAATAAATGATTATACATATTGTAATGCACTGGCATCTAATTTTGTTCAATGCTTACATAGCCTCAAGATGGCGGCTGTGCGAAATTTTAAAATTAAGTTCTTATTTCTTGTGTATGCTATCGAAGTGAACGTTTGAATAATGAACCTATGCAATAATCGTCATCTAATAGTACATAACTCTATGGCCTGTACATATAACAATCCAAAATGGCGCCCATTCGAAATATTTAGACGGTTCTTAATATCTACGAATCTTTTACAGCAATCACACTGAAATTTTGTTTGTTGATAGAGGCAATTAATATAAGTGGGATATATGAAAATAGGCTTTAGTTCTTCACGGAACTACTTGTTTTTAAATCGTTTATCTTCCCAGCTTGGCTTCACCCAGGAACTCTGCAAGGGATCATCCCTCTAACGTCGCAAGGACGGTGTTTTGGAGCTGGACTCACTTTATCAGCAGATGCAACTAGGGATGGTGAGAGGCTGATCGCTCAGGGGACTGCTAACTTGGGTCTAATGAAGGAAAGGGGAAGGAGTCGGCCGTGGGCCTGTTGAAAGGAAATGTCCCAGCATGTGCTTGGGGGTGAAAATGGGAATCCACGGGAAACCATTTTCAGGACGGACGAGGTGGGGTTCGAACCCAAGCTCTCCCGATACCAGCGAGGAATGAGTTAGCGCCACTTGCTGGTCAATCTCCGCATCTGGAGATCTTGGGTTCGATTCCTGACTCTGCCAAGAAATTTAATTTGGTTCAAGAGTTGAAACGAGATACACTCAGCCTCGTGAGGGAAACATGAGAAAAGTTGGGTTCGATTTTCCCGTCAGATGTCATAGAAGTGATTTTCCGTGGTTTACCACTTCTACTCCAGGCAAGTGCCGGGATGATTCCTAACTTAAGGCCACAGATGCCTCCCTCCAAATCCTACACTCAATTACAAATACACACTACTATAATCAGACAATGACACAGGTTAGCATAAAGTTTACAACTCATTCAGATTGAAGGTAGAGAATTAAAATGTCTGTCATATGTACGAGTTGACCTTTGGTTTCGGCCGCTGCTGCTTTATCAACTGAGCTAATTCGGAAGCTATTTTTAGTTCTCATTGTTTGAGCAATATCATATTGTTACTGTCGCTCACTCTAGGATCGATTTCAATTTCTTTTAGAAATATATTTATAACTGCATAGCAAAACTTGAAAATGTGACCACAGTCGGGTTTCGAACCCGAATCTCCTTCTGTCCGAGCAGGTGCGTTTAGCCAATGCAGCTACGCTCCGACCGCGGTGAATTTTCAAATCTTACTCAAAAGATTAGACCACTCCAAGGCTGCCGAAGGAAAAGCTTACTAGACATTTGGTTCAAATGTATAAGCAAGCTATAGGCTAACCTAAAACACATAAGTATCCATGCTATTTATAATAAAACACAATTATCAACATTTAAAAATTAACGGAACTCCTCATAATAAAACAATAAGAAGATCCTATAGAGAGCGCAGATGACTTTAAAAGGAATATTGTTAGCGAGTCTGCCATACCCGATTACCCAATGTACCTGGCGAGCCGAACATGTCCTCGGACACTCCCCCACTAAACGCCATACGCTAAATAAAATAACCCAATTTATTATTATTATAAATAATATTAATAATTTATTATTAATAATAAAATAATAATATATTGTTTGAGTCTTCAGTCTTTTGACTGGTTTGATGCAGCACTCCATGCTTCCCTGTCCTGAGCTAATCGTTTCATCTCTATATAGCTACCACACCCCACATACAAGGCAATCTGTTAGTCTACGCCTACAGTTATTTTCCTCGATCCTTTCTTCCATAACTAACTTTGCTATTCTTGGATGTCTTAGTCGGTGTCCTACCAACCTATCTCTTCTCTTCATTAGCAATCACCAGAAACATCTCTCCTCTCCCACTTGTCTTATTACCTCTTCATTTGTACCCTATCTATCCATCTGATCTTCATCATTCTATTGTAACACCACATTTCAAACGCTTCAATTCTCCTCTTTTCTGCTGCTCCAACAGTCCAAGTTTCACTTCCATAGAGTGCCACGCCCCAGACAAAGGCTTTCGAAAATAACTTCCTAATAACTAAATCTATATTCAACGTCAACAGGTTCCTTTTCTATAGAAATGATTTTCTTGCCTGTGCTAACCTACTTTTTATATCCTCTTTGATTCGTCCATCACTGGTTATTTTGCATCCTAGGTAACAGAAGTCTCCTACTTCCTTTAGTTTTTCACCTGCCAATTTGATGTCCATAGAGGTTTCTGATTTATTTCAGCTGCATTCTAATATCGTTGTTTTACATTTATTAATTTTCATCATGAGTTCTTTTCTCGAGACAGAATCCATACCATTAAAAAAAGACAATTCAATTCCTCTGGTGTGTTGGCTAAGGTGACGATGTCATCATCTAATCTCAGAGTTGAAATTATTTCTCCTTTGATCTTTACTCCTACTTTGAATTTTTCACCAATTTCCTTCAATGCTTGTTCATTGTACAGTATAGATTGTGTAACGGGTATGCTTTGCTCCTTGTTGAGCGTACAAATGAAACGTTTTGACTGGTCCTTACTGTTTGGTGATAAATGTAACTGTTTACCTTTGCCTAAGCTATGTTGTTTTAATGGGCGCCAAGACCTCAACGCAATGTTGAAATCTAAATTTGTATTTAACAACGTCTAGCTCTGGTAGAACACCTTCATGAATCTATTCACTCAGATCGTGGTATGATTTGATCATTAACCCAACAAACAATTGTATCAGGAGAAGGAATTGGTCCATATCTAATGCTACCTACTGAAAGCAAAGATTGCATTGTTAAATGAAATGAATTTATTATATAAAACAAGTATTGCAAAATTAATAATAATAATAATAATAAGAAGTTTAAAATTTATATATATATTGGAGCGTTGCGATTTTAATATTACCGATAGAGAATTACGTGAGAACTGAGTCGGATAAATTACTGATTTTACTCTTATTCCCAAGCTATGAAGTTACTGAAATACTGAATTTAAAACAAAGAGAAACGAGAGATTGCGTATTTCTGTGTCATTCGCGCTTACAACTGGAAATTGCCGAAGCATTTCCCTCGTACTGGATGATGTAGAGAGCTTTCCACTGTTTTCTGGACGCCGTCATCTTCTTCGTTAGTAGATGATATACTTGTAGATTTGGTGACTTTATGGTCCGAACATCGGAGCCATACACTCGTACAACCACACTGGTTAAGTTTTACAAAGATAGTCCTCCACTCCACGGAACATCGGAGCGACTCACACGTGCAACCGTACTGGTCAAGTCTTACACATATTGTCCTCTATTCCACGGCGCGCCAAACGATATATGCCCTCGTCGGCTTCCCACTCCAGTGCCGACTTCCAGCTTACGTGGTCTCCAATGATTGGCTGCTCCCCACGCGCTACTCCCCTCCTTAGGCTCAATACACACGGCGGGAGGGTGAAGTCGATTGCCGTTCCATACTATCCGCCTTTTCTTGACGCTGCAAACCAGGCTTGCGTAATGCTTCTTGACAAGAATCAGCCTGTATCTGAATTCCCAGTGAGTCATGTCTCTCATAATACCCTAACTGACGAAACTCCGTAAAATTCCGCAATCACATAATTTTCTATGATAATGTCGTTCGTAATAATTTGCTTGATAGTGTTTTCTAAGACATCGAAAACCTATCTGTATGCTTATAATTTTATAAAAATGATCCAAAAAATACCTTAATAATAATAATAATAATAATAATAATAATAATAAATTAACATGAAAAATTCTCTTGGCTGAACAATTTGCCGCGTAAATAAATATAGATTGGCTTCCTACGGACTTATGCCAGTGGCATAAAAAACCCTCGAAAAACACGTTACAATTGAAATGTATGGGTGATAAGTTGCAGCCTTACCGTACACCTTTCTGAATAGCTTCTCTCTCGTGTCCTTCGGCTCGAATAACTGCTGTCTTAGATTGTAGAGCTTCCTCCTATCCATGTACTTTATTCCAATTGTTTTCAAAATGTCAAACAACTTACTCCAATCAACGTTATCAAAAGCCTTTTCTAAGTCTTAACAAAAATAATATTATAATGTTAGCAATAGTCGCCTCCGTAGCATAGCGGTCAGCATGGTTAGCTGCCACCCCAGAGGTCCTGGGTTCGATTCCCGGCTCTGCCACGAAATTTGAAAAGTGGTATGAGGACTGGAACGGGGTCTACTCAGCCTCGGGTGGTCCAAATGAGTAGAGAGGGTTCGATTCCCACCTCAGCCATCCTCGAAGTGGTTTTCCGTGGTTTCCCACTTCGTCTTCGGGCAAATGCCGGGATGGAACTGCACCCGTATCCACGTGGTCTTATCTGATGAAATTCAAAAGAAAAAGCAGGATCGTAGAATCTGGAAGCCCCGGCTGAAAATTACCCCCAAGACACCACCACCAAGGATAGACCATGGATAGGAATACCACAAAAATTAAAAAGAATGTGATAAGAAGATGCCAGTGGTCTATAAAAAAATGAAAAATAGCCCAAAGTGAGCTACCAAGACTCTTAAAGATAATTAAATTAATCTAATCTCGGGCGCGTTAAACAGCATCCTAGCTAATGACCCACTGGTTCTCGAAGCACATTCTAATTCGAATAGAAATCACTAAGTCACTAGTATGAATTTTAAAATTTAACAAAAGTTTATTAACTGAAACCGCAGTGTCGTGAAGTGAAAACTCCACTGAACAAAAGTTTATAACCTTATGCCTCTGCCGAAGCATGAAAAAAGATTTTAAGAAACAATCGCCTTAATTAGGCCACACAAACTGCCTATCGTCTCATCATCATGAACGAAGTTCCCCAAAAAAAAAAAAAACATACAAAATATTCTGGTATTATCGTAAACCCTTTTTGATATATTTATAGAAATATTCTATTCAATCGTAGCAATTAATATATACATATTTTACATAATTACATTTTATTTCTGAGATTTAGTTGCGCCTAGAATTATTCATCACGTTAATTTCATGTATTCATATAAACTTATTTGGTTTCAATTTTCAGGTCCGTGCCGTACTAAATGGCAAACAATTAAGCTAATCGGACGTTGTATTGTTAATTATATTGATTATATTTCATTTCACTTTCTCACAGATATTAGATTTTCTATCACTCAATATTTTAGTTATAAATAGCTCAAGTTTATACAAGTATTAATATTACAGTCTTTCCAATTAAACTCTATTCTAAAAACAATTGTTACTAAAAATTAACAAATATTAACGATGTTGTTACAATACTTGGTTTCTTAAATGTTGGATTCAAAATTGTACATTAGCTTTCCACTAGCTAAAATCGTGACTCAATTTCACGTTCAAAATAATACACCGTAGTGCACTCAGCAATAGCTCTAAAGCTAATTCAGTGCTGGAAAAATTGATATTGCCTATCCACATATGTCAATCATCTCCTAAATTGCAATCCAAATATGCATACGAAATTCCATTATTACCATATCATCGATAAACAACTCTTAATAAATTCCAAACATTACGAATATTACACAAGTTTTTATACAATCATGGATAAATATGTTGCTTTAAATTAGCCAAAAGTTAAAGTGTCGAGAATTATCTTTATCAGAACAATGATAAAATATTGTATTCACAAGTCCAAATAACTGTGTGAGAATTCGAAGTCTGTCACCTCGATTATAACTTACATATATTTGAAACATTTCTCTCTTTACATTACATATCATTACTAATTACATTTTCTCAAACAAAGTATTTCTTTCATATATCTCAACCGACCATTGTGAAAAGAACGATTCAGTTTTGGCATAATTGAAAATAATTCCACTGGAGATCCTCCTCAAAGGAAAACACGTCAAAACTACAGCATGGGAAAGAGCCTATCTTGAGAAGGTACAAATTAACCATTAGATATGAACGCAAAACCAAGTTGGAGTTTCCCACAAGAATCCACAAAAATTTAAAAACTGAACGAGCTCACAAAGGGAGTCAAAATTAAAAGAATTTCAAAAAATCTGGATTACCAGAAATAAATTCGCACAATCGCACAGAATCATACTAGAAATCACTATGTTCCATGTCTATGCTCAATCTGCCAAAAATATAGACCTGAATGTCTATCTAATAAGTTGCATGAGCTTTCAAAAATATATTCGAAGTCAAATTCAAAAAGTCCAGAGAATTTGTTCAAAGTCGAATTCACGTATACGACGGATTATGGGACATCTGCTTGAGTTAGAATTATTCTTATATAATTTTAACGTCGTCTTCTCCCTATAATTTTTCTCATGTTGTCTTCCCAACAAACTATATTCTTCTATCTTATTCCCAAATTACATCTTAATGAAAGCAAGGTAATGTTCAAAGTAACACTACAATAACTACTAAATTGAGCTACAAAGAGAATTACACACTCGGACAGAAATGATTAAAGAATCACCCTAGCCCGCGTCTGTAATTCTTAACTACTCTAATCAAAATTGGTGAAAAGGAACATTCAAAAGCATGACAAATTCATACTGTCTACTAAAAGAAAACTTCCAGCTACCTTGTTGAAGTTCTAGTTGAATGAAGTGAGAATGTTATAACACATACTCCTGCCTGGGATCGAACCATATCTGCTCAGCTGTACCGATCACGAAACGACTGGATATCAAGTAGACCCGATTAACGTTCGCGAAACGAGACGAAGCTAACAGATGTTCATTTGATAAAGTTCATAGTTCTTTCACTTGCTAGAGAACACGACAACATTGATGTAGTAAACCAAGCCAGTTACATTATGTAGCAGTACAAATTGTCATTCAGACTTTCATAGTCTCTTCAATCTTCTCTTATAAAGTCTCATCTATAGTTGCTCATCAAGTAATCATCCTGAGTAATCAACGCTGCTATGTGTTACATTTCTTGCCTGTGTTTAGCCCATATTCTGCATCTTCATATCGTAGCAATATCTCTCTCTCTTTATATCATCTATGACAATCATGGCTAAAGCTGTTTATTCTGTACTGCAATGTAGAACACAATGTTGTACCATTGGCTTAATAAGAAGTTGTCACACGTGACTGCAAGTTCGCTGTGCTCGAATTGAAGGTTAACACTGTCTGAAACTATAATAAGATCAGACGAAAATCGTATTACGTTATACAGTAACACGTATATATCGGTTCAACTCCACGATTACCGAACCAACACGTCTTCACGGCAACGCACGAACAAGTCTTAGACCAGAGAGCTCTACGACCCTCCTCTCTGAAGTTGTATTCACTAATCAACTCTACGTGTGCTCTCGCAAATCATACTGTCTCCAGCTGATCCACAATGCACCTTGATCTCTGATCGACAGCAACTATCGATACATATATCATTGCCGAGTTCGATAATCACATGTAATAATACTGTATGCATTTATACTCATATAAAAGTTCTCAGTTATATTCCTTTACCACAGGATGCGTTTCCCATTCTTTGTTTCATACTGCATTGTGTATATTGCTCTACCACGATGTCCAAAACAACGACAGTGGTGCTGTGTCCATATTGTATTCAATACAAGTATTAAAATATCCAACATGTGGTCGTCGGCATGTACGGCGGGTTGCTGACAGCTCCTGACCTCACCACATTACTACCGCGCACCTGCATTCCAAAGGAATTTCGCAGTGCTGCCATCAGTGTTATTGCCAACTTAACCTATATCCAACTAAATACAAAATACGTTCTCAGTACCTAATGCAAGGCCACGGCCGCCTCCTTCCCTCTTCCTTGCCTATCCATCCTAACCTTCCACTCCCTCCCCTCATGAGTCCCCTGTTCGCTTTGCAGGTGAGGCCACCTGGGCGACGTGCTGATCACACCTCCCCAGTTGTATCCATCCCGACCAGATGTTCCAAGCTTCAGGACACTGCCCGTAGAGGCGGTAGTGGTGAGTTCCCTCGCTGAGTCCGTGGGAACCCCCAACCTAGAGGGTAAATCGACTAAATAAATAAAAAATTGTTAGCAATAACAATAATAATATGAAGTTCCTTCGCTACACTGTGAAATATAGAATCATTCGTCTATTTGCAATTTGCATTATAGCTTAAATATCGATGGCGGGTTCGGTGGCGTAGTTGGTAGCATGCTGAGTTTTATGCCCAAGATCGCGGGGAGAAACCCGGTCGAATTCGGCCGATTTTTTAAGAGCGTTGAAATCCCTCAGTATGCTTTCCTTCGGAGGGGAAGTAAAGCCGGCGAACCGAAGTCATAGATTTACGGCATGCAAAAGAACCTTCCACTAACTACAATTGTGTAAAGCTAAATTTGTAGGTTAGATTTGTTTTGAATAACGCTCTATTAAGTACCAACGTTCGTCGCCAGTTGCGGTGGACTCCAATAGCCAAGTTGGCGGCTAGGTGTCGATGACGGTAGCATTTGGTAGCAAAAGTAAGAACTACCGGTAATTGAAATTGATCTATGCAGTCCTTACCTGAATTACAGATAACACACACTAATACAGTCATCACAATTAACACCGGTTATCAGACAGATTCTATACACACCCTAAGTACACGGGACTTCTTGACCGCGTTGTCGCAGCCCCTAAACTGAGGAACCAACCAACATTACATATAGATAACACTTCAAAAATTCTGGGATTTATTTGTCCTTGTAGCCATGGTAACTAGTTGTCGATGCAACACGCTTCAATAACAGCTGGGGTCTATCTTTCTTTTAATAAAAGTACAGTATATTGATTAAGGAGGTAAGCGTTTGATAATTTTTCACAAAGCAGTAGGGTATAAAAGACCCCCGGCTCAATGTAATTGCATATAATATAACCTATAGCTCAACATATAGAAATTCCACTGTCATAAATGACTAAAATAAAATTTATGAAAACAATGATTACTATCTATAAAGTTAGAGCCCGACACACCTGTCTCTGGTTGGTTGGTTGGTTCCTCAGTTTAGGAACAGCAACAACGCGGTCATGTAGCCACGAGTACTTTGGGAGTGTGTAGAACCTGTCTGATAACCCGTGTTAATTGTGATGACTGTATCAATGTGTGTATCTGTTTTCAATTCAAGTAAGGACTGCATACATTGATTATTAGCCTATTTTCATTTTATTAAAAATAGGCTTATGAGATCACCTTTTGTCCGTGTGTCTGTGTGTGCATGTGTGATGCGTGTTTGTGTCTCCCCCCTAATAACTTCTAAACGGCTGGAGCGATTTCAATGAAACTCGGTAAAATCATAGCACCATCCTGGCCGACCCCGATCGTGGCCATCAAATTTTATTGTGTCTCACCAATCCAACATGGCGGCTGTGCGAAATATTTCACCAGCATTCAGTATCTCCGAAACTATAACTGATATCAACATGCAATTTTCTACGGTGATAAAGGGTACTACTACAAGTTCATCTATGAGACTTTAAACAACCTAGTAACTACAAAACCAATATGGCGGCCAAGCGAAGTTGAGACTTTTGAATAGACTTTTCTCGTGATTTAACCATCCAAACGTAATGAAACTTAGTACAACAAATGTTTATACACATTGTAATGCACTGGAGTCTAATTTTGTTCAATTGTTTACATAACCTCAAAATGGCGGCTGTGCGAAATATTTCACTGGCATTCAATATCTCCGAAACTATTACAGATATCACCCTGAAATTTTGTACGGTGTCGAAGGGTACTGCTCCAAGTTTATATATGTAACTTTCATAAACCTGTAAAGTACAAAACGAACATGGCGGCCAGGCGAATTTGAAACATTTTAATAGACTTTTCTCGTGATTTAACTCTCTGAGCGCAGTGAAATGTGGCATGGTAAATAGTTATACATATTGTAATGCACTGGCATCTAATTTAGTTTAATTGTTTACGTAACCACAAGATGGCGGCTGTGCGAAATTTTAAAATTAAGCTTTTATTTCCTGTGTCGTACTCATGCGATCGAAGTGAAAGTTTGAATAGTGAACCTAAGCAATAATTTTCCTTTGATGGTACATAACTCTATGGCCTCTACATATAACAATCCAAAATGGCGAGCATCATAAATATTTTGACGGTTCTCAATATCTACGAATCTTTTACAGCAATCAAATTGATTTTCTTTATGTTCATAGAAGCTATGAACATAAGTTCACATATAGGACTTTCAGTAACCTGGAGAGCACAAATCCAACATGGCGGCGACGCGAAGTATAAATATTGTAATGGACGTTTCTCGCGATTTAACCATCCGAGTGCAGTGAAACTTTGCGCGTTAAATGCATATACAAATGTTAATCCACTGCCATCTAATTTATTTCAATTGTTTTCATAACCACAAGATGGCAGCTGTGCGAAATTTTGAAATCTCGTTTTTACTTCTTGTGTCCTAATCATGCGATTGAAGTTTGAATACCACACGTACACAATAATCTTCATGTAATAGTACATAAATAAAAATCCAACCTGGCGACCATCTGAAATTTTTAGACGGTTCTCAATGTCTGCGAATCTATCACAACAATCAAACTGAAATTTTGTATGTTGCTAGAGGCAATTAACATGAGTAGGATATATGAAAATAGGCTGTATAGTTCTTCACGGAACTACTTGTTTTTTTGATGTGTAACATCTTTCCGCTCGGTTGCTGGATAGTTTTGTGGGAGTGATTTTGAAAATTGGGGACGGAAGTGGATCGGAACGATCGAGCTGGCAGTGGTGGATCGAATGGAAGTATGCACTGCCCGCTCGATCGTTCGAATGGAAGTGTACTAGCTGGCAGTGGTGGAAAACGGAAGTATGCACTTCCCGCTCGATCGATCGAACGGAAGTGTACTAACTGGCAGTGGTGGAAAACGGAAGTATGCACTGCCCGCTCGATCGATCGATCCAGCGGGCAGTGGTAAGACCCAGCTGGCAGTGGTATGAGAAACAATGAGCACGTGGTGTCGGAAAATGATACCACGACGTACTCTCGGCCATGTGGAATGAATATGACATACTGAACGGAAAACGCTCATGCGAACTCTGCTGACAAGTGATTGAAACAAACGACATGGTACATGTTCGAAGTCTTCGTATCAGTATTTAAATGGTAAAATGCCTTAATATCAAACATTGTAAGTAGTCGGCATTGTCGGTATTATGTTTCTGCACAATGGCTATTCAAATATTAACCCACATAGCGGTAATGCAGTCATCAATATAATATAATCGTTGTGGTTATACGAGAATTGAGCAAGGCTTCATGAACTATTACTGAATACATTCTCTTTACTCACAAGAGGGCCTATTCATAAGGCATTTTAAACTAGCAGCTAGCTAATAGTTATCAACTTGAGCTTTGGGACACAGCCTTAAATACTGTACCGGTATATGATAAAAAAATAAATCGACTGTCGTTTCTTGGGATAGGTTCTTAGGTTGATCAGAAGTTTTAAATTTCCTTTCGAAAATCGGGTCACCTTGAGAGGAGAGTTGGAGCGAGAGGGGATTAGGAGTGTCATATCTTGCTGAGAATTTTGTACGTTGTTTCCAGATGTGTTTCGTCTTCGCCTGTCTGGTGGCTGTAGCTGCCGGCGCTAACATTATCCCAGTACTGAGCCGCACTGAGCAGCGGGATAACTCTGGACAGTTCTCACTAAGGTTTGTACACAGTCCATAACACAATTGTTGTTATAAGGGGCCAAACATCTAGATTATCGGCCCCTAATGGTTTAGGTGATAGTGAAAATGAAAGATTATAACATAAAACCTAGAACTAAGACTAACTGCAAAACTTACAACAAACTTACGTACTAGAAGATAAGGGGGAAAAAGAAGAGAAAAAGGAAAGAATGAAATAAAAGAAGGGAGGAAAGGAAATACCTTTAGCCCTTGAAGAATGAGGATTAAGGGACTTGGAAGAAACGAGAGCCAGGAAAGGGAAAGAGGAGAGGATCCACCCCTGGAAAAAAGGCGAAAAACCGGATCCAACTCAGGAATCCCTCAGGGTAGCCAACTTCCAAACTCACTAACGGTGGGCCCATGTGGGTGTAGCACTATCCAGGTTGCACCAGAAGAGGTGGGTCTACACATTTAGGGTCTTGAGCAGAAGGCAGGAGATATCATGAAAAGAAAACGAAGAGGTCTGAGAAATGAGCCAATGAAGGCGGGAAAGTGAAAGACTCCCTAGGTCTCGGATACCCTAATACCGTCGGGGCCGAAAGAGAACAAGAGTTGACCAAGGGCGGTCCACAGGAAATATGACAGAGTGGAGCCCGGCGCAAGTAAGTTGAAGCAATGCCGTACTCAGCTGGGGTCCCATGTCGCCAACCCACGTCTCACAAGTTGTGAGCCCCTCGGGGGGTATAACACAATGAAAAGACCCATTAATCATAGGCCTATCAGCTAGTATGCCGATCGTAAGAGTACAAGACGAAAAGTAGAGAATTAAGGGGCTTTATACACAGAGGGAGTACTGGCAATAGAAGATATGGAATTTAGGAAGACTATGTCTTTCAAATACCTAGGGAGTACAGTCAATGCCAACAACAACATGGAGGAGGAATTAATGAACCGGCTAAAATCTGCAGAGAGGTGTCTATTTTCAATGAATAAACTATTTACCAGCAGGCTATTAACGAAAACAACAAAACTCCGCATTTACAAGACAATCGTGCGACCAGTATTAATGTATGGGGCGGAAACATGGACACTGAGCAAGAAAATGGAGAGAAAAATTATAACTTTTGAAAACAAGGTGTTAAGAAAAGTTTTTGGGCCAGTGTCTGAAAATGGAATCTTTAGAAGAAGAAAAAATATTGAAATCCACACGCTGTTTAATGAACCCGATGTGACAGCTGTAATAGAGAGCAGAAGAATTGAATGGCTGGGACATGTCCTAAGAAGAGAAGAGAAAATGGTTAAGACAGTGCTAGAAGGGAAGCCACAAGGTACGAGACCCCTGGGTAGACCAAAACTGAGGTGGATGGATGGAGTCAAGAAAGACCTGGAGACACTGGGAGCCAACGAGAACATGACTAGCAACAGAGACCAATGGAAGAGGCTAAAGGGTGAGGCAATGATCTGACTTCGGTTCGTGTGGCCAACGAAGTAAGTAAGTAAGTACACACTGAGAGATCTTCAAAAATAGTTTCTCTTTTCATTTTTAGATTAATGATATAGCACAGGGAGGCTGTGATCGCGAAACACAATTGGGAAAACAAAGATACATTATAGACATAACTCATCACCAAAGGACACGTTTAAATACATTCCTCGAATAATATAGGCTAAGGAAAACATTAACAGATGCCACCTAATTCAACACGGAACTTACAACAAGACGAGACAAATGTTTAACGTAACATGAACATGAATTAATAAATGACAATTATTATCAAAAAATCCAACTCGAATTATAGACTTCACAAATAACAGATTCAATAGACTTACACCACCTCACAACCTAAATATAGTTGACATTACAGTACATTGAAATTCAAGACAGTAACGTTTTATGGTGTTGTTGTTTGAGCCTTTAGTCTTTCGACTGGTTTGATGCAACTCTCCATGCTTCCCTGTCCTGAGCTAATCTTTACACCTCTACATAAGTACAACACCCTACATCCGAAGCAGTTTAACACATTCTAACCTTGCTCTACCCCTACAGTTCTTATCCTCGACCCTTCCTTCTATAACTAAGTTTGCTATTCCTGGGTGTCTTAGTGGGTATGTGTCCTACCAACCTATCTCTTCCCTTCAGTAGCAGTCGCCAGAAACATCTCTCCACTCCCACTCGTCTTAATACTTCTTCGTTTGTAACCCTAACGACCCATCTGATCTTCATCATTCTCCTGTAACACCACATTTCAAACGCTTCAATTCTCCTCTTTTCTGCTGCTCTAACAGTCCAAGTTTCACTTCCATAGAACGCCACGCTTCAGACAGAGGCCTTCAAAAATGACTTCCTAATACCTAAATCTATATTCGATGTCAGCAGATTCCCTTTCTCTAGAAATACTTTCTTTGCCTGTGCTAACCTACTTTTTATATAGAATAATATTTACTTACAAATTGCTTTGCTTAATACTTGAACAACATCTTTCTTAAATGATATTCTAAGGACGTCCATTTTAAAATAATTGTAATTCAAATTGATATTCTTAGAGTTTATCTTTTACTTGATACAATGTTTTTTTTTTTTTTTTTCGTTTTATACCCTATGAATGTTAAGTTACAGCAAAGCAACCCATGCTGAACCCTTCAGGGTTGTTACATTAAATAATATAGAATAATATTATTAATAGACAACGCCTCCGTGGCTTAGGCGGCAGCACTCCGGTCTCTCACCGCTGGGTGCGTGGTTCAAATCTCGGTCACTCCATGTGAGATTTGTGCTGGACAAAGCGGAGGCGGGTTTATCTCCGGGTACTCCGGATTTCCCTGTTACAAATTGCTTTCCAGCAACACACTTCACTGTCATTTCATTTCATCTGTCATTCATTTAATCATTGCCCCAGGGAAGTGCGTCAGGCTTCGGCAGCCGGCACAGTTCATATCCTCGCCGCTAGATGGGGGCTTCATTCATTCCATTACCTGACACGGTCGGTCGACTGGAAGTAGGCTGTGGATTTTCATTTACAATATTATTAACAGGTGTCATCAGTAAATTTAATTAACTGAGTTAATACGTACTGTATACTTAACGCATTAATGTTAATGTTTTCGCTTCATATAATAGAGGATGCAGCAAGAGTTAGGTGCAGCACTACTGATGGACACAGAGATGGATGGGGTAATGTTGTTATGTCTGTTACACCATTGGAAGAGGGGAAGAATGCTGTAGAATTAAGCATAAAAATCAAACACTTATAGCCTATAGTTTATGAAAACCCATGCATTATACGGATAAAATGGAGAGGTTTGAGATTGAGAACCCAAAAACGATCACCATACAACGCATCGTGTGTATGAGACGAATTCAATGAACGCATTGAACGTAATGAAAGTAAATTACGTGGTCTTCTAAGTGTGTCCGGTTTGCTTTTAGATCTGGGAATAATATCTTTGAATTATTATTATTATTATTATTATTATTTGCGTCGACCTAATTGAAGTGGAGAGCTAGGTTCGCACTTACCTGAGTACAGGAGGCACCAGGTAAGACATCAATCTTTTTGAGAAGGATGTTAAACTAGAGGAGGAAGAGGGTAGTATAATTCGTGCTGGGCACATTGTTTTGCGAAACTACCGTGCCAGGACTCAAGTATTTGAGCTAGGCACCCCAGGGTCATGAACGAACGTACCCTCGTAAAGAGAGTAAGTTCAACCAAGTCCCCTCAGTCAGCATTTCGCCAAACATGAGCAGAGAACGAGAGCACGCTACAAGAGACAAAAGAGGATGGACAATTAGAGAACGGCCTGCAGGTGGTTGGATAAGGAGATCAAAGGCAAGAGACCAAGAGGTAGACCAAGGAAGAAGTGGATCACTAAGGTTCAACAAGATCTGGAAGGCCATGGATTAGACTGGCAATGGATCCTGGATGAAGAAATTTACCTGGATAGAAGGCGATGGCAAGCGCTCATATACCGCATCCGGCTAGCCGGAGACGGTTACGGATGATGATGATGATTATTATTATTGTCATCATCATAATTATAGAGTGCATGGAATCTAATTTTATTCGACTTATAGCCTACGCACTCAACCTACATTATGCAACGAGCGTAGCGAGTTTTATAATTTCCATACGAATGTCTCAATTACCATTATAGGCGAGTTGCATACGACTGTTTATGTTCGACGATAAAACTTTATTATATGTTTTAACATAAATATTCATAAATATCTGTGGGATTCAGTTACTTCAGTTAGTGAACAGGGCGCACTGGCTTTGCTGACTGAACAGAGCGCATGCGTGGTTCAAAGCACTTCGAAAGCAGAGACCATTTACTTTGCTTGGCAATGCTATTGTTTACAGCCTGCACGATGACTAGTGCCGTCCAGCTCTAGCATTCACTAATATTGTCACCGAAGTCGTTTGAAAGCAATGCGCTGTGTAGAAATTGGGGTTGGGGATATTAAGGTAGAGTGCTATTTCTTGTCTCATATTCGCCAGTTTATTTACGCGAACATATGAACGGTGCACTTTCCATGTCGGTAATTTATATAGAAGGATTCTGTGTTGCTAACTTCTGGACGTAGATTCATAAATTTCTTGCATATGTCATAGTATTTTCTTGTAACCAGTAAAGGTTTGTGCTGATTTTGTCTTTGTGTTTGGGATTGTAACTACAATGGTTGATCCGATATCCAATTTGAACTTTCAAGTCATGTTGGATTTTGAGCGCATGCGCGAAGGTATCCTTACCTAATTGGTCAATGAATGAGCTCTGATTGGCTGGAGAAACTGTCTCATGATGAAAAAAAAAACAGTACTATAATGACCATCATTATGATACAGTTTTCTGACGTATAATATTTACATTTCGACATCTTCGAACATAAAAATTATTGTCTGAAAAAATGTGTTTTGATTAGCCTATACATTATGTCCCACAGAGAAACTTGGTCAATGATCTGTCGGATTTGAGGGACATATCAAAGAATGTATTGAATTGAACAATAACATAACCTCCTGTTCTCGGTAGTTACACGTCCGCAGATGGCACCTCGTTCTCCGAGCAAGGAGTCCTTACCCCTACAGATGACGGCAAAGACTACGTGTTGGTGAAGGCAGGCGAGTACTCGTACACCAGCCCTGAGGGTGTCCCCGTGTCTGTGAGATACACCGCTGACACTCAGGGCTTCCATCCCTCGAGCGCTGCCATCCCAGGTGCGCTAGCCTGATGCCGCCTGCTACTCTTATTTATATAATTACCATATCCATCGCAATACAGTCTGTACAAAGGGTACCACAATAAACAATAAAAACTGAAATATGTATTTTATTTATTCATGTACTGAAACTACTCCTTAGTTCCTTCTATGCACTTGGCTAATCATTAATTACTTTTTTAAGACTGCCGGAATATCAAATAAGGTATGGAAATCATATACATTACCTACTGTAAGTGAAAGTGTGGGATCTTGGTTCATCACTCCCGAAGGATTACTATGAACGGTAACTCCGAAGATTTACTACCTATGAACTGTAGGGGTAGACCAAGGTTAGAATATGTTAAACAGATTGCCTCGGATGTAGGATGTGGTACCTATTTAGAGATGAAAAGATTAGCCCAGGACAGGGAGGTATGGAGCGCTGCATCAAAACAGTCAAAAGACTGAAGACTCAAATACACATAGTATTCACCGATTATTAATCAATAAAACCGACCGCGGTTGCCTCGTGCCTCGCTGGCATCGGAAGACCATGAGCATGAAGTTCGTATCCCACAAGTAATCTCTGTTGCCATCACAACATAATAATTACGTACGGTAAAGATTTAATCGTCACAAAAGCCGACAAAGGTAAGCACAACACTATAAAATATTACACAAGGATATCTACATTACCAAAACTGAAAACTTTTTTAACAATCGATAGTTCCTAATACAGCAATAAACAAGGATCCTACACCGAATATCCAAAAGAAATTAAAACAATTACTGAAAAACACTGTTTTTCTGTTTGACAACAAAGATATTCACAACCTCACCCTCATGAATCCTAGCCTTCCTACCGTAAGAACTCTACCAAAACTTCACAAACCAGAAATGCCCATAAGTCCTATAGTAAACTACAGACATGGGTACTTATCGCCTAGCGCAATACACACAGAAATTCTTTAAACAACACTACATTTTCTTTACTAACACCCAGTTAAATAACACTCTAGATTTTTGTAATAAAACAAAACAAACATCACGTTGAATAAAAATGAAACCTTACATTCATTCGACATAACTGTTATGTACTCAAACATGCCGATCAAGGAAACACAAACAGCTATACAACATGATCTCATACAATTTAGTGGTTTAAGCAAAGTAGAAATTAGTGAATTCATGAACATATTACAATTCATTTTAGGAAATGTTAAAAAAAATCAATGCCAAAATATATCAACAAAATGACGGTCTAGCGATGGGATCACCAGCATCGGGCATTTTGGCTAACATACACATGAATTATTTCGAACACAAGCATATAATAAACCATATTCCAGGAATTAAATTTTGGGGCAGGTGCGTCGACGACATTTTTGCAATAATTAATTCAGAAATAATAACACAAATACACATTTTAGACATTTAGAACAACTCAGATAGTAACACAACATTTACACTTGATACTTCAAAATCAGGATCTCCCTATTCATGCTAATATAGGCTAGCTGCTGCTTGCCTACCCAGACTTCGCTCAAGGCAGCCCCCTGTGAAGACAGCTACGAGACTTATCAATGAGAACTTTGACATAGTCCAGCAGTGGTCTCATGATTGGAAGAATTTTGCTCCACAGGAGTGCCGAGACATGCCATCTGTCACATAAAAGTACTTGGCTTTGATCTTCCTCGTCGGATCGGGACCAATTCTGGTGTTAGTGAAGACTCTTTGTTCAGTGGAACGAAAGGAAGTGTCCTGACTGACTCGATCATCATCGCCCAGCCAAACCTATTGAAATATGACATTTTCGAGATATGTTCGTTGTATGTCGAAAACATATCCTAAGGAAGGATTTTTGGACATTCAGGTTCTAAAGGGGTGTTAAGGGGTTGAACCTGCATTTCATTGAATAACATTATCCCACGAGTGGTTTCATTTGGAGTGTGTTACTCGGCATACAAACAAATCATTAAAAATAAGCAGATACGTGTCTAAGGGTTTTTCGATTTGGTGTATATTATGAGGTGAAAGGGGTAAAAATTGGGGGTTGAAGGATTCCTAACAGAGCGTGTACCGTATCTCTTAAACGACATAGGCGAGAAGTATGAAACTCAGGGGGAAAAATCAGCTTAAAGAATTAGTAAATAGGTGTTCGACATTTTTTTTTCATAAATCCAATTTAAGGGGCCCATGGGGAGGGGTGAACTTCTGAAAAAGAAAATAGAAAATGTTCTGACTGACTGATTCACTCACTCACTCATCATCGCCCAGCCAAAACTCTTGAAGTTTGAAACATGAAATTTTAGGGAAATGTGCGTTGTATGTCGAAAACGTCCACTAAGGAAGGATGTTTGGATATTCAGGTTATAAAGGGGTGTTAAGGGGGTTAGACCTGCATTTCATTGAATAACAATATCTCACGAGTCTGGCTTGGAACTTGTTAGTGTTGTCTTTGGTCACGGTTTTGGCTGTACCATTCATTAACATGAGTTCAGTAATCTGGAGTTCTGGCAGGTCTTTTTCCACTTCCGTAAACCAATTAGGTTTTACCTTCTTTTTGCAAAAGAAGTCAAAGATTTGCCTGGTTATTCGGGAAGGATTCATTCGGTATATGTGTCCATAGAAATCAATTCTTTTTTTCCTTATGGTATGTGAAAGTCTCTCCGACTTTACATACAGGGTGTCGAGCCTATAGGCAACTTGTTTGTTACTTTGGAATTTAGGTCCTATGTTCTTCCTGAAAAATTTCCTCTCTTTGATTTCCAATTTTTCCATTTGCCCTTTTCTCCTCAAGACTACTAGTAGTGTGTCAGCTGCAAGGAGTGCCTCTGGCTTAATTACTCTATTGTCCATTCATATACGGTAATATTTTATTTTACGCATATTTTATTTTTGTATGGTTTTAGTTAATAAAATTGGCATTTCTTGAAGTTATTGTTCAAATTTAATTCACCTGACCACAAAACTAATTAACGCTTGTTTAAGTTTGAGTTAATTAGGCACAATGTAAGTGCAGTTGAGCCGCTCTCTGGCACTGATGTGACTTGTGTCAATTTTCTTCAATTTTGAATGCGATCGCCTCATAACGTATTGACTCTAGAGATAAAATAAATAAAATAAAATTGTCTTTAAGTTTGGTAGAAATAATTATTTCCGTAGGTCCGATAGATTACGAGATATTAGCAAAAGACCAGAACACACCGTACCTTCTTTTACCTCCAACGCCCCGCACACATGGGGGCCCCCATCCGTGGGGAATTTTAGCATGTTCATTAGTAGACGCTCTCAAACAATATTGTAAAGTTCCAAAACTTTGGGAATTATGTCTAAAAAAAACAACCTAATTAGACTGGACTATACGTTGCTTGGCTAAACCAGTTGTGTTGGAGCCTTGCTTGCCGATCGGTTACGATAATTGCCGACTACCAAAGTAGTACGGTGCAATTAGTCCTAAAAACGGCCGAACCTCAACATCCAAAGTAAAAGTTTCCCTCCAAGCCCAAATTGTTCTATACAGTTCACATCTTGTTCGGTAAAAAGTCTCACCATTTTGAGCGTCGGATTTGGGGGGGGGGAAGGAAAAGCAGAAGTTGGTAAATTAGTAGTTTTATCAGTTTTTCTTAAATATTTCGAAAAATATGCGGTTTAGCGCAAAATGTGTAATTTACAAAAATAATTTACATTAAATTGCGAACGAAGAAGGTCCCATTCATAATCTTCCTAAAGTGAACGGTTCCAGAGTTAAGGAGGGAGCGAAAGTAGCAATTTTTCGAATTTTGTTAGATTTTTTGGAAAAATGAAATTATAACTACTATGTAAACAGAAATAACTAAACAATTTAATTAAAAAGTAATATTGTACAATCGTATTGTAGTCCAAAAGAGGCTGAGGTACCACAAAGGGTTAGAAGCGTAAAAATACTGGGAACAAAAACCGGTTTAGTACAAGTGCGGCCGTCAGTACAAAGCCGTGCGTAAGGGGTCGGTCAACCACCTCCACCCAGCACCGGCTGCCTGCCCCTCCCACGCAGACACTATCTCATCTACTCCCTCATTCGTATTGGGAGACCCATTGAATGCGTTTGTTATTTCTAGTGAAGTTCTGCTGTCATTTTTTATTGTTCGTCTTTAGTATACTGTGCCAACTATGTGGTTATACTGTGACAGATCTTGGATCTGCACTGGCACTCCTCATCATTAATCATTATATTAATTT
The DNA here is from genome assembly GCA_946902985.2 of Meconema thalassinum. NCBI lineage: Eukaryota > Metazoa > Arthropoda > Insecta > Orthoptera > Tettigoniidae > Meconema > Meconema thalassinum. Next base: position 746,287,078 of record OX336390.1, read on the forward strand.
AATCATCTCATTTTGATATCAAGCAATTCACAGTATTACTTATTGTCGTCCACGCCATTACCGCATATATGATGTTAATTATAAGTAAAAGGGATATGTATATTTTTAGATGATGTGAATTAGTCGGAAAGTGCCAAGTTAGGGATTACAAAAAAGCAGCCAGGCTATTGACTGATGGGCTTGGGCTCATTACAAAGCAGGTATCGCTACTGTGTATAAGATGAAGGTTATTGCTATAATTTTATTCCTTTGTATGGGATTCCCTCGGATTGTCTACGCGACAGAAGGATTACCTGAAGGTTGGATCCGCTGTAATTTGACTGCTCTCGACATATAACTGCCTCGGAACAAATTGGCCCTTGGATGAGTAACTGAAGCTGGCCACTGGGCCTACCTCAAGTTCATTGACATTTGCAATGGTGAAGAGGGTTGGGGAGGGGCAAGAGGGGTGCTTCTCGTGACAGATTTATAACTGAGAGGTACAGTCAGTTTCGTTCAGCTCGTTGTCAGTGCATGTTTCTATCGTTTGTATTTTTGTATTCGCAAAGGAAGTGATGCCGTCTGTGAATTCTAAACTGAAGTTTACGACAAAAAAGGGGCAAACGCGAGAGATTGTTTTCAATGTTTATAGGTTTATGAAGAAGAAAGCTGATGAGTGTAAGAATAAGACACAAGAAGAGTACAGAAGAAAATTGTTGAAAATACAACGAAGTACAACAAGTATTGTTGAAGACGGTCAAGAGAATTTTAGCAGAACCGAGGCTACATGAGACTGAAGGGACTTCATTTGGTACGCCAGGAAAAACACGGAAAGGGAAGAAACGTGTGACGGACTTAGACGATTTCAATAAGTGTGTTATTCGACGTACAATCCATGAATTCTACATTCATCAGAAAACTTCTCCAGCAATATCCAAATTACTGCCTGTGTTACGAGAGAAGATTGGCTTCCAAGGAAGCTGCACCTGTTTGAGAGGCATATAGGCAGGTTTTAATAGAGAAACATGACATAAGAAACATGCGAGTATCTTATCTGACAGCCATAAAAAATACAGAGAAGAAGGTCGTCCCATCATATATGAAGACGAAACTTATATACATAGTAGCCATTCTACGCCTAAAGCCTGGACTGATGATAGCACATCGGGAGTGTTCTATCCCGTCTCGACAGGAGAACGACTGATTATACTCCATGCCGGTGGTCGGAGAGGTTTAGTTCCCAACGCTCTACTTATTTACCAGTCTCATAAAAGAAGTGAGGACTGCCACAAACACATGAACAGTGAATATTATATTCGTTGCTTAAAAGAGAAGTTGATCCCTAATTTGGAACGCAACTCAGTGCTTGTTATTGACAACGCATCATACCACAACACGCAGAAAGACAAGGCCCCAACATCAATTTCTACTAAGGATACAATGAAACATTGGTTGCGGGTTAATAAAATCCCTTTTAACGAGTCAATGCTGAAAGTTCACCTTTATGAACTTATTAAAATCCATAGGCCGCGACACAAAACGTACATAATAGATGAAACAATGGCCGCTAGTGGACACACGGTATTGAGACTGCCCCCATACCATGCAGATAAAAATCCCATAGAACTCGTCTGGTCTGATGTAAAACAGTGGGTTGGTGCACATAATGTCACCTTTAAAATTCATGATGTCAAACGCCTTTGCGAACAGAGGTTTTCAGAGTTTCAGGAAAGTAATTGGATTAGCGTTTATGATCACGTAGAGAAAATCGAAAATAAGTATTATGAACGAGTATAATAGAGGAGAGAATAGAATCGCTCGTAATAACTATTGCAAACAATGACAGCAGTAGTGACAGTGGCAATGAAACAGAATCTGATGAAAGTGATAGTGATAGTCAAATGTCTGGAATCGAACCATTAGATTAATTATTAATGACTACCTGGTGATTGCTTTTAAGGTAAAGATTGAAAATGCATTGCCGTTTGCTTGGTTAATTAATTACAATATAATTATTATAGTTATAATTATTAATAATGAATAATTATAATTAATAATGGTTCATTGAAAGTAAGCTTTTAGTTTTGCGTGACCATTATTCTTGCGATCATGAGCCACGGGACCTCATTTTTACGGGGAATCCGAACCATAGGACATGGCATATCACTTCGAAAAATCTCACATGCGTTGACCGGGAATCGAATCCGGTTCACCTTGGAGAGACCAACAGCTTGACCACTGCGCCACCACGCCCCCTAATAATGGTTGATTAACAATAGTACATTGATGAACTATATATTCATAATATTTTCTTTACTATATTGTTCCATTACACGTATTAGTGACATTTAATTTTTCTAATCATCCCAAATAGAGTTTAAAACAAGCGAAATAAATAATGGTTGTTATCGAGTGAGTGAGTGAGTGAGGGAGTAAGCGAGTGACAGTTGCTGCGGGAACAGAGTGTACTTCTGACGGCTGACAGGTGACGTAGCGGACACCATCCAGCAGGTGAGGTAAGCAGACTCTCTCTTGAGCCTCCCATTTAATTTTCGCAAGGGTCAATTTTTTCTGAGGCAGTTATAAATGAAGGCATAAAGTAGCGACACGGACTACCGTCGAACTAATGCGATATAACGATTGGAAATCAAGAGTGATCTAAATGGCGGTGACACGCTGTATACAAACTTTTTGGTTCAATGAAAATTACGCCGTATGGGAAAGTGCAAGCCTACATAGCTCTTCGTACGAAACTTCTAGTCTTCAACGACCCCAAAGCTGACCCAAGTGCAGTGGCTGATGCTGGAAAGCATTTCCTTCTTGCGATGTTTAGAGCCAAGAATACTGAAGATCAAGATTGTTTTCGCTACCAGTGTTACTTGCAGGCTATTGCAAAGCAGCCTATACAATCATTGTTCAAGTTGGCTGCACTTCCCCCCACTTCGGCAGCTTCCAGGCACCATTCATTTAGAACCTATCACCAGGTGCAGCAGTGGCTTAATGAGAAGAAGAATCCGCTCGAGTGGGGGTGGAAGAAGATTGGCGAACACCCGAGACCAATAAATTACTACAGCACGTCCTGCAGCTCCCCAGGAATTACTTTCCCTCATAGTGTGCGCTTGCAAAGACGAATGCGTCCGTAATTGCGAGTGCTGAAAGAGTAGTCTAAACTGCTCGAGCATATGCGGTAATTGCTCAGGCCTAGGATGTGATAACAGGGACACGAACATCACAGACGAAGATCTAGATCAGGAAAGTGATTTGTTTGAAGAGGACTGAATACTGATGAATAGCCTACTTTACATTAATTTAAGGTCGCATTTAACATTGTACATTTTTATTAGTTTTAATAGTTCAGAGTGGGTTTCTCCGTACCACAGGTTTATATGGCTTAGGCCTGTGGAAGCCTTTTTTCCCTTGAGAAGGTGATGAGGTTGACGTTCCTTCAAGGGCTTATCACTAACATACCACCGGTCAGTAAGGGGTTTGAAGCCATTTTTCAGAGTTGCCCTGGTAAAAAAAAGTTTGGTGCTTTTCAGTCGGTCAACACGAATGTACCCAAAATAGTTCAATTACATGAGATGGTAGGCATTTATTAATCTCATTAATTTTTTTCAGGATTAGGGTATTACCCAAATCTTTTGGGTACATTAGCGTTGACCGACTGAAAAGCACCAAACTTTTTTTTTGTATACCACCGGTCAATAAAACCGGTATATGCTTTTACAAAACACAATCCTGTATAAACAAAATTAGTTTCCTTAGTGATAATGTCATATTCTTTCCAAAATAACAAAAAATACGAAAAAAAAGTCCACTTTTACACCCTCCGTAACTCTCGAACGGTTCACTTTAGCAAGATTATGCAAAGGGCCGTTTTTGTTCGCAATTTAATGTAAATTTTTTTTATATGACACATTTTGCGCTAAACCGCATACTTTTCGAAATATTTAATAAAAATGGATAAAAACTACTAATTTACCAACTTCTGCCCCCCTCCCCCAAACCCGACACTCAAAATGGTGAGACTTTTTACCGAACAACATGTGGACTGTATAGAACAATTTGAAGCTGAAGGGAAACTTTTACTTTGGATGTTGTGGTTTGGGTCTAATGGCTCCATACTGTAACCTTTATGCATCTGGGATTGCATAAATTCTACATATTTATTTCAACAAGATTTATTCATGTTTCAAAGCTGAAGTAAGAAAAGACGTTGCCTGTAGACCAGAGCACAACAAAGGGAGGCCCGTACGTGCTTTGCTGTAACTTTCACCTAGCGCGGACAATGAAGATAGGAAGAGAAAGCCAACATCTGGTAGCCACATGCACTCAGACAACGCGAAACGGTCTTTCAACCAAGCGGGTAAATACGAAAATTTCAACGATCACTCACTAGATAAACCCCGCCCATTTGAGAGAAATTGGAGCAGTAATTAAAATGCAGAAACAGGAATTACACCATCGTATAGGGGACAATCCCAGCCTCTCAGAAGTATTTTCAAAATTTAAATTGGATCATTCTGTGATTTTTGCCAGAATTAAAATGAAATCAGGGGGGTGGATTTGAAACTACCAATAGCAGCGAGGGACGCGAGACGCGACCAAATCCCGCCGAAATTAAGGAACAATGAAGGGAATTACGGAGCTCATTATATAAGGATCCAACGATCGGATTTTGGATAAAAAGAAGTCATTGAGACATTAGAAATGAGGACGTTCAAAGGAGCTAATTTGCATATTCAAGCGAGTGTTATTATGGAAATAAATTCTAAAAGCTCCCCACTCCAAGTACTTCTACGAGAAATCATATAAATAATAGCTGGAGACGCAGCGAAAACAGTTCGTATCCGGGCGCTGCATGAGGCGTAAGCCCACGCCCGTGGAGGTCTGAAATAGCAACAATTTTTACAAGTTATACAGTTCGTATCCGGGCGCTGTATGAGGCGTAAGCCCACGCCCGTGGCATTAAGAAAAGTAACAATTTTTACAAGTTTTATAAGTTCGTGTCCGGGCGCTGCACGAGGCGTAAGCCCGCGCTCGTGGAGGTCTGAAATAGCAACAATTTTTACAAGTTATACAGTTCGTATCCGGGCGCTGTATGAGGCGTAAGCCCACGCTCGTTGAGGTCTGAAATATTAATAATTTTACAAGTTCTACTTTGAGCATCGCATAGACGTGAGCCTATGATCGCCGCATTCTGAAATATTGACAAATTTTATAAGTAGAAGCAGTTCTATCTTTGGACATTTGAATATCGCTAAGTATTCGCGAGTGCGAATTGGAACAGTATCGTGAGTGTGCATACCGTGACAGTACGACACAGTTATATGATAGAGATAGCCGTACGTGCTATTAATAGCAAAGTCAGTGATCTAGGACGCTATGAACTATCAGCTGAATTGAGTAGGTTGATGATAGCTGTAGGAGGTAGGAGCTACATACGCGAGAACCGTGCATTGTGATAATAATAATAATAATTCACAGTGGACCTTTGCTTTGGTGAATTTTCTGGAAACCGTGTGTAAAAATTATCCTCCTTGCAAGATGAACCCATTGATCCAGAAGACTGATATCAAGGACCAGAACATCACCATCATTATGTATACGAGATAAGTAGATATTGCATGGGGCATGTTTGCCATAGCGTATCCCATCATGGGAATCGGATAAGTTTATCTCGATCATAAGCAATTATGATAAAATGGATATTTTGGGCACAGCAGGCATGTTTTGTGTAGATTTGTGTATAATTGTCATTTATGATTTTTTTTTGTGTGTTTTATAATGTAACATTAGTATATGAGCATCAAATTTTGTTTAAATGTGTTTTGTTTGAGGGTGTCAGTAACTTTGTTGAATGCACAATTAAGGGAATAATTGGGTTGATAGTGCTTACGCACGATATTAACGTAAAAGCTAATATGGGGGAGACAGCTTGACATTGTGACAAAGACCAGTAGTGACACTGAAATTTTGTGAACAGTAAGTATGGTAATTGATAATCACACCAAGGTAAAGAAAGGTAAGACAAAATGGCTGGATGATAATATAATATTCAGAAAAGGTTGAGAGTTGATCCTGGGTTGAGCTGAAATTAATACCGGAGGTCTTATTCCCGTGTTCTACGATGATATAAAATGGTAAGTGAATTTAAGGCGGAGGCGAAATTCCCGCGAGTCTACGATGATATAAATGGTAAGTGAATTTAAGGCGGAGGCGAAATTCCCGCAAGTCTACGATGATATAATTGGTAAGTGAGATGATTGAATTCATTGTCTGATGAGAGTGCGCTATAGCTCCGTCGGAAAGGTAACTGTACAGCTCAAACCCAAGGCAGTCACAGGGAGCAGGTATAAGACTGTGGCCAGCCGTCTGAATTCTGAAAGTAGCAGCGAAGGTTGTTGCCCGCCCAGCTGGTTATTATGGTGAGAGTGTCTGTCACAAGGTCGAGGGACCACGTTGGATGGTATTGTTTTCTTTTGAGGGAAGGTAGTCTAGCTTCCCAGGGTTTGTTTCTTTTTGTACCTCTTCAGGAAGCGACATCTTGTATTGTGATATCATTTTGAGTGCATTCATTATAGTTGTTTGTTTAGCAAGAGTAACGGGGCATCGGCCACCGAAGTGTGTTTATTTGATGCTTCATGTATTTGACTTGTTTGTTTTACCGTAATTAGCAGAGTCATGGCTCTGAGTGAATTAATTGTTTATAAGCTAGAACGTGCACACATGCCTGTGACCTAGAATAAATCTATTGCCTTCATTGTCTGACTCTTGTGAGGAAGGATGATGATTGTACGAGAGAACATGTCCGAACCCCAGAAACCAATTTTGCAAGTTATAAACATGAGTGCGCATATTTTTTTTGATAGAATGGCTGGGTTATTCGGGCCATAGTTTTGATGAATTAAGTCTGTTGACGTTATATTTTTGAACTTGAAGCAGTGGACTGCAGTGAAATAGATTATTTTTCTTTTCCTGGTGTCAGCCAGTGTAATTAATTTACCTTTTGCATATTGATGTTGTTGATTAGAATAATTTGAGGGAGTATATTTTGTTGTTTTATTGTCTATGGATGGGAGCAAATGGGAGATGATGTTTTGTGAATAAATTATTTTATATTAGGAGTTCTCTGACATACTGATTTTAAGTTAAGCCTCCTGTGATCCTTGACGATATTCCTAGGATGTTTAGAATAATTAGAGCCACCCCGAACAGACCACTACCCCGAGCTAGAGTCGGCATCCTAGAAAACATGGAAGGGTACAATACTGAAGAGCCGTCAAAAGGATCCCCCGTCCTTCGTGCTATTACTAGTCAATATTGTCAGCAATCAAGTTCCCGTTACCGGCTAATAGCTGTAGTGTTGAATGAAGTTTTTCGTGCTGATCTACAGACTGTCTTTATGCTTCATGTTCGGACATTAGCAATTTCATTAAATACCCAATTCAAATGGTTGTCTCATGATTCCATTTTGGGTAGAGTCAAGTTACTCCGTGATATCAAGTAACACCGTGATAAAGCGTATTTCCTCTATCACTACGTGGGTTCAATTCCGAAAGTTCTTAGTTTTTACCAACAGATGGCAGTAGAAACCAGGAATCCAGGAAGCCCTTGCGTTCTATCTAAGACAAACTCAATGAGGTTTAAAAAAATATTAACAGATAGTTGACATTTCAACAAGTGATCCACATCCAGTGAAATCTGTGGTGAAGATTTTAATTTCTTATAAACAGCTGTTTCATTGTATAAGTACCGACAGCAGTGGCTCAGCTGGCTAAAGTGCAGCGTTAGGTCATGGGACCAAGCTCTCTGCTGACTCGGTAGACGCGTGGGTTTGAGCCCCACCGTCGGCCGTCCTTGAAATGGTTTTCCGTGGTTTCCCATTTTCAACACCAGGCAAATGCTGGGACGGTACCTTCTGATAGGCCACGGCCGATTCTTTCCATATCCTTGCCCAGTTTCATTCATCTTCATCCATTCCGTCTCTCATCCCGACGCGCAGGTCGCCCACGGGCGTCGAATAGAAAGACCTGCACTCGGCCTATGAGGAGGTCACACGACAAAAAAAAAATTGTATAAGTTTCATTTTAACACCAGTCAGAGGTAAGATGCAGACCATTCGCATACAAAACGTACATGCATGTAGTGTTACGCATGCAAGGTGTGCGAGCTTAGCAATACGTACGTTTTTCTTAGGTTCGACACTGAAATAACGCCAAAACGGAATCAAGAGGCTCGCTCCTACACAGCTGAAACACTTAAAGAAGCATTGAGGTCGATAAAGGAAGAAGGATGATCAGTATACACGGCCAATAGACGTTTTAATAACCCGTGGAGTACACTAAAGGATTATGGCACAAAATATTCAGCCGATCCAGGAAGGACAACCCTTGCAAAAATTGGAAAGCCATTCGTTGTGTCACCTGAATATGAAGTGAAGATAGTGTGTCAAGATAGAAACAATAGATAGGTCTTGGCCTATTTCCAGACCCCAGAACAATGACAATGATGGTGTGGTGCGTGAGGTGGCTCCCCTGGCGGATGCCACCAAGAGGAAGAATGGAGCCAAATGGATTATCAGTTTTGTAATGTCTGGTACCTATAACGTCTATTTTATGTGTGATAGGTATGAGGAATCTGATAGTGACTAAGAAGACTTAAAATATGTTTAATGGAATATTTTTAATGGAATGTGTCTTTTTATTTCTATAAAAAACTGTATAGTGAAATGTTTCAAAATGGGCAATATGGGGTAATAGAAACTTATAGCCTAGTCTAAATACGATTTGAACACTTTTATTACATTAAACATTAGTTCTCACGATTAAAATGCACACTGGATGGTGAACACCATGCTATCACGGAGTAACTTGAATATCACGGTGTTACCTACTTCTACTACCGGAGTTTGTTAGCTAGTACCATGAAATAACTTATGGATATTTGTAAGATATATGCCAGAAATGTTCCGTAGGGTATTCCTCTTGAACATGAAATGAATCGAAATAACTGAAATCTAAAATTTCAGAAATAGTAACAAAAAAGCTTAGTATCACGGAGTTACTTAACTTTACCCTATATTATTTTATCATAAGTCAAGTTAAAAAATATTGATTTCTTTGAGGGAACTCCCATGGCCAGCGGTGCGCACGTAAGAATGATTGGGATATAACATATTAGCATTATTGTTAGCATATACTAGTACAGTACAGCCATCACAATAACACAGGTTATTACACAAATTACACACACACCTAGGTACACGGGGCTATAAGACCACAGAGTCGCAGCCCCTAAAATAAACACCAACAAGAAAATATTCCTACCCTGAGTATACACGAGCCACTATTGCTACATAGTATAAAAGAAAGTCCCCGATTCTTGGATGTAGGCCCTAACGGGTGATCTCGAGAACCACTGGATGGATTTTGATGCGGTTTCCACCATTATGTAAAGGATTTCTCGAGGAAGGTTTCTATAGACAAACATTCATTTATGACCAAAGAAAGCCGAGCAGTAACGATTTAAGTGAATCGAGTCGAAGAAAAACCTGCCGTCCGTGCACCTTTTAAGCTTACGCTGGGTAAACCGTTATATCAACATACGGTACTATGAGTGTAAGAATCGTTCAGCATGAAAGTTCTACAAAAAAGTCCCCGACAACATAACTCTATCTTTAATACATCGCCCACTCTAAGTGGTTTTACAACGCCACACTGGCTTCCGACCACTCATACTGTACCTCGACCTTGATCCTCACCACATACTTCAGTACTTCATCTTGGAAGGCTAATGATTTAGGATTTACTGTTGAAGCATGACGAATAGAATTTATTTCTATTCGTCATGGTTGAAGTATGCGTGCCGGGCGGTCGTTAGACGGTAATACATTAATAATTGATACCAGCACTGGCTTCCCATGTGGCTGATAATACTGTACTCATTACGAGCTACCTAGTACAATATATCAGTCTCGGAACTACCGGAGTGTGTGTCACTGTTGCCAACAGCCACCTCGGGGTATTTACAAACTAACACAAATTGCCCTATCCCCCCCCCAGCTTTCAAAGAAAGTACATAATCAATACAAAGAAAATGATTAGGCCTAATGTTTTGTTTCAGGGCCAATGAATATCGCGCTAATCGACCCGCAACTTCGATAATATGTGTGTATTTTGTTTAATGCATGATGTCATTATGACGTGTATAGTAGCGTGCAGAACGGTAATTATCCGGGACCAAGTTTGGAGAAGGTAAATATTATCCTCTGACTAATTCGTTGTTGTTGATTCATTTAGGCAGGGGCTTTGCGACATCCTGGTCATGTAGCCCCGTGTACTTGGTTGTGTTTGAAATTTGTATGATAACCTGTGTCATTGTGTTTGGCTGTATTATTGTGTGTATTTGTAATTCAGATGAGGTTTGGGAAGGAGGTGGCCATTGCCTTACGTTAGGAACCATCCCGGCAACCGTATAGAGTAGAAAACAACTTTCAGGATAGCTGAGGTGGGGATCGAACCCCACCTTTTCTCAGTTTTGCTTCACGAGGCTGAGTGTACCCCATTCCAGCCCTCCGACCTGAATTACATTTCCCGGGCCTCCCCACTGACAGCCAAGAGTGCTAGGCTGCTAGCCACTACGCAATGAGGCGGACTTTTTGACTATTTCATACACTACTCCACTGTACTCGCAGACCTAGAACAAGTAAGGCAGTTGAAGTATCTAGACCTGAAGATCTGTAATGTAAACCGAAAATCAAAATAAGCATAGCCATTTCGACAAAAAAAGAAAAAAAACTACACTCAATATCAGCGCACTAATCCATCGACTTACGCAAACAACACCTAAAGACCATTGTATGACCAATTTCAATGTATGTTAGTAAGACCTCAACGTTTAAACCTAGAAAAGTAGCGCTAATTGCAACGTTGTTATCGGCAGCGCTACGCATCGGCGACGATTCTAGAAACTGATAGGTTGGTTGGTTGGTTCCTCAGTTTAGGGGCTGCGACAACGCGGTCATGTAGCCCCGTGTACTTCGGGTGTGTGTAGAATCTGCCTGATGTGATAACCGGTGTTAATTGTGATGACTGTATTAGTGTGTGTTATCTGTTTTCAATTCATATAAGGACTGCAGACATTGAATTTTTTCAAGTAGTTCCTACTTTTGCCGATGAACGCCACCGTCAACGACCACTAGTCAGAACTTGGTTACCAGATGCCACCGCAGTCAGCTCCTGGCGACGAACGTTGGACCCTAAGGGCGTTTTTCAAATGTTTAACCTATAATTTTGCTTCACACAGGTGTAATTAGTGGAAGGTTCTTTAACATGCCATAAATCTATGACATGGGACCGCCGGCTTTACTTCCCCTCCGAAGGAAGGCAAACTGAGGGAGTTTTAATGCTCTTAAACATCCGATGACTTCGGCCGGGTTTGGGCATAGAAGATCAGCATGCTACCAACTACGCTACCGAAGCCACTAGAAACTGATAATACCAATTACCTCAACTCTTATTTGACTGTCTTGGTTTTTTTATATTATTATTTGGCTATTTTTGATTTTGATTTTTTTTAAATTTTGAACTGATTTTCACTATTTTACTAATTGTGATTGTCTTATTTTTTGGTTTTGAATAATTTTGATTTTTACGTTTTTTTACATTTTGAGCCTTTTTTACTAATTTTGATTTTTTTGCATTTTGATTTAATTTTGACTTTTTGTGTTTTTTTTAGATTTTAAGTTTTTTTTACCTTCTTAATTTTTTGACAAATATTTACTAATTTTGATCGTTTTTTGGGGCGTTTTATAGATTTTGACTAATTTTTATTTCTTTTGTGTGTGTTTTTTAATTTTTATTTTATTTGGACTAATTTTCTTTGTATTTTAGGACTGCCAAACACTGGTGCGGATTGGACGAAAGGGAGAAGTGAGGAAAGTAAAAGTGTACCCCGTTTTCGTCGCGGAGACGAACATTAACATTCTAGGGTTAAACAGAATAATTCATTCATTTTCATATGTCGGCCTCGTTTTGTAGTAGCTGGCATTCTTGGCTGTCACTGCGGAGGCCCGGGTTCAATTCCCGGCTCTGCCAAGAAATAAAATTGAAGTCTGAGAGCTGAAACGGGGTACACTCAGCCTCCTCGTAAGGCAAAACTGAGGGCTCTCGTGTAGTATCTGTTGCCCGTTTCAAAAATGCGTTATTTTTCTTAGTAGTGCTCTGAAAATGGTTTGTACTTACTGTGCCACGTTATTAAAGCCAACTGCTATTAACAAACACCATGTTCATACTTTCAAAATAAGGCAATTGTCAACATAAACTTTCAAGTAATAAACTTACATCAAAAAGTATGTCGCCATGTTTGCTACCAACTTACTGATTGTACTACTAGGCAAAACCATTGGCCTGGATAAAGCTTATTGATGCGTGACTACCCCCACTGTGCGTGACAAAAACCAGGGCTGTTTATATTAGCCTAAGGGCCACGCAACCTAACCTTTAATGGCCTAGGCGAAAACCATTGGTCTGGATGAAAATATTGGTCTGGAAACAATAATGTTGGCACTCTGAAAAAAATCAGTAACACCCTCTAGCGATAAAATATTCAACTCCTGTATATTAGTAACATTGGCCATTTCTATAGAAAAATTTTCGGATTTCAATGGCGGCGGGCAACGGATACCGTACTACAAGAGTTCCAAACTGAGAAAAGGTGGGTTTGATTCCTATCTCGGCCATCCTGGAAGTGGTTTTCCGTGGTTTCCCATTTCTACTCCAGGCGAATGTCGCGCTGGTACCTAACTTAAAGCCACGGCCGCTTATTACCGCCTCAATTACAAATAGCCTACTAGTACAGATAAAACAGTGACACAGATTATCAGACAAATTCTACACACACCCAAGTACATGAGACTGTTGGAGTTGATAGTTAACAATTTAAGTTGGCAGCATTGATTTTATATTTTAGTATTCCTTGTGTTGTTTGTGCCTTGTAGCGTGATGGACGTGTAAATATACGATCTACTATTTCGTTAACAAACTCTCGTTATTTCCACTGAAACTTGAAGATTAGTTAAGAACAGGTTATGAGCCCAGAGCAGTGCGAAGTACGTAGATCAGAGCGTGAATTACGGATTGTTGAGATTGAGATGAAATCTGAATTTTAAAAACAGATTGTGAGTGTTTGTGACTGAACCGGCGAACGTTACAGCGACAGTACCAAGATGGCTGGCGGAGATGACAAAGACCTCGTTTCCATTCCAAAGCTAGCAAATGGAAACTACTTCGCCTGGAAACTGAGAGTGAAGGCGCATATGATCGATAAGAACTGTTGGGTGGCGATTGAACCAGGCTTCGATGAGAACGAGTTGAATGTGGATCAGGCACGCTTAAATAGGAAAGCTTTGTCGGTATTATACAAATCCGTTGGGGATGATTTCTTGTTAGATGTGGAAGATTGTATTAGAGCGAAGCATGCTTGGGAAATTCTGGAAGAAATTCACGTCTCTTCTACCAAGTTTAATGCACTTCAGTCCTTGAAAGAAATGACAAATATTTCGAAGACCCCAAATATGTCGATGCAAGAGTATGCGGCCAGTATCCAGAGATTGAACAAAAAAATTGCCAGGGGTGGCATAATATTCGACAACGAGATGATGGCCAACTTCCTGCTAGTCGGGCTACCGATGGAGGAGTACGAGACCTTCGTCCAAAATCTACTGAGGGAGCCGGATCTTACAACACGGAAGGTTAAAGGACGACTTCTAGACGAGGAGCGACGCCGGACCCAGTTAGAAGCCGCGCAGGAGACTTCCGCATCAAGTGCACTCATCTCCAAGAAAGGCAAGAATGACAAGTTAGTGTACAAAAACAGTAAGAAGAATAGTGTGCAGAGTGGAAAAAGTGGTGATAGTAATAGTGTTAAATGTTACAAATGTCAGAGGTTAGGGCATATTAGCAAGTTTTGTCCAGAAGTTAAATGTTTTAACTGTCACGAGTATGGTCATTGGGCATCAGATTGCACCAAAATGAAATCAAATAATGGAAAAAGGGACGACAATGGAAATTCCAATAAAACGGGGAAGACTATAGCCTGTATCAGTGTGTTCGCAATGGTGTCAATGAACAGTTCTGATGTTTGGTACCTTGACTCGGCAGCGTCAGAACATATGACGTCTAAAAGAGAGCTGTTTTCCTCCTATTCAGAGTGTAAGGGCAATGTTAAGATTGGACAAGGGCAACTCCCAGTTAGTGGAAAAGGTATTGTCAAACTTGCATTATCTGATAAGTGTGGTGGTAATGTGCTTGAGATGAGAAATGTTTTGCACGTTCCAGATTTAGCATTCAATTTGATTTCAGTTGGGCGCTTAGCCAAGAATGATGTATTTGTTCACTTTAACAAAGAAGGTGCTAAAGGTATGTATAATGATGAGTGCGTGTTTACAAGTCTAGAATCAAATGGGTTGTATTTGTTGGAACCTAATCACAGTGTAGCTTGTATATCGAATGCTGATGTCAGTGAAGATGAGATGAGTGATGAAATTGAAGCTGTAGCCTTGCGAGCAGTGAGTTCAGATTTGTGGCATGTAAGGTTAGGGCATCCACATGAAGCTGCTATGCAGAAAATTCCATATTTGTCAGGTTTAAAGAGTGAGAATAAGAGTTGTGATGTGTGTGTTATCATCTCCTGTTAAATCAAATGGTGGTCATAAATACATGATGCGTTTTGTGGATGATTATTCCAGATTTACAGTTGTTAAATTCTTGAAAAGTAAAGGTGAGGCTTTCTCAAAGTTTTTGGAGTATCAAGCTGAAGTAGAAAAAATGCATGACTTGAAACTTAAATGCTTTCAAACAGATGGAGGTGGCGAATATTGTGGTAATAAATTCGAGACCTATTTGAAAGCGAATGGGATAGGTCATAGAAAGACGGTAGCTTATACTCCAGAACAAAATGGTATAGCTGAGAGGTTTAATAGGATTGCAGAAGATAAGATAAGGTGTTTGTTAGTGCAGTTAGGTTTGTCAGATTCGTTTTGGGCTGAAGCAGCCAACACTGCTTGCCTTACTAGGAATCTATGTCCATCTAGGGCTATTGGGAATCAGATCCCATATGAAATGTGGAAGGGAGAGAGTGCTGAAAAAGAATATCCAAGGTTACGTGCATTTGGTTGTAAAGCTTGGTTATTTCAGAAAGTAGGTAAATTTCAGCCCCGAGCAGTGAGATGTGTATTCATAGGTTATGAAAACAATGTGAAAGGGTATAAATTGTTTAATCTTGAGACTAAATCATTTGTGATTGGATATCATGTAAAATTTGATGAAAGTATATTTCCCATGGTAGAACAGGTTAGGCCTACTATTAAGCATGTTCAAACTGATCTTCTTCTTCTTCTTTCATCGGCTTTTCCCAATTAATTGGGGTCGCCGGAGCCAACCAGGCTCTTTTTTTTGGTTTTGGCCGGGGATTTAAGGCCGGATGCCCTTCCTGACGCCACGTGATTTTTCAGGTGAAAATTCCTCCCCGCTGTCACCGGGATTCGAACCCCGGCCGTCCGGGTGAAAGACGAGCAGCTAAGCCACTGCGCCATCACGCTCCCAAGCGTGTTCAAACTGATGTTGATAAGAAATTATTGTAGTGATGAGTCAGAGATTGAGATTGAAAGCAATGTCCAAGAGAATGATAAAAATGTGATTGAGGCTGAAAATAATGAGAACGTTTTGAGAAGGAGTGAAAGGTTAAGGAAGCATAAAGAATGTTCTTGCTGTAATTTGTCGGTATATGTTGCTGATTATATCGAAGAACCATTGAGTGTGAGTGAGGCATTGAATGGGGAGTTCTCTGATGAATGGAGAGATGCAATGAAAAGCGAGTTAGACAGTATCCAACGTAAAGGGACATTTATTTTGGTTGACAGGCCTTCTGGTAGAAATGTGTTGGGTTGTAAGTGAGTTTTGAAACTTAAGAGAAATCCAGATGGTACTGTTAATAGATTTAAGGTGAGATTGGTAGCACAAGGTTTTTTCCCAAGTGCCAGGGGTAGACTTTAATGAAACTTATGCTCCAGTAATTAAAAGAAAAACGATTCGACTGATGATGGCCATAACTGCCATTAATGGGTGGGTTCAGGAACATATTGATGTGCTCACAGCATTTTTGCACAGTGAGTTGAATGAGGACGTTTTCATGGAACAACCTAAACATTTTGAGGTGGATAAAAATAAAGTGTGTAAATTGCTCAAAAGCTTGTATGGGCTTAAACAAAGTGCTATGGAATGGCATTCGACCTTGTATATGAATTTGTCAGAATTAGGTTTGAAACCTCTGGTGAAGGATCCATGTGTGTTTGTTAACAAAGATAAGGATCTGTTTATTGGTGTTTATGTTGATGACTTGGTATGCTGGGGAAAAAGAGAACGGGTTGAATGGTTCAAAGAAGAGTTGGACATTAGATTGGAGATTAAGAAGTTAGGAAATATGACCAACTATCTTTCTATGAATGTGGAGTACAGGGAAGGAGTAATGTCTGTTCATCAAACTGACTACATTAAAAGGGTATTGAAAGAATTCAAACTTGAAGATGGGAAGGGCAGGTCAGCTGCTTTAGAAATAAATAGAGATGACGGAAAATTGTCAGGTGATGAGAAACATGATGAGTACGAGTACAGAAAAGCAGTAGGTATGTTACTATATCTGGCTACAACGACTAGGCCAGACATAACTTTTGCAGTGTGTAAAGTGATCAAGAAAAATTGTTCGCCTACAAAGAGAGATTGGCAAGATGTAAAGCACATTATGTTGTACTTGAAGAAAACATGTAATGTAAAATTGTTTTTTGAAAAATCTGATCTACTGTACCCGATATCCGGATAGTAGGCTGTCAGATATCCGCCCCCTCAATCGGATTGCCAATAATCAAACGCACCGGCACAGCTACATCAATGAAAATGGCACTGACAGACACTATCGAGATTAGAGCACAATAGTTAACAAGAAATTATTGTGGAACACACCAAAATATACGGGGGTTCATACTTACCTTTACTTACCACTTAAATTTATCTCGGGGACTGGGTTGTCAACTGGATCACTTAAAGTATGCCCTCACAATAACCTCCACCATGATATTTAAAATGAACCAGAACGAAGAAGAGAAACTTTAAACTGCACAATAATTTATTTCACAAAAAGAATGAATTTAACAAAAATAAAACAACAAAATATACGTGGCAATCAGAAGCCATCGTCCATATAATCATGTCCTCCTGTAGGACTTGTATACTCTACATACAATGTTTCAGCTTTCTCAAGCTCATAGTAACGTAAAAATAATAATGCACTTGGAATGGAAACGGGATTTGGGACGAGACACATATATCAATTGTTTTGCGTGTTTATATACTTCACATTTTATTTATAGCCACAAGGCTATTATGGATACGTCCTTGGCCTCTGTCATACAGTTGTCCGGGCCAACTGCAATGCACCTGCATCGTCAAAGCGGACTCCCCGTTCGTTCAACCCTAGCATAAGCGAGTTACCTCAGAGCTTGGCTCTCCTTTTCAAAACACGTAAATGTTCACATCTCAACTGAAATATTATCACGCAAATGTTTTAAATGCTCCATTCAAACACCAGTGGATTACTCCAACAATCCCAAATCATGTTTAATTGTTCAAACCACTTGTTTAATTAGCGTTGTTTAGAGTATAAAAACAAAACTCTTAATGTTAATAACAAAAGTTCATTAATTATTTATAACAATAATAAAATTGTTTATAACAATGTCAAATGACAATTGAAAATTTTATACACGCCTCTATTAATCACTATCATTTCAAATTATTATCAAAGATATTTACATAATTATTTACAATATTAATATTGTTTATATTATTTATACAAGAAATACATTAAACCACACATTTATCCGGTTGATAATTACTCAAATCGTGGTGATATAATCGACCAATGAAGGTTAGTTATATTTAACTGTCAAATTCAGGTTTAATAAGGTTTAATAATAATTATTAATATTTGTAACGGTAACCTCCATTCAACATCTTCCTCTCAAATTATTTAACACTCTTGTTAATTTTAACAGTATCTTCATATGAATAACTTTCAAAGAACCAGAACAATACATTCAGCGGGAAAATACTTCGCTCAAAACGCACAAAATTGCACAACAATTGGCCCAAAATTCATCATATATCTTCATATATATGGCATAAAAATCTTCCAAACTACATACAAAAATCCTCCACTTATAAATTCATCAACTTCATTAATTACTGTGGGAACCTCCTTCATTATTCAAGGGCATTACTCAACAGCGACTTTTACACGCCCACTGAACTAACGATTATACATCCATTGTTCCTCTTTAAAAATTCTTATATTCATCAATTGTATTAATGACTGTTATTATTTAACCTTCGTGGGTTTCATTCATGAATCGATATGAAGTAAAAATTTGCCAATCACAAATAAATTTAATAGCAAATACGATTAGACACTTCTCCCTGGTCTATCAAAATTGAGATTAATATCTTCAAAGTAACGCAGTATAAAAATACTATCTTCAATCAAAGTTCATCTCAACTGCATAAATAGTCGAATAGAATACAATTAGACTGTGGAATGCAAACATTATTGTTCCAATCTATAATTGAGAAAAACTCCTATCAAATGTTCATTACTATAGTGTATTCAATAAATCGTAATCAAAGTACATATTTCATAAAATTGTCTATAATGCAATGATAAATGTCTATGTTGCAATCATGTTCATAAGACGACTAGTATTTCAAAGATCGTCGATATCGTAATAGATTTTAACGCTCTAAAATCATTTAATCATTCTTCTTTCTTGAGGATGACAGAAAATTGGTCAAAGTAATTTACTGAATAGAATTACTTTAATAAAATGACACGCTGTCTGAATTCAACTCTGCCATAGCAAATCGTTAACTTTACCGTCAAATCGTGACTACAAAAATATGCAAATTACTGAAAGAATCTAAATTATCAGTCTCAACTGATCCAAAATTATTTAAGTATGCCAATGACATAACAATGTCTCAACAAATCGTAGAAAAAGGCATAAATCATCGAAGTGTACTGAGTACAGAAATATTAATCAAGAAAATGGGGCAAAAGATAGGACATAAAATATGGAAAGAATGGTTGCTCAGATATCGCTACAAGACTCAAATAATACAAGTAGGGGGGTAGTGGCGCTTCTGCCCCACTCCAGAACCCTCCTCGACCCACTACTAAGCCTCAGCCATGTTAAATATCTCTCGAACGCATGGTCCGATTTTGACAAATGACGTGTCATTGGACTCGGGCTGACGTCCTCTTTGCTGTGGACCACTCGTTATATTTTTGAATTTTTTTTGAATTTTTTTGTTTTCGAAAATAGGTAATAGTTTGAAAACCAAACTTGGTAGAACGTTGTGCCATGGCCCAAACGAATGGTCTTTATGACCTTTATTTTCTATAATGAAACTTTTTTACTTTTTATGTTTTTTTGAAAACACTCGAATTTTGAAAATCCTATAATTTGGAAACTAGGAACTCGACAAAAAAATTGTTTGACATAAATGAAAGGTCCCTATGCCCTCTACTCCCAAAATAAATTTCAAGTCTCTAGGATGAAAACCTGTAGTAGTGGGGTAAGACGGGAGCTGCTACACTTAGAAGTTGTGAGCCCCTGCGACCTTGGAATGGAAGGAGTCATGTTAGGAGGGCGTGCTTGGATTCGTTTTTTTCGTCTCGTCGTGCTCTTTACGGAAATGTAGGTGTCGAAAAGGTGAAATGCTGGAAACATGTTTTTTTGGGGGGGGGAAAACGTGATTTTGAACTTTTTGCTATATCTCGCGAACCAATCATGATAGAGGCGTGTACGACGGGTCCAAGGACTCGGGGTGTCGTCCTCTTTGCTATGGACCACTCTTTATAATTTTTTTTAAATTTTGGAAACTCGATTTTGGGGTAAACACGTGTTTTTTGTGATTTTTGTCGATATCTCACGAACCAATAACGCTAGAGAAGTGTACGAGGTGTCTTAGGACTCGGGCTAACGCCCCCTTTCAAATGTGGTAGATAGTTTTTTTTCCAAAAAAATTATTCACAAAGGGCCTAACGCCATACATGTTGAAAAAAAATTCTTTACCGTTACCTGTTTATAATGTCCATGAAGCGTGGTGGTTGAGAGAGACGATACGGCTGGGTGTGTGTTTCAATGAACCTGTCGCTAACCACGGTGGCTGTGTTCAATAGATCAATCGCTATTTCGGCGGGTCGGTGTATGACAGAGCGAGCGTGCGTTTTTTCACACATTTTACCTTTGACGTGTAAACGGTGATGAGAACTTGGTTCTATGTTGGTCAAAGCGAGTACAGAAAACAAACTTACAGGAGGTGAAAGTCATTTGAGCTTATTGGAAGGCGTTGATCTGACTTGACAACAAGTGCAATGGAAAAATGACCATGACGCTTGAAGGTGAAATAATCTGACCATTGTGGTGGCAGGGAAGAGCGAAAGGCATGTGAACACATGTGTGAAACCACAGGCACGCTAAACAAGTTACATCCTGTCTTGCTTCGTACGTGACAAAATGCAAGTCCATGTGAAATTTGATCTTCCACAGGTGTTCACCTTGGACGTTATCTGTCCACGTGCGCGATAACTGTTAACAAGTCACATCCTGTTTTGCTTCGTACGTGACAAAATGCAAGTTCATGTGAAATTTGATTCGCCACAGGTGTTCACTTTGGGCGTTAGCTGTCCACGTGACCGATAACAGAATGTTCAAAGCGTGGGAAAAAAATGATTATACATGCAACGTAGCATATATAAAGACATGTCGTTATCATTTCCACTCTCACTTGGGTGGACTACCTTTGAACACACTGCGTTGCATGAAACCCCTGGTCTTGTTTAACAGTTTTGGTGTTGGTGGAAAATACTTAACCTTGTTGTGGGGTAGGTATTTATTGATTTATACATTTATTGATTAATATATATATTTACAAGCAATTATTTATTGATTAGGTAATTAATGATTTTATTTATTTGTTTGCAGATAACCGGCATACCTTACATGTCTGAGGGAGAAGAAACCATTGCACTTTTGAGCCCACTAGAAGGGAAGAGCAACAAGTCACTGCAAGTAAAGGTGAAATGATTTTTTTAAACTAAATTGTTTCATTTTGTTTTATGTTTTATTTTATGAAATGTATGTATTAACCTGAATTTAGGTATTTATAGCGGTTTATTTTATTTATTTTTAGAAACTTGGAAAGAATAGCCTTACCGCCGTAGCAGTCGCTGAAGAAAACCCGAAACGCACTAAAGCGAAACCACTGCCAAAGAGTGAACTGTTTAAAACTCAGGTAAGTCCAACTTAAAAATGCTATTCCATTTTACCACTACTGAAAACTCGTAGACAAAAAAAAATTCATTACCTGTACATGACTGGGACAATGATTGCTTTCTTGATTAATGGCTATGTTGTTGTTGTTGACTGGGAAAAGTACAACATATCCATTAATATATTTAAAGGAAACAGTTTTTTTGTTGGCTTTCTCAAATTGTTGTTGTTGTTTTCTGCCAACAGATGCTTACTGCGTATGACAAGGCTGTACACTCATGGGTTAGACAGCCTGTCTTGCTAAGGGTCTCCTATATACCCTAAACATGGCTATACATGTTAGTTCTGAACATTTAGTGGTTAATTGTATATTGAGTTTAAATAGAGAACTTATACAAGCACGTCTTGCATGTGGTTAAACTTCACAAGTGTCACATGCAACATGCAAAGTATGTTTCCGCTACCTAGCGGTAAATATGAGCACTACCTGTACTACTAGCATGCTACCTAGCAAAGGATATGAACACTTACTAGTAATATCCAAAGTGAGCTGAGGTTAGGTTAGGTAAAGTTAGGTTAGCCATTAAAATAAGTTACCAAAATAAGCCGTCAAAAATAATTGTTTTTTTTACCTCTGAGGTCTTGGGTTCCAACTCGACTATGCACAAAATTTAATTAACATCTGAGAGTTAAGAGGTTAGGTTAGGTTAGGTTAAGTTAGGTTAGGTTAGGTTAGTGAGCTGAGGTTAAGTCTTTAAATATTCCCTCTCTTTCAACTACTTTCCAACACCAAGAAAAAATCCACTAAATACATTGACACAAATAACTTGTCAAATAAGCCAATACAAAAGCCAATACTAAAGCCAACACAAAAAGCCCACACAAAAAGCCAACACGAAAAGCCAATACAAAAAGCCAACATGAAAGGCCAATACAAAAAAGCCAACACGAAAAGCCAACACGAAATGCCAACACGAAAAGCCAACACAAAAAGCCAACACGAAAATCCAACACGAAAAGCCAACACAAAAGCCAACACGAAAAGCCAACACGAAATGCCAACACAAAAAGCCAACACGAAAAGCCAACACAAAAGCCAACACGAAAAGCCAACACGAAAAGCCAACACAAAAAGCCAACACATAAGCCAACACATAAGCCAACACAAAAGCCAACACGAAAAGCCAACACAAAAAGCCAACACATAAGCCAATATATAAGCTTATGGTAGGTCACTCCATCAGCAAAACAGTTGTAACCTTTGTAGTGTGAACATCGTACTGACAGGTCAGTTACTACTATGGAACTTATTACAACCAACAAAGGTAGGCTTCGTGCACTCTATCAAGGCTACTCCTATAACTAGAATCGCCAGAATGTGAATGGAATAATATTCTGGCGATGCTCAAAAGAGAGGTCAACAAAATGTCGAGGCAATCTGAAAAGTAAAAATGGAAAGGTTTTAAGTGTGAGTGTTCATCAATGTAGTGCTCGAAACGAACCACGCTTACTGTTTACAAACAATTATCAAAATGCTAAAAAGCAAGTTCAAGAAAACGATATTGCGGCTAAAGATAGTGCAGTGTTTGTTCAAAAGGACTTATCATGTCCTCAAAACGTCATGTTAGGACAGTTGTCAACGTCCAAGAAACCTTCAACACTATCAAAATCAACTCAGACTATAAATAAAGTGGTATTGCAAGAGGATCAAAAAGGACTATATAGTAACAGTGATGATGGTCATGATGATAATGGTGATCATGATGATGATAATGATGATGATGATAATGATCATGATAATGGTAATGCTTTGTTTACACCTAAAAATCCATTTGTTAAATTTGTATACTGGAACAAACCCAGTAAGCTAATTCAACGGCTTCGACAATTGCATGCTTTACGACAAGCTGGGCATATCGGTCACGATTGGGAAATCAAAGAAATTGAACAAGAGCTTCGTCATGCTGAAATTATTGTGTAATGGGTCTACCACTTTGCGACCACTTTTACCCCAACTCTTGATTCTAATATTTGCTTATTTGCTTTCACTTTTACCTGAACTCTTTGGATCCATATTTGCTCTCACATTAAACTAGTATTCTTATTACCAAGTTGACTTTACTAGAGCTTAGTCTATGCTTGACAGTTGATATGGAAGTATCAGTGACTAGGTATGGTAAGCCTTACGCATACTATAAAGGATATTCATATATTGTGAAACGAACCAATAAAAATGGAACTGTTATTTGGCGTTGTTCAAAGCAACGTTCCAAACATTGTCGTGGTGACCTAAAAAGTAAAAATAGTGAGGTTTTAAGTGTCAGTGATCATCAATGTAGTGTACCGCATGAAACACAGTTGCCGTCGACAAAAAATCAAGAAAACCATATTGCTACTCAAAATAGTGCATTGTTTAATGATCAACGTTTAACCCCTGTTCTCAAAGTTATTTTTAATCCATCTTCCACGTCGCAAGAGCCATCAACATCACAAACTATGCAAGAGGTAGTGTTGTTGTTGTCGTTTTAAAGAGTGGAACAACTAGGTCATCTGCTCTTGATATGCAAGGGGATCAAAGTGACTAAATAGTAATAACCATAAGGTTTTTATGTCAATACAACCATTGCGGCTTCCCCACTTTTCGAAAACAACATTGAATGGACATTGCTATAAAATGATCTACAACAAGCCTTGTGTTTAAAACTATAACAGACTATTGTAAAGTGAGAAAGGCTTGTATTCAGTGTGCATTTATAGTCATAATCATGTATACTCTGAAATGTTAAATATACTAACTTTGTATAAAATAAAACAGCATTGTAACATCATTTTGCATTTATTTACAAACTTTATATACATTTTTTTGGTTTCATCATAATATTTTTAAAGACAACACTAAACGCTAAAACATTACTATTCTATACACATATTTTCTTTCTTTTTCAGTATATTGTCATTACTTATATTTTCCATTATTATTTCACATTATTTATTTATTTAATTAAAACGAACCATGCACCTATTGTTTTTAAAACCTTCATAAATTAAGTGTACAGGTTGCACAGCATTATTGACTTCATCAAAAACACTCTCCGACATATCATTAAACCGTATAGGCAGAAATGTCTCAAAGTTTTCACATACACAAAGTACACGATCACCATATGCTGTTTTCAATTTCCGAATCTTGATAATGCGGAATGGAATATGCGTTGGCAATTCGCTGAGCTTTTTTTGTCTCTAAGCCACATGATTGTCCCACAGCATTCAAAACATCCATTGTAGTAGTCTATAAACAAAACAAAAGCATATCTATTACACTCTAAAACAGCTTTAATAATATTGTGCAATTAGGGATTTTGCACTATGCATGGCGAATAAATTATACTAGTTATGCAAGAAATGCCCTAACTGTAGCAGATACTACTTTTCTGCATATAGCACAAGTGTTAAGTTTTAATGCACACTTGACACAGGCTATCATGTGTCCACAGGGTAAAAATACAACACCTAGTTCATCTTGATAACAAATTTTACATAATTGTTGGTCACACTTTTGTATCTGTTCGTAACACAAGTCTTTTCTTTCAGCCTTATGTATTTGCTCCGCGTGCTCTAACTCTAAAGGCACTTTTATGTCTTGTGCTGCAATCACTTTTTCTTTACGAATAGTGTTCACAAATTCCTGACCTTTAAGCAACACCATGTATTTACAGTTTGGTAACCAACGAGCGTGTTGCACAAAAGGGTCATCAGTCATTTGCCAATCCTTTAAAGCAAATCCACAATAAAAACATATT
This sequence comes from Meconema thalassinum, assembly GCA_946902985.2. NCBI lineage: Eukaryota > Metazoa > Arthropoda > Insecta > Orthoptera > Tettigoniidae > Meconema > Meconema thalassinum. Next base: position 746,312,242 of record OX336390.1, read on the forward strand.
GTTTTATCCCCTTCACCAGTATAAAAAAATCCAGCTTCACTTAGCTGTTTGGTAAGGTGTTTTAATATTAATGGCCAAACATTTTTATAAGGTTCGAAACGTTTTTCAACAGAGCTGTACTCTGAGTGTGCTAGTGCTTTAGTCTTGCAAACTCCCAATTTTTCAAAAGCACACGCCAATTCAACACTGTCTATGGCATATGGACCACATATATCGACACTACCGTTGGCTGGTAATACATTATTATTATTTATTTGTGATTCAGCAACGTAAGTAGCCGCCAAAGGCCTTGTGGTTCGGTAAAATGAATGCACGGGTAGGTTACCCACTTGCTTTCCAAGCATGTAAGGACAGTGAGGAGACCATCGCAAATGGTCTCTAAAGGGATCATCCCCTTCTTCCCAGTGTGAAAGTTCAATACGACAAAACACACAGCGCACCACATCTTCTCGGTTCAAGTAAAAAAAACCGGCTTTTGCAAGTTCATGCGTCGACAAAAAGCCTACAGGCCAGGATTCAAATGTTAACCAACGGTCATGTTCTGATTTTAAATTTAACCCACGTGGTAAACCAACTTGCACACTTGTTGTATTTGGTACTAACGCCATGTGTTATAATAAAACTTTTTCTTATTGTAAGTTATTAACATTGCACAAGAGCACAGAGTACTTTAAAGCATAATGCATGCTTGTTCACTGTCTGTTCATTACGTTAATGGCACATGACGACACCTAAAAGCAAACAAAATAACCCATCACTCAATCAATCAATCAATCAATACTTGTAAATAAAACGTTAACGTTAATTGGCATTAATATATCAAAACACCATTAAAAATAAACTGTATGTTGGCACTAACAGTAACCCATGTACTTATTTTCTTTTTTATAAAGCTACAGTCATTTACATTCCCCCACCCTCCCTTTAACCAATATATAAACAAAAATGAATGTCATGTCATTTTGTTCACATTATCATGTTCAAACCTGTGGATATTCGTTGAGTCCATAGGGAACCACCCATAAATTAAATTTATTATTTTTATTTTTAGAAAATCCAACATGGCCTTGTACTTTTCCCAGTCAACAACAACAACATAGCCATTAATCAAGAAAGCAATCATTGTCCCAGTCATGTACAGGTAATGAATTTTTTTTGTCTACGAGTTTTCAGTAGTGGTAAAATGGAATAGCATTTTTAAGTTGGACTTACCTGAGTTTTAAACAGTTCACTCTTTGGCAGTGGTTTCGCTTTAGTGCGTTTCGGGTTTTCTTCAGCGACTGCTACGGCGGTAAGGCTATTCTTTCCAAGTTTCTAAAAATAAATAAAATAAACCGCTATAAATACCTAAATTCAGGTTAATACATACATTTCATAAAATAAACATAAAACAAAACAAAATGAAACAAGTTAGTTTTTTACTTTGTTTTATTAATTGTTTATATTTTTAAATGCACTTATTGTACAAACCTTATCGCTTTCCAAATTTTAACATGTCATCCCCCGAAAAAATAATAAAAACACAAAACACCACCTTTTGAATTTTAAATCAACAAATCTTCAAAAAAATAACAACACTTTCTAACACCTCTACTCATGGCTGTGATTATATGGAAGCTACTGAGGTATGGGTGCTTAGTAATGACATTCAGGGCACAGTCAGTGCCTGTGGATGCTGTGAAAGGTTCACCTCATAGGGTTAGTACTGCTGTACTGACTCAGTGAGGAAAGCAATGTCCAACTACCTCACTCCTCTTCTTGCCTAGTATGCTTCAATATAGCGCTGCCTTGGGTTTTTGTTGGTATCTACCCACATAACCTAACGGCAGTGCCTTTTGAGGATCCAACCAGCCATCGGGCTGACTATCTAACAGACAATCAATTAATTAAGCAAAAACCTTCTTTGTAGTCCTGGCTACTCTCATAGTAATACATAAAACAGAAGTTCAGTCTATAAAATATACATTATTTATTGTTCTCAAACAGTAAGTCAGGCTAAAATACATGAATCCTCCCATAAGGAACTTGGTCATGGTACAGGGTTATACACACATGACAGCTAAAATACTACAAGAGCACCTATACACACATATAAACAACAATCTTTGGTAAAACACAATTTGATGCATATAGAGCACACCTTTTTTCTGCCAAATCTGGAGTGTGAGAGAAAGACGTTATCTGCAATACAATTATAGGTGTTTCTTCTTATATAATGCAATTTTCACACAGGAATAAGTTGCTATCATTACAGAATAGCAGAATTGTCAATATATAGGCTGTTCACTGGGAAATGCAACCTACTTTGAGCAACAGCAAAATTAAGTGGAAGCAATCGCGAACTTAGCTGGGGCCCCCTGGTCGCCAACCAACGTCCCACAAGTTGTAATCCCCTGAGGGTAGGGGAGTGTCATAATATAAGTGAGTCCACGCGACGGCCATGACACCGGTTAGAACCCCCTCACTCCACTACTGTTATTTTTCATTCTAGAGACTTGAAATTTATTTTGGTGGTAGATGGGGTCAGGGCCATTCATTTATGTCAAACAATTTTTTTTGTAGACTTTCTAGTTTCCAAAATATAAAAATTTCAAAATTGAACCTTTTTCAAAAAAGTGTAAAAAATAAAAAAGTTTTATTATAAAAATTAAAGGACATAGAGGCCATTCTTTTAAGCCCATAGAACACTTTTTAGAATGTTTGGTTATATGAAAAATCGCCTACTTTCCCAGTTGAACTTTTTCATTTTTGTCATACAGACCTGGAACTTGGTTTACAGGTAGAAGGGATAGAGACCTTTCATTTATGTTAAACAAACTTTTTTGTAGAATTCCTAGTTTCCAAAATAGTGACCATTTTTTCCAAATTTTATTTTTGTTGACCTAGAGACCTGAGACTTGGTGTTGGAATAGAGGGAGTAAAGACCATTGATTTACGTCAAACAAACTTTTTTGTAGAATTCCTAATTTTGGAAATATAAGCCCATTTTGAAAATTTTATTTTTGTTGTCCTAGAGACATGAGACTTAGTGTGGGGGTAGAGGGGGTAAAGGCCATTCATTTATGTCAAACAAACTTTTTTGTAAACTTTTTAATTTTGGAAATATAAGCCCATTTTCAAATTTATTAATTTTGTTGTCCTAGAGACCTGGGACTTGGTACGGCTGTAGAGGAGGCAAAGGCCATTCATTTATGACAAATAAACATTTTTGTAAACATTTTAATTTTGGAAATTATACCCATTTTGGAAATATGTTTTGGAAAATTTGAAAAATACACTATTTGTGGACTGAGAGTGGTATAGAGGTAGGTGTTGGAGTTAACATATGTCTTTTTAGGATTTTTAGATTAATGACATAGCCTACTTTCCAAATATTTTTTGAAAAATTTGAAAAATACACTATTTCTTTTGACTAGGCATGGGATAGAGGTAAGTGTAAGAGTTGAGAGTCATTGATAAACCTTCGAGTACTTTGTTTTTTTAAATAAATTTTGTGTGTTGTTGTTGTTGTTGCTGCTTACAATCATGGCTGTAAGCAATATGCAGCCATAAAAAAGGACTGACATACTTTCCAAGACCAAATAAGCCCCAAAAAACAAGAGCAAATATAAAAGAGCTAATACAAAAGCCAACAAAAGCCAACAAAAAGCCAACAAAAAGCCAACAAAAGCCAACAAAAGCCAGCAAAAGCCAACAAAAAGCCAACAAAAGCCAACAAAAAGCCAACAAAAAACTGACCAAAAAAAGCCATGTAGCATGCTGGTAGTTGAGTGAGTTGTTATATTGACCGATAGGTAGCAGGCTGGTAATTGAGTGAGTATTGATATCGACCGCTAGATAGCATGGTGTTCGTTCAGTTAGCGAGTATTGAAATGGAGCGCTAGGTAGCATGCTGGTCGGTCAAGTAGTTCTCATAGTCACCGCTAGATAGCGGCAAGATACTTTGCGTGTCGCATTTGACTATTTGGTAAAGTTTTACCTCATAAAAACGTGCTCGTATATGCTTTGTACAAAAATTGAATATACAATTAACCACTAAGTGTTTAGAACTAACGTGTATAGCCTTGTGTAGGGAATATTGGGGTCCTTAGCAAGAAAGAGTGCCTAACACACATGAGTGTACAGCCTTTTGATATGCAGTAAGTACCTGATAACCTTGAGTAGGCCATAAGAATATTTTCAGTTGACTACTACCTGTCACAGTGTTTACATTGTGAAAGACCGTTGAAGCAACCAGTCTTTAGCCTTGTCATAAGCAGTGAGCAGCTGTTACCCTTAACCAGGGGTACATTAGAGGACCCTTATCAAGAATATCATCAGTTGACTACCACCATTCACAGTGACCACATCGTGAAAGACTGTTAAAACAACTATTGTACAGCCTTGTACTACTCAGTAAGTAGCTGTTGGTCTTGACTATTGTATATTAGAGAACCCTTAGCAAGTATATAATCAGTTGACTACTACTTGTTACAGTGTTCACATCGTGAAAGACCGTCTCACTATCCAGTATACAGCCTTGTCATACGCTGTAAAGAGCTGTTGGTCTAGACTAGGGGTATATTAGAGGACCCTTCACAAGAATATCACCAGTTGACTACTACCTCTCACGGTGTTCACATCGTGAAAGACCGTCTCACTGACCAACCTCTAGCCTTGTGATACGCAGTAAGCAGCTGTTTGCAGAAATCAACATTCATAATGAAAGAAGCCATTCCTAGCTATATGTGTAAAGAGTGTGGGAAGACTTTTCTTCGAGACTATCATAGGAAGCGACATGAAGTATCGTGTGGTGAATTCCATGAGTGCAAGACCTGTGGTAGTACATTCAACAATGTGTACAATGGACGTCGGCATGAAGAATGTTGTAATGTTGTGTCGGCAGCTAAAAGACAAAAAGCAGAGCCTACAAAACATTACCTACTGTCATTGGTCCCTGACAAAAGTGGACTTATTGAATATGAGACATCTTTTGAAGGTCGACTTAAATCCTATTTCATTCGTTGTGATACGTGTAGGGATTTAAATTCATACCTTAAAGAGTCCAAACAGCAAATAATACAAGCTATGCAGAAAGAACTAGCAATGCACAAGTCGATAAAAGTTAATCTTGTGGCTGAATGTAGATTCATTCATACATCTACCAATGAAATTACAGATCGTGCTTTTAAAACACGAAATCAGGCCCTATTTTTGGAAACGGACTTAAGTAGTTTCTTGGAAACACAATTTACAAAGTTAACTACGGAAATGGAAGAATCTGAGCTAAAAGGCAGTAATTGGGCTTTGTTAGCAGTGGAAGGAGTACGATTGAAAATAAATAAGTACAATCCCTTGCGTGGTAGCACATATATTCCATTACCAGCAGCTATACAAGCAAGAAAAGCCTGCATTAATCCTCAAAACTTTAAGGACGAGAGGTGTTTTATGTATGCCATTTTAGCAAAACTGGTTAAAACTGATGCTAAACGCGTTAGTAAATACAAGGATCTGGAAAACAAGTATGATTTTTCAGTAATATCATTTCCTACATCGCTAGCTGACATTCCCAAATTTGAAAAAGCCAACGATATATCCATTAATGTATTTGGATTGGAACAAGACAACAAATTGTTCCCTCTAAAGGTTGTGGATCAAGAGCTGCAAGACCATCGCGACCTCCTTCTGCTAAGTTCATCATCCGGCCAGAACCACTACGTCTTTATCAAAGATTTTGATAAACTAGTAGGACATCAGATTACTCACCATGGACATAAGATATATACGTGTAAACGGTGTTTTACTCACTTCGATAATCGATATGGTCAACAAGGAATAGAAAAATTGAAAGAATATAGAGCTTTGTGTGTCCAGCATGACATTGCTAGGGTTGAAATGCCTATTAAAAACCCCATTGTTAAATTTTTAAACGTGGAAAAAATGCTGAGAATACCTTACGTTATCTATGCTGATTTTGAAAGTATACTGTTACCCTATCAAACATGTCTACCCAATCCTGAAGCAAGTTATACAGTGCCATACCAGAGTCATGTTCCTATGAGCTTTGGTATATACGTTAAACCCTCACCTGCTGTGGAACACATAAAGACAAACCTTCCAAGCCAACCTCTTATTTATCGTGGACCTGACGCTGCAGAAAAGTTTATGGACTGTTTGATTTCAATAGCTAATGAAATTGATCGCCTTTACAGCTTAAATGTTCCAAAGGCTTTAACTGAGGATCAAGAAGCAGAGTTCCAATGTTCTGAAACCTGTTATTAGTGTCAAAAACCGTATACCAAAGAGGATTGGAAAGTTCGAGACCATTGCCATATTACAGGGGAATACCGTGGAAGTGCTCACAATAACTGTAATTTGAGGTGTAAAACACGTAACCCCGTTCCTGTATTTCTACATAATATGAGTGGCTACGACGCAAATTTCATTGTAAAGCAATTAGGATGTACTACTGAGAGAGTGGATGTTATCGCTAACTCCAAGGAAAAATACATTTCCTTCACCAAATATGTAGGAAATGTTAAGCTTAGATTTGTGGACACGTTTCGGTTAATGCCGAGTAGTTTGGAAAACTTAGTTTCCAACTTAACATCATACCCTGAAACAGACAAGTACTTTGGAAAAGAAAATGCAATGCTCATGACTCGTAAAGGGGTATTTTGTTATGACTACATTGACTCATGGGAAAAGTTAAGTGAAACGTGTTTACCTCCGAAAGAGGCATTCTTTAACAAATTAAGTCAAGAAAATGTTAGTCAAGAAGACTATGAACATGCCAAAAATGTCTGGAAACAGTTCAACATTAAAACTCTAGGGGAATATAGTGACCTCTACCTAAGTTCAGATGTACTCCTTCTTGCAGACAGCTTTGAAACGTTTAGAAACAAAACTCTAGAAACACACCGAGTGGATGCTGCACACTTTTTTACTTCGCCTGGTTTAAGTTTCGAGGCAATGCTCCTTTACACAGGAATTGAACTGGAATTGATACAGGATTACGATCAGATTCTTCTAATCGAGTCTGGAATACGCGGAGGCATATGCCAGGTGTCTCCTCGGTATGCTGAAGTTAACAATAAATACATGGAAACCTATGATTCTGAGAAACCATCGCAGTTTATTACCTATGATGATGCCAACAACCAATACGGGTGGGCTATGTGCCACTCCCTTCCTTATGGTGGATTTCAGTGGGTTTCTCCAGATACTGTTGATCTAGAAAAACTAAAGAAAGACGATCCTGTGGGATACATTCTAGACGTTGATGTTGATTACCCATCTGACCTTCATGATCTACACAACGATTTACCTTTCCTACCTGAGTGTACACAACCTAAGGATTCGTCTCTGAAAAAACTAATTCCTCATCTTGGAAATCGAAGGCGATATGTTGTTCACTACATGGCATTAAAACAGGCTTTAGATCATGGAATAAAATTGATAAAAATTCATCGTGTGTTAAAGTTTAAGCAAAGACCTTGGTTAAAGGCATACGTTGATTTTAATAACAACCTTCGAAAACAAGCCAAAAATGATTTTGAGAAAAATCTGTACAAATTATTCAACAATGCTATTTTTGGAAAAACAATGGAAAATATCCGTAAAAGAATAGACATACGTCTTGTGACTGACAGCAAAAAGGCAGAAAAGCTAATAGCAAAGCCGACATTTATTGACAGAACCATTTATGGTCCTAACCTAGCTGCTTTCCACATGGCTAAACGTAACATTGTATTCAATAAGCCTATATATATTGGAATGTGTATACTGGATATTTCAAAAACTCTCATGTATTCCCACCACTATGATGTCCTGCTACCCTATTATGGAATGAACAATCTTAAACTCATGTATATGGATACCGACTCGTTCATTTATTTGATTAACACCCAAGATGTATATCAAGACAAGTTGGATTTCCTAGAACACCTCGACACATCAGATTATCCTACTAATCACATATGTTACTCTACATCAAACAAGAAAACGTTGGGGAAATTTAAAGACGAGGCTTGTGGACAAATTATAAAAGCATTTGTTGGACTTAGAGCTAAAATGTACGCTTTAGACATAAATGGTAAAGAAATCAAAAAGATTAAAGGTATTACCAGAGGTGTTGTCAAAAATTGTATAAGCTTTCAAGATTATAAGGATTGTGTCATGAAAAACAATGTAAAAAGAATACCCATGAACATTATCGCTTCTAAACAACACGACATATCATCTATAAGACTAAACAAACTTGCTTTGTGTCCTGGTGATGATAAAAGAGTGATTGATGCTGATGGTATAGGTGCACATGCCTATGGTCATTATTCAATCATTGACCATGCTTAAAGAGTTAGGTTATGAATATCAAAATCTTCTGCCTGCAACTAGCAAATACATAAAACAAAACAATTTAGGAAATAAAACAATAGCACTACAAAAATAAAAAATAAAAATAAAAAATAGTATTCATAATCAAAAATAAATAAAATAGAAAACAAAATAAAAAAGAATATATATAAAAATGTATTATGTGTAAATAGTGTACATGCATTTAAAATAAAAATATTTTATGGCCACTGCTTGTACATTTCTAATTACTACCCGCCTCTCCCCACTCCTAATGCAAAATGCAAACATGTAAAACACAAATTGGAAAATCCATGTTTCCATAATGATAAAATAGAAAAAACATTAAACTGAAATTTTAAAAACTGTAAATAGGAATTTGGTAAATTGACAAATGTGTAAACAACAAATTGGAAAATCCATGTTTCTATATCATGAAATTGAAAAACTTTAAACTGACATTTTAAAAACTGTAAATGGAATATTTTGAAATTGATAAATGTGTAAACAACAAAAAGCAAAAATCCATGTTACCATATTATGAAATTGAAAAACTAAAAACTGACATTTTGAAAATACTGAAAATGGGAAATTGGAAAATTGACAAAAGTGTAAACAACAAAATGCAAATTCCATGTTTCCATATTATGAAATTGAAAAACTTAAAACTGACATTAAAAAAAACTGAAAATGGGAAATTGGAAAATTGACAAATGTGTAAACAACAAAATGAAAAAAAAATCCCGGTTGGGGTAGTGATCATGTTGTACAGTAGCCTAAAAGACTAGCATAAGGATAGTTGCATGTGCCCTTATTTACTTTGTGTATGTGCATTAGCCTTTGGATTAGCTTAAGTTAGGTTTGGTAAAGTTAGGTTTGGTAAGGTTAGGTATGTGACCTTGTAGTTTACTCTTTTCGGAAAATGTAAAATGTAAAATCAAAAAACTTAAATGTAAAATCTAAAAAAAAAACTAAAATACAAAAAAACAAAAATGTAAAATCTAAAAAATGTAAAATGAAAAAATGGAAATCTAAAATGTTAAAATGTATAATGTTAAAACGTAAAATCTAAAATCTTAAAATGAGGTTTCTGTGGGTTAGGTTAGGTTCGGTTAGGTTAGGTTATAACTAAGTTTATTATTTGTGCTCCCCCATTTGCTCTTACTTTTTTGCTCTCACATTTTTGCTCCCACTTTTTTGCTCCCACTTATTTGCTCTCACTTTTTGCTCCCACTTTTTTTTGCTCCCACTTTTTGCTCTTATTTTTTGCTCCCACTTTCTGCTCTCACTATTTCGCTCTCACTTTTTTGCTCTCACATTTTTTCTCCCACTTTTTGCTCCTACTTTTTTGCTCCTACTTTTTGCTCTCACATTTTGCTCCCACTTTTTTGCTCCCATTTTTTGCTCACACTATTTTGCTCTTACTTTTTGATCTCAATTTTTTTGCTCACAGTTTTTGCTGTTACTTTTTGCTCCCATATTTGCCCCCACTTTCACGTTAGGTTATGTTAGGTTAGGTTAGGTGAAGTTATGTTAGATTAGGTTAGGTTAGGTGTGGTTAGGTTATAACTAAGTTTATTATTTGTGCTCTCACGTTTGCTCTCACTTTTTTGCTCACACTTTTTGCTCTCACTTTTTTTTTTCTCGCACTTTTAAGTTAGGTTAGATTAGGTAAAGTTAGGTTAGGTTAGGTGAAGTTAGGTTAGGTTAGGTGAAGTTAGGTTAGGTTAGGTTAGGTTAGGTTAGGTGAAGTTAAGTTAGGTTAGGTAAGGTTAGGTAGCATGTTATATGTGTAAGCGGTTGTGTGCAGTGACCATTTTGTGTATTAGCCCTGTGCTAAAAAATAATAAATTAAATATTAAATACATAAAAATGTATAAGTTAAAAACAAATAAATAATGATTTGAAAAGCCCGCCATTAAAGAGTGTGGTAGCGCGTGGCAGCCATATTGCCCATTAGCTCCTGCCCCAGCTATGACTGACCCCTCCATAAGAATAACATAGGGCAGTTGCGCGCGGCGGCCATCTTGCCCATTAGCCCCTGCCCCAGCTTCGGCCTATATATCCTACTTCGGTGCTTGTTATTGACAACGCATCATACCACAACACGCAGAAAGACAAGGCCCCAACATCAAATTCTACTAAGGATACAATGAAACATTGGTTGCGGGTTAATAAAATCCCTTTTAACGAGTCAATGCTGAAAGTTCACCTTTATGAACTTATTAAAATCCAAAGGCCGCGACACAAAACGTACATAATAGATGAAACAATGGCCGCTAGTGGACACACGGTATTGAGACTGCCCCCATACCATGCAGATAAAAATCCCATAGAACTCGTCTGGTCTGATGTAAAACAGTGGGTTGGTGCACATAATGTCACCTTTAAAATTCATGATGTCAAACGCCTTTGCGAACAGAGGTTTTCAGAGTTTCAGGAAAGTAATTGGATTAGCGTTTATGATCACGTAGAGAAAATCGAAAATAAGTATTATGAACGAGAATAATAGAGGAGAGAATAGAATCGCTCGTAATAACTATTGCAAACAATGACAGCAGTAGTGACAGTGGCAGTGAAACAGAATCTGATGAAAGTGATAGTGCCAGTCAAATGTCTGGAATCGAACCATTAGATAATTAATGACTACCTGGTGATTGCTTTTAAGGTAAGGATTGAAAATGCATTGCCGTTTGCTTGGTTAATTAATTACAATATAATTATTATAGTTATAATTGAAGCCTCCGTGGCTTAGGCGGCAGCACGCCGGCCTCTCACCGCTGGGTCCGTGGTTCAAATCCCGGTCACTCCATGTGAGATCTGTGCTGGACAAAATGGAGGCAGACAGGTTTTTCTCCGGGTACTCCGGTTTTCCCTGTCAAAATTTCATTCCAGCAACACCCTCCACTATCATTTCATTTCATCTGTCATTCATTTAATCATTGCCCCAGAGGAGTGCGTCAGGCCTCGGCAGCCGGCACAGTTCATATCCTCGCCGCTAGATGGGGGCTTCATTCATTCCATTGCTGACCCGGTCGGAGACTGGAAGCAGGCTGTGGATTTTCATTTCATAGTTATAATTATTAATAATGAATAATTATAATTAATAATGGTTCATTGAAAGTAAGCTTTTAGTTTTGCGTGACCATTAATCTTGCGATCATGAGCCACGGGACCTCATTTTTACGGGGAATCCGAACCATAGGACATGGCATATCACTTCGAAAAATCTCACATGCGTTGACCGGGAATCGAATCCGGTTCACCTTCGAGAGGCCAACAGCTTGACCACTGCGCCTCCACGCCCCCTAATAATGGTTGATTATTAATAGTACATTGATGAACTATATATTCACAATATTTTCTTTACTATATTGTTCCATTACACGTATTAGTGACATTTAATTTTTCTAATCATCCCAAATAGAGTTTAAAACAAGCGAAATAAATAATGGTTGTTATCGAGTGAGTGAGTGAGTGAGGGAGTAAGCGAGTGACAGTTGCTGCGGGAACAGAGTGTACTTCTGGCGGCTGACGGGTGACGTAGCGGACACCATCCAGCAGGTGAGTGAGGTAAGCAGACTCTCTCTTGAGCCTCCCATTTAATTTTCGCAAGGGTCAATTTTTTCTGAGGCAGTTATAAATGAAGGCATAAAGTAGCGACACGGACTACAGTCGAACTAATGCGATATAAAGATTGGAAATCAAGAGTGATCTAAATGGCGGTGACACGCTGTATACAAACTTTTTGGTTCAATGAAAATTACGCCGTATGGGAAAGTGCAAGCCTACATAGCTCTTCGTACGAAACTTCTAGTCTTCAACGACCCCAAAGCTGACCCCAGTGCAGTGGCTGATGCTGGAAAGCATTTCCTTCTTGCGATGTTTAGAGCCAAGAATACTGAAGATCAAGATTGTTTTCGCTACCAGTGTTACTTGCAGGCTATTGCAAAGCAGCCTATACAATCATTGTTCAAGTTGGCTGCACTTCCCCCCACTTCGGCAGCTTCCAGGCACCATTCATTTAGAACCTATCACCAGCTGCAGCAGTGGCTTAATGAGAAGAAGAATCCGCTCGAGTGGGGGTGGAAGAAGATTGGCGAACACCCGAGACCAATAAATTACTACAGCACGTCCTGCAGCTCCCCAGGAATTACTTTCCCTCATAGTGTGCGCTTGCAAGGACGAATGCGTCCGTAATTGCGAGTGCGGAAAGAGTAGTCTAAACTGCTCGAGCATATGCGGTAATTGCTCAGGCCTAGGATGTGATAACAGGGACACGAACATCACAGACGAAGATCTAGAACAGGAAAGTGATTTGTTTGAAGAGGACTGAATACTGATGAATAGCCTACTTTACATTAATTTAAGGTCGCATTTAACATTGTACATTTTTATTAGTTTTAATAGTTCAGAGTGGGTTTCTCCGTACCACAGGTTTATATGGCTTAGGCCTGTGGAAGCCTTTTTTCCCTTGAGAAGGTGATGAGGTTGACGTTCCTTCAAGGGCTTATCACTAACATACCACCGGTCATTATGGGGTTTGAAGCCATTTTTCAGAGTTGCTCTGGTAAAAAAAAGTTTGGTGCTTTTCAGTCGGTCAACACGAATGTACCCAAAATAGTTCAATTACATGAGATGGTAGGTATTTATTAATCTCATTAAATTTTTCAGGATTAGGGTATTACCCAAATCTTTTGGGTACATTAGCGTTGACCGACTGAAAAGCACCAAACTTTTGTTTTGTATACCACCGGTCAATGAAACCGGTATATGCTTTTACAAAACACAATCCTGTATAAACAAAATTAGTTTCCTTAGTGATAATGTCATATTCTTTCCAAAATAACAAAAAATACGAAAAAAAAGTCCACTTTTACACCCTCCGTAACTCTCGAACGGTTCACTTTAGCAAGATTATGCGTAGGACCTTTTTTGTTCGCAATTTAATGTAAATTATTTTTGTATATGACACATTTTGCGCTAAAACGCATACTTTTCGAAATATTTAATAAAAATTGATAAAAACTACTAATTTACCAACTTCTGCCCCCCCCCCCCCCCCCCCCAAACCCGACACTCAAAATGGTGAGACTTTTTACCGAACAACATGTGGACTGTATAGAACAATTTGAAGCTGAAGGGAAACTTTTACTTTGGATGTTGAGGTTTGGGTCTAATGGCTCCATACTAAAGAGCCGTCAAAAGGATCCCCCGTCCTTCGTGCTATTACTAGTCAATAATGTCAGCAATCAAGTTCCCGTTACCGGCTACTAGCTGTAGTGTTGAATGAAGTTTTTCGTGCTGATCTACAGTCTGTCTTTATGCTTCGTGTTCGGACATTAGCAATTTCATTAAATACCCAATTCAAACGGTTGTCTCATGATTCCATTTAGGGTAGAGTCAAGTTACTCCGTGATATCAAGTAACATCGTGATAAAGCGTATTTCCTCTATCACTACGTGGGTTCAATTCCGAAAGTTCTTAGTTTTTACGAACAGATGGCAGTAGAAACCAGGAATCCAGGAAGCCCTTGCGTTCTATCTAAGACAAACTCAATGAGGTTTAAAAAAACATTAACAGATAGTTGACATTTCAACAAGTGATCCACATCCAGTGAAATCTGTGGTGAAGATTTTAATTTCTTATAAACAGCTGTTTCATTGTATAAGTTTCATTTTAACACCAGTCAGAGGTAAGATGCAGACCATTCGCATACAAAACGTGCATGCATGTAGTGTTACGCATGCAAGGTGTGCGAGCTTAGCAATACGTACGTTTTTCTTAAGTTCGACACTGAAATAACGCCAAAACGGAATCAAGAGGCTCGCTCCTACACAGCTGAAACACTTAATGAAGCATTGAGGTCGATAAAGGAAGAAGGATGACCAGTATACACGGCCAATAGACGTTTTAAATAACCCGTGGAGTACACTAAAGGATTATGGCACAAAATATTCAGCCGATCCAGGAAGGACAACCCTTGCAAAAATTGGAAAGCCATTCGTTGTGTCACCTGAATATGAAGTGAAGATAGTGTGTCAAGATAGACACAATAGATAGGTCTTGGCCTATTTCCAGAACCCAGAACAATGACAATGATGGTGTGGTGCGTGAGGTGGCTCCCCTGGCGTATGCCACCAAGAGGAAGAATGGAGCCGAATGGATTATCAGTTTTGTAATGTCTGGTGCCTATAACGTCTATTTTATGTGTGATAGGTATGAGGAATCTGATAGTGACTAAGAAGACTTAAAATATGTTTAATGGAATATTTTTAATAGAATGTGTCTTTTTATTTCTATAAAAAACTGTATAGTGAAATGTTTCAAAATGGGCAATATGGGGTAATAGAAACTTATAGCTTAGTCTAAATACGATATGAACACTTTTATTACATTAAACATTAGTTTTCACAATTAAAATGTACACAGGATGGTGAACACCATGCTATCACGGAGTAACTTGAACGCTATCACGAAGTAACTTGAATATCACGGCGTTACCTACTTCTACTACCGGATTTTGTTAGCTAGTACCATGAAATAACTTATGGATATTTGTAAGATATATGCCAGAAATGTTCCGAAGGGTATTCCTCTTGAACATGAAATGAATCGAAATAACTGAAATCTAAAATTTCAGAAATAGTAACGAAAAAAAGCTTAGTATCACGGAGTTACTTAACTTTACCCTATATTATTTTATCATAAGTCAAGTAAAAAATATTGATTTCTTTGAGGGAACTCCCATGGCCAGTGGTGCGCACGTAAGAATGATTGGGATATAACATATTAGCATTATTGTTAGCATATACTAGTACAGTACAGCCATCACAATAACATAGGTTATTACACAAATTACACACACACCTAGGTACACGGGGCTATAAGACCACAGTGTCGCAGCCCCTAAAATAAACACCAACAAGAAAATATTCCTACCCTGAGTATACACGAGCCACTATTGCTACATAGTATAAAAGAAAGTCCCCGATTCTTGGATGTAGGCCCTAACGGGTGATCTCGAGAACCACTGGATGGATTTTGATGCAGTTTCCACCATTAAGTAAAGGATTTCTCGAGGAAGGTTTCTATAGACAAACATTCATTTATGACCAAAGAAAGCCGAGCAGTAACGATTTCAGTGAATCGAGTCGAAGAAAAACCTGCCGTCCGTGCACCTTTTAAGCTTACGCTGGGTAAACCGCTATATCAACATACGGTACTATGAGTGTAAGAATCGTTCAGCATGAAAGTTCTACAAAAAAGTCCCCGACAGCATAACTCTATCTTTAATACATCGCCCACTCTAAGTGGTTTTACAACGCCACACTGGCTTCCGACCACTCATACTGTACCTCGACCTTGATCCTCACCACATACTTCAGTACTTCATCTTGGAAGGCTAATAATTTAGGATTTACTGTTGAAGTTTGCGTGCCGGGCGGCCGTTAGACGGTAATACATTAATAATTGATACCAGCACTGGCTTCCCATGTGGCTGATAATACTGTACTCATTACGATCTACCTAGTACAATATATCAGTCTCGGAACTACAGGAGTGTGTGTCACTGTTGCCAACAGCCACCTCGGGGTATTTACAAACTAACACAAATTGCCCTATCCCCCCCAGCTTCCAAAGAAAGTACATAATCAATACAAAGAAAATGATTAGGCCTAATGTTTTGTTTCAGGGCCAATGAATATCGCGCTAATCGACCCGCAACTTCGATAATATGTGTGTATTTTGTTTAATGCATGATGTCATTATGACGTGTATAGTAGCGTGCAGAACGGTAATTATCCGGGACCAAGTTTGGAGAAGGTAAATATTATCCTCTGACTAATTCGTTGTTGTTGATTCATTTAGGCAGGGGCTTTGCGACATCCTGGTCATGTAGCCCCGTGTACTTGGTTGTGTTTGAAATTTGTATGATAACCTGTGTCATTGTGTTTGGCTGTATTATTGTGTGTATTTGTAATTCAGATGAGGTTTGGGAAGGAGGTGGCCATTGCCTTACGTTAGGAACCATCCCGGCAACCGTATAGAGTAGAAAACAACTTTCAGGATAGCTGAGGTGGGAATCGAACTCACCTTTTCTCAGTTTTGCTTCACGAGGCTGAGTGTACCCCATTCCAGCCCTCCGACCTGAATTACATTTCCCGGGCCTCCCCACTGACAGCCAAGAGTGCTAGGCTGCTAGAGCTCGCGTCAGCCCGGAAGGCGGCCGGCTCTCTGGGATTTGCGCAGAGAGAGAAAGAGATACATGTACACTGTTGCAACAGGTCCACCATGTCCGAGCCCCACCCCGCAGGCTGCTGCCATGAGTTCCTGCAGTATGGCAACGCCGTCGCATAGCTCAACGAGCCTGTCTCTTTCACGCTGCTCTACACTTGGCTTTCCTGACAACACACTAGCTCAGATTCTCAAGACAGACTGACTGTGATTGGTGGGATGGAAGTGAGGCATGACGTAATGGTAGCGTTGTGTTCTGCGCACCGCCTTCCCGGCTGGCTCAAGCTCTAGCCACTACACAATGAGGCGGACTTTTTGACCATTTCGACAAAAAAAGAAAAAAAAACTACACTCAATATCAGCGCACTAAACCATCGACTTACGCAAACAACACCTAAAGACCATTGTATGACCAATTTCAATGTATGTTAGTAAGACCTCAACGTTTAAACCTAGAAAAGTAGCGCTAATTGCAACATTGTTATCGGCAGCGCTACGCATCGGCGACGATTCTAGAAACTGATAGGTTGGTTGGTTGGTTCCTCAGTTTAGGGGCTGCGACAACGCGGTCATGTAGCCCCGTGTACTTCGGGTGTGTGTAGAATCTGCCTGATGTGATAACCGGTGTTAATTGTGATGACTGTATTAGAGTGTGTTATCTGTTTTCAATTCATATAAGGACTGCAGACATTGAATTTTTTCAAGTAGTTCCTACTTTTGCCGATGAACGCCACCATCAACGACCACTAGTTCAGAACTTGGTTACCAGATGCCACCGCAGTCGGCTCCTGGCGACGAACGTTGGACCCTAAGAGCGTTTTTCAAATGTTTAACCTATAATTTTGCTTCACATAGGTGTAATTAGTGGAAGGTTCTTTACCATGCCATAAATCTATGACATGGGACCGCCGGCTTTACTTCCCCTCCGAAGGAAGGCAAACTGAGGGATTTTTAATGCTCTTAAAAAATCCGACGACTTCGGCCGGGTTTGGGCATAGAAGATCAGCATGCTACCAACTACGCTACCGAAGCCACTAGAAACTGATAATACCAATTACCTCAACTCTTATTTGACTGTCTTGGTTTTTTTATATTATTATTTTGACTATTTTTAGCCTATTTTCAATTTTGAAAAAATAGGCTTATGAGATCACCTTTTGTCCGTGTGTGTGTGCGTGTGTGTGTGTGTGTGTGTCCTAATAAAATCTAAACGGCTGAAGCGATTTCGATGAAACTCGGTAAATTCATAGCACTATTCCCAGCGACCACGACTGTGCCCTTCAAATTTTGTTACGTCTCACCAATCCAACATGGCGGCTGTGCGAAATATTTCACTAGCATTCAATATCTCCGAAACTGTTACCGATATCGCCCTGAAATTGTGTACGGTGATAAAGGGCACTACTGGAAGTTTACCTATGAGACTTTCAAAAACCTGGTGACTACAAAACCAACATGGCGGTCAAGCGAAGTTGAGATTTTAAATAGACTTTTCTCGCGATTTAACTATCCAAACGTAATGAAACTTGGTACAGCAAATGTCTGTACACATTGTAATGCACTGGAGTCTAATTTAATTCAATTGTTTACATAACCTCAAAATGGCGACTGTGCGAAATATTTCACTGACATTCTATATCTCCGAAACTATTACAGATATCACCCTGAAATGTTGTACGGAGATAAAGGGAATTGATACAAGTTTACCTTTGTATATTTCATAAACCTGTCATGTACAAAACGAACATGGCGACCAAGCGAATTTGAAATGTTCTAATAGACTTTTCTCGTGATTTAACTCTCTGAGCGCAGTGAAATGTGGTACAGTAAATGATTTTGCAGATTGTAATGCACTGCAATCTAATTTAATTCAATTGTTTATATAACCTCAAGATGGCGGCAGTGCGAAATTTTAAAATTAAGTTTTTATTTCTTGTGTCGTAATCATGCGATCGAAGTGAAAGTTTGAATCATGAACCTAGGCAATAATTGTCCTTGAATGGTAGATAACGCTATGGCCTATACATATAACAATCCTAAATGGTGAGCTTCCGAAATATTTAACGGTTCTCAATATCTATGAATCTTTTACAGCAACCAAACTGATTTTTTTAATGTTCATAGAGACTATGAACATATGTCCACCTATAGGACTTTCAGTAACCTGGTGAGCACAAATCCAACATGGCGGCGACGCGAAGTATAAATATTTAAATGGACGTTTCTCGCGAATTAACCATCCGAGTGCCGTGAAACGTTGCACGTTAAATGCTTATACAAATGTTGATCCACTGGCATCTAATTTATTTCAATTGTTTGCATAATCACAAGATGGCTGCTGTGCGTAATTTTAAAATCTCGTTTTTACTTCTTGTGTTCTAATCATGCGATTGAAGTTTGAATACCACACCTACACAATAATCTTAATGCAATTGTACAACAAGAAGTTCCGTGAAGAACTATATAGCCTACTTTTCATGCCAATGATTATTCTACAGTATATGAACCTATCTAGAATAATGACGAAATTAAGTTGGTAATATCGAAATATCTAATTAGTTCAAAATATACCTGGTATGATGTAGCCTAATAGAGCACTACAGTTGGCAGCCCTGGTGACTGAATATATTCTTTGTTCCATCTCTTTAGGTACAGAATACAAAATTTGGTTGAAGTCCAATGGACGTTACATGCAGTTAGACACTGGATCTATCAGTACGCGTAAAAGCATGTTGCCAACAATACCATTCGTGTGCTGGTCAGAAATAATCTGAAATATTATGATATCTTGTTGTGCCAATTTTGGATGAAATCCATTTGTTAGTATAGAAGTTACATGTATTTTAAAATTGGATATATCAGCAGGCATAGAATCATGTTGGCAGCACTGCCTTGTATTAATTACTCCAAATTAATCTAGAATGTCAGTTACTATACGTGTGCAAAGTATAGAGCTGTTGGCTTGCATACTTTCTGATGTATTGATATTAGGGTTAAAAAAATATAGACAGCATTTATTAACAGTTGGCAGCCCTGATTGCTCTTAACAATACTTATAGTCATATCTGTTATGGTACACATAGCACATACGAAATTTGGTTGAAATCCAACTGATAGTATAGAAGTTACATGTATTTAAAAATTCGTACTATCAGCAGGCTTATAATCATGTTGGTAGGACTGACGTATATAAGTTACTCCAAATTAATCTAAAATGTCAGAATATACGTGTGCATAGTTTAAAGCTGTTGGCTTGCATACTTTCTGATATATTGGTATTTGGATAAAAAAATAAAGAGAGCAATTATTAACAGTTGGCAGCCCTGGTGGCTCGTAAGAATACGCCTAATCATATCCGTATATGTACAGATATTACATACAAAATTTGGTTGAAATCCAATTGATAGTGTAAAAGTATATGCATTTAAACATTGGACCTATCAGGAGGCTTAAAATTATTTTGGTAACACTGTCATGGTTGGCCTCCTGGAAATTAAACTGAAATAGTATTATCTACATGTGTGCCAATTTTGGAATAGCTCCCATGTATACCTTGCAAGATATCCAACATTGAGCTCAAATTTCTAGTGCGTTTTTTCAGCAGTTGGTAGCACTGACATCATTTTCAAATATGGACGTGAGATATTCCGGTGCACATCTTTACTCATACTAAATTTGGTTTTGATTGCTGCAGCCGTTTAGGAGTTGATAGGGGGGGGACACACACACAGCCAGACAGACAGACAGAAGGACAGACAGACAGACAGACAGACAGACAGACAGACAGACACACATTTGCCCGATCTCATAAGACTACTTTTTCCTCATTTTTGCAAAATGTGAAAAGTAGGCTAAAAATAAAAATCCAACCTGGCGACCATCTGAAATATTTAGACGGTTCTCAATATCTACGAATCTGTTACAGCAATTAAACTGAAATTTTGTATGTTGATAGAGGCAATTAACATGGGCAGGATATATGAAAATAGGCTGTATAGTTCTTCACGGAACTACTTGTTGATTTTGATTTTTTTAAAATTTTGAACTGATTTTCACTATTTTACTAATTGTGATTGTCTTATTTTTTGGTTTTGAATAATTTAGATTTTTTACGTTTTTTTACATTTTGAGCCTTTTTGACTAATTTTGATTGTTTTGCATTTTGATTTAATTTTGGCTTTTTGTGTTTTTTAGATTTTAAGTTTATTTACCTTCTTAATTTTTTGACAAATATTTACTAATTTTGATCGTTTTTTGGGGCGTTTTATAGATTTTGACTAATTTTTATTTCTTTTATGTGTTTTTTTAATTTTTATTTTATTTGGACTAATTTTCTTTGTATTTTAGGACTGCCAAACACTGGTGCGGATTGGGCAAAAGGGAGAAGTTGAGGAAGTAAAAGTGTACCCCGTTTTGGTCGCGGAGACGAACATTAACATTCTAGGGTTAAACAGAATAATTCATTCATTTTCATATGTCTGCCTCGTTGTGTAGTAGCTAGCATTCTTGGCTGTCACTGCGGAGGCCTGGGTTCAATTTCCGGCTCTGCCAAGAAATAAAATTGAAGTCTGAGAGCTGAAACGGGGTACACTCAGCCTCCTCGTGAGGCAAAACTGAGGGCTCTCGTGTAGTATCTGTTGCCCGTTTCAAAAATGCGTTATTTTTCTTAGTAGCGCTCTGAAAATGATTTCTACTTACTGTGCCACGTTATTAAAGCCAACTGCCATTAGCAAACACCACGTTCACACTTTCAAAATAAGGAAATTGTCAACATTAACTTTCAAGTAATAAACTTATCAAAAAGCACGTCGCCATGTTCGCTGCCAACTTATTGATTGCACTACTAGGCAATACCATTGGCCTGGATAAATATTATTGATGCGTGATTACCCCCACTGTGCGTGACAAAAACCAGGGCTGTTTATATTAGCCTAAGGGCCGCGCTACCTAACCTTTATTGGTCTAGGCGAAAACCATTGGTCTGGATGAAAATATTGTTCTGGAAACAATAATGTTGGCACTCTGAAAAAATTCAGTAACACCCTCTAGCGATAAAATAATCAACTCCTATATATTAGTTACATTGGCCATTTCTATAGAAAATTTTTCGGATTTCAATGGCGGCGGGCAACGTATACCGTACTAGAAGAGTTCCAAACTGAGAAAAGGTGGGTTTGATTCCTACCTCAGCCATCCTGGAAGTGGTTTTCAGTGGTTTCCCATTTTTACTCCAGGAAAATGCCACGCTGGTACCTAACTTAAGGCCACGGCCGCTTACTACCCGTATCCTGCCTCAATTACAAATAGCCTACTAGTACAGATAACACAGATTATCAGACAAATTCTACACACACCCAAGTACATGAGACTACATGACCACGATGTCGCAAAGCCCCTAAATAATCAACAACAACTGATTTTCATTAAAGGCTTTGCCTTTTAGTATCCAGTCTAGTCTGTAAGCCTCCTTTTGCGAACAAGTCACTTCCATGCAGCACTGCAGTCGCTTTTGCTTCTACACCTCTCACCTTGAAATCGCTCAAGTCTGAATATAACCATAACCTCCTAGGTCTTCCTCTGCTTCTCTTACTCTGTACATCCGAACTCATTTATCTCCTATGTGTTCTTTCCTCCCCCATTCACAACACATGACCGCACCATACGATTCGGCTCATTCGAACAGCCTAATCTCAGGCATTCATTTCTAAAAATAAAAGAACCATATCTTCATGAGTACCTTCCTGCCATTGGTTTCAATTATTGTCCCAGCAATCATTCGTCCTACCGTTATATCAGTTCCAGCTAGTTTATGTAGGGGATGCCGGGAATCCACCCAGCCAGCTCTCTCTGCCATACAAAAAGGTCGGTCTAAGTACCGAAGCCCCCATATTTGTGGGATTTATTTAGATGAAAGGCCAGGAACAAACAAGACATGTATAATTTAATAACAACTTTAGGACACAAAATACTGTTCCTTGAGCTTACCACGGTGGGTGAGTGGATATCGTGTCGGTCTACTGACCCCAAGATTGCAGGTTTGCTCCTGGCCGTGGTAAGATATATTTTTTTGAAAGGCGGCAAAAATACGATACGCATGTCATACGATGTTGGCATGTCAAAGAACCCATTTGAATTCAGTAGGCCGAGTTCATAATGGCAAATTTAATCTCGGGAGTTTCCGCCAACACAAAGTTGCTCATTTCTCTACTAGAAAGCACTATAGTGTTCAAGGAGCTTAGATATCTAACATCTAACCTCCTTGACTTTCATAGTCAAGGAACAACGAAATTTGACATGCAAGCTACCCTCTGGGTGTCAAATAGCAAAGCTTGCACCAGGCACCCGAGGCCTTACGATATTATTATTACTGTTCCTTGAAGGGGCAGATGACCTCGTAGTTCCGCCCCTTAAAACAACAACTAACTAACGAACTAACTAACTAACTAACTAACTAACTGTTCCTTGACCCAAAAACCAGACAGTCAATATTCCTCCCACTGCCAGCTGGATCACATCCCTCTTGGCTGCTTTTTCCTTTATTAACGCGGAAATCCTCTCTTCTTTTGTTTTCAAAGTTCATAATATCCACTGCCTTCCTGATACCATTCCCACACTCGTGGGTGCTGTAGGGAGAGTTTCACTGCTACGCTAACTAAAAATTGGAGACCTTTGATGTGGTGCTGGCAGTGTATGGAAAAATGGTTGTTGTTAATTCATTTAAAGGGTTTGGGGCATCTTGGTTATCAGCCCCTTGTAGTAGGGTGTGTGTTGAGCCTGTGTTTATGTGATGACTCTAGTAGCGTGTGTAAGTGTATCAGGGACAGGAAAGGGGGGACTTGAAGTAAGGCAAGGTGCTATCGTGGCATTTTCCCAGAGGGAGTGTGGAAAACAACCATCATCATCATGATAAAATGCGGCCTGGTTTCTGTGTGTAAGTTACAAGCTATAGTAGCGCTAGTGGATTTGTATAGGTCAAAGGTATTGAGGAGGCGCGGAGCTCGTCAAATAAAATAGCATCTTTAAATATAATAATTATGTGGGTGTGAACATCCATTACACAACCAGTGTTTGGTGGGGCATTGCTGCATTGTCGTAGGCGTAGCTCGCGACACAGACGAACTGGAGTGAGAGGTTTCGTCTCACCCGCACGGCCGACGGCGCCGCGCCGGTTCGACTTCGACCTCAAATATACTGTACGTGCTTGTGTTGTGAGGACCCTTCAACTGCTTAGTACTATTCATAGACTGGTAGTTGGTGTTCGGTGATCCGTGGTTTGAATTCCAGTGTTGATAGCAGCCATACTGAGTTATACTACCCACAGGATTTTCTTCACTTATTAACAGAATGGCAGTCTACCGACTTTTTCCCTCTCCTTCCTCTATCGAATGAAAAGTCTTTTAAATAATATTAGATTATCAAGATTATTATTTTATATTAGATTAATTTTAGCATTTTTAGTTAAGATACCTATGTTTATGACACATAAAATTTAGGAGTGGGTAGTGTGATTTATAATTTATTTGAACCAATATTTTATACACAATTTATATTTTCTGTTTTAATTTAGTGCATTTATTTTAGTAGAAGTTAATAGAAGAATTTAACTTCCGTCTTATGTTTTCAAATGAAGTACACAAAGCGTATTGTAGAATTCATTCAGCGTTATTTGGTTTACAGCATGTAAATAAATAAATAAATAAATAAATACATAAATGACTACCCCTTATTATTCCCATTTTTCAACGGGGTCGGGGATGAGATGCGATGAAAGTCTATGTGGCGGATGGTTTTTTACGGTCGGATGCCTTCCTGACGCTAACCTCATGAGAGGAGTTAATGAGAGATGAAATGAATGAAGGTGAATGAAACTGAGCAAGGATGTGGAAGGAAGCGGCCGTAGCCTGGCTTGAAGGTACTGTCCCAGCATTTGTTTGGTGTCGAAAATGGGATACCACGGAAAACCAATTAAAGGACGGCCGACGGTGGGCCTCCAACCCACCTCTACCGAGTCCGCAGAGAGCTTTGCCCCATAGCTAAAGCCCTGCGCGGATGCGGATATAGTTTGCATGACTGTGCGGATAGCGGATATCCTGCGGATAATGCTTAGAGTAAATTTGCGGATAGTTTTAGAATACAATGTTGAACTGGATTTTTTTAAATTATTTTAGATTTAATTAAAAACTGCATCTTTCACGTTTCTTGTTATTCCCCTATTTGCTTCGCATGGATAGTATGAGAATAATAGAGAAGTGAGAGAAGCCAGTCATTGAAATACCTTCAATTAATGTTGACATCTGCCAAAAAAAATTATCCTTTATACCTGCACATGCCTGTGTGGGTACATCCAACGACTGGCCTAAGTGCTATAATTAGCCACCCACAGGTTCACTTGTCGTTACTCAGAGGGACAAACCTCAGTCAACATTGTCTTACGATCCACACATAGCCTAGGGGAATGAATTTCTCCTCAAATATCTAAAGGTGTTGCTTTAATACTTTATCTAATAAATTAACAAGAAGTTCCGTGAAGAACTATACAGCCTACTTTTCATGCCAATGATTATCCTACAGTATATGAACCTATCTAGAATAATGACGAAATTAAGTTGGTAATATCGAAATATCTAATTAGTTCAAAATATACCTGGTATAATGTAGCCTAATAGAGCACTACAGTTGGCAGCCCTGGCGACTGAATATATTCTTAGTTCAATCTCTTAAGGTACAGAATACAAAATTTGGTTGAAGTCCAATGGACGTTACATGCAGTTAGACACTGGATCTATCAGCACGCGTAAAAGCATGTTGCCAACAATACCATGCGTGTGCTGGTCAGAAATAATCTGAATTATTATGATATCTTGTTGTGCCAATTTTGGATGAAATCCATTTGTTAGTATAGAAGTTACATGTATTTTAAAATTGGACATATCGGCAGGCATAGAATCATGTTGGCAGCACTGCCTTGTATTAATTACTCCAAATTAATCTAGAATGTCAGGTGCTATACGTGTGCAAAGTATAGAGCTGTTGGCTTGCATACTTTCTGGTATATTGATATTAGTGTAAAATAAATATAGACAGCATTTATTAACAGTTGGCAGCCCTGATTGCTCTTAACAATACTTATAGTCATATCTGTTATGGTACACATAGCACATACGAAATTTGGTTGAAATCCAACTGATAGTATAGAAGTTACATGTATTTAAAAATTGGTCGTATCAGCAGGCTTATAATCATGTTGGTAGAACTGACGTATATAAGTTACTCGAAATTAATCTAAAATGTCAGAATATACGTGTGCATAGTTTAAAGCTGTTGGCTTGCATACTTTCTGATATATTGGTATTTGGATAAAAAAAATAAAGAGAGCAATTATTAACAGTTGGCAGCCCTGGTGGCTCTTAAGAATACGCTTAGTCATATCTGTTTATGTACAGATATTACATACAAAATTTGGTTGAAATCCAATTGATAGTGTAGAAGTTATATGCATTTAAACATTGGACCTATCAGAAGGCTTTAAATTATTTTGGCAACACTGTCATGGTTGGCCTCCTGGAAATTAAACTGAAATAGTATTATCTACGTGTGTGCCAATTTTGGAATAGCTCCCATGCATACCTTGCAAGATATCCAACATGGAGCTCAAATTTCTAGTGCGTTTTTTTCAGCAGTTGGTAGCACTGACATCATTTTCAAATATGGACGTGAGATATTCCGGTGCACATCTTTACTCATACTAAATTTGGTTTTGATTGCTGCAGCCGTTTAGGAGTTGATAGGGGGGGGGGGGCACACACACAGCCAGACAGACAGACAGACAGACAGACACACATTTTCCCGGATCGATCTCATAAGTCTACTTTTTCCTCATTTTTGCAAAATGTGAAAAGTACAAGGCTAGTAAACTACAGAGGTTGCCTCAATATGGAGCTCTTAGGCGAGTGGATCGCGGAGGGAAGGGAAAGGACGTGACGTCACACGTTTCCTCGTAGCGCGCGAGGCGCGAGATATGCAAGGAAAGTTAACTTTCCCACACATTATATTGTGTGGATTGCAATGGTTTAAACATGTGTTTTGAGCCCTTTAGTTTATAATCATGCCAGGCCAAAGATGTGCTGTGGCAGTTTGTCACAGTTATTATAAAGTTGGAAATGACTTGTCGTTTTTCACGATGCCTAAAGACACATGCGTTCGCAATCAGTGGATTGCTGCATGTAAGCGAAAAGATCATTGTAACCCTCAAACAAGTAGGATAGCCTATGTTCCCTCCACTTTAAGAGTGAAGACTTCGAATTAGACTACAGGGCCGAATTGCTTAATATAAAGCCAAGATTTCCAAGGAATCTAAAACCAAATGGTAAGTGAGCCTAGCTGGCCTACTCTTAAGTTTTGATGACCTGCTAGGATGATTTTAAAGCTGTTAATATTTTTGACATATTTCGTACATGGTATCAGGGGTGTATATACATTTTTTTCGAGGGGGGGGGGGGGGGGCTGACTATCGTGGAAAATTGTGAGTACTTAATGAATTTTCTATTATAGCCTATGGAGTATGAATGGAAAATATCTCAATGGGCTACCGTACTTGTCAATTTATAAAGTAGAAATGTAAACACTCGTTTTCTTTTACAAATTGATAATTATTTCTTAAAAGTAGACTACTGTGAAATACATTGTATGTTGTACCCAAGTTGGCTTATTTCGGGGGGGATCTGGAGCCCCCTCAACCCTGCTCCCCCCCCCCCCCTTATATACGCCCATGCATGGTATTTTGTTTTTGGACAAGATGGAAAATTTCATGAGTAATTCTCTTTGCATTGGTAAAAATTCTTTGCAAATATTCCTGAAAGCAGTCATCATTTCAATAAAATCCCTTCGACTTCTGTACCAAGATATGGCCCGTAGGCATAATACAAAGTACATTCTCACACATAGGCTAAATCAAGATGCACTGGAAAACCTCTTTTCACAATTGCGAACCCGTGGTGGCTTAAATGATCATCCTTCTCCCCTTGACTGCATTTACAGAGTGAGGATGATTATTTTAGGAACAAATCCAGGAGTTGTTCAAAAGCAAACAAACACTGCTGATCCAGATTCAGATGAATATGTAGTTGCTAAAGCACTAAACAAAGCTGTCATAGTGTCTGAATCAAGTAACGTGCTTCCAGAGTCCTTCATTGCCAATATCATGGAACAAAGTGAGGGAGATGGCAAGGCTTATGTTGCAGGATATGTAGCCCACAAGTTCCAAAATAAATTTCCACAACTTGGGAACTTAACCTATGGAATGCAAACTCAACACGACTATGCATTACCGACTTGGATTAAACACTTGTCATACGGTGGTATGACCGATCCCTCAGAAACTTTGCTAAACCAGTTCCGGCACATTTCAGCAAAATTCGTCACATTTCACGGAAAATACGGATTTCAACGAGGCAAGAACGTTCTAAGAAGAACGACAGAATTTGTGTCGAGAGAAGTTCCTGACGTACCGTCTGGTGGGGTTGAGGCAGCTGTGATAACAATTTTCTTCATCAGATTGAAACATTCCAATTCTATCTTGCATAAGTGAAGTGGTTACTGGAAGTCACTAACACCCACGATTATGCTACCGAGTCTAGGCGAATTTCCAAGAAATTCAAGAAGATCACTACATAAAATGTAAGTAGGCAACATTTAGTTATTTTATCACCCATTTACCGATAATTTCATGCGAATATAGTGTTCTTTGCGTACTCAACAGCTGTTGTTGACAGTTTCGTTACGTTCCCCACATGGCGCGTTTGGTATCTTGGGACGTCATCCGCCTTGTGAGCGCTGATTGGTGAGTGAAAATTGAGGCAACCTCTGTAGTTTATAAGCCTTGTGAAAAGTAGGCTAAAATAATGTCAGCGGATTTGGATAACAAACGTGCGGATACGGATAAAAGTCGTGCGGCTGCGGGGCGGATGTGGATAACAGTTGTGCGGATGCGGGGCTGATGTGGATAATTTGTTAATCCGCGCAGGGCTCTCTCTACCTATAGCCTAGCGCTGCACTCTAGCGAGCGTAGCTACCACTGTCGGTATAAATAAATAAATAATTTGTTGTAGTTGTTGCTGCTTCAACAGGGTGCTTAAGACATCTTTGAAAATCAGTCTCCTGTGTTTGTGTGTGTTTGTCTGATAACCTGTATTATTCTGGCGACTCGACTGTAGTAGTTTAAGTAACTGTAACTGTTAGCGTTTAGGACATGGGAGGTGTCCTGGGACTTGAAAATTTTGACTTGACGCATTTGTCTACGCTGTTGGGAAAATAATATGTTATTTCATTTAGGGGCTTAAACATCGTAATCATTTTAGCCCTGTTTACTTTCTCTTCTTCTCCTCAACCGCTAGGTTGGTGGATGTCTTCCAAAACGTCTTCTTTCTCTGGCCTGTAGTTCCAAATGGCAATAAGTGTGCTTGCCTTTAATGCTGTCTATAAATTGAGTCCTTGGTCTTCCTCGACTCCTCTTTCCTTCTAGCTTCCCTTCGAAGAGTGTGGTGCACCAGTCAGAATGACGAATCAAATGGCCAACGAAACTATTCCTTCTTATGTTTAAGGATTCAACCAAGGTACGTGTCTCCTTTGCTCTTTTGAGAACATTCTCATTCGTGACTTTATCAGTCCAAGGTATCTTAAGAAGTAGTCGCCAGCACCACATCTCGAATGCCCTAAGTTTTGATACATCTGCTTGTCGCAGAGTCTATATTGCAAAGCCATAACTTGCAATACTCCATACAAAACATTTCACGAAGTGTTTTCGTACCTCTAAGTTAACAGTCGTGGATGTTTGTTAGTAAAGACTTCTTTTTTGAGAAGGCTTCCTTTGCCTGTGCGATTCGAGCATTTACTTCTCTCGTACACTTTCCATTTGATGTGATCAAGCATCCCAATATTTGAAATCCTTTACTTGGGCTAGTTTTTCGCCATCCATTAACACATTGAATATTTGGTCGCCATCCCTAGTACATGCCATTACTTTAGATTTCGTTTTCTTTATCCTCATACCATACTTCTCTTGCAATAATTCGTATGTGATTCAGAGCATTTTCCATATCTCTCTCATTTTCAGTTATCAGGGCAATATCATCTGCAAATCGTATGGTACTGTACAGCTTGCCATTAACTTTTATGCCATGACTGTTGGTAGCTAAGAATCTTGAATGCCTTCCTCAATGTAGATATTAAATAACAGTGGTGATAGTCCACATCCTTGTCTTACTCCATTCCCAATTCTTGCTTCCACTCTTTCCTTGCCAATTACTGCTGTCTGATTCTTGCAAAGTTGATAGAGTATTCTTTTGTCCCTGTAGTCTATCTTCAGTTTTCTTAGGGTTTCAAACAGCATCTTCCAATTTACATTATCAAAAGCTTTCTCTAAATCAATTAAAGCAATTAGCACAAGTTTGTCGATTTCCAGGGATTTTTCTATAATTATTCTGAGACTTAGGATGGCTTCTCGTGTACCTCTTCCCTTCCTTCCCTTCGGATGTCCGATAACCTGTGTTATTGTGGTGTATATGTTGATGTGCATATTTTTAATTAAAGCTAGAATTGTGAAGGAGGCGTCCGTGGCCTTGAGTTAGGAACCATCCCAGAATGTGTCTGAAGTAGAAGTGTCAATCCATGTAAATCCACTTCTAGGATGACCGAGGTAGGAATCGAACCCACCTCTTCTGAGTTTTGCCTCACGAGATCAGAATTAATTTCTTGGCAGAGAACCTTTGGGACCGGATATCACGGAAGACGGTAGGAAAATACAAATGTTTGAGGCAAATTGCTCATTCAGATCTGTCCCTACCAAGTACCCTGTTTGCCACCGGGTGAGTTAGCCGTGGTGGTTACGGCATGACTGATGGCAGTCGCTCACATCCGGGAGGCGAGGAGGTTCGAATCCCCCCCGCCGGCAACCTTGAAGATGGTCTTCTGTGGTTTCCCATCTTCCTTCCAGGCAAATGCCGGGGTTGGTCCCTAACTATAGGCCACAGCCGCTACCTTCCAACTCCTCGTCCTTACATTCCAACTTCCCTCCTTCCCTCCCCAACGGTACTTGTAGCTCACCCATTGGGTGTCCGTCTCGAAGCAGCTACAAAACTGGCGAGCCGAACATGTCCTCGGACACTCCCGGCACTAAAAGCCATACGCTAAAAAAAACCGTTTGCCTTTCAGGAAACGCCTCGTGTGTAAAAGAAATATTAACTTTCTCTGACTCCAGCAGCCACCTTAAGCCAAGTTTATTCTACTATAGATAGACTAAGCCTGCTGCTTGTTTCTCAACACGAATATCTTTAGCTTTCCCTTCATATCATAATCGTTCGAGTAGAAAACATTTCTATCCTTGGAACCACAGGCGTATTTTTGTCTTGAATCCTGAAGGACGGAATGAGTGACGGAATCAGCAAGAGATAGTTTTAACTTCAGGTCTCCTGCGACTAGAATCTTACAGAACGCAAATGGAGATCTTGGGATTCCTAACTCAGTGCAATTATGTGCATGTGGCTTCTCTTTTTCATATTATCCACGCAACTCCATGTGGTTTAATCTCGATATATTCGTATTCCAACGCAATAGGGGTACCGAACCAGAAAGCACCTCTATCCTACAATTTGGAGAGGAAGGGATTTTTTAATATTTCAATATTGGTGTGGGGATACGGCTACAATCCTTCTTCCTTTTGAATTGCAAATCCTCCAGTATTCACTCAGCGCCCCTGTCTCTTTATTTCATAAAAAATAATGTCCTCATCATTTTAAAAACCATGTATTTTTATTTTTAGGAAATATTTTCAAAAGTAATAGGCTATAGGACAATGTGAATATCATAAATACATCAACGTGATGTGTTCAATGGATGAAATACACTGAACACTTCGGAATTCTTAAGTTGAAGAGATAAAATATAAAAACTCAGCAATTCTTCTAGGTTTGTGCCGTGTCTTGTGTGGGGTTTCGCCTAGACACCAAGCTGGCTCATCGGTGGGTTCTTGGTGTCCCCGCCCGGACCCCCACAGGAGTAACGAACTGCGCGCTACCTCCCTTTATATAGAGTGCAACTGCACTCCTTGACTGCGAGAACTAAAAGCTCAAGCAGCCTGAACCTCCCTATGAAGGCATCCAAAAAGGTGGTATATTGGCTTTCACGGCCGGTGAATTAAAACTCAGCCCGGACACCAGGAGCCCGCCGATGAGCCAGCTTAGTGTCCTAGGCGAAACCTCACACAAGACACGGCACAAACCTAGAAGAATTGCTGAATTTTAATACACCGGCCGTTAAAGCCAATATAACATAAAATATAACCATTCACAGTCTCGGTCGAGTTCGTTAATGGGCAAAATCGGACCAAGGGGGTGGAAATGGAGGGACTTTAAAAACAAATAGTTCCGTGAAGAACTAAATAGCCTATTTTTAGCCTATTCTCATTTTATGAAAAAAAATAGACTTATGAGATCACCCTTTGTCCGTGTGTCTGTCTGTGTGTGTGTGTGTGTGTGTGTGTACCTAATAACTTCTAAACGGTAGGAGCGACTTCAATGAAACTTGGTAAGGTCATAGCACTGTTTCGGCTGACCCCGACCGTGCCCTTTAAATTGAATTACGTCTCACCAATCCAAAATGGCGGCTGTGCGAAATATTTCACCAGCATTAAATATCTCCGAAACTATTACCGATATCACCCTGAAATTTTGTACGGTGATCAAAGGAACTACTAGAAGTTTACCTATCAGACTTTGGTAAACCTGGTAATTACAAAACCCAACATGGCGGCCAAGCGAAGTTGCGACATTAAAATAGACGTTTCTCGCGATTCAACCAACTAAACGTAATGAAACTTGGTACAGTATTTGTTTATACACATTGTAATGCATCGAAATCTAATTCCGTTCAATTGTTTACATAACCTCAAGTTGGCGGCTGTGCGAAATATTTCACCGGTATTCTATATCTCAGAAACTATTACTGATATCGCCCTGAAACTTTGTACGGAGATAAAGGGCACTACTAGAAGTTCATCTGTGAGACATTCAAAAACCTGTTAACTACAAAACGAACATGGCGGCCAAGCGAATTTGAAAGTTTTAAATAGACTTTTCTCACAATGTAATCATACAAACGCAATGAAACTTGGTACAGCAAATGTTTATACACATTTTAATGCACTGGCATCTAATTTAGTTCAATTGTTTACATAACCTCAAGATGCGGCTGTGCAAAAATTTTAAAATTTAGTTTTTGTTTCTTGTGTCGTAATCATGCGATCGAAGTGAAAATTTGAATAATGAACCTACGCAATAATTTTTCTTTATGGTACATAACTATATGGCCTATACATACAACAATCCAAAATGGCGACCATTTCAAATATTTAGACGGTTCTCAGTATCTACGAATCATTTACATCAATCAAACTGATTTTTTTTTAAATATTCATAGAGGCTATGAACAGAAGTTCATCTATAGGACTTTCAATTACCTGGTGAGCACAAATCCAACATGGCGGCGACGTGAAGTATAAATATTTAATGGACGTTTCTCGAGAACCATCCGACCGCAGTGGAACTTTATACATTAAATGCTTATACAAATGTTAATCCACTGGCATCTAGTTTATTTCAATTGTTTTCATAACCACAAGATGGCAGCTGTGCGAAATTTGAAAATCTCGTTTTTACTTCATGTGTCCTAATCATGCGATTGACGTTTAAATACCACACGTACACAATAATCTTCATGTAACAGTACATAAATAAAAATCCAGCATGGCAACCATCTGAAATATTTAGACGGTTCTCAATATCTACGAATCTATTACAACAATAGAACTGAAACTTTGTATGTTGATAGAGGCAATTGACATGAGTAGGATATATGAAAATAGGCTGTATAGTTCTTCACGGAACTACTTGTTATGTATCCTACTAGTCTTATTTAGGACACGAGAAATGAAAACAAGATTTTAAAAGAATTGCCCAGCCACCATTTTTAGGTTCTCATAAAATTCCATTAAATTAGACGTCAGTATATTAAGGCTTGTGTGAAGATATACCGCGCGCTCGGATGAAAAGTCACGAGAAAAATCCATTTAAATATTTAAATTTTGCGCCGCCGCCATGTCGGTTTTGTGCTCACCAGGTTATTGAACGATCCAAAGGTGACCTTATGTTAATATCTGTTGTTCTATGTTCCCTCCTGAATGCACAATGAAGCTGTTGTCTGATTTGTTACTTTCCTAGTACTTGTAATTCCAATTCTGCATTCATGTAGGCTTTTGATTGTTCACATTTGTCGATTTTAGTTAGATTTCATTAGAAAGCTACCTATTGCAAAGGGTACCATTGCGAAATCCGGAAAAAGATGACACATCTTCGCGTTTCACATCCCACAGATCCCAAAACCACCGTCAGTTCAAAAGTTAATATATAATGTATATGTATAGGCCTACATAAAATATAACCATTCAAAATCTCGGTCGAGTTCGCTAACGGGCAAAATCGGACCAAGGGGTTGGAAATGGGGGGAAAGTAAAATATTGCTATAACTTTCTTAGTATGTTAAAAACTGAATCCATTCAAAGTTCGTACTATTTTTCGAGTAAGGGCCAAGTGCTTATCTTCGTAAGGTTGACCAAAGGGGTGGGGAAAATGGAGTTTTTATAGAAAAGAAATCATACCTCCCTTATAGGCACAGTATCAAAACAGTTTAAAATGGCCAATAGTCCTCTAAAATGTAACAACATTTTTTGTCTGAAAGAATATTTGATATGACCCACCCTTGCACCAAGGGATGAGCAAAATGTTTCAGGTGTTATAAGAAGATGCTGTATGCTAAACATGTGGAACTTTCGTAGGTATACTGTACTACAATTAGCAATTTTAGTGAATTCGAAGCATTTTTCTTTGCCCGGTGAAATCTACTTCCGCTTCCGGCGTGTAGAGAGGGATTTTCTTTTTCTGTACACGTAGCATGACTTTAAGCACGGAAGACAATACATTCTGTTGGTTAGTTCACAGCCAAAAGCCCACTCATACTAACTTGCTATAACTTCATCATGGAATAAGCGATTCCTAACCTTCGCTTTGCACCGGGATGTTTGAATTAAATTCAGGTTTGGAATAGGTTTCCCATTTCTTATTATATGGCCACCTTTTCTTGCAGAGTAAGTAAGTTGGGACGATGTAATAGTTTTTAAATCCTGAACAGTAGCCATAATAATCCCGAATCCCACCTCGGCCGTCCTGAAAATGATTTTCGTGGTTTTCCATTTTTATCACTAGGCAAATACCGGGACGGTTCCTTTCAGACCAACGGTCAAAATCTCTTCTTTGACCCTGAATTAGACCCAAGTTTGCGGTCACCTGTCACCATCCCCAGTTGCATTTGCTAAAAAAAATGTGTTTGCCTCCCAGACACCATCCTTCCGACGGTAGAGGAATGATCCTAGCTATGTTTGTGGGTGAAGCCAAGCATTAATTCTTTACGAGGGGGTTTCACGACATGAAATAAAAGGCAAAACTATTGGCCTGGATAAAGATTATTGATGCGTGACTTCCCCCACTGTGCGTGACAAAAACCTGGGGTGTTATCTAGTAGCTAACGCGGCCCGCAGGGCTGCGCTATCAATCCACCATTGGTCTGGACGAAAACATTGGTCTAGGCAAAACCATTGTGAAACCCTCTTGTGAAGTTTTACCAGCCAAGCTGGGAGGATAAGCTATTAAATACTTAATAATGCACACGCACTCAAATATTCCACCCTTTAGAAACACACTCGTGACAAATACTTGCCACGGCCAAGATCAACAAGATAATAGGCTGCGTTAATCCTCCAAATTTCTGGACCTTAAAAATCTGTAAATTATAAAGAAATGTTATGAAACTGAATTCACTGTTACAACTATAGAATATATAATATCATACAGTTGGCTGTATGATTGTGGTTTTTAAATGCACATTGAAAATCAAATGGCAGTGGCGCTATTATACAAGCTGCGTAAAGACACAACCTTTCAAACCATTTCAAAACTGCGCATGAAACTTTACTTGGTACAACAATTCACCAACAGAGAGTGCGGTAGCTCCTGCACGCTAGCGGTCATCGCTTCTTCGTCTGTCAATCAGATGCGACAGGAGGTGAAAACTAAACCGGAGCATGCGCAGTACAATTCGCCAGGCAAGGATTTGGCTCCGATTCTGTTATAGTAAACGCACGTCCCCTCTCCCCTCTTGCCTACCATCTTCTGCCGTCAAGCCTAACGCTGGCTACAAAGCTGCAGGTGGCGAACGGCGATATTTGATGATACCCGAGCACTGATCTCTATACATGGATGGCTGATAGCTAAGGCAGCAGTAAGCCGAATAGACGATGACAGGATGTATAGCAAGATGGCAGCGAGCGCATGGTGCAATATTGCTCGTAGACCACGTGGTCCGTAGAGCACTCGTCTTATTCAGTGACGCCATGCCCATTTATAATTTACATTTTTTTCTGGAGGAGAAGGAATTTTACTTACAGGAGAAAGGAAAATTATATACTCCCCACCGAGAACTACCTGAAATAAACAGTAGTAGTTTGATGTTATACATATAGGCCACTGGCATTAAATATTTTGTGTTTCTGGTAGTTGTAAAATGGGCTGAATTTGGTTACCGTATTTAAAGCGTAAAATCTTAGTTTCAAGTACTGGTACCGGTTTGGTGACCCATCATCCCAGGCAAGTCGGTAATACCATTACTTCTCAGGCAGACAGGTCACTTAGCCGTAATTTTGAAGTTATTGTGAAGTTAAGTATACATATGCGGTGGTGCTGAAGCAGACGTGATCGGCTAGGCCATAGCGTTTTTAAATTTGATCCCATTTCAGGGATTTTCGGTTCTGGGTGCGAATAGTTCGCTTAATAGTTGTAAAACTGTGGGGAGAGTATATTTTGAGTAGGTTTTTAGTTGTGTTAACTTTAATGTGGAACTGAGGAGTGAAATTGGTTTGGCTTAAAGTGCAGTTTGGCCTAGATCTACTTCCCTTTATTATTAAGTTTATTGTGCTGCTAGCGTGATTAAAAGCTGTAGTATTTGATGTAGAGTGCTGGGATTAGTAATTAAGCCCTGTAATCCTTCTCCCCCCCCCCCTCCACCATTTCTTTCTGATTTCGCACCCTGATAATTATATAGGCTACCGGTACATTTATTTTTGTGTAATTTTTACTGTGGCAATTAAGCTGCTGGTTATGTGATATATTGGCAAGTTCTGAATATTTGCTGGTTTCATAAATACCTACAATTTGCTTAAATGATCATTTCATTTTATAAATTAAACTGCGCGTTATTTCATGGAAACAGAAATTCATTACCAAGCACCGATTACGATATGTGGAGTGTATAGTGAGCTACGTTTATAATTACATCATTTGAAGAATGCATAATTTCGTGGCATACCGTATATATTTATACAATTTACAAGAAAGTTTCCAGAAATTGATCTTCACTCGTTACTCTGTTACAGATCGCTAATTGCGTGTACTCAGCACCTAAGATGATATTTGTCAGCCGTTATTATACATTCATTTTTATTGCTATTCCGGAGATTTACTGACCTCGGAATGACGTGTCAGTGATCCCAATGCCCTTATGCTATGAGTGGACATATCTCTATATTTTTATTTGTTCCAAAGCACCATTAATTACGATTTAAAATTGACTAGATTATCATTGCTTCCCCATAAGGATGGCTCGAGAATAGGCACACCAACATGGCGGACCGCGCGCTCAACCTGGCGTACTTTCTCGCGCAGCGGAGAGCTGCCATCAGCGGTCCATGTATAGAGATCAGTGTACCCGAGCCAGCACACAAGCAACGTACAGTGAGGCGCAACGAACGCGGTACATTTAAATGTAAAAAAAGCGGTATCCTGGACATTTGTTGACGCTTTATACTACCATAAAATCTTATATTAATTTTTATATTCGTAAAATTGAAATGTGAACGGCAATTTTTCAAGAATGGGTGTGCACTGGCTCCAGGGCGAATACCCAGAAACCGCCACTGCTTCGATCGCATGATTAGAATACAAGAAATAGAAACTTAATTTTAAAATTTCGCACAGCTGCCATCTTGGGGATATAAAAACAATTGAAGTAAATTATATGTCAGTGCATTAAAATGTGTGTAAACATTTGCTGTACCAAGTTTCACTGCGATCGGATGGTTAAATCGCGAGAAAGTCTATTTAAACGTTTCTACTTCACTTGGCCGTCATGTTCGTTTTGTACTAACTGGTTTATGAAAGTCACATCGATGAACTTCTAGTAGACCTTTTATTACCGTACAAACTAACAGGATAATATCTGTTATTGTTGTGGAGATATAGAATGCCAGTGAAATATTTCACGCGGCCGCCATGTTGGATTGGTGAAGCGTATTAAAAATTTGAAAGGCACGGTCGAGGTTGGACAAGGTAGTAGTATGCACTTACCGAGTTTCATTGAAATCGCTTCAGCCGTTTAGATTTTATTGGGGGACACACACGCACACGCATGCGCACACACACATACACACACGGTCAAAAGGTGATCTCATAAGCCTATTTTTGTCATAAATGAAAATAGGCTAAAAATATCGCTATACGTCTAACTTTCTTAGTATGTGAAAAGTCGACCATTCAAAGTCCGTGCTATTCTTTGGATAAGGGCCAATAACTTATATCCGTTAAGTTTTTTGACAGCACTAACCATTGACTAAAGTGGTGGGTGAATGGTAGTTTTGAGAGAAAATAAATCATACCTCTCTTAATAGACACAATATCAAAACCGTTCAAAATGGTCAATAGCCCTCTAAAAGTTACGCAAATCTCCTGCCTGAAAGAATTTTTGATATGACACACCCTTGCGCCAAAGGATGAGCAAATAATATGACAGCAGACTTCAGGCTTCAGAAATGAAGTTTCTAAGAAGCATGCTTCAAAAAACTAGGAAATGAGAAGATTAGGGAACAAGATGGAATAAATCAGTCCTTGAAGGAGACCATAACTAGGGCACGTTTGCGATGGTTTGGTCACGTCAAAAGTAAGACAGAAAGAAGACCTGCAAAGCAATGGTTGCATACTGCGATTACTGGAAAGAGACCTGTTAATAAAATAATATCGTATGGCCTCGGATGCCGGGTGCAAGCTTTGTAATTTGATACCCAGAGGGTAGCTTACATGTTGACCTGTTGGAGGACCTAGGAGGAGATGGCTGGACCAAGTGAAGGAAAATAGCACATCCAAGGGAATCAACTAGGATGAAGTCTTGAATGAGCAGTGGTACATGAATAGACTAAAATGGAGAGCGCTCGCAAACCACTCCCGGGAAACTGGAAACTTGATGATGATGATGATGATGATGATGATGATGATGAAGAGACGGGATTTCTCGTATGCTAAACTTATGGAACTTAAGTAGGTATACAACAATTGGCAAATTCAGTGAATTCGAAAATTTTTTCTTTGCCCAGTGAAATCTACTGTACCTCCGCCTTCCGGCGTGCCGAGAGGGATTCTTCAATATTGTAGTGTTACATACTGATAAACTCAGTCCCACGGTTTAGTCGTGCTCGTTAAATCGTCCACCACGACCGCGCGGGCAGCTGCAGCTTGTCCGTAGATCATATGTTCGAATCCCAGCGCTGACAGCGGCTATCCTGAGTGTGATACCTGGATGTTAGGCCCCTTAAAACAACAATTATCATCATCATCATCATCATATCCTGAGTGTGTTTTTTTCAGGTCTTCCCACACTCCCTCCAGGCAAATGCCGCGATGGTACTATATTTCAAGTCCCTGGGCACCTACCCTCTCCGTGTCTCTACACATAAATACAGGTTATCAGACAAATTGAACACACACCCAACTACACGGGACTGATGACCAAGATGTCCCAAGCCCCTAAAATGAATTTATAACAAAATGCAAATTTTGAAGTGCCGGATATTGCTTCATAGAAAGCAGGATTGTTATAAGATAAACTAAAAATAATTAGATTTTATATTAACTTGAACACAAATTCAATTACAGTACAATATAATGTTCAGTCATCGTTGCATTCCTTATAAAAATGTATTTTTGAACAGAACCTTCTTATAAAGAGGACATAGGCTATTGGTTTCCTCCATTCCTATACAGGGTGATTCTAAAATAGTTTTACAAACTTAGGGGATGGGTTCCTTACATCAAAACAAGAAAAAAGTTCATATACTGTACACATACAGTATGTCCCAAAATCCTTCGTTTTCGATTTATTAAAGTTCAAAATGTTCTTAATGAAATAACATTTTAAAGTAACACATTAATCTGTTTTTCACGTTGACATTGTCAGCCAGTTAGGAAGTGTTTAACAAACTCATATCAAATGCTCGAATGTCCTCCTCAAGCGTCTAGACACGCATGCACTCATCGAATCATGGACTGTCGTACCCTTACAAATACTTCCTGACGGTGTCGAAAGGTTTCGCAAGCATCCATGACACGTCGATCAAGATTACATCATCCGGGTTGTCTGTTGCATATACCAATCGTTTAAGGTACCCCCAGAGATAAAAAATCCAAGGGATTTAGGTCCGGGGAACGTGCAGGTCATGGAACTGGTTCTCCTCTAACTATCCATCTGTTATGGTAGATACCGGCCAGTGCATCTCGAACAAAGAGACTAATATGCGCTGGAGCTCCATCATGCATAAACCACGTGCTTCTTGTTATTTGCAGGGCCACATCTTCTAGCAAATCTGGGAAAGTATTCTGAATAAATTCCCTGTAGACAGCACCTGTATGGCGTGGTATGTACGTAGGAAAGAAAGAATGAATGAATTAATTAATGAATAAATGAATGAATGCATGAATGAATGAATGAATGAATGAGTGAATGAATGAATGAATGTTGTATGTTAACCTGTGTATCTGTGATGCCTGTAGTATTGTGTGTACTTTTAATTTAGGAGAAGATTAGGAAGGAAGAAGCCA
This sequence comes from Meconema thalassinum, assembly GCA_946902985.2. Taxonomy (NCBI): domain Eukaryota; kingdom Metazoa; phylum Arthropoda; class Insecta; order Orthoptera; family Tettigoniidae; genus Meconema; species Meconema thalassinum. The sequence continues at coordinate 746,352,837 of OX336390.1, forward strand.
TGGCCTTAAGTTAGGAACTATCCCTGGGTTTTCCAGGAGTAGAAGTGGGAAGCCACAGACAACCATTTCCAGGATAATTGAGCTGGAAGTCGAATCCACCTCTTGTCGGTTTTGCCTCACGAGGATGAGTGCACCTCGTTCCAGCCCTCAGGCCAGAATTAAATTTCTTGCTAGAGCCAGAAATCGAACCCGGACCTCCAAGGCGACATCCAAAAATGCTAGACGTAACACCACGAGGTGGTCCATTTACTTTTTATGATACTGTCATACGAATAAATATATTGGCTGCCTGCGTGGCCTTGCGGTAATGTCTCGTCTGCTGTTCGCAAGGTTGCAAGATCGAATCCTGGCGTAGCCAGATGGCATTTGAGGGTGCGCAAATGTGAGGGAGCCGTGCCAGTAGATTTAATGGCGCGTTAAAGATCCCCTTCGGGGCAAAATATCGGCTCCCGACGGCGCGGTGTCTCTAAAAGCCGCATTTGTTAAAAGGGACGTAAAACCAATAGTCCTAACATTTTTTATTATTAATAAATATATTCTCGCAATCTTCATCCCTTGTGGTCGATAACCTAGAAGTTAGGTCTCTTAAAGCAACACGTATCATCATTTAGTCCATTTTAAAATCAGAGTATTAATCTCTGACAACCAGCATGATCCTACTTTGTAAATTCGGGAGTGAAAGTCTGATTGGTGACTGACTGAAGGCGCATACCTATGTTCTGTTTGCTTCGGGCACACCAGCTCAGTACTGTATATCGCCGGAAACAAAACTGATCCGCATACGGTATTTGTAGAGCTCGAATTGGTTATGAAAACAAGTTATGGTATGCCCCTTGTTTTGATCGATACATTGTGTAAGATACTCGCCGGAAAGGAATATATAATGCTGGGAATGGTCTGTGGTGGACACAGTTCTTTCTCCCTGCTCAACATGAACACTGCTGTAAGTATCTTTACGTTTATCTCATACCTTCATCCTTGAGGAGTCCAGTTTCAGAGACAAGAGCTATATTTTGCAGTTGAGTCACACTTTTGTTACAGAAGGTTCAACTTGCAGTTTTTGTTTTCAAAATTTGGTGGTGGCATGTTGGTACCCGAAGTCACAAAGTCGAGGTCAAGTGTGTATCCAGAGACTGACAAAAGTAACTTTACCCACCTCCTTGATAAGATAAGGCCGAGTTTTAAAAGTGCTACAAACACATTTCCTAGACGATTAAGAGCAGTATCTCTACATAACTTAGTATAAAATAAAGTCCTCGATTCTTGAATGTAACAGGTAATTTCGAGAACCACTAGATGGATTTTAATGCTGTTTCCACCATTTTGTAAGGGATTTTACGAGGAAGGTTTCTGTAGAAAAAACATTCATTTATGACAAAAGGAAGCCGAGCAATAACGATTCAGTTTTTTTTCGTGTGGCTTCCTGACAGGCCGAGTGCAGGTCTTTCTAGTTGACGCCCGTGGGCGACCTGCGCGTCGTAATGAGGATGAAGTGATGATGAAGACGTCACATACACCCAGTCCCCGGGCCACGGGAATTAATCCCAGAAGATTATAGTCCCTAACGACCCGGCCGGGAATCGAAACCGGGACCCTTCGGGCCAAAGCCAAGCACGCTAACCAATTTGCCATGGAGCAACGATTTCAGTGAATCGAGTCGAAGAAAAACCTGCCGTCCGTGTGCCTTTTAAGCTTAAGCTGGGTAAACCGCTAAAAATATCTATACTATGAAAGTGTAAGATTTGGTCAGCATGACAAGTTCTACAAAAAAAGTCCGCGGCAGCTTATCTCTATAATTAATACATCGCCCACTATACATGTTTTTACGTTTACTTGTCTTCCAACACTCTCCATTCAATGGAAATTTAAATTACTAGATTCGGAGCGAGTTTATGAGCTAGCGAGCCTGGTTGGTTGGTTCCTTAGTTTAGGGGCTGCGACAAAGCGGTCGTGTAGCCCCGTGTAATTAGGGTGTGTGTATAGAATTTGTCTGATAACCGGTGTTAATTGTGATGGCTGTATTAGTGTGTGTGTGTTATCTGTGATTCAGGTAGAAGGACTGCAGACGATTATTTTTTTCAAGTAGTTCCTACTTTTGCTACCAAATGCTACCGTCCACGACACCTAGCTGCGGACGTGGCTACTAAATGCCATCGCAGTCAGCACCTGGTGGCGAACGTCGGAACTAATATAGCATTATCAAACTAACCTACAAATTTTAACTTCCACAAGTGTAGTTAGTGGAAGGTTCTTTTTCATGCCATAAATTTATGACATGGGACCGCCGACTTTACTTCCCCTCCGAAGGAAGACATACTGAGTGATTTTAACGCTCTTAAAAAGTCCGACGACTTCGGTCGGGTTTGAACCAGCGTTCTCGAGTGAGCCTATCACCCCAGCTTCGGCTAGCATCAAACTGTCGAGTCGTGTCAAGTTAAGACTTCAGTGAAGAGCATAATTGTTTGGAGTTTCGCTGTTCACCTCAGCTTTTCTGAATTACGTCTGGGACCTGCGGTCTGTGCGCCTTTTAAGCCTACACTGAGTGAACCGTTAAGGATACCGGACGAAGAAGGGATGGGTTGTTAGTTCGATATAAATTCTTCCGTGCTAAGGAACGCAAGAACAATAAATACGTATTTAAGGGCTGTGGACACATCAACCATCTTTTTTATTTTATTTTTTATGTGACCGTTAATCATGCGATCATAGCCACGGATTCATCATATTATCTAAACATCAAACTTCGTTCCCATTCCCGAGACAACTGTGAATTGGAGCCGCGGCAAGCTTCCCGTTCTCTATGCCGTTGTCTCGTTGCTGAGCCGTGCTTATTAAATCGTGGACCACGACCGCGGGGGCAGGTGCAGCAAGTCCGGAGATTGTAGGTTCGAATCCCGGCGCTGACAGTGGTTATCCTGAGCGTGATTTTACGCGGGTTTTTCCACACTCCCACCAGGAAAATGCTGGAATAGTACCATATTTTAAATCCCGGAGCACCTACTCCATCCCTGTCCCTAATACAGCTACACACACTACTACGGTCATCACATAAATGCAGGTTATTAGACACGTTCAACACACACCCAACTAAACGGGGATGATGACCATGATGTCTAAGCCCCTAAAAATAATTAACAAGAAACACAGACTAACAGACTATATCGGTGTACAGTACTCGTAACGGTATCAGCTAACAGGACACAAACTTCAGTTAACATAATTATCACTTGAAAACACGTCATCATCGCTCACGTGCATACTTATGAAGTATTGTTCGTACTTAAACTATTGTCAGATAATTTTGTAATTGATATTTACGTGGCGATTATAAAACAAAAATATTGGAATGCAGCCGAAATAAATCAGAAACCTCTATGGACATCAAATTGGCAGGTGAAAAACTAAAGGAAGTAGGAGACTTCTGTTACCTAGGAAGCAAAATAACCAGTGATGGACGAAGCAAAGAGGATATAACAAATAGGTTGGTTCAAGCAAGGAAAGCATTTCTACAGAAAATGTATCTGTTGACATCGAATATAGATTTAGGTATTAGGAAGTCATTTTTGAAAGCCTTTGTCTGGAGCGTGACACTCTATGGAAGTGAAACTTGGACTATTGGAGCAGCAGAAAAGGGGAGAATTGAAGCGTTTGAAATGTGGTGTTACAGGAGAATGATGAAGATCAGATGGGTAGATATGGTTACAAATGAAGAGGTATTAAGACGGGTGGGAGACGAGAGATGTTTCTACTGACTGCTAATGAAGATAAGAGATAGGTTGGTAGGATACATACTAAGACACCCAGGAATGGCAAGCTTAGTTATGGAAGGAAGGGTCAAGGGCAAGAACTGTAGGGGTAGACCAAGGTTAGAATATGTTAAACGGATTGCCTCGGATGTAGGGTGTTGTGGCTATGTAGAGATGAAACGATTAGCTCAGGACAGGGAGGCATGGAGGTCTGCATCAAACCAGTGAAAAGACTGAAGACTCAAACAACAACAATTCCATTATACTGTAGAGGTTCCTGCTGAGTAAGATATGGAAATGTGACCGCAAAACCCATATCTATATATTTGTTGACACAGAATCCGTGCCTGTGCCAACCTACTTTTGATATCCTCTTTGCTTCGTCTATCACTATTTAGTTTGCATTTCAAATAGCATAGAAGCAGCTACAAACTCTGGCGAGCCGAACATGTCCTCGGACACTCCCGGCACTAAAAGACATACGCTAAATAAAAAACTTCACCATGCCGTAAAGGCCACTGCAAGTATAAGCAGTGTAATTGTACTACGGGAGATCAAAATCTCCATTATACCTGCTGATGAGCTCGATTGTACACAGGGGCGAAACGTTGGAGAGGAAAGGAAAGGATAGCCTATTTCGTAAACATCAAATTGCATTGTCGTTCCCGTTCCCGTGAATTGGAGCCCTTTCAATCTTCCTGTTCTCGTTCCCGTTCCTGTGAACTAGCCTTTAGAGTCCCAATGATGCGAATTTACGAATAGCCCGACCTGGTCCAGTTGCCACTGATATACAACTGAAATAAACAAACCCTCCAGCGCTACACCAAACTTCAGGTCAAGTCATGATGAAAATATCCCTCCGCGCATGTCCTCTCTCTATCCCTTCTTGTGTTTCCGGCACGTAAACTCTAGATTGTTACCTCTCAGCGTACTACCCTGGGTATATACATGTACATTTAAAATCATTTGTTTGCACCTGTTACTCAACTTGTCTCTAATTTTATTACCTTTGAAGTGTTTTATTGGTGATTCAAGCTTTACAGCTGCAGTTCGAACACGTTGTCTACTTGAGGAAGCCATGTTGAACTTTGTACTATACTAGCGCTTAGAGACAGCCCAGCGGGGCTAACGAAGTGCCCCGAATAGTCACGACCGCAGCCGATCATCCAACCCCCTTCACGATCTTTTGACACGCACCGAGGGGCAACCCGAACGTACACGAAACTTCACAACCTAGACCGATCATTAGGGCTAGGATTTTCATATAAATACATATTCCTTCCCTTTGATTATACATAACTAAAAATGATGTCCATGAATTAGAACCTTAGCTATCATCTAATTATATTTTATTGTTACATATTTTATCATAATGACATTTGTTTTATATATTCTTATTTTAAAATTAATGTTCTGTGTTTTTTGATCAAAATGTCATTTTTTAACATAACTTTACTTGATTTATTTAAAATTACATATTCTGTCTCTTACAGTAAAATAAAAATATTTTTTCGCAAGTGAAATATATTTAAAACTCAGCAATTCTTCTAGGTTTGTGCCGTGTCTTGTGTGGGGTTTCGCCTAGGACACCAAGCTAGGCTCATCGGCGGGCTCTTGGTGTCCCCGCCCGGACCCCCACAGGAGTGACGAACTGCGCGCCACCTCCCTTTATATAAGGTGCAACTGCACCACTTGACTACGAGAACTAAAAGCTCAAGCAGCCTGAACCTCCCTATGAAGGCTTCCAACAAGATGGTATATTGGCTTTCACGGCCGGTGAATTAAAACTCAGCAATTCTTCTAGGTTTGTGCCGTGTCTTGTGTGGGGTTTCGCCTAGGACACCAAGCTAGGCTCATCGGCGGGCTCTTGGTGTCCCCGCCCGGACCCCCACAGGAGTGACGAACTGCGCGCCACCTCCCTTTATATAAGGTGCAACTGCACCACTTGACTACGAGAACTAAAAGCTCAAGCAGCCTGAACCTCCCTATGAAGGCTTCCAACAAGATGGTATATTGGCTTTCACGGCCGGTGAATTAAAACTCAGCAATTCTTCTAGGTTTGTGCCGTGTCTTGTGTGGGGTTTCGCCTAGGACACCAAGCTAGGCTCATCGGCGGGCTCTTGGTGTCCCCGCCCGGACCCCCACAGGAGTGACGAACTGCGCGCCACCTCCCTTTATATAAGGTGCAACTGCACCACTTGACTACGAGAACTAAAAGCTCAAGCAGCCTGAACCTCCCTATGAAGGCTTCCAACAAGATGGTATATTGGCTTTCACGGCCGGTGAATTAAAACTCAGCAATTCTTCTAGGTTTGTGCCGTGTCTTGTGTGGGGTTTCGCCTAGGACACCAAGCTAGGCTCATCGGCGGGCTCTTGGTGTCCCCGCCCGGACCCCCACAGGAGTGACGAACTGCGCGCCACCTCCCTTTATATAAGGTGCAACTGCACCACTTGACTACGAGAACTAAAAGCTCAAGCAGCCTGAACCTCCCTATGAAGGCTTCCAACAAGATGGTATATTGGCTTTCACGGCCGGTGAATTAAAACTCAGCAATTCTTCTAGGTTTGTGCCGTGTCTTGTGTGGGGTTTCGCCTAGGACACCAAGCTAGGCTCATCGGCGGGCTTCATAGGGAGGTTCAGGCTGCTTGAGCTTTTAGTTCTCGTAGTCAAGTGGTGCAGTTGCACCTTATATAAAGGGAGGTGGCGCGCAGTTCGTCACTCCTGTGGGGGTCCGGGCGGGGACACCAAGAGCCCGCCGATGAGCCTAGCTTGGTGTCCTAGGCGAAACCCCACACAAGACACGGCACAAACCTAGAAGAATTGCTGAGTTTTAATTCACCGGCCGTGAAAGCCAATATACCATCTTGTTGGAAGCCTTCATAGGGAGGTTCAGGCTGCTTGAGCTTTTAGTTCTCGTAGTCAAGTGGTGCAGTTGCACCTTATATAAAGGGAGGTGGCGCGCAGTTCGTCACTCCTGTGGGGGTCCGGGCGGGGACACCAAGAGCCCGCCGATGAGCCTAGCTTGGTGTCCTAGGCGAAACCCCACACAAGACACGGCACAAACCTAGAAGAATTGCTGAGTTTTAATTCACCGGCCGTGAAAGCCAATATACCATCTTGTTGGAAGCCTTCATAGGGAGGTTCAGGCTGCTTGAGCTTTTAGTTCTCGTAGTCAAGTGGTGCAGTTGCACCTTATATAAAGGGAGGTGGCGCGCAGTTCGTCACTCCTGTGGGGGTCCGGGCGGGGACACCAAGAGCCCGCCGATGAGCCTAGCTTGGTGTCCTAGGCGAAACCCCACACAAGACACGGCACAAACCTAGAAGAATTGCTGAGTTTTAATTCACCGGCCGTGAAAGCCAATATACCATCTTGTTGGAAGCCTTCATAGGGAGGTTCAGGCTGCTTGAGCTTTTAGTTCTCGTAGTCAAGTGGTGCAGTTGCACCTTATATAAAGGGAGGTGGCGCGCAGTTCGTCACTCCTGTGGGGGTCCGGGCGGGGACACCAAGAGCCCGCCGATGAGCCTAGCTTGGTGTCCTAGGCGAAACCCCACACAAGACACGGCACAAACCTAGAAGAATTGCTGAGTTTTAATTCACCGGCCGTGAAAGCCAATATACCATCTTGTTGGAAGCCTTCATAGGGAGGTTCAGGCTGCTTGAGCTTTTAGTTCTCGTAGTCAAGTGGTGCAGTTGCACCTTATATAAAGGGAGGTGGCGCGCAGTTCGTCACTCCTGTGGGGGTCCGGGCGGGGACACCAAGAGCCCGCCGATGAGCCTAGCTTGGTGTCCTAGGCGAAACCCCACACAAGACACGGCACAAACCTAGAAGAATTGCTGAGTTTTAATTCACCGGCCGTGAAAGCCAATATACCATCTTGTTGAAATATATTTGTTCACTAGAAACTCAGGTAGCCTACAAGAAACGGAATTTCCAAGCAATTCATAAGCTGTTGAGAAAGGGCCAGGGAAGATATTAGTGGAGATAAGGGGATGGACACCCTGCCGCAGACTCAGCGGCTGGACTTTAGTTTATTTCAGTTGTACAGTGAGTGCCTGAGACTCTAAGAATTAACGCACAGAACAACAAATCATGCGATTATTCACAGAACAAATAGCCCGTCGATAAACGAAAGAAAAATGGCTGCCCAAGGATCATGCCCCTCTTGGTCTGCCTGGAAGAGGTTGGCTGATCGGTTATATTCGTGAGCATTCGGGTCACTTCGTTAGCCCCACTGGTCTGTCTCTAAGCGCTAGTTGTACAATCGTAACAGTGTTGCCAACATTCGAGCCTGATTCACCATAAAATCGAATTACTCGGGTGCTCTTTTGTCGCTCAAACAAGGTTTATAAACAACAAAATGTAATGTAATATCAAGTTCGTACTGAATTACTCTGCATATTGTTCCAAATACCACTAAAACTATATTCACACACACAATTAATTCATCACATGAAAAGCAAAGTTGGTAAAGCTCCCAATTAACGTGAAAATGAAAAGAATGCATTCATAGATTTTTACAAAAGAAATTTTGAAAAGTAATCTAGGCAGCTTATGTAAATATAGCAACATGTCCTGGAAAATCTTGTAGTCCAAAAAAAAGTGTGGGGGGGGGGGGACTATTTCCTGGCGCGTTAGCCGCTTCACAGACCAGAACATCAAAGGGACTGCTTAGCTCTTGAGGTGACTAGAGGTAGCCCATAATCATTTTGAAACAACATACCTACTTGATAATCAGGAAGTCTCTTGTTCGAGTTCCGAGGGTAATGCTGAGATTTCTTCAGGACAAATTATTTGTAACTAGCGGACCCGTGCGAGAACTATCGCATAATGAGTAGTGCGCGCCCCATGTGTACAGACTACCCGCGCGGCGCAAGTGCTGTGCGGGCTGTAGGCGACAGAGTTCTCGCAGGGGCTATCGTCTTGTTTATTTGTTTAAAGACACTTTATAAACAAATACATATATTTCCGTTGACTTTTCAAGAAATGCAAGATTTTTCCTCTACTATTGAGACAATTTGGAAGATGTTGGTACAAACCACACCTTCTAACTCCTTCTGGTTTAGGAGCTTGAGTTTTGTGATACATACACCTTAGCCTTAGCGTATTATACACACATCAAAAAAAGTTTTGCATCACCTCGGTTCCCAGATCTCCGGCATATAGACGTTGACTGTGTATATTGTATCAAAGATACAGTCCCTTTGACTGTTCATAGATGTCACTAAAACTGCTCAAAGATGTAAACAACCATGCATGAGCAGGGCCTATTAGACGGAGGGGGTACGACAGCCGATCAGTTCCAGTCATTCCACCAGGACGAAGGTACGCTGCTCATGTTGTCTGTAGTTCTACCATGCCTAGAAGGTCAATACCGCAGTTCGATCGCGTCCGCATTGTTACTTTGTGTCAAGAAGGGCTCTCAACAAGGGAAGTTTCCAGGCGTCTCAGAGTGAACCAAAGCGATGTTGTTCGGACATGGAGGAGGTACAGAGATACAGGAACTGTCGATGACAGGCCTCGCTCGGGCCGCCCAAGGGCTACTACTGTAGTGGATGACCGCTACTTACGGATTGCCGCTCGGAGGAACCCTGACAGCAATGCCACCATGTTGAATAATGCGTTTCGTTCAGCCACAGGACGTCGTGTTTCAACTCAAACTGTGCGCAATAGGCTGCATGATGCGCAACTTCACTCCCGACGTCCATGGCGAGGTCCAGCTTTGCAACCCCGACACCATGCAGCGCGGTACAGATGGGCCCAACAACATGCTGAATGGACCCCACAGAATTGGCATCACGTTCTCTTCACCGATGAGTGTCGCATATGCCTTCAACCAGACAATCGTCGGAGACGTGTTTGGAGGCACCCTGGTCAGGCTGAACGTCTTAGACACAATGTCCAGCGAGTGCAGCAAGGTGGTGGTTCCCTGATGTTTTGGGGTGGCATTATGTGGGGCCGACGTACGCCACTGGTGGTCATGGAAGGCTCCGAAACGGCTTTACGATACCTGAATGACATCCTCCGACCCATAGTGCACCCATATCGGCAGAATATTGGAGAGGCATTTGTCTTCATGGACGACAATTCTCGACCTCATCGTGCACATCTTGTGAATGCGTTCCTTCAAGATAACGACATCGCTCGACTACAGTGGCCAGCATGTTCGCCAGACATGAACCCTATCGAACATGCCTGGGATATGTTGAAAAGGGCTGTTTATGGACGTCTTGACCCACCAACCACTCTGAGAGATTTACGCCGAATTGTCGTTGAGGAGTGGGACAATTTGGACCAACAGTGTCTTGATGAACTTGTGGATAGCATGCCACGGCGAATACAGGCATGCATCAATGCAAGAGGACGTGCTACTGGGTATTAGAGGTAGTGGTGTGTACTGCAATCTGGACCACAAATGCTGAAAGTCTAGCTGTATGATGGTACAACATGCAATGTGTGGGTCTCATGAGCAATAAAACGAGCTGAAATGTTGTTTGTGTTGATCTCTATTCCCTTTGTATTTAAAGGTTCCGGAACTCTTGGAACCGAGGTGATGCAAAACTTTTTTTGATGTGTGTATAATAAGATTTTACATTTGCTTATGTGTGCTTAATTTCCAGGTCGGTCTTGTATTCCTGTGCGTGGCGGCCATGGCTTCAGCCGCCTTCATCCCCGTCCTGAGTCGATCTGAGCAACGCGATGACTCAGGACAGTTCGCACTCAGGTCTGTACTGCATTATTTTGATTAAACACCTAATTTGTGGTGTTAGGCCTAATTCTGTAAAGTGTGTGAGGAATCAGGTAAATCTGCTGAAGCAAACTTTACGGGGCGAAGAAAACAAAGTTCTTGGGTACAATCTAATTATTATACAGTAAGTCTATGCGTTATTTCACAACGCAATGGGTAACTAAGCTCTCTGATATGACACCTAGTGCCAAGAGTGAGAACTGATTAAAGTAGGTCAGGCAAATTCTACACACACCCAAGTACACGGGGTTAAATGACCACGATGTCCAAGCCCATCAAATGAAACAACAACGCAATACCACAAAATCATCAGACGCAATTCCCACATCTATACGTACATTACTAGGTCCGCCTCGTTGCGTAGTTTCTAGCATTCTTGGCTGTCACTGCGGATGTACCTAGTTGTTGTTGATTCCTTTAGGAGCTTTGCGACATCGTGGTCATGTTTCCCCGTGAACTTAGGCGTATGTAGAATTTGTCTGATAACCTGTGTCACTGTGATGTTTGTACCAGTTGTAATTGAGGTAGGATTTAGGTGGGAAGCGCCGTGGCCTTAAGTTAGGTATCATTTGCCTGGAGTAGAAGTGGGAAACCATGGAAAACTACTTCCAGGATGGCTGAGGTTGGAATCGAAGCTGCCTGTACTCATTTTTGCTTCAAGAGGTTGACTGGATACCATTCCAGCCCTCAGACCAGAATTAAATTTCTTGACAGAGCCGGGAATCGAACCCGGGCCTCCACGGATAGATTATAAATGTCTCACGTGACTAAAGTACGCTGTTGAAGACAGATACAAGCAATAGCTGAACTTCTCTCAATATGTTTGTTGTTCACTCATTTAGGGGCTTAACGACTTAGGACATCGTAGCCAAATAGCCCTGTGTGCTTTGTCTGATAAACTGTGTTACTATGATGGCTGTATTAGTGTGAGTATTGATAATTGGGACTAGGATTGGGAAGGAGGTGGCTGTGCTCTTAATTTAGGAACCATCCCTTACAATTACCCGGAGTAGATGTGGGAAACCGCGGAATATCACTTCTAAGATGGCTGAGGTGGAAATCGAACCCTGATCTCAGGAGTGGCAGCTAAGAATGCTAGACACTGCGCCACGAGCTGTACTAAATTATAAACACCGTCGGTGGATTTTTAGAATTTTCCCTCAAACCTCAGTGGGGGGTGATGGTAGCTGGCAACTCTCTCCTTGGAGACATGCCTGGAAGAAACACTGTCCAACTCTTTACCCAGTCTCTATTTAACTTCATTCATTTTCATCTCTCATTAGGACGTTCAAACGAAAATAGTAAGGAGGTACGAAAAAATCCTGAAAAAAATCAGTATTCGGCTCCATATGAAATTATGCTTAGCATTTAAGGAAAGACGTTATAGGATTTAGGTTGGTTGGTTGGTTCTTAAGTTTAGGGGCTGCGACAACGTGATCATGTAGCCCCGTGTAATTTGGGTGTGTGTAGAAACTGTCTGATAACCGGTGTAAATTGTGATGACTGTATTAGTGTGTGTATCTGTTCTAATTCAAGTAAGGGCTGCAGACGATCAATTTTCAAGTAGTTCCTACTTTTGCCGCCAAACGCCACCGTCAACGACTCCTAGTTCAGAATTTAGCTACCAGACGTCACCGCAGTCGGCTCTTGGCAACGAACGTAGGAACTTAAGACCGTTGTTTACATTCTTAACCTATACAATTTAGCTTCACACAGGTGTAATTAGTGGAAGGTTTTTTAACATGCCATAAATCTATGACATGGGACCGCCGGCTTTACTTCCCCTCCGAAGGAAGGCATACTGAAAGGTTATAGGATTTAATACAAACCAAAATACAGTGCTTGGTTGGTTGGTTGGTTCCTCAGTTTAGGGGCTACGACAACGCGGTCATGTAGCCCCGTGTAGGCCTACGTTGATTGTGTGTAGAATCTGTCTGATATAGGCTAACCGGTGTTAATTGTGATGGCTGTATTAATGTGTGTTATCTGTAATTCAGGTAAGAACTGCAGACGATCAATTCCAAGTAGTTCCTACTTTTGCTACCAAATGCTACCGTCAAGGACACCTTGCTGCGAACTTGGCTACTAGCCACCGCAGCCGGCACCTTGCGATGAACGTTGAAATTAATAGAGCGTTAATCAAATCTAACCTACAAATTTAGCTTTACACAATTGTAGTTAGTGGAAGGATTTTTACATGCCATAAATCTATGACATGGGCCCGCTGACTTTACTTACCCTCCGAAGGAAGGCATACTGAAGGATTTTAATGCTCTTAAAAATCCGACGACCTCGGCCGGGTTTGAACCCGCGATCTTGAGCATAGAAGCTCAGCATACTACCAACTATGCCACCGAAACCGCCCCAAAATACAGTGGAACTTCTATAAGTCGAACTTTTGATATCCCGAAGTAATATTACTTTCCTGGCGAAGTTCTACACAATTTATATGCCGTGTTCTTTCTATAATTCGAAGTTTTATTACTCGAATATTTCGATACCTCGAATGCTATTTTGTTCCCCAGACATAAAATATGTGTCTTTAACTCAAAGTTGGGGTGAAAATGCAGTTGAATTACGTTCTTTAGGTGTGACATGGGAAATAAAATTTCGATTCAGTTGTGTAGGGCACCTGGACTGTTTATTTCTGTCAGCAGCCTATTATGCTCGGAATTCCAGCTAATACGCTGTCAACCGTCTCTACTTAGTATAAAACAAAGTCCACGATTCTTGGATGTCACGGGTAATCTTGAGAACCTGAATGGATTTTGATGCGGTTTTCACCATTCTGTAAAGGATATCTGGAGGAAGTTTTCTGTAGAAAATAATTTATTTATGACCAAAGCATTAACGATTTCAGTGAAAAGGTCGAAAAAAACTGGCGTCCGTGCGCTTTTTAAGCTTACGCTGGGCAAACCGTTAAAAATATCTATATACTATGAGTGTAAGAATTGTTCAGCATGAAAAGTACTCCAAAAAATCCCGTGAGAGCATATCTCTATCTTCAATACATCGCCTACTATAAGTGAGTTTACGTTTTCATTTCTTCCAACAATCTCCATTTAGTTACTGAGGCGACAGTTTACGAGCTAGCTAGGGGTGAGTCTATCACCCCAGTTACAGCTTAGCTAGCGGACGAGCTTATTGCCCCAGATACAGCCAGCTGAGTTAAAAACTTGAGAGAAGAGTGCTTGTGTTTGGAGTTTCCCTGGAAGTGCAACTCAGCTTTTCTTCATTTCGCCTGTGAACTTTTCGTTCCGCTAAATTCACAGTCAAGTTAAGATTGGACGGAAGGGGTATTTGTGTTTCATGCACCTCGCCATTCATAAATTACGTCTGACAAGAATGTGTTGCACATGCATCTCCATGATCATATAATTAATAGTCCAGTCCGTGATTTTAACCCATCATGCCAAGACGTAAAACGGATATTGGTCGTTGTTCATTGACATTGAAAAAAAAAGCGCTTATCACGTAATGCATTCATAACTGTTCCCGGGTGAAGGCGGGTCGGGTTGCTAGTTATGAAATAAACACAAGATTTATAGCGCTATGCAGGAGTCGCGTTTCTTAAAGGAACGGAAAGTAAATACAGTAAAATTAATCGAAATTTATTTGCTATTGCACAACAACATTTAACCCTAGTTAGTATAATAGTCGCCTCACTTTCATGGCTAACGTGCGGCTCGCCTTTGAAATCTAGCTGGGCGGAAATGTTAACATTCCATGGCACCTGGAGCCAAGGCTGTCCCAGCGTGAGGCACAGCGTTGCCAAATTTCCACCGTAGCCACTGAGGGCAAGCAGCGAGACTGGACAGAACTATGTGCAGATGTGCATGACTCACTTTATTGGTTAACGAGCGGCGATTCAAATGTACGACAGTAGCACAGTAACCATTGTTCGCTAGTGACCAATAGCTGACGGTCGTTGACCAATAGAATGCTTCCTATATCACTCCACGTGAACTCTTAAGACCCGCCCTGGAGGCTAGCTTGTGTCTCCGACAGGTATCAGTGTCCAATGTTGCACATCTGCACATAGTTCTGTCCAGTCTCGCTGCTTGCCCTCAGTGGCTACGGTGGAAATTTGACAACGCTGTGCCTCACGCTGGGAAAGCCTTGGCCCCAGGTGCCATGGACTGTAAGCATATCCGCCCAGCTAGATTTCAAAGGCGAGCCGCACGTTAACCAGGAAAGTGAGGTGACTATATCTGCATGAGTAGACCTAGTGACAATAACAGCATGGCGTAGCAACAGTTGACTATTTATGATTTTTATTTATTTATCGTTTGGCAATATAATCAATACAAGATTTCAGAGTACAAAGAAAATCACTTTAAAATCTACTGTACATTATTTTTACTATTTACACTATTTACAGTCTCAGGTCTAATGAGTCTATCCATTGGACCACGTCAGGTGTCGCCAACAGGAAGTCGATCCAGTCCTCTCCATATGCCCTCAGAGGACAGTCAGTTGTAATGTGTTGGATGGTTTGATTAGAACACCACAATCACACTGAGGAGACGAAATTTTTCCCCATTTGAACAGAGTTCCATTGCATACTCCGTGGTTTGTCCGAATCCTATTGAGAGTTGCCCAAGCCCTCCTAGGCAGATCGGAACCTGGAGTGGATGTTCTTGTAGGGTCCAGGAAGGAGCTCGACTCAGGACAAGCTTTTAGTGTCCATTCACTAATCCACTGCATGCTGGAATCAAAATGGTTTCTTACAAGCCTCTGGACATGACAAATGGGTGGCTTCCTGGATTTGAGCCTGTTCATTTGAAGAGAGGGGATGTCTTCATGAATAGGTAGTGTAGGGTGATCCATAATCTTGTAGTACTCCCGTAGCAAGGCAACTTCTCTACGAAGGTGGGGTGGAAGAATATATCTGAGGGCTGGAAGCCAATATGCTGGTGTAGTTCTTATACAACCAGTGATTAGTCTCATGGTGTTGTTCAACTGGGTGTCAACGAGTTGGACATGTGGGCTATTGAGCGAAACTGGGGCGCAGTATTCAGCCACAGAGAAGGCTAGACCTAAGGCAGAGCATCTTGTAGTAGTGGCAGAAGATGTTCCACATAGCTTCAGCAATATATTGTTGCGGCTTCTAATTTTAGCTGCTGTGCTCTGGAGGTGTTGCTTGTAAGAGAGACTATTTATGATCACAGAACCCCATTTATGTATGTATTTATCTCGAATTTTTGATAACTTGAAGTATATTTTATTTCCGAAAGCACTTCCAGATATCGTAGTTCGACTGTAACAAATATTGCACGTATTTCTTTCCCGCAGTTACACGACAGGAGACGGAGCATCGGTGTCGGAGCACGGAACGCTGGTACCAACAGCTGACGGTAAACAATACGTCCTAGTGAAGACCGGCGAGTTTTCCTACACCAGCCCCGAGGGTATCCCCGTCTCGCTCAGGTACACCGCAGACGCCTTCGGCTTCCACCCAGTGAGTTCCTCAATCCCCGTGGCTCCCTAATAAATATGCAACACCCTGGTTATTCCCACTGATGTTCATCACGCAATGCAAAGCAGTCTGTACAAAGCTACCACAATAAATTCTTTTCCCTCCACATGCTTGTCTTGTTTCTCCTTCCTACGGCCTGTGGCTTGGCAAGCCTGGTCTGAAGTTTGTCAGACCTCACGCCGTGGGAACTCAAAGACTCGATATTACTCGGGTTGGCTCGAGGTGGCTCGGCATTCCCCGTGAATTGTTGGTAACTCCATCCGACATCAAAGGCTTGGGGCTCTACGGATGACAACCCTCAGTACAGCTCGAGCACCCGTTCCCTCGATCTGTTGTGGTTTGTTGCAGTTTGTTGCAGTGGTTTGTGAAGGTTTATTCAGTTTTCTGCTTGCCACGGTGAGTGAGTCGTTATCGTGTCGGACTTCCAACCCCCCCCCCCCAAGCTTGCAGGTTCGCTCCTGGCCGTGGTAAGTGAATTTTGAAAGGCGACAAAAAACACGGCATGCATGTCATACGTTGTTGGCATGTTAAAGAACCCATTTGAATTCAGTAGGCCGTGCTCATAATGGCAAAATTAATCTCGGAATTTTCCGCTAACACAAATAAGCTCCTCTTTTCTCTACTAGAAAGCGCTATAGTGTCAACGAACTTAGATATCTAACTTCCTTGACTTGGTTTAGCGGTACCGCAATGTCTAGTACTCTCGGTCAGTCATTCGCTTTTGGCAATTTGAATAAATAATAGAGCCTGGTGCCCTTAAGGGCTCCATGGTTAATCGTACTTTTGATGTCTTTATTTAATATTGATAAGAGCTTTTAACTCTCCCAATGCATTATTTATAATTCTATATTGGGAGTGTTTTGTTGTCGATTGGTTGTTAATTATTCGTGATGGATTTTAATCTTTGGTTATATGCCTTTCTGTGAATAGTGGGTAGAGAGTACTAATACCTTCGGTTTTGCCGTAGTGAGCTGTGAGAGTTGATATCCGGTCAGCTCCCAGCGGCTTTAGTTGTTGATTTACTCTTATGTCGCCATGGCTTTTGTTGTCAGCAGATTCAGTGTTGTTTTTTTTTTGGGGGGGGGGGGAGGGGGGGGGGGGCGAATTCGCCCAGTATTGGGCGATTTTAGCACGCCAGTGGGCAAAACTGACAAAATGTGAATTCGATGGGCGATTTTAAAAAAGTGGTGGGCAAATAAATCAGTTTTTTATATATACAATATGACCGAGAAGTTTTTGCCAATAAAAACTAGGAATAAAATAAAATTGCTAACAGGTAATTTAATTATGTCAAATAATCTTGCCATGAAATCTAGAAATAGGTTAGAAATTGAAAAGCGAGGAGATCTTAATTGATTGAAACTCATCAAATCCATCCCTCACATTAATTAGACATAGGTATTCTTGTTGTTTAATTAATTAGATATAAAATTCATGTAGTTTTAATTTTAATTTTTTCTTTAATTCATTTCATTAATTTTTATTTCTTTTTAGGCCTATTATTTGTAAATTTTTAACGTACATAATTATACCTAAATAAACATGATGTACCTATTAAAAATGTCCGTAAAAATCCTCATTTCTTGAATGTATGTGTTAGTAATTTTAAGATTTGTGCGTTTTTTTAAAGAGGTGGGCGAAAACAAATTATAAATCTCAAAAGTGGGCGATGGTCAGAAAAAGTTTGGGAAACCCTGGTCTAGTGGGTGAATTTGTAGAGAGGAAGAATTTTGCATTTCTATTGTAGTTGAAATGATTCAATGTCTATCGAATAAAGTTTAAGGTAAGGTATTTGGTCGATTTGCCAAGATTTTCTGGTTTTTCCGATTATATTTTGTACACTTCGTTTTCAAGCACATTGGACGACTGGTAATTATGTGTAATACTCCATGGTCGTTTACAGAAGTCCTCCTGGTTAGCAAGCTCTTGATGTACGATCTTGGCTCTATCATTATGCCTCCTTGTATACTTCACGCCAGTTGGAGAAGAGTAGCCACCAATGATATGGTCAATAGTTTCCAGCGCCAAGGTGCATAGTTCATGGCCATGTTCTCTTTCACAATGTGTTTTCTATAGTTCTTCGTAGCTATCACAGGGTTTATTAATATTTTTGTTATTATATTGTTTTTGTTATTATAGGCTAAGTGTTTGTAATTGGGCCTTGGATTGGCAAGGAGGCAACCGTGGGTCTAAATTAGGTATGATTTCAACATTTGTCTAGTGTAGAAGTAGGAAACATCGTAAAACCACTATAGTAGAAGTGGGAATTGAACTCAACTGTTCATTTATTGTCACACCAGGGTGCATATAGAGTACAGTAGCCCTCGGACAAGAATTAAATCAATTTCTTGACAGAGCCGAGAGTCAAACCTGCACCTCGAGACCACATACTGTGCCCGTTTAGACCGGAGTCCGCACGACCACATATGCATTTTACCAATAATCAGTCAGCACGAGAGTCAAAATATCCCGGAGCGCCAGATGGGTTAAAGCAAATCGCAAAAACGACATCAAATTAAAAAAATGCTTTACTGATTTTTGGCTCAATGCAACAATAAGGATAGAAGGAGATTTAATTGGGAGAAACACATCTGGTAAAATTATCTCAGTTTATTTTAAAGTTAAAATCTGACTGCAAGAATGCTCAAAGCAGCATCACTCCACGTGTGGCGATCCACACTCTTATTTACACACAATATACAGAAATTTTCCAAACACATTTGACAATCTTTTTGGAAACACAAGTCCGATTAATAGTCCTGTGGACTGTGTTCCAAAATTATTAATATTTAATTCCAGTTCAAAATTAATTGTCTATACTGGAAATAACGTAGATCACTGTTTGACTATTTACATGATATTAACACTCGTAGAATAAATGTTTATAGAATTTCTTAAATTTTCACTTGTTTTTCCAGTTTCAAAAATACGTCGTCGAAAATATTATTATCATTTAAGCAACACAAATTATTAACACATATTAATAACATCTGAAAAGTATTTGACCTTGAGCATAGCATCGAAGAACTGTGCGAAGCACAACAACAATTAATTGTTCTTCTGACATTAAACATTTGAGAAGTGACTCGATTATGAACTTCAAGTTCCAAACAAAATACATGATTTCTGAATCATCAACTTGATCAATAAATGGTTGAACCATTCAACTATTAGATTTTCCACTTGGAATCATTATGAAAATATTTATATTCATGGCCATTCTTAGCAATTTTTACAACTTGCAATTCTTCGACAGAATGCGGAAATTAGAATTGTAGTTTTATAATGAATTCATTTAGTTCATGGCACTAGGATTGAAAATATCCTTTAAATTATTCGTGGTTAAAGAATTACTTTTAATTGGCAGTGGCCCATTCTATTATTTGTGTAAGAACACAATATTACAAAAACAACGGCAAAGGTCTCCCTCTGAAGAAGAATAAACTACTATCATGACTATTCCGGGTTCTAGCAAAATCAAAGTCTAAATGGAATTCGAAAACAAGGTTGAAACAAGAACTGATGGTTTCAAAGAAATAACCTTCGGGTTATTCATACGACGAAATGTGTGGCTCCAATACTCCTACTATAAACCTGAGCCATCGAACCTGCTACTTGATTGATGCTCGAAAAAACCTTCATTCCTGCGACTTAACATGCGCACCTGGGAATGGCATTCAACTACTCCACACACATAAATTATCTTCCCAAAATGTATACAATAAAACAAGCCTCTGCTTGTTATCAACACTGGAAGATTAATAAACTTACAAGTTTATTTTATTTTACCATTCAGTTCAACCCGTGAATTTACCATACATATGAAAAGCTTTATTTCACTTTCGAGTGTATTTACGTCATGATTTTATATAAATACAACAATATCCTATTTGATACAAATATCATTTGCTTCCCGTTTCATGCCTCTCCGTGTTATCTGAAAAATATACTTTGCTCAATGCAAATATCAACTGTTCAACCAGAACTGAAATGTTGGTTGAATGCGGGCTTGCGCTAACCACTCTCCTTCGGAAAATCTCCTGTTCCAGACTAGAAATGTTTAAACTACTTCATAGGCTCTTTCTCAATACATATGATTATTAGAAAATATAATATCCAAGAATTATTTAGAAAAATTATTATTATTATTAGTGGATTATTATTATTATTATTATTCGTTCTATTATTTAATTATCATCTCATTATGTGAGAATCCACATGTTCGAACCTTCGAATATGGAAAAAATATCCATTCCTCAACAAAAATAATTTAACTTTTACAGTTACATCGGCTGATTACCGTGATTTCCCAAAAAAATGAAAAATTCAAATAAATGCTCGAAATGCTCGGTCATCGATCCTAAACTGTTCCGAGTGCTGAAAAAGCTCAGAATAACTCTGATAAGTCTTGCGTAAATCATTGCAAGCTTTAAATACGATGAAAAATAAAATGTGTTGGTCATCTGCAGAAAAATAGTTTGTTCCAATTAGCTAAGCATAATATAATTCAAATGTGGCTTACATTTCTTGATGGTCTTGAAGTGTAGTAAACCTGGTCTATACCAGATTTATCCGTAGACATGCCCTATCGGACAAGCACGTATAATCCTTGTATCGGCCGCCATTGTAGACCCACAATTCGTCTAGCCAGACATAGTGGTAGTATCTTTCGACGTTTGAATAAACTGTGGTTCCATTTTAATATGGGCTTCTATCAAAGCCATAACAGTTTGTTTGAAATAGGGTCAGATCTAAGTGATCTCTTCTTAAATATGTCAGTTGTAACATAACTCACTGTAATCTCATCAGTACAAGAAAAACATTGACAGTCTAAGCAGTTAACGGCTGTTCTGAAGATCGTTCCCTGGGCATGGTTTATTAATATCACCATCTGCCATGCGCTAGACAACTTGCAGTTTCCCTTGCGTAGACTAATGAACGCTACCGTTATAGACTAGTCTTCAATGTACTGACAGATCGAAGTGGTTAACTAGTTACAAAATATGAAAACTGACTTGAAATGGATTTAAACATCCAAGTATTAAGTTACTATTGGACTGTGACAAAATACTATTTCCTAGACAAAGTCTAGCATATGTCCTTTTAGAAATATAAATATTTCCACCAATGTCTGTAGAAAAACAATCACCTCAGTGATTCTCCTCACCAGAAACTTACTAAGTTCCAACTCGTTTGCGCAGCACTTCTCGTGACTATCACGATTTGAAAAGAACTTCTGCGTAGATACGGCAACCATGTGCCTTGGCTCAGCGTAGACGCAACTTGCTTGCCAAGTGCTTGTGTTAGAATGAACTACACATGCCTGCTCCAGCTGGCTTTTATTCAAAACTGTCAGGGTCACGCGTCATCGCCTGATATCTAGAAATCCTCATATCTCTTGAATCCCTGGTCCGATTTACTTGATACTAATTGCGTTCTCTTTCATTTGGCCGTGCCAGTAATCTGATCCCAGTCTCTACTCCATAGTTAACTATTTAATCAATAAATAGCCTCCACCTCTGCTGTTACTCGCTACGTCACTTGACATCCAACTATCGGTAAAATCCTTCGAAATGCTTCGAGAAGCAATGTAGCGCGATATTCAAATATCTGAACTTTCAAAAGCGGCTACAGCCTTTCCCTTGATATCTAGGTGTCTGAAACTTGGAATACCCATTCCTAGAGTTGGGCACATCCACCCCACACCTAGCAAAAATAAAAATTGAAAAATTTTTATTTTTCCTATCTACACATTAAATCATCTGGTTCTTGAATAATAGATCTTCAAATTCGATGCATTATAAGTTCCACGATGTTACCAGTTCGTGTATTGGCTACTTCATAGCTTCCATTATTGTTTACTTCCACAATATTCAAAATCTTCAATTTCACCAGGCTTAATATCAAAAATATCGTGATACTCCTCCAAAATCTTCCCTAGCTCTGGGGACTCCTTCTCAGTGTAGACTTCTCTTCTTTCAGCTTCATGAAAAATCAGAGCCATTGAGCATCTCCCTCGATGTCTTCCTCTTCTTTTCCCTCGAAGTTAATCTCTTCGGTATTCTTGAATTTAATCGTCTCTGTCTTCATATCTATCACTGCTTGATATTTCTGAATGAAATCTGCTCCCAATATCATGTCAAAAGCCATGTCCTTCATTACAACAAATACATGTCGGAAATCATGTCCTCCAATCGTAATACATAAGTATAATTGTGTTTTACACAGAGATATTTTATTGGGTATTATTCCTTGGATCTTAATTCCTGATACTGGAATCTCTTCTAAATTCTCTTTGAGCTTCCACAGAATATAAAGCTTCTCACTCACCAGACAAAGCATAGCCCCAGTATCGATCAAAGTATCGACAGGCATACCAAATACTTCGCATGATATGATTGGCATTCTAATTCTGATACCCATTTCTTTTCGTTCGTCATTCTGTTGAATTAAATCATCATCCTCTGCTTGCCATTTAATAATTCTGGAAGTGAAAGTATTCAAAATTCTATCTTCTACTGTGAATTCGAAGTTTTTTTTTTCATTACCATTCCCCCGGGATTGTTGTGTTCCCGATGGACCTGGATCGTTGGGCCTCTGCTCCAAAAATTGCAAGTTATCTTGGTGTCTTGCTTCCAAATTTTTCCTTGTGTCCTTGTTAAACTCTTCATTGGACTGACGAGTATCTACATTCCCTCTGTTATTGTAGTTATTTCTACCATAATATCTTCTTTCCTGGTACCTTCCTTGAGTATCTCGTGGTCTTCTCCATCGAGTATTGTATCGATTACCACCATCTGGTCTCGCATATGGTTTGTAACTGTATCTGTTACTGTACTGGTTCCATCCTCTCTTATTGGAATCTTCCCTCGGCGTTTTCTCTTCTCGCTCCTCTCGAATCTCTCGAGGTGTCTGAGAATAACTATCAGCCATAACAGCATACACAGCGTTGTTATTCTTTGCTCCCTTCTGATGGAAGAATTGTGCGTTTGTATGATCCAGCTTCTGTAATACTTCATCAAATTGTTCCATATTATAGATATCAGCAGCGATCAAAGTCCTCTGGACGTCTGCTGGAAATTGACGTATCAATGCAGTAATCAACTCGTTATCTGGCATTGGCGGATCTAAATGTTGAAGTTTCGACAGCTGTCCAGAAAAGTACGTAGAGTATCGAGTAGGTTGTGAGGTCGAGAATCTCTTCGAATATAACTCTGCTCTGACTTGCTGTTGGGTTTCCGGGGACCAAAACTTCTTCAATAGCCCACGAGAAAACTCCTCAAAAGTGGTTAGAGTGGATCTAAATGCTCTGAACCACAGAAGTGCAGGACCTTCTGTAGCAGTCATAGCTTAGGCTGGGATGACAAGTGAAACGGTATATACTTTGCTCCACGTTGAGCGTACAATGTAATGGCTTTCTTTCGCCCTCACGTTGAGCGACAAATGTAACAGTTATTAGTTAGTGCCCCACGTTGGGCGCCAAATGTAGCAGTCATAGCTTAGGCTGGGATGACAAGTGAAACGGTATATACTTTGCTCCACGTTGAGCGTACAATGTAATGGCTTTCTTTCTCCCCACGTTGGGCGCCAAATGTAGCAGTCATAGCTTAGGCTGGGATGACAAGTGAAACGGTATATACTTTGCTCCACGTTGAGCGTACAAATGTAATGGTTTTGCTAGCCCACACTGTTGGGTGAGAAATGTAACTGTTTACCTTTGCCTAAGCTATGTTGTTTTAATGGGCGCCAAGACCTCAATGCAATGTTGAAATCTAAATTTGTATTTAACAACGTCTAGCTCTGGCAGAACACATTCAAGACTCTATTCGCTCAGATCGTGGTATGATTTGATCATTAACCCAACAAACAATTGTATCAGGAGAAGGAATTGGTCTATATCTAATGCTACCTACTGAAAGCAAAGATTGCATTGTAAAAGAAATGAATTTATTATATAAAACAAGTATAGCAAAATTAATAATAATAAGTTTAACATTTAAATTGGAGCGTTGTGATTTGAATATTACCGATAGAAAATTACGTGAAAACGGAGTCTGATAAATTGATTTTACTCTTATTTCCAAGCTATGAAGTTACTGAATTATGAAATATAAAACAAAGAAAAATGAGAGATTGCGTATTTCTGCGTCATTAGCGCTTACCCCTGGAAATTGCCAAAGCATTTCCCTCGTTCTTGATGATGCTGTGTGCTTCCCACAGTCTCCTGGACGTCGCCATCTTCTTCGTTATATGTTGATATTCTGGTAGATTAGATAATTCTATGGTCCGTACATCGGACCCAAACTCTCGTAAAACCGCACTGGTTACGTTTTACAAAAGTTCGTCGCTAACTCCACTGAACATCGGAGCGACACGCACTTGCGACCGTACACTGCAAGTTCTACACAGATTGTCCTTAACTCCACCGAACATCGGAGCCACTCGCACGCGCATCCATACTCGTCAAGTATTTCACAGATAGTCCTCGTCTCACGGCGCGTCGAACGATATATTCACCTGTCGGCTCCCCCACTCCGGAGCAGTCTCCTAGCTTACGCTGTCTCCGCTGATTGGCTGAGCACGCCGCCACTTCCCCTCCTCCGGTTCATTACACTCCGCGGGCGAGAGGGAGAAGTCGTTTTCCGTTTCAACAATTCGCCTCTTCTAGACCTTGCGACCCAGGATTGCGTCATGCTTCTCGACAGGAATCAGCTTGTATTTGAAATCCCAGTGAGTCACGTCTCTCGATATACCCTAACTGACAAAACTCCGTAAAATTCCGTAATCAGATAATTTTCTATGATATCGTCGTTCGTAATAATTTGCTTGATAGCGTTTTCTAAGACCTAGAAAACCTATCTGTATGCTTATAATTTTTATAAAATGCTCCGAAAATATCTTAATAATAATTATAATAAATTAATAATAATAATAAATTAACATGAAAAATTCTCTTGGCTGAACAATTTGCCGCGTAAATAAATATAGAATGGCTTCCTACTGACTTATGCCAGTTGCATAAAACCCCTCGAAAAACACGTTACACTTCCAAGAACTTCCCTATCACTCGGATCTGTCTTTCTTTAGGGATCTTAGAATCTTTCAGGTAATCCCCTGCTTCTCTCAAAAATTCCACGGGTGTTACAGAATCTCGCCCAGAAAATTTAGAAGGCTTATCTTCTATATTCTTAAATACAGTTATGGGGTTGGATTGAAATACTGTCCTGACCTCATCCTGTCTATCAGTCTCTCTAGCTGCTCCTAGATTTATCTGTATCTGTTCCTTTCCCCGTACATTTGGCATTTTCAACAGATGATCAGACTGTTTCTCATCCTTGATTTGACTTTTCATAGCCTCAAGTTCCTTCTGGTTTTCTTCTGCCATCTTCTTGATTGCTTCAGTTTCTTTACAATTTTCCTTGACATCAATGGATATCTGGTTCATAACAGCCTCATGACTTTTCAATGACCCTGTCATATCTGATATGTCCTTCTGAGTTGCTTGGATATCTTTGGCAATTACTTCAATATGGGATGACAAAGATTCCCTAATCTCCTTGATTCCCTCTTGATTCTCCAGCTTGAGTGTGTCTTTAATTTCATTGACAACTGTGGTTTTGATTTCAGTTTGCAATTCACTAATCACACCTTCTCTTATTTCTCCCATGACAAGTTCTTTGAATTGTTCCGTTAAACGTTGAACAACTAGAATTCCCATCTCGTTACTCTCCTTCTTCACTCTGACTTCCAGGTTGACCATGTCTTCACCAACTTTCCTAAGACCATGTTCTATCCTATCAGCTAAGCTTTGGGATCGAAGATCGGCATCGCGAAATTTATCGTCCATTAAACTAGCGTTAGTAGCTAATGAAGTTTCGAGCTCATGTGTTTTATCGCATAATTTATTCATTTTACTTTCAAGTGTCATTTTCAAAATTTCAGAATTCTCTTTAAATTTACTTTCCATTGAATTAAATTTACTATTTAAATTTTCTTTCAAGTTACCTTTTAACCTGCTTTCTAAAGAATCAGAATTTTCTTTAAGTTTATTTTCCAAAGAATCAGAATTTTCTCTAAGTTTATCATTCAAATTTTCTCTAAGTTTATTTTCTAAAGAATCAGAATTTTCTTTAAGTTTTTCATCTAAACTTTCTTTCAAATTATCAGAATTTTCTTTAAGTTTATCGTTTAAACTTTCTTTAAGTTTATCAGAATTTTCTTTAAGTTTCTTTTCCAAAGCCTCAGTATTTTCTTTCATAATGGCTGCTACACGCAATCCAGCCTCTTTCGAACTCTCCTCCAAACTCCTCATCATCCTCATCATTTCTTCCATAATTTCAATTATTATTCAAAACTTAGGGGTATACAACAGTGGCAAACACAAGCTTATAACTAGAACAAGAAATATGAATAGCTAATTGGAACACTATAATAAAATGAGATTTGTCCTAATATCGACGTGATGGAAAAACAAAATTCTCTACTTTTACGAATTACATTTACCATAATATCACAAGAAAAATATGCAAGTTCTCAAATATCCTCCACTTGGATTCTAATAATGTGTATGTCCAGTCATCGAACGTTACTACTCAATTTACTTGACGCCCTAATGGTTAAGCCATTATCAAAAATAATCAAACCCATTCTAATTATTAACCAGTTAAATTTTTAATTTTTCCCCACTAATTGGGTTTCCTACTAATTTATTCATCCAAACCAGACATCTCTCAACTCCCAAAATATTTCTATAAAAATTATCACAATTTCAAATCGGCATGCGATTGACCATGTCTAAATCGGGACCCACGTTCGAAGCCATTTCTCTCTCTCTCTCTTATTTTATGTGCCCGTTTAGACCGGAGTCCGCACGACCACATATGCATTTTACCAATAATCAGTCAGCACGAGAGTCAAAATATCCCGGAGCGCCAGATGGGTTAAAGCAAATCGCAAAAACGACATCAAATTAAAAAAATGCTTTACTGATTTTTGGCTCAATGCAACAATAAGGATAGAAGGAGATTTAATTGGGAGAAACACATCTGGTAAAATTATCTCAGTTTATTTTAAAGTTAAAATCTGACTGCAAGAATGCTCAAAGCAGCATCACTCCACGTGTGGCGATCCACACTCTTATTTACACACAATATACAGAAATTTTCCAAACACATTTGACAATCTTTTTGGAAACACAAGTCCGATTAATAGTCCTGTGGACTGTGTTCCAAAATTATTAATATTTAATTCCAGTTCAAAATTAATTGTCTATACTGGAAATAACGTAGATCACTGTTTGACTATTTACATGATATTAACACTCGTAGAATAAATGTTTATAGAATTTCTTAAATTTTCACTTGTTTTTCCAGTTTCAAAAATACGTCGTCGAAAATATTATTATCATTTAAGCAACACAAATTATTAACACATATTAATAACATCTGAAAAGTATTTGACCTTGAGCATAGCATCGAAGAACTGTGCGAAGCACAACAACAATTAATTGTTCTTCTGACATTAAACATTTGAGAAGTGACTCGATTATGAACTTCAAGTTCCAAACAAAATACATGATTTCTGAATCATCAACTTGATCAATAAATGGTTGAACCATTCAACTATTAGATTTTCCACTTGGAATCATTATGAAAATATTTATATTCATGGCCATTCTTAGCAATTTTTACAACTTGCAATTCTTCGACAGAATGCGGAAATTAGAATTGTAGTTTTATAATGAATTCATTTAGTTCATGGCACTAGGATTGAAAATATCCTTTAAATTATTCGTGGTTAAAGAATTACTTTTAATTGGCAGTGGCCCATTCTATTATTTGTGTAAGAACACAATATTACAAAAACAACGGCAAAGGTCTCCCTCTGAAGAAGAATAAACTACTATCATGACTATTCCGGGTTCTAGCAAAATCAAAGTCTAAATGGAATTCGAAAACAAGGTTGAAACAAGAACTGATGGTTTCAAAGAAATAACCTTCGGGTTATTCATACGACGAAATGTGTGGCTCCAATACTCCTACTATAAACCTGAGCCATCGAACCTGCTACTTGATTGATGCTCGAAAAAACCTTCATTCCTGCGACTTAACATGCGCACCTGGGAATGGCATTCAACTACTCCACACACATAAATTATCTTCCCAAAATGTATACAATAAAACAAGCCTCTGCTTGTTATCAACACTGGAAGATTAATAAACTTACAAGTTTATTTTATTTTACCATTCAGTTCAACCCGTGAATTTACCATACATATGAAAAGCTTTATTTCACTTTCGAGTGTATTTACGTCATGATTTTATATAAATACAACAATATCCTATTTGATACAAATATCATTTGCTTCCCGTTTCATGCCTCTCCGTGTTATCTGAAAAATATACTTTGCTCAATGCAAATATCAACTGTTCAACCAGAACTGAAATGTTGGTTGAATGCGGGCTTGCGCTAACCACTCTCCTTCGGAAAATCTCCTGTTCCAGACTAGAAATGTTTAAACTACTTCATAGGCTCTTTCTCAATACATATGATTATTAGAAAATATAATATCCAAGAATTATTTAGAAAAATTATTATTATTATTAGTGGATTATTATTATTATTATTCGTTCTATTATTTAATTATCATCTCATTATGTGAGAATCCACATGTTCGAACCTTCGAATATGGAAAAAATATCCATTCCTCAACAAAAATAATTTAACTTTTACAGTTACATCGGCTGATTACCGTGATTTCCCAAAAAAAATGAAAAATTCAAATAAATGCTCGAAATGCTCGGTCATCGATCCTAAACTGTTCCGAGTGCTGAAAAAGCTCAGAATAACTCTGATAAGTCTTGCGTAAATCATTGCAAGCTTTAAATACGACGAAAAATAAAATGTGTTGGTCATCTGCAGAAAAATAGTTTGTTCCAATTAGCTAAGCATAATATAATTCAAATGTGGCTTGCATTTCTTGATGGTCTTGAAGTGTAGTAAACCTGGTCTATACCAGATTTATCCGTAGACATGCCCTATCGGACAAGCACGTATAATCCTTGTATCGGCCGCCATTGTAGACCCACAATTCGTCTAGCCAGACATAGTGGTAGTATCTTTCGACGTTTGAATAAACTGTGGTTCCATTTTAATATGGGCTTCTATCAAAGCCATAACAGTTTGTTTGAAATAGGGTCAGATCTAAGTGATCTCTTCTTAAATATGTCAGTTGTAACATAACTCACTGTAATCTCATCAGTACAAGAAAAACATTGACAGTCTAAGCAGTTAACGGCTGTTCTGAAGATCGTTCCCTGGGCATGGTTTATTAATATCACCATCTGCCATGCGCTAGACAACTTGCAGTTTCCCTTGCGTAGACTAATGAACGCTACCGTTATAGACTAGTCTTCAATGTACTGACAGATCGAAGTGGTTAACTAGTTACAAAATATGAAAACTGACTTGAAATGGATTTAAACATCCAAGTATTAAGTTACTATTGGACTGTGACAAAATACTATTTCCTAGACAAAGTCTAGCATATGTCCTTTTAGAAATATAAATATTTCCACCAATGTCTGTAGAAAAACAATCACCTCAGTGATTCTCCTCACCAGAAACTTACTAAGTTCCAACTCGTTTGCGCAGCACTTCTCGTGACTATCACGATTTGAAAAGAACTTCTGCGTAGATACGGCAACCATGTGCCTTGGCTCAGCGTAGACGCAACTTGCTTGCCAAGTGCTTGTGTTAGAATGAACTACACATGCCTGCTCCAGCTGGCTTTTATTCAAAACTGTCAGGGTCACGCGTCATCGCCTGATATCTAGAAATCCTCATATCTCTTGAATCCCTGGTCCGATTTACTTGATACTAATTGCGTTCTCTTTCATTTGGCCGTGCCAGTAATCTGATCCCAGTCTCTACTCCATAGTTAACTATTTAATCAATAAATAGCCTCCACCTCTGCTGTTACTCGCTACGTCACTTGACATCCAACTATCGGTAAAATCCTTCGAAATGCTTCGAGAAGCAATGTAGCGCGATATTCAAATATCTGAACTTTCAAAAGCGGCTACAGCCTTTCCCTTGATATCTAGGTGTCTGAAACTTGGAATACCCATTCCTAGAGTTGGGCACAATACGGCAAGACGGCGAAAATGTAAGAAGTATGTGCACTATGCACTAATTAAGAACAGAACCTCCCTAATCTAATTTGAGCTAAGAAACCAATGAATGACTGCACTTGTTCCACATACTACTTGAATTACATCGGTATGCAGAATATCAGTGACATCTTTCAAGGCCTCTTCCAGTGAGCAATTAGTGACTTACCGGTACTCAAAAATTGCGATATTCATGGTAGATACGGTAGCTAGCTATTCGTGTAAGCAGTGTTGCCGTGTCCACTTTTGAAAATTACTTTCTTTTTAACTCTGCCTACTTTTCTACTTCCAAAATGTAAAAATACACAAGAAATCCCCCTACTTTATGGAATTATTCTCTCCTTTTCTTCTTCTTCTTCTACTTCTTCTTCTCCTTCTTCGTTTTCAGCCGTTTGAGGCAACCATGGACCACAGTGCTTGTGTTTTATTAGGCTTTCAAGATACGAGTGCCGGTGGCTGAGTTGGGAGCTATTCTTTGTTTACTTGAGTTACGCTGTAGCATGCTGAGCTTCTATGCCCAGGATCGCGGGTTCAAACCCGGCCAAAGTCGTCGGATTTTTTAAGAGCGTTAAAAATTCCTCAGTAACCCTTCCTTCGGAGGGGAAGTAAAACTGGCGGGCCCATGTCATAGATTTATGGCATTAAAAAGAACCTTCCACTAACTACATTTGTGGAAGCTAAAATTTGTAGGTTAGTTTGATAACGCTATATTACTTCCAACGTTCGCCGCCAGGTGCTGTCTGCGATGGCATCAACAGTACTGTTTGTAGAAAGTGAAACACCAAGAACAAAAGATGTGACCACATTGAACTTTATACCACAGATTAGGGGCATGACAATACATTACTGATTAGAAGGATAGACCGGTACATGCACGTTGACAGTCGATCTTCAGTACGGCGTCGCTCCACCACGTGCTGCACTCAGAGCCGCTAGACGTCGTGGCGTGGAATCATACAGCGCTTGAATACGCTGCTGGGGAATATCGTCCCACGCGGTTTGTAGGCGCGTCCACTAAGCATAATCAGTGGCGGCTGGTGGACCTGAACGAACAAGTTGCCGACCGACCATATCCCAGACATGTTCGATGGGCGACATGTCAGGCGAACGGGAAGGCCAGGGAAGCAGAGGTATCCGTCGTTTTGCGAAGAAGGCTTGCACATCCCTCACCACATGCGGGGTGGGCATTGTCCTGCTGAAATATGGCCTGTGGAACGGCCTGCAAGAGGGGCAGTGCCATGGGCTGTAAAACTTCCCTGATGTAGCGGTTACTGTTCAGATTGCCCGCAAGATGTACGAGGCGCGATCGCCTGTTATAGGCAATTTCGCCCTAAACCATTACACCTAGTGTTTGTCCGATATGCCGCTCAACAATACAGTCTGCCTGATTGCGTTCTCCACGGCGGCGTCGAACGCGTATGCGGCCATCACTGTACAGGTTGAAGCGGGACTGTCCGAAAACACTACATTTCGCCACTCAGCCTGCCAGTGTCGGCGTGCACGTGCCCAATGTAGTCGGAGGCGTGGGGGGTTCCCAGTAAATGGAAGCCGACGCAGTGGCATGCGTGCTATCAGTCCAGCCCTCAAAAGACGGCGCCGCACCGTCGACGCAGACATGTCCACCCGCGTTGCAGTGCTCCAACGTCGAGCCAACACCAAGGACGACGCAGTTCTGTCCGATACGGCCATGCGGAGAAAATGGAGGTCGTCTCGCGCTGTGGTCACATTGCATCGTCCTGTACTCTGTCATCGCTGTGTATGGCCCTCCTCTCTCCACTGGATCCACATACGCCTTACTGTTGATGCAGCGTGCTCTGTATGAGCCGCAATGTCCCGGAACGACAGACCCGCCTTCCAGAGCCCAAACAATCTGCCCCGTTCAACCGCACTCAAATGCTGATAGTACACCCTGTGATGTCGGCGAGGCATCGTTGCACATGCTTACACGTTTCCATCTGGTATGACGGCCCCACGCCGACAGAGCTGTCTGGAACACTGACCTGTCTAGTCCCACGACAGAGGGCCCTGGTGGGCCAATGTGCACGCCATCTCTCTGCGATTTCAATCGCTTAGTATGGTACCGCAGGCCTACACGACCCCTGTTCTGGGAGTGTCTCCGACCATTTCTTCTGGGTGTTGTACAGTACTTTCTACAAACAGTAGTGTAATAGCCAAGCCCGTAGCTAGGTGTCGTGGACGGTAGCATTTGGTAGCAAAAGTAGGAAATACTTGAATAATTGATCGTCTGCAGTCCTGAATCACATGACCACGTTGTCGCAGCCCTTAAACTAAGGAACCAACCAAACTTGTGTCACGCTGTCAGCCTGCTTGGTTGAAAAGTACAGTCGCGTGGGTAAGATATGACTCAGCTCAGTCATCGTTCTCTTCTTTGTGGTGACATGTGCTCCTGCTAAAAATATCTGGTACAAGCCTCGGACCTATGGAAGTGATGGAGTCTCACTCCCAAACAGAGGCTTGCAGACTAGACTGGACGCTGAAAGGCAAAACTGTCTGAAATGAAAATGTATGTATGGAATTTTCTACATAACATATGTATTTAATTAAAGTTTCCACCGGGCACTGCTAATGCAATAGCTCGTGTCTCGCAGGCATCGGGAAACCGTGGGTTCAATTTCCACCTCAGCCGTCCTGTAAATGGTTTTCGTGGTTTCCCATTTTCATCACCAGGCAAATGCCGGGACGGTGTTCCTATCAACCGGTCCACGGCCGTCCTCCTTCCAAAATCCCATCCCTGACCCCTGACCTGACTCAAGTTAGTGGTCACCTGGGCGATCGGCCTGTCACCATCCCCAGTTGTATCTGCTGACAAATTGTGTTCAGCTTCCAGACACCGTCCTTAGGACCTTGGAGGAATGATCCCTCGCAGAGTCCGTGGATGAAGTCGAGCTGGGAGGATAAGCAAAAATCTATACTAATATATAAAAATGAGATGGTGTGCGTCTGTGTATTACTCAATCACGCAAGAATCACTGGCCCTATTTACATTAAATTTTACATGGAAGTAGCTGATTTACCTGGTTAACATATAGGCTACTTTTGATTTCGATACTTTGCACTATTTAAAGATGGCGATCATTTTAGTGACGTCACTACACTCTTTGGTTTCAAAACTTTCATATTTCCATTTCCAATAAAAAAAGAACGCTAAGAAATAGCAAACTTTTTATGGCATTTACGAGGTTTAAAATTTCATTTTCTATCCGAAGGGTCCTTATCACTTTTCGTGTATTTCCAACGGTTTGCGAGTAAAACCTAAATTTGTGCTATAAAACACGGTCAACGCCGAGCGGTGTAATTAAACAAAATGTTCCATCCTTACTCTCTCTCCGCGCAGCACCTCGCCTATCCCCTGTTTTTTAACTGTCACCTTCCCGACGCACAGGTCACCCACAGGTGTCGACTAGAAAGACCTGCACCCAGCCTCTCAGGAGACCACACGAAAAAAATACCGGTCACCTTCACATTTTAATTTATTTATGACCCGTAGCGAAGCACGGGTACCTCAGCTAGTAAATAAATAAATCTCTGCTCCGCACACCAACGCATGACGTGGGTTCAATATAGGTCACTTGCCCCTGATCTAGTTCTTGGATTAGGCTGAGGATGTGAGTTGTCAGTTGTTGTGTAGGCCCGGTTATGCCAGGGCTCATTGGAGCGGAAACCATGTGTGTCCTTGGCTTGACTTATTAACGAACTACAATGCGACGCATTTGTCTTATCACGCGGCTAAAATAAACAACTGACCAATGACGCCCTGTGCTTGCTACGAGTACATAGCCGCTCAGAAAGCTTCATTGTTCATCTCCAAACGATGCGACGAGAATGACTTTCCACAAACACTTTTTGAATTTCAATACTGACCGGATAGCTCAGTCTCAGTGCGCTATCGCTAAAAGGCATTGAAGCCAGACCATCTCCGAACTCGGGAAGCGAGAGTGAGTCCGAACCGAACCCCACCATCGGCCGTCCTTGGTACCCAGAGTCTGTATGGCGTTTGACTAAAAGGTGGGGGGATTTTTATTCAACTCCTCTAATCAGAGGTTGCCAAATGAGAGAGTATGATATCACACCAAGATTTTAAAACAAAAAATTGTGTTAAATTTTGCATTCAAAATAAATTGATATTGCAACTTTTCAGTCGGTCAACACAATACAATCCCAATTACTGGGACATGCGGAACAATATCCTGAAAAATAATTACATGTGATAGGCGACAGTTTACGTCACAGTTCTTGCGCAGTCAGCGAGCCTCAGGTATGTGCAATAGATACGTGAGTTGCTTTCCGTGCAACTGGCCACTTACGTATCAATTGTACATAGGCCCTATCTGAGGCTCACCGCTCTCCTCTGGTACGACTGCGCAACCCGGGCTGACCAGCCAAAAACTCTGGCGTAAACTGTATATATTGTAGCGTGCCACCCCTAGTGGCACTTTCGTTAACTGGATTAGGGTGGGTAGAAGCACAACACAATTGTTCTTTTAAAGAAATAGTAGTTTTATTGCAGGTCTTAGCAAGTTACAGTTCACCAAAGACACAATAAACAGATACAAGCAATTAGCTGTCTTACAGAAGCTGCCTCTATGGAGCTCGACTCACCCTTTCACTCAGTTATGCAGTTAATCCTACCGTAATGAGGTCCGTGTCCTCGGCTAGAAGTAACGGCACTCTCCCTCAAGAAAACAAGCCACACTCACTTGTTCTGAATGTACACTGTCTCTCCGTCTGCAGGCTAGGAAAACAGTCCACTGCGTTTCGCAATTCACACAGCACTTCATCGCATGCAATAGCCTCACTTGGGTTTCGCACGTCACGTCACCAACTATTGTCGCACTTGCTCAAAAAACACTGTCCGTCCCTTGCTGGTGAGGCCGCTTTATATAGCAGGCTGGTGGCTCAATGAATGCTTCTAGAACCGTCCAGGATTCACGGCTTCTCGAGATTTCCGTCACTAGCTGGGTCACGAATATTCTGGACCATCCCTTTTGTCCTCGCAGCCCCGTTGCGTAAGGCACAGGTAACACACAGAGGCAGAGCATAGCCCGGGGCGGCTGTGACTCACGCGGCGGGGTGACGAAACAAACTCACAGCCGTAACAATATATATTTGTTGTGGACAGCAAAAGAGGGAGACAATTATGGGATGTTATGTTTCGCTCGTCAAGCGAGCAGATCCAAAAATACAATACAGAATAGCTCTATAAAACACTACCAAACTCACAATGGCAGAAACTTGTTGTGGACAGCAAAAGAGGGAGAAAACTATGGGATGATATGTTTCGCTCGTCAAGCGAGCAGATCCAAAAATACAACACAGAATATCTCTATAAAGCACTACCAAACTCACAATGGTAGAAACTAAGAAAGTGTGGCAACTATTACTGATAAAGTCTGAAGCCCGGAAAAAGAACTAGCCTATACTATTTATTTTATTAATGCTATTGTTTTACGTCCCTCTGAACAACTGTGGCTTTTAGATACGCCGGGGTGCTGGAATTTTGCCCCGAAGGGGATCTTTAACGTGCCAGTAAATCTACTGACACAGCTCCCTTGCATTTGCGCACCCTCAAATGCCAGATGACTGCGCCAGGATACGAACCTGCAACCTAGGGCCCAGCAAGCGAGAACGTTACCGCTGAGCCACGCAGCCAGTCGCTACTTATTTTAATATCTACAATGTTACAAGACTGAGAAATTACAATTCCATCAGCAAACAGTCTTCCTCTTCCTCCCCCAACTAATCTATGAAGGTGTTGGTACTACTGCTGTGATACACTTAAGCAATAAGCCCTAATCCCACTGTCTTTCAATTTCTTCACCATATTGATCAATTTTATTATTATTACTGTATTTTGCATGCCCCAGTAATTGAAATAATGTTCTGTTGACCGACTGAAAAGTTGAATAAGCAATTGTCGATAATGCAACACTGAAAAATGTCTTCAAAGCTCCCTACAATAAAACCTTTCCTCAACGGACCTTTTATTACACGGAAACTTCTTAAACGGAAATATTTGACTGTCCTGTGAAATTAGGAGAAACAACGTGTTAAATTCCCTTCATCAAACGGAAACTCTGTTGCCCGGACAACGGAAATCAAAATACGGATTTTAACGGAAAATTTCCAAGTTCCGGAATGCAGTGTTAAGAAAATGTTCAGGCACTTTATAAAAGTCTACCTACTCTGCTGTAACAGTGTATTCTTTAGCTAACAAGGAATGTGCAAATCGAATCCTCCTTGTGTTTCCTGTTGCCCAAGCCGTTACCCAATGGTCGCTTTAATGGCTGTCTTTGGCTCGGCCCTTGTCAATCAGCTTAGAATTCAGCTTTTAACTGAGCACTTGGCAACTTACATTACTGACATAGTTCGGCAGCAGTCATTATGGCTTCGAAAGCAAGAGTTGAGCTTGATCTTAACACGAGAGTAAAAGTGATCAGTAGCCTACTGTATTAATTCGTAGCAGAAATATCCGTATGTACCGGTATTGCATATACACCATTTTAATTTTTCTCAGTATGTCCATTAGATGCCCATGGTTTGGTTGGTTCCTTAGTTTATGGGATGCGACAACGCGGTCATGTAGTCGCGTTTACTTTGGGTGTGTGTAGAATCTGTCTGATAACCAGTGTTAATTGTGTTGGCTGTATTAGTGTGTGTTATCTGTTTTAATTCAAGTAAGGACTGCAGACAATAATTTAAAGTAGTTCCTACTTTTGCTACCAAATGCTTCCGTCCACGACACCTAGCTGTGAACTTCGCTACTAGATGGCATTGCAGTCAGTACCTGGCGGCGAACGTTGGAACTAATAGAGCGTTATCTATTCTATCTAACCTACAAATTTTGGCTTCACACAAGTGTATTAGTGGAAGGTTCTTTTTCATGCCATAATTCTATGTCATGGGACCGCCGGCTTTATTTCCCCTCCGAAGGAAGGCATACTGAGGGATTTTTAATGCTCTTCAAAAATCCGACGACTTCGCCGGGTTTGAACCGGCAACCTTTGGCATAGAAGCTCAGCACGCTACCAACTACGCCACCGAAGCCGCTACCCATGGTTTAATTATTTCAGCAGAGATCTACCTCTTTTAACCGGAAACCTATCTTTAACGGAAAAGTTGCGAGTCCCATTCGATTCCGTTGAATGCGGCTTTTACTGAATATTCAAAATAAACTTATAGACATACTATAGCAACCCTGCTTCACTCGAAAACTGAAGCGTCATTTATATAATTTATGGAGGAATCATAATTCATTGCAGAATTCCCTTTATCGGATAACAAACCATGAACTTTTATTCCCTGTGTCAACAATAAAATATTGTACATAAGTGTTGTAGGCATATACATATCCGACAAACTTAATTTCAACCTAAGTAAACTGAATCTGATGACGTTCGCGGGACGAATGAAACATGTCATTCAATTAACCCCCCTCCCCCAATGTTCGAGCTATTGTTGAGGAACTTGGACATCGTGGCCAGTTAGCTCCGTGTACCTGGGTGTGTTACTGTGTCATTGTGGTGTCTGTAGAAATGTGTGTATTTGTAATTTATGTGAGGATTTGGAAGGAGGCGGCCATGGCCTTAACCATCCCGGCAATTGCCTTGAGTAGAAAAGGAAACCACATCTAGGATGGCTGAGGAGAGGATCAAACCCTCCTCTTCTCAGTTTTGCCTCACGAGGACGTACCCCGTTCCAGACCTCAGACCAGAATTTAAATACTTGGCAGAGCCGAAAATCGAACCCGGGCCTCCGAGGCAAATCCAATGTTTGAAAAGTGTCTTAATAATAATTGTATAATAATCCAAGTAGCCTAATATTTCATTCAGGATTCAGATCTTCAAATATTCTATGTGTTAGGCCTACTACCCGCCCAATCCAATTGGGCACAATTGCGTAGGCCAACTGAAAGGCGTTTCTTTATTTTTTCTTTCTTCGGCTTTTCCCAATTAATTGGAGTCACCGGAGCCAACCAGGCTCATTTTCTTTTTGGCCGGAGATTTAAGGCCGGATGCCCTACTTGACGCCATGTGATTTTTCAGTTAAAAATTCCACCCCGCTCTCTCCTGTTTTCGAACCCGGCCGTCCGGGTGAAAGACGAGCAGCTTAGTCACTGGGCCATCACGCTCCCCAACTATAAAGCGTTTCTGTTAATAAATTACTTAGCTAAAACTGAAAAAGTCCTCTAGCACTTTAAGATTGCTTTTTTTTTAAATCACAATTGAACTTTTAAGTGTCGTGGTAACCACTGATTTATCGAGCAGTAAATTGAGATTGCCTTTATACAATTTAAATGCCTCCAGTAACAATTTTGGAATGGTGCCTCTTACACCTATCATTAGGCCTACCACCTCCCATATTTCCATTGATGTTGTACTTTTCTTTAAGATAAGGAATTTGGGCTGGTAGACAACTTTTCTCCCAGAATCAACTCTAATTGACTGTTCAACATCATCTTCAAACCTAATAGTCCGAATTTCATTCATTTTTTTTTCATTTGAGACTGTTTTGCCTATCAGCGGCCAGTCTAGTCTGCAAGTCTCTGTTTGTGAACAAATCGCCTCCATGATCTTCTATTAGCAGTTAGCACTGCGGTATCCTCTGCCACCTCTCATTTTGGAACTGTTCAACACTGAATCTAACTATCGACTACTAGACCTACCTCTGCTTTTCTTACCCTCTTGGGTAATATATCACCCCCCATTCTCTTCACATGACCCCACCATCTGAGTTACAGTACCTCATACGAACAGCTTCATCTAGCATGTTCTTTTCTAACTTAGCCTTTATCTATTCATTAGAGTACCTTCCTGGCATTGCGCCCATCTATTTGTCCCAGAAATCATTCGTGCTACCCTCATATCAATTACCTCTAGCTTATGTTTCAGACATCTTGAATCTACTCAGCTCTCACTTCCATACAGCAAGGTTGGTCTAAATACTCAGCGATGAAGGGAGAGTCTTGCAGAATACTGTAGATCGCAACTGAGAACTCGCTGCGTTGGCTTTTCTACACCTCGACTCTATTTCCTTCCCCACACAGTAGAGTCTCGCAAACTCGGCCACCCTTTTGGTTTAAAAGTAATGCAATGCAGCACATTTATTTGTTTTTAACAGAAACACAAGTTTTAAAACAATTAAGCCACTACAATTACAGTACTTGAATATATAGTTCATACGAATCAAGGAAAACAATTACTGTAAATTATAGAAGAAAACTTAGAAAAACTAGGCGTACAAATTGTTTTTATAATATGTACACTGTACAGTATATGTACAGTACACCCATGCTTTTCAATCTTTACATTGAACAAGCAATGAAGGAAATTAGAGAAAAATTTAAAGTGGGAGTGAAGATTCAAGGAGAAATAATTTCAACTCTGAGATTTGCTGATGACATCGTCATCTTGGCCGACAAGCCTGAGGATTTGAATGAGTTTTTGAATGGTATGGACTCCGTCTTACGGAAAGAATACATGATGAAAATTAATAATTGTAAAACAAAAATACTAGAATGCAGCCGAAATAAATCAGAAACCTCTATGGACATCAAATTGGCAGGTGAAAAGCTGAAGGAAGTAGGAGACTTCTGTTACTTAGGAAGCAAAATAACCAGTGATGGACGAAGCAAAGAGGATATAAAAAGTAGGTTGGCTCAGGCAAGGAAAGCATTTCTACAAAAAAGGAATCTGTTGACATCGAATATAGATTTAGGTATTAGGAAGTCATTTTTGAAAGCCTTTGTCTGGAGCGTGGCGCTCTATGGAAGTGAAACTTGGACTATTGGTGCAGCAGAAAAGAGGAGAATTGAAGCATTTGAAATGTGGTGTTACAGGAGAATGATGAAGATCAGATGGGTAGGCTAGATATGGTTACAAAAGAAGAGGTATTAAGACG
The DNA here is from genome assembly GCA_946902985.2 of Meconema thalassinum. Taxonomy (NCBI): domain Eukaryota; kingdom Metazoa; phylum Arthropoda; class Insecta; order Orthoptera; family Tettigoniidae; genus Meconema; species Meconema thalassinum. The sequence continues at coordinate 746,392,899 of OX336390.1, forward strand.
AGTGGGAGAGGAGAGATGTTTCTGGCGACTGCTAATGAAGAGAAGAGGTAGGTTAGTAGGACACATACTAAGACACCCAGGAATAGCAAGCTTAGTTATGGAAGGAAGGGTCGAGGACAAGAACTGTAGGGGTAGACCAAGGTTAGAATATGTTAAACAGATTGCCTCGGATGTAGGGTGTGGTAGCTATGTAGAGATGAAACGATTAGCTCAGGACAGGGAGGCATGGAGGGCTGCATCAAACCAGTCAAAAGACTGAAGACTCAAACAACAACAACAACAACAGTATATGTACAAAACAATTCCAGTAGGCAAATAGTTTTTTCACTTAATGAAAATAACCATTTACTTCTTTGCAAAAAAAATAAGTAATGTTGTTTTGCTTTTCGCTTTGAAACCTGTTTCTTAAAGCCTCGTCACGAAGACGGTGAAGAAACAGAATGCCCATAGCATATGCACCTTGTTGTTCAAAGTACCGAAAAGTAGTTTCAGTGGCATTAAGTCCCTCAGTATGAGTGATTTTTGGTTCCACTACTCCGCAATCTTCAACTTCATCATGATCGTCGATTTCATCATTTCTTGTGACAGCCGCTACAACATCTGCATCCAACAGAATGTCTTGCTGCGTGTCACGGAGAATGCGCAATCAAATAAATACAACGCTCTGCGCGAGAACCGTTTGTTTACTTCTTAATGCCAACAGTTTGTGCAATTACAGTACTGTACTGTACAGTACCTGTATTTATTAGGTCGTCGTTACTCTTCTCACTATGTACTGTAGGTCAACTTGTTTCGCGTCGTATTTAACTGTCGATAATTCCATTGACGGAGAAGACGAAAGAAAATATAATAACGCTCTGTGCGGAAACACAAAAACAAACAAATCATGATTTTTATCTCCTGTCAGGGTGGCCGAGAAATCCGGAGTGCCAAGACTCTACTGTACTACCATTCTGAGAGAATACACAGCCCAAGTACTTAAAATATTCCACCTACTCCAAATTAGTTCCCCCTACGTGGCATTCCATTCTCTTACGTTTCTAGCCTACCAACTTAAAATTTGTCGTTTGGAAATTAACTCGTATGCTATAAACACTCCGCTCAACACAGTTAGCACATTCAAGTATCTCGGCGTAACACTCCAGACGACCATAAAATCCTTCAGACTACATGTAAAATCGAGAGCTACGGCAGCCACAAAGGCAATGTATGACATCAGGACCCCTAAAAAACTCTCACTAGATACAGCAATGTCGCTGTTCTACACAAAGATAATTCCAATTCTAACTTATGGAATCGAAATAATATGGGGCAAACTGGGCATCGGAGACCTCAAAACCATGGAAGCAGTAAAGGCACGCTACCTAAAGGTAATCCTGGGCGTGTCCAGATATACAAGGTCCAGACTGGTGTATGAGCTGGCAAAGGAAACTTTCCTAATGCAAGATCTGAGGACTAATCTCCAACTTCCATACACGGAGAGCTGGGAAAAATGCCTACAAGAAAGGGAAAATAAGAGAGGAGAGATCCCGATGGATTTCTACGCTACCGAGGCTATGACAAATAGATCCTGGACTGAAACAAATCAAGACCTCCGGCACTTTGTCAACTCACTGGCAGTGCATGGATATCATCATAAAGTGTGCAAAACAAAACACTACCATGAACCCAACGCCAACTGCGTGTGCGACAGATGTGACCAAGACTGTAGCCGATACCATGTCCTTTATTGTGAAAGACGTGGAAAGCCAATCATAGAGTTCTGTACAAAGTGAACCACAAACAAACTCTATAATTCTGCACTACTTTATTATTTGTAATTTTGCACAATTTGTGCGCAATAAAACGTTAATATAAAGATTGAGTATTTCAAAGGTGCATTGCAGTTCAAGCATACGAGAGCATGTTCAAACCGGACCCTTGAACAGCCGTGTGCTGCGTTACCATGCCTCCAGTGGAGTCTAGTCATGATCTAACAGACATGCACTTCGGTCTAGCGCTCTCTTTAACAGCTCGTTTGAATCAATATCGCAGGGTGACCAAGTCGTTTCTATACGTCCATAGATATAGGCTACTGTACTGTATGCTACGTCGATATGTCTCCCTCTGTTACGACGGCGAGTCGGTATAGAGCAGTGGTTCTGAACCCGTAGAAGTCTGCGGACCACTCAGCGTGAAAATGAATCATGCACAGACCACCCCACATTCCCCCCCCCCCCCCCTCCGCCACAATACACCTTATCAGTTGTAACCCTTCCTCAATAACACTTATTTTAAACATATTTCAATTAAAAACCTGAGTCATCGCCGCGAATACATTCGGACGATTCTCGTTCAACGCACATCGTTTTCGAAATCCCCATTGATTGGCCACTTTTTAATACATGCTGGTGGACCCTTTTCTCCCGCGGACCATTCCCGAGGCGTGGTCCGCGGACCACCTGTTAAGAATCACTGGTATAGAGAAAGAGATGGGATACCCGGTGTTGGCATGTAGCCCACTCTTGTTGAAAGAAAACATTTTCAACATTGCCACACGCCCCCATTCACCCGACAAGTACTGTTGATTAATAGTACATTATGCAACAAGCCTTTTCCATACGAGTGTCTTAATTACCATTATAGGCGAGTTGCATACGACTGTTTATGTTCGACGATAATTATAACTATTTTATGTTCGAACATAAATATTCATAAATATCTGTCGAGATTTCGCCAGTTTTATGTACTGAACAGAGCGCATGGGACGCAGAGAATACCTTGTATTCGACCATGGCCTCCTCGGATACCCCCACTATGACACTAGCCACGCAGTGAAATTTAAAATAGGAGGCCGTGGAAGTCAGCGCAGTTGTGATGCTATCCTTACCTAATTGGTCACACAACTGTTTCTTGAGTTCTGATTGGTGGGAGAAACTGTATCATAATGAAAACTTGTGCTATAATGAGCCTCATTACAGTACAGTTTTCTGACATATAATAGGCTATTTACATTTCGCCTTGGTACAACATAAAGTACAATATAAGGAAGATTTCTTGTATAAAATCTCTGGAATTTAATTTAATTACAGGTCTAATGTGCCGGCCCGGTGGTGTTGGGGTAGCGCGCCTGCCTCTCACCCGGAGTCCCCGGATTTGATTCCCGGCTCCGTCAGGGATTTTAAAACTGACGTGAGGGTTGGAACGGGGTGCACTCAGCCTCGAGAGGACAATTGAGTAGCTGTCTGACAGCGAGGCAGCGCCCTGATCACGAAAACCAAGATTATCGGCCGAGAGGACCCGAAGCGCTGATCAAGCGTCACCCCAATATCTGCAGGCCAAATGGCTGGGCAGCGGTCGCTTGGTCGGCCTAGGCCCTTCATGGGCTGTATAGTGCCAGGGGTTGACTTGTTGACAGGTCTAATGTCCATAGTACAGCATGCCAACTGCCCTCATGATCTTAAGGTTAGTAATCTAGCTTCCCACACAGACGGCGCTGGTTCGATAGCTGGGCAATCACAGTAAGAGGAGTGGAACGAGGTTCATACAGTCAAGTGGTCAACTGAGAAGAGAGGTGGGTTTGAATCCCACTTTACGTCTATAAGTGTTTTTTTCGTGATTTTTCACCTAAGCTCTTAGCAAATATCGAGATGGGGACTAACCTAAGGTGCCGGCGCTCCTTCAAAACCGCATACCAAATTACAAGTAGCCCTACATACACTACATACACTAGCAGGCTATAGTCACAATATATATATATATATATATATTTATATAGCGTTTGGCTTTTAGTGCCGGGAAGAAAACCATCTTCAAGGTTGCCGGCGGGGGGATTCGAACCTCCTCGCCTCCCGGATGTGAGCGACTGCCAGCAGTCATGCCATAACGTCCACGGCTAACTCACCCGGTGTCACAATAATAATACAGCTTATCAAACTAAGTCCGCTTACACGCAAACTAGTCCCGAGACCACCTCGTAGTGTAATGGCGCCTTTCTTGCCTGTCATCGCTGAGATCCGATTTCGATTCTCTGCCAATAAATGTAATTCTAGTCTTAGGGTTGGGCACAAGTGAAAAGCGGTGGGCTCCATTCCCCCTCAGTCAACCTAGAAGTTGTTTCTCGTGGTTTCCCACTTTAACTTCAGGCAAATACCAGGATGGTATCTCATTTTGTAACCCTAGCTTCAATAAAAAATATATACACTACTAGAGATATCACAATAACACAGGTTATCAGACTAATTCTACACACAACCAAGTACAGGAGGCTGATGATTACGATATTCAAGTGCCTAAATTAAGCAACAGTATGTCCGTTAAAAGAAATCATGGGGCTTGAAATAAAATTGTCTACGTTCTGGCAAAGCATCTGATCGAATTTATATACAGTATTATGCATACTTCCTTAACTCTTTTTTTTAGCCTATTTTCAATTTTGAAAAAATAGGCTTATGAGATCACCTTTTGTCCGTGTGTGTGTGCGTGTGTGTGTGTCCCCCTAATAAAATCTAAACGGCTGGAGAGATTTCAATGAAACTCGGTAAGTTCATAGCTCTATTTCAGGCAACCCCGACCGTGCCCTTCAAATTTTGTTACGCCTCACCAATCCAACATGGCGGCTGTGCGAAATATTTCACCAGCATTCAATATCTCCGAAACTATTACGGATATCACCCTAGAATTTTGTATGGTGATGAAGGGAACTACTAGAAATTCACTTATGTGACCTTTGAAAACCTGGTAACTACAAAACCAACATGGCGGCCAAGCGAAGTTGCGACTTTTAAATAGACGTTTCTTGCGATTTAACCAACCAAACGCAATGACACTTGGCACAGTATATGTTTATATACATTGTAATGCACCGACATCTAACTTCGTTCAATTGGTTACATAACCTCAAAATGGCGGCTGTGCGAAATATTTCACAGGCATTCAATATCTCCGAAACTATTTATGATATCAACCAGAAATTTTGTATGGTAATAAAGAGCACTTCTACAAGTTTATCTATGTAACTTTCAAAAACCTGTAATGTACAAAACGAACATGGCGGCCAAGCGAAGTTGACACATTCTAATACATTATTCTCGTGATTTAATCATATGAGCGCATTGAAATGTGGTACAGTAAATAATTATACATATTGTCATTCACTGGCATCTAATTTAGTTCAATTGTTTACATAAACTGAAGATGGCGGCTGTGCGAAATTTTAAAATTAAGTTTTTATTCTTGTGTCGTATTCATGCGATCGAAGTGAAAGTGTGAATAATGAAGCTACGCAATAGTTTTCCTTTAATGGTACATAACTCTATGGCCTATACATATAACAATCCAAAATGGCGAGCATCCGAAATATTTTGACGGATCTCAATATTTACGAATCTTTTACAGCAATCAAATTGAATTATTTTATGTTCATAGAGGCTATGAACATAAGTTCACCTATAGGACTTTCAGTAACCTGGTGAGCACAAATCCAATATGGCGGCGACGCGAAATATAAATATTTAAATGGATGTTTCTCGCGATTTCACTATCCGAGTGCAGTGAAACTTTGCACGTTAAATGCTTATACAAATGTTAATCCACTGGTATCTAATTTATTTCAATTGTTTTCATAACCACAAGATGGCAGCCGTGCGAAATTTTTAAATCTCGTATTATTTTCTTGTGTCCTAATCATGCGATTGAAGTTTGAATACCACACGTACACAATAATCTTCATGTAATAGTACATAAATAAAAATCCAAACTGGCGACCATCTGAAATATTTAGACGGTTCTCAATATCTACGAATCTGTCACAACAATCAACCTGAAATTTTGTATGTTGATAGAGGCAATTAACATGAGTAGGATATATGAAAATAGGCTGTATAGTTCTTCACGGAACTACTTGTTAAATATTGTCTCATTGACTGGCAAGGTTGCTAGATGCATAGCAATCGTCGTCGTCGTCCAATACTCGTATCCAAGTGTATGTTTCTTTCCTGGATTACTAATTTGTATTCACTCGATGGTGATGTCGCTGGTGACTCAACAGACCAATTCTGGCATAGAACATACGGCCGCACACGATGCATACGATCCATAGCAATAGATTATAAAGAAATTGATAGGAGATATTATAATGCTCCTACTAACTAGAGCACATAATGTGGTTTAAATCCGAATTAAAGTGCAATAATAGTACCTTAACAAAGGGAGCTGCCTTGGTAGATCAGTGTTAGAGTTTCCACCTTCAGATCCCAGGATCGGAGGTTCGATTCTCAGCCGAGAAAGTGGGGTTTTGGAGGGAGAAAAATCCATGACACTGCGAGTCTTCGGATCGTTAAAGACCTTTAGTATCACGAGACAAAATTAATTAAATCTCTATCAAAGGTCGCCTAACAGTATTCCGATTTCTTGATACGATGGCCATCCTAGTTGCAGTCAATATCACTTCTGTAGCCTTCTGTATTCATTTATAAAAAATAATGTCCGGATCAAATTCTTTTAGCTCTTACAGAAGATGTTTAGAAGCCACCATGACTATTGGTACTTTTAGAACTTTCATTGCCTATTTCTTCTTCTTCTTCTTCTTCTTCTTTCGGATGGGCCTACTGGGGACCACGTTTATTCAACTGCTGGGTTCTGATTTTTGCCCTGTACTGACGCATCTTTTCCTGGTGAATTTCCTTCCTTTCCTCCGACCAGGGGGTGCCTTTCCGTAGAGGTTTATCCTGAAAACCACGGACTTCCTTGAGAATATGCCTCACAGCTTGTCTGTCTTGTAGGTCTGTTAGGCCCAGTTCTTTGATATTCTTCTCAGCTTCAGTCAGCCAAGTCAGCCTTCTTGTTTGGCCAGAAGGTGAACAGACGGTTGGTCAGTCTGTTCGGAGGCAATCTTGCCACATGACCATAGAAGGCTTTCTTTTCCTGGCACAGTCAGAAAGCCTCTTTATTTGTACTGTACGTAGAGCTCTGAGTTGTGTTGTCTCCGATATTCTCCATCTTCTAGAACTGGTCTTAAGATTTTTCTGAGAAATCTTCTCTCTCTCATCTCCAATTTATCAATTAAGCCTCTTTTGTTCATTGACATACACTCTATGGCATACAGGGCTTCCGACAGCGGTAGCTTGCTAACGCGCAATGCTAAATGCTAGGCCATGGGGCCAAGCTCTCTGCGGACTCGGTAGACGTGGTTTCGATCCCCACCGTCGCGTCGGCCGTTCTTGAAATGGTTTTCCGTGGTTTCTCCATTTTCAAGTCCAGGCAAATGCTGGGTGGTACCTTCTAATAGGCCAAGGCCGCTTCCTTTTAACTCCTTGCCCAGTTTCATTCATCTCTCATTAACACCTCTCATGAGGTTGGCGTCGGGAAGGGCATCCGACCGTAAAAACCACCCACAAGAAAGCCTTTCATGGCATTTCATCCCTGACACTGTTGAAAACGGGAATAATACGGGGTAGACATATAGCTCATTATCTGGTAAAATAACAAAATAACTATGGAGATTATGATGAATCAAATCATATTATCACCTTAATTAGAACCTTAACTTAGAAAGGGAAATGGATAGGTTGAGGTTGGATTTGGTTGGGATTAGTGAAATGCGCTGGCAGGAAGAACAGGACTTTTGGTCAGGAGACTATAGGGTCATTAGCACTAAATCAAACAATGGCCAAGCAGGAGTTGGTCTCATATTGAGTAGCAAACTTGGACAGCGGGTGGAATATTATGAGCAATACAGTGAACGGATTATTGTAGCAAAAATCAATACTAAACCTACGTGCACCACAGTGGTACAAGTCTATATGCCTACCAGTCAAGCTGATGATGAGGATGTTGAAAAGGTCTACGAAGAAATAGATGACATTCTGAGGTATATCAAAGGTGATGAAAATGTTATAGTAATGGGAGATTGGAATGCTGTGGTAGGAAAAGGGAGGGAAGGGAAGATAGTAGGAGATTTCGGATTAGGTGAAAGGAATGATCGAGGAAGCAGGCTGATGGAATTCTGCACCGAACATGAGTTGGTCATAGCTAACACCTTATTCAATAACCACAATAGAAGAATATACACATGGATGAGACCAGGAGATACAGGGCGTTACCAAATCGACTTCATTATGGTCCAGCAGAGGTTTCGAAACCAGATTTTGGATTGTAAAACATATCCTGGTGCTGACATAAACTCTGACCACAATCTAGTTGTAATGAAATGCAGATTAAAGTTGAAGAAACTGAAGAAAAGTCAAAAGCCAAAAAGGTGGGCAACAGACAGACTAAAAGTAAAGGATGTGAACGAAAGATTCAAGAAGAGTATAAAGGAAGGACTAATCAAAACCCCTAAACAAACTTCAATTGCAGACGAATGGGCACTTTTGAAGAATGAAATAACAAAATCGGCAGAAGAAAACATTGGTAGGAAAGAAAGAATAGGTAGAAAACCGTGGATCACTCAGGATATACTAGAATTGATGGATGAAAGGCGGAGACACAAGAATCTAAGAGATGAAGAGGGGAAAGCAGAATACAGACGTCTGAGAAATGAGGTTAACAAGAAGTGCAAGGAAGCGAAAGAAGAATGGTTGAAAGAGAAATGTACAGGTATAGAAAAGTGTCTGAAATTAGGAAAAGTAGACACAGCTTATCGAAGGATTAAGAATACTTTTGGGGAAAAGAAGACTAAGTGATGTAATATTAGGGACACAAATGGAAAGCCTCTAACAGATAGGGAAGAAAAGGTTGAGAGATGGAAAGCTTACATAGAGTGCTTGTATAAGGGAAAGGAGATTGAGAATCATGTAATGGAAAGGGAGGAGGAAATTGATGAGGATGCAAAGGGAGATTTAATATTGAGATCAGAATTTGACAGAGCATTAGAGGACTTAGGCAGGAACAAAGCACCAGGCATAGATGATATACCGATTGAGTTGCTACGCTGCATAGGAGATGAAGGTCTGATCAGGTTATTTCACTTGGTGTGTAGGATTTATGAGACAGGTGAGGTACCCCCTGATTTCAAGAAGAATGTTATCATCCCTATACCAAAGAAAGTAAGAGCTGACAGATGTGAAGATTACCGTACAATCAGCTTGATTACTCATGCTTCAAAGATCCTGTCTAGAATAATGTACAAGAGGATTGAAAGCCAGATAGAAACGGAGTTGGGTGAAGACCAGTTTGGTTTCAGGAGAAATGTAGGAACAAGGGAAGCTGTACTAAGTCTTAGGCTGATTTTGCAAGGTAGAATAAGGAAAGATAAGAGAACGTTCATGGCATTTGTAGACTTAGAAAAGGCTTTTGATAACGTTGATTGGACTAAATTGTTTAACATTTTGAAATCTATTGGAATAAAGTACAGGGATAGGAGGGTGATATACAATTTATACAGAAACCAGACAGCAGTCATTCGAGCTGAAGGATATGAGAGAGAAGCTGGTATTATGAAAGGTGTAAGGCAAGGCTGCAACTTATCACCCATACTTTTCAATCTTTACATTGAACAAGCAATGAAGGAAATTGGAGAAAAATTTAAAGTGGGAGTGAAGATTCAAGGAGAAATAATTTCAACTCTGAGATTTGCTGATGACATCGTCATCTTGGCCGACAAGCCTGAGGATTTGAATGAGTTTTTGAATGGTATGGATTCCGTCTTACGGAAGGAATTCATGATGAAAATTAATAAATGTAAAACAAAAATACTGGAATGCAGCCGAAATAAATCAGAAACCTCTATGGAGATCAAATTGGCAGGTGAAAAGCAGAAGGAAGTAGGAGACTTCTGTTACTTAGGAAGCAGAATAACCAGTGATGGACGAAGCAAAGAGGATATAAAAAGTAGGTTGGCTCAGGCAAGGAAAGCCTTTCTACAGGAAAGGAATCTGTTGACATCGAATATAGATTTAGGTATTAGGAAGTCATTTTTGAAAGCCTTTGTCTGGAGCGTGGCGCTCTATGGAAGTGAAACTTGGACTATTGGTGCAGCAGAAAAGAGGAGAATTGAGGCATTTGAAATGTGGTGTTACAGGAGAATGATGAAGATCAGATGGGTTGATAGGGTTACAAACGAAGAGGTATTAAGGCGAGTGGGAGAGGAGAGATGTTTCTGGCGACGGCTAATGAAGAGAAGAGATAGGTTGGTAGGACACATACTAAGACACCCAGGAATAGCAAGCTTAGTTATGGAAGGAAGAGTCGAGGACAAGAACTGTAGGGGTAGACCAAGGTTAGAATATGTTAAACAGATTGCCTCGGATGTAGGGTGTGGTAGCTATGTAGAGATGAAACGATTAGCTCAGGACAGGGAGGCATGGAGAGCTGCATCAAACCAGTCAAAAGACTCAAGACTCAAACAACAACAATTTAAATCACTTGCAATGAATTTCTTGACCATCCTAGTTGTAGTCAATAGTCCTAGTTGTAGCCTTCTGAATTAAGTTGTACAAATTAACGTCTAAATCCAATTCCATTAGCTTTTGAAGATGTTTAGGAAACATCGTGGCCATTGATACTTACGTATTTTAACTTTCTTAACCTGCCATGACTTTTTATGATGATTATTATTATTATAAGGAATGTGAAATGCTATAGGCCTACTAACCAACCCTAGAAATACCGTACATCTTACAAATAAAAATAAACAGTGGCACCCACGTCTCTTGAAACAGGTCAGGCAAGCCTCTGTCGCTCTGGGAGCCACCCCCATCATGAAGGACCCACCCCTGTTTGGACCCCTCCCCCGCACTATAGTTTTTATGATTCTATTAAAAACATATTTTTAAGTGTAATTGTTTGAATCAACTTCAGAGAAACGTTGTTTTTTTAATTTTTTTAAAAAGTTTTTTTTTTAAATCATGTAAATCGCGACCAAACAAGTTTGTGAATTTTCAACGCAAAAAAAAAAGGGACAAAAGATGATTTTAACCCTCAACTCCTGCGCAAAATTAATCGTGAACTGCGCATTATACGTTTCTTCTATAGTGCGTGTCTACCTTAAAAGACAGTACGCATTAAATGGAGCGCGCTGATGCCAGATCTGCTGCATATACCAAGTTCTGCAAGGCCGGGCACATGATGTAACATAACTCGTATACAGGCGTGTTTTATGCAAAACTCGGGAGATTTCCAAAATATTTATTTGTTGTATATAACTGTACCTCATGCCTTGAAGCGAACGACGGTACAATATTTAGATATGATACACCGAAGTTCAGAGTGCGATTTTAATGCACCCATTGTAATAATTTATAATTTTCAATTATTCATGAATATGATAATATTATAACATGTTATAATATTAAATTTTCTCGAATATCATAGGTTATAATAAATTATAATATAACATTTAATAATAATTATTATAATAATAATAATACTAATAAAATAATAATATATATTGTGGTCCACGTAATTTACCCAATTGTGTGCGGTCAAGTGGTGGTATGCAGCCGAAATTAAATTATTCATTTCTTGTTTCTTGAATGAGACGTTCAATTTTATATAGGCTAGTTCTTTACTTGCGCCCATACCATTTCGATGGAATTAAGTTCACTATGATTGGTGGCAAGCAACGAACATATTTCTCTGCTGTGATAGCCTACATTGTCTAATACTAGGCTAGATCCTTCGGGAACATTGGGCAACAATGACTCAGCGAACCACTTTTCATACACTTCACCTGCCATTTCGTCGTGGGTGTCTTCCGTGTTCTTTTGGCACAGAAACGTTAACTCTGCACCATTAACGAACCCTTGTTCATTCCTGGGACGAAGAAAGGCAAACTACGGAAACCACTTCGAGGATGGCTGAGGTAGGAATCGAACCCGCCTCTTCTCAGTTTTGTCTCATGAAGTTGAGTACACCCCGTTCCAGCCCTCAGACCAGAATTAAATTTCTTGGCAGAGCCGGGATTCAAACCCGGGCCTCCACGGTGACAACACAGTGACAGCCAAGAATGCTAGCCACTACGCAACGAGGCGGACAATTTATAAAGAACACAAGCTCCACTTCATTTCACAGTTTAACTTCACGCCATCACCTACCCTCCTTCAAACGCAGTCGGGAAGATACCCTACAGGCCACATTAGTAAACAAACTTTCGGTTCGTCAGCGCTGGGCGGGAGGAGAACGCAAAATGCGATAACTTATGAATGCTATCTTATATCGAGCTCTGGTTTGTTTTAAAAACTATTTCAGACATTAATGAACATTTATTCTCGCTTAGTCACCAACGTAAAGTTAACAGAAAAAATGTTTCTCGCTACGTAACTTTTGTGTGACACCATCCCAGATTTTTCAAGTAACATTTAAGAAAGAAAAAACATAACTTTCTTATTATGAAGATAATTACTGCCCTGAGAAATAGGGTATCTTCTACCAACATCACGCAATCTAAAAATAAATTCTTGATCTGTTGCGATCATTAATTCATTATCTATGGCGTGATAAGTTTTATACCTGCAAAAATATAGATTCGCGCTAAAATATCGTAATTGTGAAAATGTGCTAATTAATTATAGCTTTTATTTTTACATCATCATAAAGAGCGGAAAATTCTCTATAAGACCACGCAAACATTTTCTTAGATTTATCACTTTCAATTATTGGGAAATGGCAACATCGCCGGCGTGGAAGAGGACGAAGCTAATTGCAGGACATAGGAGTGCGAGTGAGAAGCAAATACTACATTTAATTCCATACTGTCTCTTTTGAGGTAGAGACGCACTATAGACAGTTGTGCGATCGACATGAAAACATACCGTAACACTTTTGAGAAGTAAACATTGAGTAGGATTTCGACATAAAAATTAAACCATGAGTTTTGAAATCGAGGTGTTTTATTCCAGGCAAAAATCAAGTTCAAGCTGCAATACAAAACCTTAATGAATAAGCTTCGAATACAAAAAAAATTCAAGCTACAGTATTAGAAATACAATCAATAAAACACATTCATAAATGAGCTTCGAAATCAAGTTGAGACAAAAATCAAGCTACACAATCAGCTGCTATAACAAAAGGCTTTTTGCAAGCAGAGAGCTCTTGGATACGAATACAGTATGTAAATGACTTTTTCAAAATCAATATTAAATTCACTTGCAATGATAAGTAAATCCTCCAGACGATCACCACCCATGGTGGTGCGCAAGTCTGTTTTTACGTGTTTAAGCTTGGAAAAGAAGACTTCATTCGAAACGCTCGCTACTGGGAGAGTGACAGCAATCTTCAAGATAAAATTCAAATTTGGGAAGACACTTTTAAGTTTAGCTGAGCAAAATGCTCTGAAAATTTCAAGAAGGCTGCCAACATTACGCGGGTCATCTTTTCCCTTGCTATTTTCATCTTCCCCATTCGCTTGTGCTTAGTTTTCCACTTCCTCCTCTTCCTCACTGTTACACACAGAACCGTCTACATCTTCATGAAGATCTATCTCCGGTACCGTTATGATGTCGCCGTCTGTTGCATCATCAAAAGCAACTATCGGTCTCAGTTCATCCCCTAAACCGCCTAGATCTTCATCCTCGCTATCTCCGTCCAAATCTGATTCCGATTGCACGGGTTCGGATGACACAGGCTCATCGTGAAGTCTCTCGGGTAGAGGGATTGATTTTAGAATACCCTCAAATCAACGGGAAAATGCTATGTATTCATTCCTCGCCTCTTCATCATCAAAGAATTTGCCATAAACTGATTTGAAATAAGCAAATGCATCCACAGGCAAACTTTCACTATTTTCTCGAACTTGAGTTAAGAGGGCTTTAGACAACAAAGCCATTGTCTTTCGGGAGTCCAAGATTTTTTTTTGTCATTATTGGTCTCACTCATGAAACGTTCTTTCATTTGACTCACGACAACGTCCACATATTCAAGGAAAGTGTGAACCCCAAAGATTTCTAGAGGGTCAGCAATAGGCTCATCGTTTGCTAACTCAATTGGCATTTTCTTCTTCTTTCTCAGACGACTAGTTTGGTGTAAAGGCACAAACTCCGTGTTAGATTTCTGCATGAAATCCTCAGCTTCCGACTTGATACAATTAATTTTTTTTCGCAGTTTTGCAAGCCTTGCTAAATTTGATTCAAGCACTGTCATAGCTGATAAAAGATCCATATATGGCTTTGTAAAATTTTTGTGAACGGATCAACAATTGCAAATATTTTTACAAAAGCTATTGCTGTGTGGACAAATTTTTCTTTGGTGAAATAATTGATCAGTCCAGCGGCTTGGGCTGCAGCTTCATAATTTCCTGGTCCTTCAATACGCCTTATTTCTTCGAGAGTTTCAATCACGGCATCATGAGTCAAAAGCACTGTATCTAAAGCCCTCGAATGCGACATCCACCTAGTGGTAGTAACCCTTGTCAATCTCAAAAGAGTTTTTTTTTTCTCATAGTGTTTAGTTTGCATTTTACTGTACACTTCAACGCGTAGCTTGGAGCTACTTATAAAAGCAAACAATTTTTCTAAATTTCCAAAAAGGTCTACGACATCCAAAGAAAATCCTACAGCCTTAATAACAACCAGATTTAGCCTATGTGCCCAGCAGCAGATATATACAGCCGTACGATTAACTTCTCGAATCAAACCTTGTAGACCTTTGTTTTCAGCACGTATGTTTGCGGCGCCGTCATGCGAGATCTCCAGTTAAGTACGCGCTGAGTGCACAAGTTTTGGAAAGTATCCATTAAGGCTTTACCTGTTGTAGATGGCGATTCTACAAGACCTATTAGCCTTTCATGAATGCGACCTGTTTTATCATCAGCATACCTTACAATAAAAGACACTTGTTCCTTTCTGGACTTGTCAAACTTACCATCGCAAGCCATGCTATACATTTTTGCATCCTCTATTTCTTTGGAAACTTTTTTGGTGATGAACGTACAAATTACGTCAATCAATTGGTTTTGTCGCCGCCATGATATAAACGAAAAGAACTCCTTTTGCCTCGAGCCTGCAAACTTGATAAGTAAGCTGCCATTGGTGGCGAATATTCCCCAAGAAGAGCGCAAAGATCTTTAAAATTACCCCCCAGTCTGTTTAGCCATGACTCTCGATGGCCGCGAAAAGCCAAACAACGTCTGCCTAAAAATTATTTAAGGTCGATCTACTGTTTCACTATTAACCCATTTCTAGCAATGTCCGCATTTCTGTACTGGTACAGAAGACTCGCGAAACCTACGCGCATTAGCTGCATCGACATGAGTACTCGATATTTCGTGTGCGATGATGATCATAGTGTCTGATTTCCACGTGTTAAAACCACTACATGCCCAAGCCTTTTGAGGATTCTTCCCAAAAAGCATACAATCTGAACAGTACATCTTATTTTCAGTGAACGACTAAGACAACCAGTCTCTGTTAACATCCCCCTGTGGGTGGGGGGCTTAGAATGCACCCACGGTATTCCCTGCCTGTCGTACGAGGCGACTAAAAGGGGCGACCTTGGCTATTCTTTTAGGTTTCCGGCTTGTCTTGCGAATTGGACCTCCCGTGGGTGGGAGGGATGGAATACACTCACAGGTATACCCTGCCAGTCGTAGAAGGCGACTAAAAGGGTTTCTTGGTCTAGGTCCCCTCTACGGGTTTGACAGCCAGCTCTAAACGCAACCTTTGTGCGCTATAACTCCCATTAGGTTATATCGCACGCTGTTTCGTACATGTTTTTGAGGTCTGGCACTCAAAATTAATATGTGCGTGCTGTCAGGGGAAGGGCCACCTAAGTGTGCGACTACGCTCGAGAGCCTGTCCGGTCTGGCCACACCGACAGGTGGGTGAGCCATGTACCCTGCAGTAGTATCCGCCTGACAACGCAGGTCCCCGCACAGCTGCATGCCTGTGCTGGAAAACTCTCTACTATATGCCAAGGGGTACATGCCTGTATGGCATGTCAAACATCGGACCCCCGGGCAATGCCTTCCAAGCTAGGCGGGCCTTGCCTTGGCTGGGTAGCGCCTACAGAGACAGCCCGTGATTGGAGTCGGTGGCATTCAGGGACGATGAAATGGCCATGGGAAAGAGAAGGAACATCTCCCAACAGGGTGGTCCGCCACCCAAGTCTTTAACTTTTGATTCCCTACGGGGTCAACCCCCTGGGAACAGTCTGATCGTGAGAATCTGGGTGCTAACACTCCCAAGTTTCTGGTTACAACCAGAACGGATGGGGGTGATTTCAAGATGGTAAAGTCCATTTTGTTTTCTCGCCACTTAGAAGGGGTCTATGGTGAGCTTGAGAAAGTACAGAAGATGAGGAACGGTAGCTTGTTGCTCAAGACTAGGACTGGTGAGCAGGTTGAACAACTTTTGCAGTGTGACCACTTTGGCGATATCCCCGTCAAAGTGGAAAAGCACAAGTCTCTGAATCTGGTCCGGGGAGTTATTTTCCACCGGGACCTGATTCTGAACACTGACGATGAGCTCAAGGAGGATATGCAGCACCGTCACGAGACTGATGTCCGGCGCATTACGCGTAAGGTCAATGGTCAAATCGTGGACACTGGTGCTTTCATCATTTCCTTTGAGCTTTCGGTGCTCCCGGAGAAAGTCAAGGTTACAAGTTACCGTTGTGACGTACGGCCTTACATCCCTCCACTAATGAGGTGTTATAAATGCCAGAAGTTCGGGCACATGTTATCACGAAGCTAGAGCCCTGAAATCTGCGGAACATGCGGTAAGGTACCACACGAAGCAGAAGAGTGCACAACACCGTATCAGTGCACTAATTGCCCTGGATTTCATTCTCCTCGGGACAGGAACTGCCCTGTCTTCCAGAGTGAGAAGAAAATCCAGGAGATCAAAACCCTGGATGGTCTCACCTACCAGGAGGCCCGCAAGAAGTACCATACCACGATTTCTCCTTTTCCAACGATTAATTATAGCGTTATAATCCCAAATTTGGTACCGGCTACCTCATCTTTTGTCTCAGCTGTGAAACCTTCCAATGTACCACTACCATCTACATCTACACCCCAGAATCGGAACAAGAACCCGAAGGTGCCTTCACCCCCACCTTCGGCCACAAAGAAGGCTGTGCGAGTGAAGGCTGCTTCGCCCGTACAGCAAGGGAGGAAGTTGAAGACTTACTCCCCGCTCAAACGGTTGGCGAAAGCCGCGCCGGAGCCGGCGGAGGCGGCATCGTCGACCAGGGTCAGGAGATCGTCTCCTGACCCGTCTAAATATCTTAAAAAGGTGGGGAAGAAGGGAGCCAGCACTACGCGTTCCCTTACTCCTCCAAAAAAGGGGAAGCCATCCACCCCACCAGCTGCGGATGCTTCTGCGCCTGGGGACGTTTTGGTCCCCAGATCTGCTCACTTCCCACGGAGATTCCCCCGCCGCCGAACTGCGTCTAGGAAATCTTCCGCTGAGTCGATCCACTCCATGACCTCGCCTGAGGACATGGAGATTACAATCGACGTAGTGGGTGATGATCCACCAGAGTTTAAGTTGTAGCTTGCTGCTCCCACTTATTCCCTAGTTTACAAGTTCACACTATGGCACTGTTACAGTGAAATTGTAACAGTTATGACAGGCATTTGACTGACCTCCGTCAGCTCATTGCATAACACGCAGCGAGTATAGTCTGCCTACAGGAAACAAACCTCAGACCTGATCACGAGACTGTTCTGAGAGGTTTCAGACTATACTCTAAAGAGCGACATGAAGCCGCACGGCCTTCCGGGGGCGTTTGTACCTTCGTTCGCTCTGACTGCTATAGTGAGGAGTTTCCACTCGCCACTCCTCTGGAAGCTATTGCAGTTCGCGTGTCATTGCCTGTTATGAGAACAGTTCGTAACGTGTACCTTCCACCGAACCAGCCGCTTGATATTAATGACGTCTTTGATCTTGTTGATCAACATCCAGTCCCTTTTCTTATCGTGGGTGATTTCAACTCGTATCACCCCCAATGGGGATCACCATCTTCCTGCCCCAGAGGAAGGGACATGGAGGGCTTAATTCAAGGGTTGGATTTATCTCTATTAAATACAGGGGAAGCTACACATTTTAGCTTAGCGCACGGCACGTACTCACACATTGACTTGAGTGTGCGTAGCCGTGCGCTGGTCCCCCTATTCGGTTGGCATGTACACGACGACCTCTGTGACAGTGATCATTTCCCGATCGTTCTTACACATCTGAACCAGAAGCCCGTGGAGTTCCCCAGTCGTTGGGTACTTAAGCGGGCAAATTGGCCCTCGTTTCAAGAACGAGCTGTGTTCGTTGATCTTGGCTGCCGGAGCGTCGATGACGAGGTACAGCACGTCACTGATGTGTTTCTTTCTGCCACCGAAGAGTCCATTCCATCCTTTTCTGGGACTCCTCGTCGTAAACTCGTCCCCTGGTGGACTGAGGATATTGGAGCGGCAATAAGAGACCGTCGTGGCGCTCATAAGCATTATCGGCGACGCCCAATAATTGCGAATTTGGTGGCGTTTAAGAAATTTCGTGCCAAGGCACGGTTTCTTATCCGCCAGAGTAAGAAACAATCCTGGGAACGGTATGTGTTGTCTATCATGGCACATACCCCCTCCTCTCAAGTGTGGACTAAACTACGACGCATTTCGGGAATTCAGACATCTTCTACTGTACCGGGAATTTCCCTTGATAATGAATTGGTTACAGATCCTTATCGCGTTGCAAACCATCTCGCCTCGTATTTTGCCGATATATCCGTTTCGGATAACTATGTTCCCGATTTCGTTGCTTTAAAGCGCGAGGCAGAACGCTTCAAGCTCTTTTTTGCCTCCCGCGCTTCGGAGGACTACAACGTGCCCTTTACGGAGTGGGAACTCCGCGGAGCGCTGGCGCTCTGCAAGAACACATCTCCCGGGCCGGATAATGTTCACAAACAGATGCTTAAACACCTTAATGATGAGAGCATCCGTTACTTGCACAGGGTGTTTAATCGTATCTGGTTGGAAGGTGTGTTTCCAGCGCAATGGCAGGAAGGTATAATTATCCCTATCCTGAAGCCCGATAAGGATCCCAATTTGACAGGGAGTTACAGACCTATTTGTCTCACAAATGGTCTGTGCAAGCTCTTTGAGAGGATGGTCAATCCGCGACTGGTGTGGGTCCTGGAGAAACGAGGCCTCCTGTCTGAATACCAGTGTGGTTTCAGGGCGTCTCGGAGTACCAATGACCATTTGGTACGCCTGGAGTCCGTCATACAGGGTGCTTTCCTCCGGAGGCAGCACCTAGTCGCTGTTTCCTTTGACCTCGAGAAGGCCTATGACACCACTTGGCGTTACGGCATCCTCTCTACCCTGCATCAATGGAAATTCCGAGGTAACTTGCCGGTCTTTATTGCGAATTTTCTGCCCCTTCGCCTATTCCGTGTCCGAATAGGGGGTACATATTCTTAATATCATGTACAGGAAAATGGAGTCCCACAGGGATCGGTGCTTAGCGTAACTTCATTTGCGATTGCCATAAACGGTATAGTAGCTGCTGCTGGTCCAGCGGTGGTACCGTCGCTATATGTAGACGATTTCGCTCTACATTATAGTGCACAAAATATGGCAGTCGCTGAACGACAGCTACAACAAGCTATTCGGAGAGTGGAACGCTGGACACTCGAGCATGGCTTTCGGTTCTCTACCGCTAAAACCTCGGTTGTCCATTTCTGCCGAAAGCGCTCTCTCCATCCTGATCCTGAGCTTTATCTGGGCAATGTAGCTATGCCTGTTGTTGCTACGTACCGGTTCCTTGGCCTCTTTTTCAACCGGAGGTTAACGTGGGAACCACACGTGCGGTGTTTGAAAACTGCCTGTGGTAGGAAGCTCAATATGTTGCGGTTTCTTAGCGGCACATCGTGGGGGGGGGGGGGGGGGGGGGGGTGGACCGCATGGTGCTCCTACGTTTTAATAAGTCTCTTATTCTATCTAGGTTAGATTATGGCAGTGTAGCATATGGTTCGGCACGTAGGTCGGTGCTTGTTAAACTGGACAGCGTCCACCACGGCGGTGTGAGGCTGGCGACGGGAGCCTTTCGGACAAGCCCAGTCGTCAGTTTGCTCGCCGAGGATGGTGTACCTCCTTTACACCTGCGGCGTCAACAGGTACTGCTGACCTATGCGGCAACTATTCGGCAAATATCACTTCATCTTAGCTATCCATGTTTGTTTACCAATCTGAATCGCCAGCTGTGTGATGCGCTCGCCCAAGCCACTCGGCCAGCGGGGATTAGCTTGGATGACTCATACCGGCAGTTCCGATTTCCTTCTGTCTCCTGAATCGTCCGAGTACCTAGCAAGGCCCCTCCGTGGATGGTCTCTCGCCCTGATATAATCCTGGATTTGCACACCAGCCCCAAGTCGGACACGGACTCATCCGTCCACCGGAGGCTGTTCCAGTCCGTGGTGAGCCGGTATCCAGGATCAGGGCTTCTATTCATGGACGGTTCGAGGATAAACGAGAACGTTGGCTGTGCATTTGTGGTTGAGGATCGTCGGTTTCTCTTTCCACTTCCCACGGCATGTAGCGTGTACACAGCGGAGCCCTATGCCATCTTAGAGGCTCTGCGGTACACGTTATCAGACGATCACCAGCACTTACTTGTGTGTACTGACTCTCTTAGTGCGCTGTAAGCGATCGATGTGTGTTTCCCGAGGCACCCACTGTTCCAGCGCGTGCACGACCTGCTCGTCAGTGCATGCAACGTTGGAACCGGGGTGACCTTTGTGTGGCTTCCTAGCCACATGGGTATTGCGGGAAACGAGCTTGCTGATCAGGCGGCGCGGGAGGCAGTCACACTGCCCTCGCTACCGTATAAGGTGCCTACTACTGATGTGCGCTCTCAGTTGCGACATTCGATCCTGTCACATTGGGAGGAAGCGTGGCGTGCCACACCTCCACCCAACAAACTGAGAGGCATCAAGGAGACAACGAAGGTGTAGAAATCTTCCTTCCGATCTCTCCGTTAGGATGCTGTGGTACTCTGTCGACTCCGGATCGGCCATGGGATTGCTACGCACTCCCACTTGCTAAAGAGAGAAGACCCCCCTGTGTGTACTTGCGGCGCCCACCTAACCGTGGCACACATTCTCTTGGAGTGTGTGGATCTGGCCGATCTGCGAAGGACTCTTTAACTGCCTAATACCCTCTCCCTTATTCTCCGTGATGATGGGCCGTCAGCAGACCTCGTTATCCGGTTCATGAGGGAGAGTGGTTACTTTTTTAAGTTTTAATGTAAGTTAAGACTTTTAATTCAGGTTAAGTCTGTTTTATGTTTTTTATTGCGTTCATCTATTTTATTGTTCACTCTGCCTTGTTTGTTTTTTACCATTCCCCTTTTACTATTTTATTCAAATAAGGCATAATTGTTGGAGCTCACTGTCTATTTTATATAAACCATTTTCGATTCATCCATGGCAGTGAGCTGTTTTTATCTTCATCCTTTCATTTCACGCCATTTCATTTAATTTGGGGCCGATAACCTCGATGTTAGGCCCCTTAAAACAGCAATTATCATCATCATTATCATCTCTGTTAACATAGGACCCGTCTTGCATTTTTCTGGAATACCATGCTGAATGGAACTTGTGCCCTTTTGAATCCTTAGGAAACTCTTCGCCGCACATTTTTTTTTGGTTGACAAGCACCTAAGTTTAGAACTTTATCGAGCATTTCGGGAGTAAAACGCTTTATTTTTGCCAGCCTAGCAGGATCTTTGTCATCAAAAGTCAGTAGAGAACTCGATTCTTTTCCCAACAGGCAAGCTTCTTTGTCTATACCGTTATCAAAATGAGTTATTTCTAGTACCGCTGTTTAATTCTCATAGAGAACACACCCCATTTTAAGGCACCGGTCTAAGCATAAGGTACACGCCACTGGTCAAAGCCAAGTAGTTTTCTTCTCTAATTTCCCTCCCTTTCCGTTTAGGAACTTGCTTACAACTTTCGTGTTTTCGCTAATTGTTCGGACGTGTACAACTCAGGTACACCTCACGACCCCACATAGTAAGTAGTTTTATTGCGTTTCTCTTCCTCTTTCTTTTCCTCTTCTCCTTTTTTTCTCTTTTCCCTCCTCTTTTTTGGGACCCCTCCCCGTTTTATAGACCCACCCCAAATCAGGTCGGGCATTCGCCTGACCTGACATACGGGGAAGCCGCCACTGAAAATAAAATAGCAGTAGTTATAGTTCAACAGGAACAGAGTCTCATAAATCGATGCAAATATACGGCACCTAATTTTGAGTGTAGCATTCACGAATAAATTTCCTTATTAATTGCTATTAGCGCCGGAATTCGAACCTCCGAACTTGCTGCAGCTTTCGATCACGGGGTTGTGAGGACTTTTATTTTATTTATTTCTCCTGAAATGCACGTCCCGCTTTTCCATGTACTGTACTGCGAGGGCCTAGCCTAGTAAACGTATGCTAAGACCAAGGTTTGTGGAAACAAACCTTGTGCTAAGCCAGTACAAGTGTACTTGTCGCAATCGGCATGACTCCTGTCCAGTGCGACTGCACTCACAACTTGTCAATAACCTTTCAGCTTCTACTGAATATACACAAAGGAAAATTCCTTATAGGCACCGTTCTATGATTTTATTTTTAACCAATATATAACACGCGTATTGGGGTCTCTTCACAGTTTGCCCGTACTTTCAACTGTCATCGATGTACGAAAGCACGGGATTCTGGCTTGTGGCTGTTTTGACATTTAATACCACGTGCACTGTGGCAATAGTGCAGTTACGTATTGTTTGGCAACAGCGCCTTGCTTTGACTGGTGGCCATGCTGGTGGCTGTCAGCTGATTGAGGAAGCAGCTGAGTACACAGTAGGACACAGTACACAAAGAAAACGTCAGTTGTGTAGGATAGACCGACTTTGGGCCAACTCGGATCTGCTGGCAGTCATCTCTTTAACAACGACGATTCTAATCCATTTCTTAGAATACACTGCAGAACTACAGTCTTGACGTACATTGTCGTATTTATATTGTATAAATAGCGCATCAGTGTTGCGATATTGAAAGCTATTTTCTGTCTTCAGACATCGAGAGAGGTTTGTTGAACATTCTTCTGATTGACACGTGAGCATATTTTCTATTTATTGTTGTTAATATTACGGTATACCAATATTACTAGCGACACTTTTGTTTATTTTTCTTCCCCCTCCTTATTGAAAGTTTCCTTAGAACATGCGTCTTGCATTAACCTTGCAAAGTATAGGTTGATCACCTTAAAGTTCACTGGGTAGGATAGGTTAATCACCTTGGATACTAACAACAAACGAAAAATTGAGAAAGCTCTAAGGGTAATTAAAGTATTTAAAATGCAACCTACATGATGATGAATATATTCTATAGTTATGTTGATATTTTTGTGTAGGTGCGTGTGTGATTTAATATTAGGCGACTTTACTTATCCTCGACACGGGTAAGTAAAGGTGGCACGTTGACGCTGTGGTGTCATCGTTTACTGTTAGTATTTTTTTTTTTTTAGACTGTGGTGTGCAATGTTTAGTTATATCTACTAGTCTGATCTGTAGAACAACAACATATTACGTCGGAGTTCTGTTGACGGATGTTTGGTAGGCTACCTATCATACAAAGGTGAAAGCAAAAGTGATTGTGATGAACAACTTCCGTAAATCATCACTAAAATAAGAAGGGGATACCTCGAAAAATATAATTATATCAGCATTTCTCTGAAACGTTATAAGGCGTAGGCCTACCTGGTGACTGCTTCCCAAGTTATCTTCAATTGTTGTATTGTGTACGGTTCAATTAAGGTCCTGGCTGATGTCACACAGTGTATCTCATGACGTTGTCAGTAGAAGAATCATTGTTGTATACTGGTTAGTATACTTCATCATCAATGGAGGCTAAGTTTGCATCTAAAGCACTGACATGGGGTTTTAATGTAACCACTTAACTGTTGTTAGTAAAATGCACTTGTAACAAATAAAGATGCAGATACCATTCAGTGGGTATTGTAAATTGTCTAGGAGGAGAGAACCAGACAACACTGAAAAGTATAGAACAGTGAGAGCCCTCCCTATAGAACGGAGCCTCGGATGCGCTGTGTGACGGCCGGGGCCACTGGCTAGCCACCTGTCGAGCAAAGCACCGGCGCTATACTCTGATTTACAAAAGATGATCGGTGAAAACTGTCATCCGCTTGATGGGTAAGGTGAGGAGTGGAGACGAGAGGGGTAATGGTCTCCATGGCAACAGTGAGCAATGTTGCAATGTATGCCGACACAGCAGTAAGCACATGGTTTGACTCAGTGTGTCTTCACTCGTCACGGTTATTAGAGCGCCAGGCAGGTGGGCTAACTTACCCAGTATTTGTGTCTTCCTGCAAGCCTCTTGGAATGTTATGAGTCATGATCTGCCTCAGTGGCAACGCAGCATTCCCCCACGTGCTAACTTTGACAGCTGTCAGCGAGCTTTATTGGTCATTAAGAGTATAGCAACTGCTTAGCGCCCATCTAGTTTAACACATTTACACTCTTTAACGTACCAGTAAGTTATTTAATACTTTAATAATTACTTAGGCTACATGAATTTCAGAGTAGTTGCTGGAAATGCTGTCCTTCATTTTCTAAACACACATTGCACCAATGTAGGAAGTTTTGGAATGCTCGTAATTTATCCTCACTGATATTTCTTATTCTGAGAGCCTACAGAGTATGCGGATTGTTTCTGTATACCTTTTGTTTGAGGTTCCCCCACAAGTAAAAACATACAAACACATTTACTGGAAGACTTCTTCTTGAGAAGATAAGTTTCCACTAGGAAAATTCGATGTTTCGTTCAATACCTAACTGTGTTCTCGGATACGAGATAGGCTACAGTACTTCACCACAAGTCTTAACACTCGGAACTAAGGTATGGTTGGTTGGTTGGTTCCTTAGTTTAGGGGCTGCGACAACGCGGTCATGTAGCCCCGTGTACTTTGGGTGTGTGTAGAATTTGTCTGATAACCGGTGTTAATTGTGATGACTGTATTAGTGTGTGTATCTGTTTTTTAATTCAAGTAGGGACTGCAACTTTGAATTTTCAAATAGTTCCTACTTTTTGAAAATTCAAAGTTGCAGTCCCTACTTGAACTAAGGTATCTAGCCATCTGGGAATATAATCAAGCTAAGACCGCGTGCGGTGATTCCCGACCCCCTGTTGTGTAACGGTAGATGCTAGTCAACTAGTGCTGACTAATCGGTCTCCATCTGTCACATGGCCCAAGCAAGGCTCCGTTCTATAGTGATGGTTCTCACTGTAGTAGAAGCTTGGGGACATGATTAATAGGGCTCGGATTTTTAGGTAAATAAATATTTTTTTATGTAAATACATATTTTAAGCATTTTTTTTCTATAAATACATAAATTCCTGTTTCTCACTTATTAGCACATAAAAATACGTAAGTTTAATATTTACATTTTAAAATCGGTATGCTACATCTTTCAGTTTATTGCATTTTTCTTATGTGTTACTTCAACCTGTGTGCTATCTAATCTTCATGCAGAGCGTATGTCAGCTTGTAACTGTGTTATTCTTAACGTGTCGCCCCGAGCCACTCACTGTGGAAGCCGGGAATTTCCTTGTCCTTAGCCCCATATTGCACCACGTGCTAGAGCCCCCCTCCTAGCTACCTGGAACAAGTGTCACTCACATGCAGTTCAATGCCCTAAAGTAAAAGCAACTCCAAGTTATCGTCTGCAGCAGTATGTTGCCAATTTATAGATAAATTTACTTCTGATGGGGATGTTCTGTTCTGCCAACCATGTGGGAAAGCAATCATGGCTTAACAGCAATCTCAAGTTACACAACACCTCAAGGGCAAGAAACATATTGCCGCAGTTTCGTACCTTCAGAAGAAGTGTTTCGCGATAATCATCGGCCATTTTTGATGGACAACCTGAAGATGTACCTCGTTGTGTATTGTAATGCTTCAGCAGTCAGTGAGGCATAGCATAAATTGCATACGTGAGTACTGCATATTGTTTATATTCACATTAATAAACTAAATTATAATTAAATATTTTTACTTTTTTGTCACATATTTCAGGTATTTTTAATGCATAAAAAATAAATATTTTGCCGTTTTTTAGCACCTAAAAATCCGAGCCCTAATGATTAAACATACAGTCACTATGAAGACAAGCAATAATTTTGGTGTAGGCCTGCATGCAGGTAAAATATTGTAAGTAGCGAATGTTTATTTTCACAGTTAAATTCTGTTATGGATAGAATCTAGTATAGGCTAACCACAATTTTTCATTTACAACACAATTCAGTATTTAATCAAATTGCTGCTTACAATAGGCTACCCAGGCTTTCTGGGGACAATATCATAGTCACCTACAGATCAACTTTGGTGCACTCATAAACATCATAGGCATAAAGTTGTCTTTGAGGAGACAAATTCCTTATTCCTGGGTTCTACAGTGAGAGCCTTCTCTATAGAATGGAACCTCGTCGGGGCCGTGTGGAGGGTGAAGAGCGTTGAATCAGCACCAGATGACTAGCATTTGTCCTTTACACAAGAGTGGGTTGGAAAGCCTCCAAATGCTGAAATTGCATTTATTACACACGGAGCTGGCAAGATACCTTAGTTGAGATAATTAAGACTTATGGAGAAGTACTGTAGCCTATCTCATATCCCATGAACATGGTAAGGTATAGACCAAAACATTGAATTTTTCTAGTGGAAACTTATCTTCTCAAGAAGTCTTCCAGTAAGTTAAGTTAAATGTGTTTGTACGTTTCAGCGACGTGCGATTTTTACTTGTGGGGGAACCTCAAACAAAAGGTATACAGATCCAATCCGCATACTCTGGAGGCTCCAAGAACGAAATAATTGCACTGATGCGAAACATCAGTGAGAATGAATTACAGCGAGTGTACCAAAACTTCTGACATTGGCGCAATTAGTGTTTAGCATTCCCAGCAACTACTATGAAATTCATGTAAGTAATGATGATTATTAAATACGTTAAAACGTGTAAATGTGTTGAACTAGTTGGGCGCTATGCTGCTACTAGCGCCAGTGCTTTGCTCGACAGACAGCTAACCACAGTGCACTGGTCGTCACACGACGCCTGCGATGTTCCGTTCTGTAGAGAAGGCTCTCACTGTATTTGAATGTTCTAAATTTAGTATCAGTTTATTGATTAAGCTGTTTTAACGATAATGGTGATGTCCAGGGCCCGGATTTTGATGACATAAAAATGTTTAAAAAATTACGTATAAAATGATGACAAAAATGCCATAAAATCACTCAAATTTTAAAAAATGACCTAAAAATTTGAATGAAACACACATTTTCATCACACAAAAAATTCAAACAGACTACGTCATTGTATGTTGAATGATATTAATAGGTACCTAATATAATTTAATTGGTATTTGACAAATGTGAATTATTTGCACACAATTACTGGTTATTATTTCAGTCTAGTGTTTCTCCTGGAATGAGGATTTTCCAAGAAATAAGGGTTGAACAAAGTTGTGAAGATTCTCATGTCTTCGTATTCATCCTCGCTTTCAGTTTTCAGTCAGCTGGCATTGGAGGGTGCGCAAATGCGAGAGAGCCGTGTCAGTAGATTTACTGTCACGTTAAAGATCCCCTTTGTGGCAAAATATCCACTGTGCGTGACAAAGGCCAGCGGTGCGTATATGGCTCGGGCCGTGCTATCAAGTAATTAATGGTCTAGGTAAAACCCATTGGTCTAGAGAAAGATTATGTGTGACTATTTCCACTGTGCATGACAAAAACCAGCGGTGCATATATGACTTAACGTGGCCCTGCACCTAGTAAGAAACCACCTTTACAATTGGTACCATATGCGTGGGGTTGGCAACACTGTACTTGTGTGTAATTCTTCCGGTCAATGGCCGACACAGCTGGAATTTTACTATATAAGTCGTGATCCCGAAAGGGAAGGTGGGTGGATTATAGTCAGCAGAGGAGTAAACTAAGTCATTTCCAGATCTATTTTGAATCGCTACAGAAGGTATGGATTCCTGCAGAGCGTGAGAGATCTGGTATGGAGCAGGGACGTACCCCAGAAGAGCAAACGGGTATTGTATTGAACATATTATGTCCCAACACTCTCCTACACATCAGAAACGTGGTTTATGAAGAGGATACAGGTGAGCAGGATCCAGGCTTGCAAAATGAAATTTCAAAGAAGCAGATTAGAAATAACAAGAAATAATAATAATAATATCGTATGGCCTAGGGTGCCGGGGGCAAGCTTTGTAATTTGACACCCAGAGGGTAGCTTGCATGTTGAATTTCGTTGTTCCTTGAATCACTATGAAAGTCAAGTAGATATCTAAGCTCCTTGAACACTATAGCACTTTCTAGTAGAGAAATGAGGAACTTTGTGTTGGCGGAAACTCCCGAGATTAATTTTGCCATTATGAACACGGCCTACTGAATTCAAATGGGTTCTTTGACATGCCAACATTGTATGACATGCGTGTCGTATTTTTGCCGCCTTTCAAAAATCACTTACCACGGCCAGGAGCAAACCTGCAATCTTGGGGTTAGTAGACAGACATGCTATCCACTCACCCACCGTGGCAAGCTCATAACAAGATATGAGTGAGAGAGATATGGAAGACAAACCCGTAAAAGAGAGCATAGAGAAGTCAAGAATTAGTTGGTACGGGCATGTTAGGAGAATGCAGGATACCAAGGAGGATGCATGAGATGGAAATGGAGGGCGAGAGACCAAAAGATAGGCAGATTGTGGGTGTGAAGGAAGGAGTGCAGAAAAGAGGAGTGGAGTGGGACAGAGTGAAAAGTGAAAGGTGGTGGGAGGATAGAAAACGATGGAGAGTCTTTATGTTCCAAGCAGACCCAGCCAGGGGCTGGAAACTGTAGAAGATGATGATGACAGAAGGTATTTATGGCTAATTTCAGTAATTTAGGAAATTTTATCATGGTTTCTCATCTCCTTCACGGTTACCATCGATTGTTTAGTAAAGTAGGATCTATTTTTCAAAAGATTTTATTGGTATGTTAACTGTATTGACATATTCATATGATGCACTTTGAAATGTGCTTTCAAGCTGCTAGCTAGAAGCGAATATTCATGTGGTGTGTAGTTGTTACAATGAAGGTAGTGTACAAACAACACTGGAATGGTTCAGAGTTAGTGTAAATATTGGTCTGCTACAGGGTCGGCCAGAAACTTAACTCGCACAAAGAGCCCTTGCACGTGTGCAGAGGTCTTCTAGCTTTTCTCCCCCTCCCCTCCAGTCTGAAATGAGCAGCTTGGCTGAGATCATATCACAGAGTAGTGGTGATTCGAATCCATCCCATCTAACTAATGACTACAAGTCGCATGCGAGTAACACACTCCCTCTTTGCCAAGTTTTGCACAGTGTGGCCATCAGTTGTCTACTGAATATCTTGTTTTATTTTCTTGGGCTGCATAGGGAAATCTCAGAGTACCAGCGTGGTTTCTGCTTTCATCGGTCCACCACCAATGATCTGGTATGACTGAAGAGCACCATACAGGAGGCATTTCTCTGAAAGGGACACCTAGTCGTGGTTTTCTTTGATCTTTTACACAATAAATTTTCGAAAAGATCTTTGGTCTTGCAAAAACCTTTGGCATTGCGGAATCCTTTTCACTCTCCATGAACGAGGACTCCGTGGTAATCTCCTGACTTTGCAAACTTAATGTCCTCCAACTCTTCCGTTTGAGAGTCGGGAGGATATTATCGTAGTACGTCGCTCAAGAAAGTGGAGTTCCTCAGGGTTCGGTGTTAAGTATCACCCTGTTTGCGATTGCCATAAACGAATAGTAGCTGCCATTGGGCCCATGGTTATTCCTTCTCTGCATGTAGACTATTTAGCTCTACATTGCGGCTCTAGAAGTATGGCAGTTTTCTGCTACATAACAACAGAGTTGACAGACAGATTCTTGGCCAAGGTTTTTGTTTTTCAGTAGCAAAATATTTTGTCGACTCCAAAAGTCTGCACCCTGAAATACATCTATGGGATGCTGAATTGCCAGTGATTGACCTGGGGCTCCATTTTGACTGTAAATTAACATGGATATGCCTCTGACACATTTTGAACATATACAATGTTGAATTGATGTTTATATATGGCAATTACAATTAGAAATAAGCAAACATATGAATCGAATATTAGCACTGTATCCTGAAAGCAAAATAAAGTATTTTGAAACTTATGTAGTATTTATGTAGGCTAAAGAAAGAAAAGTTGGAATTTTAGTTCTTTTTTGGAACTACTTGTTTTTCTTTATAACTGTAGGTCATTTTCAGTGCTCTGAATATTCTGTCCATTAAGCCAGCGGTTACATCATGTTAGGCAGTATGGAGTGTAAGCAGATGGTGCAATCTATTGATTCTGGGGAGTGTTTTCTCTTCCTGGAGGATGCGAGTGTGGTGTTTTTGGCTTATCAATCTTGATAGCATCGTTAGATTAAACATTCTGCTTTATCTCAGTGCACACAAGATAGGCTATGGAGTGTAAAGTGCTTGTGATAATATTTTTTTCTCACTTATTTGCAGTTTGGATTTACTGAATTAGAAGTAACAGAAATTAACTGTATAGCAATTACTTTATCAGTACGGTTAGACTATTTTGTTAGTCATCATCATCTTGAACAGTTTCCTGCCACTGGCCGGGTCTGTTTGGAACATAAGCCTCTCCAACGTCTTCTGTCCTCCCACCATCTCTCAGCCTCCACCCTTGTCCAGTCTTCTCCTCTCCTCTTCACGCTTTCTTCAGCCACCTGTCTCTCGATCTCTTTCCTTCCCACTTCGTCTCGTGTATCCTCCTGGGTATCCTCTTCTCCTCCATTCGCTTTACATGTCCATACCATCTAAGTCTAGATTTCTCTATACCATCCTGTAATGGTTCCTCCTTCATTAATTCTCTGGTCCTCTCATTTCTTATTCTGTCCATCTTTGTAGCTCCAATACTGCTTCTCAAGAACCTCATCTCACTGGCCTGTATTTTGCTCTTCTCCCTTCCTTTCATAACCCTGGTCTCCGAGGCATACGTCAGGATAGGGACATAGTACGTCCGATATATGACCTTTTTGCTGTTCTGAGGGACATCCTTGCTCCATATCATGCTTCTCACACTCCTCCGGAATGCTTCTGCCTGTCTCCCCCACTCATTTATTTCTCTATCATTTCTTTCATTATCATGTATCAGGCTTCCCAGATACTTGACACTCTCCACTTTCTTCAGCTGTTCCCCACCAATTGTTATTCCCGTTGTGGTTCTTTCCTTCTTCCTTGTTGTGATCACCATCTCACTCTTATTTATGCTAAATTTCATCCCATATCCTTGTATTACTCCTTCCCACACGTCCAACTGTTCCTGTACCTCCTCCTCCTTGTTTCCGCAAATCATCAAATCATCTGGAAACACCATTGCTTTCATCTTTCCTTCCCCAATTACTTGTGCCAATTGGGTCATTATGTCATCCATCACCACAATGAAAAGTAACGGTGACAGTGCACTTCCTTGTTTCAGGCCGTTTCTCTGTTCCAACCATCCGATCTCTCTCCTCCCACTTTCACGCAGCTCACGCTTCCCTTGTACATCTCCTTTATCCTCCGTATAGTCCATTTTTCTTCTCCTCTGTCCTCCAGGGACTTCCATACTTTGTTTCTGCATACATTGTCATATGCTTTCTCAATGTCCAGGAAGGCCATCAGTAGATCTGTTCCATACTCATAGTGCTGTTCTTGTAACTGCCTTACAGCAAAAATCAAATCCACTGTGGACCTTCCTGCTCTGAAGCCATGTTTTGTTAGTAACCATTACTATTCAAATATTCTGTAAGTAATGACCTTTTGTAAGCCTTGCTGACTTCTTTGGGTGAAGTTGCTATTCACTCAGCCTTCCTGGAAGTACTTGCCTGTAGTTTTCAACTTTTACCCTTGGCAAATGTTGGAATATATCATAATTTAATGCCAAGGCCACTTCCTTCCCAATCCTAGCCCTTATAACAAGTACCCACACTAGTTACTTTTCAAACGTAGTAAGGACAATACGAATCGTTACGTTTGTATAAAAACTATAGTTGCTTAACCCTTTCAACGCTAAACCCATAAATATACGTTGTGCAATTATAAGCCGCCTGTGATAAACCCGTAAATATAAGTTTTTGTGCAGTGCTCAATTTGCAAAGCCCGTAAAATTACGTGCAGCATCCGATCAGTTCAAATGGCACGCCAGAAGTTTAAGGAAGTTCACTTTTTCCGCACATTTCCGTAAAGATTTTGTTTCCTAGCAATGATGAAATATAGACCTTCTGTGCTTCCAACCACAACAATCAATGACTTACTGGACGATAGTGACAGTGAATATGAAGTTGGAAATGCAGTTAAATAACTAGAAGGCTAAAGCTATATTCTTGAAAGAAAGGAAGAAAAAAATAACAGCACAGAGGGAGTTGGTTTACATAAAATACGTAGCATTGAAAGTGTTCCTTTCTCTCCCGGAACGATTCCTGGTACCATGCGGTGACCAGGAGATGCTCGCTGGTTATGTATGCTCAGGTTAGCAGAATTCAAAAATAATACGTTACACACACACATTAATATTTAAACTATATATTTACACATATATCACAACTAAATACACTGGCTGTAGCCGTGATGGCCACGATTTAATTCGATCCCTTTCAAGCCGCGCCATGCTTGTCCTGATGTAAGTCAGCCATGTGCTGCATGCCTCGAGAAGCCCCCGGTCACATGATCACGCGGCCAGCCGACTAACCCCGAGACAGGGCGTCAAGGAAATGCTGCCGAGACCAACGCAGCGGAGCACTGAGTAACTACCAACATAGCGCCACACCTAAATGTATCATATTTAACAACTGCAAGAAAATGATTGATTTACATGAATCAACATAGGTTAATTTAAAGTTCTTTCACCACCAGTCCGTATGGATCGCCGAATACAAACTACACACAAACCCCAACCAAAACAACTTAGGAACAAAAATACACAGCCTATAGTAATGACAATGAAATGAACATGTTAAATGATACAATAAGAAGGTTCAACACTGGACACAAACAATAAAGGACACTGGTCAAAATTGAACTCTTGCGACACAAGAATAAAGTAATTAACTAAACCACAAGATGACACTGAAAATAATTGCACATATCAGTCTTGAATTGGCAATGGACATAGTTTAAGTACAGAACGCTTCAAAATTCCACTGCTGGTACGAATGGTGACTGCACACACTCGTCCATCCTTCCCAGGATATGTTTCCTCGACCGTTGCAAGCCTACAAGAAAGAGGAGGAGTTTTGTCGTCCTTAACCAACACGACAGTTCCAGGCTGAAGGTTAGGCTGACTTCGTCAACCATTTCTGCCGCTGTTGCAAGCTATTAAGATAGTCATGAGACCATTGTCTCCAAAACTTCTGCTGCAGCGCTTGAATGTAGCGCCATCTGGAAGTATAACAGTGCACACCATCTCTAAGGTCAGGTTCAGGGAAGGATAACAGGGGAGCACCTATTAGAAAGTGGCCAGGAGTTAAGTATGATGGTTCATCAGGGTCGTCCGATAGACTAACGAGCGGTCGTGAGTTCAGGCATGCTTCTATTTGGCAAAGTAGGGTGTACATCTCGTCATATGTCAAGCAGGCATTGCCAGCTGTTCTTCTTAAATGGTGTTTCATGGATTTAACTCCAGCTTCCCACAAACCACCAAAGTGTGGCGAATCAGGAGGAATGAAATGCCAAGTGAATCCTTCTTGGGCTGCGTTGTTCAGCATTTCTATCTTCCACTGCTCGGACTGGTGCACTCTCAACAATTCATTTTTAGCCCCTACAAAGTTAGTAGCATTATCACTGTATAGATTTGTACACCTTCCCCTCCTGGCTGCAAATCTACGTAAGGCGGCGATGAAAGCCTGTGTAGTCAAGTCACGAACCAATTCCAAGTGTATCGCCTTGGTGCAAAGGCAAACGAACAACGCTACATAGCATTTTACCTTGACCTTGCTCCTGGTTGTACCCTGTTTAATGTACAGCGGGCCAGCGTAGTCAACTCCCGTGTTCAAGAATGGCCGTGATGGAGTCGCTCGAGGAGATGGTAGCTGTCCCATGAGTTGAGTGGCTGTAGTGGCTCGTAGTCTAAAACACTTCAAACACTTGTAAATGACAGTCCGTATCACTTTCTTTATGCTTACTATCCAATATCTGGACCTAAGTGAAGCCGTTACATGATTAGCACCCGCATGTAGCAGACGAACATGCTCATCAGCCATAATCAACTGGGTTACATTGTGACGCTGAGGTAATATGATCTGGTGCCTTTCTGCAAATGGTTTCAACGAGTTTTGTAGGCGACCACCTACTCGTAATAAGTCGTTCCCATCTAAGAAGGGGTTCAGATTTCTTATTGCACTTTGCTGTGAAACTAATGAGTTTGACTTCAACTCGCCTATTTCCTGTGCGAATGTCACACGTAGAGCAAGCTTGATACACGTCTGAAGTCCAGTCTCAAGCTCTTCTGCAGATAGTGGTCCCGTTTTTCTTACGTTGTGTCTTCTGGAATTGAACATAAATCTGTTGCAATAAGCCATTACTCTCTGTAGGCGACGGAGGGATGAGAACCTCGTCGTGATTTAGTCTGATGGAGTAGCACTAACTAGACATTGCACCGCATCCCTTCTTTCTGGAAGTTCACCTGCAGAGTCGTTCGAGTCCCTAGTGGGCCAGCTACTTAAATCTTGTAGTAACCATGCTGGACCATGCCACCACTGTTGATTGCACTGCAGGCTGAGTGGTCCTTTTCCCCTTGAAAGAATATCGGAAGGGTTACCTTCTGACATCACATGACCCCACTTGACTCTTCCAGTCAATTGCTGTATCTCGGAGACACGGTTGGCGACGAACGTTTTCCATTTTGTTGGTTCAGCTGCAAGCCACGATAGTAAATTGTCGAGTCAGTCCACAAGAACATGTGGTCAATTTTCAGGTTTAAGGTGTTGGTAGTCTTATCAACCAGACGTGCCAACAAAAGAGCTCCACACAGTTCTAAGCTAGGTAAAGACTGTTGTTTCAGAGGAGCCACTCTGGATTTTGAACATACCAACTTTATTGAAACTTCCCCGTGTTGGTTGGTGTTTCGAATGTAAACACACGCTCCATAGGCCCGTTCAGAAGCGTCTGAGAAGCCATGAACTTGTATGAGGATCACCCTTCCCGTAGAGAGAATCAACCTGTCGACATGTATGTTATTTAGAGCTGGAAGGGCAGTGAAGATTTTGATCCAGCCATCAAGTAACGGAGATGGTAGTGGTTCATCCCATCCTAATTTTTCTTGCCATAATTGTTGCATGAAAATTTTACACCTCACAATTACTGGTCCTATCAGCCCGAGGGGATCAAATATAGAAGCTATAATTGAAAGTACCTTCCGTTTTGTGGGGCTTCCACTGTTCTCCTTGATGTGGACCTCAAACTGGAACTTGTCAAGAAAGGGATGCCATAGTAATCCTAGCGTTCTGATGTTGTCTTCCTTATCAAATCGTAGTGGTAACTGTGATTCTCTGAGTTCTTTAGGTATAGTCTCAAGTACAGCCGCGTGATTCGACGTCCACTTGCGGAGCGGGAACCCTCCTCGTTGCAGCAACTCTTGTAGTTCTCCTCGTAGCTGTATAGCATTTTCCACAGTGTCGCTACCACACAATACATCGTCCATGTAAAAATCCCGTTTCAATACGCGAGATGCTGTGGGAAACGCATGTGCTTCTTCTTCAACCAGCTGGGTTAGACATCTTGTGGCTAGGAAGGACGCTGAGGAAGTACCGTATGTTACAGTCTTTAGTTGGTATGTGCGTAGAAGCTCAGATGGATGTTTTCGCCATAGTATGCGCTGTAAGTTAACATCTTCGTCGTCGACTCTGATCTGACGGTACATTTTTGTAACGTCTGCCGTCATCTCAATCTGATGAGTACGAAACCTTGTCACAATTGATAGCAGATCTTGTTGAAAGGTAGGTCCCACCACGAGAGTGTCATTAAGTGAAACGCCGTTGTCAGTTTTGCAGGAAGCATCGAATACAACTCGTGTTTTAGTAGTGGTACTCTCAGCCTTCAATACTGCATGATGAGGGAGATAGCAGCATGCTTCTTCGTCCTTGCTTATATCTGGAGCCAACTTCATATGACCCAGGTTCTCGTACTCCTCCATGAATCTCACGTAATCTGCACGCAGATCAGGTCTCTTCTCGAATCTCTGTTCCAGTAGTCTGAATCGTTTCTCCGCTATTTTGTAAGATTTTCCAAGTTGTGGACTTTCTTCCCTTGTAGGTAATCTTAGACTGAAACGTCCGCTGTCGTCCCGCCTGGTGTGAGTTGTGAAATGCTCCTCGCAATACTGCTCTTCCTTGGTTAAGTTGGTTCTTCTAGTTGTCACTTCTTCAATCGACCATAATTTTTCCATCTTCCTGTCGAGGTCATCGTCCTGTCTGAGGAAAAATGATGAAGTGGGTGCTGCTTCCGCCTTCTTTTTTTTTTTTAATATACCAAGGCTTATTGTACTGCCCTGTGTACTCAGCACCAGTCCATTATCCCTGTGTCTTTGATAAGATGGTACAGTCCCATGATGTACTCTGTTTTGATTTCTTTTGGTTCAATTGTCGATCTCCCAAAAAGATTGAACCTCCTGCAATCTAGAGCTTCGCAAGAGCAGGTTATGTGATGGGCTGTCTCCGTTTCCTTCCCGCAAAGTCTGCAGTCTAGGTTTCCTTTGATTATGCCCAGTTTGTTTAGGTGCTTTTTCACGGGAGCATGGCCCGTGAGAAGAGCCACTGTGTATCTTACCTGAATTTTTTACATCTGAGTAATTTTCCAGCTGTTTTCTTACATGGTTCATTGATGAACATTTTCCCATGTTTCATACCAGGGTTAGTTTTCCATCTATCCCTATGTTCCTTTTTGATCCAGTCTTTAATAGCTTCTCTTATGGAGCATTTAAGTACTCCTAGAGCCGGCTCTGGTCCATAAAAGATTGTTGCCGCTCCCTTCTGGGCGAGTTCATCGGCTTTTTCGTTTCCTTCAATGCCCTTGTGTCCTGGGACCCATATCAATTTGACGTTGTTATGTTTCCCCGGTTTAGTTAGGGCATTAAGACATTCTTCCACCAGTCTTGAGTTCACTTTAGGGCTTTTTAAAGCCTTCAGTGCTGCCTGGCTGTCTGAGTATATAATAATCTTCTTATTTATATAAGATCTTTTTATATTTTCATATATGCATTGTAGTATTGCATAAACTTCTGCCTGGAATACCGTGGGATATTTTCCCAGGGGAAAGCTAATGCTTTTTCCTAGTCTCATTCCATATACTCCCGAGCCTGCCCCTGAGTCGTCTCTTGACCCGTCTGTGAACCAGATCAAAGTTTCCTCAGGATGCTCGGGTTTTATTTTCCAAGAGTCTATTTCAATTATTACTTCAAATGTTTTATTGAAGTTGTATTTGTGTAGGAGTGTAGTCTGATCGCATTTCAAGTATGGAATCTTCTACAATTTTTGTTATTGATGATATTCCTGATCGTGAATCAGGAATATTTCCAGCTTTACCCTGTTTCAGCCTATGTAATGCCATCCTAGCTTCCCCTTTGATCAGAATGTCAAGAGGGGCCAGGTCTAGTAAGGCCTCCATAGCCACTGTGGGGGTAGTTTTAAAAGCTCCGGTAATTGCTGGGCAGACTTGACTTTGAATTCTTCCCAGCTGTACCAAAGTTGTTTTATTTTTCACCTTGGTCCACCATACCAGTGCACCATATGTTATCGAGGGTCTCGGTACCCTAGTATACAACCAGTGTATCATCTTAGGTTTTAGTCCCCACGTATTTCCATACATCCTCCTATCAGTCATGAAGGAGGTTACAAATTTATTGTATATTTTGTTCAAATGCTGGTTCCAGGTCAACTTGGAGTCAAGAATTACTCCTAAGTATTTAACCTCTCCCTTCATTTTAATTTCTTCACCTTTTAGAAGCAGGGAACTAGTTTCCTTCAGATTTCTTCTTCTGGTGAATGGGACAATGGCTGTTTTGTGAGGGCTTATATTAAGTCCCTCATTTTCTGTCCAATTATATACAACGTTAAGTGCCATTTGCATTCGTTCCTTAACGGTGTTAGCAAATTTTCCTTGAACTATAATGGCGATATCGTTAGCATAGTCAAAGATATTAAAGTCTAGCTGACTTACCTTTTTAAGCAGTCCATCCACAACGAGGTTCCACAGCAGAGGGGATAAGACCCCTCCCTGAGGACATCCCCCCCGTAACCTTTGCAGACAGACTGCTTTCCATACATGTTGTGTGTATCACTCTGCTTTTAAGCATGGCTTCGATCCACCTGCAAGAGGTTTCATCTAGTCCTCGCTCTCGGGCAGCAGTGATCATTGATTTAAAGGAGGTATTGTCGAAGGCTCCTTCTATATCCAGAAAAGCTCCCAACGCTACCTCCTTTTGTTCCAGAGGTTTTTCTAGTCTTTGTACTACTTGGAAAAGAGCTGTCTCTGTTGACATACCAGCTTGATAAGTATACTGGTTCCGGTGCAGAGGTCTCTCAGCTAATGCATCATCCCTGATGTGTCGGTCAAGCATTTTCTCTAGAGTTTTTAGAATAAAAGACATGAGTGTGAGAGGTCTGTAGGACTTAGCCCGGTCTATACCTTTCCCGGGTTTAGGTATGAATACCGCCCTACAGTGTCTCCACCCCATTGGTATATAACCTAGGGCTAAACTAGCTCTAAGTATTTTAATCATAATCCTTGCAAGCATTTGAAAGCCTTCTTGGAGCATGATGGGCATTATTCCATCACTTCCTGGGGGATTTATACGGTTTAAATGAGAAGATTGCCCATTTTAGAGTTTCATAGTTAACCACCTTCCTGGCTGTTTCCCAGTCTCTCCTGTCAGTTTTCCAAGATGGAAACTCCAGTTCCAGCCTCCGGGAGGTTCTTCTATGATTTCCGACCCTGGGAAGTGTACATGAAATAATTCTTCCATGGTCTCTTCCGCAGTTCGGGTGTATTCTCCATTATCTCTTTGGAGTGAGTTTATGCTGTTTCGGCTTTCTTTAGAGAGAATTCTTTGAAGTCTGGCACATTCCGGAGTCTCATCCATCTCCGTGCAGTATCTTCTCCAAGACTCTCTCTTTGCCAATCTTAAGGCTTTGTTGTAATCAGTAAGGGATCTCCTATATTCCTCCCATTTTCCTGATTTTTTAGCTGCATTGAACAGTCTTCTTACCTGTTTTCTCTGGTCTGCTAGGTCCACCAGGGGATATTCCTGTTGGACTGCCTGGCTACCAGAGGGCAGGTTTCTTTGTAGGCTGAAATTATTGCATCCTGTAATTGTTCTGCAACAATTTCAACTTCTTCTGTACTTTTGAAGTTTCTATTTATTCCCCTGAGATTCTGAACTAGTTCTCTTTTGAAGCTGCCCCAGTCAGTTCTCCGGGGATTTCTGTAATATTCTGTTGTCGTTCTAATCCCGCCATGTCGAATATTATATATCTGTGGTCTGAACAACTTACTTCCTCAGATACATGCCATTCACTTACTCTACTCCCTATATAGGGGGTAGAAAAAGTTATGTCGATAACCTCCTTTCTGTTTTTAATAACAAAGGTTGGTTTATTTCCTTTATTCATTAAGTTCAAATTACGTTCCAGAATGAATTCTAACAAGGACTCACCTCTGGGGTTGTTGTTGGTGCTACCCCAGGCCAGGTTGTGTGAGTTGGCGTCACATCCTAAAATTATGTGTTCAACTTCTTTTTCACACCTTGCTACCAAGTCCATTACTTCCTTGGTAGGTGGTAACTGCTCATCGTCATAGGGAAGGTATGCGGATCCAAGGATGATTTTCCTTGACCCTTCCTTTGATGATGTCTGGATTGCCACTGTCGTGAGGTCTCTGGAACAGAAATCCATCAGCGGCAGTATCTTGATTCCTTTTTTGGCAAGTATACAGGTTCTGGGAGTCTGGTTTGTCCGATTGAATATCAGTTCGCCTCCAACTCCTCCCAGATCCTTTATTTTGCCTTTTACAGCCCAGGGTTCCTGAATAAGAGCCAGGTCACAGTCTCTCATCATTACACACAGTGCTGCCGAGGCAGCCCTGCTATGCTGAAGATTTATTTGGACCACTCTCATTCGCGCCCTTGGGTCTGGGTTTACCTTTTAATGGTTTAAAGGTTACCTGACTTAGGCCGCAGAAGACCTTAAATTGTTTGGCTTCTAGCTTTTCATACGAGTCGAGGTCCACCGAGAATGCCAAAGTTTGGCCTTTCTCGGTCACCTTTCGGCTCATTAGATGCCATTCACCCACCTCAAGTCCTGAATTCTGTGCCTTCAGTCTCTTTTTAATGGTTTCCACATCATTTGTTGCTGGTACCCAGACTAGGACCCTTGGCCTCCTTGGAAGGTCTTTGGAGTCTACAACTTCTAACTCCAATCCCTCCCAAGGGCTGCCAAGTCTGCCTATAGCTCCGGATAACCAGTGTTTTGTTTGTTCATTCTCACAGGTCATCCAAAGGATACCCTGTGCGAATTTGTTATCTAGAAATTGTGGTGACACCTGTTCAGGGTTGTCATCCAACATTTCCAGAATTTTCCTTTTCACCAGTTCTGCTTTTTCCTGGTTGAGTTGTTGGTTTTTTGCCATTATGGCTACCTTGATACCTTTAGCAGCGTCCCTGTAGCTCAAAGGTTGAGATAGTTCATTCCTTCGATGCTTAGGTTCTCGCTGCTTTGGGGTGCTTGATTCTGAGCGTGGTCTTTTTGAGTTGAGGTTGAGGTCTCTTTGCTCCTGAATGGTTTGTTCTCCGTCCAGGTCCCTTTTTTCATCTTCCTTTCCCTCATTAGTTTCTTCCGTTGTGCTCCAGAGAGTTTCTTAGGTTTGATCCAGTTCGACGTACCTGGTACTGCCACCTCTCCTGGAGTTGTTTCAGTCACCTCCATTGTGGAGTCTTCTGATGTTGACAAGTCTATGGACGAGTCCATTCCTTGTATTGTCTTGGTTGAGCTTTCGCTTGAGGTTGTTTCTTGGTTCTCCATTTGGCGGAGAAATAAATAGTCCACTCAGACAGAGCTCCGGTTATCCGAGCAAGGCTGCATTCTCAGGGAGGTCGCCCAGTTTCCCTGAGGCTCCGTTAAGGACACATCACCCATGTGCCATGTACCCCTTCGGCACGGATTAAGGCAAGCCACACTTAACACCTTGGGGTTGGGGAGGTGGTCCGCGATCTCTTATTTAATATATTCAGAGAAACACCTGTCCGGCTCGTCAGTCAACTGTCGCTACCAGACAGGTGCCGGCTATCCGCCACCTGCCGACGCGTCACGATACCCGCTCAAGGTCCAGCGTTAGGGTTTGCAGGATGTTACTCCTTGCCAGGGACCCCCCGCTGAGGATTCCGCCTTCTTACTGGTCCTATCCTGGGATTTTATGGGACCTGACAGTATCCATCCCAGGGCGGTATTCTTCAAAATGGGTGATTCATCGCAATTTTTCCGCCACCCTTCTCGCAACAGCTGCATGAAAATCTCTGCACCGAAGAGCATATCTACTGGTCCTGGCTCGTTGAAGTGAGGATCCGCCAATGTGATATCTTTAGGTAGGTTCCACGATTTACAATCAACGTAGTTTGCCGGAATATTGCCTGATAAGTGAGGCAGTATAGAACATGTGATAACAGTTTCAAAATTGGACAAGTTAGAACTGATACGAACATCAACACTTTGAGATGCAGTGACCGCAGTGTTATTTATACCACTAATTGGAATACAGCTTCTGTGTCGTTGCAACTTAAGCTTACTTGCAAGTGACTCAGTTATAAAATGGGACTGTGATCCATTGTCGAGTAACGCTCGGCACTGGTGGACTCTACCATTGTTGTCTGCCACTCCTATTACTGCAGTAGACAGCATTATTTGTGACTGTGGCTTGAATTTAAGTGTGCAGTAACTTGCCTTACTATGCCCTCCTTCGTCTTCTCGAATATCTCTACCAGCTGAGGCATCCCTGTCTGTAGTCGTTTGACTGCTTGTGGGACTGTCGAAATGAATTAGGGTATGATGTCTGCCTTGGCATCTCTTACACCTATCAGATTTGCATATGCTGACATTATGATGTCTTAAACAGTTAAAGCACAGACCCTTCTTTTTGACAAAATCATACCGTTGTCTTACGCTAGCCTTCAGAAAACCCTCACACCGATGTACCGGGTGATCTGCATCACAAAAATAACACTTCCCCCTTGTAGATACATATGAGCTAACTCGACCTGGATTGTCATTGTTCCTCACATGTTGATTCTTGGGTGGATTTTCTGTGTTCCCCCTTTGTTCCCGTGTTGCCATCATTAGCTCCAACACTTGTGCCCTCTCTTCCAAAAACGTGGATACCTCAGTGAGTCTTGGAAAATTATCGCTGGGTGCCTTCATTTCATACTCTTTACGGGTAGCGGGATCTAACTTATCTAACATCAGCTGCTGAAGTAAGACTTCATGTAGCGGCACTGAATGGTTGAGATTTTGAATAGCATTCAAATTGCTTACTAAGTGGTTGTTCAATTTCCTAAGATCAGATGCTGTGTCTTTGTGACAAGTAGGTAACGACAACAGAGCCTTGATGTGTTGTGTTGCTATCAATTTTCTGTTGTTGTACCTCTTGCACACGATTTCCCAAGCTATTGGAAAGTTAGGGTTAGAAATAGGGATATTTTGAATCAATTGGTGAGGTTCACCCTTAAGTGCGGACAGTAGATAGTGGGAATGTTGGATGTTTGATAGTTTTAAATTATCAACAATTAATGCCTGAAAGGTGTCCTGGAAATGTGTCCACGTCTCATATTGTCCATGAAATGTAGGGAGGTTAATGACGGGCAATCATACCTCCAAGGAAGCCTGTTGTGAATTACCGCAAGAATGCTGAGATAATTGATCGTTATTCTGCTCTGAAGTTATGCTCCGATCTATGAGTGTAGTCATTTTGGCCTCTAAATCATAATAGTTTTCTTCGAACTGTTCCCTATCCTGTTCATGGGTTTCACTATTTTCGTCGTCATTAATTTCAAGCTTACATTGGACATGCTTTGGGAGTGGCGACCCCATCGTAATAATAGCCTAAAATGGAAATGGCACTTCAAATGATTCGGAGAAGGTTAGGGCGTACCCTGCAGGCGACGCGCAGTTCTTTTGGTACTGGGAGAACTGTGAGAAATGGACGACCAGTAACCGAAATGAAAGTGGGAATCATGAATGTCATGACCCTGACAGGCAAGGTGGAGGAGGTGGTAGACTTCATGGAGAGGGAGAATGTTGGATTGATGGGGCTGAGTGAAGTGAAATGGAAAGGTAAAGGAAGAAATTGGCGAAGAGGCAAAAAATGGCGTGGGACTGATAACCTCGAAACAACTGGAGGAGTATGTTGAAGTGGTCGAGTGTGTGACAGAATAATGAAAATTAGAATGAAGATGAAAAATGACGTGATGGACTTCATACAAGTGTATGCACCACAGACTGGAAACAGAGAAGAAGATATTGAAGTATTCCTGGGGGATGTAGAAAGAGTAATTTCAGATGTAGAAGTGGTGATCCTGGGAGATATGAATGCACAAGTCGGAAACGAGAGACAAGGAAAGGAAGAAGTCATTGGACCATATGGATATGGGAAAAAGAACCGGGAAGGAGAGGAACTTGTAAACTTTTGTGAAAGGAATGGATTGATAGTG
The DNA here is from genome assembly GCA_946902985.2 of Meconema thalassinum. Taxonomy (NCBI): domain Eukaryota; kingdom Metazoa; phylum Arthropoda; class Insecta; order Orthoptera; family Tettigoniidae; genus Meconema; species Meconema thalassinum. The sequence continues at coordinate 746,436,590 of OX336390.1, forward strand.
GGTAATTTATGGTTTCGGAAGAAAAACAGCAGGAAAATTACGAGATATGGTTGGGGCGATAGAAGAACAAAATCAGTAATTGACTACTTTCTGGTGGAAAGGACTAATCGCAGAAAGCTGATAGATGTGACAGCTTTACCAGGAGAAGCATTTGATGGGGACCATAGAGCTGTGGTGGCAAAATTTAGATGGGAAAAATTGGAAAACCTAAAGGAGATCAGAGAAAGCAAAATAAAAGTATGGAAATTGAAATACAAAACTGTACAGGAAGATTTTCAGGAGAGATTGAAGCAACTAATCCCAGTTACTGAAGTGGAAAACATAGAAGAGGAATTGTCCCACTTTAAAAAGGCATTTGTTGGTGCAGCAGAGAGTGCTTATGGTAGGACGTCAACAAGAGTGAAAGAGAAGGAGACACCGTGGTGGAATGAGGAAGTGAGGAAAGCAGTGAAAGAAAAGAAGTCTGCATGGAAAGAATGGAACCGAGATCAAACGGAAGAAAGCAAAAGGAAGTATCACGACAGCAAACCGAGTTGTAAGAAAGTGGTAGGAGAAGAAAAGAAGAAAAGTTGGGAAGAATTTACACGAAGAATGGAAACAGATGTAAGTGGCAGTAAAAGGATGCTGTATGGGCTTCTAAGAAGTAAGAGGATAGAAAGAGTTACTACAAAGCTAGTGAAAAAGGAAGATGGAGAGTTGTTAACACACCCAGAAGAGATAAAGGGACAATGGAAGGAGTATTTCAATAAGCTATTGAATGTGAGCAATTGTACTGGCGAGATCGAAGTGACATAGCCTGACGACTCTATAACAGAAGATGATATAACAATGCTGGAGGTGGAATTAGTAGTACAGAAAATGAAGATGGGAAAAGCAACAGGGGTGGATGAAATCAGTGTAGAAATGATAAAGGCTGCTGGACCTGTTGGTATGCAATGGTTGTATCGACATCTAAAGTGTGTGTGGAAACGGAAATGTGTACCAAGAGACTGGGAGAAAGGGCTAATAATACCAGTGTTTAAGATGGGGGACAAGAAGGTGTGTGATAACTACCGGGATCACCCTCATATCACAGATAGTAACAAGAAGTTCCGTGAAGAACTATACAGCCTACTTTTCATGCCAATGATTATTCTACAGAATATGAACCTATCTAGAATAATGACGAAATTAAGTTGGTAATATCGAAATATCTAATTAGTTCAAAATATACCTGGTATAATGTAGCCTAATAGAGCACTACAGTTGGCAGCCCTGGTGACTGAATATATTCTTAGTTCCATAATCATTTTCTTAGTCTTAAGGTACAGAATAGAAAATTTGGTTGAAGTCCAATGGACGTTACATGCAGTTAGACATTGGATCTATCAGCACGCGTAAAAGCATGCTGCCAACAATGTCATGCGTGTGCTGGTCAGAAATAATCTGAAATATTATGATATCTTGTTGTGCCAATTTTGGATGAAATACATTTGTTAGTATAGAAGTTACATGTATTTTAAAATTGGACATATCAGCAGGCATAGAATCATGTTGTTAGCACTGCCTTGTATTAATTACTCCAAATTGATCTAGAATGTCAGGTGCTATACGTGTGCAAAGTATAGAGCTGTTGGCTTGCATACTTTCTGATATATTGATATTAGGGTAAAAAAAATATAGACAGCATTTATTAACAGTTGGCAGCCCTGATTGCTCTTAACAATACTAATAGTAATATCAGTTATGGTACACATAGCACATACGAAATTTGGTTGAAATCCAACTGATAGTATAGAAGTTGTGTGTATTTAAAAATTGGTACTATCAGCAGGTTTATAATCATGTTGGTAGAACTGACGTATATAAGTTACTCCAAATTAATCTAAAATGTCAGAATATACGTGTGCGTATTTTAAAGCTGTTGGCTTGCATACTTTCTGATATATAGGTATTTGGATGAAAAAAAAATAGAGAGAGCAATTATTAACAGTTGGCAGCCCTGGTGGCCTTAAGAATATGCTCAGTCATATCTGTTTATGTACAGATATTACATACAAAATTTGGTTGAAATCCAATTGATAGTGTAGAAGTTATATTTATTTAAACATTGGACCTATCAGAAGGCTTAAAATTAGTTTGGCAACACTGTCATGGTTGGCCTCCTGGAAATTAAACTGATATAGTCTTATCTACATGTGTGCCAATTTTGGAATAGCTCCCATGCATACCTTGCAAGATATCCAACATGGAGCTCAAATTTCTAGTGCGTTTTTTCAGCAGTTGGTAGCACTGACATCATTTTCAAATATGGACGTGAGATATTCCGGTGCACATCTTTACTCATACTAAATTTGGTTTTGATTGGTGCAGCCGTTTAGGAGTTGATAGGGGGGGACACACACACAGCCAGACAGACAGAAGGACAGACAGACACACATTTTCCCGGATCGATCTCATAAGTCTACTTTTTCCTCATTTTTGCAAAATGTGAAAAGTAGGCTAAAAATACTGGAAAGGATATTAGAAAGAAGAATGAGAAGAAAGGTGGAAGGAGAGTTGCAAGAGGAACAGTATGGCTTCAGGAGTGGAAGATCCACATTGGACCCAATCTTTAGCTTGAGGCAGGTGATGGAAAAGAACTGGGAATATGGAGAGGATTTGATCATGACTTTCATAGATCTAGAAAAGGCATATGATAGTGTCCCCAGAGAGAAGGTATGGGAAACCATGGTTAAGAAGAGACTGGGAAGAGAAATGTTGGAAATGGTGAAAGCAATGTACAACAACTGTGTTAGCAGGGTACTGACCCCAGTTGGAAAGACAGATTGGCTTAGGAACAAGACTGGACTAAGACAGGGGAGTGTGCTGTCACCTCTCTTGTTCAAAATGGTGATGGATGAAATTGTAAAGGAAACAAAGGAAGCATATGGACATAAAGAAATGAAGTTACTGTTATTTTCAGATGATATTGTGGTCTGGGGAAGGAACACCGAAGAAGTGCAAAAACAACTAGATGCACTGAACGAAAATATTCAGAAGTACGGCCTGAAAATCAGTATAGAGAAAAGCAAGACTGTGGTGATGACAAGAGGGGAAAGACAAGGAAAGGGCACTGTGAAAATTGGAAGTCAGAGTTTGGAAATTGTGGACACGTTCAAATACCTAGGAAGTGAATTGATGCAAACTGGTAGGTTGGACATGGAGATTGGCAGGAGGTACAGCAGAGCAATGCATTCTATCAAAGTGTAAGAAAACTTGTTTGGGATAAGGAAGTACCAAGGAAAAGCAAGGAGGTAATGTATAAAGTGTACTATGTTCCCATATTAACTTATGCAGCTGAGACTTGGACCCTGACAAGCAGGCAAGAGAGTAGAATCCAAGCCAGTGAAATGAAATTCCTAAGAAGTATGATAGGAAAGACAAGGAAAGACAGTGAGGAATGAAGATGTTAGGAAGGAAGTTGGGATGGCAAAACTAAATGAGAGAATTGAGAAGAATAAACTAAGGTGGTTTGGACATGTAAAGAGGATGGAGGAAAATAGAATACCAAGACAGATGCTGGAGGCGAAGTGCAAGGGTAAGAGAGCAAGAGGAAGACCTAGAACAAGGTGGATTGATTCAGTGAAGAACAGCGTAAGAAAATTAACAAATTCACAAAGAAATTTGATACAATGGTCCGGCTAGCTCAAAACAGTGGCCAGCGTTTCGCCCCAGTGTACCAATGGGCTCTTCAGTTGGTTATGGTACACCTCACCAAGACGCGTGGCTAGTACATACTGTGAAGGCCGCTGCAAGGCACAAATGTTGCCACGAGCAGCGCCAATGTACTACGGAAGTCAAAACTTCCTTTCAAAAATAATGTTAGCTTAACTTGCTAATCCATATTGGAAATATCTGTTCCCATAGGAAACAGGATGTAAAATTGTCCGATTGAGCTATGTACATTAACAAATTCACAAAGAAATTTGATACAATGGTCCGGCTAGCTCAAAACAGTTGCCAGCGTTTCGCCCCAGTGTACCAATGGGCTCTTCAGTTGGTTATGGTACACCTCACCAAGACGCGTGGCTAGTACATACTGTGAAGGCCGCTGCAAGGCACAAATGTTGCCACGAGCAGCGCCAATGTACTACGGAAGTCAAAACTTCCTTTCAAAAATAATGTTAGCTTACCTTGCTAATCCATATTGGAAATATCTGTTCCCCATAGGAAACGGGATGTAAAATTGTCCGATTGAGCTATGTACATTAACAAATTCTTAAAGAAATTTGATACAATGGTCCGGCTAGCTCAAAACAGTTGCCAGCGTTTCGCCCCAGTGTACCAATGGGCTCTTCAGTTGGTTATGGTACACCTCACCAAGACGCGTGGCTAGTACATACTGTGAAAGACGCTGCAAGGCACAAATGTTGCACGAGCAGCGCCAATGTACTACGGAAGTCAAAACTTCCTTTCAAAAATAATGTTAGCTTACCTTGCTAATCCATATTGGAAATATCTGTTCCCATAGGAAACAGGATGTAAAATTGTCCGATTACATCAAGGAAGTGCTGCCGTGACCAACGCAGCGGAGCACTGAGTAACTACCAACAGAGAGGGTTAATAACATTTCCCCCCGCTGTTATAATTTACTTGATATGAACGCAATAGTGGGTTCCAGTAATATGGTAAAACAAAATCGCCTATCATAAAACAAAACTATCAATACATCACTTCATTAGCCTGGTGCTTGTTGTGTAGTAGCACACGTCATGCCGTAAAAATGATTCAATTCTTGATAAGTAAATAGTATGCAGTTAAATTATAAAATATTTTGTAACCAAAACAACAATAATAATGATATCAAGCTATCAAATTACTGTTGTTTTACCTGCACATGCTTCTTTAAGTTAGTTCTCGCCTGCCAAATCCAAGATAGCGGGATTGAATTTCGATGCAGTCAGGTGGCATTTGAGGGTGCTTAAATGTGAGGGACCCATGTCAGAAGATTTACTGCCACGTTAAAAGATCCCCTTCGAGGCGAAATTCCAACACCCTGGCGTCTCTAAATAGCCGCAGAAGTTAAAGGGAACGTAAAACCCATAACATTAATATATTCTTTAAGTTCACTGTGGAATTGCAACTGCTCTGTATAATTTTTCCACCTATGCACACTCTAGATCCGATTTTAAGAAATTAAATATACTGGCATATATACGGCCATAGCATGCATGGCTCCCGGCCACCAGCTTTCATAGCGATCACTTTCAGCAAAGCAGCTTTGTAGGATCGTCGTTGTCACTTTCTGACATTTGCAAATAATTTGACTGTAAAGTTAATTTTAACATTAAGTTAATATTGTTATCTGAGTTAGTAAAATTAAAAATAGACAAAATTAAGTTGTCGCACTTACATGGCTTCAGAAAGGAACGATTTGGGACCTGTTCATCCAAAATATCACTTTTGTTTTGCTTAGTCCTACCGAACTGATAAGGGAGTGACGGGATGCAATGCAGCACGGCAGGTTGCTGCCTGGCAGCCGGTAACCATCCCGTGCTGCTAGGATTCAAGGTCAACTTTACCTCTTCCCACCTCCTCCTTCATGCAGTCACCTGGTAGGTTTTCGGCGTTCAGTATTGGCGTTCAAAATTGAAAGTGGCCCATGCGGTTTTCACTACGTCATTGTACAACTTTATAGGAATATTGTTTACTAAATTTCAACCTGATTAGAATTTTACACCGCAGTCCGTTCCCTTGTTAGTATATGAGAAATTCCCAGTCCTGTCAGCTGTATCTCTCTAGATTTAGAGCTCATTTTGGAAGTAATCCGGAGCGAAAGTAATATAGCAATAACATTGACTTTCATTCTATTTCTATCTACTCTCTGCTTCAGTAGGCCTAACCTTTGTGTTCACCATACTGGATCAGTGCACACCAAGGATAATACTTTCATATTGAGCTAAGGTATTTCGAAATGAATGTAATGTTAATCATTGTCAGCTGGGGAGCATAGTAGCCGACTGCTATCAAGATAGTAACCTTGTGATAACTCCCCGTAGGTATACCATTTGTTGACTTTATGTGAGTAGATACTGAAGCAAGCACAAAGAGGGACTTCATAATGTTACTAGCACACTCAGGCTTCCCTTGCAAGCCAAAGATAAAGACTTCAGTTGGAAGAATTTTTAAAATTAAATTTATCAATCCTTGATATGAAGTTAATTGTATTGAAAAATATTACCATGTTGATGTATAATTCAGAGTTCTACCTTAAATAAGGATAAAACAAATATGGATTCACTTATATCAATACTTTATTATTTATTCAATTAATGTATCTACTATAGGATTTTTTAACTATGGATACTCGAGTTTAGGCCTTAATTACAAACAAACCAACAGATCTATTAAAAAATGAGTTACACCAACATTTTCTTTGTTTAATTCTGCGTTAGACTATATAAGCCAATTATTCTCAAGTTTATTAATATTTTTGATATTTGTGGTTGTATGAAAAATTGTCTGGGTTTTTGACATCTTTTCTAGGAACCGCTCACTTAAAACTATATAGGCTAAATGGAAAACGACTTGGCTGAGGGTAATGCAATTTTTATATGTTATAGGCACAAGTATTGGTAGTGTAAATCTTAAGTTACTTTTTCTGAAGTAATGTTTTCTCAGCCCAGGATGAACGTACAGCTGGAAACTTGGCCTCATTTTGAAGCTCTCATTCGTGATTATCGGAAACTAGTAGTAACTTAGTACATGTTTCACCCAACACTGTGGCCTTCTTCAACAAATAAGATGTAGGCCTAAGTATTGCTGAAAAACTGAGTTACTTAGTTATTGGACCACCTCATGGTGTAGTGGCCAGCATTGTTGGCTATCATTCCAGAGGTCGTCCGGGTTCGAATCTTGGCTCTGCAAAGGTATTTTAATTCAGGTCTGAGGGCTGGAATGGGGTACTCTCAGCCTCGTGAGGCAAAACTGAGACGAGGTGGATTCGAATCCCAACTCTGCCATCTTGGGAGTGGTTTTCTGAGGTTTCCCACTTCTACTCCAGGCAAATGCCAGGATGGTTCCTAACTTAAGGCCACTGCCGCCTCCTTTCCAATACTCATCTGAATTACAAATACACACACTATAATACAGCCATCAAAATAGTAGGTTATTGGACAAATTCCACACACACGGAGCCATATGACCACAATGTCGCAAACAGTTTTGTTTTTTAAAGGGCACAACAGCCCCTAAAAACTGAGAGACTGTGGGTGTATTACATTAGTAGTAGTGAAAAGGTAAAAATATTATTTTTATGTAATTATAAGATCACATGTGATATTGTTTGTTTAGCAAAATTAAAAATAAAAATTCTTCAAACCTAATTTAAGGAAAACTTCTTGCAACAAATGAACTGTTGTTGATTATAAACTACTGTATATCAAACTCACAAACTATGTTCTTTCCAAGTTCATCAAATATACATTATAACAAATAGACACAATTAATTGTGTGTGTGCATGATACTCTTTTTTCCCTCTCCTTGACATAAGATGCTTTTAAGAAAATGTGTTGTTAAAATGTGCATTAATGTCTTATAAAAGTTACTGTGTAAGGTCTGATTCGTTAGTGTTTATCATATTTATAGTTTCTGGATCTAACGTTTTTCAAAAAACAGAGCCTAAACATGAAGTAAAATCTCTGCTCTCAAGTCTTGTTTCTTTCAGCCTTGGAGATACAGCCTTAGGCCTATTTATGATTCAGATGTTCCTTTTGCTGACATACGGTATGTTTTCCTGTAATACTTATGTCTTATGCTTCCTCTTTTCTAGGTCGTGTGGGTGTTAAGTTACAAAGATGTGGAGACATTTGGAGCCTGGAAGCTCTCCCGTAGACTGGTGTGAGGGGAACTACTTGATATCTCCTGTCATTGCTGAATTTGTCAATACGGTTAGTACATTTCATTGGCAAAAGGCAGGCTGCATGGCTCAGTGGTAACGTTCTCGCTTGCTGTGGCCAAGGTTGCAGGATCAAATCCTGGCACAGCCAGTTGGTATTTGAGGGTGCGCAAATGCCAGGGAGCAGTGTCAGTAGAGTTACACGTTAAAGATTCCCTTTGGGGCAAAGTTCCGGCACCCCGGGGTGGCTAAAAGTCGCAGTTGTTAAAAGGGACGTAAATCCAATGAAATTATTATTTCCTTTGGCAAAATAATTTTTTGTCGTTGTGGATATGGATAATTTGTAAATTGTATAGATTTTGGAGTAGCATTATGCAGTGGCGAAGCTACATTCATGCAATTGGGTATTCTAAAGTTCATACCTTATAGTTTTTTTTATAGATAAACTCCAGTCGTCGTGTTTTTCACTCTCATAGAGCATGCTCTATTCTGTGTTGTCCCAGAAGATGATATTGTTCCCAATTAAGAATATGTTTCTTAGAAATTTGATACTTTTGTGTTCTACGATGAAAATCTTTAATACATGCAATCCCAGTTTCAGTCCATTCTCTACTATTGCCACTAAACAGAATACAAACATAACTATGCATCGTGCCCGTCGTTACACTTGCTGTTAACCATTCATACAGTTCATACCACTGAGACTGGAATTTACGTGACTGATGTTTATCAGTCTCTACAATATTTAGATGAGGTTTTGGTCCTCTCTCTTTCACTACACATTTCTCTTCATTAGACAGCTAAGGAAATGGTCTTGATTTTTAAATACACAATTAAATCACTAAAACTTTCAAGCGAACATGCACGCGCTGAGATACCGCCCAACTCACTAATGCACTGCTTGGAGCCTAGGTTCTCTGCTCACGCATTCAGCGTTGGTCAGATATCGCCTTTCTGCTTGGTGCATGCGTAATTGCCTTCTCTACCCACAGAGACTTGAGCCTGTTTCAAAGGAGACTCATTGGCTACTCAGTCCCGTGCTGAGAAGCTGGCATCAATCCCACTGTGGCTACAGAGAATAATACCAAAAACTAGAGGTTTAATTTGTCTATGCCAATAAAAAATAGGAAAATTTAAATGTACATAATCCTGTTTCTCCTCTTCAAATTACTTGGCCGTATTTGTCATCGAAAGTACGTTTTAAAATCAACGGCCATGGGCTTTCCTTACTTATTTCAATTTCCCGTGTTGTTAGCCAGCTTACTCCATTGCCATTGGTATCTTTCTTCCTATTTATTATTTGTTTCTCTACGGATGCCGTGCCCACAATATATTCTCTTTCCATTTCTTTCACGACCAGCTTGTTCATCTTTCGGCAAGTTCTCATTACTTGTACTATTCTGGTGTATATATTCTTTGATGAAACTTCAAGGCACTTTCAATATCCCCGAAATCATCATTGGGCAAATAGCTGTGCCCGGAAACCAGAAATCGCATTTTAATGGTCTTTAGAGTTGGATGTGACTCCATGACAGACTTCAGCATTAGGGCCATTTTTATGTTCCAATTCTGCCCTCCGCAGGAATCGGACCAAAGCATAAGTTGTTCCGTGCCTTTTTCTAAATGTTCAGTGATGTAATTTCTTAGACAAGAGCCCACTTCTTGGGCTCCATGCCCAGCTTGGCCCTCGAGCCACAGGTAGCAGAAGCCTTTGTTCAATGAAGCGTCATGAATTCCACAGTTATACAGCCATAACTGACGTTTATAGAATATTATGTTTGTTGGAATTCTCGGCAGGGGCAGTGTCCTCTGCATATCAAAGCTAAGCACCGAGAGTCCATTAATTTTGGTTGCTTTTTGAAAGTCACTCTTCATTGTACTTCGAGCATTTTCTGCAACCTCCTGATGAGCAAGCAACTTTATCTTTAGCACATCAGTGTCACCATTTTTATTGTTTATTCGAGCATTTGTAGAGTCGCAAAAGTTGCATGTGTCTTTCTTAAGCGGTTTTCGTCGTAGGTTGAATCTGGAGTAAAATACTTTCTTATAGCGTGAGAGGGAAACTGGCTGAGAATATTCCTTTATGTATAAGTCATACATTACTGGAAGTGTGACATGTGACGGGATAAGAGAGTGCTTGTTTCTGATCTGCAATAATGTGACTTGTACTTACGAAATTTATTAATGTGCTCGATAATTTCAGCCATCTTACTATCAGTTATTCTGTTATAATCTCCTGATTTACCTCTGTTATCCTTAATAATTCCTTATAGTTCGTTGGCTTTCTTAAGATAGTTGTTAATGCGATCCCCTGATATTCTTAGGGTCTGGACAAAGCACATTTTAAAGACTGATACCCTGCCAGAGTGTAACTTCTCGTCAAAGCTCTTCTTCCGGACAACCCAGACAAAGTGTGCTTGGCTGTTTCATGCAGAACTCAGTATAGCGTTTCGAAGGATAGCTTCATAGTTTCGCCTCATAGCCGATTAATGCAAAACTCTTAACCTAAGATAAAGGGAATGGCGCTTAGACTTTTCTATAAAATTAACGGTTAATATTAAGAAAAATGGCATACTTAGGTAAAAAGATTGTAGTTCCAGACCATACACACTAGATGGTGCTAATAACTCAATTTCCAAAAATTGGCGCTTAGCCGCTTAATGCATAACGCCGTCCAATTGAATATTGGTTGTAGTAGCTTGTTGAAATACAACGTGCTATAGGGGTATTAAACATGAATATGAGGTGCCCTTTTGCTAGTGCTACCTCTGTAAAAAATTTCATTCAATTCGGTTTCACCGTGTTTGAATTGATATGGGGAATGGATTTGCACACATACATGGCCGCTATTTGCAAACTATTGGGCTGATGACCTTGTAGTCAGTCATAAGCTGCTTTCCACAAAAAGGCATGTTGTTGCAAAATTTGGTAGAGATCAAATTATTAGGATGGTCGTAATTTGATTTAAGCTTTTAACATTTGGGTGGCCGTCATTCCGTTTCTGTCAAGATGGCGGTGATATAAAACATGACACTGAGGTGCCCTTTGCTAGTGCTACCTCTGTACCAAATTTCGTTCAATTCGGTTTCACCGTGTTTGAATTGATAGGGGGAATCGATTTGCACACATACTGGCCACCATCTGCAATCTATTGGGCTGATGATCTTGCAGTTTGGTCAGAATATGCTTCCCACATAAGGATATGTTGTTGCAAAATTTGGTAGAGACTACATTATTAGGTTGGTCGTAATTACATTTTAGCTTTTAACATTTGGGTGGCCGCGATTACGTTTCCGTCAAGATGGCGGTGATATAAAACATGACACTGAGGTGCCCTTTGCTAGTGCTACCTCTGTACCAAATTTCGTTCCATTCGGTTTCACCGTGTTCGAATTAATAGGGGGAATCGATTTTCACACAAAGATGGCCGCCATCCGCAAAATATTAGGCTAATGACCTATTAGTTTGGTCAAAGGATGCTCCCTCCATAAAGGTATGTTGTTGCAAAATTTGGTAGAGATTGGATGATTAGGTTAATCGTAATTTGATTTATGCTTTGAACATTTGTGTGGCCGCCATTACGTTTCCGTCAAGATGGCGGCAATATAAAACATGACACTGAGGTGCCCTTTGCTAGTACTACCTCTGTACCAAATTTTGTTCCATTCGGTTTCACCGTGTTCGAATTAATAGGGGGAATCGATTTTCACACAAAGAAGGCCACCATCCGCAAACGATTAGGCTGGTGACCTATTAGTTTGGTCAAAGGATGCTCCCCCCATAAAGGTATGTTGTTGCAAAATTTGGTAAAGATCGGATGATTAGGTTAGTCGTAATTTGATTTAAGCTTTGAACATTTTGTGTGGCCGCCATTATGTTTCCGTCAAGATGGCGGCGATATAAAACATGACACTGAGGTGTCCTTTGCTAGTGCTACCTTGGTACCAAATTTCGTTCAATTCGTGTTCACCGTGTTCGATTTGATAGGGGGGACAGACATTCAGAGTACACACACTCACACACAAACACACAGACTCACACACACACACATACACACACACACAGACACACACTTTTTTCGCCCTGTGTTGATCTCATAAGTCTACTTTCATTTTTTGCAAAAATCGAAAGTAGGCTAATAAAGATAGTGTTTGATTCAGTCCAGCCCAAATTAAAATAAGCCAACAATGTAAAATATGCTATCTTTGTATGGCGAAAGCTGGGACATTTGGTGCGAAATATGTCCTGGCCTCCTCACACTAAAACCTTTATCTAGCACGAGATGGGAATGTAGAATTGACAGTGTCAAGCCCATCAGGTACCAGTTAGGAAAAGTAAACAAAGCTCTAGAAAAAGTGGCAGAAACTACCAAAGATCCTGTTACCCGGTGAGAGGCCCAATCTTTGTTGCTTCACACCGTATGAATTTGTTTTAAGCCTCGTTATCTGGTACGATATTTTATTTTCTGTGAACTCAATAAGTAAAACTCTCCAATCTGAGAAGACTTCGTTAGATACGGCTTTAACCGAACTTCAGGGCCTAAAGTAATTTTTTCAAAATTATCGCAACACTGGCTTTAACAGTGCAATGTCCACCGCTTGAGATATAATGGAAAATTTGGGCTATGCAAAGAAATTTTCTATTCACCATCAAGGCAATCGTAAAAGGTTCTTTGATGAAATAAATCAGCAAAATTATCAACTGGTGGAAAAACCGAAGAGGAACTTCAAAAAGAAGCTGAAAATAAATTTTGGATAAATTTCCTTTTGTCTGTCGTAGATATTGCACTGAGCTGCGTAGAAAATAGATTTAAGGAAGTTAATTTTTTTTCGGAATACTTTGGATTTCTTTTCGATCCTTTTAAGTTTTCCAATTTGGAGGAAAAGCAATTGAAAGACCATTGTCAAACACTCTCTAATTTTCTAAAAGACGGGGAGCTTGAAGATTTGGATGCAGAAGATCATTTTCTGGAGCTACAATTATTTAGGTACGCTGTTCCGTCATCTGTAAAAAGTGCTTTAGGTGCATTACGGTATTATCCTTTCACGAATTGATTGCTGGCGGTCGAGATGGGAACTATTCCTTGTTTACTTGTGTCACACGTCAGCCTGCTTCGTTGACAGGTACAGTTGCGCGAGTAGGATATGACTCAGCTCCAATAGTCTGTTATTGTTTGACTGTCCGTGGTGACATGAGCTCCTGTGACGCGCAATGCTGCTTGTCTTATGTGCAGAACGAACTCTTGTCATCGCTGTGTTCCCCGCTTCGTCCCGCGGGGCAGCTGCTACAATCAACAACAAACACTGGCGCAGCCAGGCTCAGCGGCAATCAAATGTTAAACAGGTAGGCTAATACTTAGCCCCGATAAAGGAGTCCTATCCTAATTTAACGACAGCCTATCGAATTATGCTTACAATTTCTATAACGGTTGCATTGGGGGAAAGGAATTTTTCCATTTTGAAACTAATCAAAAACTATTTGCGATCAACGATGGCGCAGGAGCGTCTGAACGGTTTGGCTACTCTGTCAATCGAGTGTGAAACGGCCAAAAAATTAGAAATGAACGATTTAACCTGCACTTTTGCCCTAGCAAAGGCCCGCAAAGTATCTTTAACATAAATAAATAGCTCTAAATTCTAAACAAAAAACTTTTTTTTTTTTAAGCCTGCCTTGTAAACCATGTTATTTCTCGAACAAAGGGGCCCGTTCAGCTCATATTTATCGGTGAAAGTGGACTTACCGTATTTACTTGAATAAGACCCGCCCCCGAATAAGACCCGCACCCTGATTTTGAAGAACAAAATTAAAAAAAAAAAAAAAATTTTACTCAAAATTATTTAGAATCTTAACTAAATAAACAGAATAAATAGCATTTATCCAAAATAGTTTCCAACAGTTTTGAAGTCGTCGTAAAATGACACACATCAAACGATTAAAAATACAAATAAAAGTACACAAACACTTCATTCATCGTCATCAGAAGTACCAACTTCGGAACTTTTATCACCATCACTTTCCCACTAAATGTCGTCATCACTGACATCCATAGCATTCGAAATACTACATTTCTTGAAGCTCATCCTTATGATATCTCCATAGATACGATTCCTTGCCGTCAAAATCCACGAACACAGCAGCTGAACTTCCGGGCGCTGAATACGACCAGTTAGAGTCAGTGTGTGCTTATCGGCTGCCATCCGCTCCGTATACAGCTGTTTCAAGGCTGCTTTGAACAGACGGTTCACGCAGACATCCTGTGGTTGTAGCATAGACATCATCCCGCTCAATCACGAATACATGACTCGTCAATATCATATTTCCTACCGGGCACGATTTCCAATAACTTCAGCTTCCCTCACAACTTTCAATTTCTCACTCACAGTAAATGACCGCAAACATTTCGTAGCATTCATGTTTACACTCGGAGAACGTGACTGTATGACGCCGCGTGCTTACGGTAAAACAAAGTTATAGCCGGAAGAAGGCTAGCAACATCTAGCGGATACTCGCAACACTCGATATCGCGCGTGGCGGGCAATTTAGATCTTTCAAATTTAGATGACTCAAATAAGACCCGCACCCCAATTTTTCACGTCCGAATTTGTTTAAAAATGTGCGGGTGGTATTCGAGTATATACGGTATAGCACTTTTAGTAGTTAAGTTTATGAAAAACTGTATAGCCATAGAAATGTTGAAATATGTAAACGTGATTGTGTATTATTATTAATTAAGTGCATTTAAAGTACATCAAGCACATGCTTCGTTTTCCATAATATATTATTTATGCTCATTATATCAGGTTTCCATTGATATTGCTTGTTGATTTTATCTGATCAGGTGCTTCCTGTATCTAATTTTATGCTTATCCTATTTGTTGAGGTTTGTTTAGAAACTAGAAATGTAATAAAATGAGTTTTAACTAGCCTAAAATTGTAATTTCTTTTAAAACATCACTCTCCGACCAACACAGCCACGTACAGTCTAAAATTTGCATTTACTACACCCCGCCAATTCATGCCTACTAGGCCCTGCGCACATTCTTGCGCCAAGTCCCGCGCACCCTCGCGACGGCCCTGAATTTTGGTTAGTAATTTGGGAAGTAGAATCCACACCCAGACAACTGGAGTGGATAGCCGATGATGAATAGATCGTAATTCTTTATGCTACAAAATTCCTCTAGACACAAAATAGTGGCATCCATGACATCATGGACAACACTTAAAGGTTTAAACAATGCAAACATGCTAAATTTTTTGTGTTAATAAGGCTTTACATACAAACATAAACCTTACCTAGGGGTTATGCCGCAGACCCCCTTGCTTGTAGTACAGCAGTATTTTTTGTCCAGACAGTGGTCTAACCTAGTTGCGGCCAATTGTTTCGTCCAGACAGTGGTCTAACCTAGTAGCGATCAATGGTTTCGCCTAAACTGTCATCTAACCAAGTAGCGATCAATGACTTTGCCTCTCCATGGCCATAGAAGAGTGCAGTGCAACTTTTCAATTAAATTCAAGCATAAAGTAATTAAAGAACATTGTGACTGTGTTCGCATGTAACGACACACTGTTTGAAACCTCATACACTTGAGTAATATGGTGGCACTTCGTGGCACGACTTTAAACAAATGAACATTAACATCCACACGTCATCAGTGATGTCATCGACTACACTAAAAAATTCCTCTAGATACATACGTATTGCGGTATATGCTTGAACCGTAATTTGTTTGAACTTTATTGTAAAAAAAGGAAACCTATTATGGAGACACTGAACAAAAGGATAGCTTTGGCTAGGTACCTCTGGTGTCGTCATCTGAGATCAGTCATCTCGATGTCCAGAATATTACTCTGCAGTGTTCTCTTCATCCAAGACTTAATGAGCGTGTGGTGATAGCTAGAGCCCTGCGCGGATAAACAAAACATTATTCGCATACACACGACTCTTATCCACATCTGCACGATAGTTATCCGCATGTTTGTTATCCTAATCTATTGGCATTAAAATAATATTTATGTTCGACGATGTTGAAATGTAAACATTATGTGTCGAAAAACTGGATCATAATGAGGCTCCTTCTTCTTCTTCTTCTGCTTTTATGGCCTCATTGGACCACTTTAATCATTTCTTCAGTAAGTTTCCTTTCCGAGTCGCCCAGTAGCTCTTCATTCGCTCTGATCTTCCTCATCTGTAAATACCCTTTTTACTGTATTACATTTGTCTATTTTAGCCTGAAATCTTATTTTTATATCTCTCAGTTTTTTTAATTTTGTTGTTTTGTTTTGCAAGTCATCCAAGGTTATTTCCAATTCTTTCTAATTTCCTTAATCCATTCTACTTGTTGTTTCATATTCCAAAGTTTCACTACAATTTTTCTAGATAACCTGGTTTCTGGTGACCTCATGATGTGACCAAAGAAAGAAAGCCGTTTCTTCCGAATAGTATCAGTGATGGGCTCCAGTTCTCTGTATACCACTTCATTTGGTACTATCCACCACTGTCCATCTTTCTGATATTTTTTATTTATGCATGTTTTAGCTATTCTTCTTTCTACTTTTAAAATTTTGTCGATTCTGTTTTTCTGAGTAACTTTAAAAAGAGTTTCACTTCCATAGGTCACCTCTGGTTGAACCACCGTCTTGTAATGTTTTAATTTTGTTGCGATTGATAGACATTTTCTTTTATATGTAGACCATGTTAATTTTTGGGCTTTTATCACTTTATTAGTTCTTTCTTGCCATGCAGGTTTCTCGTCCAAGTTGTAAGTTATAATTTCTCCTAAGTATTTAAATTGCTTCACTATTTTAACTTTCTTGTTATTTACTGTTATGTGATTGATTACAAGTGGATTTGCTACCATTATCTGAGGCTCATTATAACACTAATTTTCATTATGAAACAGTTTCTCCCACCAATCAGAGCTCAAGAAACAGTTGTGTGACCAATTACGTAAGGATACCTTCGCGCATGCGCTCAAAATCCAACATATTTGTGTTGGCAAGCAAAGTGAATGGTCTCTGCTTTCGGAGTGCCTTGACCCACACATTCGCTCTGTTCAGTCAGCAAAGCCAGCGCGCCCTGGCTAACTGAATCCCACAGATACTTATGAGTATTTATGTTAAAACATATAATAAAGTTATAAATATCGTCGAACATAAACAGTCGTATGCAACTTGCCTATAATGGTAATTAAGAAATTATAAAACTCGCTTACGCTCGTGTCTTAATTATTGCCATTATAGGCTCGTTGCATAATGTACTGTTTTAATTAGATAAAATATTAAAGGAACGCCTTTAGACATTTGAGGAGAAAGTCTCTTCCTTAAGCTATATGTGGCATTGCTATGCTTAAAATGTGTGTTATACAGCCCGTGTTACAACCCTTTGCAGTTCGGAGTGTTAATTATGCTTAATGGATTAATTTGAGATTAGCTTAAATCATCATCTTACATACCGTAACGGAAAAAAATGATATTTTATAAACTTCCGGGCCCTAGTAATATTATTCAACAAGTTCGGATTGTATTCTAAAAACTATCCGCAAATTTACTCCAATCATTATCTGCAGATTATCCGCTATCTGCACAGCCATGCCATCTATATCCGCATGGTGAAAATGTTGCAGATATCTGCATCCGCGCAGGGCTTTAGTCATAGCCAGTCCGTGTTAGTGCTCTTGCTCAGAATTGGTTTGGATCATGATTACAGTCTCAACAGAAAGGAAAACCCTTTGATTCACATGTTTCTACACATTCTACTGACTAAACTCCTTTGTTTACCAATATAATGCTGCACAGCAAACACTTTGGAAGTATGGCAACTACTACTAATACTACTTTTTACCATCATCTCAGTCTAGTACTCAAAGGTCATTTCTGCATATTAGTTTACAATTCTACTGCTAGAGTCCAGTGGCGAAGCTGGAGGGGACTCTTTGAGCCTTGGAATAACCATTTCATTCTCAAGGAATATGCACACTTCATCATCATCATCATCTTGTACAGTTTCCAGCCCCAGGCTGGGTCTGTTTGGAACATAAGCCTCGCCACTTAGTTCTTTCTTCCCACCACCTCTCCGCTGTCACTCTGGTCCAGTCCTCGCCTCTCTTCTTGACACATTCCTCCACTCCTTTCAGCCATCTATCTCTTGGTCTTCCCCTTGGTCGTTTCTTCTGTATCTGCATCTCATGTATCCTCTTGGGAATCTTCTTCTCATCCATTCTCTTTAAGTGTCCATACCACCTCAGTCTTGATATCTCAATCCTACCTTGCAAGGGCTCCTCTTTCACCATTTCCCTGACCTTTTCATTCCTCACCCTGTCTCTTCTTGTTACTCCGATCCTACTTCGCAGGAACTTCATTTCACCTGCCTGTATTCTGCTTATGTCTCTTTTCTTCATTGTCCACGTTTCTGAAGCATAGGTCAGTATCGGGATATAGTAGCTTCTGTATAACACTTCCTTGCTTTTTTGTGGGACATCCTTATTCCACACTAAGCTCCTAATGCTTCTCAGAAATGCTTCTGCCTGTCTGCCACGTTCCGTAATCTCTCTGTCATTTCTCCCATTTTCCTCCACTATACTTCCCAAGTACTTGAGACTTTCCACCTTCTTCAGCTGTCCACCTCCAAGTGTTATCCCACTCATTGGTCTGTCCTTTTTCCTGGTCGTTAACAGGATCTCACATTTACTGATGTTGAACTTCCATCCGTACTCTCCCACTGTTTCTTCCCAAGCCTTCAGTTGCTCCTGAATTTCCTCCTCCTTGTTTCCCCAGACCATGAGATCATCTGCAAACACCATTGCTTTCATCTTATCTTCTCCTATTTTTCCTGCTATCCGTGTCATTACCTCGTCCATAACCACAATAAAGAGAAGGGGTGACAGTGCACTACCCTGTTTCAGGCCACTCATTTGTCTGAACCAGTCTGTTCTTTCCCCTCCAACTTTCACACAACTCACACTTCCACAATACATCTCCTTCACTCTGCCTACAGTCTCTTTTTCCACTCCCATGTTTTCCATTGCTTTCCAAACCTTCTCCCTACACACACTATCATAGGCCTTTTCGATGTCCAGGAAGGCCATCAGCAGATCCTCTCCAAATTCGTAGTGGTGTTCCTGGAGCTGTCTCACTGAAAATATGAGGTCCACTGTTGATCTCCCAGGTCTGAATCCATACTGCTCCTCTCTCAATTTTCTCTCCACTTTGGCTCGTATTCTACTTTCTAATATCTTTTCATATATCTTGGCACAGTGAGGTATGAGTGTGACTCCCCTGTAATTTCTGCACTCCTTTCTGCTTCCTTTCTTAAATATTGGGACAATTAATCCTTTCTTCCAATCTTCTGGGGTCTTTTTCTCCTTCCATATCACCCTCATCACACGGCACAGCCACTGTTTCCCAACCTCCCCTGCTGCCTTCACCATTTCAACACTCACTTCATCCACACCTGGTGCCCTTCCTCCCTTCATCTTGTCTATAGCCATTTCAAGTTCTCTCCAAGTCAGGTCCTTTTCCATTCCTGTGTTGTCTTCTCCATCTTCCAATACATTGTCTTCCTCCCTATGACCATTTGGATTCAGCAAATCCTCAAAGTACTCCTTCCACACTGTCTTGAGTGCCTCTTTGTTGTGTACCTCATTTCCGCTTTTGTCCATCATTACCATATCCTCCCGCAGACCTCTTCTCTTACTTTTGACCATCCCATAAAGTACTTTCTTATTTCCTCTGCTGTCTTCCTCCATCATCTCTGTCCACTTTACCATCCACTTCTTCCTCTCCTCTGCGACAATCTTGTTTGCTTCTTTCTTCTTTATCTTATAATCTTCCCTTGTCAGATCAGTTCTTTCCTGGAACCACACTCTGAAAGCCTTGTTCTTCCTTCCCACAGCTTCTTTTACTCTCTCATTCCACCATGGTGTCTCTTTACACCTCTTTCTGTTGCTTGTTCTTCCACATACTGCCACTGCAGCTTCCACCATTGTGTTTTTGAATTGCTTCCATTCCTCTTCCCCTGTTTTAGGATTGTCTGTTGGCATCCTTCCCCTTATTATCTTCTGGAATTCTTCCTTGACGTCCTTTTCCTTGAGTTTCCATACTTTGATTCTCCTTTCCTGGTACTCTGTCCTCTTGCTATCCTTAACAACTCCCAAGTTCATTACAAGTATTCTGTGGTCGCTATCTAAGGCCTCTGATGGTATTACCTTTATATCTCTGACACTTCTCTTCATTTCCCAGTCGTACAGCATGTAATCTACCAAAGATTTCTTTGTTAAATCACTGCTGTACCACGTGACCTTGTGGGTTTCTTTCTTCCGGAACCAGGAGTTGCCTACCACTAAACCGTTTCTCTTGCAAAAATCCAGCAACTTTCTCCCTTCTTCATTCCTGCTACCCCATCCTTCTGCTCCCAATACATTTTCATATCCTTGCCTTTCACTTCCTACATGTGCATTCAAATCTCCCATGACAATGATGCTCTGCCCATTCAACTGCTGTTGTAGCTCCTCCTCAAAGTCTTCCTTCTCTTGAGCTGTACATCCAACTTGAGGGGCATACACCTGGGCTATCTCCAGGCTTCTTCCCTTTACATTTACTCTGATCTTCATGATCCTGTCACTTATTCCCTTTACCTCTTCCTTCATTCCATCTCTCACAACTACTCCTACTCCGCTGCTCCTTCCTTCACTGTTCCCACTCCAGTACAACCGGTACCCTTTCCTCAGTTCTCTGCGACCTTCTCCTTTCCATCTTGTTTCTGCCAAGCCCAGTACATCCAGTTTTCTTCTCTCCATCACATCTACAATCTCCTCCACTTTTCCTGTCAGTGTCTGTATGTTTAATGTCCCAACTCGTAGTCCATTAGCATATCCGGGTCGTCGTCGTTTGCATCCGTCCTTTCCGAGGCCTGTTCCTGGTTTGAAAGCAAATATGATATCCACTACTGGCTTGCTAGGCCTATCGTAGCTTCACCAGAGCCCCGTCAGCCGTCACTTTTCAGGGTTCCCATAGAGCCTTCACAGCTACCGTAGCGGTCCCGGGGCACACAAAGTCCCCACTGTACTTCACCCCTACAGGCAATCCCCTACTTCATGCCGTTGCCCGTCTCCCACCACGTGGAGGAGGGGTTGGACTTGTGGGAGACAATATGCACACTTAAGTTTTCCTATTTTTCATTGGCATAGGCAAATTAAATCTCTAGTTTTCGCTATTATTCTCTGTAGCCACGGTGGGATTGATGCCAGCTTCTTAGCGCGCGACTGAGCAGCCAGTGAGTCTCCTTTGAAACAGGCTCATGTCTCTGTGGATAGAGAAATTGCGCATGCGCCAGGCGGAACGTCGATAGATTAATGCGTCAGCAGAGAGCCTAGGCTCCAAGCAGTGCATTCGTGAGGCGGGCAGTATGTCAGCGCGTGCATGTTCGTGCATGGATCAGAGTTTGGTGAACTATCTTTCCAGGGATTGAATCTTCAAAGGACACATCATTGATATCTTTGCTGAGCGAAAAACACGACGACTGGAGTTTATCTACAAGAAAACTATTAAGTTGTCAACTTTAGAATACCCAGTTGCATGAATGTAGCTTCGCCACTGTTAAGAGTCCAAGCTCTGTGAACTTGAGGGATGAGGTGAACGTGGGAGGCAGAAAGAGGAGGGCCTGTCAACAGCCCGACGTGTTATCGGAATTCCTGTCTATTCCAATACTGCCTTTACCAGTGTGGTGTTGCGAGTGAGTGAATGACCGACCATTGTATTTGGTTCTTTTACTATGCATGGACCGGGAATCCCCCACATGTCTCCTCATCCTATGCAATCCACAATCACAATAACACAGGTTATCACAAAAATTCTACACACACACACCCATGTATACGGGGCAACATGACCACAATGTCAAAGTCCCGCAAATGAAATAACAACTGTCTACACATGAAAACTGCAAAATGGTGATAGGAGAATGTAGGAATGTTTGCAATGCAGGCTATCACACAAATTCTACACACACACACACCTGTATACGGGGCAACATGACCACGATGTCAAAGCCCCGCAAATGAAATAACAACTGTCTACACATGAAAACAGTAAAATGGTGATAGGAGAATGTAGGAATGTTTGCCACTATGTTTCTCTGACAGGATAGCATTACATTACATTTTGCTAATATGCTGATTAACTGTGCATACAATAGCATAGAGAATACTAACAGTCCAATACAATCCTTGATTCACAATCGGTCAGTTTTCCCATGTGTCCTTGAGCAAATTTTACCGGACTATCATTATACAGAGTAAATCGTTGTTGCCTATTGACAACCTGTCCATCAATGGTGCGGTCATGATACAGTGTTAGTCGTTGTCATCTGGTGTTTCAATACATCAAATATAACTATAACATTCACTGGTAAAGGGCAATCACTTCCCTAATTGAAAACTGCCACTAAACTGTATGAAATACTCACATTTGTTGAAACAAGAAACCTTTGCGGCCATGCACACATCAGCTCACCAAAGTTCATTTGTTGAAACGACTCACCCGCCACCTATTGAAAAATGGATTTACTAATTCAGAAACCTGTGCAGAAGTGCAATCGGATGAATGACAATCATACATTGAACCCTCAGAAACTGCCCCTAAACTGTATGAAATACACTGATTTGTTGAAACTACTTGCATGCCATCTATTGTAAAATGGACTTTCTAAATCAGAAACCTTCGCTGGAGTGTGCACATCAACTCACCAAAGTTTCATTGGAATCTGATGAATGTATATGAACGCATTTGGGACAACTAAATAAACTACCAAAGAAACATTCATTTTTATCTGTAGAGAAATTATGCAGATTGCCTGATGCCATTATCAAATCTGTTTTGTTTACAGTTCAGCAATGTACTCTTTTTCCTGTTGCCACCGGTGCTGATGCACTTGTTTCGAGAGTATGGCCGCTTTGTGAACCCAGGAATCCACGTGATTTGGCTCCTCCTCATCGTGGTGGGACTGAGCTCTGCTTACTTCCATGCAACACTGAGTCTCATTGGACAACTCCTTGATGAAGTCGCCATCCTCTGGGTCTTTATTGCAGCAGTTTCTATGTTTTTCCCACGGCGATTTTTCCCAGACATATTTCATGAAGATCGGTAGGTCTATAATATGACTATAAACTCTTTGTCCACAATTTTTAGGACGTTATTATTAAAGTTGGCGGTGTTTAGCACTTGAAAACCCAAAATGTTACATTCTGAATTCTGAATTTAGTGTTATGTAGTATCCATGATTTTCAGATTTAGCATGTATTTATGTCTACCCCTTATTATACCAGTTTACCAACGGGGTCGGGGATGAGATGCAATGGAAGTCTTTGTGGCGATGGTTTTTATGGCCGGATGTCCTTCCTGACACCAACCTTATGAGAGGAGTTAATGAGAGATGAAATGAATGATGGTGAATGAAACTGGGCAAGGATGTGGAAGGAAGTGGCCGAGGCCTGTCAGAAGGTACCGTCCCAGCACTTGCCTGGAGTTGAAAATGGAAAACCACGGAAAACCATTTCAAGGATAGATGACGGTGGGGCTCGAACACATGCATCTACCGAGTCAGCAGAGAGCTTGGCCCCATGACCTATCGCTGCGCTTTAGCGAGCGTAGCCACCACTGTCGGTGATTTTCCGTTTAGCATACTGGCTAAAAATAAGGTTTTTGAGCGATATTTTGTCCATCAATTAATGCTAAGTCAGTAGAGAAGAACATGCATACATTTTCATTTGAGACTGTTTTGCCTTTCAGCATCCAGTCTAGTCTGCAAACCTCTAATTGCGAGCAAGTCACCTCCATGATCCCCTATTAGCAGTAGGTAGGGAAGAAACTTAAGAAAATAGAATGCCAGGTAGGAGGAACTAAATTAGAGTAGATGGAATATTTTAAGTACACTGACCGGCAAAAAAAGTGGAACACTTTAATTTTTTATGTAATTTCTTAATTTATTCCACTAAAATGTATCGGTTTTCCAATATTTGCATTATTCATGTAAATTTAGATGGTTGGCAACAGAAAATACCGAATCATGTTTTACAACACGCTTTAACTCACAAATTTCGTTACATTTTGCAAATCTTACAATTTTCTATTTTTTAGTAATGCTCTTTTGGGCTGGTGTTTATCAAACATATTGCCAAACAAAACGTTTGCACTGCACTGCAAGAGAACACTGGTCACTAAAAACGGGTGTTTCCACCTTTAGCGTCTATGACAGCTTGTAAACGCTCAGACATACTGTTCACAACTCGTCGAATGGCATCTGCCGGGATGCGATCCCATTCCTCCAGCAGCGATGTTCTCAGTTGTGTCAAGGTGGTGTGGTCATGCTGTCTGACGTTCCTTCCAAGCGTATCCCATACATGTTCAATGGGGTTCAAGATAGGACTACGAGCTGGCCAGTCCAGGGTTTGAATCTCCACTTCCTGCAGATATTGTACAACACAGCGAGCAGTATGATGGCGGGCATTATCCTGCATGAGCATGAAATTCTGACCAATGAAAGGCGCAAAGGGCATCACATGGTTCATCAGGATCTCTTCGATGAACCTTTGGGAATTGAGCGTCCCGTGATCGATGCACACCAACTCAGTGCGGGCCATAACGTTGATGCCACCCCACACCATAACCGAGCCACCTCCAAATGGAGTCCTAGAGGAGAAAGCAAAAGGGCTGTACCTCTCCCCGCGCCTTCTCCACACTCTTTCTCTTCCATCAGGAGATCTAAGGTTAAAGCGACTCTCGTCAGTGAAGAGAACAGAGGCCCACTGCTCGTGGGTCCATCCCAGATGCTGCCTTGCGAAGCGGAGACGCGCCTCTCTGTGATGCCGTTCGAGTGCGGGTCCACGTGCAGGTCTCCTGGAGGAAAGATGAGCTTCTTCAAACCTTCTTCTTACTGTTCGCTCACTCACTCTCACATTTCTGACATTTTCCAGTTGATTTCGTGCCTGAACTGCTGTGGTATGCCGATCACGCAGAACTTGGAGGGTGAGAAATCTGTCATCCCTGGCACTTGTGCTTCTTCTACAGCCTGACCCTCGTCTCTTGTCGTATGTTCGGAGCTCTCTGTAACGTTGCACTGCACGATGTATGCTACCGAGAGATGATCTAATGACCTCAGCAACATAACGGCCATCCTCCACCAATGCAACTGCCTGTGCAGCTTCTTCACAGCTAAGAGGCATGTTTTAGTGTGAACTGCAAATGGATAACTTGCTAAAATGTGTGACAATGGTTCACACGTGTTCGACAAGTGTCAGTTGTTATCCCTAGAACAACAATAAGCGAGCGGCAACACTCATAAACCTTAAACGCTTCCAGTCCGCTTCCCGCCATAAAACCATTAAGATAGGCTCATCGAGGATTGGGGGTAATTGGTGGTAATAAACCACCCTAAGAAATGTCATATTATCAATTTCTATTCACGGATGTTTCAGATGTTTGTTCTAATGCATGAAAAGCTTTTAAAATGTGATTAAATCTTTTTCAAGGCTAGATTTATACTATTTATATTACTTTTTTTAACTGTTCCACTTTTTTTGCCGGCCAGTGTACTTGGGATAGTAGTATGTAGAAAGAAACAGTCGAGATGCAAAAAAGCCAATGCAGTGAGTTATCAGTTGCGATCTACAGTATTCTGCAAGAAAGAAGTTAGTGTAGCGACGAAACTTCCCTAAATCACTCAGTTATTAGACAAAACTTGCTGTGTGTACGAGCTGAGTAGACTAAGGATATCCGATGCATACGCTAAAGGTACCTGCTATGAGGGTAGCACGAATGATTGCTTCTTTAATTTGTAATATTGTAATTTGTGTTTCTTTTTTGTTTTATTAACACATGGGTGACGGGCTCCGAGAAATCTTGGTTTTATTCACATCATCATTTCGGTAATCCTACAGCATCTCTTGACCATGTATTGAACTATTTCAGACTAGCACATTGAGTAGAATATTTTTAGATGTATAATGTATGTGTCACTTTAAGTTTATTCAAGGCCTTCTTTTATTCTCTGATTTAGTTTCAAAACATGACTTTCTTGCTGCTGGTTCAGTCAATGACAAGATGGAGGGCTTGAATAATATGATGAAGTGCTTTATCTTTTATGTATATTATCAATTAAATGGAAACTAAATGAGAGAGTGATATTCAAATCTCGAGGTGACTTAATATAACCCTTTTGGCCCTTATCTGAAGACTTGTACGAACTTTGAATGGATTACATTTTTCACATATTAGAAAGTTAAAGCGATATTTCACCTTTTTGCAAAAGGCCCCATTTCCACCCCTTTGCCTATTAACGAACTCTTTAGATTTTGATGGGTTATATTTTATGTAGAAATTAGAAAGGGATTGGTGCAAAATGTCAGTAGTTATCATGTGCACAAGAAAGTGATGATGTATATACAGTGTGTCCGCAGTGTGTCTCTCGCCTTCCGGGACATGTTGGGTTGGCAGTACATTCATGTTATATTGTTACAAGGAAAACAATTACATTAAATTAAGTATTTATTTATTTATTTATTTATCGTATGGCTTTTAGTGCCGGGAGTGTCCGAGGACATGTTCGGCTCGCCTGAGTCTGTAGCTGCTTCCAGCGGACACCCTAAAGGGTGAGCTACAAGTTCCGTTCAATTTCAAGTAGTTCCAACTTTCGCCACCAGATATCAATGATACCTAGTGGTGAATGTTGGAACTTTGATAGAGCGTTCTGATGAAATCTAACCTAACAAATTTTGCTTTACACAAGTTTAGTCTGTGAAAGGATCTTTTACATGCCATAAATCTATGACATGGGACCGCCGGCTTTACTTCCCCTCCGAAGGAAGGCATACTGAAGGATTTTTAACGCTCTTAAAAAATCCGACGACTTCAGCCGGGTTTGAACCCGCTATCTTGGGCACAGCAATTAAGTAATGCAATTATATATACGGTACTCACCACTATCACAATATGCTCCGTAATGTTTCCACCAGCACGGGAAACCTCTTCCTCTAAAAACACACTCTCTTCAGTAGTAAGCATTCCCACTAGACTCGGCTTACACAAGAACTTGACAAGAACACAACTTACAGCGTCAACACTGGCACTCACTGTCAGCAATAATGAACTGGTATTCCCCACCCTATCACTCCAGTTGAAGGTCAACATGGACAAGTGCTTGCTTATGCCAACCTCTGCGGTGAGACTTTGCGAATGCAATGACATGAATGTGCTGCCAACCTAACACATACTGCAAGGCGAGGCCCGTGTAGCTCGCCGCTGCGGACGCTCTGTATATAAATTATATATAAACTTTTGAACTGATGGTGATTTTGGGGTCTGGGGGATGTGAAACTTTCTGGTAGTTACAATAGGTAGATTTCTAATTAATTTTCCCTAATAGTGGCCACAGACGATGAAGATACCTGACATTTTTGGACATCACAAAACCCCAAACTCTAATTAGGTTTTTTAAATCTTGTCTAACCCTGATTTGTGTTCTTTCTAATTTTAGCAAGTTGTTCAGCTTAGCAGCTGGTGTGTTTGCCATCTTAGCCACGGGTATGGCTATTTTGCATCCAGCCATAAATGCATTCGCCCTGATGACTCTTGGAGTACCCGCATTCTTACTGCTGGTACATGAACTAAAGAGGTGAGGTCATTATTATGATAACTTCAGACAGAAAGATTTATTCGAAATTAATCGCTGACCTTGAAACAAGGTTGACTCTGGGAATCAGAAATAGAACATCATCATGGACAATCAATAAAACAGAAAAATAAAAAATTCCCACCCAATCTATTTGGTTAGGGGTAGATGACCTTGCTGTTTCACCCCTTAAAACAACAGTCAATCTATTTGGTTCTCACATTAAGTGTACAGGAAATACAAGGAGGGTGTCAACCCTTTGAGCGGTGAGTTTTTTCAGTTTTTACTGACCACTCTGTAGTGAGTTTTTTTCTTGAAATAAAAATATTAGATCTGAGAAATTTTTGTTGTGGATATAATTTTCATGAATAATTAAGTCAAAAAATAATTAGTTTTTTTTTTGTCAATCTATTTGAAATCTCCTTTATATACTGTATAGAAACATATGACTGTCATTACCGGGAAACAGCTCAAGAATAAAATGGAAGGAATATCAATATACCTACTCATTCCCAAGGCCAGTCATTGTCTCAAGAAAAGTGGCCAAGAAAACTTAAGAATGACTATATCCACGCATAACATGCCGGCACAGAGTGACATAAGGTGTACTCCAGGCGTACCATTCATGCAATAACATTTGGAAATTTTAAGAAAGCATATTATTGAATCTGTAGACCATCAACTTTCATTAACACAAAATCCTAACTAAAGTTTAATTTAATGAGGGCCTTTTTAAACAATGACATTATCACCACTTCTTTTCAACTGTGCCTTGGAGTACATACTGTAATGAGAGAATGGAATAATAATAATACCCCTAAGAGCATCAAAATTGGAAAACTTCAAGACAATATAAGTTAAATTGCCTGAGATTTGCTGATTATATTGTGCTCCTGTCCAACCAACATCAGGAAACCAAAACAACAAACTACAAAGAATAGCTCAGAAAATTGGCCTTCGGACGGAAATTAAATTAACTGATCCGCCATTTGCAAACAAAATCATAATAGACAAACAACAATTCAAAAATTTAAGTATTTAGGAGAAAATACAGGGTGGCGCACGAAAATCCGGCCCTACCTGCCACGATTACAGACGGCTCATTGTCTTCTATTGCTGCGAAGCTGTTGCGACTATATTTTTGTATTGTATTGTTAGTATGAAAGCCGTTAAGACTTGGTTAACAATAAGTAAGACCTGAATTTTCCGCCGAATCAATACCGTATTTACTCGAATACGACCCGCCCCCGAATAAGACCCGCACCCTGATTTTGAAGAACAAAATTTAAAAAAAATAATTTTTACTCAAAATTATTTACGATCTTAACTAAATAAACAGAATAGCATTTATCCAAAATAGTTTCCAACAGTTTTGAAGTCGTCCTAAAATAACACACATCAAACGATTAAAAATACAGATAAAAGTACACAAACACTTCATTCATCGTCATCAGAAGTACCAACTTCGGAACTTTTATCACCATCACTTTCCCACTAAATGTCGTCATCACTGACATCCATAGCATTCGAAATACTACATTTCTTGAAGCTCTTCCATATGAGATCTCCAGAGATACGATTCCATTCCGTCAAAATCCACGAACACAGCAGCTGAACTTCCGGGCGCTGAATACGACCAGTTGGAGTCAGTGTGTGCTTATCGGCCGCCTTCCGCTCCGTATACAGCTGTTTCAAGGCTGCTTTGAACGGGCGGTTCACGCAGACATCCCGTGGTTGTAGCATAGACGTCATCCCGCTCAATCACGAATACATGACTCGTCAATATCATATTTCCTACTGGGCACGATTTCCAATAACTTCAGCTTCCCTCACAACTTTCAATTTCTCACACACAGTAAATGACCGCAAGCGTTTCGTAGCATTCATGTTTACACTCGGAGAACGTGTGCGTGACTGTGTGACGCCGCATGCTTACGGTAAAACAAAGTTATAGCCGGAAGAAGGCTAGCACCATCTTGCGGATACTCGCAACACCTGATATCGCATGTGGCGGGCAATTTAGATCTTTCAAATTTGGATGACTCAAATAAGACCCGCACCCCAATTTTTCACGTCCGAATTTGTTTAAAAATGAGCGGGTGGTATTCGAGTATATACGGTACTTTACTTAATAGAAAAACTC
Source organism: Meconema thalassinum (assembly GCA_946902985.2). NCBI lineage: Eukaryota > Metazoa > Arthropoda > Insecta > Orthoptera > Tettigoniidae > Meconema > Meconema thalassinum. The sequence goes on from OX336390.1 coordinate 746,466,252, forward strand.
TATGGGTACATGTTTCGGAGACCCTCTGTCTCCTTCCTTAGCCCTCTTATGGTACTAAAACATCATAAAAACACTCGAAATCCTCAATAAAACAACATAAAACACACATCATAAATTGCACAACCACAACATATTAAAAAACTACGAGCTTGAGAAATACACTAGTTAAAATTCAACAATACACATAAATAAAGCATGTAATGCTCCTCGCATGTTTTTTCAGTAATTCAGTCCTGTGTTTAATTTAATTAATCGCGAGATAAAGTTCCTTTATATGAGGAAGAACAACATCAGCAATGCCTTATACCGTGCCCACTTAGAGGCAGCTAATTCTATAGATAAGAAAGAATGGGACAAATACCAAGTTATCGCAGGTCAAATAACTCACTCTTGCATTATCAAAAAGGTCAACACCTTAATCAGCAAATTCCAGAGTTTGTTTAGCTCACAAAAAATGCCTATCAACTAAAACACTCCAGAAGTGAAAAATAGCCATGTTTTCCAATGCCCAGTTAAGAACTTGACTCATATCACTTTCCACCAGAGCGATCTAGATATTCTTCAAAAAGGTCCCAAACACAACTCGGAAGAAAATCACAATAAAAGTAATCTAACCGTATTAGTAGCCGAAACAGAAGCAGCAATTAGGAGACTACCTACTGAGGAGCAAAATGCCGCTAGGTTTGAAACTAATAAGAAAATTAAGAAGAGAATCAACTCGAACAAGAATAATGTTAAAGTAAACCGTAATCTAAATAACAATTTCAATAAACTCATCACCAATATCAATGATAATAATGTAATTATTACCAAAGCAGATAAAGGCATTACCACAGTGCTAATGAGTAAAGACGATTACGTCAACAAAACAATCGATTTTCTAAATTCAGGCAAGTTCATAGAAATAAAAAAGGACCCAACCAATATCATTCAAAAACGGTTGAAACAACTTTTAAAGAACACCATTTTTGTCTTAGACAAGCTGACAAGCTTGTAAGCATGAATCCCGGCATTCCCACTTTGAGATCTCTCCCGAAAATCCATAAACCAAATACCCCGATTAGGTCAATCGTTAAATTCAGGAATAGTCCTACTTACCAACTAGCGAAATTTGCTCAACAGTTTCTTAATAAACACTATAAGCTCAAGGCCAACAGCTCTTTCGCTAACACCATGCATTTTTGTGAAAGAACAATAGACCTTAAATTTAACGAAAACAATACCATGCACTCAGTCGACATTAAAGATATGTATACAAACATCCCGGTTAATAAAACGATCAAGATCATCCAAGATAGATTAAGTAGCAATAGTGAACTGTCTAAAGTGGAAATCGATGAGTTCATTTCGATTTTAACCTTTGTCACTGACAACAACATTTTTTTCTTTTAATAAGAAAATCTATAAACAGTCCGAAGGCCTCGCAATGCGATCTCCGTTGTCGGGTATCTTAGCCAACATTTATCTTGATCACATAGAACACGAGAAAATTAGCAACCAAATTAAAGGAATAGATTTCTGGGGAAGGTATGTTGACGACTTTTTCATCGTTATCGATAACCAAGTACAGGCAATAGAGCAAATAATGGCCGAGTTGAACTGTATTGACAGCAATATTAAATTCACCTTAGAATCAGAAGTTAACATCATCATCTTGCACAGTTTCCAGCCACTGGCCAGGTCTGTTTGGAACACAAGCCTCTCCAACGTCTTCTGTCTTCCCACCATCTCTCAGCCTCCACCCTTGTCCAGTCTTCTCCTCTCTTCTTCACGCTTTCTTCCACCCCCTTCAGCCACCTGTCTCTCGGTCTCTTTCCTTCCCACTTCGTCTCGTGTACTCTCCTGGGTATCCTCTTCTCCTCCATTCGTTTTACAAGTCCATACCATCTAAGTCTAGATTTCTCTATACCATCCTGTAATGGTTCGTCCTTCATTAATTCTCTGGTCCTCTCATTTCTTATTCTGTCCATCTTTGTAGCTCCAATACTGCTTCTCAAGAACCTCATCTCACTGGCCTGTATTTTGCTCTTCTCCCTTCCTTTCATAACCCAGGTCTCCGAGGCATACGTCAGGATAGGGACATAGTACATCCGATATATGATCTTTTTGCTTTTCTGAGGGACATCCTTGCTCCATAACATGCTTCTCACACTCCTCCGAAATGCTTCTGCCTGCCTCCCCCGCTCATTTATTTCTCTATCGTTTCTTCCATTATCTTGTATCAGGCTTCCCAGATACTTGAAACTCTCCACTTTCTTCAGCTGTTCCCCACCAATTGTTATTCCCGTTGTGGTTCTTTCCTTCTTCCTTGTTGTGATCACCATCTCACTCTTATTTATGCTAAATTTCATCCCATATCCTTGTATTATTCCTTCCCACACGTCCAACTGTTCCTGTACCTCCTCCTCCTTGTTTCCCCAAATCATCTGCAAACACCATTGCTTTCATCTTTCCTTCCCCAGTTACTTGTGCCACTCGGGTCATTATGTCATCCATCACCACAATGAAAAGTAACGGTGACAGTGCACTTCCTTGTTTCAGGCCGTTTCTCTGTTCCAACCAGTCTGATCTCTCTCCTCCCACTTTCACACAGCTCACGCTTCCCTTGTACATCTCCTTTATCCTCTTTATAGTCCATTTCTCTACTCCTCTATCCTCCAGGGACTTCCATACTTTGTTTCTGCATACACTGTCATATGCTTTCTCAATATCCAGGAAGGCCATCAGTAGATCTGTTCCATATTCATAGTGCTGTTCTTGTAACTGCCTTACAGCAAAAATCAAATCCACTGTGGACCTTCCTGCTCTGAAGCCATGTTGTTCTTCCCTCATCCCTCCTTCTATCCTTGTCCTAATTCTCTTTTCCAAAACTTTCTCGAAGATCTTTGCACAATGACTCATCAGTGTTATTCCCCGATAGTTTCTGCAATCTGTTCTACTACCTTTCTTGAAGATCGGGACAATTATTCCTTTTTTCCAGTCCTCTGGTGTCTTCCTTTCCTTCCATGCTGTCCTCATCACTCGGTACAACCACTGTATCCCCACCTCTCCTGCTGCTCTCACCACCTCCACACTCAACTCATCCACACCCGGTGCCTTCCCTCCTTTCATCTTGTTCACTGCATCTTCCACTTCTTTCCATGTTAAGTCCTTTTCTGTTTGCAGTTCATCTTCCTCTTCTCCGATTTCTTCCTCCTCACCATCTTTTCCATTTGGGTTCAGAAGTTCTTCAAAATATTCTTTCCACATTTTCTTCAGTTCTTCCCTATTTTCTATATCTTGTCCCCTTTTGTTCACCATTCTAACATAATCCGTAGGATCCTTCCGCCTCTTATTTTTTACCATCCCATACAGGACCTTTTTTGTACCTTCATTATCCTCCTTCATCATCTTTGTCCACTCTTCCATCCACTTTCTTCTCTCCTCAGCCACTACTCTCTTCGCCTCCTTCTTTCTTTCCTGGTACTCTTCCCTTGTCTCTACCGTCCTATTTTGGTACCACCTCCTAAAGGCTCTATTCTTTTCCCTTACTATATCTTTTGTCTTCTCATTCCACCATGGTGTTTCCTTCCACCTCTTCTTACTACTTGTCCTCCCACATACTGCTTCTGCTGCACCTACTAGTGTCTTCTTAAATCTAGCCCAGTCCTCTTCCACCCCTCTTTCTTCATCTGTTGGAATTCCTTCCTTTACCATTTTGAGGTACTCGACCCTTCTATCCCCTTCTTTCAGTTTCCATATCCTTATACGTCTTTCCTGGTTCTCAGTCCCTTTCTTCTCCTTACTCCCTCTCAGGTTCATTACCAGCAATCGATGGTCGCTATCCAGGTTCTCCGATGGTATAACCTTGATGTCCGTGATGTTCTTATTTAGTTCTTTCTCATACAGTATATAGTCGACCACCGACTTCCTGGTCAAGTCATCACTGTACCACGTGATTGTGTGGCTCTCTCTTTTCTTAAACCAGGAGTTCCCAACTAGCAGGCTGTTCCGCTGGCAGAAGTCCAACAGTCTCTTTCCTTCCTCATTTCTTCCGCCCCAACCCTCTGGTCCTAGAACACTCTCATAACCTTGTCTTTCTCTTCCTACATGGGCATTGAGATCCCCCATACCAATCATATTTCTTCCTCCCAGCTGCTTCTGCAATTCCTCTTCAAACTCCTCCTTCTCTTCAGAGGCGCAGCCTACTTGTGGAGCATACACTTGCACTATTTCTACGGTCTCTACCCTCAGTGCTACTTTCACTTTCATCATCCTATCACTTATTCTCCTCACCTCCTCCTTTAAACCATCGTACTACTACTCCCACTCCATTCCTCTTTCCCTCTTCGTTCCCACTCCAGTACAGTCTATAGCCTTTTCTCAGTTCTCTCCTTCCTTCCCCTTTCCACTTTGTTTCTGCCAATCCCAATAAATCCAACTTCCTTCTTTCCATCATATCCACTATCTCCTCCACCTTCCCCGTCAGCGTTCTTAGGTTTAAAGTTCCAAATCTTAGTCCGTGTGTACAGCCGTGTCGTCGTCTATTAAATCCATCATGTCCGAGGCTCGTTCCATTTTTGAAAGCATTTGGTTTCATCCACTACTGGCTTGCTGGGCCTATCGTAGTTTCACCAGAGCCCCGTTAGCCGGCACTTTTCAGGGTTCCTGTAGGACCTTCACAGCTACCGTAACGGTCCCAGGGCACACGAAGTCCCCACTGTACTTCGCCCCTGCAGGCGATCCCCTACTTTGTGCCGTTGCCCGTCTCCCACTACGTGGACGGGGGGGGGGGGTTGGACTTATGGGAGACAATCAGAAGTTAACAATAAAGTAAATTATCTGGATTTGACTGTGATCAGAAAAGACAATCATCTGCATTATAATGTATACGGGAAACCATCGCAAACGAGTACAGTCATAAGACAGGGCTCGAATCATCTGGGCGGCCACAAAAACGCACCGTTCATAAGCCTCATTAACCCCTCAAGCGTGATATTGTGAAACTCTGGGCTGCACCCACAACGTGCATTATTTCTAGCCTACTCCCAATGGTAAGCGCGGTGTCATATGCATTTCGCTATAATTTCCAAACGCACTGGCAAAAGTTTTCAAAAAACACACACAATAAGAACAACATATAACATAATATTCTAAACTATTGATAACCTGGTTATCCCTGGTCAGCGGCACGTCAATACTGGGACAATATCACAGTCGCCTAATGTGTTCGTATTTCTTGGCGTTCTATCACGAATTACATCGTCAGCGTCACTATCTTCACTGGAAGTTATAGCGAACTCATCCTCTATATCGCTGTCACACTCTGAATCACTTTCGTTGGCACTAATATCGAGCAAATTAGCTATTTCTTTGTCATCAATAACTGTGCCACGACCTGCCATGTTTACAAGCAAACTCACGGTCCGCAAAAGCGGGAACATGTGTGCAGAGATCTGAAAAATAAATGACTGTGAAGATATGCGACACCTCCTGGCAATAATAAGTAGCTCGAAGTGTAGCCAAAAGTTGCCTCTTCCTGCCATCTTACGACCAAATAAATTACTATTACGAAGTCCACGTAGCGGGCGTTTCAAATTCGACGGCGCACCCTTGCGTCGTACACGCTGTGAACGTAGCAGGCTAGTGGGCGCACCGTTGCGCCGTACACGCTAAGGGGGTTAATAGAGCCTTAAGAATCCCCTCCTCTGAACATGATCGTAAGCAGGAATTGGACATAGTACATCAAATAGCTAAAGTCAACGGTTATAGCCATAAATATGTCGATAGGTTGATCTTTAAGTTAAAAAACAGACCCACAACTAAATTAATCAGAGAGAACTCAGCAAAGAAAACGTATGCCACCTTCACCTACTTGGATCGAAGTGTATACACAGTAACTAACATCCTTAAGAAACACAAAATGAACATCGCCTTTAAAACCAATAATTCTAATTTCAATAAATTTTTCAATTCTAACAAAATTAACAGCAATGATAAATATATGACATCAGGCGTTTACGAACTTAGATGTAATTCTTGCAGATATTATTACACGGGACAAACAGGTAGGAGCATACGTACTCGTTATGCTGAGCATGTGTCGGCCATGAAACATAGGAAATTCTCAGCCATGGCAACACACATGGAAGAAACGGGACATAAGTTCACCGACATAAGCAAAGACGTCAAGATTTTGCATTATGCGTCTAAGGGTAGCTACATGAACATCTTGGGAAACATTCATATCAATACTTCCCAGAGATCTAATGAATGTAATAATCTAAACTAAATCAATTTTGAAACAAACGAATTGTTTGACAAGAGTTTAGTGCTTTTCAGTCGGTCAACACGAATGTACCCAAAAGAGATGGGTTATGCCCTAATCCTGAAATAAATTACATGATATTAATAAAACACTAGGATGACCAGTTTTGATCGTCAAGCGATCATCATCAGATCCATTACACTTAGGCTACAAAATCTATGTTTGAAATACAGGTGAAAATATTTACATTATGTACAATTATTTAGTTGCAGTATTGGTACTGCAACTGTCAGTGTATGCTAAATGCAGTATATATGTTAGGTGAAATGCTAAATGGTGATAGCTATCCGTAGATTGTACTTTAGAGAGATTATATGGTTGTAAAATATGGTTAAACTATAAAATTTTAGGCTAACTACTTATCTGATTGTCTTCCGTATAACAGCTACTCGCAGTTTTCGTGCTCACTGGAACTCACTATGCGGTAGACTGCGGTGGTTATCTTAACGACTGGTTTTTCCCTGCTTTCTCCCCCCTGCTCCTACGTGCTGTGGGGGGAGTGATAGCGATGTGTTTATGTGAGGTGTTGCCAACCTAGATAAGATGTATGTTATTGAATGAGGTGGGTCTACAATTATTAAAGACCGTGGATTAGCCCTCGCCACGCGTGGAGCATAACCCATTCGAACTAAGCGTTGACGGTCTTATGAGGACGTCCCGGCACCTTCGTGTTGACCGACTGAAAAGCACTAAACTCTTGTTTACTAAGGCAACACTGAAAATATGGCTTCAAACACCACAACGAATTGTTTGATACAATAGCAGATTACTTAAACAATACAAAATGCAAACCGCCCCCACAACCACCGCCGCAATAGGTAACATAATCTCATACGATCCCGATTCGTTCAATTTTTTCCCAACTCCACACCCACTCTCCCTTCTCTGGTGCGAACTCATGTCTTACCCCCTCCCCTCCCCGTCGCCCTTCCCCGCCACCGCGTCAGGCTGATTCACGGCAAGCGAGCTGCTTTGTTATGTTTCAGACCTGTTCAGTTGAAGTTGACCTCTGTGAGGGTTGTGGTATTGACAAGGTCATACAAGTCCGGTAAGTCTTTATTCCGTTTTAATTTTCCATACGAATGATTCCCATACATCATTTATGGAAACACGCACTAACTAAGGCGTTATCTGATGTTCTTTTTCTTCAGAATACTTTGAGTTATTCAGCAATCCTTGACGAACGAGACGAGGTGTCAATTTGTAAATGTTCCTCGTCTTTATTTTTATTTTTGATTTGGTTAGAAGATTTTATAAATATTCAGATTTTGGCATTTCAAATCTCTAAAACGTACATCATTCGTTTCAGGAACAAAAACAATAATAATGAATATTTCATAATCGATGCCACCGACCGTCAGCTAACCATCATCTAAGAAGCCCTGAATTGACTGTCTTCAATTCTCTACTAGCTATCAAATAGGACTGTTATTCATGAAACAACAGTTCGCTTCGCGACAATATGTTGTTAAGTGTCTAGATAGGAAGCACAATATTATCTGTTGTCCTAGCTCAAACAACAGGTGTCCATCGACACTAGGCTAGTTTTGGATGTTTTCAACAAGTTCATACTAAGTATGCAATAATCCCCATAGAATGGTTACATGTATTTTAGTGTTTGAAGACACTTACAATTATGTGTCTGTGCATAAACATTATTTTAATGTGTCTAATGAAAATACATAAATTAAACACAGGACTGAATGACTAAAAAAACATGCTAGGAGCATTACATGCTTTCATCATCATAATCATCAAAAATTCCAGCTCCAGTCACCCGGGTGCTGTTAACGAGCCCTCGCCACCTTTTCCTGTCCATGAATAGTTGGTCTTCATGGGTCCTTCTCCAGTCTAGCCCTTTGTCTTCAAGATCATCCTTGATTTGGTCCAACCATTTCTTCTTTGGTCTTCCTACTGGTCTTTTTCCTGGGATAATCTTGTTGAAATAAGCTTTTGGTGTCCTCTCATCTCCCATTCTTTGAAGATGCCCATACCATCCTAATCGTTGCTTCGGCAAATATTTTGTAGCACTGATATCTATGCCAGCCTCTGTCCTGTTTGTTTCGTTCCTTACTTTGTCTCTCCTTGTCCTTTGAAGCAATGTTCTTATAAACTTCATTTCGGATGCCTGAATCCCACTTTCTTCTCTTCTGGACAGGGTGCATGTTTCTACTCCGTAAGTTAGAATTGGGATGTAGTATGTCTTCAACAGTATATGTTTACACTTCCTGGGCACTTTATTATCCCACAGTAGTGTTCTAACTTGTGCATAGTAGGAGGCTGCATTACTACAGTTCTATTTGTTACTTCACTGTTGTTGTTGTTGTTATCCTTACACACTGTGCTACCAAGATATTTAAATTGATCAACAATTTGTAGAGGCTGATTATTCAGGTAAATGGTTGCATTAGACAGTCCTGTTGTTATCACTACTGTCTTACTTTGGCTTATTTTCAACCCATACTCCTTGAACAGCTTGTCCCATGAATCCAGTTTTTCTTGTACCTCTCTGGCACTTTCTCCCCAATCATGACGTCATCTGCAAAGACAAGGGCATTTGTTTCATTACCCTGTTCTTCTTTTATTCTCTTCAGGATTATGTCCATCACTGTGATTAATAGTAATGGAGACAGTGAACTTCCTTGTTGGACTCCTTGTTTTGTTGTGAACCATCTGCTTTCCCCATTACCTATTCTTACACATGCCCTTGTGTTCTCGTACAGCATTTTGATCTAGTTTATCAAGCCTTTTGGGACATTGTGCCTTTCTAAACATTCCCAAATTTTTGATCTTGCAATGCTATCATAAGCTTTTTCTATATCTAGAAATACCATTACTAATTCTTTCCCTTTTTCAAGATGTTTCTCAATAAGCATTCTTGCAGCAAAGATCAAGTCAATAGTACTCTTTCCTGGTCTAAAGCCATGTTGTTCTTCTTCTAAAGCCTTTTCTAAGTGTCTTTTCGCAATTATTTTTTCCATGGGATAACAAAGTAATTCCACGATAGTTCTCACACTTTTTCCGGTTTCCTTTTTTAAACAATGACACTATTACACCTTTAGACCAGTCATCAGGGATCTTATTGTCCTTCCATATAGCATGTAATACTCTGTACAACCAATGTATCCCATTAATTCCTGCTGCTTTTATCATGTCTGAACTTACTTCATCAACTCCAGTGGATTTCCCTTTGATCATGGCTTTTAAAGCTTCTTCCACTTCAGACCAGGTTGGGGGTGGTTCTTGGTGGTTTTCATCATTGGCCCCTAAATTGATGTTCGTGCCCCACTGTCATTATTAGATGCATCATTTAACAGTTGATCAAAATACTGTCCCATTAATTTCCTGATTTCATTTATGCTTCTTATCACTTCTCCATTATTTCCTTCCAAAGCTGTAACTGATTCCTGATGTCTTTTATTGTTTTTCACAGTTTTATATAGTAATTTCTTATTACCTTGTGTATCTTCCTCCAGTTTCTTCGCAAATTCATCCCAAATCTTATCCTTCTCTTCATTAATTATGCGTTTAACTCTTAATTTGTGTTCTCGATATTCTTGAGCAAGTGATCTGATTTTATCCTCATTTCTGTCATTCTTTTGTTTCTCCACTTCTAATTTTCTCTTTACTTTGTTCCTTAATTGAATTATTGTCTTGACTTCCTTATTCCACCAGGCAGTCTCTTTATGTCGAACTTTACTACTTGTTTCGCCACATAATTCTCTAGCTTCTTCAACTAAGCCATTTCGAAAATTTTGCCACTCTTCCTCTGCACTTTTGGTATAAGTTTTTGGAACTTTTCCTAAAATTCTTCTCTGAAATTCCTCACGTTTATCAGATTTCTCCAGCTCCCAGACCTTGATCTTTTGTTTCTTTTCCATCTTATAATTAATCAGTTTAACACCAGTTATACTAACTAGAACAAGCCTATGGTCACTGTCGAGACTTTCACTGGGAACGACTTTGACATCCACAATTTGTTTTCCTGCTTCACCCGCTGTTATTACAAGGTCTATCATTGATCTATGTCTTCCATCCCAGCTGTATCTAGTTACTTGATGGCTTTCTCTCTTCTTAAACCAGGTATTTTGAATTTGAAGACTATTTTGACTGCACATATCAAGCAGGTCTTCCCCTTCTAGATTTCTGTTTCCATAACCAAATGGGCCAATCACTCTTTCTACACCCTCCCTTTTGCATCCCACCTGAGCATTTAAATCACCTATTATCATAATGTTCTCCTTATCCAATTGGTTCTCAAGCTGTTCCAAGAACTTCTGTTTCTCTTCATCCTTGCACCCCGTTTGTGGGGCATAAACCTGCACTAGGGTTGGGATTTTTTCGTTTGATGGTACCTCTAATTTAATGATTCTGTCGCTAATATATTTAATATCTGCAACAGCATCTACTTTCTTACTTAGAATAAAGCCCACTCCATTATGTGACCCTTTCCATTTACCACACCAGTAAAGGGTATATCCTCCTCTTAAAATTTTCTTCCCTTTCCTTTTCCATTTGGTTTCGCTCAGACCTAATACATCCAGTTGCCTACTTTCCATCAGATCTACAAGTTCTTCACATTTTCCAGTTAATGTCATTACATTCAGTGTTCCTATTCTCATTTTGGGTTTATCTTTCTTTATTCTGTTTTTTTCCCACAGCCTTACATTGCATAACATCAGGCTGGATGCCATCATTCCTGTCAACTGTAAGGCGTGTGAGCTGTCCATTTTGGGTATTCTTCTTTCCGAGGCTCGTTTTAACATTGAAAGCGCATAACTATTTACTCCTTTATTGGCTTGCTAGGCCTAACATATTGGAGGATTTTCTGTCAGGGTTGTCTCCCTTAGCCTTTGGTATTCCACTACCAAACCTACAAGGCAGCAGGTTGTACTCATATTTAACCCCTGAGTACTGGGTTGCCTCTTCCGCCATCTTCACTGTACCAAAGTCCATCTTCTCCACTGCAGATGCCGTTGAGGTTTTCGCACGTAACCCTATGCACGGGGCCTATGTTATACCCCATAGGACTGGGTCCTCAGCAGAACTTAGCCGTTACTGTAGTTCCATGGTATATTACAGTACCGTTGCCCACCCCCACGACGTGGACGTGCCTGGCAAGAATTATCCATGTAGCCAATTTTAATTGACTCATGGACCGGGTTAAGGAGCTGTCTAAATCCAGCCTCCAAGGCTTTATTTATGTGTATTTTTGAATTTTAACTAGTGTATTTCTCAAGCTCGTAGTTTTTTAATATGTTGTGGTTGTGCAATTGATGATGTGTGTTTTATGTTGTTTTATTGAGGATTTCGAGTGTTTTTTATGATGTTTTAGTACCATATAGGGCTGAGGAAGGAGACAGAGGGTCTCCGAAACATGTACCCATAGAGTTTTTCTATTAAGTAAAGTATTGATTCGGCGGAAAATTCAGGTCTTATTGTAAACACGGTCAATACGGAACCTGAAATGAGTGCTGTACCTAATAAGACTTGGTTAAGTCGTGTGAGTAAATATATCAGCAAGATGTATTCTCGACATGAAAGATTCGCAATAGTGCAGACGTACGTTTTGACCGGTTCATTTAAGGAAACACAGGGCATTTTTGCAAATATGTTTCCTGGAGTTTCCGTACCGGCAAAGATACAAGATTTGGTGAAAAAGTGTATGCAAATAATCCAAGAATATTAGAAGACTTGAAGGACAATATTCGTTATGAAATTGTGAGAATCGATGCGGCAGAGTGTATAATAACATGTTACTGCGCGCGCAAAAGTGCATTGAAGCACGAGGTGGTCAGTTTCAGCACCTGCAGTATTGTAAAAGACAAGATCACTTCAGTAAATACAAACCTTTGCACTTTATATGTATCTTTGTATATGCTCGTGGCGGGCCGGGCCGGTTTTTCGTGCACCACCCTGTATAACATATTAATAAGTTATTTCACCCAAATGACTTTTAGTCAATAAAGATATCAATATTTCTTTTCAGATTCTGCAATGGTGTTGTTTTGTGATAAATCTTTCAGGTTAGGGTGTGTGAATACTTACTTGACGCCTGATACATTTGGGCACAATTTGTGTTGACCGACTAGAAAGTTTTCTTTAATATAGTTAAGGGACAAATGTTTCATATCTGTTTGGGATTATTAATAACAGGGATATTGATACTAATTTTTTTGAAATCGAACAATTTTCTTACACTTGCATAAAAATTCAAATTATTGCACATTCCTTGGCATTGGCTCAAACCCCAAAGAGGCATAGTTTCTTTGGCTGCCCCCTGGGTCTAGCTGCCACTTCAGAATCTGAAATACTATCATAAAATATAAAAAAAATATCCTGGATGTCCCTAATTCTTTGTTCACTCACTCTAGAAAATATTTATTTTAAAGTAGACTGTATCTCATGGTAATTATTGGAAGGCAAAAGTGCATTTTACGTTTTTTTAGACAGTACAGGGAATTTAATTTTCGCTTTGGTTTTATCGACAGGTGCCAGAATGGAAGAGTCTTCCGTCTTGGCATCCGATGTGCTGCCATCTGGTTGGTGGCTGTTTTCTGTTGGGTGAACGACCGTCTCTTCTGTGACACGTGGTCAGCAATCAACTTCCCCTACCTGCATGCACTGTGGCATGTATTTATCTTTATTGCATCATACACAGCCTGTGTACTGTTTGCATATTTTGCCGTGAAGGAAGAATGTCCCGAGAAGACACCTATCCTCAAGTACTGGCCCAAAGATAATTTCGAACTCGGTATTCCATACGTATCTATCCGCTGCTACTACGGGGGAGTACACAAGAGTGAGATATAAATGTCTTTTCCTCTGTCACACTAGAGTATTCAATTGCTCTCTGCAATTCACTGATACTGAAATGGTTTTTAAATACTGTATTGTAAAAGTGAATGAATCTCATGTTGAAGTGCCTCTTGAAGATGTAGACACTGGAGGAGTATCTTGAGCAATACTACCACTTCACAGTATTTGATACCACTTTGTAATTTTGTAGATTTTTTGGGTCATAGATGGCAATGTCGAAATGAAAACTTGCTGTACCATACATTTATGTATTGATATTTTGTTTCGAGCAAGAATCATGACATTACTGTATATGGCGTTCAAAAGAAGTATTTATATGTACCGGTAAAGTGGGTGTTTTATGTACTTCATCAGAGCAATGAGTTTTATACAAGATGGAGTTCAGTGGCAGTGAATATTTCTGTGTGAAGTGAGGTTAAGTGTTCTAGTCTTGTTTTTGTAAGGGCAGTTTTGTTTTATTTTATTTAGTGTGGAGGAATGGGTGTTTTTAAACTGTTTTTTAAAAAGAAAACATTATACAATTGTGCATTTACCGAAAGAGTAAAATAGCAAAACATTGTGAAACTTTCTTGATCACCATAAATTTTATGACTTGAAACTTTAAAATACATTATTATTTTCATCATCATACCATGATCTGTGAGTAACAGGGATGGTATTCACACAATATTCTCAGCTTCCCTTATGAGGTGTGATGTAAGGCCATCATCATGTTATGCAATATGTGAAACACTTTGGCCTGGTGTATGAGTTTTTTCATGGTCATAACTGTCAGAGTTATTAGGGCTAGTTGAGGGTGTAAGCCTATCTGCTCTGTCTTGGTTGCAGTATAATTAATGGATTCAGGCTAGATGCAGCTGTAGGCCTATTCTTGTCACACTTGACCAAGGGCTGGAACAGGGTATAGGCTACTCAACCTCGTGAGGCAAAACTAAGAAGAGACTGGTTTCCTACTTCAGCTATCCTGGAAATGGTATCCCCACTTCTTCTCCAGGAAAATGCCGTGATGGTACTTAACTTACGGCCACAGCCACTTCCTACCTCAATTACAAATACTCTCGGTAGTACAGACAAATTCTACACAAACCCAAGTACATGGGGCTACATGACCGTGATTCTGCAAAGCCCCTAAATAATCAACACCACCACTACCACCACCTTCACAGCCTTTTAACTTTGATTGCTTTGTTTCTTTTCAAGGAAATTTATTTCTATGAAAGAGTTGAAAATTTGGGACACTATAGCCCAAGGAATGGAATAATGCCAGGGTAAAAGCAAGATGTTCTGTAAAGAACACATAGCCAACTTTCTTTGAAGATTTTGATTTCATATTGAGAAGCGAGATTATAGGGTGGTTAATTTCTACATCAGAAAGTAATGTTTACCGGTACTTATAGTTTAATATTAGCAGTGCTTTTTTTCCCCAGGGGGAACGCGGGGATACGCGAACCCCTTAAACATTTGAAAACTCTTTTAAGTAAAAATATTGGTATATTTGTATCTAGTCCGGCAAATATAACTTCCGACTTGAAAGTTCATCGATCAGCTGGCGTCAACGCGCTGTTCACAGCAGCTGGAGGAGACTTCGAGTAATCCTCGATATAAATCATAGAATCAGTTTCTTTTGGTCGGCAACTCGGTACTCCGTTCTTATAAGCACGCAGACCAGTGTTTGGAGGTGGGGTAGGTTGTTATTTTGTGTGTGTGGGATGAAGAATATAACTAATTATTTAACATCCACCCAGGCATCGAAAAAGCTGATAGTTAATGATTCGAACACAAACAATGACCGGATTTTGCAAATTTCCGAAAATTGCAAAATCGTGATGTTTTGTAGACTACTACTGAGACCCCTTAAATGTTTTTTAGAAGAAAAGAAAGCACTGAATATTAGTATGTGTGACTTTTATTATACAACAACTATCTTGCCAATTTTCATACTTTCAGCTTTAATAGATGCTGAGTATTCAATAATATTCTAATATTTTATTTATTTGAAATGGCAGTTAGGTGTAATGTTTAATATAACAGTCTTGTGGGTTAGATTACTCATTAAGACTATTTGTGACTTCTCACTTGCCTAATTTCATTAAAATATCTCTCTTGCATTGTGAGTTATCAATTTAATGTTTTAACAGATGCTTCACTAGCATCTTCAGTCTATTAATCCAAGAATTTCATACTTACTGTATATACCGGTAACATGTCTAATCCATTTCTAACGTCTCTCTATATTTTGGCTCCGTTAGTTTACTAGATAACGAGTTATTTATTTTAATATTTTATATATTCAAGATTGTGATTGTGCTTAATGTTCAATGTTATGATTTTCTAAACATAGCATACGAGTGGTTTAAGTGATTTCCCTTTTTTACTCCAGGCAAATGGTGGGATAGGACCTACCACCTCCTACCCAATGCTAGCCTCACAAACTCGCACACTAGTACAGCTAACAAAATGGCACAGGTTATCGAACATAACACACACCCAAACATATGGGGACAAATGACCATAAGGTTGAAAGCCCTCCAAAAGACTCAGTAAGACTAAACCTCGGGCTTATTCATCAGGAGGCTATCAGGTTAACTATGTCCCTTCTATATTGTTGCAAATCATTATAAAATTTGTGTTCCCACATGTAGCGCAGTTGATCATATTTCTATCTTCTAAGCTTGTCCCTCTACCATCTATTGATTTATAACTGAACTAGTCATTGGAACTTGAACAACAAATTACTCATGTGAACATCATGCTTGATAACTCTATTTCTTCACTTTCAAAAATATGTGAAAGGGTGATGTAGCATGTAGTAGAAACAGAAATTTTAGTACAGATCTATAGGTATGCTGTTCATGACCATGAATTATCTCAACAGCTAATTATATTTTTAAAATTTAGGAAGTGTTACCAATATGACAAAAAATACTAAACAACACAAAATCACTTAGCAATAAATAAAATACATTTATACGCATCAAAATGAAGTTAGTTAGTTATTGTTGTTTTAAGGGGTTGATGTACGAGGTCATCTGCCCCTAAAATCAAAATGAATGTTGATGGTAATTCATACGTTTTCACCATATTTGGTCTTTTGGTAGGGTTTACACTGTTAGAATTAACTTCTCTTCAGTGCTTTTTGCCAACTTGAAATGAGTAGAAGCAGTGGCAGCTGGCAGATAATTGTTCTGGTGTTGCACTATATTCACTAAGAAGGAGGTAGTTAGGGTAAGAGACAGCTTGATATCAAAGAATACGGTATACATATGTGTTGAATGATGACAATGCAAATGGACTGTAAAACTTACTAGGACTGAATCATTTCACGAATGCACAGAGTTGTATTAATTATTTTACTAAGCCAGTCTGATCAAGAGTCAGAACTATGACGACATAAAACTTTAACTATATAACAACATAGGAAAAACAGGACTACAAAATTAGATTGGCTACCAGACAGGACAGAGCTGTTGATTAGTTGTTCATATAGCCGCTGGCGGGCTTAGCTGACGAGTCACTAATCCAGCACCACTGACGTGTGGTTTGGCAACACACTGCTCCCACAAGAAGCAATCCTAAACAACATGTGCGGTTAAACTGATGTAGATCATTTGTCTTGAATTCCTCAGTCTAGGGAACATCATATTCACCTCAGCAGTAAATGAATTATAAGTTATTTGAAAACACGAAAACAAAATGGCGTAAGCTATCAACGAGGCCAAGAAAGAACTGCAAGTGTTGCACTCACATGCAAATTGCATTGCAAGACAATGGTATCGGCAGTAGAAGCATCTCGGATGCCTTCATCCACCCCTCTCCATCCTTGTTGCAATAAGCGGGCAACGACCAGCCATTTAACTGTTGGAATAGGACTTTCTCGGTCTAGCATCTCGGCCATACCCTCCACTGTTGAAATATGGTCGGTGCTCGAGCCTGGCATTGGCCACACAAGTGCTCCTATACTATTGGCGGGCTTTGCTTTCTCAAACAGTTCACAGTACTGCTCGAGTCCAAGCTCTGTGAACCTGGGAGGACTGTGGATCGCAGGCGATGAGGAGACAGATCGGAGGTTCCCGGTCTGTGCGTAGTAACAGAACTAAAGACATTGGTCGGTCACTCACTCATTCGCAACACCATACTGGTTCAGGCAACGTCCCTATGTTAGCAGTATTGGAATAGACAGGAATTCCAGATAATACAGTGAGCTGTTGACAGACCTTTCTCTTTCGGCCTCCCGCGTTGCCTCACCCCGTAGGTCCATAGAGCTTGGACCCGAGCATTACTACCTGTACAAGATTTCCTGAATGATAAGGAACAAAACTATTAATTCCTACGCATGTAAGAGGAAACACGCAGCTTTTTATTGCTAAAAGGTTATGATTACGGTTATTTATTAATAGAAGAAATTTGATCTTTGTGCAACGCTGCAACCTTATTGCTGGCCACCACTGATTAAGAGTTAAAGAAAGTAAAAGAAGGTGAAGATATAATCGAGTATATTGAATATGTACATTTGATAGATCCATTGTTGTAATTTACTAGAGTATGGACGGTATGTGGTGAGTTTTCTAGGCAAAGTTGGCCGCTCTGGGCAGACAGATTTCCAGCCACATTTGAGTGGTGGGGGGAACAGCGACAGCAGTCACTCGTCTGCCGTGTTGTCAACAATAATGCTTGAAATCTGTGCATGCAATCGTCTTGAGCTCGGCGCAGTGAAGTGAGGGGTGTCTTCTCAACGCTCCAGCTCTGCACCACTCGTACTGTACCGCGACCTCGAAGCCTCGCCACATACTATCCGTATTCTGATTCTAAAAAAAAGAGATACAATAACATTTCTCAACATTGGCAAATCAAGTCTGCTGGTGTATGGAGAAGAAGGTGGTCTGGAAGGTACACCTTGGTAGTCATGAAGACCTCATTATCAACCCTGCCAAGAGCTTTATTTATGTTCAATTAACTTCTATGGACATTATATTGTTACTTTCTTCACATATCTCGTAGATTATCAGTAATTCAGTTTTTACTTTTTATATGTTATATGGAAATAATTTGTATTGAACTTTGTGTGATTTTTATGATAGACCTTACTGTGCAAACGAAAGACACTTTCTGAAGTAGTGCCAAATGTAGTTTTGTTAGGAAATTCTCCCTTTTCCTATATTTTTGATCAAGTAGTGTATTTATTTAATTCTTCCTATTGGATTTATGGGGTATATTCCCTGTTGGTTTTTTAGTTTATTTATGAAGTGAACAGAAATAAAATTATCACTCTCTCCATTAAATACACTGCAAAGAAAGGTGTGAAAATTGTAGCACAAAAAGAAAGAAAAAGAGATGGAAACTTTGTATTCACTTTGAGGGTATTTTATTGTAAATAGTGAAATACATTGGTGTAACTACAGACTTGCCCCATATCGTAGTTTTGTGCAGAATATTTTTCTAGTGTTCCTATACCGTAATATTTCTGCTTTCTCTGATATATTGCAGGCAAGATATATTTTATCATTACCAGAGGCGTCATTAGGGCTCTGCATTCTATTCCATTCCACACCACTTATGCAGTGGCTAAAAGGCTTTAACATCCTTCAGTAATACTTTAGACCTATTATGTTTTTGTACTAACAAATTTTTAGCTAATTTTCAAAGGACAATATTACTAAACTCTCGTGGGATTTTGCCATTTAGTGAATATTTCTGATTAGACTACAAATTTGTTTGACAGGAAACTTGGAATAAAAATATGGAAAAAGGAGATGTATTGTACAATGGCAAAGTACTCAGAATGGAAATTGTCACAAATGAATTGGGCAAATTTGTCAGCTCTAACATCTGTATTGCATTTGCCAGCAAGTACAAGGTTTGTGCTTCTATGAGTAGGAGATATCATTTTTTTAAATTGATTATGACTCGAGAACTGAAAAAAAGTACACTTTAGCAAAAAGAAAACTAATGAATTTGTGCTTCTAATCTATTATTATACTTTGAAACAACTGCATCTTTCAAAGTTTCAGAAGACTCCATTTTTAACATCACCTACATTAACAAAAGTTAGCAAGCCACTAGTAAGAATCTTGTGTTTGCTACATGCTGTTTAGTTTCCAGTATTATTTCAATAATAATTTATACATGTTGCAGCATGTTCAGCTTAGCATCTAGCACATTTAATATCCCCACAGATTTTGTATATAACTTAATATCAAATTTTTAGCTTACCACGGTGGGTGAGTGGATAGCGTGTCGGTCTACTAACCCCAAGATTGCAGGTTCGCTCCTGGCCGTGGTAAATGATTTTTTGAAAGGCGGCAAAAATACGACACACATGTCATAAGATGTTGGCATGTCAAAGTACTTGTTTGAATTCAGTAGGCCATGTTCATAATGACAAAATTAATCTCGTTAGTTTCCGCCAACACAAAGTTCCTCATTTCTCTACTAGAAAGCCCTATAGTGTTCAAGGAGCTTAGATATCTCACCAACTTGACTTTCATAGTGATCAAGGAACAACGAAATTCGACATGCAAGCTACCCTCTGGGTGTCAAATTACAAAGCTTGCACCTGGCTTTCGAGGCCATACGGAAAGAAAAATCAGTTCGGCACAAGAAAGACTGAGGCGTCATCATTGTCCGCTTGCGGTCCTGCTATTTGAGCGTATCAACCCTGCTCCACTGGTCTCTTCTGTTTGTATTGTGCAAATAGTAACAGCAATCTTTCCTGAAAGTGGCTTTGGAGAATAGTTCCCTTCAGTGTTGGTTTTTCAGTTGGCATGAGTTGATATAAAATATGGTTTTACGTCCCTTTTAACTACTGTCGGTTTTAGAGTCGCCGGGGTTGCCCAAATTTCGCCCCAAAGGGGATCTTTAACATGCCAGTAAATCAACTGACATGGCTCCCTCGCATTTGCACACCCTCAAATGCCAACTGGCTGCACAGGATTCGATTCTGCTACCTTGGGTACAGCAGTGAGAACGTTACCGCTGCACCACATAGCCAGTCCGGAGGCTTGAGTTGAAATGGATATGTTGGATGAGACAGTTTGTGTAAACTAGCTTAGATGGTAGGACCACGTTATTAACCTATGAGGTTAATGAACTCAGTTATATAGGGTAAGAGAAGCACTGGTAGGTATAGGTGATGCGTTAGATTCGATGTTTACTGATTTCAAGGCAAGGGTTGTAGAAGCATATGAAGCTATAGTACTAACTACTAATAGGGGATAATTGAGGCAGCACGTTAACTTAAAGCATCCATACTCGACTGGATGCTGAATGACACGACGTTAAAAACAGTGTTCCTAGAACTTGTACCTGCATTCTTGTACTTATTAAACCGCTGCAATAACAGATCGGCCAATGTCGGAAGAACTTTTACACTTTCAACTCCTAGTGTAACAGTGATTGCCGGTTTTAATTTCTCATCTCAAAGGTAATGAACATTTTCAACTCATTTGCATTTAGAAATGGTAGAATTCATTTGAAAGAGGCTTTTAAATTTTATTTGCTTAGCACCAAGATCTGCTGCAGGGGTCTAGTGACGCCTCTGTCCACAAGAGTTGTATGAAGACATTCCTCTGTAAGGCCTACTTGAACCTATTTTTGTACAGATTCAAATACTTTCTCATTTCATTTCGACATTCTCCTGCAATATTATTTTTGTACAAAGTATTATTATAAAGTACGAACTTATAAGAGATCGTCATTATCTGTGATGTAAACTTGTATATTTGTATTATTATACTGGTGTAGCTAGTTGGTAAGAACCTGGTGGAAGTGAGAGAAAGATGGTCAATTCTGAACAGACTAACATGAAACAGATTTCCTCATCTGCTGAGGTTTGACGGACAGGAATGTGATCCTTTTCAACTTACGAGTGGTAACTTTGGTCTCCTTTAGCCATCATGGCATGATTAGTGCTTGCCATCCATTCAATTTAGGCCTAAAGGTTTTTCAAGTATGCCTTAAATGGCGTATTTTAACACACATGTGGTTGAAGCACTGAAGTCATTCTACCTGGCACGGTAACTAGATCTGTATTCCCTGCCACCAATCTCTTCACTTTTTCTATTAAATGACTTGGCTCTTCTGCAAGTTGCACATGGTTACCATCGATGGGCACCTTGCTTTACCGAGGTAAAATGGTTACTTTCATTTTGCTGTAATATACTTGGACAGCTCAAAATAACATAGGATGTTGTGACTTATTTAGAGACATTCTGAACTGAAATGTATGGAGCTTCCCTGCATGCGCCAGTAGCCTCTTCGGTGGATCAATATAATGGTTTCCAATTCCTGATCCCAAGACAAGTTTGATTCCCAGCTGAGCAAGTTTCGAAGGGCTCGGCTCTCCTATTTTTATGTCAGCTTGTGAAAGACCTCTTGTATCGCCTGTGTGTGTAACCCTGTACCATGACCAAGTTCCTTGTGGGTGGATTCATGTATTTTAGCCTGACTTACTGTTTGAGAACAATAAATTATGTATCCTAGCTACAGGTTGTCCAACAGAAGTCTGGTTTCTCTGCTACATGGCAGTGCAGATTGAACTTTGGAGTTGCCTAGATGGCTCCATTTCACAAGATCTACACGAGATAGATTTAGACCAATTGATAATAAATTAGGGGCCTACTTAAGGAAACTCTTCTGGCCTGGTGCAAGTCTTAGAAATTGAAGCAATTCCTGACTCAGTTTGGGGCCCTGTGGTCGGCAACCAGTTAGTGAACCTCTGTGGAACATATCTAAATACATCTTTTGCAAAATTAAACTGTTATCCTCTTAATCTGATTGATTATTGTTGGAGATGAAATGGACTGGTTAGTGCTTTGTTTTAGGTCTGTTTTGATTAACTTCCGAAGGTCAGACAAATATCCAGACAGAAACTGCAGTGGTGGTCTCTAAGGGCTTTTTACTGTGTTATGAATTGTGGGATGAAGTGTTGTAAGGAGGTGTATAGGGAAAGTGCCTTGCAGATGTGACTAACAATTTCTCTTTTAATAGAGTTTGATGGAAAACTCAATATGCCTGCTACCTTGCTGAAGGCAACTCATTGTGTAAGGACTGCAGTACTGTGCCTGGACATAACACATAATACTTGTTGATTATCATCTTGGCTGTCAGCCACCAAGCACAGTTTCCTTGTGCTGTTGCTCAAAGTAGGTTGCATTTCCCAGTGAACAGCCTATATATTGACAATTCTGCTATTCTGTAATGATAGCAACTTATTCCTGTGTGAAAATTGCATTATATAAGAAGAAACACCTATAATTGTATTGCAGATAACGTCTTTCTCTCACACTCCAGATTTTGCAAGAAAAAAGGTGCGCTCTATATGCATCAAATTGTGTTTTACCAAAGATTGTTGTTTTTATGTGTGTATAGGTGCTCTTGTAGTATTTTAGCTGTCATGTGTGTATAACCCTGTACCATGACCAAGTTCCTTATGGGAGGATTCATGTATTTTAGCCTGACTTACTGTTTGAGAACAATAAATAATGTATATTTTATAGACTGAACTTCTGTTTTATGTATTACTATGAGAGGAGCCAGGACTACAAAGAAGGTTTTTGCTTAATTAATTGATTGTTAGATAGTCAGCCCGATGGCTGGTTGGATCCTCAAAAGGCACTGCCTAGGTTATGTGGGTAGATACCCACAAAAACCCAAGGCAGCGCTATATTGAAGCGTACTAGGCAAGAAGAGGAGTGAGGTAGTTGGACATTGCTTTCCTCACTGAGTCAGTACAGCAGTACTAACCCTATGAGGTGAACCTTTCACAGCATCCACAGGCACTGACTGTGCCCTGAATGTCATTACTAAGCACCCATACCTCAGTAGCTTCCATATAATCACAGCCATGAGTAGAGGTGTTAGAAAGTGTTGTTATTTTTTTGAAGATTTGTTGATTTAAAATTCAAAAGGTGGTGTTTTGTGTTTTTATTATTTTTTCGGGGGATGACATGTTAAAATTTGGAAAGCGATAAGGTTTGTACAATAAGTGCATTTAAAAATATAAACAATTAATAAAACAAAGTAAAAAACAAAACAGCAGGGTAAAACGTTAAACATGGCTATGGAAGAATGAGATAATACTTATATGGAAGTCACATTTTTATTTTACATTCACCATCTCGAAACACATTTCAGTGAATACCTTTTTCAGTTTTATCCAAATACTGCGGTGAAATCACTGGAAGTAGATCATGGTTAAAATCTCAGCATTTGCAGCTGTCAATTTTCGCCTCCTATCACTTACTATGAGACTGTATTTAGAAAATGACCTTTCAGAATCCACATTTGAACAAGAATACCACACACACTTTAATGCAGCTGTTGCATAGTCTCGGTGAGCAGGCCTTAATCCCATGAGGATCTCTGGAACATTCACATTATCTTCATGACGCAGTTGGTTCTTGATTGCAGTCAGGTAAATGCTGTGAGCCTCTAAAAACTGTTGAGACTCCATCTTCGTAAGAAATGGGGCATTCTTCTTAAATTGGAGCAGTTCTGTGGGAGATACGTTCTTAGGTGCATGCCGAGGATCAAACAATGACCCGATGGCTTCTACAGTCTTCCTGGCTGGATCCGTGGTCCTTAAAGTCCTGACTTTTACTAGAGCTGACTGGGCAACACACGTAAGCTTGGACTTAACCTTTATCTGCATCTTTTGAGGAAGCTGTTCCAAGTTCTGGAGGATCGTATGATTGAACATTCCACCATCGCCTAATAGCTTGAGCTTTACCTCAAGGTCATCTAGCTTCCCAGCCAGTAAGGGAATTGTTGGGTACTTAGATCCCTCCAAGAAATTAAGCAAGTCCATAAGAGAGGCACCAACAACAGAAACATACAATGCTTGTAATTGTATAAATTGTATTGTTGAAGTCGATGCTTGTTGGAAAAATTTGACCCCAGAATTTGAATCTTCCAATGTTTTGAAAAATTCTACCAGATCTTCCACATGCGTGGCCATATACATTGCAGCCTTAAACCATGAATTCCATCTTGTACATACAGGCATTGGGAAAGCTAGAATTTCATTCTCTTTTTCTGTGTTTTCATATTTCGCCCTTAGAATTGCAACGTAATTGCTTTTTCTTTTTCGCGTATTTAAAAAGGCATTCTTTGTCTTTACTATAGACATGTTCAATTCGTCCAGCTCGTTTTCAAATACGCAGCCGATAAGATTGACTTTATGAGCCCAGCACTGGACATGACTTAATTCTTCAATCAATCCTTGAAGAGTAGTTACACATTTTGTCATGTAGCGTGCTGAGTCCGTAACTACTGCCACTACACGCTCCCGTTCAATTTCATAGGAATTCAAGGTGTCTAATATCGCATTGGAGCAATTTACTCTATTGGCAGAATCTAGAACAACAGAGGCAGCCAGATGGGTGTTCATTTCAGTTGATGGTACTGATGGACGAAAAAGAATGTTGAAAACACACCTACCATTCTTGTCAGTTGTTTCGTCACATAGCAGAAACACGTCTTTGTTTTTTATATCTTCCCTAATTTCTTCCCTCCTTTCGCCAATCATGGGGATGTATTTCTGACGAATCTGATTTGCTGATGGTAAATCTCCACTTCCGCGAACGTACTTATTAAACCAAGTACGGATAGCAGGATTGTCTAGTTTCTCTACTGGTATATTAGCTTTCACAAACGCAGTAGTAGTGTCCAAAATAAACTCTTCTTTCATATCCTTCACACGACTAGCATTTGATAATGTTTCTTTCAAGGTGGCCCCTCTAGGAACACTAACTTCAAGACGCGAATTTTCTCGGCGTTTTGAATGCTTCTCCGATTTGCAATGTTCGTCTAATGCATCTTTCCTGCGATAATCTAACCGACAATCACAATATTTGCACATAAGAATGCCACAAGAAATTATAAATCCTTCATTCTTATATTCTTTAAGTCTGTCTGTGGCAGAAACAGCTACCTTCGGCATTTTTAAACTCAACTGAGCGATGCCCAGTAACAAACACTGTTATCACACGGTTGACTGTAGTCACACGCCAGTGTAAATTCGTAACCACACGCGTCTCATCTTCCTGTACTGCTAAGTTCGGAACTAATACGACGAACACGCAAATAACACACTAGCTTCGATGATAACGCACAATTTGCGCACTTTTTATTAAATTATATAGAATTCTCTACTATAATTTACACTCGCTACCGATGTAACAGGGGGCAAACGTAGTTTACATTATGAACAACTATCACATAACCTTTTGGAGGTAGTCGGCCAAACTATTCACGCCGCGATATAACAGCTGTTTACCACAGCGCTAAAATCCAACGAGTAACGAGAATATCGACAGTATATCGTAATATGACGTATATCGTAGTATTACCCCTCGCGAAACTATACAATCGATCATTCTCTCGAATTGAACACCAACCTAATTCGATTATCGGCTTGTGGACAAAAATGTTCGGATTGGTGTGGGGAAAAAATATGAAAATTTGTTTTTATTTCGCAGATTGCGGTATTTATGGTGTTATTCACAAAATTCGCGTTTTTTTGCGATTTAATTTCACTCCTGGGCGGCACTAAACATGTAAATACGTGAAAATAAAACATCCTAACCTCTAAATATGACTTTTCGTTTTATCGCGAATTAACAAAAACTAACACCTCTAGCCATGAGTGAGACTGAGACATCGGTGAAAAGCCACATTTTACTCTAGCCTGTGCCAACAGACAAATGCAAATGTACTGCATTCATCAAGAGATGGCAAACAGCCCCCTAATTGATTGTATTCTCAAAAAACTCTTGACATTTATGTGGGCACAAATCCCAAAATCCCAAGGCAGTGCAATGATGAAGAGTACTAGATAATTGTGGGCAGGATGTTGAGAAGAGAATCGGTGCTGCCCATGCGGCATTTGGGCGACTATCGCACCGGGTCTTCTTGAATAAAGATCTGACCGTGAAGACGAAGCTCATGGTGTACCAAGCTGTTGTTATCTCAACATTGTTGTATGGCTGTGAAACCTGGACCCTCTATCGACATGACTTCCGAAAGCTTGAGCGCTTCCATCAACAGAAGCTTCGATCCATCCTCAAGATAAAGTGGGAAGACCACATCACCAATCTTGATGTTCTTGAGAAAGCGCTTGCTAATAGTATAGAATCATCCATCATTGGTCATCAACTTAGATGGATTGGACATGTCCAACGGATGGATGATACGAGACTACCACGCCAGGTTCTGTATGGTGAACTCACCTCCGGCACCAGACCTCATGGAGGCCCTAAGAGACGTTACAAGGACCAATTCAAGCAGAATATGAAGTTGACAGGTCTCAATCCACAAACCTGGGACCAGCTTGCTAAAGACCGTTCAACTTGGCGCCAGACCATCCCGGCTGCTGTCAAAATGTTTGAAGAAGAACGTCGTAGAATTGTTAAGGCCAAGCGACAAGCACGTAAGCTCCGTGCAGCACAGCCACGCCCTCCACCAACAGTTCTGTGTGATCTGTGTGGACGTTTGTTTCATGCACGCATTGGGCTGTTCAGTCACCGCAAACATGCCCACAGACCTCAACCTTAGATTATTTTAGACTGTTTTGGAAGAAGATGTATACTCGGAAACGAGTTAAAGCCGACGACGAGATAAGGTGAGCACAGTAGCACGGCCGACTGGATGCGAGCTGCACTCTATACCGGCCTGAACATTCCCAGTTATAACCCATGCATAACGTGTAATTGGAAAATTTTCTCTTGTTGCCGATAGAGCGCACTCCCATCCCACTATAGGCACGATTAGTAAACAGCTGTGCAGTAGGTTTATTAAATGTGTTTCTCACAGTGATACGTGTAGAACAACAAAGTTTGGTTTCAGTTTCAATTATTGTAAGTAGTCGGTATTAATATACCTATCGGCTTTAACTCGAATCCGAGTATAAATCTTCTTCCTTCGGTCCAGTTTGTGGATGTGTTTACGGTAACTAAAGAGTTAATTCCTGGCATTGAACAAGCGTCCACACAAGTCACATATTATTGCTGGAGGAGGACATGGTTGGGCTGCTCGAAGTTTCCTAGCTTGACGCTTGGCCTCTTCATGTGTGCGTCGATCCCTTTCAAACGTTTTTACAGTATCCGAGATGGTACGGCGCCAAGTTGAGCGGTCTTAAGCCAGCATGTCCCAGGTTTGTGAATCAAGACCTGGCAATTTCAGGGTCTGCTTAAATTGGTCCTTGTAGCACCTCTTAGGACCACCATGAGGTCTGGTGCCATAGCATAACTCACCATATAGCATTTGACGAGGTAGTCTCACATCATCCATCCGATGGACATGACCAATCCATCTAAATTGGTGACCTATTAAAAATTATGGATGATTCTATGCTGTGGATTTGAGTCTTTTCAAGAACAGCAATATTGGTAATGCGGTCTTCCCATTTAATCCTCAGGATTGATCAAAGTTTTTGTAGGTGGAAGCGCTGAAGTTTCCTAAGATCACGTCGGTAAAGGGTCCATGTTTCACAGCCATACATCAATGTAGAAATGACTACTGCTTTGTACACCGTAAGCTTTGTACTCATGGACAGATCTTTATTCATGAAGAGCCGGTGCACTAATCGTCCATATGCTGCATGGACTGCGCCAATTCTCTTATCCACATCCTGCTCACAGAAATGGTACTGCCCAGGTACGAGAAGTGGTCTCACCTGTTCTAATGGCAAATTTGAGAAGGAGATATTGAACTGAGGAAGAGGTGTGTCTGGTGAAGGTTGTGCCAACACTTTAGTCTTATTGACATTTATGGTAAGACCAAAGCGATCACATGCACTTTTGTAACAATTAACTGACTCTTGCAGCTCTTCTGGTGTGAGAGCTGGCGACACAGCATCATCTGCATACAACATGTTAGTAATATTAGTAACCTGAGTTTTCCTCAAGGAGCGGAGACTAGTTAGGTTGAAAAGCCCTCCATCAAAACGATACTTGACCTCCACACCTGGGATGTTTGTGGGTGAATCATAAAGCATTGAGGCCAAGTACAGCGCAAAAAGCGTTGGAGCCAGTACACATTCTTGTTTCAATCCATGGGTAAAAGGAAATTCATCAGACATCTTATTCTGATGGCAAACCTGACGTTCTTTGGAGTGTTTGCTGATGAAATTGTAAAATGCTGGGGTAAATTATAAACTACGGTTTGAACGCTGCTGCTCAAATCGAGCATGTCGTACAGTTTTGTGCTATTTTGCACTTCAATCCATGGGTAAAAGGAAATTCATCGGACATCTTATTCTGATGGCAAACCTGACGTTCTTTGGAGTGTTTGCTGATGAAATTGTAAAATGCTGGGGTAAATTATAAACTACGGTTTGAACGCTGCTGCTCAAATCGAGCATGTCATACAGTTTTGTGCCATTTTGCACTTCAAATAGGAAGAAAAGCGGAGGTGTGCTTTCATTTCACGAGTTCCCGTGTGACATAGGAATGGCTTAGTGATATCCCGCAATAAGTTTGTTCCGGACACAAACTCTCCTTCGTCTGTTGTGTGTAGTTGTCTTTAAGAGTCCCGCGCCCTAGTTGTGATCGTAGTTGGTTATTGAGATTTTAAGGGGCAGAACCGCAAGGTCATCTGCCCCTGTAGTTGTGATCCTTTAATCGTGCACCACAGCTGCGAGGGCAGCTGTAGCAAGTTTAGAGATCGTAGGTTCAAAACCCAGCACAGACAGAAAATATCCTGAGTGTGGTTTTTCTACACTCCATCCAGGAAAATGCCAGGATAGTACTTTACCACTGCTAGTAATGCACATGTTAAGGACTTCCTGGCCTCTGAGACCTATGAAGATATCCAATTTTCGGAATCAACCGTCCAGTGCATACCCATAAGGTATCTTCCGAAAAATGGGTATCATAATGTTTTCCTGCGATTCTGTTGAATCATTCTTCAGTACATCCCCCAGGGGCTCAGGACTATTAAGATATGGGTTCGTTGACCACAGGACTCCAGCTGAGTCCGGTATTGCTTGCACTTACTTGAGCCGGGCTTCTTCTGTCATCTTTCATATCAACCACCCTTGGTCACCTCTCGTTCACTTATGATATTATGTCACTCCCCTTCCCTCAGGGGATTACAACTTGTAGGACGTTGGTTGGCGACCAGGGGGCCCCAGCTAAGTTCGCGATTGCTTCCACTTAATTGTGCCGAGGTCCTCTCTGGCATATTTCCTGTCGGCCTCCCTTGATCAACTCTTGTTCTCTTCCGACCCTGGCGGTATTAGGATATCCGAGGTCTAGGGAGTCTTTCAAATTCCTGCCTTAATTGGACTTTGTCTCATCTTTCCTGATACCCTCATTCCTCAAAGGATCAGACCTATTTTTTTTCTTTTCATCATATCTCCTGCCTTCTGCACAAGGTCATAAAGGAGGCAGGGTGTGTGTAGCCCCACCACTGAAGATGCGCCCTAGATAGTGCTACACCCTGAAGGGCTCATGGCTGTTGAGTTTGGGACGATACCTGAGCTGGATCTGTTTTTTCAATTTTTCCAAAGACTCTGGGGCACACTCTCCTATTTCCCTTCCTATCTGCCTTTCATGGCTCTACATTCTTCCAAATCCGTCAATTCTCATTTTTCGAGGGTTGAGGGCATTTCTTTTACCTATATTTTATTTCTCTTGTACCTTCCTTTTTGTCCTTTTCTTCTCCTAATCCATAAGTTAGTTGTAACTTGTAGTTAGTTTTAGTTCTAGTGTTCATTTTATCATCATTATATAATTTTTACCCGCAAAAATTAAGAGGCCGATAACCTCGATGTTAGGCCCTTTAACATCAACTATCATCAAATTACAATTTCAGCAATACCTTTGCCGACAATGAAAACTGCAAGTCCGGGTTACGTTGTATGCACAGTGAAAATAATTTCTTGTATGAAATGTTTGGATTGCATCAATCCTCTCCACTCATTAACCTAACCGCAGCAACGGACTTGCCAGCTTCATTGCAGAGAAATATGTATCACCGATTACGAATATTATTGCACAAGCCGAAATACCGGTTGCTTCCAAATGACTTTTGTACTAACCACTCAGCAGGAAAGTTCATGAAATTTTATAAAAACCGAGTGAACCTAATGGAATTCCATTTGAATAAGGTGCAAGTGATGTCTAGTTTCTCTCAGGTTTAATATCATGCTATTTTATTTTGCGATATCATTTGCTTTTTGATATTGCGGAAATTATGACAAATAGTGCCGTAAGTCTTTGTCATGCTATGCTGGGTTGACAGTGCTGTGTGAGCAGTTGAGTAACTAACGGGATTTCATGTAAAAAGCCTCATTGTTTAGGCCGGTAGTGGAGAGCGCAGCTTGCATCCAGTCGGCTGTGACAGAAGTGAAGTAGTTTGCACTGTAGCATCTTTCACAGCATCCACAGACAGTACTGTAGTTATACTTCAGTAGTCTTCATAATAATTACAGCCATAAATGTGACATAGAAATTGGTGAACAGCCACATTTTCTCCAGCCTGTGCCAACAAGCAACTGTATTAAAGTGCTCATCAAGAGAATGGTAACAGGTCTCCACAAAACAAAAGTAATTGGATTGAATTAAAAAGTTGACTTGTTTCTTTTTTCCCTTTAAACAAGCGTGCATACCTAATTTTCAAATTACATTCCTTATTATCGGAGAGGTGCAATTCAATATTTACATAGTCTTCTATTATAAAGGTATGTTATGTAGTTATTATTCTCGAGTCAGAAAACATCAAGTAAAACACAGATACAAATACCATGACTACAGACATTATATAATATTTGACCAAAACTAGGCCACTTCCACTCCATTCTGTGATGCTTCATAAAGTTCATCTTCTGTGCAGGAGGTCGGGCACAGTCTACACTGAAGCATATGTTTCACTGTCTGATCTTCTCCACAGTCACACTGAATGCCATCTTCCTTAATGTAGCCCCACTTTGCAAGACTGATCTTAGATCTGCCTACTCCTGATCTTAATCTATTCAAGGATTTCCATGTTAACCAATCTTGATCATGACCAGGAGGTAAAGTTTCGGCTATCCTTTTCCAGCTCAGGAGAGGAGATTCCTTAGCTTTCCAAAATTCTAGCCTGGCATTTTCACATTTAGTCTTCAATTCTTTGGATGTTCTTAGACTTCAGCCTCTAAGCATGTAGTTTATGCCCATGTAGAGCATGGGTTGCTTCCTGGACAACTTTCTTCCTTTCCTTGTTTGCAGCTATTTCTCGTCGAATAGAGGGTGGTGTTATTCCTGCGAGCTGGTGTTGGTGTTGATCTTAAGCATCCGGTTATAGTTCGACACGTTTCATTGAGAGCTACGTCTCCCTGTTTAGCACGAGTTGACTTATACCAAACCGGGCAGGTGTACTCTGCAGCAGAATAACACAATGCCATTGCAGATGTTTGAATAGTGTCAGGTTGACTACCCCATTTTGATCTGACCAGTTTGGTTGGTTCCTCAGTTTAGGGGCTGCGACAACGCAGTCATGTAGTCCCGTGTACTTTGGGTGTGTGTAGAATCTGTCTGATATCATCATCATCATCATCATCATTTCCCCTTATCCAGCTTCTGCCGGGTCGGGGTATTTATGGCACTTCTCCACTTTCCTCTTTCCTTCCACCATTCTTCTTCCACGATCTTGTCCCAGTCCAGATTTCCTTTTCTCACGCTGTTCTTCACTGAATCAATCCACCTTGTTCTAGGTCTTCCCCTTGCTCTCTTACCCTTGCACTTCACCTCCAGCATCTGTCTTGGTATTCTATTTTCCTCCATCCTCTTTACATGCCCAAACCACCTTAGTTTATTCTTCTCAATTCTCTCATTTAGTTTTCCCATCCCAACTTCCTTCCTAACATCTTCATTCCTCACTCTGTCTTTCCTTGTCTTACCTATCATACTTCTTAGGAATTTCATTTCACTGGCTTGGATTCTACTCTCTTGCCTGCTCGTCAGGGTCCAAGTCTCAGCTGCATACGTTAATATGGGTACATAGTACATTTTATACATTACCTCTTTGCTTTTCCTTGGTACTTCCTTATCCCAAACAAGTTTTCTTACACTTTGATAGAATGCATTGCTCTGCTGTACCCTCCTGCCAATCTCCATGTCCAACCTACCAGTTTGCATCAATTCACTTCCTAGGTATTTGAACGTGTCCACAATTTCCAAACTCTGACTTCCAATTTTCACAATGCCCTTTCCTTGTCTTTCCCCTCTTGTCATCACCATGGTCTTGCTTTTCTCTATACTGATTTTCAGGCCATACTTCTGAATATTTTCGTTCAGTGCATCTAGTTGTTTTTGCACTTCTTCGGTGTTCCTTCCCCAGACCACAATATCGTCTGCAAATAATAGTAACTTCATTTCTTTATGTCCATATGCTTCCTTTGTTTCCTTTACAATTTCATCCATTACCATTATGAATAAAAGAGGTGACAGCACACTCCCCTGTCTTAGTCCAGTCTTGTTCCTAAACCAATCTGTCTTTCCAACAGGGGTCAGAACCCTGCTAACACAGTTGTTGTACATTGCTTGCACCATTTCCAACATTTCTCTTCCCAGTCTCTTCTTAACCATGGTTTCCCATACCTTCTCTCTGGGGACACTATCATATGCCTTTTCTAGATCTATGAAAGTCATGATCAAATCCTCTCCATATTCCCAGTTCTTTTCCATCACCTGCCTCAAGCTAAAGATTGGGTCCACTGTGGATCTTCCATTCCTGAAGCCATACTGTTCCTCTTGCAACTCTCCTTCCACCTTTCTTCTCATTCTTCTTTCTAATATCCTTTCCAGTATTTTTACTATCTGTGATATGAGGGTGATCCCTCTATAGTTATCACACACTTTCTTGTCCCCTTTCTTAAACACTGGTATTATTAGCCCTTTCACCCAGTCTTCTGGTACACATTTCCGTTTCCACACACACTTTAGCAGTCGATACAGCCATTGCATACCAACAGGTCCAGCAGCCTTTATCATTTCTACACTGATCTCATCCACCCCTGTTGCTTTTCCCATCTTCATCTTCTGTACTGCTAATTCTACCTCCAGCATTGTTATATCATCTTCTGTTATAGAGTCGTCAGGCTGTGTCACTTCGATCTCACCAGTACAATTGCTCACGTTCAATAGCTTATCGAAATACTCCTTCCATCGTCCCTTTATCTCTTCCGGGTGTGTTAACAACTCTCCATCTTCCTTTTTCACCAGCTTTGTAGTAACCCTTTCTTTCCTCTTACTTCTTAGAAGCCCATACAGCATCCTTTTACTGCCACTTACATCTGTTTCCATTCTTCGTGTAAATTCTTCCCAACTTTTCTTCTTTTCTTCTCCTACCACTTTCTTACACCTCCGTTTGCTGTCGTGATACTTCCTTTTGCTTTCTTCTGTTTGATCTCGGTTCCATTCTTTCCATGCAGACTTCTTTTCTTTCACTGCTTTCCTCACTTCCTCATTCCACCACGGTGTCTCCTTCTCTTTCACTCTTGTTGACGTCCTACCACAAGCACTCTCTGCTGCACCAGCAAATGCCTTTTTAAAGTGGGACCATTCCTCTTCTACATTTTCCACTTCAGTAACTGGGATTTGTTGCTTCAATCTCTCCTGAAAATCTTCCAGAACAGCTTTGTCTTTCAATTTCCATACTTTTATTTTACTTTCTCTGATCTCCTTTAGGTTTTCCAATTTTCCCCATCTAAATTTTGCCACCACAGTTCTATGGTCCCCATCAAATGCTTCTCCTGGTAAAGCTGTCACATCCATCAGCTTTCTGCGATTTGTCCTTTCCACCAGGAAGTAGTCAATTACTGATTTTGTTCTTCTATCACCCCACCCATATCTCGTAATTTTCCTGCTGTTTTTCTTCCGAAACCATGAATTACCCACTATCAGTCCATTCCTTTCACAAAAGTTTACAAGTTCCTCTCCTTCCCGGTTCTTTTTCCCATATCCATATGGTCCAACGACTTCTTCCTTTCCTTGTCTCTCATTTCCGACTTGTGCATTCATATCTCCCATGATCACCACTTCTACATCTGAGATTACTCTTTCTACATCCTCCAGGAATACTTCAATATCTTCTTCTCTGTTTCCAGTCTGTGGTGCATACACTTGTATGAAGTCCATCACGTCATTCTTCATCTTCATTCTAATTTTCATTATTCTGTCACTCACACACTCTACCACTTCAACATACTCCTCCAGTTGTTTCGAGGTTATCAGTCCCACGCCATTTTTTGCCTCTTGGCCACCACTCCAGTATAATGTATATCCTTTCCTCAATTTCTTCCTTCCTTTACCTTTCCATTTCACTTCACTCAGCCCCATCATTCCAACCTTCTCCCTCTCCATGAAGTCTACCACCTCCTCCACCTTGCCTGTCAGGGTCATGACATTCATGATTCCCACTTTCATTTCGGTTACTTTCATTTCTCACAGTTCCCCCAGTACCAAAGGAACTGCGCGTCGCCTGCAGGGTACGCCCTAACCTTTTCCGAATCATTGGAAGTGCCATTTCCATTTAGGCTATTATTACGATGGGGTCGCCACTCCCAAAGGCATTTTATGAAGCTACTGCCAGCTATTATTCAGGCCGCCCCTAACATGGGGAACAGACGCCCTTGCAGCCGCCCCTAACATGGGAAACAGACGCTGCCGATTGATGCTGTACTCATACTATTCCCCGAGTACTGGGTTGCCTCTTCCGCAATCTCCATCGTTCCGAAGTCCATCTTCTCGGCTGCAGATTCCGTTGAGGTCTTCGCACGTAACCCTGTGCACGGGGCCTATGTTATACCCCATAGGACTGGGTCCTCACCAGAACTTAGCCGGTACTGTAGTTCCATGGTATATTACAGTACCGTTGCCCACCCCCGCGACGTGGACGCGCCTGGCAAGAATTATCCATGTAGCCAATTAGGATTGACTCATGGACCGGGTTAAGGAGCTGTCTAAATCCAGCCTCCAAGGCTGATAAATGGTGTTAATTGTGATGGCTATATTAGTGTGTGTTATCTGTAATGCCGGTAGAAGGACTGCAGACTATTAATTTTTTCAAGTAGTTCCTACTTTCGCCACCAAATGCTACCATCCACGACACCTAGCTGCGAACGCGGCTACTAAATGCCATCGCAGTCAGCACCCGGTGGCGAACGTTGGAACTAACAGCGTTATCAAACTAACCTACATTTTTCCTTCCCCAAGTGTAGTTATTGGAAGGGTCTTTTACATGCAATAAATTTATGACGTGGGCCCGCCGGATTTACTTCCCCTCCGAAGGAAGGCATACTAAGGGATTTTAGCACTCTTAAAAATTCCGACGACTTCGGCCGGGTTTGAACCCACGATCTTGGGCATAGAAGCTCAGCATGCTACCAACTACGCCACCGAGGCCGTTAAACCGGCCAGTTTCCTCAGAAGATTATTCCTGGTGTGAACTTTTGACTTTGTGTTCAAACAGTGTTTCTTGTAGATAAGAGCTCTGTCCAGTGTCACTCCTAGAAATGATGGGGTGTAACATTGTTCCAGTTCCACTCCTGACCATATTACCTTCAGTTTACGTAAGGCTTCCCTTTTTCTCAAGTGAAAGGCACACACTTGTGTCTTGGAGGGATTTGGTTTCAGTTGATTTGCGATATAATATTTGGACAGATCCTTAAGGGCACTCGTGAGGTTGTTCTCCTCTGATTCAAAATCCTTACACTGTGTGTCAAGAGCAAGATCATCAGCGTACAAGAAACGCCTGGTGTTGGGAGCTTTCGGCTGGTCATTTGTATACACGTTGAACAGAAATGGAGCGAGAACACTTCCTTGGGGTAGGCCATTCTTCTGTATTCTCCATCGGCTGCGTTGCCCCTGGAAGTCCACAAAATATCTCTGATTCTGCAAGAGAATAGCAATGAACCTGGTTAGGCTGGAGTTCTTAGTCAGTGTGTAGACCTTAGCAAATAGAAGCTGATGATTAACAGTGTCGTAGGCTGCCGATAAATCGACAAATGCCACTCCAGTTACCTTAGCTGCTTCGAAACCATCTTCTATGAACTGCATAAGGTTCAGCAACTGTCCAGTACAGCTTTCGTCGGGACGAAATCCAGCTTTTTCAGGCATGAGCAGAGGATCAAATACAGGTAGAAGGCGATTGAAAATCATTCTTTCTAGTAGTTTGTAGAGGTGACACAGGAGTGCAACTGGTCTGAAGTTCTTTGGATTGTCCCCTTCTTTGCCAGGTTTTTAGCAAAGCTATCACACGGCTCTTCCACCATATCTTTGGAATTTGTGATTCCATCTGGGAAACAAAATATAATTAGAGTTATATGTAGAAATATTCGAGTAATAGAACTTTGAATTATAGAAAATACATGACACAGGCCTACACTTACAGACATAAGTGTTCACACAGCAGTGGAGACATTTGACATATGCACATATTGGCAAAAGGAATTGAGGTTTTAAATAGATAATGAACAGAAATATATGAAATTCAGCAATTTTTCTAGGTTTGTGCCGTGTCTTGTGTGGACACGGACCCCCACAGGAGTAGGGAACTGTGCGCTACCTTCCTTTTTATGAAGCGCACCTGCGCCTCTTTCCTGCGAGAACTAAAAGTCGTTTCTAACTGTAAATTTAGGTATAGAATATAAAAAGAACAGCTTTGCTAAAAAATAAAATAAAGATACCGGTAGTCTTCTAGTCTTTTTATGGGTGGACATAAATGTTCCCACAACAATTTAAACTACGGTACACGTTTGTCACCATTTGTGTACGGGTTAGTAACGTGTGTGCATGCCCTTGTTGCGAATAACACTTCTCAATCTGTTGGGCATTGAACCTACTAATTTCCTTGTTACTTCTTTACCAATATTGTATTCCTTTCTTGTAGAAGCAATTCTTTCAGATGGTTTTGCTGGATATGTGGTGTTTTCTGACGTGTCGTTCGAGTTCATCCCATAGATGTTCAATGAGATTAAGGTCGGGGGACTGGGAAGGGGTTTTCATGGTATGATGTGTATTATAAACGAATCAAAAACGAACATTAGTAGCAGTATGCTTCAGGTCGTTGTCCTGCTGAAAGTACTAATCAGCCTGTAGACCCAGTTTTTGGGTACTATGTTGTAAATTGTTTCTCAAAATATCCAAATAAACATACAGGACCATTGTTCCATCTATAAACATTATGTCCCCTACACCTGAAGCCGCCATGCACCCCCACACCATAACACCTCCACCACCGTGTTTAACTGTAGCTTGGAGGTTGGCTTCTTCCAACTCTGTATTAATTTACCGACATTCTTCCATCATGGCGAAAATTGTTAGATTTGCTTTTGTTAATATTTGAAAGAAAAATAGCACAGTACCTGGCAAAATAGACATGTACAATAAAGAAGAAAACAAAAGACGAGTCAGTGCAAAGTCTGTGCGTGTTCGCGTGACATGTGACAAGTGTCTCAAAAGATGATTTGTATTTTGTATTTTATTTCTCACTTGATAAATAAAGATTTACATTAAAACTAACAGGTTATGGACCCAGGCCACGTGTAGGCCTAAATGGTATTATCTCGTGAGTGGATCCGAAGCTGAGCGCCTGTGGAACACGTGCTGTATTTTTTGTGAGTTAAGGATAACCTCAAAATGGCAACCGGCAGTGACTACAAAGTTCAAGTGGATAAACTTGAAGGACCTGAAGACTGGGCAAAGTGAAAATGGCATGTGTTGATGGTTTTGCGGTCGTATGAACTGGAAATATTGTCGATGGTTCGAAAAAGTGTCCTGTGTTGCCGGCAGATGCAACTGCGCAACAAAAAGCGGCATATAAGCAGTGGTTGAAAGAAGACGCGAAAGCGGCCAGTTTGCTAGCAGGTGCGCTAGGAAAATCTGTTGCCGAGCTCGTGTTGACAGGGGCGGATCTAGAGGAGGGCAACCGCCCAGGGCCCCGCGCCATGGATTGTTTTAAATTTAATTGATTATTTAATTATACTTTTCAAACTAATTTATAATTCATATTCTTTTTTCAGTGCAGGTATGACCTCCCGTGACCGTTTAGCGAGTTTAGATTTCAGTGAAATTATGGAAGACTTCAGCCGGGAAAAAAGTCGCAAAGTAATATTTTAATATTTCATAGTTTACATAATCTTCTACAAGGGGACTTAAAGGTTTCTTTCATATTATTTAAAAAATGTACTGTAGTGTATTCGAAATATTGTAACCATTCTTTATTTTATTATTACAAAACTATTTTCCATTTTTTTATTTTTTTATTTTATTTCTTATTGTTGTGGGCCCCACCTTATCATATCGCCCAGGGCCCTGCAAGGCCTGGATCCGCCACTGCGTGTTGAAGTGCACCAATGCCAGTGAAATTTGGACAAAATTGAGCGCACGGTTCGAACAAAGCAGTACGCAGCGACTGAACATGTTGATCAAGTCATTCTTCCGAGTGACACGTGACGACAAGGAGGACATCAGCACCCATGTCGCGAAGTTACAGAAGCTTTATCAGGATCTGAACGACGAACTCCAAAAGCACAACGAAAACACGTTTTCTGAAAGGATTTTGAACGGTCGAATTTCATCCACGCTGGGAAAAGAATATGATAATTTCAAGGATGTGTGGGACACGATTCTGACGGAAAATCAAACTGTGAACTTGTTGATTGAAAAATTGTGCACGATTGAACTGCGTGACCAAGGAAACGTGGAATCGACTGCGTTTGTGGTAGGCCTACATAGTGCTCCCAAGAAGCATTCCCGGTATGGCAGTGGCAAAGGCAGCGCTGATGACAAGTCGAAGAAAAATGTTCAACGAGTAAAGCAGAAGTTTCCTTGTTTCAAATGTAAGGAATTGGACCATTGGGCAAGTGAATGTCCAGTGAAGAAGAAAGAGGGTGATACTAGAAACAAAAATAAGGAGAACAATGCCTCGTTTCTGACACATGCTATGAGTGCGTTAGACGGCGACTTTGTTCAAGCCGACGAGTGGTACTGCGACAGTGGCGCCACAAATCACATCACCGGGAACAAACAGTATTTTACAACATACGTCAAGTTTGCTGCTCCAGAGAAGATTTTGCTAGGAAAACGAGGTGTGAGCATGCTAGCTCACGGCCAAGGAACTGTAAACATTCAAGTGCGGCTGAACAACGCTTGGTTGAGTGCTGAGATGACGGAAGTTTTGTATGTTCCCGATGCAATGGCTCATCTGTTTTCTGTGAAAGCTGCTGCAAGGAAAGGTTTCTGTGCAAGACTTGACGACCAAACTGTTAGAATTGAAGACAAGGTTACTGGGAAGGCGATGATTGCTGGACGTGTGAGTCATGGTCTGTATGTACTTGACATGCACGTTGTGAAACCGGCGCAACCCATTTAAGTGAATTTAGCTACATCGTCAGACAAACTGCAGATCTACCATGAACGATTTGGTCATCAACACAAAGCGCATGTCAAGAATGTACTGAAGCAGATGAACATCAATGTAGACATGTGTAAAGAGGATTTCTGCGATGGATTTGCACTGGGAAAAATGCATTGACTGTCATTCAACACACGAATGAATCGACCAACAGTCACCGTTGAACAAATCCACGCCGATGTGAATGGACCAATGTCTACTGAATCTCTTGGAAAGGTACGCTACTACGTATGTTTCAAGGATGATTTCAGCAAGTTTCGACGAGTTTTCTTTTTAAATCACAAAAGTGAGGTGTACACCGTTCTGGAACAGTTCCTGAATGAAGCCAAAACAAATGGACACGTCGTGAAGCTGTTCAGCTGTGATGGAGGAAAAGAATTTGATAACAAGAAGGTTTCTGAACTACTCGCAAGCAGAGTCATAGAACACAGCATTACTACGCTGTACACACCACAACAAAACGGAGTTGCGGAACGTGAAAATCGGACGATTGTGGAGTGCGCAAAATCTATGCTGAATCCCAGCAAGTTAACGAAACAACTTTGGGCTGAAGCCTGCAACACTGCGGTGTACCTCCTGAATCGCACTGGGAAGTCATCCATTGAAAACAAATCTCCCTATGAATTGTGGTATGGACGACCAGTGGGAAGTCTCAGTCATCTGAAGATTTTCGGAACAGAATGCTACGTGCATATCGACAAGAATTTTCGCTCAAAGTTTGACGACAAAGCTGTTTTTGGACATCTGGTTGGGTACGTGAACGACAGGGATGGATTTAGAGTCTGGATTCCAACTCAGGGAAGCGATGACGTGAAATTCAAACCTGAAGTTGTCTGCAATCTGCGCGCCAACGCCGGAAAGGTTGAAGTCACGCTTGAAGAACGTGTGGAGAGGAATCAGTCTAATTCATCGTCTGATGTAGGCCTACAGAGGAGGTCAGAGTCAGATGAGAACTTAAGCGAAATTGAAGATTTTGCTTCGGCGTCCAGTTCCGGAGGAAGCGAAGATGATGAAGAAGGAGTGACTGAAGAAAGAAGGAAAAGCAAACGTGAAAGTAAGAAGCCATCGTGGATGATCAGTGGAAATTACATGTACATGGCTGGACCATCTATCGTTGAAAAGAATCCTGACTCATACTCTGAAGCGCTGCACTCCAGTGATAAAAATCAGTGGCTGAAAGCAATTAATGAAGAATTGGAGTCCTTAAAGGAAAATGATACCTGGAAATTGGTTGAGCGTCCAAATGGTGCACGGGTCCTGAAAAATCGGTGGGTTCTACAACAGAAGACAACGGACAGTGGAGAAGTTCGCTTCAAGGCACGATTGGTAGCCAAAGGCTATGTGCAACAGCAAGGAATCGATTATGAAGAAACATTCAGCCCTGTTGCACTGTATGATACCATTCGAGCTCTGTTGGCAGTAGCTGTTGAAAAGGAGATGAAACTTGGTCAATTTGATGTCAAGAAGGCCTTCTTGAACGGCGAGCTTGAAGAAGAAGTGTTCATGGAACAGCCAGTAGGTCATCAGGACGGTACTGGCCAAGTGTGTCATCTAAAAAGAAGCTTATATGGTTTAAAACAGGCTCCACGCTGCTGGAACAAGCGTTTCAAGAAATTCATGGAGAAAGCTGGATTCAAAAACAGCAAAGCTGATCCTTGTCTCTTTTACAGCAACAAAAATGGAAAGTGGTTGGCTGTTGTAATCTTTGTGGATGATAGTCTGGTAATTGGCAACGAAGAAGACATTGAGCAGTTCATGGAAAAACTTCAGCTGGAATTTCACACGACCAGAGGATCTCTCAACAATTTCCTGGGCATGAAGATACAACAAAACCATGATGGATCAATTGCAATCAGTCAAGAGGATTATACGAGGAAAATCCTAGAAAAATTTGGGATGGCCGAGTCAAATGGAGTGTCTACCCCAGTTGGACGCGAAGAAAGTGAAGACGGAGGAAAGGTTTCGGGCAGGGTTCCTTATCGTGAGGCGGTGGGATCCTTAATGTACCTGACTACAGCTACACGTCCAGATATCGCATTCGCGGTCAACAAAGCTGCTCGAGCCATGGCGAATCCTACCGTTCAAGACTGGAGTCAAGTGAAACGGATATTTCGATATTTAAAGAGCACAGTGAACCATGGAATCGTCTATAGGAAAGAGGACGTTTTGAAGGTCTACAGTGATGCTGACTACGCCGGTGACAAGAGGACGAGACGTTCAATGACGGGTGTCATTTTGACCTACAATCATGGAGCTGTATCGTGGAGAAGTCAGTTACAGAAGTCTGTGTCAACATCGACAACTGAAGCTGAAATTGTGTCTGCAAGTGAAGGAGAAAAGGAGTTGATTTGGCTGAAAAGACTGTTTTCTGAATTACTGGGAACTGCTGGCAAACCTCCTACGCTTTACATCGACAATGCCGGTACAGTTAAATTGGCTAAAAATCCGGAGTACCATCGAAAATCCATCATATTGAGGTACGTCATTTCTATGTGAGGGAAAGATTTTTGGACGGAGACCTTGAACTGGAGCTCATCGACGGGACCAATCAATTAGCTGATCTTCTAACTAAACCTCTGGAGAGGGTCAGATTCGAGATGCTGCGTGAGAGGA
The DNA here is from genome assembly GCA_946902985.2 of Meconema thalassinum. Classification (NCBI taxonomy): domain Eukaryota; kingdom Metazoa; phylum Arthropoda; class Insecta; order Orthoptera; family Tettigoniidae; genus Meconema; species Meconema thalassinum. Next base: position 746,508,385 of record OX336390.1, read on the forward strand.
TTGGCGTGCAGAAGATGACATCTTAGAGGCTGAAAAGTGTTCAATAATTCATCTTGTTTATTTTTTTCATTTGTATTTGATTTTTCTTTGGAGGAAGTGTTAATATTTGAAAGAAAAATAGCACAGTAACACCATCTGGCGAAATAGACATGTCCAATAAAGAAGAAAACAAAAGACGAGTCAGTGCAAAGTCTGTGCGTGTTCGCGTGACATGTGACAAGCGTCTCAAAAGATGATTTGTATTTTGTATTTTATTTCTCACTTGATAAATAAAGATTTACATTAAAACTAACAGCTTTCATCTGACAAATGACTTTTTTCCAGAAGTTTTCATCCTTCATTATGTACTCTTGAACAATTCCAATGTTTACTGGGCTGATAAATAGCTTCCTACTGGGACTTCCGGCATGCTATCCAGCTTGACGAATGGTCTTAGGGTGTACCTGTTTACCATGATACTCCTGAAGTTCTGCTGCAATTTTGGACGATGATATTTTTGACATCCTTTGCACTGTCCTAATGATAGACTTCTTTTCTCCAGGAGTGAGCTTATGAGGACGTCCGCTTCTCTCTTTATTTATCAATGTTGTTGAAGGTTTATACTTCTTAATGATAGGCCTACTGCACACTGTGTATCTGCTTCGTTTAATGATTTGAGCGATGTCGGCGTATGATTTGCCTTCTTCATCCAGAGTTACTTTTATTATTCTTTCCTCCATTGTAGTTTCCTTCCTAACTTACTCCATTCCATCTTGAATTACTCGTATTCACTTTTAACTAAACAAGGCTCGTAACTGTGTTCACTGCTCAATGCTCAAGTCAGAACTGATGCGCACTACTCTGTTTTGTTGATAGCTTGCTTATGTGAGTGTAGACTTCTGTCCAGGCATACCACCAGTGCCCGGCCTTATTTTCCTCATCTCTTCACGTATGATCAGGATTTTACTGTACGTCCATTAGCATATGAATGCATAAGGTATCGTTTCAATTCCAGATGGACCGAACAACGTACGCAGTTTGCTATCATGCCTATTTTATACTGACTAATGAGTCAATGGACATCTGTGTGAACACATGCCCGCAAGTGTATAAATTGTGTAGAGCTTCGCAGGGAAATTAAAATTACTTTGAATTATCGAAAATTCGAGTTATAGAAGTTCGACTGTATCTATGTTGTATTGTTGGCTTATTCAAATATTAATTTGGCTTCACTCCCGTATTTGTTGTTTGTGTTTTATTTCTTAAATGTCGAGTTTGAATCCCTTTGAAATGTTTGTTGTACGAGCCTTGTTCATGTGTTAGTTGACAGTTGTTTCTTCTTTACGTATGAGTTCCTTAAGAGGAGTTGAATACAACCAGGGCCAGATTTAGATTTTATGCGCTCCTAAGCCCATGGGTTTTTGCCGCCACCTCTTCATACCATCGTGAAGGAGGGAGAATTTAGACCTCAGAAAGGTCTTTCTGAAGGTAATTTTTATTTAATCTAATGTATCGTGAAGTAAAATCAATTAAATAAATTAGAATAATGAGAGAATCAACTGTTTCTAAATTTGTATACATTAACTATAAATAAATAGGCCAACGATATATTAAAATAAGTTTATACCATTTAAGACTCATTACACACTTACAGATATTCACATATACTGAACCCTTGCAAAGAAGCTTATGAGACTCAGTTTCGGGGGGTGTAACAGTCCATTTCGTAAGTTGTTGTTAAAGCGCTTCATTAACATGCAGGGTAACATATAACAAAATAACATGCAGGAAAAAGTGAAGCCAGGGTTAAAACAAATGAATTTAATGACAGATCAGCTATTTACAAATGAAATCAACAAACAAAAATTCCCAAAATGACTCCCACTGAATAAATTAATTTGCCACAAACTAGGGCTAATCTCAGGAGAGATTATTAATCGGACCAAATGTCCCAAAATCTGCAATGACAATATGTGACGTGTGCGCTGTTTTACATGCTGAACGATGAGTACAATTGAATGCATGATTCGTCATCATCCGGATAAACTTTCAGAAGACGAATCTGCATTGCTTAGAGCTAGACAGACGCGGGGAACAACTATACACAACTTAAAACTAAACCGACACTTCCTATACTAAATAAACAACAAATAATTTCCGCATGAAATTGGAATCAAGAACTGCCGTAGCAAAACATTACTGCCTAAAATCAGGACTTCTCAAAAATCAACACAAGTAAGTTAACACGTGACCAGCAAAGAAAACACATATGACCGCCGTCATTTTTACAAGTAAATACAACTACACCACACGCGTGTCACACACACTAACAAACATGAACTGAGTCATAGAAAATCACTAGGCTCAAAGCCAACATTTACATCATTAACACAATATTTCATCCATACGACATGCAATAATTCGTAACAAACGTGGCGAACTTCCCAATTAATTATGGTCCAAAATAACCATCACAAAATAACAGGTTTGCTAATGATAGCTTAATAGTGGCCAGTCGGACAAAAGGACTGCCTAACAAAATAAGTCACCGAGGCTAGACGGGCGCTAAGTGGAAATCTGCACATCTGTCAACCCACGTGTCAATAACCTCGACCTCCCAAGGCACGGGATCGAGTCTCGAAGAAGCGTGCCCCAAAGCTCAATATATACGTGTGTGTGTGTCAGAACAAAATATATCTCAGCATTTCCCCTAGGAAATCCAAGAATCAGCATTGGACAAGGTACAGTAGCCTCCTCGGAGTGCCCTGCCTTTCCATAAAAAATACAACAACAACAAATATGAGGGCGGTAGCACCATCTACCCCTCTTCACGAAGAATCAATACACACACCTGACACAAGAACACACACAGAATCACACGCATGGGTTTGACAGAAACCTGAAATAAAATGACATAAATATTTTTCCACCAGCTCGCGCTTCCGTCCTAGTTTGTGACTAACCAACCTGAAAAGGACTCAAAAAAAATCTAAAAAAATTAGAACTAAGGTGTTCTACAATTACATCTTAATTTGTTGCGCTCGGCAACCCTAATATGAGTAATAACCTGTTCAGCAAAAATCTGACAATAATTACCTCCCTTTCCTATCAAAAATATGAACTTTAATAAAGCACCACTTATCGAATGTAACGAGTTTCGCATCCGCATGGATAAAATCACGTACACGCGCCGTGTACACTAAATATGACTCCAAAGAAAAATATACAACAAACAACTTTGGCCACGCGCCAACGTACATTTAATACACTAATGTCGGTGCACAAAAAAAAAAAATCTAAACAAGAAAAAGAAATAAATGAACTATTTACAAAGTTCTAAAAAATTGTTAAATAAGATTAATGAGAATAATGCAATAAATATAAATCTTATCTAACTACATATTGAGTAAATCAATTTTTGTACATCACCGTATCAGCTTGCAGAACATATAACCTCCGCCCCGGCTCATTTCCCTACGGGAAATTAGCCCTCCATCGTAGACGTCGTCGAAGAAGCGGTGCTGATCAATCCGTCTCCTGACCAAACGTCGGACATCTTGGCGTAGTCTCTTGGACAGAAATGTTCAATGTTAATAAATTTGCCTAGCTATAATCGCTGTGAGTTACTACATTCACTCACGATATGTCCTATGCGATTAATGATCGAAGACTTTCCCTAGCTTAGCATTCGCATACACACGCACAATTATCACTTGAAAAATATACAATACAAAATTTACATAAATTATACACTTCAAACACATCGTCACTGGCTTGAAAAACAAGTCTTAAACATGACTGTCTCGCAGTCGTTATCTCACTAGATATCTCCACTGCTTCACGTGAACCTTGCTCGCTATGAGCACGACTGGAATGTTAGAAAAGTCTTACCCATTAAGAGCTGAAAATCGTGACGCAGACTGGCGTGACCTTAGCTCACCAGAGCTCAAAACAGTTGTCTTCGAAACAGCTTCTCCTCGATCAATTTATTGGAAACTGACAGACTGAGGTGGAGTGGGGAGAATTAAGAAAAATATTCTAGAGTTTTCATCTCACAAACTTGGGACTAGTATCAATCTTCATCATTTTATTCAAACGTCTCAGCGCGCTTATGCGGAGTTATTTCGAATCGGCGGTTCTTTAGATATGCGTTCCCGCGCCTTTTTTTAGAGGGTACGCCACCCATCGCGTGGTTTTGGCGTGGTCTCATCTGATTGGGTGATTCAATCCTAGGTCGGTTGAAACTCACTCGTGACCATCCCCTAATGACTCCAATTTTGGTGCGCGTTGTTACACAATTTGTCCTTGAACTCGGCTTACTCGGTCGTCTTCAAGAATAACTACCAAGCCTGCCTCTGTGGTAATCATTGCAACACGCTAACTTGGCTTCCCCTTTGTCAATTTCCACATGTACTGCCTGGGCCTCAATAATAATAATAAATCATGAATACTTACTCATCGCAGATTAATAAGGGTTCATTTATCCACAGGAAGGTTTTGAAATTCGGAGCAAGTGATTGATTTGGATTTTAAAAACAATATCCACAGTAGTAACAATAACATCTCTTAAGTACCTCACCCGACTGCTTGAGTGTACATTCCACTGACCCAATTAGTGTGCGCACTCCATGCCGGAATGTCATTCATACGTCTCGTCAGACCTCCCCTCTTTCTCACATGATTACCACTCCTGCCGGATCAGCTGTCTTGTTTACAAACAAAGCACGCTCTCCCCAGGTGCTACACGGCCACGTACATTTGAGTGTTGGCTCTCAAATAAAATTCTGCAATAATGATTCTGCATCCATAGTCCTGATTATTCGTCAAATGGTTCTCTTCTGTAATACGGCTTGAGATTCGCGCTATTGAAGACAGATTTAGCGCCAGTGCTCAATTCTTCAAGTCTGTAAGCATTGTTACCCAAATTCTTAATGATGCGGAACGGGCCAATAAATTTTGGACAGAACTTTGCAAATACTTTGTTTTTAGGATCAGATATCGGTGGTCTTCTAACAAGCACTAGTTCCTGTTCCTGTAATTCACGGTGAAATTTCTTTCCTCTGTACCTCCTCAGTCTTCGGTCCACTTGGTTCCGCATGTGCTCTCTTGTTCGCTGAATTCGCAACTCATGTGCTAAAAATGGATCCCTTGGGCATGGAATAATCTTGTCCCAAGATCTCTCTGGCAACCTGTTGTGGTGTACAACTAGTGGGACTTGACCCGTCGACTCGTGCTTAGTAGTGTTCATGCACATCTCAATATCTCCTACCTTGTCAACCCACTTATTATGATCATTAGGAATCATTACTCTGTAATACTTGGCAACACAGCGAATCGTTCTCTCGCTCGGATTCCCACAAGGATGGCGAATGCTGGACAAAACATGTTTTATCCCTAGGCTCTCTAGACCTTGCCTAAAAACATTGCTCGTAAAATAAGTACCATGGTCCGATAAAATGAATTCCGGCTTCCCAAGCATCGGAATGACTTTGTTCTGAATTCTGCTGAGGACTTGCTTTGATGTCGTTTTCTGGATCGGACATAACACTACCATCTTGGAAAACACATCGACACACACAAGAAGGTGTCGGCATCCTCGTTTTCCTTTAACCAGACGGCCAAAACAGTCAATAGCGACCAGCTCGCATGGTTTTTGAGGTAATAATGGTTTTGGAGGTTGTTTCAAAATGAAGTTGTTTGGTTTAGTGCGCTGACACGCGTCACAAGTTCTTATTACTTCCACAATGGTATATCGCCAAGTAAAAGTTTCCCCTATTGTCGCTTCTGTTTTGTCCGTGCCGATATGTGCTAGGCTCTCGTGGACATGCCACGTCAATCCTCTCTGTAATGATGCTGGAACTAGAATTCGCAGTTTGGTGTGATCCTCATCCACGTACTTATGCAAAAGGTTATTCAAGTAGTGAAATTCCGCTTCCTTGGCACGGGCTTCTCGATATTCAGGTGAATCTGGTTGTAGTTCCTTCCTGTAAAACTTGATCATCATCAACATCCATGGGTCTTCTTGTTCCTTCTGAATTTCCTTTAGTTTGTCCAAAAACTCACGAGCCTTAGGTGTTAGTGCTATATGGTGAACTTCCGCTGCTATCTCGTTCTCATCTTCAGGATTCCTGCTTAAAGCATCTGATATGATGTTCATCCTTCCAGGGCAATGCTCTATAGTAATGTCGAACTGTTGTATGTAAATGGACCAACGCGTAACTCTCTCACTTGCCATCGTCGTCTTGAATAGGAATGTCTGTGCATGGTGGTCAGTTCTGACAACAATGGAATAACCGAAAATCATCTTGCACCATCGTTGAAGTGAATACAAAATCGCTAGCAACTCAAGCTCTGTCACAGTGTAGTTCCTCTCGTGCTTCCTCAATTTACGACTCGTAAATGCCAAATATGATCTTTTCTTGGGTTCATCAGCGTCCTCTTGGTACAGCATAGCACCGATTCCAATCAATGAAGCGTTTGCTTGAATTATAAATTTCTTCTCGAAGTCTGGATACCCTAGCTTCACACAATTCTCCAGTAAGTCTTTCGTAGCTCTTAAGGACCTGTCGCACTCCTCATTCCACGACCATCGATTTGACTTCTTTAGCATCTCTTGCATTGGTGGTACTGTTTCCGTGTATCCAGGACAATTCTCCTTAAAGAAACCTGTCACTCCCAAAAACGCTCTTACATGTTTTACTTTAGTTGGTGTGAGGAATTTCTTTATTGCGTCAATTTTCGCCGGATTAGGCCTCACGCCTTCAACATCAATTATGTGACCCAAATACAGAATCTCGCTCTGGCAAAAGTGCGATTTCTTTAAATTAATTTTGAAATTCATGGTTCTCAAGTTATCCAGAAGTTTGTTTAGGTTTACCAAGTGTTCCTCCATTGTTTCTGATGCAATAAGTATGTCATCGACATATCTCGTAGTGAAGCTCTTGACCTCCTCAGTCAGATTCCTGTCTAGTGCTCTTATCAATGCACATCCAGCTGTTTTTACACCAAAGAGCATGCGAGACCAGATATAACTTTGGTTATCGAATAAAAACCCCGTCAATAGTTGGGATTTTTCTTCAAGTTCAAGATGGTGAAAACTATTTGTTAAGTCGACGCTAGAATAAATCTTCTTCCCACGGAAGCCCTTCAATACATCCTTGATCCTTGGTGCTTGGTCATGCTCAACTAGCAGTTTACTGTTCAAAACTCGTGCGTCTAGGCATAATCTAATTGATCCATTTGGCTTGGCCACAGCCAATATTGCGTTTAAGTACGGGGTTGCTGCTTTTCTTATCATGCCGGAATCTAATAAATTACTAATGATGTCCTTCACCTGAGCAAAATGTTTCTCTGGGATCGGGTACAATTTACTCTTAAATGGGGTCCAGTCGGTAACTTGCATGGCATACTGGAAATTTAGAACTTTTCCAGGGATGGTGTCGAAAGCTCCTTTATGATGTCTCAAAATTTCTTCTAATTTTCTTCTATCAGGTTCCCCTACTATTGCCTCCTTAAGCCGCTCCTGAAGTAAAATTTCAAATTTGGATCCGCTAATTTCTTCTTCCGCCAAATGTACCCAAAGTTCCTGCGAAATATCTCGACTGTCAATTTCAACCACTGCTGTCCGGCTTACTCGTTTCTCCGTCAAGTTCTTATCTCCGATCGCCTCATTAGTGCATTCTTCAATAACCCAAGTATTCGCCTCTCTCTCTAGTGGACTTGCTTCCATGTTCAAACCCACATGACTCAACCCCTCAACTTGTTTGAAACTCACAGTGTTATTATGTAAGTCAATTATAGCATGAAAATCACACATAAAATTGGCTCCCAAAATGACGTTATAATTCATCTTCGGTATCACGATGAATGTTTGCGAAAATGTGTGGTTTAATATCTCCAGGTCTAAATATGCTTGGTGCTTGCAAACTATGGTCTTGTCAGGAATGACCCCTCTGCCTTTCATTAATGGAACAGGCATAATTGGAACGGTTTGTTTACTTCCGATTTCTTTCAACAATACTTCCGTGACTAAGCTCACCTGGCTGCCTGTGTCAATTAGGCACCTTACTCTAATACCTCCAATACGTGCATAAATAATCGGTAATTGTCTGATGACATTTTCTCGGTCCTTCACCACTTCCTCCAGGCAATCGTCCGGGAATGCTACCCACTCTTCTATGTTTGCAACAATCAACTCTTCCCGCTCCCTGGTGTCCTTCGTTTTCAGGCTATCTGGTTTTGGTTCATTCGAGTTTTTTTTTTAAATCCTGGGACCCATTCGTTGAGTTCCGCCGGTTGTCATCGCGCCTCTCCTGCTGTCGTAATAAGCTTTCCGCCCCCGCTCCTTGGTGATTATCCGGGCTCTGCCTATTCGCCATCGCACGCCCCCACTTCTCTTTCTCCATCTCTTCGGCATTTAACTCATCCAAATACTTCTGTGATTCGACGTACCGCTCATTCCAATCATTGCGATAGTCTCCCTGATTATCTTGACGATAGTTCCTCGTATTGTTCCACCTGTCATCTCCGTTCCTTTGGTAAGGTCTACCCTGCCTTGGGTTCCCCCTCCAGTTGGTATACTCTCGCTGGTATGTCCACTGATTATGCTGGTTCGGATTGTTATGACTATAATTATCTCGGCGATTCTGAAAGTTCCTATTATTTTGATTGAATTGATTTCGGCCATCATACTCTTGCCGTCTTGGTGTAAATTGCGTTCCGGTAGATTGCGTTTTTGTTTGGTTACTCTGGTTGTGATTTGTTTGGTGTCCCTGAACCACTTCAGCTGTGTTTACACACTCCATGTTCCTTCTCCCTGTCTGCGGACTAACCATACTCGTCTCATCTAGATGGCGGAGTAACTCTTCAGCCTGAACTGCGGTCTTGATATTACCGGCCACTAACAACTGCTGAATATTCATTGGAAGCTGCTTACCAATGGTTAAAACCATGTTTTCCTCAGTAGGGGGGTCGTCAAAATCCCGGAATTTAACCAGCTGTTGGCTAAAGAATTCGGAAAATCTGGTAGGATGTGTGCTGTGATATTTCCTAGTGTATAAATCCATTCTCAACCCCTGCTGCAAAGAAGGACTCCAGAACTTTCTCAAGAACGCCTCTCTAAACTGTGCCATGTCGGTAAATGTGTATTTGAAACTCAGGAACCAGATTAAGCTTGGGCCCTCCAAAAACTTCTCCACAAGTCGCAACTGTTTTGCGGGACTGACATGTTGATCGTTAAAGTAGTCATCCAGCTGCAAAGAAGGACTCCAGAACTTTCTCAAGAACGCCTCTCTAAACTGTGCCATGTCGGTAAATGTGTATTTGAAACTCAGGAACCAGATTAAGCTTGGGCCCTCCAAAAACTTCTCCACAAGTCGCAACTGTTTTGCGGGACTGACATGTTGATCGTTAAAGTAGTCATCCAGCTGACGTAAAAATGCTTTGGGAGTGGATCCTGAGTTCTCCCTGAATTTATCGGGTTTGAAATCATTCCCCCTAATTACCTGTATCACTTGGGCAGGTGCCAAGCCGGGTTGTGGTGTTGACGTCTCCCCTCTGTAATGTTGGAAAGTGTCGCTCGTTATCTTAGGACTTTGACCTCGGCTCGTATCCTCAGCCAACTTCAAGCCCACCGGACTTCCAATGCTTCCCTGTTTGCCTACTGTGTTTTCTGCCGAGAATAAAGTTGCGTTTTCTAATGACCTTATCTCATTCTTAATTATGAGATCTGTGTGTTCTTGGAGTTTGGACTTCATGTTTTCCTCCAAAGCCTGCACTCTAGAATTGTATTCACCTAGCCGCTTTAAAATTGTTAGCCTGTCTTCTTTAGTTTCGTTCACCTGCTGCTCCCAATCTTTCCGGATCCTGTTCTTCAGACTGCAATTTTTTTCTTCGCTCCTTTCCTGATTCTTCTCTAGCTCCTCTCGTATTTCTTCTCGTATTACCTGCTGGGTTTTAATTAATTGGTCTTCCAAGTTTTCCTGATTTTTATTTAGCTGTTCTCCTACCTCTTCTCGTATTACCTGCTGGGTTTTAATTAATTGGTCTTCAAAGTTTTCCTGATTTTTATTTAGCTGGTTTTCTAGGTTTTCACGCAAGTGCATACGTTCTTTCTCTGTTTTGATTTCGAGCTTATCGATTTCCTTTATTAATTCTAGTACGTTACTATCGACTGAATTAATCTGTTCCTGTAATTTATCCTGCGTACTTTTTATTCCAGCCGTGTTGTTTACGCATGCTGCCTCGATTTGTTTTAATTTATCGGCTACCATTTCATCGAATTGTATGAGTTTATTGTCGAATTTGGATTCCAAGTTCTTAATTTCTCCTAATTGTTTTGCGTTATTTTCCGCTACCTCATCTTCCTGTTTCTCTAATTCTACCCTCGTACTTTGGTTTATGTCATGGGTGATCTTTTCTAACTGCTCTGTTTGTGTTATTGCCTGTTCTGCTAGTTTATGGTTCAATTCGTTTAATTGTTTATCGGTATCCAATTTCTGGACCTGCAAATGGACCGTAATGTCATTTAACTGTTTATCACTATCTATCTTCTGCGTTTGCAATTGCACCGTAATGTCATTTAACTGTTTATCACTATGCTCGCTCTGAATTTTAAACTGTTCTTTCGTTTTCGCGGACATTTGCTCTAACCGTTCTTCCATTTTCGTGGACATCTGTATAGACATCTGCTCTAACTGTTCTTCCGTTTTCGCGGACATTTGCTCTAACTGTTCTTCCGTTTTCGCGGACATTTGCTCTAACTGTTCTTCCGTTTTCGCGGACATTTGCTCTAACTGTTCTTCCGTTTTCGCGGACATCTGCATAGACATCTGCTCTAACAATATCTTGATCTCTTCGACACTAGCCATCGCACAACACACAAATATAACCAGAGAAAAACAGGGTCATGCACCGGGGTTTCAGTCATACACACGTACACATGTCTTGATATTTAAATACTACTGATTCTAATTTAATAAAATTTTCAGTAATCAAAATTTACTGAATAATGACTCTTATTTCCAAACAACAAAATAACTCCCTTGTGATCTGCTTTTAAATTCCTAACCAACAGAATTTACGAACAACACCAATTAACCGAAGTTAATTAAATGTAAAATATAAGGCAACACCTTTCTGCTTTGACTGAGTTCAATAATATGCAAATTTTCTAATTTTAATGCCGGGCGCCAGAACAAGTTTATAACAAATACAATATCAACTTCTAACCTTGTTCAATATTTCTAACCTTAAGAACTCAGTGATTTTACTAATGCACATGGCGGTACAACATCGCCTCAATTTACTGAATTTACTTTTGCCCGCTTGACCTGGCATCATTTCTCAACGAAATAAATATGAGATCAGCAAAGCAACAACAACAATCCCCACTTGGGCAGCCATTTTTGTTTTATGAACCCTTGCAAAGAAGCTTATGAGACTCAGTTTCGGGGAGTGTAACAGTCCATTTCGTAAGTTGTTGTTAAAGCGCTTCATTAACATGCAGGGTAACATATAACAAAATAACATGCAGGAAAAAGTGAAGCCAGGGTTAAAACAAATGAATTTAATGACAGATCAGCTATTTACAAATGAAATTAACAAACAAAAATTCCCAAAATGACTCCCACTGAATAAATTAATTTGCCACAAACTAGGCCTAATCTCAGGAGAGATTATTAATCGGACCAAATGTCCCAAAATCTGCAATGACAATATGTGACGTGTGCGCTGTTCTACATGCTTAACGATGAGTACAATTGAATGCATGATTCGTCATCATCCGGATAAACTTTCAGAAGACGAATCTGCATTGCTTAGAGCTAGACAGACGCGGGGAACAACTATACACAACTTAAAACTAAACCGACACTTCCTATACTAAATAAACAACAAATAATTTCCGCATGAAATTGGAATCAAGAACTGCCGTAGCAAAACATTACTGCCTAAAATCAGGACTTCTCAAAAATCAACACAAGTAAGTTAACACGTGACCAGCAAAGAAAACACATATGACCGCCGTCATTTTTACAAGTAAATACAACTACACCACACGCGTGTCACACACACTAACAAACATGAACTGAGTCACAGAAAATCACTAGGCTCAAAGCCAACATTTACATCATTAACACAATATTTCATCCATACGACATGCAATAATTCGTAACAAACGTGGCGAACTTCCCAATTAATTATGGTCCAAAATAACCATCACAAAATAACAGGTTTGCTAATGATAGCTTAATAGTGGCCAGTCGGACAAAAGGACTGCCTAACAAAATAAGTCACCGAGGCTAGACGGGCGCTAAGTGGAAATCTGCACATCTGTCAACCCACGTGTCAATAACCTCGACCTCCCAAGGCACGGGATCGAGTCTCGAAGAAGCGTGCCCCAAAGCTCAATATATACGTGTGTGTGTGTCAGAACAAAATATATCTCAGCATTTCCCCTAGGAAATCCAAGAATCAGCATTGGACAAGGTACAGTAGCCTCCTCGGAGTGCCCTGCCTTTCCATAAAAAAATACAACAACAACAAATATGAGGGCGGTAGCACCATCTACCCCTCTTCACGAAGAATCAATACACACACCTGACACAAGAACACACACAGAATCACACGCATGGGTTTGACAGAAACCTGAAATAAAATGACATAAATATTTTTCCACCAGCTCGCGCTTCCGTCCTAGTTTGTGACTAACCAACCTGAAAAGGACTCAAAAAAAATCTAAAAAAATTAGAACTAAGGTGTTCTACAATTACATCTTAATTTGTTGCGCTCGGCAACCCTAATATGAGTAATAACCTGTTCAGCAAAAATCTGACAATAATTACCTCCCTTTCCTATCAAAAATATGAACTTTAATAAAGCACCACTTATCGAATGTAACGAGTTTCGCATCCGCATGGATAAAATCACGTACACGCGCCGTGTACACTAAATATGATTCCAAAGAAAAATATACAACAAACAACTTTGGCCACGCGCCAACGTACATTTAAAACACTAATGTCGGTGCACAAAAAAAATCTAAACAAGAAAATGAAATAAATGAACTATTTACAAAGTTCCCCCGCCTTATCTAACTACATATTGAGTAAATCAATTTTTGTACATCACCGTATCAGCTTGCAGAACATATAACCTCCGCCCCGGCTCATTTCCCTACGGGAAATTAGCCCTCCATCGTAGACGTCGTCGAAGAAGTGGTGCTCATCAATCCGTCTCCTGACCAAACGTCGGACATCTTGGCGTAGTCTCTTGGACAGAAATGTTCAATGTTAATAAATTTGCCTAGCTATAATCGCTGTGAGTTACTACATTCACTCACGATATGTCCTATGCGATTAATGATCGAAGACTTTCCCTAGCTTAGCATTCGCATACACACGCACAATTATCACTTGAAAAATATACAATACAAAATTTACATAAATTATACACTTCAAACACATCGTCACTGGCTTGAAAAACAAGTCTTAAACATGACTGTCTCGCAGTCGTTATCTCACTAGATATCTCCACTGCTTCACGTGAACCTTGCTCGCTATGAGCACGACTGGAATGTTAGAAAAGTCTTGCCCATTAAGAGCTGAAAATCGTGACGCAGACTGGCGTGACCTTAGCTCACCAGAGCTCAAAACAGTTGTTTTCGAAACAGCTTCTCCTCGATCGATCAATTTATTGGAAACTGACAGACTGAGGTGGAGTGGGGAGAATTAAGAAAAATATTCTAGAGTTTTCATCTCACAAACTTGGGACTAGTATCAATCTTCATCATTTTATTCAAACGTCTCAGCGCGCTTATGCGGAGTTATTTCGGATCGGCGGTTCTTTAGATATGCGTTCCCGCGCCTTTTTTTAGAGGGTACGCCACCCATCGCGTGGTTTTGGCGTGGTCCCATCTGATTGGGTGATTCAATCCTAGGTCGGTTGAAACTCACTCATGACCATCCCCTAATGACTCCAATTTTGGTGCGCGTTGTTACACAATTTGTCCTTGAACTCGGCTTACTCGGTCGTCTTCAAGAATAACTACCAAGCCTGCCTCTGTGGTAATCATTGCAACACGCTAACTTGGCTTCCCCTTTGTCAATTTCCACATGTACTGCCTGGGCCTCAATAATAATAATAATAATAATAATAAATCATGAATACTTATTCATCGCAGATTAATAAGGGTTCAATACATATAGACTACACTACATCATACAACCAACAACTATGCATAATGAATTATTCAAATTAAACTGATATTAATATTCAAGACTTAAATTTTCTCCTAATACATCAAAAAACATTCCTGTTCTAAAGCCGAAGTCGAAAAAACTGCTGTTGCAAAACATATGTTGGAAAATAATGGCCACAATATAAATTCGTAAAGTGTCAAAATTTTAGAAAGATTAATTTAAATAATTTATTTATTTTTTATTTATCGTATGATGATACAGAGTTAAAATAAAAGTTCATACACTACATATAAAGTTATATATACAGTTATATACATAGTCATAAACACAAGTTCTTGGTTTAAACTTCTAAATCCAGGCCATCAATCCACTGAAGTGCCTCAGAAGATGCATGATGAATGTCACCTACTGATCCTTGGAACGCTCGTTGCGGACATTCACCAACAATATGTCCGATGGTTTGCAGGGTAGTTCCACAATCGCAGTTAGCAGAAGTAACCCACCCCCATTTGTGAAGCAGGAATCCACATTTGCCTTGTCCTGTACGGATCCGGTTAATAATTCTCCATTGGCGTCTGGGGAGTTTGAAACCTTCTACCCGGTTGGAAGGGTTTTCAATCAGATGTGCATTGAATACTGATGATTCTTCCCACATAGTTTTCCATGCTTCTGAGGTGTTAAATGAAGAGTCTTCAAGAAGTACTGCAGAGCGCCAAGGTGGTTTTCTTGACTTCAACCGTTGCTTGCCTGCTTTTGCTACATCAGTATGTATGGGAAGCTGGGGGTTCTTCTGAATGGTTTTCCAGATCTTCAGGAGAGCCTCTGATCTTCGAAGAGCTGGAGGTCGGATGTTACTTAGAACAGGTAACCATATAGTGGGTGTGCTACGTATACAGCCCGTAATCAGTCGCATTGTCTGGTTAAGTTGCACATCTATCATCTTGGAGTGGACACTGTTTAGCCAAGATGGGCAGCAGTATTCAGCAACGGAGTATGACAGTGCCAGAGTAGTTGATCGTAAAGTTTGAGCGCTGGAACCCCAGGAGGTACCAACAAGCTTCTGAATGATGCTATTACGGGTCTTCACCTTTGCGGCCACGTTCGTGAGATGTTGTTTGAAGGTCAAGGACCTATCAAGTGTTATCCCAAGGTACTTAGGCATGCTGCAGAACTGCAAAGTTTGTCCTCTGAATTTAACTTCTGGTTTGTAATTAGAGAACCTATTGCGTAAGTGAAATGCGGATACAACCGTTTTCTGATAATTTAGGCGTAGGCACCATTTCTTGAAATATGTGTCCAAGACTTCCAAGTCGGCAGTTAGTGTATTTTCAGCATCGGTGAAGTTGGAGTTCTGGGTTACCAAACAGATGTCATCAGCATATATGAATTTCCTTGAAGAAGTTTCTTGCAGGTCGTATATGTACAAGCTGAAAAGGAGAGGAGCTAGGACAGATCCTTGGGGGTAATCCATCATTTAATTTGAAGTACTTGCTTCAATCATTGCCAGAGTAAACCTGGAAAAGTCTATTGCACAGCATGTTGTTAATTAGGTTTGTGAGTTTGAGACACGGAATGATGCTCACAAATTTCAGAAGGAGTCCTTCTCGCCATACTGTATCATAAGCGGCAGATTGTTCCAAGAAAGCAGCTAGGCTTACAGATTTCTTCTCGTACCCATTTTCAATATGAGTTGTTAATGCAAACACTTGATCATTACAGCTTCTGCCAGGCCTGAATCCAGCTTGTTCTATGGGGATGTGGTTGTTAATAGTATCAAAAATTCTGTTGTAGATGAGTCGCTCAAGTATTTTGTAAGTGACACTTAGTAGAGCTATGGGGCGATAACTTTCGACTTTTGTCGGATCTTTGTTCGGTTTGAGGATCGCTAATATTTTTGTTTTCTTGAATAATACAGGGAGATTTCCAGTATTAAGGATATCTGAAAAGAAGTTAGTAAGCCATTTAATTGTAGCTGGTCCACAGTGAGCGAGGAATTCAGGATAGATTCCGTCGAATCCAGCTGCTTTCCCAAGTTTCATGTTTGTGATGGCGACTCTGACTTCCTCTACAGCGAATAGTGTGGAAAGTTTTGAAGAATTCTGGGCTGCTCTTTTCTTGATTTTCAGCTGAGATTTGATTTCCCTTCTTGTCTGCTTTTCTTTTGGGCTCATGGAATTTGAGATTAGATGATTGGCAAAGTCATTTAGCTTAATGGCAGTTTTCGATCTAATTGGTGTTGAATTTGTTGGGTCTAGTTTTCTAATAACAGACCAAGCTTTCCGACTCGAGTGTGTGTGGTCGAATGATTCCACGGTTTCATGCCAGATCTTTTTTCTATTCTCATCTAGTGAATGTAGGAGGCCAGTAGCATTATCAGCAGATGGATTTGCTTCATATTTTTCCAGTAAGGTTTCACTATCCTCACTCCAACCGGGTGTGTATTCTTTACGATAACCTCTAGGAATACATCGTCTAGCTGCTCCTTTAATTATGCCGATAAATCGTGTGTAATTACTACATGTTGGCTTGATCCATCTGATGTTAGAGTCTGTTTGCTTTGCAAATTCAGACCAGTTTGCCATCTTAAAGTTCCACCTTGGTTTTGGATGGGACTGTACAATTGGTACACATATCCCAGTCTCTAAAATAATAGGTCTGTGCGGACTGTGTGGGAAATCATTAAGTACCGAACGGCGTATCTGGCTATAGGAGTTTTGAAGCTGAGTTGTGAAACACAGATCAGGAGTATATCCTCTGTTCCAACGACCTGAATGAAAAGTGGATAAACTTTTACCATCAAAAATTATTTTTAGGTTTTCAGTTTCCATCCAATCACAGAGAGCTTCGCCATTACTGTCACTCTCGCAGTATCCCCAGAGACTATGTTGGCTATTGAAATCACCCAGGAATAGAGTTGGGTGTTGCTGAGATGGAAAAGGAGGGGTTGGCCAGTTTACTTCAGGAGGCTCGTATACATTTACTATTGTTACACTATCAATTTTTGTTATAATTGTAAATATATTATTTTCACTGCTCATTAAAAGTACCTGATAATTTTTTATGTTATGCTTGACGTAAGTCGCTAGGCCGTACTTTTCATGGTTGTTCGAGGTATTAATGTATATCCTGGTATTTTCCCTCTACTTCTTAACTGTTGATCATCTGGTGTATGCATTTCTTGGAGTGCAATGACATCGATAGCATGTTTCTTTGATAGTCTGGATAGATAGTCACATTTAGCTCTACTTATTCATTCAATGTTCAGTTGATATATGCAGAGAGATGGTCCAACCCTACGAACTTGTGCGTCCTGAGAAGGACTTATTGACTGTTTACTCTGTATTTGTTGACCGGGAGGCCTTTTCAGGCAGTTCGGTCTCATCTCTATTTTGTTGCTTACTTAGCACCACCCGGGGGACACGTGTAGGGTAGCAATGGGTAAAATTAAATTAAATAATAAAATTATACGAAATTGATTAAAAAATCATAAGTAGTAAAAGTCTGTTTAGTCTATTTTTGAACATGTAGATGTAGACTTTTATTGTAGTCTACAACATTGTATGGAAATTTTCTGACAAAAAAAATTGCGGATGAATTTTGCGCCCCTCACCATCGTGCGCCCCTAGACCGGGGCCTATGGGGCCTATTGGTAAATCCAGCCCTGAATACAACCTTTTGTTTGGAAACTTCCATTTGTAAATTCTGTCTGTTCAATTGGTGGCATGTTTCTTCGTATTAACTCGGTTGTGTACTATACAGTAGGTGCTTGATTTCCATGGTAAGCATATACTGTGTGGCTTTATAAGAATCTGTCTGACCACAAACACAACAGGATGTTACCAACAGCCTTAGATATAACTGGTTAGCATATAATGTCTTGGAATAAAAGATTACTTCAGCATTATTATGCTTTATCACAAACCATTTCATACTAAATTTATATTATTTCTTACAGTACATTCCATAAAACAATTTCAAGCTATTGAAACATGCACCAGGCAGTAAACAGTAGCCGCCATTTGATGCTTGAGCTTTAAGTGTCAGTGCATAGCAACGGCATGGCCGCTCGGCCTGAACGCTATAAGTTACTGTTACAGTTTAATATTTGAATATAAAATTATAATATTCAACGGGTCATGCCATTGAGGACAGTTTAAGCCACCCTCTGTTCGGTAAGCGGAACTGTTGAATCTGAGTCTTGTTGGAATATAATTTACGGAATAGCCAATATGCTGGTATGATTCACACGGCCGCCATCTTGAAACTATGGCTGATGACCTTGTAGTTTGGGCAACAGACGATTCCCACACAGAGATATATTTTACCAAAATTTGGTAGAGATCGGATGATTAGTTTAATCGTAATTTGATTTAAGCTTTGAACATTTGGGTGGCCGACATTTCGTTTTCGTTAGGATGGCGGCGATATAAAACATGACACTGAGGTGTCCTCAGCTACTGCTACCTCTGTCCTAAAGTTGGTTCAATTCGGTTTCATCGTGTTTTAATTGTTAGGGGGGATTGATCTAAACTCATACACACAGATACAAAAACTTTTGGGCCGTGCGGATCTCATAAGTCTACTTCAATTCTTTGCAAAAATTGAAAGTAGGCTATAGGCCTACTGTATTTATATTTATTATGAACTAGCTGAAGTACCCGTTCTTCGAACGGCTTTTAGTACTTACTGGCCTAAATCATTAATATAATCACACATTCATAATGTAGTTATGTTATTTCCATGTTATCAACTACATGTGAAGATTACATGCATTTTCACTCACCCAATTATTAATCAGAGGTAGGAAAGTGAAAATCCACAGCCTGCTTTCAGTCGACCGACCGGGTCAGGAAATAGAATGAATGAAACCCCCATCTAACAGCGAGGATATGAACTGTGCCGGCTGCCGAAGCCTGTCGCACTCCCCTGGGGCAATGATTAAATGAATGGCTGATGAAATGAAATGATAGTGGAGATTGTTGTGGAATGAAATTGTGACAGGGAAAACTGGAGTACCCGGAGAAAAACCTGTCTGCCTCCGCTTTGTAGGTTGCAAAGTGCGTTTATATATTGGAAATAAATATTAGCTTCTATGTAGTAAACGTTAAATAACCTTTCTTAAATATTGAACACCTATCGTTTTAACGTCTTCATACCATAGGCTATAATAATATCGTATGGCCTCGGGTGCCTGGAGCAAGCTTTGTTAATTGACACCCAGAGGGTAGCTTGCATGTCGAATTTCGTCGTTCCTTTGAACGCTATGAAAGTCAAGGCGGTTAGTTATCTAAACTCCTTGACACTACAGCGCTTTCAAGTAGAGAATGGAGGAACTTTGTGATGGCGGAAAATCCCGAGATTAATTTTGCCATTGAACACGGCCTACTGAATTCAAATGGGTTCTTTAACATGCCAACAACGTATGACATGAGTGTCGTGATTTTTGTCGCCTTTCAAAAATCACTTGCCATGGCCAGGGGCGAACCTGCAATCTTGGGGTTGGTAATCCGACACTATAACCACTCACCCACCGTGGCAAGCTACTATATGCTATGTAAACATATAAACAGTATGCTAAAAATACATCAAACTTGGTACCGGTAGCAATTGTCATATCCGCAGTAAAGTAATATTGCGGAAACTACGTATCATGTCATGATAAAGAGTAACAATAACAAAACAAACTTTAATCATCCCAAGTAATAATAACAAAATCAGTTTTAATCACAGCAAATTTTCTAAGTTTATGCCGTGTCTTGTGCGAGATTTCGCCTAGTAACTCCGAGATGGTTCATCAGCGAGCTCTTGTGGTCCATTTACGGACCACTAAAGGATTAGCAAACTGCGCGCTACCTCAATTCTTATCTAGAACACCTACGGTACTTTAATGCGAGAGCTAAACGCTCAACAGTCTTTCACCTCCCTATAAAGGCTTCCAAAATGATTGTATATTGAATTTCAGGGCCAAGCAATTAAAACTCAGCAACTTTTCTAGGTTTACGCCGTGTTTTGTGCGGCGTTTCATTGGCCGTGAAAGGCAAAATACCAACTTTATTGAAATACACACATCAAAAAAAGTTTTGCATCACCTCGGTTCCAAGAGTTCCGGAACCGTTAAATACAAAGGGAATAGAGATCAACACAAACAACATTTCAGCTCGTTTTATTGCTCATGAGACCCACACATTGCATGTTGTACCATCATACAGCTAGACTTTCAGCATTTGTGGTCCAGATTGCAGTACACACCACTACCTCTAATACCCAGTAGCACGTCCTCTTGCATTGATGCATGCCTGTATTCGCCGTGGCATACTATCCACAAGTTCATCAAGACACTGTTGGTCCAAATTGTCCCACTCCTCAACGACAATTCGGCGTAAATCTCTCAGAGTGGTTGGTGGGTCAAGACGTCCATAAACAGCCCTTTTCAACATATCCCAGGCATGTTCGATAGGGTTCATGTCTGGCGAACATGCTGGCCACTGTAGTCGAGCGATGTCGTTATCTTGAAGGAACGCATTCACAAGATGTGCACGATGAGGTCGAGAATTGTCGTCCATGAAGACAAATGCCTCTCCAATATTCTGCCGATATGGTTGCACTATGGGTCGGAGGATGTCATTCAGGTATCGTAAAGCCGTTTCGGAGCCTTCCATGACCACCAGTGGCGTACGTCGGCCCCACATAATGCCACCCCAAAACATCAGGGAACCACCACCTTGCTGCACTCGCTGGACAGTGTGTCTAAGACGTTCAGCCTGACCAGGGTGCCTCCAAACACGTCTCCGACGATTGTCTGGTTGAAGGCATATGCGACACTCATCGGTGAAGAGAACGTGATGCCAATTCTGTGGGGTCCATTCAGCATGTTGTTGGGCCCATCTGTACCGCGCTGCATGGTGTCGGGGTTGCAAAGCTGGACCTCGCCATGGACGTCGGGAGTGAAGTTGCGCATCATGCAGCCTATTGCGCACAGTTTGAGTTGAAACACGACGTCCTGTGGCTGAACGAAACGCATTATTCAACATGGTGGCATTGCTGTCAGGGTTCCTCCGAGCGGCAATCCGTAAGTAGCGGTCATCCACTACAGTAGTAGCCCTTGGGCGGCCTGAGCGAGGCCTGTCATCGACAGTTCCTGTATCTCTGTACCTCCTCCATGTCCGAACAACATCGCTTTGGTTCACTCTGAGACGCCTGGAAACTTCCCTTGTTGAGAGCCCTTCTTGACACAAAGTAACAATGCGGACGCGATCGAACTGCGGTATTGACCTTCTAGGCATGGTAGAACTACAGACAACATGAGCAGCGTACCTTCGTCCTGGTGGAATGACTGGAACTGATCGGCTGTCGTACCCCCTCCGTCTAATAGGCCCTGCTCATGCATGGTTGTTTACATCTTTGAGCAGTTTTAGTGACATCTATGAACAGTCAAAGGGACTGTATCTTGGATACAATATACACAGTCAACGTCTATATGCCGGAGATCTGGGAACCGAGGTGATGCAAAACTTTTTTTGATGTGTGTACGTTTGCCCAGTTCTGCAGTAAGATTAACTATGAAAACTAAATAAACTAATGTGACAGTCGGTAGACTTCGACACATTAGTCTGTGAATTTGGGTTTCTGATCATGGTAAAAAAAAAAAAAAGGACAAAGAGCAGATAATATTGGCCAACAGAAATATTCAGTTAACAAAAAACAAATCAATAAAAAGTAAGAAAGCGTACCGTGCAAAGTAGAAAGCACTATACCATTGTAAAACAGCGTAAAGATCCAAATACTCACATACAATAACCGGCACAAAGAGTATAACATTATAATAGACTAAAAATCACGCCTCGTTTCACACCCCACAAACCACCTCTATAAATAAAACAGTTCATGTAGGGACTAACATAGACTAACATCGCTCGGCGTTGACCGTATTTTATAGCACAAATTTCGGTTTTACTCGCTAACCGTTGGAGATACACGAAAAGTGATACGGACCTTTCGGATAGAAAATTAAATTTTAAACCTCATGTATGCCATCAAAAGTTTGCTATTTCTTAGCGTTCTCTTTGTATTTGAAATGGAAATATGAAATTTTGAAACAAAAGGGTGTAGTGACGTCACTAAATTGGTCACAATTTTTAAATAGTGCATAATATCAAAATCAAAAGTAGCCTGTATGTTAACCTGGTAAATCAGCTACATCCATGCAAAATTTCATTTAAATCGGACCAGTGGTTCTTGCGTGATTGAGAACACACAGACACACACCATCTCATTTTAGGTAGATTTCATTAGAAAGCTAACTATTGCAATGGGTAGCATGTTTCGACTTCCGGAAAATTTCGACATATCTTCGCGTTTCACATCCCCTAGACCCCAAAACCACCGTCAGTTCAAAAGTTTATATATAATTTATGTATGCATACATGCATACATATGTGTATCAGTTTCTTGTGGACACGATAACTGCCGTAATTTTGCACCAATCTCTTTGAATATTTTACAGAATATGTATACCTATAAAATCTCGGTCGAGTTCGTTACTGGGCTAAATCGGTCGAAGGGGGTGAAAATGTTTTTTTTCTTCTAAAAAGTGAAATATTGCTATAACTCTCTTAATATTTGAAATATCGAATCCGTTCAAAGTTCATACTATGTGTCGGATAAAGCCAAAAATCCATGTTTGAAGAGTTTTTTTTATAGCACCAACCATTTACCAAAGGGGTGGGAAAAAGTGTTTTTTTTTCGTGAAACATTAATCATATCTCTCTTAATAGGCACAATATCAAAACCGTACGAAATGGACAATATTCCCCTAATAATTACCTAAAACTTTTGTCTGAAATAATTTTTGATATGACCCACCATTACGCTAAGGGATGAGAAAAATGATTTCGGAATTATAAGAAAATGCCAAGAGCTATCAGAGGTTGCCATGGCAACACTACTAAGTTGATGAGGGATGAGCCATCAGACGTTGCCATGACAACGCACTTGCACGAGATCAGATTCATATTTTCATCTGACTAAGTGTGAAGCGGCTTCGGTGACGTAACTGGTAGCTTGCTGAACTTCTATGCCCAAGGTCGCAGGTTCAAAGCCGGCCGAAGTCGTCGGATTTCTAAGAGCGCTGAAAATTCTTCAGTATGCTTTCCTTTGGAGGGGAAGTTCCAAATTTCGTTGCGAGTTGCTGGTTGTGGTGGCATCTAGTAGCCAAGTTCACAGCTAGGTGTCGTTGACGGTAGTATCTGGTAGAAACATTAGGAACTACTGCTTGAAATTGACCGTCTGCAGTCCTTACCTAAATTACAGACTAATACAGCCATCAGAATTCACACCGTTTATCAGACAGATTCTACACTCACCCAAAGTACACGGGGTTACATGACCGCGTTGTCGCAGCCCCTAAACTGAGGAACCAACCAAAATTTCTGCGGGAGATATAATTTTGCGTGAAGAAGTAACAGACCGTTACATAGTTTCACATCAGTGTCGAAACCTTGCATAAGTACAGTGTGACCACAAGTATAACAAGAAGTTCCGTGAAGAACTATACAGCCTACTTTAATGCCAATGATTATTCTACAGTATATGAACCTATCTAGAATAATGACGAAATTAAGTTGGTAATATCGAAATATCTAATTAATTCAAAATATACCTGGTAATGAAGCCTAATAGAGCACTACAGTTGGCAGCCCTGGTGACTGAATATATTCTTAGTTCCACCTCTTAAGGTACAGAATACAAAATTTGGTTGAAGTCCAATGGTCGTTACATGCAGTTAGACACTGGATCTATTGGCAACTCCAGCTATCTGATATGACATCTAGCGGTAAAAATGAGAAACTTACCAAGTAGGGTACATTTGTCACGTGGTGACTGTTTGTATATGGTTCCTTGTATTGGTAAACAGATCGTGGTAAATTGTTTGTGTCTTTATACATAAGTAATAAGTTTTACTCGTTGATAGAGTGAAAAATGAGTAAAAGCAAAGTGTATTGCTCAGTTTACGGCTGTAAGTCGATGTATAAGAGAGCTGCGGATATACGTTTTCATCACTTTCCAAAAGATGCAAATAGCAATAGCCGAAATGTGATGATACCTAATAATACCTAATACCTAATAATAATATCTTTCCACCCCGGGAAGGATCTAACACTTGTCGAGGTAGACAGACAGAAGACCTGCGACGTAAAGCCAGCGAAGGTTATTCAGTTTAAAAACAGCTGTTACGATGGGCGCGCTGGTAAGATTGAAGTTACTTGAATAATTAATTAAATAATTAATTATTGGCTGCTTGGTAGGGAGAAGGGATGAGTTTAACTTGTATTAAAACTCGGGGGCGACGGGAATTGCTTGATTTGGATGGTTAAATGGTGGGTTTGGTGTTGAATATTTGAATGGTAGCGGAATCACTCATTCTACAGTGCCCACGGGGAGGCAAATTAGGCCTATATGACTCGTAGTGGAATAGCTCGAATATCGAAGAACTTAGCGATTACGAGGTGTAGGCTTGGTGGAAAGGCTGGCGGATCATCAGTTTGACATCAATTCACGATATAAGTCGGAGCTTGGAACAGTGGCGTCTGGTTTGCGTGGGTGCCAGTCTCGGAATGATAAAAGTAGCACAGCTTCGGTGTTTTTTTATTTGTTTATGTACCGTATTTCTCTATTTGAATGTCCTCGGCGTTGACTCAGGATCGACATTTACATTATATTGCGCATAATAGTACCGAAATAATGTCCGAAGTGTAGCCCTGTGTAAATTTGAATCAGCTGATCTACATCAACCATAAAAACTGATGCTTGATAATATGCAAATTACACCAAAAAATCCAGTGGAACACACAAATTAGATCACGTGTATCGCACAGTTATACATATCTACAATTAAAAACAAGAAGTTCCGTAAAGAACTATACAGCCTACTTTTCATGCCAATGATTATTCTACAGTATATGAACCTATCTAGAATAATGACGAAATTAAGTTGGTAATATCGAAATATCTAATTAGTTCAAAATATACCTGGTATAATGAAGCCTAATAGAGCACTACATTTGGCAGCCCCGGTGACTGAATATATTCTTAGTTCCACCTCTTAAGGTACAGAATACAACATTTGGTTGAAGTCCAATGGACGTTACATGCAGTTAGACACTGGATCTATCAGCACGCGTAAAAGCATGTTGCCAACAATACCATGCGTGTGCTGGTCAGAAATAATCTGAATTGTTATGATATCTTGTTGTGCCAATTTTGGATGAAATCCATTTGTTAGCATAGAAGTTACATGTATTTTAAAATTGGACATATCAGCTGGCATAGAATCATGTTGGCAGCACCGCCTTGTATTAATTACTCCAAATTAATCTAGAATGTCAGGTGCTATACGTGTGCAAAGTATAGAGCTGTTGGCTTGCATACTTTCTGATATATTGATATTAGGGTGAAAAGAATATAGACAGCATTTATTAACAGTTGGCAGCCCTGATTGCTCTTAACAATACTTATAGTCATATCTGCTATGGTACACATTGCACATACGAAATTTGGTTGAAATCCAACTGATAGTATAGAAGTTACATGTATTTAAAAATTGGTACTATCAGCAGGCTTATAATCATGTTGGTAGAACTGACGTATATAAGTTACTCCAAATTAATCTAAAATGTCAGAATATACGTGTGCATAGTTTAAAGCTGTTGGCTTGCACACTTTCTGATATATTGGTATTTGGATTTAAAAAAATAGAGAGAGCAATTATTAACAGTTGGCAGCCATGGTGGCTCTTAAGAATACGCTCAGTCATATCTGTTTATGTACAGATATTACATACAAAATTTGGTTGAAATCCAGTTGATCGTGTAGAAGTTATATGCATTTAAACATTGGACTTATCAGAAGGCTTAAAATTATTTTGGCAACACTGTCATGGTTGGCCTCCTGG
Organism: Meconema thalassinum; assembly: GCA_946902985.2. Lineage (NCBI taxonomy): Eukaryota > Metazoa > Arthropoda > Insecta > Orthoptera > Tettigoniidae > Meconema > Meconema thalassinum. The sequence continues at coordinate 746,534,512 of OX336390.1, forward strand.
AAATTAAACTGAAATAGTATTATCTACATGTGTGCCAATTTTGGAATAGCTCCCATGCATACCTTGCAAGATATCCAACATGGAGCTCAAATTTCTAGTGCGTTTTTTCAGTAGTTGGTAGCACTGACATCATTTTCAAATATGGACGTGAGCTATTCCGGTGCACATCTTTACTCATACTAAATTTGGTTTTGATTGCTGCAGCCGTTTAGGAGTTGATAGGGGGGGACACACACACAGCCAGACAGACAGACAGACAGAAGGACAGACAGACAGACAGACATTTTCCCGGATCGATCTCATGACTACTTTTTCCTCATTTTTGCAAAATGTGAAAAGTAGGCTAAAAATTGACCCCAAATGACAAGAAGGTTACCGTCCCCATAAGACAATAAAATGTTTAAAATATGCATAAAATGATGAAAATCAAAGTTAATTAAGCTCCAATTATAAACTATTTTGTCGCAATAAATGAGGTCTGATCCTTCTACGAAAACCTGCATATTCTGCCTATTTTCGCCTATCCCCAAGTTTGTCCGGTGAAATCTACCTCCGCCTTCCGGCGTGCCGAGAGGACTTTTTTATATATTAGTATGGATTGCAGGAGAGGGAGAAAACTATAGGTTAGGATGACATGTTTCGCTCGTCGAGTATCATCAGAATCAAAATAATAATAATAACCCCTTGCACTACGGCCCATGAAGGCCCAGCCATTTGGCCTGCAGATATTGGGGTTACGCGTGGTCAGCGCGTCGGGTCCCCTCGGCCGTTAATCTTGTTTTTGTAACCGGGGCACTGCCTCACTGTCAGAAGTACTCAATTGTCCTCACGAGGCTGAGTGCACCCCGTTCCAGCCCTCACGTTAGTTTCTAAAATCCCTGACGTAGCCGGGAATCGAACCCGGGGCCTCCGGGTGAGGGGCAGGCGCGCTACCCCATCACCACGGGGCCGGCGAATCAAAATAATACAAGACAAAATAGCTCAACAAAACATTATCAAACCTACAAACGGTCGCTGCCCTCCAAAAACAAAAAGCACGTCAAAAACTTGTAAAGTGATAAATACTAAGGCATTCAGCACCCAAAAAAATAACTATTTAAAAAAAAATATTTACAATGTTGCAAGATTGAGAAATGACTATCACACAGTGGCGAAGATACATTCATGCTACTGGGTATTCTTATACCTTATATAAGCTAGTTGTTTGTAGATAAGCTCCAGTCGTCGTGTTTTAGGTAGATTTCATTAGAAAGCTAACTATTGCAATGGGTACCATTTTTCGACTTCCGGAAAATTTCGACATATCTTCGCGTTTCACATCCCCCAGACCCCAAAACCACCGTCAGTTTGTAACGTGTTTTTCGAGGGGATTTTATGCCACTGGCATAAGTCAGTAAGAAGCCAATCTATTTTTATTTACGCGGCAAATTGTTCAGCCAAGATAATTTTTCATGTTAATTTATTATTATTATTATTATTATTAAGGTATTTTTTGGAGCATTTTTATAAAATTATAAGCATACAGATAGGTTTTCTATGTCTTAGAAAACAATATCAAGCAAATTATTACGAACGACATTATCATAGAAAATTATGTGATTACGGAATTTTACGGAGTTTCGTCAGTTAGGGTATTATGAGAGACATGACTCACTGGGAATTCAGATACAGGCTGATTCTTGTCAAGAAGCATTACGCAAGCCTGGGTCGCAGCGTCAGGGAAGTAGCGCGTGGGGAGCAGCCAATCAGTGGAGACCACGTAAGCTGGAAGTCGGCACTGGAGTGGGAAGCCGACGAGTGCATATATCGTTTGGCGCGCCGTGGAAAAAAGGACAATCTCTGTAAGACTTGACGAGTATGGTTGCGCGTGTGAGTTGCTCCGAGGTTCAGTGGAGGCGAGGACAATAGGTGTAAGACTTGACCAGTACGGTTGCACGTGTGAGTCGCTCCGATGTTCCGTGGAGTTGAGGACTATCTTTGTAAAACTTAACCAGTGTGGTTGTACGAGTGTTTGACGCCGATGTTCGGACCTTAGAGTTATCAAATCTACGAGTATATCATCAAATATCGAAGAAGATGACGGCGTCCAGGAAACAGTGGGAAGCTCTCTTCAACATCCAGTACGAGGGAAATGCTTCGGCAATTTCCAGTGGTAAGCGCGAATGACACAGAAATACGCAATCTCTCGTTTCTCTTTGTTTTATATTCAATATTTCAGTAACTTCATAGCTTGGGATTAAGAGTAAAATCAATAATTTATTAAACTCCGTTTTCACGTAATTCTCTATCGGTAATATTAAAATCGCAACGCTCCAATTTAAATTTTAAACTTCTAATTATTATTATTATTAATTTTGCAATACTTGTTTTATATAATAAATTCATTTCCTTTAACAATGCAATCTTTGCTTTCAGTAGGTAGCATTAGATATAGACCAATTCCTTCTCCTGATACAATTGTTTGTTGGGTTAATGATCAAATCATACCACGATCTGAGTGAATAGATTCTTGAAGGTGTTCTACCAGAGCTAGACGTTGTTAAATACAAATTTAGATTTCAACATTGCGTTGAGGTCTTGGCGCCCATTAAAACAACATAGCTTAGGCAAAGGTAAACAGTTACATTTATCACCAAACAGTAAGGACCAGTCAAAACGTTTCATTTGTACGCTCAACAAGGAGCAAAGCATACCCGTTACAAGTTCAAAAGTTTATATATAATTTATGTATGTATATATATGAGTTGCCTAGATGCAAAACTGTCCATGTCCACTTTGCGAAAAAAATGAGTTGGCAACACTGGATTGTAGAGCTTGACTTATTACACATGCCTGAAATGCTATTTATGCTCAAAACTGTCCTTGTCCTATGAATACCAGCTCTCGAAAAGTGTGGTTGGATTCAAAACTGTCCATGTCCATACGTAAGTGAGGCTCAAACTTGCCTTGTCCCTTTCCACCAATCGCAATGAAGATTGAAGTCAGATGACTAATACAAGATGGCCGTCATATGTATGTAAACATTGAGCCCTTGTGTGTGTTTTAACGTTTATGCTGAAAGTTATACGCACTGTTTTCGTCACAATAAATATGGAACATGTCAGTAATGTTGATCGAGGCATTGCGGAAACAACACCTGACCGTTCTAGGAAGCGAGTACGCCGTGAAGATCAGTGAAGCAAGTTGTTTCTATTCATCGCTGAAGTAAATGCGAGACAATTTTCTGCCCATGTCTTTCGACTGCCAAAGGAATTAAAATATCTGATCAGAGTGTCTATTACAGTATGCAATTATACCTATACAATCTTGCCATTGTAGTATGTTCCTCTAAGGTTAACCACTAATAATATCTTCATGTACACATGGCTTGAGAACGAAGGTAAGAAAGGGTCAAATGTAATATTCTCAGCTCTCTACCACTATTTATGCCATACAGACATGAGCAACATACTAACTTTGGAATTAATTGCCGATGGGTGCCCTGGGCAAAATAAAAACACAATAGTTGTCTAGATGCTGTGTCACTGGATGTACAAACACACAACAAGCGTCAACAAAATAGAAGTGAATTATCCCATTACTGGATGTTCATTCATGCCTTCCGATAGAATGATTGGGCTCATCAAAAGGCAACTGCGGAAACGAGAAACGATAGTTTCAACCATAGCACCTTGGAAGAGTATGGGAACCTCCACAAACTAGGGAGAGACTGGGAGATAGCTGACTGGAAAGGAGCCATTCAAAACGTCATCAAATCCGCAGCATCATTCCCCTTCCAGATAACAAAAATAAAAAGAGTCATCATCATCCGTAATTCACAGAATGTTATTCACGTCCAAGGGGAGCCTAATTATAGGTCTGACATCAATGAACCAATGGGTGTATGCAAACGGGGAATACTCTATAAACAGGTAAATCCGGGCTGCATAACAAACTCTCCCGTGACCATTAAGGAAAAAAAAAAATAAATGTCCTCTCGGCACGCCGGAAGGCGGAGGTAGATTTCACCGGACAAACTTGGGGATAGGCGAAAATAGGCAGAATATGCAGGTTTTCGTAGAAGGATCAGACCTCATTTATTGCGAGAAGGTATTTTATAATTAGAGCTTAATTAACTTTGATTTTCGTCATTTTATGCCTATTTTAAACATTTTATTGTCTTATGGGAACGGTAACCTTCTTGTCATTTAGGGTCCATTTTTATACTTGTGGTCACACTGTCCTTATGCAAGGTTTCGACACTGATGTGTAACTAAGTAACGGTCAGTTACTTCTTCACGCAAAATTATATCTCCCGCAGAGATTTTGGTTGGTTCCTCAGTTTAGGGGCTGCGACAACGCGGTCATGTAACCCCGTGTACCGGATGGCTGTATTAGTCTGTAATTCAGGTAAGGACTGCAGACGGTCAATTTCAAGCAGTAGTTCCTATTGTTGCTACCAGGTACTACCGTCAACGACACCTACCTGTGAACTTGGCTACTAGATGCCACCGCAACCAGCAACTCGCAACGAACGTTGGAACTTCTCCTCCAAAGGAAAGCATACTGAGGGATTTTTAGCGCTCTTAGAAAATCCGACGACTTCGGCCGGCTTTGAACTCGCGACCTTGGGCATAGACATTCAGCATGCTTGCTACCAGTTACGTCACCGATGTCGCTTCACACTTAGTCAGATGGAATTCTGAATATGATCTCGTGCAAGTGCGTTATCTTGGCAACGTCTGATGGCTCATCCCTCATCAATTTAGTAGTGTTGCCATGGCAACCACTGATAGCTCTTGGCATTTTCTTATAATTCCGAAATCATTTTTCTCATCCCTTGGCATAATGGTGGGTCATATCAAAAATTCTTTCAGACAAAATTTTAGGTAATTATTAGGGGAATATTGTCCATTTTGTACGGTTTTGATATTGTGCCTATTAAGAGAGATATGATTAATGTTTCCCGAAAAACCCACTTTTTCCCACCCCTTTAGTCAATGGTTGGTGCTATAAAAAAAAACTCTTCAAACATAAATTTTTGGGCTTGATCCGACACATAGTATGAACGTTGAACGGATTCGATATTTCACATATTAAGAGAGTTATAGCAATATTTCACTTTTTCGAAAAAAGCCCCCCATTTTCACCCCCTTCGACCGATTTAGCCCAGTAACGAACTCGACCGAGATTTTATAGGTATACATATTCGTTAAAAAATTCAAAGTGATTGGTGCAAAATTACGGCAGTTATCGTGTACACAAGAAACTGATATATATATACATATACATACATAAATTATATATAAACTTTTGAACTGACGGTGGTTTTGGGGTCTGGGGGATGTGAAACGCGAAGATATGTCGAAATTTTCCGGAAGTCGAAACATGGTACCCATTGCAATAGTTAGTTTTCTAATGAAATCTACCTCTGGTTGGTTCCTCAGTTTAGGGGCTGCGACAACGCGGTCTTCTAACCCCGTGTACTTTGGGTGAGTGTAGAATCTGCCTGATAAACGGTGTGAATTTTAATGGCTGTATTAGTCTATAATTCAGGTAAGGACTGCAGACGGTCAATTTCAAGCAGTAGTTCCTAATGTTGCTATCAGGTACTACCGTCAATGACACCTAGCTGTGAACTTGGCTACTAGATGCCACCCCAACCAGCAACTCGTAACGAACGTTGGAACTTCCCCTCCAAAGGAAAGCATACTGAGGGATTTTAGCGCTCTTAGAAAATCCGACGACTTCGGCCGGCTTTGAAACCGCGACCTTGGGCATAGACATTCTGCATGCTACCAGTTACGTCACCGAAGCCGCTTCCCACTTAGTCAGATGTCAAAGTCAACCCCTGGCACCATCCAGCCCATGACGGGCTAAGGCCGACCAAGCGACCGCTGCCCAGCCATTTGGCCTGCAGATATTGGGGTGACGCGTGATCAGCGCGTCGGGTCCCCTCGGCCGTTAATCTTGGTATTCGTGATCGGGGTGCTGTCTCACTGTCAGACAGCTACTCAATTGTCCTCACGAGGCTGAGTGCACCCCGTTCCAACCCTCACGTCAGTTTTAAAATCCCTGACGGAGCCGGGGATCGAACCCGGGGCCTCCGGGTGAGAGGCAGGCGCGCTACCCCAACACCACGGGGCCGGCTTAGTCAGATGGAAATACTGAATCTGATCTCGTGCAAGTGCGTTGTCATGGCAACGTCTGATGGCTCATCCCTCATCAATTTAGTAGTGTTGCCATGGCAACCTCTGATAGCTCTTGGCATTTTCTTATAATTCCGAAATCATTTTTCTCATCCCTTGGCGTAATGGTGGGTCATATCAAAAATTCTTTCAGACAAAAGTTTTAGGTAATTATTAGGGGAATATTGTCCATTTTGTACGGTTTTGATATTGTGCCTATTAAGAGAGATATGATTAATGTTTCCGGAAAAACCCACTTTTTCCCACCCCTTTGGTCAATGGTTGGTGCTATAAAAAAACTCTTCAAACATAAATTTTTGGGCTTTATCCGACACATAGTATGAACGTTGAACGGATTCGATATTTCACATATTAAGAGAGTTATAGCAATATTTCACTTTTTCGAAAAAAAGCCCCCCATTTTCACCCCCTTCGACCGATTTAGCCCAGTAACGAACTCGACCGAGATTTTATAGGCATACATATTCGGTAAAAAATTCAAGGTGATTTGTGCAAAATTACGGCAGTTATCGTGTCCACAAGTAACTGATATACATATATATATATACATACATAAATTATATATAAACTTTTGAACTGACGGTGGTTTTGGGGTCTGGGGGATGTGAAACGCGAAGGTATGTCGAAATTATCCGGAAGTCGAAACATGGGACCCATTGCAATAGTTAGCTTTCTAATGAAATCTACCTAAAACTGGAAGATGTTTCAAATCTCCTAGACACTATGGTGAGTCCTGGAGGGAAATTAACTCTCTGTTATAGTGAAATGAAAATCCACAGCCTGCTTCCAGTCTCCGACCGGGTCAGGAATGGAATGAATGAAGCCCCCATCTAGTGGCGAGGATATGAACTGTGCCGGCTGCCGAGGCCTGACGCACTCCTCTGGGGCAATGATTAAATGAATGACAGATGAAATGATATGATAGTGGAGAGTGTTGCTGGAATTAAATTTTGACAGGGAAAACCGGAGTACCCGGAGAAAAACCTGTCGGCCTCCGTTTTGTCCAGCACAGATCTCACATGGAGTGACCGGGATTTGAACCACGGACCCAGCGGTGAGAGGCCGGCGTGCTGCCGCCTAAGCCACGGAGACATAGTACATGAACTTATTAGGCTAGCAGGAGAGGATCAAGACATTGTTGCAGGTATGATGTACTAAGTGCGTGTCAGATTGTCAGATATTACACCATGTACCTTTTAAAAAAATGCACAAATTTAGATTTATGTTCATTCCATATCCTCTCCTCACATGTACCTTCAGAAATAAAAATTTAATACAAAAATTTAGATTTATGATCATCACATGTCTTCTCTTCACATAGTCCCTAGTCTGTTTCAAAACTGTCCATGTCCATTACAGTTGCATGCAAAAGTGGCCATCGGCAATATGAGATGCAAAAGTGTCCATGTCCATTTTTATTTTGCTTATATCTTGCAAGCATTGCGTTCCTGGTTTTTGTCAATAGCTCAAGCAGATTTGTACTTATTCATACTTATTAATATGACAAACAGTGTAGGATTATACCAATCCACCCAGTAAAAACACATTTTCCACCTTTTCTCAAAACCAGTTATGGAGGACATGGACACTTTTGCATCTAGGCGACTCATATGTATATATATATGTATATCAGTTTCTTGTGGACACGATAACTGCCGTAATTTTGCACCAATCACTTTGAATATTTTACAGAATATGTATACCTATAAAATCTCGGTCGAGTTCGTTACTGGGCTAAATCGGTCGAAGGGGGTGAAAATGGGGGGCTTTTTTCTAAAAAGTGAAATATTGCTATAACTCTCTTAATATTTGAAATATCGAATCCGTTCAAAGTTCATACTATGTATCGGATAAAGCCCAAAAATTCATGTTTGAAGAGTTTTTTTTATAGCACCAACCATTTACCAAAGGGGTGGGAAAAAGTGTTTTTTTCGTGAAACATTAATCATATCTCTCTTAATAGGCACAATATCAAAACCGTACAAAATGGACAATATTCCCCTAATAATTACCTAAAACTTTTGTCTGAAATAATTTTTGATATGACCCACCATTACGCTAAGGGATGAGAAAAATGATTTCGGAATTATAAGAAAATCCCAAGAGCTATCAGAGGTTGCCATGGCAACACTACTAAATTGATGAGGGATGAGCCATCAGACGTTGCCATGACAACGCACTTGCACGAGATCAGATTCATATTTTCATCTGACTAAGCTTGAAGCGGCTTCGGTGACGTAACTGGTAGCTTGCTGAACTTCTATGCCCAAGGTCGCGGGTTCAAAGCCGGCCGAAGTCGTCGGATTTCTAAGAGCGCTGAAAATTCTTCAGTATGCTTTCCTTTGGAGGGGAAGTTCCAACGTTCGTTGCGAGTTGCTGGTTGTGGTGGCATCTAATAGCCAAGTTCACAGCTAGGTGTCGTTAACGGCAGTATCTGGTAGAAACATTAGGAACTACTGCTTGAAATTGACCGTCTGCAGTCCTTACCTGAATTACGGACTAATACAGCCATCACAATTCACACCGTTTATCAGACAGATTCTACACTCACCCAAAGTACACGGGGTTACATGACCGCGTTGTCGCAGCCCCTAAACTGAGGAACCAACCAAAATCTCTGCGGGAGAATAATTTTGCGTGAAGAAGCAACTGACAGTTACTGTACATAGTTACACATCAGTGTCGAAACCTTGCATAAGGACAGTGTGACCACAAGTATAAAAATGGACCCCAAATTACAAGAAGGTTACCGTCCCCATAAGACAATAAAATGTTTAAAATATGCATTAAATGACGAAAAACAAAGTTAATTAAGCTCCAATTATAAAATACTTTCTCGCAATAAATGAGGTCTGATCCTTCTACGAAAACCTGCATATTCTGCCTATTTTCGTCTATCCCCAAGTTTATCCGGTGAAATCTACCTCCGCCTTCCTGCGTGCCGAGAGGACTCTTTCACTCTGATAGAGCATTCTCTATTCTTAGTTGTCCCAGAAGATGATATCGTTCCCAATTTAGAATATGTTTCTTAGAAATTTGATGCCTTCGTGCTTTACGAGGAAAATTTTTAATACACGCAATCCCAGTTTCAGTCCATTCTTTACTATCGCCACTAAACAGAATACAAACATAACTATGCATCATGCCCGTTGTTACACTTGCTGTTAACCATTCATACAGTTCATACCACTGAGACTGGAATTTACGTGACTGATGTTTATCACAAGTCCCCTCCGTAGCGTAGCGGTCAGAATGGTTAGCTGCCGCCCCGGAGGTCCTCGGTTCGATTCCCGGCTCTGCCACGAAATTTGAAAAGTGGTATGAGGACTGGAACGGGGTCTACTCAGCCTCGGGTGGCCCAAATGAGTAGAGGGGGTTCGATTCCCACCTCAGCCATCCTCGAAGTGGTTTTCCGTGGTTTCCCACTTCGTCTTCGGGCAAATGCCGGGATGGTTCCTTCTGTAAGGCCACGGCCGCCTCCTTCCCACTTCCTTGACTAACCGTCGCACTCTTCCCTTCCCTTCCCTTCCCTTCATCAGGCCCCCTGTTAGCTTTGCAGGTGAGGCCGCCTGGGCGTAGTGCTGGTCACACACCCCAGTTGTATCCCTGACTCAGTGTCTCAAGCTCCAGGACACTGCCCTCAGTGGTGGTAGAGGTGGGATCCCTCGCTTAGTCCGTGGGAAAATCCAACCCTGGAGGGTAAAACGATAGCGAAAAAAAATGTTTATCACTCTGTAGTCTGTGCAATATTTCACTGCACATTTCTTGATTTTAAATATACTGTTAGATCACTACACTGATCTATGTTTTAAAACTCACAAACGAACATGCACGCGCTGAAATATCGCCCGCCTCACGACTGTACTGCTTGGAGCCTAGGCTCTCTGCAGACGCATTCAGCGTTCGTCATATGTCGACCTCCCGATTGGCGCATGACCCACAGAGATTTGAGCCTGATTCAAATGAGATTCACTGGCTGCTCAGCGTTGAGAAGCTGGCGTCAATCCCAGCGTGGCTACAGAGAATAATACCGAAGACGAGAGATTTGATTTGCCTGTGCCAATGATAAATTGGAAAGTTAGATATGCATATTCCTTGAGAATAAAATGGGTAGACTATTCTAAAGCTCGAAGATTCCCCTCCAGGTCCAGCTTCGCCACTGCTATCCCGTCCACAAACATTCTCCCTCCACCAACTAATGTATGAAGGTGTAGTTTTGCAGCAATACACTTAGTAATAAGCCCCATACTAGTATACCGGTAGCCTATATTGTAAACTAATGTGCAGAAATGACCTAGCCTACGTTCAGGCCTACTCTGCTGAGATGATGGTACAAAGCTAGAACTGCAACATGACTTACATAAACAGTGTTTGTCTACTAATAATCTTTCAACACATTATTAGTAGGCTTCCAAAAGGAAAAGCTGTGGAAGATGTATCAGAAGAGTGACTTGATAAAGAATAAATAAGTTGAGAGCTCAGATTATGAACAATTATAATTCACTTAAGACTACATCATGGCCTTTCCGGCATTTCTTCACGATCTACAATGGATTCATCATCCATGTACATGCACTTTAAGAGAAAGAGAACCGATATTGCACAGTAGTCGCTGTGATCGGATACACACACACATATAGTCTACACAATTCCAGTGCACTTTTCTGAGAAAGAAACTTATATTTCAGCACCTTGAGTGATTTGGCGAATATAAAATAAATCTTTCTTAAAAAGTCGCTTATCCGTCCAGCTCGGCTTCAACCACAGAGATGAACACACTTGGTCAGTCAGCAGATACAACAGGGGATGTTGACGGGCCGATCGCCTAGGCAACCGCTAACTTGGGTCTAATTAAGGAAGGGGTTTTGGATCGAAGTCGGCCGTGGACCTTTTGAAAGGAACCGTCCCAGTATTTGCCTGGTGGTGAAAACGGGAAACCACGAAAACCATTTTCAGGACGACCAAGGTGGTTGGGATTCGAACCCCCGCTCACCAGCGAGGCACGAGGTGGCGTGATAGCGCTTTCGGCCACCGCGACCGGTCGTCGGTCTAATTACTGAGCGATATAGGGAGAGTTTCGTCGCTACACTAACTTCTTTCTTGCAGAATACTGTAGATCGCAACTGAGAACTCACTGCATTGACTTTTCTACTCCTCGACCCTATTTCTTCCCCATACTACCATCCTGAGAGAATACACAGCCTAAGTACCATATTTAAAATATTCCACCTTCTCCATTTTAGTTCCTCCTATCTGGCATTCTATTTCCTTGCGTTTCTTCCCTACCTGCATAAGCTTCGTGAATGAAATGCTAATTTGTATACCATATTATTTCATGTTCTAACATGTTGGCTTGTAAGCTTTCGACGGTGTCTGTCATTACTACCAGGTCATCAGCATAAACCAGACTGCTTACCTGGTTTCCACCTAATTGTATCCCACCTAGCCAGTTTATGGCCCATGTGTAAAATAAATAGTATCGGAGAAATATTACAGCCTTGTCTCACTCCTATAACAACTTTAAACCAAGAATTCATCCTAGGTTGGTTGGTTGGTTCTTAAGTTTAGGGGCTGCGACAACGCGGTCATGTAGCCCCGTGTACTTTGGGTGTGTGTAGAATCTTTCTGATAACCGGTGTTAATTGTGATGACTGTAATAGTGTGTGGAACTCATCCTACCATCAATGTCACCGCCGCTTGAAAATCAACATAAAAACATTTGATTGCTTGACCGTAACAGCCCTCCCTCTATGCCATAATCCCTCGGGATGCTCAGAATATTTTCCCCTGGTATTATCGTACATCTCGTACATTATCGTACCTTCTCTAGATCCACAAAACACAAGCACAGATATCTATTCATCTCGTAGCATTTCTCAATAATTTGGCGCATACGGTAGGTACGGTGTCGCCTCCGTAGCGTAGCGGTCAGCATGGTTAGCTGCCGCCTCGGAGGTCCTGGGTTCGATTCCCGGCTCTGCCACGAAATTTGAAAAGTGGTATGAGGACTGAAACGGGGTCTACTCAGCCTCAGGTGGCCCAAATGAGTAGAGGGGTTTCGATTCCCACCTCAGCTATCCTCGATGTGGTTTTCGTGGTTTCCCACTTCGTCTTCGGGCAAATGCCGGGATGGTTCCTTCTTCAAGGTCACGGCCGCCTCCTACCCCTACCTTGCCTATCCATCCTAATCTTCCCCTCCTGCCTTCCCTCATGAGGCCCCTGTTCGCTTTGCAGGTGAGGCCGCCTGGGCGACGTGCTGATCACACCTCACCAGTTGTATCCCCTCCGACCAGATGTTCCAAGCTCCAGGACACTGCCCATAGAGGCGGTAGTGGTGAGTTCCCTCGCTGAGTCCGTGGGAACCACCAACCTAGAGGGTAAATCGACTAAATAAAATAAAAATAGGTACGGTACTAAAAACTTGATCCTGACATCCTGGTTGCGTCTAAAGCCACACTGGTTTTCTTCCATCTTATTCTCGTCCAATTATAGCCTAGATCTTTCCTTTCTACAATGCCTGAGTACACTTTCCCCGGTACACTTTTCAAAGAATTGCCGTGTACCTCTTACCTCTAATATTGTTGCAATCTTTTCTGTTTCAAATGTATAAAAATGGGTAGATTCTTTTTCAACGATTTTCTTGTTAGTCCGGCAGTGGAGTTTTCTGTCTTATTAGTATGTTCTGCTCACACATCGATACCCGCTGCCCTTCATGCCTAGCAACCGATACACACAAAGTAACAAAGCTATAGGCTTCTGGCAGCTTAACAGTGCGACCACGAAAACTAAAAGACATCCCTTCACGATTCGCTAATCTGAAACGGATACCAATGCAAGAGGGACTGTCGGCTTCTCTGTGCTAGCGACCATTGTGTGGGATAAAGAACGCATAATCCTTGCGCGTGCTCAGACCAATGCCCAGGGGCTTAGCGCGTCTTTGTGTCTTCAACTGACCATACACCGCTATAGCTCAGTGCGAATAGTAGCCTCACACCCCGTAGCGGCGAGTCTTTGACTTCACTGCCCACTGTTTATCTGTTGGCACACATTGATTAACAATAGACTCTTGCCAATGTTGTCAAAGCGATATATTCGTGACCACAGGAACACGAAGCGGAAATATTGACGACTCTAATCGTCACTAGCGGCACTACGGTCGTCTAAAATGGTCGTTATAAGTAGGCCAGGAAGAACGCTGTGCATGGCGCGGTAAATGACTTAACCACCAGAAGATTGAATAACACGTTTTGTTAGAAGCAACAACTATATATTAAACGAATGCATACAGCAAATGTTATTCCCTAAATATTGATGCTCTGTACCAGCACACATGTTGTAATACTACAGACTAAAGAAGAATTTTGTTGTTTGTTTATTTGAGGGGCCTGGACATCGTGATCATTTAGCCCCGTGTACTTGGGCATGTGTGGAATTTGTCTGATAACCTGGGTAATTGCGATGGCTGTATCAGTGTGTGTATTTGTACTTTAGATAAGGATTGGCAAGGAGGCAGCCGTGGTCTTAAATTTGCCTGGACTAGAAATGGGAAACCACGGAAAACCACTTCCAAGATGGCTGAGTTGGGAATCGATCTAAGCTTAGTAAGTAAATGATGCTAAGGGCAAAGGTAGCCTACTTTCAAATCTGCAGTTGAGAATAAGAAATATAATTCTGACGTTAGCGAGGTTACTCTGTGTTCTGTCGGTTAACTCAGTGAAGTTCCTGAGTGAAAGTATTCTTATTTCAAGTGTGCCATTGCTGTTGATTTTAAACAAGTGAATCTTGTTAAGTATTTACATGACGTGGTGAAGTTATTTACCAAAGGGAATATTCATCTTTGCCTGAACTGAATTTGGGCCCAAGGTCGTCGTTTCAAATCCTGCCGAAGTCGTAGGATTTTTAAGAGCGTTAAAAATCCCTCAGTATGCCTTCCTTCGGAGGGGAAGTAAAGACGGCGGTCCCATGTCTTAGATTTATGGCATGTAAAAGAACCTTCCTCTAATTACACCAGTGTGAAGCTAAATTATAGGTTAGATTTGACTAACGCTCTTAGGTTCCAACGTTCGTCGCCATGAGCCGACTGAGGTGGCATCTAGTAACCAAGTTCAGAACGAGTTGTCGTTGACGGTGGCGTTTGGTAGCAAAAGTAGGAACTACTTGAAAATTGAATGTCTGTAGTCCTTACTTGAAATGAAAACAGATACACACTAACACAGCCATCACAATTAACACCGCTTATCAGACAGATTCTGCACACACCCAAAGTACACGGGGCTACATGACCGCGTTGGCGCAGCCCCTAAACTAAGGAAGCAACCAAACAATCTACCAATACGTTGCTAACGTGCATTTTCATAGTTTTAGGCTGACAGATTTATTAAAGTAATCATTTGGGGCAGATGACCTCGTAGTTCCGCCCCTTAAAACAACAATAACTAACTAACTAACTAACTAAAGTAATCATCGTGTTATTCACATACTGTATTACGAAAATATTTGTGTATATTTGGTCTAGAGGCATTTAATTTCTGTAATATTTTGTTTTATCGCTTATCCTCCCAGTTCGGCTTCACTCACGAACTCTGCGAGGGATCATTCTTTTACCGTCGCAAAGACGGTGTCTGGGAGCTGAACACATTTTGTCAGCAGATACAACTGGGGATGGTGACAGTCCGATCGCTCAGGTGACCGCTAACTTGGGTCTAATTAAGGAATGGTAAGGGAACCGATGATGATTGTAGTTTTACGTGACCGTGAATCTGGTGATTAGGGGTCCGGGTTCGATTCCCGGTCAATGCATGTGAGATTTTCGAAGTGAAATGCCATGTCCTGTGGTTCGGATTCCACGTAAAAAGGAGGTCCCGTGGCTCATAATCACAAGATTCACGGTCACGTAAAACTACAATCTTCCTTTTTTTTAATCTGGTGATTATGAGCCACGGGACCTCCTTTATACGTGGAATCCGAACCACAGGACAGGGCATTTCACTACGAAAATCTCACATGCATTGACCGGGAATCGAACCCGGACCGCCTTGGTGAGAGGCATACAGCTAGACCGCTGAGCCACCACGCCCCCGGTAAGGGAACCGTCCCGGCATTTGCGTGGTGATGAAAATTAGAAACTACGAAAATCACTTTCAGGAAGACCGAGATAGTATTCGAACCCACGCTATCCCGATGCCACAGAGGCGTTAGCACTCTCGGCCAACGTGGCCCTGTAGGTAGGCCTCTTTGTACAACATAATAATTATCTCGCTATGTACGTTTATTGAAGTGCAGTTGAACGAAATTTACTAATAATTTATTCTGGGCCATCACAATGAATATGAAACACATCGGTATATCTTATGGAGTACGGACAAAAAAATCTGTTTCCGCCCGGGATCGAACCGGGGACCTTCCGCGTGTTAGGCGGATGTGATAACCACTACACCACGGAAACTACCTTATAACGTAACGCATATTTGTTGTTCAGATTTTGTTACGTGATGAAGACTTACTGCTTGTGTGAGGAGCGATAGCTATCATGCATACGTGACGGAATGTGAGTGCACCATGTGCTCAACTTGCTATGATCCGCAGTAATCGAGAAACTTGCAAACTCAGGGCAGCTACTTGAGGTTGATATCATAGTAAAACACTGCATCAGCGGCGATCCTACGATAAAATTTACTTAACTACTGAAACTAGCCGAAATATTATACCTTCTGTAATGATGCAAATTAGTTGTGGATTCTTTGGGGGCTTTGCGACACCGTGGTCACTTGTGTGTAGAATTTGTCTGATGCAAGTTAAACCTGGTAATGATGTAGTTTTTTTTTTTTTTAGCGTATGGCTTTTAATGCCGGGAGTGTCCGAGGACATGTTCGGCTCGCCAGTTTTGTAGCTGCTTCAAGGCGGAAATAGAAGTTTACTCCTCCGCTGTCTACACAGGCCTATAACCCGTCCACCGACCGGGAGTGCACACGCATCAATATTCTTTCTCAAGAACCAATCATTTTGGTATTTCCAGATGTTGGTAACAGTAATGTGACGTCAATGTGTGCGTCCCGGTAACAGTTGAAGAGACCTCATGGATCAACAAGACATATTTACGTAATTTTTCCAATGGAGTACCGTAGTGATTATGGGCAGTAATTTCAATTTCAGAATATGAAACAAGGTACGAAAAATCATATCCATAATAACCAAGTGTGACTATCAAAGGTACCGGTACTGTAGGTTCTCCTCTCGTGCAGTTTTAATGATAACTTATCAATAAAACAGCAATTATCATCATCATCATCATCATCATCATCATCTTTATTTCAATAAGTCCAGTATCCTCGCGGCGTATTAAATCACGCACCACGACAGAGATGAGAGGCTGCACCAAGTCATGAGATTAGTGGTTTGAATCCCGATGCTGAGGGCGGCCATCCTGTGTATGGTTTTCCCCCGGTGTTTTCCACACTTCTTTCAGGCAAATGAATACCATGTTTCAAGTTCCGGAGACCACACCCTAATCCATCATGGGCAAACGTTTTAGGCGCAGGGTCAGATGCAATACAAAATAATCTAGATGGCCCGAAAGAAAAACAACACATGTTTGAAGATGGATTATAAACTTTTCATTTCTGAAATTTAAATCAAACAAAACTTATAGGCTACAATGGTAGAAGTGAAACTGTGACTGATTCTTAGTAGCGCAGCTAATTGGTGGTCCGTCAATCTATTTCTGACGCTTTTTTTTTTCCCGAAGCTTCATTGTGGAAAACACTTGTTCACAGATATAGGAAGTTGCGAACATTGCAGTTATCATCTGTGCATGAGATTTCAAGTATGGAAGCTTGATTTTGGTAGGGCCGTGGAAAACTCAAGTTTCGAAACGTTGAGGAATAGTTGCTTCAATTCATTGTTACTCAATCAGTTCTATAGGGCATCCAACGTTTAGAATGAAGCACTGGTTAGATAGGGATATTCTTCTCTCTTTCTGTTGCACGCGAGACATGTATGACGCTGTCATTTTCTAGCACTCCACTGTTGTCGAAAACTTTTCATTGTCGAAAAAACAGCATATTCGGGTAGAACTATGTTTTGCCGATCTTTTTTGTCCAATATTAAAACTATGTAAACTTGATAGAAATGCTAGAAATATTAGATATCCATATTTAAAAGAAAAACTATAAACTGAGTCCCCTTTTTAGTAAAACCGATCTTATATAATGTTGCATTGACTTTGTGATGCCTATTTTTCACACACGTGTATCTAAATGTGCCGTCTTGATGATGGATTATTGAAATATTTTATACTGGCAATATTACAATTTTCATATAGGTAAAACTTCTGAATATTCTCTCATAACCGCATAGCAGCATTGAAAAAGTTCGTATGCTGCCAACTTTTCTATTTTTAAAGATAACTATGTCATGCCAGTTTGAGAGTTGTAGAGGAATGTTGGAAGAAGTTTTCTACCTGCCTACCCAGAGTGTAGGTTTAATTGTTTACACAGGCTGGGCTGTTCATTGACCGCGGATTATAAAAATGAAGTTTCGAAGGACAGCGGGGTGCAGCTTGCTACTCACAGATTTTTTACTGTGCCATTCGAGCTTGTATTTCAGTAGTTCGGCTGTCTATCTTGTGTGTGTGTGCAGCAGTTCTGTTAGATTTAACGTGTTGAATTTTACGTATTTCACGTACAACAATGGATAGTTTTGTGAAAAGAAAGCGTGGTCAAGTGCTCAGAAGGAGGGAAAAACAGGTCGTAATTAATGTGTTCAATTATTTTAAGAACCTTGAACCCAACGAAAGTATAAATCATGAAAGGTAAGCCAATGAGGAGTATTTTCTTTAATAACGTACTTCAACTTTAGCTGCAGTCGAAACTTCACACATCTCCTTGGGCTTGTACTTCATTTATTTTATTTTGATTGTTTTCTTTATGTCACATTCAGCATACGTTATAGTTAATTTAATTTCGTTGTATGTTGTATGTGTTATGTTAGCCTACTATTAGCATTATTATACACTACTTAATTCAAGTCTTCGTCACTGCACAATCGCTGAATGTGCGGAAAGTGTACGCGAAGCGCATTGTACTGCCTCCTCTCATGGAGTGGCAACCCTGTCGTAACGCGCCATAAGACCAATGCTTCATTCTAAACGTTGGATGCCGTTTTTTTTATAGCTGCAACTCTATTACACAAAACGCATACACACAATGAGATTGAAACGTTTTTCACTTCTAGGTACACAGAACAGAAAATGACCTATGTGTAATTGTAGGTAGTATAATTTGAAACCATGTCGCGGGCCGGATTAGACTAGCACAAGTGCCGCACTTGGCCCGCGAGCCGTACATTGTCCATGACTGCGAATCCCTTATCCTAACACTCCACTTAAGTCACTATAGAAATACAGTTTATCTATGTAAAGTTTTGAAGGAAGGAAGGAAAGAAGTAACTAAGCTTGTAGTTTTACGTGACCGTTAATCTCTCGATCAAAAGCCACGGGAACTCCATTTTACGTGGAATACGAACCACAGGACATGGCAATTCACATCGAAAATCTCGCATGTCTTGACCGGTAACCGAACCCGGTCTACCATGATGAGAGGCCAACAGCTTGACCACTGCGCCACCACGCCCACTAAAAATAGGGTTTGAAGCCATTGTTCCAGTGTAGTCTATACTAACTGTTAGTTATAACTCTTTAGTCGGTCAACAAAAATCTGCCCAAATTACCGGTTGCGGTGGTCGAGACCACTGACGCGCTACATCGTGCTCGTTGGTATCGGGAAAGCGTGGGCTCTAATCCCATCTCAGCCGTCCTGAAAATAATTTTTCATGGTTTCCCATTTTCACCTGTTCATCCTTCCCTGACCTTTTAGTAGTCGCCTGGACGATCGACCTGTCACCATCCCCAGTTGTATCTGCTGACAAAGTGTGTTCAGCTCCCAGACAGAGTCCATGCGAACCCGGCCGAAGTCGTCGGATTTATTAAGAGTGTTAAAAATATCCCTCAGTATGCCTTCGTTCGGAAGGGAAGTAAAGCGGGCAGGCACACGTCATAGATTAATGGTATGTAAAAGAACCTTAACTAACTTCAAATGAGTGAAGCAAAATTTGTAGGTTAGATTTGATTAATGCTCTTAAGTTCCAACGTTCGCTGCCAGATGCTGGTTGCGATGACATCTAGTAGCTAAGTTTGCAGCTAGGTGTCGTGGATGGTAGCATTTGGTAGCAAAAGTAGGAACTACTTGAAATTATCGTCTGCAGTCCTTACTTGAATTAAATCAGATAACACATACTAATACAGCCATCACAATTAACACCGGTTTTCAGACAGATTCTACACACACCCAAAAACACGGGGCTACATGACCGCGTTGTTGCAGCCCCTAAACTAAGGAACCAATCAAGAGTCCATGCGACGGTAGAGGAATTATCCCTGGATCCCTGGTGTTAAAGTGTGTTCAGCAACCAGACAACGTCCTTGCTGAGTTGTGACGGTGGAGAAATGGACCCTGGATCCCTGGTGTCTGGAAGATAGCACTCTTTGTCAGCAAGCAACCGCTAACTTGGATTTAATTAAGGAAGGGCCAGGGAAATTATTTGGAAAGGAAGTCAGTCATGTTGAAAGGAACCGCCCCGGCATTTGCCTGGTAGTGAAAATGGGAAACCACGAAAATCCTTTTCAGGACGGCTGAGGTGGGATTCGAACCCACGCTCTCGCGATGCCAGAGAGGACCAAACTTGCGCGTTGCAGTGCAGTTGAACGAAAGTTCCTAATTTTGGGTCATCCTAATGAATATGGGTCGCCTCCGTAGCGTAGCGGTCAGCATGGTTAGCTGCCGCCCCGGAGGTCCTGGGTTCGATTCCCGGCTCTGCCACGAAATTTGAAAAGTGGTATGAGGACTGGAACGGGGTCTACTCAGCCTCGGGTGGTCCAAATGAGTAGAGGGGGTTCGATTCCCACCTCAGCCATCCTCGCAGTGGTTTTCCGTGGTTTCCCACTTCGTCTTCGCGCAATTGCCGGGATGGTTCCTACTGTAAGGCTACGGCCGCCTCCTTCCCTCTTCCTTGCCTATCCATCCCATGTTCGCTTTGCAGGTGAGGCCGTCTGGGCGAAGTGCTGATCACACCTCCCCAACTGTATCCAACCCGACCAGATGTTCCAAGCTTCAGGACACTGGCCATAGAGGCGGTAGTGGTGAGTTCCCTCGCTGAGTCCGTGGGAACCACCAACCTAGAGGGTAAATCGACTAAATAATAATAAAAAAAAAACAATGAATATGAAACACATCAGTATATCTTATGTGATACGGACAAAAAAATCTATTTCCGCCCGGGATCGAACCGGGGACCTTCCGCGTGTTAGGCGGATGTGATAACCACTACACCACGGAAACTGCTTGTAGAGTGAGAGCATATCTGCTGTTTAGATTTTACCAGTTACACTATGAAGACTTGTTATGTGTAAGGAACGCTAGCTTGAATGCGTGCGTGACGGAACGTGGGTGCACCATGCATTCACTCTACTTGCTATGATCTACAGCTACACTAATCGAGTGACAGTGAGAACTCAGGGCTGGTAATTGAGGCTGACTGACATCAATACCTCTTAATAAGTACATTCTCACCACGAAAGCGATGTGGTGCAACAACAAGTCTTGATATCGGTGGTTTGAATCCCGTTGCTGTGTATAATTTATCCCCGGAGGTTTCCACACTCCTTTTAGCCAAATAAATGCCTAGTTTCAAGTCTCGTAGTACATTCCCAAATCCCTTATTCTTACGCACCACTACAGTCATCATAGGAACACAGTTCATCAGATAAACCCTTATGTACACCGAGCTGATGACCGAAACATTCCGAGCCTCTAATTAACAAATATTGTTTGTTGTTAGTGTTGTAAAGACATTCAAGGGGTTTGCGACTTCGTGGTTATGTAGCCACGTGTACTTGGGTGTGTGTAGAATCTATCTACACCAAGCATCTAATTAACAAATATTTGTTGTTGTCAATGTTGTTGTAAATTCATTTAGAGATTTTGCGACATCGTGGTTATTTAGCCACGTGTACTTGGATGTGTAGCCTATCTGTGTAGAATTTGTATGTCAACCGGTGTTATTGTGGTGTCTGAAATAGGATGTGTATTTTTAATGCAGGTGAGGATTGGGAAAGAGGCGGACGTGCCCTTAGGAACCTTAGGTTAGGAACCATCATAGCATTAATTTATCTCTTGGAATAGTTCATGTATGACGGCGAAAAGTTGATATACGACTCCATCGCGTCAGTCATTTCATGAAGAGTTGAACCAACTAACACCGGATCTTCAGGAAGTGCTTCGGTTGATAATGTAAAATCATATATTACACCATCTGCACAAATCGGTCCGTCATTTCATGAAGAAACGAGTCAGATAGTGCAACTGTTGTTGTTGTTTTTGTTGTTGTTGTTGTTTGAGTCTTCAGTCTTTTGACTGGTTTGCTGCAGCTCTCCTTACTTCCCTGCCCTGAGCTAATCGTTTAATCTCTACATAGCTACCACACCCTACATTCGAGGCAATCTGTTTAAAAGATTCTAACCTTGGTCTACCGCTGCAGTTCTTATCCTCGACCCTTTCTTCCATAACTAACCTTCCTATTCCTGGGTGTCTTAATATGTGTCCTGCCAACCTATTTCTTCTCTTCATTAACAGTCGCCAGAACATCTCTCCTCTCCCACTCGTCTTAATACCTCTTCATTTGTAACCCTATCTAAGCATCTGATCTTAATTATTCTCCTGTAACACCACATTTCAAACGCTTCAATTCTCCTCTTTTCTGCTGCTCCTACAGTACAAGTTTCACTTCTATAGAGTGCCACGCTCCAGACAAAGGCCAAGAAAATGACTTCCTAATACCTAATCTACAGTATATTCGATGTCAACCGATTCCTTTATTGCAGATATGCTTTTCTTGCCTGTGCAAACCTACTTTTTATATCCTCTTTGCTTCGTACATCACTGGTTATTTTGTTACCTAAGTAACAGAAGTCTCCTACTGCCTTTTGCTTTTCACCTGCCAATTCGACGTCCATAGGGGTTTCTGATTTATTTCGGCTGCATTCCAATATGTCGCCTCCGTAGCGTAGCGGTCAGCACGGTTAGCTGCCGCCCCGGAGGTCCTGGGTTCGATTCCCGGCTCTGCCACGAAATTTGAAAAGTGGTATGAGGACTGGAACGGGGTCTACTCAGCCTCGGGTGGTCCAAATGAGTAGAGGGGGTTCGATTCCCACCTCAGCCATCCTCGAAGTGGTTTTCCGTGGTTTCCCAGTTCGTCTTCGGGGAAATGCCGGGATGGTACTGTACCCTTTTACCTACCAATACCTGTTGAATCCCTGGATAGCAGCTGGATCGTAGAACCTGAAAATGCCCCGGCTCTAAAGACCCCCCCAAGTTCTACCAACAGACACAGGGATAATAGGGCCACTCGAATACCTAACAGGATGTATTAAGACTGACCAAGGCTCAGAAAAAGAAAAGACTAGCTCAAAACACGAGAATTCTTCAAAAGGAAGAAAGAATCTCAAAGGTGTGGTAAACACTAAAATACCTAGCGATGGCCCCCTTAATACACCCTTCCATCACCTCTATAAAGCATCACGCAATAATTAAAACCAAGTAGTAAAGTAGTTTATTGTAAGAATAAACAAGACAGAGAAATATCAATTTCGTCGATACCACGACCAATCAAAAAAAAATCTCATTGATTATATTGGATTATCTTCCAGAAAAAAAAATATTACCCATTATCACAACTAACTTTTAGCTGATTAAAATATAAGGCCTATTAATAATAACAATGATGATCAATCCCATAGGGTAAGCATTCACAAAAAGAGAAATATTATAAGACTTGAATACATTAAATTAATTTCGGTTCCTTAACGGAAATAACATCTTATACACAAATATCCTGGTTATAATTACTAATCCTACACGACATCTTCAGTAACTTTATATGTTCTTGTTATTGAATGAAGAAATTCATATGGCCTATTTACAGAATATAATTTACACAAAATTCCAGAATAATTTCAATTATTCCTTTCCTACTGACTTGAAGTCACGACATTCCTTTCTGTTTAATATTATTTCAATTCTTGTTTTAGGGAAGTTCTGCCGAACAGTTAAGCTAAGCAAAAATTAATTGTAAAGTCAGTCTTAAATAGTTATCGGTTTCCTTTTTAAACATACATCTTATGACAAAATTGTTATATTAGTTTTACTGGAAATATTTAACCGAATATCCACTCAAGATTCCCCAACAATACTGCTCGGAAAAATATTAATCTTCACACAGGCATTTTCACGATAACAGCGATAAAGTTCACAATGACCAATTATTAACCATACTAGGTTAAAACAACACCTCTCTGGGTTAAAACCCCAATCAATCTAATCCTGATTGGCACACCTAGCTCAATCCTCAACAAGAAAAATATGCTCTACAAAGCATTGCATCAATATACTTAAACACAAAGACATTACTCATAGAATATGCCTCTCTAAAGACCAATATGCACCTATAATAGGAGCCTTACTGTTATAAATCCACAATTATGCAAATCAGCTGTTTATGGTAAAAATCCTGAACTCGAAAAATATGATCCCGTAACAGATTACCAACAAAGCCCAGTGGATTTCAGAAATATTCCACCTAACTTTAAAAACTTGCCTTACATTGATTCATTACAAAATCCATAGTTCTTAAACGTATGACTTATAGTAAGTTGTCCCTGGGATTATCCTCGCAAATTTGGATGTCGTTCAAATACCCTCTTAATAGAAAAAACTATTGCACTAAAGGCAATGATATCAATTTAATCCAGTGTTAACTTCAAAAAAAAAAATATATAAACTGTATATAACGCTGCCCAACCACACAAACTGAGGTTGTAAAGAGGTCTATAAAGATAAATTCAATCTCAAAATAAGATCCTCCCTGAATTTCCCGAACGCGAAAATGTCGATGGATTAGACCTACAGCATGGATCTAGGTTAGCAACAAAGGCTAAGCGACTAATGACCCATTAGGCAATCCATTTCGAAAATCACGCTCAGAAAACACAAGTTAAATCTGTTATAATAAAAAAAAACTGAAGAAAATATAGTCCAAGGACTCGAAGTAAAATTTAGAATAACTGGGTCCGAAAACTTCCTAGTATCTTAATCAAAATACGAAAAGGAAAATTCCCCTCCAAAGAATACGATAATCCAAACGAAAGTGCTTAAAGAACAATGCACTAGAATATGAAAACTCAACCAACGTTCTCAAAAGAAAGTTGCGTTACTAAAAAAATGTTCTTACACAAGAAAAACTGTAAATCTTCTTCCTACATTTGCTTCTCGACAAATAAGAATGAGCATATTATTTTAAATACTGTAAAATACTACTGAAATTATTAATTTATTCATCAAAATTACACAAAGGATGCACTCATTTTTATGAGTCAAAATCCTGGCATCATAGAAGGTCAGTTTCGAAATGAACATCGAACCTGCACTTTCTACTGAACCATTTAAACTACAAAATCAAATATGGCAAAGTGGTATTTATAAATGTCCACGCTACACTACTGTAACAAGTTGAAGTGATCAGTACCTTTGGCGAATCTAGATGAGGAAAAAAGGATATCGTTGGCCATAATCAGCTCCAAACCAACAGAAAATATGCTGGACTTCAACTGGGTTTCCATAGAACGAACCAAAGTCCTCCCAGGCTCGAGCAACACCCGGTCGGTCGAAATAGTTCCAACATATCCTGGCGATATCTTCCCATACATATTCGAACACCAACGGAAGGACCGCACACAGTTTATCAACTCGTCACGACGCGAAGGTGAATTCGAACCGTCACTAACAAGTTCCAAAGTGAGAACGCGCGTGTGAACAAGTTCACGAGGGTCGACGCGGCCCCTCTTGACACGAGAGTCGCGTGCACACTTCATGCCAAATGAAAGTTGCCTTCGACAAGTCCCCGCTGCACCCTGCTAATGCAGTATTCTTAAATCAAATTAGCCTACCATCGTAGTGGATATAAGCTTCATATTGTCCCTTCCCCTTGACACCTTGCTTGAAAATGTACTCTTTTCAAAAAGAAGAATCACAGTGAAGAGTGAATCACATCTAGGCTGCATTTCCACGACGGTTTATATGCAGAGTTTCGTGACACATCACGGCTGAGCTCGCGGTCGTGATTATAAGAGTATCCATCCGCATGGCCCGTTAGTTGCTGTAGACACACAGTCACAGAGGTAAATTATTACATGTTTAAGACCATGTCTGAGCCCTATTAAACACGTTTCTACTTCACGTAGAATGCTTCACGAACTAGAATACACTTCAGCACGGTCACACGTTTTTACAACTCCCGTTAGCTGGCGATTTTACTTTCACTGATTTCCAGCTCAACCCTCTACGCTGTCAAGTTCTATACACATTGTGCTCTGCACGAGGTCGCCTGAGTCTCACATCTGCTCCCCCCCCACTCCTTCATACGTCATGACTCGATACGAAATATATCGCAGTCGAAACGTGATCAGCAGTGAGTTAACATAGCATCTTCTGTTCTTCATACTTTCTTAATAATGACTTTCTTAATAATGGCTTTCTTAATAATGGCTTTCTGCCATGGAAACATACATATAGACACATGTATCTGCTTACATAAAGAGCTAAATATGCATTAATTTGTATTAATCACTCTCAGGTGAATCGATCGATATGGTGTTAGACACAGTCAACATGGTTATTATCGATGAGCTTCGGGTTTCTCGTCGGAAACACGAGCTCTGCCGATCTCTTTCATGATAGCATGGCTTTTTCTCGCTGCAGACCAGCTGTTATGATCGACTTCAGAGGCAAGTTAGGAAGTTACAGGGTGTTCCCAAAATACTGTAACCATGTCTGTATTTAAGCCCTTTTATGAATAATGGTGCATTTTCCCTTTGATACCTTAAATAAAAGTCTCCTCAACTTTTATTTACACCATTCCAGGTAATCTCAGCATATGTAGCATTATTCAGTCAACACTCAGTCTATCTTCTTCACATATCTTTTCAGGTTCTTTGCATTGAAACGACCTATCATTTCTCTTTCATTTAGGCTTACTACTTCATAACAATTATTTCCGAACGACCTAGCAATCTTATAGGGTCCGTGGAAGACATAGGAAAACTTGGTGAATTGCTTCTTAGCCACATCTGCTTTCGTCGGTTTCTTGACGAGAATCATCTCGCCTACTCTCATCGGTGGCCGATATCTTTTATTTCTGATTCGTTTATGCCGCTTCTCGGCTGCATCCATCAAGCTTTCTCTAGCTGAATTAATTCTTTCTTGGACTGTAGGCTCCCTGTCCTTAGGTAGAAATCTCACGATCTCTGTCCAGGCTCTTTCTGGCCTCTTATTATGGTGAACAACCATAGGTATATCTGATAAGCTCTCATGGAATGTGGAATTCATGCATCTTTCCATGAGTGGGATGAACTTCACCCAGCTCGCATGATCCTCAGGACAGTAAATTCTCGCGAACTTGCTAATTTCTGCCATAACACGTTCCGAGACGTTAGATTCCGGATATCTGACGCTAGAAAACACGTGCTTGACACCAAGCCTAATCATGGCATTCTCAAATTCCATCGAAGTGAATTGAGCTCCGTGATCCGATAGGAGAGTTACAGGTTTTCCTGCCTTAGAAAACACACTGTTTTCAAGACGACTAAGGACTTGAGCTGTAGTAGCCCTCTGCATAGGATCGAGAGTCACGTATTTAGAGAATACATCGATTGTGACTAGTAGAAACTGGTTTCCCCTAGCTCCCTTCGGGCAAGGACCGAAGATATCGCAAGCCATTAGCTCTCTCGGCCTTTCTGGAATAATGGCTCGAGGTCTCTCTTTTGATAACGCCGACGGGTATTTCCCTCGTTGGCACTCCTGGCATGATCTGATAATGGCTGCTATAGTGCCCCGCATCTTGGTCCAGGTGAATGTTTCCAATAACGTTCTAAACGTTTTGTCGACACCCCCATGGCCAATGGTGCCGTGAGCTAACCACACCAACCCATTTATCAATTTAGGAGGGACTACAATTCTAATTTTCGTTCTCTCTCGGTCAATGTATTTACAAACGACGTCATCACACACCAGGAATTTCTCAGATCGCTTCCTAGTCTGTTCGTAATCAAGATCGGTATGGTCCATTGCACCTCTCAAAAACCTGTACATATGTCTAGTTGGGGTGTGTCTCTTCTGTGACACCGCTATCTTCTTTAGCTTCTCCAGGGTAAGTTCGTGTTCCCTCTCCAACTGTACAGTGTTAATCTCGATTTTACTAACTGGATTTCTTGAGAGTGCATCCGCGAGCAGATTATCTTTTCCAGGCTGATGCACGATAGTGGCATTGAACTGCTGGAGAAACAATGTCCACCTCGTCAGTCTGTCACTGGAAAGATCGGTTTGCATCATGAACTGAAGCGCTCTGTGATCCGTGATAATGACCACTCGATGTCCTATCAGAAGTTTCTTCCACTTTTGAAGAGCAGAGATAAATGCCAAAGCTTCGAGCTCAGAGGTGAAATAATTCTTTTCGTGTTGCTGCAGCTTTCTGCTGTGGAAGTCCAAGTAGTGCTTCCTCCCCTCCTCGTCCTTTTGATAGAGGACAGCACTAATACCTACTTTTGAAGCATCAGACTCTATGTAAAAAATCCGATCAAACTCAGGATATTCCAGCTTAACACAATTTTGGAGCATGAGCTTGGCCTCTTCAAATGCCCTATTCGTGTCCTCTGTCCATTTCCATTTATTATTTTTCTTTAATGCTTCATACAAAGGGGCCATAGTAGTAGAATATCCCGGACAGTGGCTACTCAAGAACTGGCACATGCCCAGAAACTCACGGAGCTGCTTTACCTTTGCGGGACGAGGGAATCTTGAAATGGCGTCTATCTTCTTCAAGTTTGGGTGATACCCAAACTGATCAATAGTATGGCCTAGGAACTTGATAGACTCGTGCATGAATTGACACTTATGCATGTTGACCTTAATATTGGCCTCTCTTAAATTCTCGAATAGCTGTTTCAAGTGCACAAGGTGTTCTTGAACATTCGCTGAAGAGATTATCAAGTCATCGATATAGCAGATAACGTTACGTTTCACGCTTTCCGTTAATTTGCTATCAAGGGCTCTTATCAAAGCCGGACCGCTGTTCACCATTCCAAAAGGAACGCGACAGAAAACATACGTGGTCTGTTCGAATAAGAATCCGGTGTATTGCCGGCTATCTTCCTCCAGCTCCACTTGATAAAAGGAAGCGGTCAGGTCTAGGACGCTGAAACACGCTTTACCTTTGAACTTTTTCAAAAGTTCTCTAATTTTTGGTGGACGGTCAGTTTCTAACATGATTCTCGTGTTGATCTTCCTGGCGTCTAAACAAAGCCTCAATTGTCCGTTCGCTTTCCTTACCACAGTTACTGGATTCAAATACGAAGAAGCCTGTTTTTTTATTATACCATCTCTCTCCATTTTATCTATGATCTCTTTGACTTCATCATGGTATTTTTCTGGGATAGGATAAAGCTTGGCTTGATAAGGGGATTCGTCTATTAGCCTAATCTGGTACTTGAAGTCTCTAATCAAACCAGGTTTATCATCGAAGATGTCCGCAAACTGACAAATCAAGTCGTCAAATTCTTCTTTCACATTTTTAAATCCCTCGGCTTTCAAGGTATATTGTTCCCTCACTTGCTCAGTTTCTTCAACTACGTGATCTAGGATTTCCATTCTAGGGATATCTCTATTAATTTCGTTTCCATCCATTTCCTCCATCACTACATCCTCTGTACTTTCTTCCTTGAATCTTATTATTCCTTTGTCCATGTCGATGATTGCTCTAGCTTGAGTAATAAAATCGATGCCTAGTATGACGTCAAAATTAATATTCTTAACGACTATAAAAATATGTTCATAACTTCTCTCATTGATCCAGAATTTCATTAGAATCTGCACTTTGCATTTCATAGTTTTATCCTTAAATATCCCACGAATTTTTGTTGGAGATGCTGGAAGAATGGTAAATTGATTTTCTGGTTTCAATCTCTCAAAACAGTCCTCGTCAACTATTGAGATCATAGCACCTGTGTCCATCAAGGCTTTACAATGTTGTAGACCAATTAGTATATCAATAACGGGAAGTTCAACTATCCTTCCTCTCGGTTTCGTTTCTGGTTCAAATAGAAGGTCTTCGTCAGTAGCTTCAAATATTTCAAAAATCGTGATATCAGAGGAATGCGTGGCAACGTCAGTTATTAATTTCGCCCGGAAATTGGCGTTTTTTTTTCTCGATCCGGAGCTCTTTCTGAACTCCGACCTTCTCTGCTAGTACTGGGTTGTGACTTATCTAGATTTTCATCCTTTCTTTCCTTCGATTTTCTTCGTCCAACCTCCGTGGACTTATCTCGCCCTCTCTTGAGCCTCTCCTGTTGCACTTTTTTATCGGACGCCTCCGTTCGATAATTGTTGTATCTTGAGTACCCTTGATTTTGTCTATTATCTCCGTTGTCTCGGGTATCTCTATCATTCCTATTATATCTGTTATCTCTATTGTCTCGGGTATCTCTATCATTCCTATTGTATCTGTTATCTCTATTGTCTCGGGTATCTCTATCATTCCTATTGTATCTGTTATCTCTATTGTTTTGATCATATCTGTAATTCCTATCATAAGGCGTTTCTCGATGATCATTCCGGTCTCGATCATTATCTCTTCGATAAAAATTTCTCTCCTCGTAGCGACGTTGCCAAGGCCTCTCCTGGGCGTCCCTACGTTGGTTTTCCCATCTCCTCTCTTCCTGATGGGTATTTCTAATAGGACCTATTCTATCATCTCTTCTTTGTTCGAAACGATCCGTCTGCTGTGTACGGTTCATCATTACCGCGTTTACAACTTTCGATTCCTGCCTGGCATTTTTGACTATAGTAGGTTGCGTCATCATACTCATGTGATCTAATCGACGTAACAGGTCATCTAACGACGTTAAAGACGATACTCCGGAAGAAATAATTGATTTCCTTACTTCCGCAGGCAATTGACGTGAGATAGCTTCAAGGAGTTCTTCCTGTGTTAACGGCGGCTGAAGAAAACGGAGTTTTGCTAACTGACACGCAAAGTATTCAGCGTAGCTGGTTGGTCCTGTACTGGAGTACTTGCGTGAATAGACTTCTGATCTCACATTCTGTTGGACCTCGATCGACCAAAATCTTTGTATGAAGGCTTCCGAAAACTGCTCAAAGTTGTCAAATGTGTAACGAAAAGCCCTGAACCATTGTAACGGAGCATCGGTGAGAAACCTTTCCACCATACGTAGCTCACGCTCACGTGGCACATGTGACTCCAAAAAGTAATCTCTTAATGTCCTGACAAATTCGATTGGTGTCATTCCATCCAAATTGCTAAACTTCCTAGGTTTGTCATCAAAATTTCGTATTATGGTTACATTCGGTGTCCTTTCCAATGATTTCGAAGTATAATCACCCACGCCTACGTTGGGGTTCGGAGAACTAAAAGTTTCCCTGCTTGTTCGAATGGGACTCGAATGTTCCATTTGACTGAGCCGAACGTTGGGTTCGTTGTTGGAAGATTCCTGTATCATCCTTTCCCTACCATCAGGTACTATCACTTCAGGTTGTTCAACTAGAACTCGAAAATCGGACTGTAAAAGTGATCGCAATTGATCTTTTAGAGTATCTAAATTGATATGCCCCTCTAGATTAATTTGCTCGAGACCCTTTCTAATTTCATTAATCTCGGAAGTTTTCTTCTCCCTGACCTCATTTAACTCTATCTTACTTTGGTCGATTTTAGTTTCAACATTGTTAATACGCTTCTCTAAATCGGATATGTTATTAACCTGAGTATTTTGAATTCCATCCATTCTTTTGCTTAGATCTTCCCTAACATTTATTATGTCTTTGCTATTAGTTGCAAGACCAGTGGCAAGTTTAGATTCTAGCTTAGATTTCTCAACTTTAAAACATTCCTCATTAATTTTCATAATATCTTGACGAAATGTTACAATATTATCACTTATGATCCCTTTCAAATCGATGTCAAAATCATCCCTGAGAAGTTTCGTATGATCAGTGACTTGAGCTCGGAGTGTCCCCATTTCACATTTCAACTGTTCCAGGCTATTCTGGGTCTGATTAGTGTCATGGGAAAACTGCAGCTGAAGTGCTTCTAAATTTTTTTTACTGAGCTTCACACTCCTTTCAAAGTCTAGTCTAATCTCAACTTGAAATTCTTTATTAGATTTTTCTAGCTCCATTAACTTAACCTCTGTCTGATTTTGACTAGATTCGATTTTTCGGACCTCTAGCTCCATTTTATTTTGACTGGATTCTATTAATCCCACATCTGTTCTTAAATCATTGATTTGGGATTGCATAATCCTTACATTAGAGTTTACATCCTTTACAGTTTCCTCAATTCCCCTTTGACTAGTCTGAATATTGTTAAGATCTGTTTGGATTGATGTTTGACTAGTTTGCATATTGTTAAGATCTGTTTGGATTGATGTTTGACTAGTTTGCATATTGTTAAGATCTGTTTGGATTGATGTTTGACTAGTTTGCATTGAAGTTTGACTAGTTTGCATTGAAGTTTGACTATTTTGGATTCTTTCTTGGGCAACCTGTACCAGGCCAACATTAGCCCGTAATGTACTGATATCTAGTTGAGTTTTTCTATTATCATCCTGGATATCTTCGATATTAGATTCTACACTGGTAACCTTCTTTTCTACCCTTTTAGAACTGTCATTGATAGCCTTCAATGAGGATTGCATAGTATCAATTTCCCCCCTGATACCTTCAGCAACTGCACCCTGCACAGTTTCAGACATATGGTCTAATGCAGATCTAGTTTGGACCTTAATATTTTCAATGTCCTGATTCAAATTGTCCATTTTATGTTGAAGAATTTCAAACATCTTCTTAACGTCACCAACAGTCACCATATTACCTTCAGACATGCTTCACTACACTTCACAAGAAATAAGAATACCACACCAACAAAGCACAGCGAGAACATCTACAAACAACCACCATTTACCATATATGCTCATTCTTATTGTCTGGCGTTACCTTAAAATAAACTTATGTCTAAACACAAAGTGCCCCATTTCATTTGGGATCGACCATATACAAGTGCGTGTTGGTTTATATCGGTGAAGGTCTATGATTCTACCATTACTTAAATTTTAAATTTACTACAAATACTTCTATTTTTAATGATGTCAGCAATGATCATCAGCCGGAAACAAGTAGAACAAATTATTAACAAAGCGTGTGGCACCACTCCAATACATAAAATAAAATAAAAATTAATAATGGTTGCAATACCACTTGTGGGTCAAGTAGCTCGAGTATCCTCGTAATTGCTTTGTTCCATAGGAATTCCAATAGTTCGTGCCAAAATATTGGTTCACCATTATTTTATCGCCTTGATTCATAGTCACACAAGAAACACGGTGTTCCAATTCGCGATCTGTGTTACATGATCATAAATTAATTTCCACTTTGTACTTTCAGTTTCAATTTTGGCAGAATTATGGCATTCAACTCCCTGGTATTCGCTCTGGTATTCCAGTTTTTCGGAGCCCCTGAGCTGGGCGCCACCTAATGTACCCTTTTACCTACCAATACCTGTTGAATCCCTGGATAGCAGCTGGATCGTAGAACCTGAAAATGCCCCGGCTCTAAAGACCCCCCCAAGTTCTACCAACAGACACAGGGATAATAGGGCCACTCGAATACCTAACAGGATGTATTAAGACTGACCAAGGCTCAGAAAAAGAAAAGACTAGCTCAAAACACGAGAATTCTTCAAAAGGAAGAAAGAATCTCAAAGGTGTGGTAAACACTAAAATACCTAGCGATGGCCCCCTTAATACACCCTTCCATCACCTCTATAAAGCATCACGCAATAATTAAAACCAAGTAGTAAAGTAGTTTATTGTAAGAATAAACAAGACAGAGAAATATCAATTTCGTCGATACCACGACCAATCAAAAAAAAATCTCATTGATTATATTGGATTATCTTCCAGAAAAAAAAATATTACCCATTATCACAACTAACTTTTAGCTGATTAAAATATAAGGCCTATTAATAATAACAATGATGATCAATCCCATAGGGTAAGCATTCACAAAAAGAGAAATATTATAAGACTTGAATACATTAAATTAATTTCGGTTCCTTAACGGAAATAACATCTTATACACAAATATCCTGGTTATAATTACTAATCCTACACGACATCTTCAGTAACTTTATATGTTCTTGTTATTGAATGAAGAAATTCATATGGCCTATTTACAGAATATAATTTACACAAAATTCCAGAATAATTTCAATTATTCCTTTCCTACTGACTTGAAGTCACGACATTCCTTTCTGTTTAATATTATTTCAATTCTTGTTTTAGGGAAGTTCTGCCGAACAGTTAAGCTAAGCAAAAATTAATTGTAAAGTCAGTCTTAAATAGTTATCGGTTTCCTTTTTAAACATACATCTTATGACAAAATTGTTATATTAGTTTTACTGGAAATATTTAACCGAATATCCACTCAAGATTCCCCAACAATACTGCTCGGAAAAATATTAATCTTCACACAGGCATTTTCACGATAACAGCGATAAAGTTCACAATGACCAATTATTAACCATACTAGGTTAAAACAACACCTCTCTGGGTTAAAACCCCAATCAATCTAATCCTGATTGGCACACCTAGCTCAATCCTCAACAAGAAAAATATGCTCTACAAAGCATTGCATCAATATACTTAAACACAAAGACATTACTCATAGAATATGCCTCTCTAAAGACCAATATGCACCTATAATAGGAGCCTTACTGTTATAAATCCACAATTATGCAAATCAGCTGTTTATGGTAAAAATCCTGAACTCGAAAAATATGATCCCGTAACAGATTACCAACAAAGCCCAGTGGATTTCAGAAATATTCCACCTAACTTTAAAAACTTGCCTTACATTGATTCATTACAAAATCCATAGTTCTTAAACGTATGACTTATAGTAAGTTGTCCCTGGGATTATCCTCGCAAATTTGGATGTCGTTCAAATACCCTCTTAATAGAAAAAACTATTGCACTAAAGGCAATGATATCAATTTAATCCAGTGTTAACTTCAAAAAAAAAAATATAAACTGTATATAACGCTGCCCAACCACACAAACTGAGGTTGTAAAGAGGTCTATAAAGATAAATTCAATCTCAAAATAAGATCCTCCCTGAATTTCCCGAACGCGAAAATGTCGATGGATTAGACCTACAGCATGGATCTAGGTTAGCAACAAAGGCTAAGCGACTAATGACCCATTAGGCAATCCATTTCGAAAATCACGCTCAGAAAACACAAGTTAAATCTGTTATAATAAAAAAAAACTGAAGAAAATATAGTCCAAGGACTCGAAGTAAAATTTAGAATAACTGGGTCCGAAAACTTCCTAGTATCTTAATCAAAATACGAAAAGGAAAATTCCCCTCCAAAGAATACGATAATCCAAACGAAAGTGCTTAAAGAACAATGCACTAGAATATGAAAACTCAACCAACGTTCTCAAAAGAAAGTTGCGTTACTAAAAAAATGTTCTTACACAAGAAAAACTGTAAATCTTCTTCCTACATTTGCTTCTCGACAAATAAGAATGAGCATATTATTTTAAATACTGTAAAATACTACTGAAATTATTAATTTATTCATCAAAATTACACAAAGGATGCACTCATTTTTATGAGTCAAAATCCTGGCATCATAGAAGGTCAGTTTCGAAATGAACATCGAACCTGCACTTTCTACTGAACCATTTAAACTACAAAATCAAATATGGCAAAGTGGTATTTATAAATGTCCACGCTACACTACTGTAACAAGTTGAAGTGATCAGTACCTTTGGCGAATCTAGATGAGGAAAAAAGGATATCGTTGGCCATAATCAGCTCCAAACCAACAGAAAATATGCTGGACTTCAACTGGGTTTCCATAGAACGAACCAAAGTCCTCCCAGGCTCGAGCAACACCCGGTCGGTCGAAATAGTTCCAACATATCCTGGCGATATCTTCCCATACATATTCGAACACCAACGGAAGGACCGCACACAGTTTATCAACTCGTCACGACGCGAAGGTGAATTCGAACCGTCACTAACAAGTTCCAAAGTGAGAACGCGCGTGTGAACAAGTTCACGAGGGTCGACGCGGCCCCTCTTGACACGAGAGTCGCGTGCACACTTCATGCCAAATGAAAGTTGCCTTCGACAAGTCCCCGCTGCACCCTGCTAATGCAGTATTCTTAAATCAAATTAGCCTACCATCGTAGTGGATATAAGCTTCATATTGTCCCTTCCCCTTGACACCTTGCTTGAAAATGTACTCTTTTCAAAAAGAAGAATCACAGTGAAGAGTGAATCACATCTAGGCTGCATTTCCACGACGGTTTATATGCAGAGTTTCGTGACACATCACGGCTGAGCTCGCGGTCGTGATTATAAGAGTATCCATCCGCATGGCCCGTTAGTTGCTGTAGACACACAGTCACAGAGGTAAATTATTACATGTTTAAGACCATGTCTGAGCCCTATTAAACACGTTTCTACTTCACGTAGAATGCTTCACGAACTAGAATACACTTCAGCACGGTCACACGTTTTTACAACTCCCGTTAGCTGGCGATTTTACTTTCACTGATTTCCAGCTCAACCCTCTACGCTGTCAAGTTCTATACACATTGTGCTCTGCACGAGGTCGCCTGAGTCTCACATCTGCTCCCCCCCCACTCCTTCATACGTCATGACTCGATACGAAATATATCGCAGTCGAAACGTGATCAGCAGTGAGTTAACATAGCATCTTCTGTTCTTCATACTTTCTTAATAATGACTTTCTTAATAATGGCTTTCTTAATAATGGCTTTCTGCCATGGAAACATACATATAGACACATGTATCTGCTTACATAAAGCGCTAAATATGCATTAATTTGTATTAATCACTCTCAGGTGAATCGATCGATATGGTGTTAGACACAGTCAACATGGTTATTATCGATGAGCTTCGGGTTTCTCGTCGGAAACACGAGCTCTGCCGATCTCTTTCATGATAGCATGGCTTTTTCTCGCTGCAGACCAGCTGTTATGATCGACTTCAGAGGCAAGTTAGGAAGTTACAGGGTGTTCCCAAAATACTGTAACCATGTCTGTATTTAAGCCCTTTTATGAATAATGGTGCAGTACTGCCCCCGTAATTGAATTATATAGAGACCACGGTGGCTATATTGGAAATTATAAAGAAAGTTATGGCTGTCATAGTTATGACGTGGATAGTCATGACGTAAGCACGGATGACGCAGACGTTATGCCAGCAGGCTACCTGAGCTGAGATTCTCAGTGACGTCAGCATTTATTCGAGAAAGATCCGAGATGTACGACGCAGTCGCAGGAAACGTGGAATTCTGCTGAGGAAGAAATTATGCTATTGGAGGGGAGGCTTGAACCAATGAACGATTGTTTGAAGGAAGGCGGAGATTGCTGAAACTATGATATTTATTACTTTTTGGAATGCAGAATTGTGGAAATCCATGTGCAGTAGAGGCATTGTTCTGGAATTTTGGTGAAATTTATTTTCAGTTTTTGAATTTTGAAAATCCGTCATGTATTGACGAAGTTGGAACTTCTAGCGATGACGCAGTAACACGCGATGGAAGGGATAGATACGCCCCTCATGAAGTTCATAAAAGGCCTTGCGCAGAAGAGAGGAGTCTCATTCCTCATTCTCAGATCATCAATCGTCTGATAGCTCAATCATCAGATTTCAAATAGTCATTTCGGTGAAACGTCGAGTGAGATTAGTAGTGAAAGAGTCGTCTTTATAACGCGTGGTGAATCCACTGCATTAAACGAGAGTCGAGTATGCAAGCAGTGCAGGTTTACTGTGTGTAAATCTAGGTGAAGTTGAAACGCACATTATAACGCGTCTACGAGATTAGCTGTGAACAGTTAGCGGTCGCCTATAAGCTAATTCTATTGTGCATTGCTAAAGTAAGGAGTGTAGAAAAGTTGAACAATTTCGAGTAATTATTTTGGAAGTTATTGACAATTTTAGACGACTGACAAAAGTGATTTTCTCGCTACATGAGAAGCACTTTGTATAGCCAGAATCTACGCTACGGCTGACACGGCTAGTGAAATAGGGAGACTTCAGATTGCTTTTGTGATACAACGCTACAGTATTATGGAGCAGTTTAATATGGCAGTTTGTTCTTCTATTACCATAACCGAAGAGAAGATGGAAGGCTAAAGGACTTTATGCAATTGGGACATATTTCAACGGAGTAAGATAGCAGCATGGAACTTCGCTAATTGCTATTCCACACAAGCGAACATGTGGTGAACAAACATCTACACCCATGTTTCGTGATTAAAGGCTGAATACTATCAAACCGCAATAGAAATGATTTCATACTCTCTGAATATGAATATTTCTTCGGAAATTTCTACAAAAACTTCATGGCGATTTTCAACTGGAACTTCAGGGATTTTTCAAGAGAGGTCAGGGTTGTCCCGACTCACAAAGAAGATTATTGCCGGAAGGATGTCATTCGTCTTCACGAAGCAGTGCAATTTCCGGAGAAGGAAGCAGTTCGATTCTCCGATGGTGCTGTTTCTTGTTTCGATGATGGAGCTCAGCTTTAACTTGGTGAAATGGATCCATCAACCGTCTTCTTTGGGGAATTTTCCTCTGGAACGTCAATCGGCAGATAAGGTAGTCGTGAATGTTTATTGTATTTGAGTTTCTTAGCAATATTTGAGCAACCATTTTCCCATATTTTTGTCCTCATGTATTTTGCCCGATATTCTTGTTTGAGAGTCCTATTCTCAGTACACCTTGATGTGTTATGCCTTTTTCGACGATTTATTAAGACATTGTTATGTCATGGGCATAGTTAAACGATTTTGGATCAGTTGAGACTGATATTTAGATTTTTCAGTAATTTGCTTATTTGTAGTCACGATTTGACTGTAAGTTAATGATTTTTATGGCAGATTTAAATTCAGACAGCGTGTCACTTTATTAATGTAATTCTACCCCAGTTTAATTACTTTGACCAATTTTCTGTCATCATCAAGAAGGAAGAACATTTAAATGATTTTAGAGCGTTAAAATCCATTACGTTGTCGACGATCTTGGAAATACTAGTCGTTATTTGAATTGATTGCAACACAGACATTTATCGTCAGTTAAGAACGATCATTGCATCATAGACATTTTGTGAAAGATGAACTTTAATTATGAATTATTGAATGCATTAAAGTCGTGTACTTGTGTTAGGAGTTTTCTCATTTAGAGATTTATATAACGATGTTTGCATTCCCCAGTCTAATTGGATTCTATTCGACTATTTTGCAGTTAGTCGCACTTTGTTTGATGATAGTATTTTTATACTACAATTCTTTGAAGATGTTAATCTTAAATTTTGATAGACCAGACAGGCGTATATAAGCGTATTCACTATTAAATTTGTTTGTGATTGGCAAATTTTTACTTCATTACGATTCATGAATGAAATCCACGAAGGTTAAATGACAACAGTTTTGAAACAATTAATGATTATAAGAATTTTTAAGTGGAACTATGAATGTATAATCGCTAGTGCAGCGGACATGTTGAAAGTCGCTGATGTATAATGCCCTTAAATAAATGAAGGAGATTCCCACAGTAATTAATGATGATAAAGATTGTGTTAGTGGAGGTTTTTGTAAAGTCTGTGGAAGATTTTGATGCCGTATATTTTAATATATGATGAATTTTGGGCCTATTTTTAATGCAGTTTGTGCATTATTTTGTAAGCGAAGTATTTTCCGTTAGAGTGTATTGTCATAGTTCGTTGAAAATTAATCAAGTGAATTTGCTGTTATAATTAACAAGAGTTATGAAAGAATTTGAGATAAGATTTTGAATGAAGATTACCGTCACAAATTATTATAATTATTACAACCTTTATTAAACCAGATTGTGACATTTACATGTATAACTAACCTTCATTGGTCGATTATATAAACACGATTATGAATTTACCAACCGGATGAACATGTGGTTCAATGTATTTCTTAAGTTAATAATTTAAATAATTTAAATGTTAATATTGTAAATAATAAATGTAAATATCTTTGACAATAATGTGGAACGAAAGTAATGTTAAAGGCGTGTTTAAAATTTTTGTAATTATCTTCGACAATATTATAAACAATTTCTAATTGTTATAAATAATTTATGTGATTTTGTTATAAACATTTAAGAGTGTGTTTTATACTCTAAACTATGCTTATTAAACATTTGGATGATAACTTAACAAGTTTAGGGATTGTCAGAATAATCCAGTGGTATGTGAGTTAAGCATTTGAAAGATTTGCGTCAATATATATGAGTTGTCTTGTAGACATTTAAAGCTTTGAGAGGAGCTGAATTCTTACGCAGTGTGGCGTGACGAGTGAGCCCCATTTGACAGGCATGCGTCAGGTTGAAGAGTAGACCAGCCGGCCAGACATCTGGTTATCAGCGGGCGAGGTCGATACTCTGGCCTTGCGCCTATTAATACAAGTGTGATGTTTATTAAAAGAAACCAAATGCTCTATATATATGTGTCGTATCCTGACTTCCTTATCCAATCCAAATGTGTTTGAATGTTACGTTATTTTGAGCTCGTGGGAGCTAACATATTGTTTGATAACTTTGCAAGTCCTTTAGGAGGACATAGTCAGATTGACATGGGCTACTGATAGCCACATTTATTTTGTTGAGTTGTTAAAATCATACTCTTTATTTGAAATAAAAGCTTTTGTACAGTTCAAAGTTCTTGCCGTCGTTCTGGTTCATTTTTAAATGTCATAGTGAAGGTTATTGTGAGAGCATACTTTAGAGATCCTGTTGTCAACCCAATCCCCGAGATTATTTTTAAGAGGTAAGTAAAAGTAAGTATGAAACCCCGTCTATTTTGGTGTGTTCCACAATAATTTTCTTGGTAACTTCTGTGTTCAAACCTCGGTAGTATCTGTCAGTGCCATTTTCATTGATGTAGCTGAGCCGGTGCGATTGATTGTTGACAGTACTGTCCCCGTTTACCCGGATAGTAGGCTGTCAGATATCCGCCCCCTCAATCGGATTGCCAATAATCAACCGCACCGGCACAGCTACACCAATGAAAATGGCACTGGCAGATACTACCGAGATTTGAGTACAGAAGTTAACAAGGAATTATTGTGGAACACACCAAAATAGACGGGGGTTCATACTTACCTCTACTTACCTCTTATAAATATCTCGGGGATTGGGTTGACAACAGGATCTCTAAAGTATGCTCCCACAATAACCTTCACTATGACATTTAAAAATGAACCAGAACGACGGAAAGAACTTTGAACTGTACAAAAGCTTTATTTCAAATAAAGGGTATGACTTTAACAACTCAACAAAATAAATGTGGCTATCAGTAGCCCATGTCAATCTGACTATGTCCTCCTATGACGTCATAAAGAATCTCAGCTCAAGCAGCCTGCTGGTATAACGTCTGCGTCATCCGTGCTTACGTCATGACTACCCACGTCATAACTATGACAGCCATAACTTTCTTTATATTTTCCAATATAGCCACCGTGGTCTCTATATAATTCAATTACGGGGGCAGTACCTACTGTAAGGCCACGGCTGCCTCCTTCCCTCTTCCTAGCCTATCCATCCCTTCCCCTCCCTCATGAGGCCCCTGTTCGCTTTGCAGGTGAGGCCGCCTGGGCGAAGTGCTGATCACACCTCCCCAGTTGTATCCATCCCGACCAGATGTTCCAAGCTCCAGGAGACTGCCCATGGAGGCGGTAGTGGTGAGTTCCCTCGCTGAGTCCGTGGGAACCACCAACCTAGAGGGTAAATTGACTAAATAAAATAAAATAAATCCAATATTTTTATTTTATTATTAATTTTCATCATGAATCCTTTCCTCAGGACAGAATCCACACCATTTAAAAACTCATTCAAATCATCTGGTATGTCGGCTAAGACGACGTTGTCATCAGCAAATCTCAGAGTTGAAATGATTTCTCCTTGAATCTTTACTCCTACTTTTCAACTACCCATTTTTATATCATATGCCGGCTTTTCATGAAGTGCCTGGGATCGAACCCGGGCCTCTGAGGTGGCACCATGAATGCTAGCCACTACGCAACGAGGTGGAATTGTTTGTATATGTCGTAGGCAGTTAGTGATATCCTTTATTTCATGACTGACTGACTGACTGACTGAAAAGTTGCAATATCAATAGAAGTGGGAAACCACGGAAAACCTCCTCCAGGATGGCTGAGGTGAAAAATCAAACCCACGTCTTCCCAGTTTTGCCTCACGAGGTTCAGTGTATTTATCAGTAATAGTTACCACAGTTTTGCTTTTGGACGGCAGAGACCATTTGTGGGTGTTATTGTGGGTTTGTTTGTGTAAATGGGCTTAAGTCAAATTTCGACTAAACTAATCAGCCGATCTCTACCGAATTTCTTGAAAGTATGCCTTCATATGGGAAGCGTCTGGTACGCAATCTAAAAGGTCGTCAACCAAATAATTTCAAGATGGCGGCCGTGTTAATTATGTAAGCATTATAGGTTAAGCCGTAACTTATGATCCAACAATTCACGGTATCACCAGTTCCGCTTCTCGAACAGAAGGTGGTTTAAACTTTTCTCAAGGATGTGACCCGTTGGATAATATAATTTTATTATAATAAAGTCATAATAGTTTATTCAAAGACATTATTTTGTAGCTAGTATATCAAAGACTGTTGATAACATTCTTCTACCAATGGTCAGGTTTGGCCAAGGAGTTAGCATTTCGGACTCTCTCCTGTATGGCCAGGCAAGCTTGTTTTCTACTTGATTTTTGATGTGTAAGATCATTCCACTCGGTTGCTGTATATTTTTGTGTGGGGGTGATTTTGTAAAAAGGGACGGAAGTGGGACGGAAATGCAACGGAAACGATGATCGCGCGCGGTGGCGGAGAATGGTACAACGACATACTGTCGGCCATGTGGGTATGTGGAATGTAAATCGCATACGGTTTACTTCAAAGTTTGGAGGTTCCATTACAGATATTCCTACAATAAATCATCTTCAAACTGGCGTTCTTTGGTGTGAAAATATTCATTAAATCATATTTGCTGAAAACAAATGATATATTAAATCTTACTACCGTACTTTTAGTGTGTTCTTATTTAAACTAAGCACTCGAGGTACTGTCAGCCAAAATACAGCACGGTTTAATTCAAGGTTTGGAGGCCCCATTAAAGAAATTCCTACAATAAATCATCTTCAAGTTGTCGTTCTTTGGTGTGAAAATATTCAATATATCATATTTGCTGTAAGGATTTGTCACTGGAGTTTTACAAGTAGTTATTGCAGAAATAATAGTAATGAGAACTTACCGATGGTAATAACACGAAGGAATCCTTCATGTTTGCTGGCACAAGGTAGCAAGCACTATGAGTTCATTCTTAATAAAAATGCGAGTAAGTAATATGGAATTATTCGAATAACATGTCAGATGTTACTCATCATATACGACCAGGGGCGGTTCGACCTTGTACATCTAGGGTGGGGTGAGAATTTAAAATATGCCGACTGGCCGTTTAACATTGCCGACTAGACGCTTAAAAACTGAACAACGGGTGGGAAGGGGGAGGGAAGGGGGCGGGGAGGGGAGGGGGCGGCGGCGGTGGCAAACGATACACAAGACAAATATAGACTAGTCTACTTAATTAACGGCTTTCATTTAAAATGTATTTTATTAGTTCCAGAATTTTGAATCGCAGGAAAATTTGATAAATGAACAAAATAAGTGCTTAAATATTACAAGAATAAAAAAAACCTCTAGTTATCTTTCTAAATCCCTACACTACGATGTTTTAAAAAGGACCACTTCTCCACTATCTCCGTAATTTCAATGTCGTCGACCTTACCTTTCGTTGAAAACAATATCATGAGGGAGCCTAAGCGGTCGTCACCCAACGCACAAATGATTGAAAATGAGCTTCAACTTGCTGTAGGACCGTTCGGAAGAAGCAGAAGTCACTGGGGATGTTAAAATCAGTCGAACTACTTGATAACCACACGGGATAATCCTCTTTAATTTAACAGCAACTTTTGTGATTTCTTTAAAAGATGAGCACTGTTTACTGGCATCACGCAGAATTTCCAGCTCAGCCAGCATAAGCTCTTCATCTTGAAGGATGATTTTCGGGTGTGATTGCTTTATAGATCGGACGCGATCGATGGTGCAGTTCTTTCTGTCAGCGGGTATCTTGAAAATTATGTGGAATGGCTCTAGCAAAGAAATTAGTTTTGCGAGATTGTCTTGCACGCTTGTAGTAAATACATCCACAAGTATTCGGAACTCCTTTCTGTAGAATGTAAGGAAAGAAATTTCTGCTGTCGTTTCAGCGTGCGTGTCATACTTCTTTGCAAGTCGCCGGGTCCTTTGGTGCTTTAAGAAGTCTTCCTCCGCATTTACTTGCATACTTTTCGCAAATGACGGTGCACTCTTTATTGAAGCGTTCATCTTGCCGTCGTCGTCGTCGATATCTTAAAAAGACTTCAAAGCGCTCTGAATCAGCTGCATCGCGTCTACTACATTCAGCCCCCGCCCTTCTAAAAGCTCGGTTACGTTTTTAATTTTGAACATGATGTTTTGGTAAAGTACATGCCGCAGATAAACATCAAAGTCTAGAAGCTTTTTGTGCAAGCTTGACGCAAAAGTTCGGTTTTTACTGTCAAATTCAGAATCGAATGAGGTTTTCATTGTTTCCAATGCTGTGACTATCTCTTCATAAGACGTAGAAACTAGAAACAGCTCTCACCGATTCGGCGCGCGCAGTCCACCTTGTTTTTGATAAATTCTTAAGTTGAAGTGAATGTTCAATTTTATCCAGCTCTTTCTGCAAGCTTAAATGTCGTATCGTGCTATCCGAAAAAAAAAAAAAAAAAAAAAAGACGTACAATGCTTCAAGAGTGTCAAAAAACTCTCGGATAAGCGCGCTAGCATTACAAGCTGTCTCTACGAAAATGTTTAACCTGTGAGCTTGGCATGGAACGTACGGAATATCTATTTTGTTATTATTTCTAAGACACATACTCCATCAACGCGGAAAGTGAAAGTAGGTTTAGAGCTGTATGTAAAGGGGGCAAAATATTATATAAAAATAACTAAAATTTTTAACAGGGAAAAAGTTTACTACCGTGAAAGCTTAGTTATACGACGCTTAGTTGTACGACGATCCCTTTTATACGACGTTTTTAGCCTGTCCCTTCAGCAAAATAAGCTCAGTAATACGAAGCCTATCAGAGAAGTGCTGCTTTTGCAAGACGTTTCCCAGATCTAAACCGCATTAAGAGTGAGAATGAATGCCTTACATGATAAAGACAGGTCAAAGTAAGCACACATTAACTTATGCGACGCTCTCAACGACGTTTTT
Source organism: Meconema thalassinum (assembly GCA_946902985.2). NCBI lineage: Eukaryota > Metazoa > Arthropoda > Insecta > Orthoptera > Tettigoniidae > Meconema > Meconema thalassinum. The sequence continues at coordinate 746,579,314 of OX336390.1, forward strand.
GGCCAGTACCCTCCATTGGACGTCGTAGGCCTATAACCGATCTTTCACCGCAATAAAGCGCGAAAAATGAATGACAAAAGGAAAAAATCGACCGGACCGGTATCAGGGTGCTGACTAAGATTTGATAGTTTTTAAGGTATACGTGCTCAATAACGCCTTTGAATGAAAGGAGGAGGTAAACCATGAAAATATATAACACGTGCAACACACGATACATAACAGATCGAAAAATAAATGCACACTATACGAGGATACAAGCCTATCAGAAATTATTCTCTTATTAAGGTAGTCCGATTGGTATAGTCTGGTTTGAAAACTGTTCATTGTACACATTGGTTTGAAGTACGCAATAATTATGTAGGGTGTTTACAGATGTCTAGTCTACAATTCATTAACAAAATCAGCAAAGAGCAGGCCCGAGGTTGGCCGAGTCGTTTTGGAGAGTACCGTATTCAGGGTGTTCCAAAACTCAGTGACAAGAAAACCGGGCCGGGGTGGAGGAGACAATTCTAAGCCACCTAGTCTAAAAACGAAGGTCCAGAAATGCTCCCCTACGATGCTTGTCTTTGTCAAAGTGGGCAGATGGCTTAATTTGGTATCTGTTGGATAGCTTAATTACTCATCAGATCAGATTAAATCTTAGCGGAATGGATAGAGCACATAAATATGAGTAAACTTCATATGGAGAGATTTTCTGGTTACGTGTAAGGTTTATGCGCTAGTCACCAAAAATTATGTGTGTGAATTATTGCCTACTATACAGGGTAAAGGCATCTTCTTTACGTGGGCAGTACACTATCGCCGAACATTCGCCCGAATGTTTCGCCGAATGTTCGGGTGGGATTACGACCACGAATGTAGACGAATGTGCAACGCGAACCACCCCGAACTAACCAAGTACACCATTGCCTAAGTTCGGCCGAACCATGCCGAACCCAATCGTGCGTATTCTCAGCAAAACATTCCCGCCAAACCCACTCATTGTGACCTTTATCGTTAGAACAAAACTTTTATTCTCCAAAAAAGTCCACTTTTGAAATTCCTATATTTTTGAAACTATAAAGTTTACAAAAAAGTTTGTTGCACGTAAATGAATGGTCCTTACCCCCTTTAACTTCAAACTAAGTTTCAAGTCTCTAGGACAAAAACACCAAAAAAAAGCTCAATTTTGAAAGTAGGCGATTTTTCGAAAACCATTATAAAAGTGTTATATAGGCTTAAAAGAATGGTCTTTATCGTTAGAACAAAACTCATTTTTTCCAAAAAGGTCCAATTTTGAAATTGGCTATATTTTGGAAACTAAGAATTTTACAAAAAAGGTTTGTTTGACATAAATGAATGGTCTTTACCTCCTCTACCCATAAACCAAGTTTCAGGTCTCTAGGACAAAATTAACAGTAGGGTGGGGAGTAGAGATGGGCTTTTAGGTAGATTTCATTAGAAAGCTAACTATTGCAATGGGTACCATGTTTCGACTTCCGAAAAATTTCGACATATCTTCGCGTTTCACATCCCCCAGACCCAAAAACCACCGTCAGTTCAAAAGTTTATATATATATACATATATCACTTTCTTGTGGACACGATAACTACCGCAAATTTGCACCAATCACTTTGAATTTTTTTACATAATATATATCCCTATAAAATCTCGGTCGAGTTCGTTAATGAGCACAATCGGTCGAAGGGGGTGAAAATGGGGGGCTTTTTTTTTTCGAAAAAGTGAAATATCGCTATAACTCACTTAATATTTGAAATATCGAATCCATTCAAATTTCATACTATGTGTCGGATAAGGCCCAAAAATTTATGTTTGAAAAGTTTTTTGACAGCACCAACCATTGACCAAAGGGGTGAGAAAAAGTGGTTTTTTCGGGAAACATTAATCATATCTCTCTTAATAGGCACAATATCAAAACCGCACAAAATGGACAATATTCCCTTAATAATTACCTAAAACTTTTGTCTGAAAGAATTTTTGATATGACCCACCCTTACGCCAAGGGATGAGAAAAATAATTTCGGAATTAGAAGAAAATGCCAAGTGCCATCAGACGTTGCCATGACAACACTACTGAATTGATGAGGGATGAGCCATCAGACGTTGCCATGACAACACCATTGCACGAGATCACATTCATATCTCCACCTGACTCTATGGAAAGCGGCTTCGGTGAGGTAACTGGTAGCATGCTGAACTATGGCCAACGTCGTGGGTTCAAAGCCGGCCGAAGTCGTCGTATTTTCTAAGTACCCTAAAAACTCTCAGTATGCCTTCCTTTGGAGGGGAAGTTCCAACGTTCGTTGCGAGTAGCTGGTTGCAGTGGCATCTAGTAGCCAAGTTCACAACTAGGTGTCGTTGACGGTACTATTTGGCAACAAAATTAGGAACTACTACTTGAAATTGACCGTCCGCAGTCCTTACCAGAATTACAGACTAATACAGCCATCACAATTAACACTGTTTATCAGACAGATTCTACACACACCCAAAGTACACGGGGCTACATGACCGCGTTGTCGCAGCCCCTGAACTGAGGAACCAACCAACATTTCTGCGGGAGATAAAATTTTGCCTGAAGAAGTAACAGACTGTTAGATAGTTACACATCAGTTCCAATCCTTGCATATGGACAGTGTGATCACAAGTATAAACATGAACCCCAAGTGACAAGAAGGTTACCATCCCCATAAGACAATAAAATGTTAAAAATATGCATATAAAAACGAAAAGCTACGTTAATTAAGCGCCAATTGTAAAATACTTTCTCGCAATAAATGAGGTCTAATCCTTCTACGAATACCTGCTTATTCTGCCTACTTTCGCCTATCCTCTAGTTTTCCCGGTGAAATCTACCACCGCCTTCCGGCGTGCCGAGAGGAATTTTTGTATTGGTTTATGTATTGCCTTTTGTATTGGCTTTTGTGTTCGCTTTTTGTATTGGCTTTTTATGTAGGCTTTTTGTATTGGCTTTTTGTATTGGCTTTTGTGTTGGCTTTTGTGTTGGCTTTATCTTGTTTTTATGCATTGGCTTTTATGTTGGCTTTTTATGTTGGCTTCTTGTATTGGTTTTTATGTTGGTTTCTGTGTTGGCGTTTGTATTGACCCATATGTTGGCTTTTATATTGGCTCTCTCATATTTGTTCTTACTTGTTGGCTTATTTGGTTTGTAAAGTATCTCAGCCCTTTTTATCACAGCATAATGCTTACTGCCATGTTTTTAAGCAACAACAACATATTAATATTCCAAAAAGTCCAAAATACTCTATGGTTATTTATTGACTCTCAACTCTTACATTTACCTCTATCCCACTCTCAGTCGAAAATAATATTGTATTTTTTATTTTTTAAAGTTGAATTGAGAAAGTAGGCTTTATGTTAAAACTAAAAAACATATCAAGTCATATGTTAACTCCTACACCTACCTCTATCCCAATCTCAGTCGATAAATAGTGTTTTTTTTAATAAAAAAATAATTGGAAAGTAGGCTATATTTCAAAAAGAAAACATTCTAAAAAGTGTTATATAGGCTTAAAAGAATGGTCTTTAGGTCCTTTATCATTAGAAAAAAACTTGATATTTTTTACATTTTTTTTTGGAAAACGTTCAATTATGAAATTGGCTATATTTCCAAAACTAAGAATGTAAAAAAAGCGTATTTTACGTAAATCAATGGTCTTTACCCCTCTATCATGAAACCAAGTTTTAGGTCCCTAAGACAAAAACAAACAAAAATCAATTTTTCAAGTAGGCTATATATTGAAAACCAAACATCCTAAAAAGTGTTATATAGGCTAAAAATAATGGTCTATATGTCTTTTATCATTAGAACAAAACTTTCTATTTTTTCCAAAAAAGGTTCAATTTTCAGAATTGCCTATATTTTGGAAACTATGAATTTTACAAAAAAGTTTGTTTGACGTAAATGAATGGTCTTTACCCCCTCTACCCACAAACCAAGTTTCAAGTCTCTAGGACCAAGGGGGATGGTGGGTATTCTGACGTTGGAGGGAGTGGTGGTGGGGCTTAGAAACAACAGCGTTTCCTCATTAGACCACTCCATCAATAAATAAAGAAATCGCACCAGTTAACACATAAATAATCAACGATCACTGTAGACAGAGTGCGCGCGTGGCTACACGAATTCAAGCGAGTGTGTACTGGCTCAAGTTAGCACCTGTCCGCGCTCGGCATTCGCCCTAGTTCGTCTCCTTTGATCCGTGTCGGGAGACCGCCAAAATAGCGAGCGCAGCCGAACACGAATGTTGGCGATGCGAACTACCCCGAATGTACACGAGCACACCGGGTACACTATCGCGCTCGTCTCAGTTCGCCTACATTCGGCGATAGTGTACTGCAGGCTTTAGAGATATTAAGCACCTAAACCTAACGAGCTACAGCAAAAGTCGCCATAACAAAATTTACCAATGATACTCTATCCATTCTGCTAATATTTAATTTGATTTTAATTGTACCTTAGCTACCCGATGGGCATTAAGTTCAATCCTTTGAAGACGTCGAGCGTCGCAGGGGTGCTTCTCCGGATATTCGTTCCTTCGACAAAAAAAGTTACTAAGAGTTTTCTCCTCCACCCTGCCCCGGTTCTCTTGTCACTGAGTTTTAAAACACTGTGTAAGTTTTATTTAAATAGAAAAGGATGGTTTAAAAGAGAACAATCTCCCCCTCCCCCACAAAGGTCGACTTTTATGGATTTATACGGCATTTTTTCCTGTGAACACCATTAAACATAAACATGGCTGAAAATACGCATGCATTTATTGTATTATTAGTACTTACGTTTGATGGGTACGCGATGCTCCATGAAAATGTTCCGTGACGGCGAAAACTCACGTCCGACTGCCACTGTATTTGAACCTAGCTATCAATGTAAAAGTTGTCGGTTTAGGAACGACTGCTTTCACTCATTCTCGGTGACCACTGCACTGACCATAGTGAGGACCCCAACCCTTGAGGAACCTTGGAACCATAAACCTGTCAATTTTGTCAAAATAGCGCGGATATCTGAGGACGCGCCGAGACCAGCGGTAGCAGGTCTAAAGTTATGACTCATATCATTCCTGCGACAACATCTCAATGAGTTGGCTTGAGTTTGCTGACTCTTCCTCTTGCCACACTGGGCTATTGCCTGGATGTACGAAATTATTGCAGCGTCCGTTTGTGCCGACTGTCGGTAAAAATGCCGACTGTCAGTATAATAATTAGTCTTTTTAAAAAATCGGACCAAATCGTATATGACCATGCCCCGTTTTGCTTTTTTAAACTGCTGTTTTGGGAAATGTTACGACTTCTTCAGGATTTGCCGACTGAGAAAATACCTGAGGGGGGTGACACCCCCCCCCCCCCCACCACCACCTCCACTCGAACCACTCCTTTATACGACTACTGTACGGCTCGTATTTTTTAAAATATTTATTGTTTTATAATCACTTAGAGGTTATAACAACATTAAGCATATGTGTTGTGTATTTTGCAATGGAAAATATTATAAATACTTATAGGACCACGTATTTTAACACGCTACCATAGCAATCTTCGTTTCCTTGATCCGTGGTAGAGTCTGCTACATCCAACATAGCTTTCGACACGTAAACCAAATAGTATTCTTATACTCGTATTAATAGTAGGTAATGTAATGTCTTGGCCAAGGGGCGGAATAAGATCCTTAGCCAATGAACTAGCTTCTTTGTTGTGGTAGCATGCAATAAAACGTGCTGTGTAATTCATATTTATTTCCTATTAGAAAATACCCACTATAAGTAATTATATGGGTAATTCTGATTATAAAACAACAAATACAAATCCAAGTTTTAGATGATTCGTATCCCGGTTATACAAAGAGAGCCAAGCATCAGCTAGACCACTCGACCAAAATAATTCATTGTGTTAAGCAATCGATAATAGGTTCAGATAGTACCGTAATGATTGAAAATAAGTAACATCTTTAGCATAGTATAACGATTGTCTGATGACCTCACTGTTCTACCCCTTAAAACAAGAATCAATTAATCAACGTATAATAGGCTACATCACGTTGTATTTCAAGAAGCTACTACTTCAAGAGTTTAGTGCTTTTCAGTCGGTTGACCGACTGAAAAGCACTAAACTCTTGTTTACTAAGGCAACACTGAAAATATGGCTTCAAACACCACAAAGCTACTACTTGATAAGGACAAAGAGGTATAACTATATCCATACATTTAGCAGAAAGTCGGCTATATGTTCTTTACTGAACTTCTTGTTTTTTTTTTAATGACGTATCCTCCCAGCTCGGCCTCACGCACGGACTCTGCGAGGGATCATTCCTCTACCGTCGCAGGGACAGTGTCTGGGAGTTGAACACGCTTTGTCAGCAAGGGACCGCTAACTTTGGTCTAATTAAGGAAGGGTCAGGGAAGGGGTTTGGGAAGGAAGCCAGTCGTGTTGAAAGGAACCATCTCAACATTTACCTGGTGGTGAAAATGGGAAACCCCGAAAACCATTTTCAGGATGGCTGAGGTAGGATTCGAACCCACGCTCTCCCGATGCCAATGAGGCACGAACTAGCGCGTTAGATATTTACCCAACTTAAAAAATTCTCGTTTTGTAGCAGTGCAGGTGGATGATATTTACTAATGATATATTTTGGGTCATCTTACTGAATATGGAACACATCAGTATATCTTATGAGGTACGAGCAAAAAATTCTGTTTCCGCCCGGGATCGAACCGGGGACCTTCCGCGTGTTAGGCGGATGTGATAACCACTACACCACGGAAACTGCTGGCTACATACATGCATATTTGTTATCTAGTTTCATCAGTTACGCTGTGTAAGAACGCTAGCTTTCATGAATGCGTGATGGAATGTGGGTGCATCATGAACTTTTCCTGTTATGATCTGCAGTAATCGAGTGACAGTGTGAATATTGCATGTACAGTATTAATATGATTGCCCCCTTTATCAGGGAATAATATTAATACAGGTATTTTTTCTGGAATAGTGAGTTATCCCGCCTAATGAAATTGGGCAAAAGAGCGAGTTGACCGACTGAAAAAGTATAAATGGATAACCAGTGTCATTGTAGTGTCTGTAGTAGTATTCGTATTCGTAGGGTGGGAAGGAGGCAGCCGTAGCCTCAAGTTAGGAACCATCCTGGCATTTAGCCCGTCTCTTTGCGTAGTGGCTAGCACTCTTCGCTGTCACCGTGGAGGCCCGGGTCGATTCCCGGCTCTGCCAAAATATTTAATTCTGGTCTGAGGGCTGGAACGGGGTACACTCAGCCTCGTGAGGCAAAACTTCAAAGAGGCCTTCCTGGAAGCGGTTCCTCATTTCTACTCCAGGCGAAGGCCACGGCTGCCTCCTTCCCAATTAATGCACACATTAATACAGCCATCACAATAACACAGGTTATCGGACAAATTCCACAAACACACATAAGTACACGGGGCTACATGACCACGATGTCGCAAAGCCCCTAAATGAATCAATTACAACAGGATACCTGCAGTAGAAGTGGGTCATAATTAGTAGACAATAGTACATTATGCAACGAGCCTATAATAATTAATTAATAATTAAGACACGAGTGTGTTAATTACAATTATAGGCGAGTTGCATACGACTGTTTATGTTCGACGATAATTATTACAACAATTTTATGTTCGAACATAAATATTCATAAATATTTGTCGAGATTTCGCCAGTTTTATGTACTGAACACAGCGCATGAGATGCAGAGAATGCCTTGTATTTGACCATGGCCTCCTCGATTACCCTACTATGACACTAGGCCACGCAGTGAAATTAAAAGTAGAAGGCCGTGGAACTCGGTGCAGGTGCGATGCTATCGTTATCTAATTGGGCAAACAACTGTTTCTTGAGCTCTGAATGGTGGGAGAAACTGTTTCATAATGAACAAGAAGTTCCGTGACGAACTAAAGAGCCTACTTTTCTTAAAATTTAAGATTCATGCCAATGATTAATCTATATGGATCTATCTAAAATAATGACGAAATTAAGTTGGTAATATCGAAATTTCTAATTAGTTCGAAATACTGTATACCTGGCATAATGTAGCCTAATAGAGAACTACAGTTGGCAGCCCTGGTGACTGAATATATTCTTAGTTCCATCTCTTAAGGTACAGAATACACAATTTGGTTGTAGTCCAATGGATAGCATGGGCGTTACATGCAGTTAAACATTGGATCTAACAGCGCTCGTAAAATCATGTTGGCAACAATGACATACATGTATTGGTCAGATATAATCTGAAATAATATGATCTATTGTTGTGTCAATTTTGAATGAAATCCATTAGTTAGTATAGAAGTTACATGCATTTTAAAATTGGACCTATCAGCAGGCTTAGAATCATGTTGGCAGCATTGACGTATATTAGTTACTCCAAATTAATCTAGAATGCCAGGTACTAAACGTGTGCAAAGTTTAGAGCTATTGGCTTGCATACTTTCTGATATATTGATATTAGGGTAACAAAAATAGAGACAGTATTTATTAACATTTGGCAGCCCTGGTTACTCGTAAGTATCGGCATAGTCATATATGTTATGGTACACATAGACACACGAAATTTGGTTGAAATCCAAATGATAGTATAGAAGTTACATGTATTTAAAGTTGGACCTCTCAGCAGGCTTAAAATCATGTTGGTAGCACTGACGTATATAAGTTACTCCAAATTAATATAGAACGTCAGGTACTATACGTGTGCATAGTTTAAAGCTGTGGGCTTGCATACTTTCTGATATATGGGTATTTGGATAAAAAATTGAGAGCATTTATTAACAGTTGGCAGCCCTGATGGCTCTTAAGAATATGCTCAGTCATATCTGTTTATGTACACATAGCACATACGAAATTTGGTTGAATTCCAATTGATAGTGTAGAAGTTATATGCATTTAAAATTTGGACCTATCAGCAGGCTTATAATCATTTTGGCAACACTGCCATATATGGCCTCCTGGAAATTAAACTGCAATATTATTATCTATACGTGTGCCAATTTTGAAATAGCTCCCATTCATACCTTCCATGATATGCAACATGGAACTCAAATTTCAATTGCGATTTTTCAGCAGTTGGTAGCACTGACATCATTTTCAAATATGGCCGTGAGATATTCAGGGATATATCTTTACTCCTACCAAATTTTGTTTCGATTGCTGCAGCCGTTTAGGAGTTGATAGGGGGGGGGGCACACACACAGCCAGACCGACAGACAGACAGAAGGACAGACAGACAGACATTTGCCCGATCTCATAAGTCTACTTTTTCCTCATTTTTGCAAAATGTGAAAAGTAGGCTAAAAATATGAAATTGTTTTCTTCTCCATTGTGCTGGGGATTGGATCAATCTCACGATAGACAGTTTCATTTGGGAGCATCCTCCAGACTCCCTCAACCTGTTACTTTTTATTTATGCACGTTCTAATGATTCTTCTTTCCGTTTTGAGGAGCTGATCAGTTCTTTGTTCATTTTTAATTTGGAACAGTGTGGCGCAAGCATTTGTGGCTTCAGGGAGAGTTACAGTTTTATAATGTTGGATCTTAGTAGCTATTGATTAATATACTTTATTGATATTTTCCGCTTAATATGTATTTCTTTATCTCCTTTCATTTACATATGGGCCTTATTTGGAACAAGTAGTGGGCCTTATTTGGAAAGGGTGTTCGTTCTAATAAGGCCCGTTACTCATATTTTAAATATTGTATTATAACTGAAATATTTTCCAGTGATTCAAATTATCAACCTATGGTTTCATTACTGTTTGCCTTCAAGTTACATCCAGAATAATGTTCAGATATTTTCCTCTTCTAATAAAAATACAAAAAAAATCTTTAAACGTTAAGTGGGCCTTATTTTCACATTTATCTTATGCCATTAAGAGAAGAAACTATCATCAAATTAAATCCCACATTTGTTACAGATAGACTATGTTTAATAATTTTTATAAGGTTTTTCGTAGAAAATCCAACTGAAATATTAACAAGTAGTTCCGTAGCCTATTTTCATATATCCTGGTTAGTTAGTTAGTTATTGTTGTTTTAAGGGGCGGAACTACGAGGTCATCTGCCCTTTTCATATATCCTACTCATGTTAATTGCCTCTATCAACATACAAAATTTCAGTTTGATTGTTGTGATAGATTCGTAGATATTGAGAACCGTCTAAATATTTCAGATGCTCGCCATGTTGGATTTTTATTTATGTACTATTACATGAAGATTGTTGTGTACGTGTGGCATTCAGACTTCAATCGCATGATTAGGACACAAGAAGTAAAAACGAGGATTTAAAATTTCGCACAGCTGCCATCTTGCCGTTATGAAAACAATTGAAATAAATTAGATGCCAGTGGCTTAACATTTGTATAAGCATTTAACGTGCAAAGTTTCACTGCGCTCGGATGGTTAAATCGCGAGAAACGTCCATTTAAATATTTATACTTCGCGTCGCTGCCATGTTGGATTTGTGCTCACCAGGTTACTGAAAGTCATATAGGTGAACTTATGTTCATAGTCTCTATGAACATAACAAATTTCAGTTTGATTGCTGTAAACGATTCGTAGATATTGAGAACCGTCAAAATATTTCGGATGCTCGCTATTTTGGATTGTTATTTGTGTAGGCCATAGAGTTATGTACCATTAAAGGAAAATTATTGCGTAGCTTTATTATTCAAACTTTCACTTCGATCGTATGATTACGACACAAGAAATAAAAACTTAATTTTAAAATTCGCACAGCCACCATCTTGAGATTATGTAAACAAGTGAACTAAATTAGATGCCAGTGCATTACGATATGTATAATCATTTACTTTACCGCACTTCACTGCGCTCAGATGGTTAAATCACGAGAAAAGTCTATTAATATGTTTCAAATTCGCTTGGCCGCCATGTTCGTTTTGTACTTGACAGTTTTTGAAAGTTACATAGGTAAACTTTTAGCAGTGCCCTTTATCACCGTACAATATTTCAGGGTGATATCACAAATAGTTTCGGAGATATTGAATGCCAGTGAAATATTTCGCACATTCGCCATTTTCAGGTTATGTAAACAATTGAACTAAATTAAACGCCAGTGCATTACAATGTATACAAATATTTGCTGTACCATGTTTCATTACGTTTGGATGGTTGAATCACGAGAAAAGTCTATTTAAAAGTCTCAACTTCGCTTGGCCGCCATGTTGGTTTTGTAGCTACCAGGTATTTGAAAGTCTCATAGGTGAACTTCTAGTAGTTCCCTTTATCACCGTACAGAATTTCAGGGTGATATCGGTAATAGTTTCGTAGATACTGAATGCTGGTGAAATATTTCGCACAGCCGCCATGTTGGATTGGTGAGACACAATAAAATTTGAAGGGCACGATCGGGGTCGGCCAGAATGGTGCTATGATCCTACCGAGTTTCATTGAAATCGCTCCAGCTGTTTAGAATTTATTAGGTGGGGACACACACACACACACACACACACCATCACACACACACGCACACACAGACACACGGACAAAAGGTGATATCATAAGCCTATTTTTTCATAAAATGAAAATAGGCTAACAAAATGGCTTTGCTTGCAATTACTCTAGTTTCTTTAAAACAACATCGCTGAAGATGGCAAGAATATGGCCGAAACTGGTACATTTTTCAAATTAGATTTAAATGAACTTATACAAGAAGTTCCGTAACGAACTAAAGAGCCTACTTTTCTTAAAATTTAAGATTCATGCCAATGATTAATCTATATGGATCTATCTAGAATAATGAAATTAAAATGGTAATATCGAAATATGGCATAATGTAGCCTAATAGAGAACTACAGTTGGCAGCCCTGGTGACTGAATATATACTTAGTTCCATCTCTTAAGGTACAGAATACAGAATTTGGTTGAAGTCCAATGGATAGCATGGACGTTACATGCTGTTAAACATTGGATCTAACAGCGCGCGTAAAATCATGTTGGCAACAATGACATACATGTATTGGTCAGAAGTAATCTGAAATAATATGATCTATTGTTGTGTCAATTTTGAATGAAATCAATTAGTTAGTATAGAAGTTACATGCATTTTAAAATTGGACCTATCAGCAGTCTTAGAATCATGTTGGCAGCACTGGCGCAGGCCTATATTAGTTACTCCAACTTAATCTAGAATGCCAGGTACTATACGTGTGCAAAGTTTAGAGCTATTGGCTTGCATACTTTCTGATATATTGATATTAGGGTAACAAAATTAGAGACAGAATTTATTAACAGTTGGCAGCCCTGGTCACTCTTAAGAATCGGCATAGTCATATCTGTTATGGTACACATAGCACACACGAAATTTGATTGAAATCCAGATAATAGTATAGTTGTTACATGTATTTAAAGTTGGACCTCTCAGCAGGCTTAGAATCATGTTGGTAGCACTGACGTATATAAGTTACTCCAAATTAATATAGAATGTCAGGTACTATACGTGTGCATAGTTTAAGGCTGTCGTCTTGCGTACTTTCTCATATATATTGGTATTTGGATAATAGAAATTAAGAGCATTTTTTAACAGTTGGCAGCACTAGTGGTTCATAAGAATACGCTCAGTCATATCTGTTTATGTACACATAGCACATACGAAATTTGGTTGAATTCCAATTGATAGGGTAGAAGTTATATGCATTTGAAAATTGGACCCAGCAGCAGGCATATAATCATTTTGGCAACACTGGCATGTATGGCCTCCTGGAAATTAAACTGCAATATTATTATCTATATGTGTGCCAATTTCGAAATAGCTCCCATTCATACCTTCCGAGATATCCAACATGGAGCTCAAATTTCAATTGCGATTTTTCAGCAGTTGGTAGCACTGACATCATTTTCAAATTTGGCCGTGAGATATTCAGGTATAGATCTTTACTCCTACCAAATTTTGTTTTGATTGCTCCAGCCGTTTAGGAGTTGATAGGGGGGGGGGGGGCACACACACAGCCAGCCAGCCAGACAGACAGACAGACAGACACACATTTGCCCGATCTCATAAGACTACTTTTTCCTCATTTTTGCAAAATGTGAAAAGTAGGCTAAAAATAGTGTTACAATGAGCCTCATTATAGTAAAGTTTTCTGACATATTAAACCCTTTGGAAAATAGCATGTAGACAAGATTCAAAATTTCGGGGTCGTAATGGATTCTTGTGAATGTGATTTAGAGGTTTTGCTATCAACATAACTTCCAGGGTTCATAAGGTTAACTTATTATTATTATAAAGCCAAGAAAAACAACAGGATCTACTAACAAATGAAATTTATTAACTGAATCAAACATAAAAAAGAAAACTATAACCACCCTTTTATTGTTCACTCGCGTGAACAGATCTAACACTGACCAGCCTGACGTACCATGACGACACGGTATGACAGCTGTCAACAAGCATTGTGACTGCAATGTCACCTAAATCAGAGTAACAAAAGAAAACGGATCACAAGATCCAAATATAACAAACAAATAAATAGTACAAAAATTTAATATTTATGAGCGACACGGGTTTTAAGACTAGTTCAAGTAATGAGCATTTTGACGGGCGCTCGTTTCCGACCAAAACAGTTGGTTCGGGAACGGACTCCGTACTGCGAAGGATGAATTACGGAAATGTGGGAACAACAATTACATATTTATATACACTACTGACATGCTCTAACCTTAGATTACCACAACCAAATACACGTGTGTATTATTTAAAATAAGGGCTGCGGAATTACCGACTTATACCTTAAACACTAGGAAGGCATAACATGACATGAACAGGTTTGGCCGGTTGCCAAATTATATTTATATGAATACAATGGCCTTGAAAATAAGAGCCAACAACAACAAAATATAACTTTTAATTTTCACGCCGGAAAATTTGGCGTTTTAAAACAATGAACAAATAAGTCGTAGTAATGATAAAAGAAACTTGGATCGACAACATGGCAACTTCCCAAATTAAACCAAATAAAATAACCTTAACTCATTAGGCTTTAAAGCAAACATAACGTGTCATAACGAGCTGGAGACAACCGGGCCTGTTATCGCATCACCGAGAGAGTGGCTGATTTCTTCCCCCAAGTAGTAATTAGTGCCATGCTAAATATAGATTCTGGCCCCTAGCCAGCGTACAGCACCTTTGCTAATCGCCACCTGTTAAACGCGTACAAATAAATAACACATTATCTCAAAACATCCTCTCAGGGATTTTTAAGAATACATTCCCAGGTCAAACTTATCCCCACGGATAACTAGTTTGCCGGAATGATATCGCAGTCATGGACAGGCTTTACCTCTCCTCATCATCATCACTTACACCCAAAAACACGTGGCACATTTCTCGAAGATCTCGTCGTAGCATTAATCAGCACACCTCTCAGATAATGACACACAACATGTCCAAATGACAAAAGAATAATTAATAACAGGATCAGTCCTAGCCCGAGTTATCAAAGCAACAAAATGCAAATATTCCCCCCACGTAGTAATTAGTGCCATATCATTAAATCAGTCCATTTATCATTGTCGTTCCTAGGTTCTCATTCATGGCTACACTTTTTATAGATACGTTAATCGATGCGGCCATTTCGCAATAAGAATTACGTATACATAAGGAAAACATTTAAATTACAAAATTTACTGTACAACATAATTGTCACGCAATGCCAAAATTTACTACACGCATGTCAGTTAAGAAATCAAACCCTGAAATTTAAATTAAACCACACAAATAAAATCTATACAAAGTTCCACACATCTCTCGCGATTCCCCTCGTCCAAAATCAATAAATCAATTTTTTAATACTCATCACTTAAACTGCTTTCCAGAGGCCTCCCGCCTCGTCAATTCCCATCATTAGGCCGTTAGCCCATAACACTGATGGTAATGGAGGATGAAGCTTGCTGTCTTCTCTCCATGGTCGACATTTTGCTGCTGTTAAAACACAATTAAATCAAAGTTTTTTAAACTGTTCTATCTGCGTTCTAAGTATTTTATTTCCTCAGATCGTCCTATGCAGAATCGTCGACTTTCCCTATTCTATGGCTAATTGCCGTCTCACAATTTATGAAAATTTCCAACTTCGTTGCCGACACACAACTATAATTTTAAAACCATATCGTCTTAAGGACGTCTTAAATGACTGTCGAAGAATAATTAGGAGTGTCCCGGTTCATCTCAGACATTTTGTATATATACAGAAAGCCTAAAGTTTCAATGGTGGGAGTAAAACAGCTCCTCAATATTTTAAGTAATGGGCCTATAATTATGTGTGACCTCTCAAAATTCTTGTATTTTCTCACAGGTCGCGAATCTGCCGTCGAACAAGCAAACCGATCGCTAGATCTTTTTATATCCGATTGCCGCGCAAAACACACTGACGCTATGTTCTGGCGTCATGTTTTCTTATTGGTCAGATAAGTTGGCGTTGGAGCTCTGACCTTACAAATCCCGCCCTTATTTTGACGTCACGACTATTCTCCTCTCTCTCACTCCTTGCCTTGTACGCAGCATTGTGGCCTTTTATGGTCACGTACGCCACAGCGTCATATCTGATTTTCTCAGAAATACAAGAATAACATTGGTTGTGAAACTATTGGTCATTTCCAGCCAGCACGTAGCATGTCTTACCAAGTCCAGATTTCTTGCTACATCAATATTACTCAAATATCCAGCATATCATGTATTTAGTATTTCCATCGTTTTTATTAATATGAAACATTATTATTGGACACAATGATAAGGGTTCATCTGACCCCTAGTTGATGAAATTCGAACTCAAATGAAGTCGAATTTCACATCCCCTACTTTTCTGGCTCAAATTTGAAGTTGCTGGTCACCCTCAAATATAATGACTGTCCGCCTCTGTCTGTTTCAGTAGCCGTCTCGTTCCAAACTCATTAGGAAATTCCTGTATACTTATGCCCTCCGGCCTCTTTCCTTGCTACTCGTCTCCCCTCTCACTCTTTCAAAACATCAACATATTCATTAACGACTTCCGCCTGAACTTGTAAACACGTCAGAGCTGTCTTTCGAGCGCAATCACCACTAGAGTACCCCCGTATCTTATGTTGTATGTTATCACGCGAATGTTTAATTTGCTGCAGTAACATTATTTCTCGGTTCGTATGGCTCTCTCTGATGATACAATTTTAAATTTGAGATATTATACACTGCCATGTTTCCTGTGCTCACCTCTCGGACTCTGTAGGCGTTGTTACCTAAATTCCTCACGATGCTGAACGGTCCCACATACCTTTCACAAAATTTGTTTAGTATCTTGTTCGCTGGATCAGATATCGGTGGCTTCTTAATCAAGACCAATTCCCCTTCGATCAACTCCCGATGAAACTTCTTTCCGCGTACTCTTCTTAATCTACGGTCCGCCTGCCTTCTCATATGCACAATGGTGTTCTGGATCCGTAGATCGTGTGTTGGTACTGGGTCGTTAGGACATGTTACAATAGTGTTCCAAGATCTCACTGGAAACTGGTTGTGGTGTAAAACCATGGGAATTTGCCCTGTAGATTCATGACGAGTGGAATTCATACATATCTCAATGTCACTCACTCGGTCTACCCATTTGTAATGTTCCTTGGGAATAAATACCCGGAAGAACTTAGAAATATCACGGATTACGCGTTCGCTAGAATTTCCTTGGGGATGTCTTATTGATGAGAGAACGTGTTTTATATTCAAATCTGCCATTCCTTTCTTAAACTGGGCACTGGTGAAATATGCGCCATGATCCGATAATATAAACTCAGGCTTACCAAGAGTCGGTATCACCTTGTGTATTATTCTACTTAGAATCTGTTTAGTGGTGGTTTTCTGGATAGGGCATAGAACCACGAATTTGGAAAATACGTCCAGACACACAAGTAGATGCCTGCACCCTCTCCTTCCCTTCGGAATTGGACCAAATGTGTCGATCGCCACTATTTCCAATGGTTTCTGGGGTAATATTGGTTTCGGGTATTGCTTCATTAAATAGTTGTTAGGCTTAGTGCGTTGGCAAGCGTCACAAGTCTTAACCACTTCGCATATGGTAGTTCGCATGCGTGGCCATGTGAAAGTTTCAGCTATGGTCGATTCTGCCTTGTCTATTCCGATATGGCCTAGGCTTTCATGGACATGCCAGGTCAAACCACGTTGTAATGAAGCAGGTAACAAGATGCGCATTTTGGTATGCTCCTCATTAATGAATTTGTGTAACAGATTGTTCACATATTGATATTTTCCTTCTTTGCTCCGGGCCTCACGATGAGCTGCAGATCCAGGCTGAAGTTCTCCCTTAAAATACATGATCATTTGCCGCATCCAGGGCTCACCTTCTTGCTCTTTCTTTAATTCCTTTAATTCATTCAAGAACTCGTGATCCTTAGGTGTCAGTTCTATGTGTTGAACCAAGGCCTCTTCTTCCACGTCTTCTTCCGGGTTTCTGCTGAGAGCGTCTGGGATGATGTTTAGTTTTCCAGGGCAGTGTTCAATTTCTATATCGAACTGTTGAATGTAGATCGACCATCTGGTGATACGTTCACTAACCATGTTAGTTTTAAAAAGAAATGTGAGGGCTTTATGATCTGTCCTGATAATAATTTGATACCCAAATACTAGTTTTCTCCATTTTTGAAGGGCGTGAAGAATAGCTAGGAGCTCCAACTCTGTAACAGTGTAATTCCGTTCGTGTTTCCGTAACTTACGGCTTACAAAGGCAAGATAAGATCTTTTCTGTAGGTTGCTTGGATCTTCCTGATACAACATTGCTCCGACCCCAATAATCGAAGCGTCTGCCTGAATTACAAACTTTAGGCCGAAATCTGGGTATCCCAGTTTGATACAATTTTGTAACAATAATTTAGTAGCTTGGAAAGATTGGTTGCATTCGTCATTCCAAGACCATTTATTATTTTTCTTTAGTAGTTCTTGCATAGGGGCTACAGTTTCCGTGTACCCGGGACAGTTTTCTTTGAAAAACCCCGTTACACCAAGGAAGGCACGGACATGTTTTATTCTTGTAGGAGTGGGGAAATGTTTGATTGCATCAATTTTGGCAGGGTTTGGTCTGACGCCGTCCTGATCGATAATGTGGCCTAGATATAAAATTTCATCCCTAAAGAAGTGGGATTTCTTTAGGTTTATTTTGAAATTTGTGGTGCGTAAATTTTCTAACAGTTTATCTAAGTTTTCCATGTGTTCATTGATGTTGTCGGAAGCCAATAAAATATCATCTATGTACCTAGTCGTCATCTCCTTAACCTCCTCAGTAAGGTTTCGGTCTAATGCTCGAATTAGGGCACAGCCAGCTGTTTTCACGCCGAACGGCATTCTTCCAAATGTGTACGTCTGATTGTCGAACAAGAAGCCTGTTAACAATTGCGACTTCTCGTCCAATTCGATATGGTGAAAGGAGCTCGTTAAGTCCACACTTGAATAGATGCTCTTTCCTTTAAATCCCTTGAGGACGTCTCTAATTATGGGTGCCTTATCGTATTCCGGCAACAATCGAAGGTTGAGCATTCTTGCGTCGAGACATAGCCGTATAGATCCGTTTGGTTTGATAACGGCCAAAATTGCATTTAAAAAAGGTGTGGGCATCTTTTTTATTACGCCTGCATGTAACATTCCGTCAATAATTTCTTTAACTTGTGAATGATGTTTTTCCGGAATCGGATACAACCTACTTCTGAATGGTGACCAATCATCTACCTGCATGGAATATTTAAAGTTGAGAATCTTGCCCGGTACTGTATCAAAAACCTGTTGGTGTTTTCTTAAAATATCTTCAAGTTGCTTCTTTTCCGTAACCCCTAGTTTGACTTCCTTAAGCCGCTCCTGTAGTAGCTCTTCAAATTCATTATTGCTGTCGTCCTCTTCAGCCAACAATGCCCAGATATCTCGCGTTTCTTCCTCTTCATTAAGTTCAATTATAGCTGTAGTGGTGTCCTTGCTATATGCCTCAATTATTTCCTTGTCCGTCTTGTTTAAAATAGCCTGCTGCGTGATCTCAGCCCCTTCTTCACTAATTGCCTGTAACATCCAAGTATGCGCCTCCTTGCCAGATGTTATCTCGTCCATATGCAGTCCTATGTTCGTCATCCCTTCGATGTTTTTGAAGCTTATGGTGTTTTTGTGTAGATCTATGACGGCCTGATATTCGCAGATGAAGTTTGCCCCTAGAATGATATTGAAGTTCATTTTCGTCATAACTATGAAAGTTTGAGCGAAGGTGTGTTCCAGAATTTCTAATTCGAGATATGCCTGCTGCTTACAAGTAACCGATCGTTCAGGAATTATACCCCGTACTTTAATTTGCGGGACCGGTATCATTGGAACTTTATGATTCCGTCCTATTTCTTTGATCAAGGCCTCAGATACCAGGCTGACCTGACTTCCTGTATCGACTAAGCATTTGACCTTCAATCCATCAATCCTAGCATATATTATTGGTAATTGCTTTAATTGTTCGTTTTGTGGCCTCACGATTTCTTCCAAGCAATCTTCAGGCATCGCAATCCACTCTGTAATGTGCGCTGTCACCCAACCATCACGACCATCACACCATTTGCTTCTGAGGCTGTCTCCTTTCCCTTCAATTAAACTTTTTTTTATCGCGCCTTGACCCTCGCCCTGGTCTTGGTGCCACCCGTCCTGTCTTTCCTGCTGCATTAGCATACCTTCCGCCCCGTTAGTGTGGGTGTCCGGATTTGCTCTGTGTTCCATCGCTCGTTCCCATTTCTTATTGTTTCCCTGTATGTTATGTAGTTCTTCTAGGTACTGTTGTGACTCAGCGTGTCTCTCGTTCCAATTTCTCTGATCATCCCTTGGATCCGATTGCTCGTTAAACCGCTGGTTATCTTGTGCGTTATGTTGCTGGTTGTAACGCCTATTGTCTCTGGGCCTATATTGTTGATTATAGTGTCCTCCACGCCATCCTCGATTGTAAGGTGCGTTATTATTATTATTCCTATTGTATGACGTTTGGTATCTCCTATTATCTCGCCACTGCTGATTGTTTGTGTTCCGGTAGCGGTTAGTTCCTTCCTGATTGTTATGGTTTCTGTCCCTATTTTCGTATCTCGGTTGAGATCTCGGCTCATATTCTTCGGTGCTCTGCCGTCTTTGGTTATCCCCAGTGTTTGTAGCTTGCGACCTCGTGTTTTTGTTCGGTGTCTTGACTACTTCGACTGCATTAACTAACTCTATCTGTCTCTTCTCTCTCGGGTTGATGTAATTAGTGGTTTCATCTATCTTCCTTAATACCTCTTCTGCCTGGACCACGGTCGTAATATTTGCCGCCACCAAGAATTGCTGAACGCTAATAGGCATCTGCTTTCCTATCGTAGTTATTAGCTCCATTTCGCTCGGTGGATTATCAAGATCCTGCAATTTGACAAGTTGCATGGCGAAAAAATCTGCATATTTCGTCTGATGCGTGGAATGGTATTTGCGCGAGTATAAGTCCATTCGCAAGCTTTGTTGATACGACCCACTCCAGTATTTGCTTAGGAAGGCCTTGTGGAAACCTTCCATTGATTTAAATGTGTTCTTAAATCCAAGATACCAGGTAAGTGCTGAGCCCGCCAAAAATTTTTCAACCATTCTTAATTGTCGCGTTGAGCTAACATTTTGGTCCGAAAAATATTCTGTCAGTTCCCTTAAGAAAGCTTTAGGTGTCCCTCCGCTCTCTGGTAAAAACTTATTCGGTTTAAATTCGTTTCCACGGATGACTTGTATAACTTGCGTGGGAAGTTGTGTGTTTTGAGGTGTCGAGCTACGACCCTCATAATTCTGGAATGCTTGCGTGTCTACCGTTCTTGGACTTTGCCCAAGCTCGTGGCTGTCTATTGTGTGCTCTCTTTCCGCATTCTCCCCTTTCCCCTTTTCCATTAGTGTCGCAAACATCGTATTATGTCCAAGTGACTGCAACTCCGATTTTATCATGCGGTCCTCTTGAATTTGAAATCTTAACTTCATATTTTCTTCTAACGCCTGTATTTTCGCGTTATTTTCCCCTAGCTTCTTGCTTACTGCGAGCCGTTCATCTTTCGAATCAGCGCTCATCTTGGTCCAATCTTTCCTAATAGTATCCTTCAATTTAACAAAGCGTTTTTCGACTTCCTGTTGATTAGCCTCCTGATTATCTTCAAGTTTATCTATCCTTTCTCCCAGAGAAATGTTGTTCTGTTCTAATGTTTGTTTAATTTCTTCCTGGTCAATTTCTAACTTTTTCCATTTCTTAATTGATTGTATTTCTAATTTGTTGAGTTCCGTCACTAAGCCCGTGATATTGTTATCTACTGTAATTATCTGATCTTGCATACCCTGTGTCCCTCGTTCGATATTCTCAAACCTTTTTTCTAAGTTTGTGTGTGCTTCTTTAATCTCAGATGAGCTGGTCAAACACGCTTGCTCGATTTGTGCTAGTTTTGCCATAACAGTCTCATCCATTCCTTTTATTTCCTTTTTAAACGACTCTTCGATACCTTTTATTATTCCTAATTGTTTGGTATTGTTAGTGCTAACGTCCTTTGCTAATTGGATTAGCTGTTCTTTTGTGTGCTCTTTGATTTCTACCGTTAGCGCAGCTAGATTTTGAATGTTCCTTTCGTCTTGTGCGTTTAACATTTCATTGTTTTTCTCAGACTGCCTATGTAATTGTTCACTAACCAGAATGTTTTGTGTAGCGATTTTCTGATTTATATTCTCGTTAACTTCAGATAGTTTTGTGTTTAACTGTGTCTGTATTTCTACATTATTTGCCGCTAACTGTGTCTGCATTTCTACACTATTTGCCGCTAACTGTGTCTGCGTTTCTTCACTATTTGCCGCTAACTGTGTCTGTATTTCATTGGTTATGTCCTTTCTCATCTCACTAAGTTGTTCTCGCGTACGAGCGGATGCTAATTCAATCACTTCGCGAATTTCTCCCAGAGTTGCCATCACAACAATAATATATTTGAGACATAGGGAAATGACATAAGGGCGGAGCCCTGGATACGCGCGCTCACATATATTAAATATACACACATTAACCCTTTACATACTCAGTTCATTTACTTTAAATTACTCCCACAAACTATAGCATCACTGAGTATAATTTACTTATTATTCCATTTAATTTTAACCCTTTGATTCAGTTATAATCTTCCTGACCTTACTTTACTTACAAATTTTAACCAATTAATAGAGTATTAATTAGTTTTTAAGGTCTAACCTTCCTGTCAAATAATTCTTTGAGTTTGGCTTTTCTACACAAAGCTAATTTAATTTTATTGGGCGCCTGGAACAGTTTGTTCTAATTTTAATCAAAGTTCAAACACTTAACTTGTTCCACATTTACTTTATTGCAAACTCCATGACTTTATATTTTCAAACATTTGGCGGTACTATCTTCGCCTAACTTACGTTAATAAACTTATCACATGCCGGTGATCTATTTTTTTACTCTAAAACACAAATGCCCCACGTTGGGCGCCAAAGTAACTCTTATAAACCCTTTGGAAAATAGCATGTAGACAAGATTCAAAATTTCGGGGTCGTAATGGATTCCTTGTGAATGTGATTTAGAGGTTTTGCTATCAACATAACTTCCAGGGTTCATAAGGTTAACTTATTATTATTATAAAGCCAAGAAAAACAACAGGATCTACTAACAAATGAAATTTATTAACTGAATCAAACATAAAAAAGAAAACTATAACCACCCTTTTATTGTTCACTCGCGTGAACAGATCTAACACTGACCAGCCTGACGTACCATGACGACACGGTATGACAGCTGTCAACAAGCATTGTGACTGCAATGTCACCTAAATCAGAGTAACAAAAGAAAACGGATCACAAGATCCAAATATAACAAACAAATAAATAGTACAAAAATTTAATATTTATGAGCGACACGGGTTTTAAGACTAGTTCAAGTAATGAGCATTTTGACGGGCGCTCGTTTCCGACCAAAACAGTTGGTTCGGGAACGGACTCCGTACTGCGAAGGATGAATTACGGAAATGTGGGAACAACAATTACATATTTATTTTTACTAACAAATGAAATTTATTAACTGAATCAAACAAAAACAAAAAAACTATAACCACCCTTTTATTGTTCACTCGCGTGAACAGATCTGACCCTGACCAGCCTGACGTACCATGACGACACGGTATGACAGCTGTCAACAAGCATTGTGACTGCAATGTCACCTAAATCAGAGTAACAAAAGAAAACGGATCACAAGATCCAAATATAACAAACAAATAAAATAGTACAAAAATTTAATATTTATGAGCGACACGGGTTTTAAGACTAGTTCAAGTAATGAGCATTTTGACGGGCGCTCGTTTCCGACCAAAACAGTTGGTTCGGGAACGGACTCCGTACTGCGAAGGACGAATTACGGAAATGTGGGAACAACAATTACATATTTATATACACTACTGACATGCTCTAACCTTAGATTACCACAACCAAATACACGTGTGTATTATTTAAAATAAGGGCTGCGGAATTACCGACTTATACCTTAAACACTAGGAAGGCATAACATGACATGAACAGGTTTGGCCGGTTGCCAAATTATATTTATATGAATACAATGGCCTTGAAAATAAGAGCCAACAACAACAAAATATAACTTTTAATTTTCACGCCGGAAAATTTGGCGTTTTAAAACAATGAACAAATAAGTCGTAGTAATGATAAAAGAAACTTGGATCGACAACATGGCAACTTCCCAAATTAAACCAAATAAAATAACCTTAACTCATTAGGCTTTAAAGCAAACATAACGTGTCATAACGAGCTGGAGACAACCGGGCCTGTTATCGCATCACCGAGAGAGTGGCTGATTTCTTCCCCCAAGTAGTAATTAGTGCCATGCTAAATATAGATTCTGGCCCCTAGCCAGCGTACAGCACCTTTGCTAATCGCCACCTGTTAAACGCGTACAAATAAATAACACATTATCTCAAAACATCCTCTCAGGGATTTTTAAGAATACATTCCCAGGTCAAACTTATCCCCACGGATAACTAGTTTGCCGGAATGATATCGCAGTCATGGACAGGCTTTACCTCTCCTCATCATCATCACTTACACCCAAAAACACGTGGCACATTTCTCGAAGATCTCGTCGTAGCATTAATCAGCACACCTCTCAGATAATGACACACAACATGTCCAAATGACAAAAGAATAATTAATAACAGGATCAGTCCTAGCCCGAGTTATCAAAGCAACAAAATGCAAATATTCCCCCCACGTAGTAATTAGTGCCATATCATTAAATCAGTCCATTTATCATTGTCGTTCCTAGGTTCTCATTCATGGCTACACTTTTTATAGATACGTTAATCGATGCGGCCATTTCGCAATAAGAATTACGTATACATAAGGAAAACATTTAAATTACAAAATTTACTGTACAACATAATTGTCACGCAATGCCAAAATTTACTACACGCATGTCAGTTAAGAAATCAAACCCTGAAATTTAAATTAAACCACACAAATAAAATCTATACAAAGTTCCACACATCTCTCGCGATTCCCCTCGTCCAAAATCAATAAATCAATTTTTTAATACTCATCACTTAAACTGCTTTCCAGAGGCCTCCCGCCTCGTCAATTCCCATCATTAGGCCGTTAGCCCATAACACTGATGGTAATGGAGGATGAAGCTTGCTGTCTTCTCTCCATGGTCGACATTTTGCTGCTGTTAAAACACAATTAAATCAAAGTTTTTAAACTGTTCTATCTGCGTTCTAAGTATTTTATTTCCTCAGATCGTCCTATGCAGAATCGTCGACTTTCCCTATTCTATGGCTAATTGCCGTCTCACAATTTATGAAAATTTCCAACTTCGTTGCCGACACACAACTATAATTTTAAAACCATATCGTCTTAAGGACGTCTTAAATGACTGTCGAAGAATAATTAGGAGTGTCCCGGTTCATCTCAGACATTTTGTATATATACAGAAAGCCTAAAGTTTCAATGGTGGGAGTAAAACAGCTCCTCAATATTTTAAGTAATGGGCCTATAATTATGTGTGACCTCTCAAAATTCTTGTATTTTCTCACAGGTCGCGAATCTGCCGTCGAACAAGCAAACCGATCGCTAGATCTTTTTATATCCGATTGCCGCGCAAAACACACTGACGCTATGTTCTGGCGTCATGTTTTCTTATTGGTCAGATAAGTTGGCGTTGGAGCTCTGACCTTACAAATCCCGCCCTTATTTTGACGTCACGACTATTCTCCTCTCTCTCACTCCTTGCCTTGTACGCAGCATTGTGGCCTTTTATGGTCACGTACGCCACAGCGTCATATCTGATTTTCTCAGAAATACAAGAATAACATTGGTTGTGAAACTATTGGTCATTTCCAGCCAGCACGTAGCATGTCTTACCAAGTCCAGATTTCTTGCTACATCAATATTACTCAAATATCCAGCATATCATGTATTTAGTATTTCCATCGTTTTTATTAATATGAAACATTATTATTGGACACAATGATAAGGGTTCAATATAATAGTCAGGGTCGAACATAAACACTTTTTTTTTCTATGTTGCAGTCCTAGTTTTTACCATCATCTCAGTAGATTATTCGTAAGTCATTTCTGTATATTAGTTTACAACTCATCAGTAGTTTAGGGCTTATTGCTGAAGTGTATCACAGTAATAGTAACTACACCTTCATAGATTAGTTGGTGGAGGGAGACTGTTTGTGGAGGAGATCTTAATTTCTCAGTCTTGCAACATTGTAGATATTAAACTAAATACTGTAGTTCTTTTTGCGGGTGCTTAATACTAAAGCTAAATATTTCTCAGTAATACTTGCCACACATTTTAAGTTCTGGAGGGCAGAGACCGTTTGTGAGTTTCATTATGGGTTTGATATTGTTTTGCAGAGCTATTTTGTCTAGGATATTTCGATCTGATGATGCTGGTTTCACGAGGGAAACATGACATCCTATAGTTTTCTCCCTCTTCTGTAGTCCATGTAATTTTATTCAGATCATATTTTTTCTCATGTCCTAGTAATTGGGATTATATTATGTTGACTGACTGAACATTTGCAATAACAATGAAGTGAGAGACCACGGAAAACCACTTCCAGTATGGCTGAGGTGGGAATCGAACCCACCTCTTCTCAGTTTTGCCTCACGAGGGAAGAGTGTACCACGTTCCAGCCCTCAGACCAGAATTCAATTTATTGACAGAGCAGGGAATCGAACTCGGACCTCCAGGGTGACAGCCAACAATGCTAGCAACACCACGAGGTAGTCTTTTTAGCCTATTTTCATTTTATGTAAAAATAGGCTTATGAGATCACCTTTTGTCCTTGTGTCTGTGTGTGCGTGTGTGTGTGTGTGAGAGAGAGAGGTGTGTGTGTGTGTGTGTCCCTAATAACTTCTAAACGGCTGAAAGGATTTCAATGAAATTCGGTAAGATCATAGCACCATTTTGGCCGACCCCGACCGTGCCCTTCAAATTTTATTCTGTCGCACCAATCCAACATGGCGGCTGTGCGAATTATTTCACCAGCATTCAGTATCCCCGAAACTATTACCGATATCACCCTGAAATTTTGTACAGTGATAAAGGGCACTACTAGAAGTTTACCTATGAGACGTTCAAAAACCTGGTAACTACAAAACCAACATGGCGGCAAAGCGAATTTGAGACTTTTAAATAGACTTTTCTCGCGATATAACCATCCAAACGTAATGAAACTTGGTACAGCAAATGTTTATACAGATTGTAATGCACTGAAGTCTAATTTAGTTCAATTGTTTACATAACCTCAAAATGGTGGCTGTGCGAAATATTTCACTGGCATTCTATATCTCCGAAACTGTTAGAGATATCACCCTGAAATTTTGTACAGTGATAAAGGCACTGCTAAAAGTTTAACTATGTACCTTTCAAAACCTAGAAAGTACAAAACGAACATGGCGGCCAAGCGAAGTTGAAACCTTTTAATAGACGTTTCTCTTGATTTAACCATCTGAGTACAGTGAAATGCGGTACAGTAAATGATTATACATATTGTAATGCAATGGCATCTAATTTAGTTCAATTGTTTACATAACCTCAAGATGGTGGCTGTTCGAAATTTTAAAATTAAGTTTTTATTTCTTGTGTCGTAATCAAGCAATCGAAGTGAAAGTTTGAATAATGAAGCTACGCAGTAATTTTTTTAATGGTACATAACTTTATGGCCTATACATATAACAATCCAAAATGGCGAGCATCCGATATATGTTGACAGTAATCAATATCTACGAATCTTCTACAGCAATCACACTGAATTCTTTTATGTTCATAGAGGCTATGAACATAAGTTCAACTATAGGTCTTTCAGTAACCTGGTGAGCACAAATCCAACATGGCGGCGACGCGAAATATAAATATTAAAACGGACGTTTCTCGTGATTTAACCATCCGAGTGCAGTGACACTTTGCATGTTAAATGCTTATATACATGTTAATTCACTGGCATCTAATTTATTTCAATTGTTTTCATAACCACAAGATGACAGCTGTGCTAAATTTTAAAATCTCGTTTTTACTTCTTGTGTCCTAACCATGCGATTGATGTTTGAATACCTCACGTACACAATAATCTTCATGTACCGGTAATAGTACAGACATAAAAATCCAACCTGGCGACCATATGAAATATTTAGACGATTCTCAATATCTACGAATCGATCACAACAATCAAACTGAAATTTTGTATGTTGATAGAGGCAATTAACATGAGTAGGATATATGAAAATAGGCTGTATAGTTCTTCACGGAACTACTTGTTTAATATTGACAATGGGATTGTGTAAAGTTTGCTACCATTCTATAGACATTTCGAACAAGAGGAATAACGGGAGTCCGACGTATTATCATTTCAAATGATCTTGTCGACTTCGTCGTCATGGTTGGGGTCCATCGTTATGCGTTACGGACACGGAGACGGACGTGACGTCATGCAGCCGCGCGGGAAGTGACGCCATGCAGCTGCGCGGGAACGTGACGTCATGCAGCTGCGCGGGAAGTGACTTCATGCAGCTGCGCGGGAAGTGACGTCATACAGCTGCGCGGGAAGTGACGTCATGCAGCTGCGCAGGAACGTGACGTCATGCTCACGCGGGGAGCGAGAAGCAGACGCTAATGATTATTGGAGTCTGTTGAAAGAGGCCTGGCGTCGAGCGACCTGGGGCTTTGAGCGAAGCGAATACAAGAATACAGAGTGACTTCTAAAGAGATATACAAGATGCATATAAGAATGCAGGGTGCCTTCTAATGAGGTGTGCAGGATGTCAGAGCAAAAAATTGCAGTCAGTCTGAAATAAGAATACAGGGTGCCTCCTAAAGAGTTGTGCAGGATTTCAGAGCAAAGCATTGAACCAGTCCCAATATTCTATCCTTACTCTCACTCGAAATAGCGCCCCCCCCCCCTCTACTGTTCAGCCCACCACTGCTCGCTCCCAGGTTCTACAACTCATCTCCCAACTCTCTACTGTTACACTAGTCTAGCCAGATCGAACACAGGCCTGCCTGGGACAAAAACACTCCTTTTCAGAGAAACAAAACAACTCCGCAACAAGCTTCACGAAAACCCAAATTTAAATCGTAAATTCCATACTACAAACACCAAATTCGGTAAACTTACCTCATTTCAGTTACTCTATACTTTAAACAGACACAGAAGGCATAGTCATGACTCCTTCATGGAGTAGGCTATTGTCTAATCATGTTCACCTCTCCTTCACCTCAACAATAAATTTCATAAACTCTACTTAAAAATCAGAAACTCACTCCACAAATCTGTAAATCAGTATTCTTCCCTTATTTCAGATACACTATTCATTAAACAAACATGTAAAGCATAGTCATGACCCCTTCATGGAGTAGGCTATTGTCTAAATCTGGACACTCATACTACATCCTTACACTAATTCAAATTTACGGCCAAATGATCCTTCTGACAGGGAGGCAAAAGTTTCCGCCGGCTTGCCTGGGATGTTGGGCCACAAAACGGCTATCAGAAAGTACACAATTTACGCTTTATTCAACCAAACACATCTCTAATACAAGTACAAGAAACACATTTCTTCCCGTAGAGGTGCCCGCGCGGGAAGCCTAAGTTATTGGGTAATGCAGTCTGTTGAAAGAGTCCTGGGGCGAGAAGCCCTCCTGAGCCTTTCTAACATGTGTAGCATTTGTAGCATGCGTCTTTCAGACTGACTGTGATTCTTTTTTTTAAATATCTTTTATAGATCAGAATAAGGACCTTTTACTTGAACAAGGGCTCAATTAGGGCCCGAAACAGGCACTGTAGTTAATTAAAAAAAGCAATTTATTTAATCGTGTCAGCAATAACAAATTATATTAGATATACAGAATTGACATAAAAATGACAAATTGGAACATTCAGGGTGATCTAACTAGATGATACATGACCAAAAGTTAGCTGTGTCACGACCATTTGGAGTTGCCTTCACCAGATCCTCCATGGTGCACTGTGTAGGACACAATATACCCTTTAACAAGACACAGAATCGCAACGAAATCCCCACTTCTGAATATTAGTCATCGATCTCCCAACTCCAGATCGTAGTCTGTTGAGAGACTTCCCGTTGGGAGCCTTTCAGATGGAGTCATTCATTGGGCAAGGTGAGAGCTTCTGGACTTCCAAGAAGTAATCCTTGATAACTGTGGGTAATTGTATGATGGTTAGTTGTATGATGGAAGCTTCTCCTGGACTTCATGCTTGGCTGGTAGTTATACAGTGGGTGTGTTGAAGACGTAACTACCCTAGATCGTTCATATTTGGCTGCTGCATCTCGCCTTGTTTTAAAAAGCAATATAAACAAATGAAAAGAAGGAAGTTTGTAGTTTTACGCGACCATTTATCTCGCGACCATGAGCCACGGGAGCTCCTTTTTACGCGGAATCTGAATCACAGGACATGGCATTTCATTTCGAAAATCTCACATGCATTGACCGGAAATTGAACCCGGTCCGCCTTGGTGAGAGGCAATCAGCTCCGCCGCCACACCCCTTTTAAATAAATGACATAGGCCAAGTATGTTTAAGGGTATACGGAAAACCCTATCTTAACAATGCTAAAGTTGTGGCCTTTTAAGGAACATTTTCTCAGGGACTATACAAGATAAAGAGTTAATTTTTTGATATGTTATAAACTAATGTGTTGGCATAGTACTGAAACTATTTTCTTAAAAAAAGGTATTGTTAAGAAAATATGGATTTTTAAAATAATGCAAAATCTTTTGCAAATTTTCTCATGAATATTTTTCAAAATAACCCAGAAATTTAACAATAGGCCTATGCTTGTTTTTACAGTTTCAGATAGTATAGAATACTCATACAAAGGAGTCCTGAAAATTTCACAATGATGGCACTATTAGTTCCGGAGATACATTTGAGGAAAAAATCGTTCCCTTAGGCTATGTATGTCATGTGCTATGTTTAAAATGAATGTTATACCTTACAGCCAGAATTGTAACACTTTCCTGTTCGGAGTGCTAATTATGCTTAATGACATAATTTGAATGAGATTAGCTTAAATCATCATCTTACAGTACATTTATCATGAAAAAGAAATACTGTATAACGGAAAAATGAAAAGTGATATGTTGCCTTGCAGTAAAGGGTTAAAATAAAATACTTCTACGCGTAGTATTCTCATGATTTATATGTCATTTAAAAGAGCAAACTCCACAGTTTAATATTATGCAAAAAAAAAAAAAAAAATGGATTTTTTCCCAAAAGAATCATAGAGCATTTTGCTGAGAAAACCAGCTTGTGATTAATTTAAGAACCCTCTAATGGTTTTTCGCTTACTGTGTACGGCGTAGGTCTGTGAGGGGGTGTATTGAGAAAAATGATCTGGGTACGATTATAATCAATGCTGAGGCTTGTACTTTGGTTTCAGTAGCTATTGGGATTTTATGGACCTCGAAACTCCCAAACAAAAGCCGTGCAGAATCCATGAGCTACGGAAGCTATTTTGTGGGTGGTCGTCAATACCATTATACTGCGCCACGTCTGGAGACTTGGCCAATGCTCCATTGATAATTTGCACGTTTCACGGGGCTTAAATGTGAAAGCAAGGCGAGATTTACTGCTCTCAACACCAGCTCAATACGGCTCCAGTGTTACCAACTTGAGTCACAGCTGCTAAATCTAGAGGCTTCGGTAAGTAACTTGACAACAAAACTTAAAAAATAGATGGTTGGTTGGTTCCTTAGTTTAGGGACTGCAACAACACGGTCATGTAGCTCCATGTTCTTTGGGTGTGTGTAAGAATCAGTCTGATAACCGGTGTTAATTGTGATGACTGTATTAGTGTGTGTTATCTGTTTTTAATTCAAGTAAGGTGTGATGATAATTTTAAGTAGTTCCTACTTTCGCTACGAAATGCTACCGTCCACGACACCTAGCTGTGAACTTCGCTACTACCAGATGCTATCGCAACCAGCGCCCGCTGACGAACGTTGGAACTTAGGAGCATTAATCAGACGTAACCTACAAAGTTTGGATTCACACAAGTGGAAGGTTGTTTTTCATGCCATAATCTATGACATGGACCTGCCGGCTTTACTTCCCCTCCGAAGGAAGGCATACTGAGGGTTTTTTAACGCTCTTAAAAAGTTCTACGTCTTCGGCCGGGTTTGAACCCGTGACCTTGGCCGTAGAAGCTCAGCATGCTACCAACTTCGCCACCGAAGCCGACTTGAAAAATAGAGTCCAGTTAATTTTTTGCAGGCATTACGCAGGCCTGGATGTATAATACAAAAAAAAGGAAGAATACTTTGAAAGCAAATAGAGATAAACTAGAGGACCTGTGCGAGAAATCTCGCATTGTTAAACCACTGTTATGCGGGCTCAACGCGACTCATATCTAGAAGGAGCTATCGTCTTTTTTATTTGTTTAAACGCACTTTTTAAACAAATTGTCGGTATTTATGTAATCAGAGTGCAATTTGTCATTGCTGCGGGTAATTGTCTTTATTTTGAATGCTCATTTGTTACGATTGGCCACCTATGAGCGCCCCATGACCAGCCACCCGGGTATACTGTTATGCGGGATGAACGCGACCTAGTTCTGGCAGGGGCTATCGTCTTGTTTATTTGTTTAAAGGCCATTTATAAAGAAATAAACGTATTTTTGTTGACTTTTCAATAAATGCAAGATATTTCATGTAGTGGGACGATTTGGAAGATTTTGCCACAAACAGCACCTATTAACTCCCTGTGGTTTAAAAGCTCGAGTTTTGTGAAACATACACCTTATATTAATTGCAGCCAATAGCCATAGCAGGGTATTTTAATTGAACGCCCGTAGGCTCCCAGCAAGTTCAATTTCAAGTAGGCCTAGTTCCAACTTTGGCTACCAGATGCTACTGTCACTGACACCTAGTGGCAAACGTTGGATCTTGATAGAGCGTTTCTAACCAAATATAACCTACACATTTGGCTACACACTACCAATTGTAGTGGTAGGTTCTTTTACATGCCATACATCTATGACATGGTCCCGTCGGCCTTACTTCTCCTCCGAAGAAGGCATACTGACGCTCTTAAAAATCTGACGACTTCAGCCGGTTTTGAACCCGCTATCTTGGGCATGCTACTGACTACGCCGCCGAAGTCATTTAGCGTTCTATACAATTATATGATACTAGCAACCCGACCCAGCTTTGCCCAGTATCTTTAACGGTTTCCCCAGCATAAGCTTAAAAGGTGCACGAACGGCAGGTTTTTCCTCAACTCGATTCACTGAAATCGTTAGTGCTCGGCTTCCTTTGGTCATAAATGAATGGTTTTCTACAGAAACCTTCCTCGATAAATTCTTTACAGAACGTTGAAAACCGCATCAAAATCCATCCTGTGGTTCTCGAGATTACCCGTTACATCCAAGATTCGGGGACTTAGTTTTATACCATGTAGAGCAGTGGTTCTGAACCCGTAGAAGTCAGCGGACCACTCAGCCTGAAATTGAATCATGTACGGACCCCCTCCCAATACACCTTATCAGCTGTAACCCTTTCTCATTAACACTTATTTTAAAGATATTTCAATTCAAAACCTGATAGTCATCGCCGTGAATACATTCGGACGATTCTCGTTCAACGCTCATCGTTTTCGAAATCCCCATTTTTTATACGTGCTGGTGGACCCTTTTCTCCCGCGGACCACTCCCGAGGTACTCGCGGACCACCTGTGGTTCGCCGTCCACTGGTTAAGAACCAGTGATGTAGAGATAGTAAGTATTACGTCCTTATAGCAACATATATATGTCTCTACTGACGAATACTTGCTGCCATGGTAACCACCGTGTCGGCTTTTTGTCCACGCTAATTCCAGATATTTCCAGCAAGAAATATGCAAATCACAGTATGCCAGCAATGCTCAAATCGGGATTTTCGGGGTTTTGGTACGTTCTCCCACTCTGTGATTTACACATTTTGGATTAAATAGAGGATAAACTTCAAAAAATAAAAACAAAATCAACTCCTATTTTAAAACATTTAATTAATCAAAATTATGGCGCTACAAACAAATAAAACAAATAAACTATTGACCAATCCTTCTAAACTTGTTCAAAGTGAACAAGGAATATATAAAAATCAAACAAATATTATATTAAAATACATGGTTTTCTTCAAACCAACAAACTTATAATTCTTTTCACTTCCATAAAGTATCCCTTTTAAAAATTCAATATAATCACGAGCTCTAATGGCTCGATACATTCCAATATGAACGGTGTCATTCTTTTACACACCTCAATATTTATTTTATGAGTTTCTTATAATAAAAACAATATATAATCGTATTTACTGTACATATTATTCCTTCACTTACATTTTTGGGCATTCCACAATGTTCTCACCGTTACCACCTCTCTCAAGATAACAAATTCACTACAGTGATCGGGAAAATACTTGTGTACTCCAGAGTTACCGAAGACTACTTGAACAAAGTCAAAAATTATGATTACTCCCGGAATCTAATTGTCCTCATTTAACTCGTGAAATCCTACATCCATACAACATGGTACATTAGGGATTTTTATTTATTTGTCTTAAAAGACCATTATCACACAAGAAAGCTACGATCTGAACTGGCAAGCGGTACTTTCATCTACAAGGACCTCGGTTCAAATCCCGGGTCATTGACAAATTCTAAACACTCACGGTGTATCATTACTTCCAGCAGACGGTCTTCTCCGACCCTACCACGACAAGGGGTCTTACCGTAACACTTGACGTGATTTATGGCCAGGGAGGGGAGGCTCTATGTCTCGTCTCGAGACAGCTACATTCATGCTTTTAAAACGGCTATTTCCTTTCCACAGTTCTTTGAATAGACCTGGCGTTTCTTTCATTCATTTTTTAACAACATTATATAGGTTCATAGACCACTTTCGTAACCTTGGCATTTATTAATTATGAAGTGTCATCATTGATGGGTAAGAATAATTCAATACAACGACGATATTTAGGGGCTTCCACAACTATACGAGTCTAGGTTCGACTCTCTCAACTGCCTCGGGAACCAATCCCATACTGGAGGACTTACAACAATTCAGCGTCTTAGGATGACCTCGGTCTAATCTGCGCTCATCAATACAACAAATACGCTCCCTATTATTCAATACAATATAACACACATGGCCTCGGGAACCAATCCCATACTGGAGGACTTATTATAACTCAATTACCGCAATCAACTGTCCCTCACAATTAATTCACCAAGTATATTTAGATTCAACGCCTTCCTAGCGTGATAATTTACTTTAATGCGCGACAATGCGCTATACATTACTTTAAGGCCAAACGTCCTCCAAAGAACTGATAAATTCAACATCAACAATTGATCTATATCTCAAATTTTTATATTAATCCTCTCCCCTGACAATAATCGCTATACTTTACGAACATGTATTCATGCCATGTCTTTATATTTTTACTAGAGCTCAAAAGCTATTACTTTCATATAATTCAACTTAATCTTCATTTATATAGTTTTTATTATTCTTATTATTAGGCTTGCTTTATAACATTTATCAAATACGCTGATATTTTATCTCATACATTTCCTCTAAAGGATTTATTCATTTCACATAATTATTTTATAATTTCTCAATTTTTATTTGTTCAGACCGCGCTCTTATTCTGTTATTTGTTATTCAAAAACATCCCTATTTCTCAAACTCCGGTGGATTGTACACAAACACTTCCCCAACACAAAACATAATGAATATATCCACTTACATGCTCAGACGGTCCAATACCGTGCTTTCCAACGATGTTTCATCTCGCCCACAATGTGTAATTAATCCATATTGCACAAATTCATTTCATACACTGACATATCTTGATACACATATAACTCATATACATTAAACACTGGTAACATTTTTAAAATATACTGGTGTATTCTTCTATAATACACACAAAAATCACTGAAAATATTACTCTTTAACACAAATTTTATATATTTACACTTCACAGATTCTAATCACTAAGGCTTTTATTAAACCTTTCACACGTGATTTCTTGACTTCCCGTCTCCAAGGGTGAAATTCGTAAATGTCGGCTTCCTCTCTAACCAATATGAAAGTCTCGAACAATCTACCCCCTCCTGGACTGGTACTTCTTCGAATCCGGTTTCCTGACGATCGGCTATTATTTTATTTAGCTCGAACTGCTTCTTTCTAGACCCTATTAGTTGTCTAGTGAAAGTCTGTCTTATTCACGGTCTCCCAGATAATCTATCGGTGACCTATTATTTCTCGCATCTAATACTCCTCGTAACTTAGTGCTTTTTATAATTCGTTTGTTTCCTTGAAACAATGTCTAGAATTTACTTCTCCTTTCTGCTTATTCTGTCCTCGAATTCCTATTTTTTTCAGAACCCTATGCGAACCTTATTTTGTCCGACCCTAATCGGGTTCTTATACATTGATAGAATGTTTATCTCGCTGTTATGGTACTTCAAAACGTTACGATATTTTAGGTCGTTTAATTGGACTGTATTTTTGAAGATCTATCGCCTGTTCTCTAAGTTCGCAGCCTACTCTGACTGTAATTACTGAACTTTTCACTGTAAAATCTATACTGGCGGAACTAGATCCTGTATTTAGGATTTTCCTAATTCTCCACACGGAGATACTATAATAATACTTATCGGCCACTCCTTACGGATGCACGATGGTTGTCGATACAGCGACGCCCTCGGGCTGTTGAATACTGGCTATACGATGTGATACAGCGTTTCCCCTCAAGGGATGCTCGTAGACTGCATTCGGTGATGTAGCGTCTGCCCTCAAGGAGTCTTAGTAAACTGCATTCGATGTGATGCTTCAACGTCACGCCCCCCTGGACGGACTAATACTGCATGATTGGCTTGGTTCTGCCAGGAGTTTTATACTCTTTAGCTAAAAAAAAATATAAAATCCTAGTCCTTTTCGTGACCAACTTTTGAAATAATTGTCGCACACTTATAAAAATTATATCTCTAGAAAACTCGTTTCCTAAACGTAAAGTGACTTCTTTGCACATGAAAATCGATCGTGCAGTTCTGAGATATTAAATAAAATTTAGTCTTCAGCTATGTGGGTGTTACAGTTGATTTTTAATTTCCCACTCCTCGGGTCTCGGGGAACTTTTAATTACGTCATGCTGCATTTGCACTTCTTTTCTAAGCAATTATTAAATGCTTTTTCTCCACACAAAAATCTCTAATGCGAAATGATTCACAATGATGTACTTCTTTAGTTAATATTATTCTTGTAAAGGGGTTAAATCTAATTATTCTCCTTCTGGCACAGCTGCGCTGTTGCCGTTTTACTGCAAGGTAAGGGCGATTTCCGAAACAAGGTCTTTGTCTAACCGACGGAAACTTCCACTCGTTCTAAATATAGCTATGATAGGCTACGAGCGATGCGTCAGGCGTGATCTCATCTCCTAGCCATCTGGCCTCTGTTTATTTCACAACGTTATGCCTGCTCTCTTGTATAAAATCTATGTTCCTTTGAAGACTGTATATTTCTTTCCTTCCTTTCACCAAAAATACATGGATTCGACCCCTTTGACCCCATGGTACATGGGTTTAATAGATCCCCCCGCCCTAAAACATAAACATGTTGGTTGGTTCTTAAGTTTAGGGGCTGCGACAACGCGATCATGTAGCCCCGTGTACTTTGGGTGTGTGTAGAATCTGTCTGTTAACCGGTGTTAATTGTGATGACTGTATTAGTGTGTGTTATCTGCTTTTTAATTTAAGTACTGCAACTTAATTTTTTTCAAATAGTTCCTACATTTGCCGCCAAGCGCCACCGTCAACGACTACTAGGCCAAGTTCAAAACTTAGCTACTAGACGCCACCGCAGTCGGCTCTTGGCAACGAAAGTAGAAACCTAAAAGCGTTGTTTACATTCTTAACCTATCCAATTTAGCTTCACACAGGTGCAATAAGTGGAAGGATCTTTAACATGCCATAATCTATGACATGGGACCGCCGGCTTTACTTCCCCTCCGAAGGAAGGCATACTGAGGGATTTTTAACGCTCTTAAAAAATCCGGCGGCTTCGAACCCGCTATCTTGGGCATAGAAGCTTAGCATGCTACCGACTACGCCACATCTCTTCGAGAGGTCGACTTTTACCTTATGATACTGTCGACTTTAAGCTCTGTAGAAATTGGCGGCGTTGTTTTATCGGTTAAGGTTCAGGTAGACTCGAAGTTTGGTGGCGCTCCACATATCGCGTGTCGTGGGAAGGCCTGGTCCACACACACGTCTCACCCCCGCGCTCTGGGCGATGTATCGTGACCTTAATCTGGTCTCACAACTATTATCTGTGATCCCATCTTAATTGTCGCGCGCACGCCATGACACCGCCTCTGGCATTTCACGTGCTCGTTAGTACACAAGCAGCTTACTGAAGCGCGTCTGAATCCCAGGTTTGTACACTGATAGGAGATGTTTATCTGTTATAGAGTGGAGATAGAAATTATACTCTTTTTCCGTGACGTTCCGCTCACCATTTAAAGAAGTACTGTAGGCCTACCCCACAGCGTAGGCGACTTCGAGGGGGGAGCTGGAGGTCCGAAAAACGTTCGAATGCCAGCGCTGATAACAACCGTCCTCAATGTGGGTTTCCCTTGGGTTATAGCTAGAGCCCTGCGCGGATAAACAAAACGTTATCCGCATCCACCCCGCATCCGCACAACTGTTATCCGCATCCACCCCGTATCCGCACAACTGTTATCCGCATCCGCCCCGTATCCGCACAACTGTTATCCGCATCCACCCCGCATCCGCACAACTGTTATCCGCATCCACCCCGCATCCACACAACTGTTATCCGCATCCACCCCGTATCCGCACAACTGTTATCCGCATCCGCCCCGTATCCGCACAACTGTTATCCGCATCTGCATGACTATTTTCCGCAATCCCATGTTTGTTATCCGAATCTACTGGCATTACAATAATATTTTACATTAGATAAAGTATAAATTACTATTATGTTCAACCCTGACTATTATATGTCAGAAAACTGTACTATAATGAGGCTCATTATAACACAATTTTTCTTTAAGAAACAGTTTCTCCCACCAATCGGAGCTCAAGAGACAGTTGTTTGACCGATTAGATCAGGATAGCATCGCATCTGCGCTGAGTTCCACGGCCTTCTAATTTAAATTTCACTGCGTGGCCTAGTGTCATAGTAGGGTAATCGAGGAGGCCATGGTCAAATACAAGGCATTCTCTGCGTCTCATGCGCTCTGTTCAGTACATAAAACTGGCGAAATCTCGACAGATATTTATGAATATTTATGTTCGAACATAAAATAGTTATAATAATTATCGTCGAACACAAACAGTCGTATGCAACTCGCCTATAATGGTAATTAAGACACTAGTATGGAAATTATAAAACTCGCATACGCTCGTATTATAAACATACTCGTGTTTTAATTATTGCCATTATAGGTCCGTTGCATAATGTACTAAAGCAACATATTTAGACATTTGAGGAAAAAGTCGTTCCCTTGGGCTTTGTAAGCCATGAAAAAATGAAAATCCACAGCCTGCTTCCAGTCTCCGACCGGGTCAGGAATGGAATGAATGAAGCCCCCATCTAGCGGCGAGGATATGAACTGTGCCGGCTGCCGAGGCCTGACGCACTCCTCTGGGGCAGTGTTTAAATGAATGACAGATGAAATGATAGTAGAGAGTGTTACTGGAATGAAATGTTGACAGGGAAACCGGAGTACCCGGAGAAAAACCTGTCTGCCTCCGTTTTGTCCAGCACAGATCTCACATGGAGTGACCGGGATTCAAACCACGGAACCAGCGGTGATAGGCCGGCGTGCTGCCGCCTAAGCCACGGAGTGTATGCCATGTGCTATGTTTAAAATGAATGTTATACAGCCAGAATTGTAACTCTTCCCTGTTCGGAGTGTTAATTATGCTTAATGACATAATTTGAATGAGATTAGCCTAAATCATCATCTTACAGTACATTTATCACGAAAAAAAAAAAAAATAACATAACGGAAAAATATGATATCGTTTAACCCTCCAGGGTTGGCTTTTCCCACGGATCCCACCTCTACCGCCATTGAGGGCAGTGTCCTAGAGCTTGAGACTCTGAGTCAGGGATACAACTGGGGTGTGTGACCAGCACTACGCCCAGGCGGCCTCACCTGCAAAGCGAACAGGGGGCCTGATGAAGGGATGGAAAGAGTGGGGCGGTTAGGCAAGGAAGTGGGAAGGAGGCGGCCGTGGAGGTGGCCGTGGCCTTACAGTAGGAACCATCCCGGCATTTGCCCGAAGACGAAGTGGGAAACCACGGAAAACCACTTCGAGGATGGCTGAGGTGGGAATCGAACCCCCTCTACTCATTTGGACCACCTGAGGCTGAGTAGACCCCGTTCCATTCCTCATACCACTTTTCAAATTTCGTGGCAGAGCCGGGAATCGAACCCAGGACCTCCGGGACGGCAGCTAAGCATGCTAACCGCTACGCTACGGAGGCGACATGTCATATAAACATCGGTCCTAATAATGATATTAAACACGTTCGCATTGTATTCTAAAAACCATCCGAAAATTTTCTCCAAACATTATCAGCAGCTTATCCGCTCAGTCATGCAAACTATATCCTCATGGCAAAAAGAAAATTGCGGATGTCCGGGGGTTTATCCGCGGATAACCGCATCCGCGCAGGGCTTTAGTTGTAGCCCACTCTTCAACCAAATTCCAGAATGGTATTTTATTTCAAGTCCAAAGATACTCGACCCATTCCATGGGGTCTACCTCGTAGTGCTTGCCACGGTCGGTGAGTGGTAATCGTATCGGACTACCAACCCCCCCCCCCAAGCTTGCAGGTTCGATCCTGGCCATGGTAGGTGATTTTTGAAGGGCGACAAAAATCACGACACGCATGTCTTACGTTGTTGGCATGTTAAGGAACCCATTTGAATTCAGTTGGCCGTGTTCATAATGGCAAAATTAATCTCGGGATTGACCGTCTACTAGAAAGCGCTACAGTGTCAAGGAGCTTAGACATCTAACCTCATTGACTTTCATAGTGCTCCAAGGAACAACAAAATTCGAGATGCAAACTGCCCTCTGGCATTCGAGGCCATACGATATTATTATTATTATCTCGTAGTGTAGCGGCTAGCATTCTTGGCTATCTAGCCAGAGGTCCGGTTTCGATTCATGGCTCTGCCAAGAAAGGTAATTATGGTCCGTGGGCAGGAACGAGGTACACTCAATCTCGTAATTTATTATTATTTACTTATATATGTTTATTTATTTATTTATTTATTTAATACTGTGGATGATTGGGTTTGTCTTCTGTAGTAGAAAAATCGATTGACAAAACATTCAAACGCTAACATTTCACTGAAATGTGGAATAGAGAAAAGTCTTGTTGATGAGTCTTTATTGGATGGAATTGTATGTGGCGTAGTGGGTAAGGCTCTAGCCTAAAGTGTCCCAAGTTTGCGAGTTCGATCCCGACTCACTCAGGTGGTATTTAAGGAAGCTTAGGCCTAAATGTGACAGACCCTTGTCAGCAGATTTATCGTACGTTTATGTTCCCCTTCAGGCCAAAATTAGGGCATCTCGATAACTTTAGACACACAACAGTTAAACTAGACGTTCATTTGACAACATTGACCCATCTAAAGGGCACAACTGTTTTAAAAGAATGACAAATCACATGCTATGTCACCTTGTGCAATAAGAAAAAGCTATGGCAGCGGTGGGATTCGAACCCACGCCCTTTCGGACTGGTGCCTAAAACCAGCGCCTTAGACCGCTCGGCCACGCTACCTACACTCTAAGGAGCGAAACACTCTCGCCAGTACACGGCCGACTGAATGCGAGCCGCGCTCTCCACAACGAGCGTGGTCAGTAGTGTCTGCTCGTCATAAACTGTCGGAGGGCTGGAACGGGATACACTCAATCTCATGAGGCAAAACGAAGAGGAGGGTTCAATTCCTCACGTCAGCCATACTGGAAGTGGTTTTTCCACTTCTACTCCAGGCACGGGATGGTTCATAAATTTAGGCCACGGCCGCCTCCATCTCAATTCTAACCTCAAATACACACACCCAAGCAGTG
The DNA here is from genome assembly GCA_946902985.2 of Meconema thalassinum. NCBI lineage: Eukaryota > Metazoa > Arthropoda > Insecta > Orthoptera > Tettigoniidae > Meconema > Meconema thalassinum. The sequence continues at coordinate 746,621,032 of OX336390.1, forward strand.
GCGTCAATGATGGGAATACACCTCACTATCCCTCTTTTAATGTTTGTTTTCTTTCTTCCTTTCAAGATCGTCACACGCGATCTGGATCTATAATTGCGATTCCTCTACATCATTCATCTGCCTTCAGTAACTCTTTCCACGTGTCGGGAACTAGAATTTGGAATAATTGTCCTCGTGACGTTAGAAATTGTACATCTCTAACAACTTTCAAACGTACATGTAAAGATTTCCTCTTGAATATTCGAAAGCCAACTAGAACAATTTGTGTACGAATGTGTGAGTGAATGACCATAGTAAAACGTTGTTAAAACTCAATGTATTGTTATTACTGTACGTAATTTTTATAGCTTAGTTAACATCACAGTAGCCTCCGTGGCTTAGGCGGCAGTACGCCGGCCTCTCACCGCTGGATCCGTGGTTCAAATCCCGGTCACTCAATGTGAGATCTATGCTGGACAAAACGCAGGCAGACAGGTTTTCCCCCGAATACTCCGGTTTTTCCTGTCAAAATTAAATTCCAGCAACACTCTCCACTATCATTTCATTTCATCTGTCATTCATTTTACCATTGCCCCAGAGGAGTGCGTCAGGCCTCGGCAGCCGGCACAGTCCATATCCTCGCCGATAGATGGGGGCTTCATTCATTCCATTCCTGGCCCGGTCGGAGACTGGAAGCAGGCTGTGGATTTTCATTTTCATTCGATTATATATCACACAGTTGCCACTTTAATTCTTGTATTTAAGATTACCTAGTATTTAAGTTTGGTAGGTTAAGAATATCATATAGGCTATGTGTATTCATGGAAGTTACATTGTGTGTGGTTAAGTGTAAGGGAGGGCCAAGAGCCCTAACTTCGCAACAATAAAGGCACCAATAATAAAAATAATAAAAATAAAAATAAATAAATAAATAATAAATAAATAAATAAATAAATAAATAAATAAATAAATAAATGAATGAATGAATGAATGAATGAATGAATAAATAAATGAAAGAAAGAATGAATAAATAAATAAATAAATAAATGAATAAAAATAAATGAATAACTTATAAATCAAGGAATAAATCAATGAATAAATCAATGGATAAATGAACGAATGAATGAAAGAATGAATAAATAAATGAAGGAAAGAATAAATTAATAAATAATTAAATAAAGTCGCCTCCGTAGCGTAGCGGTCAGCATGGTTAGCTGCAGCCCCGGAGGTCCTGGGTTCGATTCCCGGCTCTGCCACGAAATTTGAAAAGTGGTACGAGGACTGGAACGGGGTCTACTCAGCCTCGGGTGGCCCAAATGAATAACTTATAAATCAAGGGGGTTCGATTCCCCCTCAGTGGTTTCCCACTTCGTCTTCCCGCAAATGCCGGGATGGTACCTTCTTCAAGGCCACGGCCGCCTCCTTCCCTCTTCCTAGCCTATCCATCCCTTACCTTCCTGTTCGCTTTGCAGGTGCCAATCCCACCTCACCAGTTGTATCCCTTCCGATTCGATGTTCCCAGCTCTAGGACACTGCCCGAAGAGGCGGTAGTGGTGAGTTCCCTCGCTGAGTCCGTGGGTTCTACCAACCTGGAGGGTAAACGACTAAAATAAATAAATAAATAAATAAAAAATAAATAAATAAATAAATAAATAAATAAATAAATAAATAAATAAACAAATCAATGAATACATGAATAAATGAATGAATGAATGAGTAAGTAAGTAAGTAAGTAAATAAATAAAAACATAAAAAATGTCGCCTCCGTAGCGTAGCGGTCAGCATGGTTAGCTGCCGTCCCGGAGGTCCTGGGTTCGATTCTTGGCTCAGCAACGAAATTTGAAAAGTGGTATGAGGACTGGAACGGGGTCTACTCAGCCTTGGGTGGTCCAAATGAGTAGAGGGGGTTCGATTCCCACCTCAGCCATCCTCGAAGTGGTTTTCCGTGGTTTCCCACTTCGTCTTCGGGCAAATGTCGGGATTGTACCTACTGTAAAGGCCACGGCCACGGCTACCTTCTTCCCTCTTCCTTGCTTATCCATCGTAACCTTCCCCTCCCTTCCCTCATGATACCCCTGTTCGGTGCCGATCACACCTCACCAGTTGTATCACCTCCGACCAGAAGTTCTCAACTCTAGGACACTGCCTGGAAAGACGGTAGAGGTGAGTTCCCTCGCTGAGTCCGTGGAAGCTACCAACCTGGAGGGTAAAATTTACTTTAAAATTAATTAAATAAATAAATAAATAAATAAACAAATAAATAAATAAATGTCGCCTCCGTAGCGTAGTGGTCAGCATGGTTAGCTGCCGCCCCGGAGGTCCTGGGTTCGATTCCCGGATGCGCCACGAAATTTGAAAAGTGGTACGAGAACTGGAACGGGGTCTACTCAGCCTCGGGTGGCCCAAATGAGTAGAGGGGGTTCGATTCCCCCTCAGCCATCCTCGAAGTGGTTTTCCGTGGTTTCCCACTTCGTCTTCGGGCAAATGCCGGGATGGTACCTTCTTCAAGGCCACGGCCGCCTCCTTCCCTCTTCCTTGCCTATCCATCCTAACCATCCCTTACCTTCCCTCATGAGACCTCTGTTCGCTTTGCAGGTGAGGCCGCCTGGGCGAGGTGCCAATCCCAGCTCACCAGTTGTATCCCTTCCGATTCGATGTTCCCCGCTCTAGGACACTGCCCGTAGAGGCGGTAGTGGTGAGTTCCCTCGCTGAGTCCGTGGGTTCCCCCACCCTGGAGGGTAAACGACTAAAAAAATAAAATAAAAATAAAAATACATAAATACATAAATAAATAAATAACTCATTGATTAAATGAATGAATGAATGAATGAATTAATGAGTGAGTAAGTAAATAAATACATAAATAAATAAAAAATAAATAAATAACTCAATGATTAAATGAATGAATGAATGAGTGAGTAAGTAAATAAATTCATAAATAAAAAATAAAAAATAATAACTAACTCAATGATTAATTGAATGAATCAATGAGTAAATAAATACATAAATAAATAACTCAACTATTAAAAGAATGAATGAATGAGTGAGTAAGTATATACATACATTAATGAAAGGTGGGTATGCCCTCTAGGTGGGCAGCAAGTTTCAAGGGTGTAGGAGGGGAAAATGATAGCCTACTTTCTCGCGAACATTGGTGATAATTGGCGAACGGATGGTCAGATTTTAACAAATGAGGTGTCGTTGGACTCGAGCTGACGTCCTCTTTCCTATAGAACACTCTTTTTTTTTAAAAAAAAATTGGTTTTTAAAGTAGGCGATAGTTTGAAAACCAAACATGATAGAACGTTGTGCCACAGTTGAAACGAATGGTCTCTATGACCTTTATATTTTATAATTTTTATTTTTATTTTTTGAGATTTTTTGATAACACTTAAATTTTGATTTTTTATTTATTTTGGAAACTAATACGTTTACAAATAAGTTTGTTTGACATAAATGAAAGGTCTCTACCCCCTCTACCAAGAAAATAAATGTCAAGTCTCTAGGACAAGAACTATGCATTTTTTATTTTTTAAATAAAAGAGTGTTTGTAGACAGAGAGCCGGTACTGCTTGACGTATGTTACAACGAGGCCATGACTGGCCATGGTGGATACAGGAAATGGCTATTTCGAGGGGCAGCAGGGCGAGGGAGCGCTTTCTGATATTTTGTTATGACGAACGAATGAAGGCGTATTTTTTTTTTTTCAAAAAAATCCCTCATGGCGATCTTTAAAACATGTTAGTAAACACTGACCAGTAACCAGACAAAATTCATAATGTTATTAGACGAATAAAAGCAAGGCTTTTTATAGTTGTTAACAACAGAACTTGCTTTGTATGTATGTATGTCTGACTGGCGGACAGAACGGAAAGAATATCTTCTTGATGCATGGCTAGTCGGCTAACAGAATGGAATGTCAGTCAAGCTGACAACACTGCTGTCATATGATAGCAGGTGGAACCATGTGGCAACTCTGTAAAAAGGTGATAACGGCTAGCCAGGCGAGCTGAGCAGTAGCAGCAGGCAGGGGCCCCGCAAAGAGGGAAGGGGGAGAGAGGGAAAAGGGTGAACACAAAGAGAGACCAGGAAATCACGTCACCACTGCAGAGCCTGTCAAGAGCGGTGAGGGACGAGGCCAGAAGACTGCGGGGAGGTGAGGGATTTGGTAAGAGAGTATTGAGCATGTCACTGCACATTGTGCGTCATTCCTATGGTAAACGTTACTGTGTTAACATAGGCTGTGTCTTATCTGTATAAAATAATTGCATTCGTGTGCTTAACCCCAGTTGGTTACTATATTGGATACATTATATAATTACAGGTAAGTGTAACGTTAACATTGTTTATTTTATTTTTATGCTAGTCACTGTTTAAATTATTATTGGTTTACCATTTGATTGATGAATTGTTTTTTATTTGGTTTGTTTTACATAATCTGCATGCCTGTTGTGGGAGAGAGAAACCCCATTCCACTGAAGCCTAGGAGAAGGGAAAAGCAGGGCTTATTACAAAGCAAGGTAAGATTTTTTGAAAATGTTATATATAAAACCTGTAGTTGAAAGATGCTATTTGGAATGGATATACTCATGGTGGTTTATTTTTTTATTTTTTTATTTTTTAGAGTGTGAGCCTGACAACTGCTGTTGAGAACATGTGTGATTGGGACCATTGCTAGAAAATCTACGGCCGAAAACTTGGGTGAGATTGTTTTTTTATATTAATAATGTATTTTGCCACTGCTACCGATACATTAACTTGGGAGATTCTTGATTCCTGTTTCAAGTCACGTGACTGCTCTGGCCGCGTGGTCAATGTTAGCGAGAGTTTAATCCCAAAATACTTTTTCGAATCTTGTTTTGAAATTTTTAAAGAACAAATTTGTGCAGTGCAAAGGTTGCATACGGCTTTAAAGGTCAATACACAACTCTTGTGCGATTTCATATATAAAAACAAGGACGGTGAGCATAAAAAACCATTTTATATTGGCAGTAAAATGCAAGAGCTTTTGATAGCCAATAATCTGAACGAGTGGTATCAAAGCCATGTGGTCAATGCCTTGCTATCAAAATTTGATAAACTGCAACAAGGACCGAGTGGTCTAGCATTAGACAAAATTCATCATCTACAAATCAACATTTGTCATTTCAACCCGTTGAATGGTGGGTCTAGCTATATTAAAACACCACCAGCAATAGCTGCGAAAAAGGCTGTGGTGAATATTGAAAATTTTGATGATGAATGTTTTCTGTGGGCTGTGGCTGCGTATTTGCAGCCAGCTCAAGACCGTCATGTTAACAGACCAGCAAAGTACAAGGCCAAGTTTGATGAATTAAAACAAACTTTAAATTTAACTCGTGTGTCGTTCCCTATGGACTTAACCGAGGTCCATAGGTTTGAACAAGACAACCAGGACTTTTCGTTCATGGTGTATGCCATTCATGGTAATGAGTTTGTGGGTCCTCTTTATGCCACAAAAGAACCGAAACGACATCACATTCATCTTTTATATCTGTCTTACGGAGAGGTGAATCACTATTGCCTTATTAAAAGCCTAAGTAGATTGCTAAGCAGTCAAATGTCTAAGGACAAAGGTGTAAAACATATCTGTGACCGTTGCCTACAATCTTATCTAATATATAAAAGTGAAAGTCTGTATGTATGTATGTATATATGTTGGTTCCGTATACAAATCTACACCGTTCCACCAATCTCAACCATATTTTGCATACACATAGTTTAGGACCCAGAAGGAACCGCTGGCTACATGAATTTTCGATAGTCTTTCTCATTCTTCTGATTTCGGCCCTTTTTCACTCAAAAACAGGCTAATCAAATCATAAAATATACTCATGAAGGAATGGCAAGGCAGATAGTTTCCATGGCAACATAGCTCAAGTCGAGACACGGCCGTCTGAATGCCAATTGCGCTCTGCACTACCGGTATAGAAAATGATGATCTTTACTTGAAATCCCGTTAGTTACTCAACTGCTCACACAGCACTGTCAACCGAGTATAGCATAACAAAGACTTGACACTATCTACTAGATATTTGTCAAATACCACTCACTCACTCACACATTCATCACGAAATCTCAGAACCCACCCAACGGATTGGAATGAAATTTGGTATGCAGCTTACTCAAGGGCCGCAAACGCCCACTAAGAAAGGATTTTTGGATATTCAGGTTCTAAAGGGGTGTTAAGGGGGTAGACCTGCATTTCAACGAATAGCAATATCTCCCGATTGGTTTCACTGGGGGATGTGATACTCGGCATATAAACTCATCATTAAAAATAAGAAGACATGTGTCTGAGGGTTTTTCGATGTGGTGTATATTATGAGGTGAAAGGGGTGAAAAGTGGGGGTTGAAAGATTCCTAACGGAGCCTGCATCTCATAAACGACATAGGCGAGGAGTTTGAAACTCAGCGGGAAAAAATCAGCATAAAAATAAGTAAATAGGTGTTTGACCGTTTTTTTTTCATAAATCCAATTTAAGGGGCCTATGGCGAGGGGTGAAATTCTGTGTAAAAAAAAAAAAAACAGGAAAGAAAGTGTCCTAACCGATTGACTCACTCGCTCTTCAAACTCAGGGGGAAAAACTGCTTAAAAATAAGTATAACTTATATGAGTTCGACAGTTTTTTTGATAAACCAAATTAAGGGGTTCATCGGGAGGGGTGAAATTCTGAAGAAAAAAATTGAAAGAAAATGTCCTGACTCACTCAGCCACTCATCATCGCCCAGCCAAAAATATTGAAGTTGGAAACATGTCATTTTCGGGATATGTTCATTGTATGTCAAAACCATACACTAAGGGAGGATTTTTGAATATTCAGGCTCTAAAGGGGTCTTAAGGGGGTTAAACCTGCATTTTATTGAATAACAATATCTCACGAGTGGTTTCATTTGTGGATGTGATACTCGGCATATAAACTAATCATTAAAAATAAGCAGACATGTGTCTAAGGGTTTTTCGATGTGGTGTATTATTATGAGGTGAAAGGGGTGAAAATTGGGGGTTGAAGGATTCCTAACGAAGTGTGTAGGCCTATCTCCTAAACGACATAGGCGAGAAATTTGAAACTCGGCGAAAAGAAATCAGCTTAAAAAATAAGTAAGTCGGTGTTCCACCGTTTTTTCATAAATTAATTTAAGGAGCCAATGGGGTGGGGTGAAATTCTGGGGGGAAAAAGGAGAGAAAGTGTCCTAACTAACTGACTGACTAACTCACTCAATCATCAACCTCAGGGGAAAAAGACAGCTTAAAAAATAAGTTAATAGGTGTTCAAGCGTTTTTTCATCAATCCAATTTAAGGGGCCCATGGGGAGGGGTGATATTCTGGTAAAAATAATTGAAAGAAAATGTCCTGTCTGACTCACTCACTCGTCACGCCCAGCCAAAACTATTAAAGTTAGAAACATGAAATTTTGGGAATATGTTCGCTGTATATCGAAAACGTCAACTAATGAATGATTTTTGTTATTCGGGTTTTAAAGAGGTGTTAAGGGGGTAAACGTGCATTTCATTGAATAACGATATCTCATGAGTTGTTTCTTTGGGGATGTGATATTCGGTATATAAGCTAATCATTAAAAGAATCAGACATATGTCTAAGGGTTTATCGATGAGGTGTATATTACGAGGTGAAAGGGGTGAAAATTGGGGGTTGGGGGATTCTTAACGGAGCGTGTATCTCTTAAACGACATAGGCGAGAAGTTTGAAATTCGGCGGGAAAAAACAGCTTAAAATATAAGTAAATAGGTGTTCGACCGTTTTTTCATAAATCCAATTTAAGGGGCCCTTGGAGAGAGGTGAAATTCTGGGGGGGGGGGGGAAACAGGAAAGAAAGTGTCCTAACTCACTCACTCATCAAACTCAGGGGGGAAGAACAGCTCAAAAATAAGTAAATAGGTGTTCGACCGTTTTTTTCATAAATCCAATTTAAGGGGTTCATGAGAGGGGTGAAATTCTGAAAAATAATTGAAAGAAAATGTCCTGACTTACTCACTCATCATCCCCCAGCCAAAATTATTGAAGTTAGAAACATGACATTAAGGGGCTATGTTCGTTGTATGTTGAAAACGTCCACTAAGGAAGGAATTTTGGATATTCAGGTTCTAAAGGGGTGTTAAGGGGGTAGACTTGCATTTAATTGAATAACAATATCTCCCGAATGATTTCCTTTGGGATGGGATACTAGGCATATAAACTCATCATTAAGAATAAGAAGACACATGTCTGAGGGTTTTTCGATGTGGTGTATATTATGAGGTGTATGTGTGAAAAGTGAGTGTTGAAGGATTCTTAACGGAGCAAGTAACTCTTAAAAGGCAGAGGCAAAAAGTAAGAATCTCAGGGAGAAAAATCTGATTGAAAAAGTAGTAGATAGGTGTTCGATCGTTTTTTCATAATCCAATTTAAGGGGCTCATGGAGAGGGATGAAATTCTGGGGAAAGAAGTCCACAAAGGAAGGATTTTTGGATATTCACTCATCATCCCCCAGCAAACCTATTGCAGTTAGAAACTTGAAATTTTGGGGATATGTTCGTTGTTTGTCGAAAAAGTCCACTAAGGATGGATTTTTGGATATTCATGTTCCGAAGGGGTGTTAAGGGGGTTAAACTTGCATTTCATTAAATAACAATATATCACGAGTTGTTTCATTTGGGGATGTGATATTCGGCATACAAACTAATCATTTAAAATAAGCAGACATATGTCTAAGGGTTTATCGATATGGTGTATATTATGAGGTTAAAGGGGAGAAAATTGGGGGTTGAAGGATTCTTAACGGAGCGTGTACTGTATCTCTTATTCAACATAGGCGATAAGTTTGAAATTCAGCGGAAAAAGCAGCTTAAAAATAAGTAAATAGGTGTTCGACCATTTCTTCATAAATCCAATTTAAGGGGCCCATGGGGAGGAGTGAAATTCGGGGGGGCGGGGGAAACAGGAAAGAAGGTGTCCTAACTGATTGACTTACTTACTCACTTATCAAACTCAGGGGGAAAACAGCTTTAAATAAGTAAATATGTGTTCGACCGTTTTTTTTTCATGAATCCAATTTAAGGGGTTCTTGGAGAGGGGTGAAATTCTCAAATATTAATGACAGAAAATGTCCTGACTGACTCACTCACTCATCATCGCTCAGCAAAAATTATTGAAGTTAGAAACATGACATTTTGGGGATAAGTTCGTGGTATGTCGAAAACGTCCACTAAGGAAAGAGTTTTGGATATTCAGGTTCTAATGAGGTGTTAAGGGGGTAAACGTGCATTTCATTGAATAACAATATCTCATGAGTGGTTTCATTTGGGGATGTGATACTTGGCATATATACTAATCATTTAAAATAAGCTGACACATGTCTAATGGTTTTTCGATGTGGTGTATATTATGAGGTGAAAGGGATGAAAAGTGGGGGTTGAAAGATTCCGAACGGATCGTGTATCTCTTAAACGACATAGACGAGGAGTTTGATTTTCTCCGAGTTCCAATCACCTTAAAAATTAATAAGTGAATAAATACTTAAAATAAGTAGATGTTCGACCGTTTTCTTTTTCATAAATCCAATTTAAGGGCATATGGGGAGGGGTGAAATTCTGGAATAAAAACGTCCACTAAGGAAGGATTTTTGGATGTTCACTCTCATCGACCAATCAAAACTATTGAAGTTAGAAGAAGGGGATATGTTTGTTGTGTGTCGAAAATGTCTACTAAGGAGGGATTTTTGGATATTCAGGTTCTAAAGGGGTGTTAACGGGGTTAAACCTGCATGTCATTGAATAACAATATGACACGACTATGACGCGAGCGAAGCGAGGCTAAAAATGAGATGGTGTGTGTCTGTGTATTACTCAATCACGCAAGAACCACTGGTCCGACTTACATGAATTTTACATGAAAGTAGCTGATTTAACTGGTTAACATATAGGCTACTTTTGATTTCAATACTTTGCACTATGGCGACCATTTTAGTGACGTCACTACACCCTTTGGTTTCAAACTTTCATATTTCCATTTCAAATAAAAAGTGAACGCTAAGAAATAGCAAACTTTTGATGGCATATACGAGGTTTAAAATTACATTTTCTATCCGAAAGGTATCTCCAACGGTTAGCGAGTAAAACCTAAATTTGTGCTATAAAACACGGTCAACGCCGAACGGTGTAGTTGGACAAAATGTTCCATCCTTAATCTCCCTCTGCGCAGCACCTCGCCTATCCCCTGTTTTAACTGTCACTTTCACATTTTAATGTATTTATGACGCGTAGCGAAGCACGGGTACTTCAGCTAGTATAATATAAAAGTGAAAGTCTGTATGTATGTGGATGGGTTGGTTCCGTATACAAATCTACACCGTTCCACTAATCTCAAGCAAATTTTGCATACACATAGTTTAGGACCCAGAAGGAACCACTGGCTACATGAATTTTCGATAGTCTTTCTCGTTCTTCTGATTTCGGCCCTTTTGCACTCAAGCACAGGCTAATCAAATCATAAAATATACTCATGAACGAATGGCAAGGCAGATAGTTTCCATGGCAACATAGCTCAAGTCGAGACACAGCCGACTGGATGCCAGTTGCGCTCTGCACTACCGGTATAGAAAATGAGGATATTTACTTGAAATCCCGTTAGTTACTCAACTACTCACACAGCACTGTCAGCAGAGTTTAGCATAACAAAGACTTGACACTATCTTCTGCTATATATTTGTCAAATACCACTCACTCATTCATTCATCACGAAATCTCAGAAACCACCGAACAGATTGGAATGAAATTTGGTATGCAGCTTCCCCAAGGGCCGCAAATGCCCACTAAGAGAGGATTTTTGAATATTCAGGTTGTAAAGGGGTATTAAGGGGGTAGACCTGCATTTCATTGAATAGCAATATCTCCCGATTGGTTTCATTGGGGGATGTGATACTCGGCACATAAACTCATCATTAAAAATAAGAAGACACGTGTCTGAGGGTTTTTCGATGTGGTGTATATTATGAGGTGAAAGGGGTGAAAAGTGGGGATTGAAAGATTCCTACCGGAGCGTGTATCTCTTAAACGACATAGGCGAGGAGTTTGAAACTCAGCGGGAAAAAATCAGCATAAAAAATAAGTAAATATGTGTTTGACCGTTTTTTCATAAATCCAATTTAAGGGGCCCATGGGGAGGGGTGAAATTCTGGGTAAAAACAGGAAAGAAAGTGTCCTAACTGATTGACTGACTCACACAGTCATCAAACTCAGGGGGAAAACTGCTTTAAAGTAAGTAAATAGCTGTTCGATAGTATTTTTTTGATCAATCAAATTGAAGGGGTTCATCGGGAGGGGTAAAATTCTGAAGGAAAAAAAATGAAAGAAAATGTCCTGACTCATTCACTCACTCATCATCGCCCAGCCAAAAATATTGAAGTTGGAAACATGGCATTTTGGGGATATGTTCGTTATATGTCAAAACCGTACACTAAGCGAGGATTTTTGGATATTCAGGCTCTAAAGGGGTCTTAAGGGGGTTAAACCTGCATTTCATTGAATAACAATATCTCACGAGTGGTTTCATTTGTGGATGTGATACTCGGCATTAAAAACCATTAAAAATAAGCAGACATGTGTCTAAGGGGTTTTCGATGTGGTGTATTATTATGAGGTGAAAGGGGTGAAAAGTGGGGGTTGAAGGATTCCTAACGGAGCGTGTATTCCTATCTCTTAAACAACCTAGGCGAGAAATTTGAAATTCAGCGAAAAAAGTCACCTAAAAATTAGTAAATCGATGTTCGACCGTTTTTTCATAAATTAATTTAAGGGGCCAATGGGGTGGGGAGAAATTCTTGGGGAAAAAGGAGAGAAAGTGTCCTAACTTACTGACTAACTCACTCACTCACCAAACTCAGGGGAAAAAGACAGCTTAAAAATAAGTTAATAGGTGTTCAAGCGTTTCTTCATCAATCCAATTTAAGGGGCCCATGGGGAGGGGTGAAATTCTGGTAAAAATAATTGAAAAAGAAAATTTCCTGCCTGGCTCACTCACTCATCACGCCCAGCGAAAACTATTAAAGTTGGAAAAATGAAATTTTGGGAATATGTTCGCTGTATGTCGAAAACGTCAACTAAGGAATGATTTTTTTGATTCGGGTTTTAAAGAGATGTTAAGGGGGTAAACGTGCATTTCATTGAATAACGATATCTCATGAGTTGTTTCTTTGGGGATGTGATATTCGTTATATAAACTAATCATTAAAAGTAATCAGATATATGTCTAAGGGTTTATCGATGTGGTGTATATTATGAGGTGAAAGGGGTGAAAATTGGGGGTTGAGGGATTCTTAACGGAGCGTGTATCTCTTAAACGACATAGGCGAGAAGTTTGAAATTCGGCGGGAAAAACAGCTTAAAATACATGTAAATAGGTGTTCGACCGTTTTTTCATAAATTAATTTAAGGGGCCAATGGGGTAGGGTGAAATTCTTGGGGAAAAAGGAGAGAAAGTGTCCTAACTGACTGACTAACTCACTCACTCACCAAACTCAGGGGAAAAAGACAGCTTAAAAATAAGTTAATAGGTGTTCAAGCGTTTTTTCATCAATCCAATTTAAGGGGCCCTTGGAGAGGGGTGAAATTCTGGGAAAAAAGAAAACAGGAAAGAAAGTGTCCTAACTGATTGACTCACTTACTCACTCATCAAACTCAGGGGGAAAACAGCTTTAAATAAGTAAATATGTGTTCGACCGTTTGTTTCATAAATCCAATTTAAGGGGTTCATGGGAGGGGGGGGGGGCGAAATTATCAAAAATAAATGAAAGAAAATGTCCTGACTGACTCACTCACTCATCATCGCCCAGCCAAAATTATTGAAGTTAGAAACATGAAATTTTGGGGATATGTTCGTTGTATGTCGAAATCGTCCACTAAGGAAAGAGTTTTGAATATTCAGGTTCTAAATAGGCGTTAAAGGGGTAAACGTGCATTTCATTGAATAACAATATCTCACGAGTGGTTTCATTTGGGGATGTGATACTCGGCATATATACTAATCATTAAAAATAAGCTGACACATGTCTAATGGTTTTTCGATGTAGTGTAATTTATGAGGTGAAAGGGATGAAAAGTGGGGATTGAAAGATTCTTAACGGAGCGTGTATCTCTTAAACGACATAGGCGAGGAGTTTGAAACTTGGAGGAAATCAATCAGCTTAAAAATCAATCAATAAATAAAATAAATAGGTGTTCGACCGTTTTTTCATAAATCCAATTTAAGGGGCCTATGTGGAGGGGTGAAATTCTGGAAGAAAAAGTCCACTAAGGAAGGATTTTTGGATGTTCACTCTCATCGACCAACCCAAACTATTAAAGTTAGAAGAATGATATTTTGGGGATATGTTTGTTGTGTGTCGAAAAGTCTACTAAGGAGGGATTTTTGGATATTCAGGTTCTAAAGGGGTGTTAACGGGGTTAAACCTGCATTTCATTGAATAACAATATGACACGACTATGACGCGAGCGAAGCGAGGCTAAAAATGAGATGGTGTGTGTCTGTGTATTACTCAATGACGCAAGTACCACTGGTCCGATTTACATGAATTTTACATGGAAGTAGCTGATTTACCTGGTTAACATTTAGGTTACTTTTGATTTCAATACTTTGCACTATTTAAAGATGGCGACCATTTTAGTGATGTCACTACACCCTTTGGTTTAAAACTTTGATATTTCCATTTCAAATAAAAAGGGAACGCTAAGAAATAGCAAACTTTTGATGGTATATTCGAGGTTTAAAATTACACTTTCTCTCCGAAAGGTATCTCCAACCGTTAGCGAATAAAACCTAAATTTGTGCTATAAAACACGGTCAACGCCGAGCGGTGTAGTTGGACAAAATGTTCCATCCTTAATCTCCCTCTGCGCAGCACCTCGCCTATCCCCTGTTTTGACTGTCACCTTCACATTTTAATTTATTTATGACGCGTAGCAAAGCACGGGTACTTCAGCTAGTATTTTATAAACCTTACCTCTTTGGAACGTCATAGGGTAGATTGCGTTTCTCAGGAAGCGGTGAGAGTGATATTGCCACCAGGGGACAAGGCTGTGTTAAAGTTTAAGGACATTCATAAGCGTGACACTGTTCCCTATGTGGTATATGCAGATTTCGAAGCACTGACCACACCCATGGCGGGATGTTAATCAGATCCCGCCATCAGCTCAACCACACCCATTCAAAAGCATGAACCCATTGCCATAGGATTTAATGTGGTGTGTGCCTAAGACCCCACGAAATCCGTTTACAAATACCGTGAGGGGTCAGATTGTGCCAGTTGGTTTTTGGATGAACTTGTTAAGTTGGCCGACCATGTACAGGAATTACTGGCTCACCCAGTACCCATGAGCCTAACGCCACAACAGCAGCAGCAGCAGCAGCATGAGCATGCCACGACATGCCATATTTGCGAAAAGCCACTGATCAGTGCTGAAGACACCGTTCGTGATCACTCGCACTTGACGGGAGAGTTTCGTGGAGCTGCGCTCAGCAAATGCAATTTGTACTTTTCAGCTCCTCGTTTCATTAGTGTCTTTTTCCACAATCTGGCAAATTATGACATTCAGTTTTTGATTCGTGAATTGGGCCATGTCAACAAGGGCTCGTTTACCATTATCCCCCAAAACCATGAGCGTTTTACAGCCCTGACATGGCGGTTGAACAACTTTAGCATTCGATTTTTCGATTCCTTAAAGTTTATGGCATCTTCGCTAGACAGACTTGTGAATGGCATGGATGAAGAGGAATTAAAACATACCAGAATGCATTTTAATGATCCTCAGCAATTTCAATTGTACATTCGGAAAGGTATATTCCCGTATGATTTCTGCAACAGCTGGGACGTGTTAAAGCAAACAAAACTCCCACCACAAGAGAAATGTTACTCGAAACTAACACGTAGTACTGTTTCCGATGAAGACTATGCACATGCGTGTCAAGTTTGGCGAGTGTTTGACATTAAGACGTTAAGTGAATATGCTATGCATTACCTAAAACTGGATGTATTGCTGCTCACTGATGTGTTTGAAAAATTTCGTGAGTTGTGTCAGCACATTTATGGTCTTGACCCGGCTCACTATTATAAGAGTCTTGGGCTCTCGTTTGATGCCGCTTTAAAATACACTCAAGTGGAATTGGATTTACTCACTGATGTAGACATGGTTCTATTCTTTGAAAAGGGCATTCGCGGTGGCTTTGTGTCGCTTAACCAGCGCCATGCCGAAGCGAACAATGTCTACATGCCTGCTTATTCACCAGACAAACCAGAATCGTACTTAATGTACTATGACGTGAATAATTTGTACGGTTACGCCATTAGTCATCCTTTGCCCTATGGAAAGTTTGCTTGGCTGACAGAGAAACAAGTGTCAACATTTGATGTAAACATGGCTAGCCAAGAAACAGGCCGTGGATATGTCTTAGAAGTGGATATTGAATATCCCTCATTCTTGTATGATCAACATGCCGATTTCCCAATCTGCCTTGAGCAAATGGTTCCCTCTGAGAGTAAAGTGAAAATTGAAAAACTCATGGGCACACTTTACAACAAAAATCGGTATGAGCTGCATATCCAAATGTTGGTGCAATGTCCAGCCCAAGGCTTGGTGTTGAAGAAAATCCATATGGGTATTGCCTTTGCCCAAAAACCTTGGCTCAAGCCATACATGCAACTCAGCACAGAGCACCGACAAATGGCAACACAGCAGTTTGAAACTAATTTTTTCAAATTAATGAACAACTGCATCTTTGGCAAGTCCATGGAGAATGTCCGCAAATACCGTGACATTGAATTGGTGAATGTCTGGGAGGGTCAGTGGGGAGCCCGGCGGTACATTGCCAAGCCAAATTTTAAATCGATCAACATTATCGATGAGGATTTGGCCACCATTGGATTGAGTAGGACCAGCGTGACCATGGATAAGCCCATTTACTTGGGCCAAGTCATTTTAGACTTTTCTAAATCGGTCATGTATCGATTCCACTATGAGTTTGCCAAACGCCATTTTGAGGACGTATCTCTTTTGTATATGGATACGGACTTATTCATTTACCACATTCGCCACTGCAACCCCTATGACGTCATGAGTCAGCATAGTGACTGGTTCGACACCTCTTCGTATAGCGCTGACAACGTGTTTCAGCTGCCCATAAAAAACAAGAAGGAAATGGGCGTTTTAAAAGATGAATGTGGTGATTCCGCTATGATGGAATTCGTAGGTTTGGCCTCGAAAATTTAAGCGTATCGCACACTAGACTGTAAGGAAGCCAAAAGAGCAAAAGGTGTAGGAGGACAGTGGTAAAATCGCTAAGTGTAGACGATTACTTAGCGGTTTTACGCACTGGCAAATCTATGTCCCATACACAGTGCAGGATACAATCCAGCAACCATCATTTGTATCTTGTGGAACAGAGAAAACGCACCCTCGCCTCCATGGATAACAAACGTGTGTGGGCTGATGACTCGCTCACCAGCTTGCCCTGGGGTTATGATCGCAAGGGAGAGGAAGTGTGATTTTTCTGTTTGTTTGTTTAGGGTAACTCGTAGATATAGTATTTTGTAAATAGAGTTGGGAATTGGAAATTGGTAAATAGTTTGATTCTTTTAAAGCTGTACAAAGTTGTCGTTTTTTTGTAAATATTTAATGAGTAATAGTATTTTTAGTAACTTTAATTATTTTTGTAATGTAAATTATAAATGGTAAATTAAAAATTCTTTTGGGATAAGTGTGCATGTCGAGAATGTGTTTTTGGGAATAAATAAAGTGGTTGTGTTTGTTCCCAAAAAGATAGGTATGGTTGTATGAGTAGAGAGAAAGCTGGTGTGTATGCATGACCAGAGCAAACATGGTCAGGTAGGGTGGGTGGGGAGGGGAAATTTTCACTTATATAGTCATTTTGTTTTGTCGACAGATTTGTTTTCTTTGAAATGTAGCGGTGAATAGACATTATTTTTGTAAAAACAGTCTTACCTGCAGTAGTCGTAGACCTCGACGTTTCTCCAAACACACATAAACTCACTGCATCATCATCATCATGGTCAAGCACTCGCATTAACATCATTGACAAATCCCATCTTTCAACATACACCAAATGGAAAAATGTGCAAACAGCAAAATGGAAAATCCATGTTTCGATATCACCAAAATTCAGAAACGCAAAACTTGAAACGGACAATTTTAAAAACTGGAAATGCTCATGTGTGAAATATAAAAATTCAAAGACTTCAAACGGACATTTTAAAAAAGTGTCATCAACAAAAATGGAAAATCCATATCATCAAAAACTTAAAACTTGAAACAGACATTTTTAAAAACTGTAAATTGCAAATTGGCAAATGACAATGCGTGAAAATGTGAAAATGAAAAATCAGCCCATCTACATCATGATTTTTTTAAATTAAAAAGAAACATCGTGTTCTGGTAAACCTTTGTTTTTATTTCATAACCATAGGGATTGACAAAAAAAAATAGAATATATACACATCCCAATTCCTCACTCCTCAATTCCTTAATGTTCATGTCTATGCATCATCAACTTTCCTTTCATAGCACTCATCACAATCAGGGCTGCCATCCTTTCACCCACTGAGGCATCACAGGATGTGAAACGTTGTTTAGCTTTTTTCAATAATAATTTATCTGCTACATTTCTTAAACCAGGATGACTATGGCGATAAGATAGGTCATGTTCTTTGCATGCTTGATCCAAAATATTAATGGGTACATCACCACGCTGCAAGCGTTTTTCAAGATAAGTTCCAGGGCCACAAAAACGATAACCTGGAAGATGGATTTCGAAAGGTAAGTATTGAATCACTTTGTCAATGACGCCATTGCCAGTACAGGTCTGGCATATCCTTTTCCATCGATGGTGAAAAGGTTTGATCTTCCTCCTCCTCTGTGGACGATGTTTGTGTTTGTTGTTGTTGTTGCTTTTTATCGCCATGACACCCGTGGAATGATTCAACAAAGTCTTTACACGGACTTTTATTACCGTGATACAGTTTCACTAGCTGACAAGTCTTACACTGACGCATAGAGGGCATTTTTGCTATGACCACTTGCTTATGGTGATCGTAATCAGTACAGGGTTGCAATTCACTCAACACAGGGTCTTGAGTCCATGATTTTGGTACATGTTGCCAGATTGCTTTCACCGCGTTGGCGGCCACATAATAAATGAACGACTTGTGCAGCGCTAAGAGTTCCTCTTTGGTAAAACTGTCTAGTTTCTTTTTGCACACAAAGAACTTCCCGATGGCTTTGTCTGTAGCATTGCCTTTCTCCATGGTATCACGTGTTGTAGATGTTTTCACGTCGCTTGTAGAAATCTCACTGGCGTCATTCACAGGTAAATCTTGAGTTATAATTTTGTTCAACAACTCCCAGCAGACATGGGTGGTTAACCAATGAAAGAGATGCCACGCATACTCTAGGGCTGCATGGATAATATTGCCACAGGAACAAGTATTCATCAGCGTTTGCATGGAGGGGCAGCCCTGGTCCATGAGGTCGATACATTGACAGTAAGACGCCAAAAATGGTTGCAACCGTTCACGTTTTTCCTTACCTTTCACAAATACCACATTGGCCGAGGACAAGTGTGCTTTCATGAGCACGTCCAAATATTTATAGGAAATGGTTCCTTGATTCCAGTCTAGTTGCCTATGATTTTCAATCCACTGGGTTTGTTTACGGTCATTTTCACACAACAAATCAAAAGCATGGGGCGGTTTAAATAGCAAATGCGTAGCTTGTGATATCCAAAACGTGGTACAATCGATAAGGGCCACTTGTTTAAATATACATTTGTTGTCACCAATTTTAAACCCTTGGCAATCCACAATGAGTGTGCGCAACATGTTGCCGCTTGCCTGGACCAAGTTCAACTGACGACTGACTAACAATCAATGACTAAGGTGAGGTCATGTCATGGACTTACCTGCCACGATAGTTTGAAAAAAAAAGAGGTTAGGGTAGGACAGGGGGACATGAAAAAAGTGAGAATTTAAGAATTACATCATTTTATTATCATAACACGTCTTACAGGCTTTTGTCATTTTGGGATAAGGACGATACCAACTGATACAACAATATAGTCTCTTGTGTTTGTAACGTCCATAACACCGATGATGTCCCAATGTCTCTAAATTAGGCTTTTTTGATGGTGAGCTGCTCACCGAAGCACCATGGACACCATACAGTCCACACGTATCGTAACTTGTTTTATTTCATCACTCAGAGGTACGAGTGAGGGGTAGCTTGAATGACAGGGTATATTTCCCACCTCCATTCTGCACAGGTAGGGGCAGGCAGGTGACCAGCGCTGATGTTCCTGCATGGGTTCATCGCTCTCTTGCCATTGGTCTATGATGATGAGACAAAAGGCACATTTCACTTCATTTCTTATTTTTAAATAGTAGAATCCAGCGGCCGCCAATGCTTGAGGGTTTATGAAAGGCACTGGCCATGTTGCAAAAGTCTTGAAACGTTGTTCCTCAGAGATTAAATTCATGGATGTGACTTCTCTTGATGCTTTAAAGCAAGACATAACTGAGCGGCTTGATGAGGGTTGACCTGTTATTTATACACTCGTCACTTGGTTGGACAGTGGATAATAGCTGACTTGTTTGTGATGAATAATCAAACAGTAGACTGTCGTATTGGCTGGTACATTGTCATGCGTTTCAAAATCTAGTCGAATGTCAATATTGGATGGTTTGACAGACTCTTCCAGGTAAGAACAGTCAAAGAAAATCAGTGGCGCCCATGCCTTAAACGCTTGGGGTAGAAGCATGGGGCCGTTCTCTTTTTGATAATACGAACATCGAAATTTAGAAAACAAGTCGTACAGGGGGCCAAACTTATTTTTTGAAAAATCCAAATCCAGTCCTTCATTGGGAAACACAGCTCCGTTGAGGAAAAGACGTGCATTTCTCAATTGCAGGTGATCAAATTGCGTGGCATCTTTGGTTTGTTGATACTTGCGATTCGTTTGAAAACCCACGATAATGTAGAGAGGTCTCTCTGTATAGCGAGCTGTTTTTACAGACCAACTGTGTGTGTTGGTGGTGGGCAATAGCGGGTACTCATGGAGTGCCCAGCTTCTAAATTCCATGGGTAGAGGCATATCTCTCTTTACCATCTTTAGTATGTCCAGTGTTTTGCTATCGTCAAGGGTCACATGGGGCACTTTCCATAGCAAGCGTTGTAGTTGAATTTTTGAATCTATTGGGGCATTGTCAGCTCCCTTGAGTGCATTATTATCACTCCTGTCTCTCACCAGATAAAGCACTTGCCTTGCGTTGACCACAATGTGCTGGTGGTCTTCGGCAAAGCCTAAAATCAGTTTAAGAGATAGATATCCAGTAAAGGTCCCATCGGTGTGTACCATCCAGTCATTGGTCGAGTCAGGGCACCAACCTGCCATGCAAAGTGTTTTACCTTCTTCCTCACAATAAGAGGTGTATAGTTTCATGACACTGGAAATGCCTACATTTCGAGTGCTATCCACCACGATATCGTTAATGACATAACGTACTTCAGAAAACAGAAAGGCCAAACCATGGTTGGCCAACTTGGATGTGGTGGGTGTAGAGCCATCGGCTTTGGTGAACCGACCTTCGATCTGAATGACACTTTCATGAGGTAGGGTGTAAATATCTTGGTTGTTGATAACAAATTGGATTTCATCATTGTTATTGAGTCCAGGTGTTTGAGCTTGATAGGAATGGAGATCAATTCTTACCACTCCTGGTTGCTCCTCGATGCGGTTCGCTATCTCTAGGATAGAATTCATTATGGAGGTTGACGTGGTAACCCAAATGCTGTAAAATTTGCTTCTCTTGAGATGTTAACGTGTATTCATGTGGCAAACAACTAACACCATTCCTAGACGGTGTTGTTGCTTTATACACAAACTTCATAGTGGCTTTAGCACCAACTTGGAAGTCACTGGTGTGGTAGAATATAGATCAATGAGTTGTTGCTCTCTATTGATCAGTCTTAATGTTATATTACTAATACCATCGACAGCCACATAATGAAAAAAGCACCACTGGAGGGTTTTCACGAATAATATAGCCATTGGGCGATGTTACAATAAAGTCATAAAGCGAATGCGATGGTTCTTGATTAGTGTACACTTGGCTAATAATATTACACGTTACCGACACATGATGGTCCTCAAAGAATTTCACTTCATGATCCGATTCATGTTTCTTGTTGGGCTCCAACACGCGTGGTTTAAATCCTAGTAATGGACCAATGGAATCGGGGCGTGTTTTAAAGTCAATTTATTTGTGTGGAGAAAATACTGCAGCGATGAGTTTTGGTATTTCCTACAAGTTCAAACTTGCTCGTTCCATCGATAAATGACTTTAAACCATATTCATTGATCAACACCACATAAATGTGTTCATAAATGTCATCAATCGTGTATCCATCAGGGTTCAGGGCGAGCATAGAATCATCATAGTAAAACTTGTTGTTCACATTTTCACGTATGTTGTATATTCGATTGTACGTTTCAGTCCCAAACCATAAGGTCTTTCACTCAATTCGATAGGTGGGTAAAAGTCTAGGCTGACTTCAGGTCCACGTCCATGCAGTGTAAACGTTTTACTTTCTGCCTACACACTGTGGCGTTTTTGCTTATGCTGCGTCTTATATAAAAAAAAATAAACTCAAACGTACGCACTGTTGGCTGTTAAACGTTTGCTCACGTTTAATATTATAATATATCTTGATCCTGTTTCCAAAATAGGTCACTAGTTCCATGGGCGGAGGTAAATTCCCAAAACTGTCAAAATACCATACGATGGATCCCTCTTTGACATAAGCTACATAGTGCGTTCCTGGTCCTCGGTGATCATCCAAATTGACACCGGGTGAGTTAGCCGAGGTCGTTACGGTATGACTTCTGGCAGTCGCTCACATCCGGGAGGCGAGGAGGTTCGAATCCCCCCGCCGGCAACCTTGAAGATGGTCTTCTGTGGTTTCCCATCTTCCTTCCAGGCAAATGCCGTGGTTCGTCCCTAACTATAGGCCACAGCCGCTACCTTCCAACTCCTCGACCTTACATTCCCTCTTTCCTCCCCAACGGTACTTGTAGCTCACCCATTGGGTGTCCGTCTCGAAGCAGCTACAAAACTGGCGAGCCGAACATGTCCTCAGACACTCCCGGCACTAAAAGCCATACGCTAAAAAAAACAAATTGACAAGAGCACATTCCTGTTTCCAGGGTCGTGGGGGTAATT
Organism: Meconema thalassinum; assembly: GCA_946902985.2. Classification (NCBI taxonomy): domain Eukaryota; kingdom Metazoa; phylum Arthropoda; class Insecta; order Orthoptera; family Tettigoniidae; genus Meconema; species Meconema thalassinum. The sequence continues at coordinate 746,643,310 of OX336390.1, forward strand.
GGTTTCGCATAAACACAGCTCGAAAATGAGAAAGCTTTAGTTGTTTAGCATAGATTTCCACTTGTTCATGCGTCAGGGCATGTCTAGCAGTGGCTGAGGTTAAAGATGTTTTTTTTATTTCGAAATGGTGAAATCCCAAATCCTTGTTGATAAAATGCTGGCTTTAAATTGGCATTTCTAGCCCCCATAGCAATCGCTTCCATCGTTTCATTATGTCGCTGACTTTCTTTGAGTTGTTGCTTGCCCTGCTGCGCGGCTTTAATGGTTTTCGCCACTGCACTGGCACAGCCCAAATGTGAACCCAGAGCAGCCAGACCGACAAATAAAGCAGGTAAAAATCCCGCTCGTTTGGGGACGGGAATCACTCGCCCTTGTTTTGAACCCTGTCACTGACGTTTTGGAATAACATGTCTCTGTGCTGCTCGAAGAGCTTTCCTTACGGTCAATACATTATTTTTTCTTTTTTTCTTTCGCAAGGGCTTGTCCACGAATGTTATAAGCCCAGGCTTTGCCAAGGATAGGGTCTTTTTTTAGTCTTTTTAGTCTTTCCCACCACATACCTTTGTTTCACCATGATGATAATCACCAACAACCTTTCACAAGAAAGTTTAAGTCACAACTAACTCAGATTGTTATTTCATGGCTGTATATTCCAATTCCACATAAAGTGGAAAATCGTTTATGGTTTTTCCCGCTTGCTTTTCATCCCATGTCAACATGAGATGAAAGGATAATTCGTCACCTGCATTGGCCATTTCATGGTTATGAGCCAACATCCTTTGACTATTTATCTTTATTTGTAAATGGTTCTCATCGGGCATTGCGTAATTGATGTGAATGGTTCCATCATAGTGTAATCGATATCGGCTTAAACCCGAAGCAAGCAGATAGGTCAAGTGCTGGTCTTGGACTAGCGGTAAATGGTTTTTGTCATTCACAGGTTTTTCATTTGTCAGATACACTAAAAATACAGATGGGATAAATTTATAAAGCCTTTTCATTTCATAGGTCACGTAGCGCTTGGTACAGACATCGTCTTCGTCTTGCGGGTCTTCCACGTGAATAATCCGATGGTGATTAGCGCTATAGCCATTCACTGTAAGCTGGGGCACTTTGTCATAAAACTCATACACTTTGTTATCCACATACTTTTTCGTAGTAACGTCTGTAGACACTTGAGGATGTTTTACATGGGTTAACCGCTTTCCCTTAAAGTCATAATCTCCCTGTTTTGTGCGTGGCACTACTGACCTATCCACATAGTGTTTATTAGCAGGATCTGTTTCTTGTTTAGGATCATGTATGGGGACAGACCTAGCTTTGGCCATCAACGCACGTCCAAAGACATCCATCGTTAACCTGTAGTACGAGTCTACTGTTTCTATGACAAGGCTCGGTGTCCTGTATATAGACAGCCTGCTAGCCTGTCTAAGCCTTAGTTGATATTAAGATTATTAAGCAGCAAGAGTCATTCCCCGTGGGGGACATGGTTTCCCATCTCTGTCCCACATCACGTGAACAACGCCATGGTTCACTGTTTCCATCTTCCATTCGCTGCATCATTGTGGGACCTTCCGCCTGTGGAAAGACCAATCTTTTGCTAACACTCATCACAGCGCCCAATGGTCTGCGTTTTCAAAATATTTATATTTTTGCAAAATCTCTCTACCAACCCCTCTACGTGTTTCGGGATCAAGTCATGTCTGGATTACAAAAAGAGAATATGGGTTATTTCATATTTTCCACGCAAGAAAATGTTATTTCACCGGATGAGGTAAAGCCTGATTCACTCATGATTTTCGATGATGTATCCACTGAACGTCAAGGCGTTACTCAAAGCTATTTCAGCATGGGTCGACACAAACATATCGATTGCTTTTATCTTGGACGAACCTATTCTAAAATGTCCAAACAGTTGATTCGTGACAATGCCAATGTCATTGTTTTATTTCTCCAGGACGAGAGGAACAGTCGTCACATTTACAATGAACATGTGAATCCGGATATGACCTTTCAAATGTTTACTGAATTGTGTGGCAAGTGCTGGAACACTCAACGTCATGCCTGTTTAGTGATTGACAAACAAAGTGAACTCAACCAAGGACGATATCGCTTAGGGTTTGATCATTTTATTGCTATTTAAGGCCCTGTCTCATTCCCTCTCAAGTCATTTGTCAAGACACCATGGCGTTAGCAGAGAGTCAATTGAAAACGAATATTATTAGAGCAAAAAATACTATTCGCCAAAAGTTTCGTCAATTGAAACGATCACGTGCAGATGATCATGCTATGTTTATTCAACAACATTTAGCACCTCCGCTAAAAGCCATGTTGAAACCCTCTTTCAAGCCATCTGAAACGCTACCCACCGTTTCACAATCCACGCAGACGCTGCACGAGGGCCCTGAGGAAGAGGAACAGGAAGATTTGACTAGTGTTAGCGAAGTTGAGGATGACGAGGAACAAGTGTTTACGCCTCAAAAAAAGGCCGCACCCCTTGCAGAGTTTTTGAGAAAAAAGAAATCCTTGGCCATGGTCGAAACACCTTACCCTTCCAAATCGTCTCCGTTTTCACAAGTCTTGGCCACCCCTCAAAATAAAGCTCAACTGAAAACCATTTTAATAAAATATTATGGATCAACATTGGAACCCTATTTCACCGATCTATTTATTGGAAACACAGATACCACGTATGGTGTTCGCTATGAGGATGATAGTTTTAAAATTGGGGATTCATCCATTAAATTTGCTCGTACTAAAGCTGTCATTAAGAGCATCAACTATAAATTGACGCCAGGACTGTTAAAGCTGCTCTTCTCTCGAACACCCTCATTCCATGATTATACGTCAGAGGACCTTGGCAAATATAAATCCATTTTATTGGATACCCATGCCCACAAAAGTCAGTATGATCCAGCTCAACAAGTGAATGCCAATATATCTCAAAAATATAAAACCATCGTTGCAAAAATGTTTCCCAAAAATCAATATACTCGTCGTAAAGTGTCCGCTTCGGGAGTGACATTTAAACCATTAAAACCCTTTGTGGATGTTACCTACTGGCAGAATCCCAATAAGCTCATCCAGCGGCTACAGTTGTTGCATGCTTCACGTCAAGCCGGCCATACCGGTCACAATTGGGAAATTCAAGAAATTGAACAAGAACTTCGAAATGCCAAAATTATTGTTTAAGCCCTCACCCATTAAAATGGGTATTGCTCACGAGTTGCATCGCCCAGCTAGGCGTCACTATCCGCGACTCAAGGTGATTTCACGAGGTGTGGATGAACTTTGGCAGGCTGACTTGCTTGAAATGATACCCTATGCTAGCGGTAACGACGGTGTACGCTATATGTTGACTGTCATTGATGTCTATTCCGAAATGGCCTTTGTTGAACCTGTGCGTCGCAAGTCTGGTCCACTAGTCACCAAGACCTTTCAACATATTATTCAACACTCCAAACGCCAACCTCAGTTGCTACAAACCGATCAGGGAAAATAATTTTTCAACAAGGATTTCTCCAGTTTTCTCAAATCTAAGGATATTCACCATTACACCACGTACAGCAATCTCAAAGCCAGCGTGGTCGAGCGGTTTAACCGAACATTGAAAACCCATATGTGGAAACCGTTTACCGCTCAGGGCAGTTATCGCTGGTTGGACATGTTATCTGAGCTAGTGTCACGTTACAATGACACCAAACATAGAACCATTGGGACCAAGCCACGCCTCGTGACCAAAAATATTCAGCAACTGGATAAACTGTTTAACCCCATAAAAACAGCAGACCCTAAACGTCCCCGATTGAAAATTGGGGATTTTGTTCGTGTGAGCAAATTTAAGTCTGCCTTCAATAAGGGCTACACGCCTCAGTGGGGAACTGAACTATTTCGAATTCGTCAAGTCAACCTGGACAGTCCAGTCACCTATTTACTCGAGGACCTCAACCACCAACCCATAAAATGTAGATTTTATCTCCATGAACTTCAGAAAACAGCATTTCCGAAACATTACCTTGTGGAAAAAGTGATGAAACAAAAAGGAAATAAACTATATGTCAAATGGTTAGGATTTAACTCAACGCTTAATTCTTGGATCAATAAATTACATGTTGTATGAATCTGTGCACTTTTTATTTATTTATTTATTTTATTGAATCGTGATGTACGAGAGCTCTGTGTACGGTGCTCCATGCTTCATGCATGTCCATACATGTTTCTCTTTCTCTCTCCACACCCGCGTCTCACTCCTTCACTCCATGATGACATACAACTCGTTCAGCTATTGGCTGTCATGGGTTCTCCCACTCCTCACCTCACCTCTCCTACGGCTCTCTGGCCCCGCCCCCTCACCACTCTGCAGTGGTCACGTGATTTCCTGTTGAGTAAAGGTTTCCTTCCTTTCCCCTCTCTCCCCCTTTCCTCTCTGTGGGGCCCCTGCCTGCTGCTACTGCTCAGCTCGCCTGGCTAGGCGTTATCACCTTTTTTACAGAGTTGCCACATGGTTCCACCTGCTATCATATGACAGCAGTGTTGTCAGCTTGACTTACATTCCATTCTGTTAGCCAACTAGCCATGCCTCAAGAAGATATTCTTTCCGTTCTGGCCGCCAGTCAGACATACATACATACATACATACATACATACATACATACAAAGCAAGTTCTGTTGTTAACAACTATAAAAAAGCCTTGCTTTCTTTCGTCTAATACCATTATGAATTTTGTCTGGTTACTGGTCAGTGTTTACTAACATGTTTTAAAGATCGCCATAAGGGATTTTTTGAAAAAAAAACCCGCCTTCATTCGTTCGTTATAACAAAATATCAGAAAGCGCTCCCTCGCCCTGCTGCCCCTCGAAATAGCCATTTCCTGTATCCACCATGGCCAGTCATAGCCTCGTTGTAACATACGTCAAGCAGTACCGGCTCTCTGTCTACAAACACTCTTTTATTAAAAAAATAAAAATAAAAACTCAAAAACTGACCTCTAAAACAATCCGGCGCGAAACAACAAAATCAGACTCGAAGGGTTAGAACAGGATTTCCAGAAAAACAACACTCGAAATTTTTACAAGACATTCCGTGAGGACTTTTCAGGGTACAAACCACCAACATTAAGTTTCAGTCGACGTAATGGACGACTAGAAACAAACAGTAAGGAGAACTGCAAGATACTGGCTGATTATTTCCAAACTCTACTGAACTGTGATCCTCCAGTGGAAAGACTGCAGTTTGAAAAACCTGTACCAAACCCAGACTCACTTCCCCCAACTACTCAAGAAATAAAAGAGATAATCAAGTCGCTCAAAAAATAACAAAGCCCCTGGGAACGATGGAATAACTGCTGAGATGTTGAAAATAGGAGGAGATGACCTCATAAGGAGAATTCATACACTCCTAACAGAAATATGGGAGAGCGAAATAATTCCGAAGGACTGGAAGAATGCCATTATCCATCCGTTGCATAAAAAGGGCGACCGAGCGGACCCCAACAACTACAGAGGCATATCAGTTTTACCAATTATATACAAGGTATTATCTAAAGGACTCTTAAACAGAGTAGAACAACAAACTCATCATTTGATTGGTGAATACCAGGCAGGCTTTAGGAAAGGTAGATCGTGTTCGGAGCAGATTTGGAGCCTAAAGACGATATTAAGGATACGCCGCAGTACCAACACATTTGTCACCTTCGTGGATTTTAAGAAGGCGTATGATTCTATTGACAGACAAACTGTTCTGAACACCCTAGAAGAGCTCAGAGTTGACAGGAAAACCAGGGACTTAAACCGCCAGACTCTCACTGACACAACATCTCAAGTGAAGTTTCTAGGTGAACTATCAGAGCCTTTCGAAGTACATACCGGAGTTCGACAAGGTGACGGCCTCTCCCCACTGCTTTTTAACTTAGTGTTAGACAAAGTCATCAGGGAGTGGGAAAACAACATCATAGGCATAAGCATTGGTACTCTGGAACAGAAAATAAAAGTAAAATCCCTTGCTTTTGCTGATGATCTAGCTATCTTTACCAAGACTAGTGAAGAAACCAAGTATGCCATAGAGAAGTTACATGAGTTAGCATCAAAGTCAGGACTCCAAATATCGTATGAGAAGACACATTTCATAGTAAATGGAGACCAGAATATCCCGAGATCTCCACTACAGACCAACTATGGAATAATTAGACACGTACCTTCCTTCAAATATTTAGGAGAAATTATTGTACCGTCTGGATTCGACAGAAACGCTAATTTAGAATGAGCTACCAAACTTCAGAAAGCATACCGAATAACATGGAATCACTATAATAAAAGAGTGATGTCACGAAATGCAAAACTACGGCACTGTCAGACAGTTGTTCTTCCGGAATTATATCTCTAGGAGGCCACTCTCAAATTGGTGAAATCGAAATCCAGGAACGTAAAATTCTCAGGAAAATATTTGGCCCCGTTTATGTTAATGGTATATGGATTAAAAGGAAAACCACAGACTTGTACACAGTACTCAATAATTTCACTGATACCGTGCGTAAGAGACGATTGAAATTTTATGGTCACATCTGCCGAATGGACAACACCATATATGCAAAAAAACTGCTCGATATAATTAATTCAAAGAAGATCAAAATCAGTTGGTTAGAAGAAATCAAACAGGACTTAAAGGAAATAAACATTACAGAAGATAGCATCATGAATCGCAAGACTTTTGGAACTCGAGTTACAAATCACACTTTCGCCGAAAAAGGTAAAAAGACCACTGGAAAAAAATGGACGGAGGAACGTAAGAAGGGGCATAGCGAGTTCATGAGGAGATTTTGGGAGGAGAAGAAGAGGAAAGCTCCAACAACCCGAGTCAACAAGTTCAAGCGCGCTCCCTAAGTGGGCAAAACGAAGAAAGAAGAAAAAATATTAAAATGCATAGTTCTTGTCCTAGAGACTTGACATTTATTTTCTTGGTAGAGGGGGTAGAGACCTTTCATTTAAGTCAAACAAACTTATTTGCAAACGTATTAGTTTCCAAAATAAATTTAAAAAAATCAAAATTTAAGTGTTTTCAAAAAAATCTCAAAAAATAAAAAAGTTTTATTATAAAATATAAAGGTCATAGAGACCATTCGTTTCAACTATGGCACAACGTTCTATCATGATTGGTTTTCAAACTATCGCCTACTTAAAAATCAAAAATTTTCAAAAGAATTTAAAAATATAACGAGTGGTCTATAGGAAAGAAGACATCAGCTCGAGTCCAACGACACCTCATTTGTTAACATCTGACCATCCGTTCGCCAATCATCACCGATGTTCGCGAGAAAGTAGGCTATCATTTTTTTTCCTCCTACACCCTTGAAACTGGCTGCCCACCTAGAGGGCATACCCACCTTTCATTAACGTCAAACAATTTTTTTTCCAAAATTCACCGTTTCCAAAATAATAATCCAAAAATCCAAAACCAAGAATTTTCATTTTTTTTAAATACCAACACACATTCCTAGCCAAGAGCATGTCATCCCAACGCCAACAATAGCTCATTCGTTAAAATCCAACCATCCATTCGCCAATTATCGTCAATGTTCGCGAGAAAGTAGGCTATCTTTTTTTCCTCCTACACCCTTGAAACTTGCTGCCCCCCTAGAGGGTATACCCACCTTTCATTAACGTCAAACAAACGTTTTTCCAAAATTCACCGTTTCCAAAATACCGCCAATCCAAAAAACAAAAATTTTCATTTTTTTAAAATACCAACTCACATTCATAGCAAAGAGGACGTCATCCTAACGCCAAAAACACCTCGTTCGTTAAAATCCGATCAGGCGTTCGGGAGATATCGGCAATGTTCGGAGGAAAGTAGGCTGGTAAGCAGAACTCTCTGTACCCCACTACTGCACAGTTTTAGTCCCAGAGGCTTGCAATTTATTTTGCGGGTAGAGGGGGTCAGGGCCATTCATTTACGTGAAACAAATTTTTTTGTACACTATTTAGTTTCCAAAATATAAAAATTTCAAAATTTAAGTGTTTTCAAAAAATCTCAAAGAATAAAAGAGGTTTATTGTAAAAAATAAAGTTCATAGAGACCATTCGTTTCAACTATGGCACAACGTTCTATCATGTTTGGTTTTCAATCTATCGCCTACTTTCAAAAACAAAAATTTTCAAGAAAGGTTTCAAAAATATAACGAGTGGTCCATAGCCAAGCCCCCGTCAGGTCGAGTCCAACGACACCTCATTTGTGAATCTCCGACCACGGGTTCGGGAGTTATCGGCTCGCATTGGGAGTAGTGGTGGGGAGGGGGGGGGGGGGCAGAACCCGTCACTCCCCCCTACTTTCACAGTTTAAAAGATCCTTGAAATAAACTGCTAAAAGTTTGCAGTTTTCTTGATTATTCGTTTCCAATGTCCCATCCGGGCGTTTGAAGCAAAGACCAGGTAATTTGGTAATTCTTCTCTGAAAGTTTTGTAGAAGTTACGTGTATTGTTTTTTGTAAAATCTTGTTCAATTTCAACCAATCTGTAGTGATCGTATTTGCGTTTTTCAGACCTGATAATTTTGGATGTTTTTTTTAATGTATTATAGTGAATTACTGCCAGGTTTGTTCAGTTTTATGAGAATTCCAATTGTGCCAAGCTTTAATTCTAATATTTATGGCCTTATCGCAGGTTTCATTCCACCACCTAGGTTTGCGTTTCCTGGGTGGTGTGCCAACATTTTGAGAAGCCTTCAAAAGTATGTCTTTGAGTTCTAATCAGTTCGAAGAATTGTGAGTAGGGATACTTTCAAGGAAAGTGCTGGTGTTCTGCTTAAGCAATTCCGGATCAACGCGCAGGTCTTTTGTTATTCTTCTTTATTTATTATATTTATTTATTTATTTACTGTTGATGATTGGGCTCGTCTTCAGTAGTAAAAAAATCGCAATGAAAAAACATTCATACGCTACCATTTCACTGGAATGTGGAAAAGAAAAAGTCATGTTGGTGAGTCTTGATTGGATGGAATTACGCGGCGTCGCGGGTCTAAAGTGCCCAAGGTTTGCTAGTTCGATCCCAGCTCAGTCAGGTGATATTTAAGGGTGCTTAAATGTAACACACCCATATCAGTAGATTAATTGTACGTTTAAGATCGCCTTCAGACTACAATTCCGTCATCTCGATGTCTTTAGACACACAACAGTTAAACTGGACGTTCATTTCATAACATTTGCCCTTATATCAAAGCCATAACTGTTTAAAAAAAAATGTCGAACTACTGTATATGCTTTGCCACTTTGCGCAATAAAAAAAAAGCTTTGGCAGCGGTGGGATTCGAACCCACGCCCTTTCGGACTGGTGCCTAAAACCAGCGCCTTAGAGCGCTCGGCCACGCTACCTACCGTAAAACAGGCGAAACGCTCTTGTGAGTAGTGCCTGCTCACTATAAACTGAGAGCTGCCGGCGTTTTATACAATTCATCTCGCCCATTCATTCCCATGGGCCTCGTTCAAGTTCTCAGACCAGAATTAAATATTTTGGCAGAGCCAGGAACGAACCTGGGCCTCCAGAGCTACAGCCAAAGAGAACTGTATTAAATTAGCTGTATTCCCTATACTACAATTAGTCTATTGTAATCAGCATATTACTAAATACAATTAAAATATAACTATCCATAATATCGCCTTGGTGTGGGTGTAGCGCGTCTGCCTCTTACCCGGAGGTCCCGTCTTCGGGAACTGGCTCCGACAGGGATTTTTGAAACTGACGAAAAGGTTTGAACAGGATGCACTGAACCACCTGAGGATCAGAGATTAACGGCTGAGGGGCCCTATCGCGCTGATCACGCATCACCCCGCAATCTGTAGGCTAAATGGCTGAGCAATGGTCGCTTGGTAGCCCGAGGCCCTTAATGAGATATAGGGCACGGTATTTTAAAATTAATATTTTCCTTGGTTGGCCTTATCTATTAGCTAGAGCAGATGCCCTCGCTGTTCTGCACCTTAAAGTAACAATAGCTTTTCAAGGAATAGGCCTTTCTTTCAACTGATTTGACTACCTTCCATATACAATGCGAGGACGACACTGCAGATGCCTGTGTAAATCTGGCTACCAGACTTGGCAACCTTGCTGATTGCTCTTGATTAACCTTGTTGACTCGTCACAATATTAATATGTAGTGTCGCTGCGAGACTGGGCCTGGCAGGCTCAAACACTTCATGTGCGAACTGTATTCCAGCAGTAGCGGCCGGCAGCTTCAAGTATGAGGGGATTGCAATCAGGGGCGTATATAAGGGGGGAGCTGTGCCCCCTCCCCCGCCCCACGAAAAAAGACAATATAAATTAAGAAAGTGTAGCTTTGGTAAAAGCATAAAATAATTGTACATTTGGTTGTACCCTAATCTTAACTTATTGGCTAAGTTATAAACAATATTAAGATTGAAATTAGACTACCTCGTGGTGTAGTGGCTAGCATTCTTGGCTGCCCCCCCCCCAGGTCCGAATTCGATTCCCGGCTCTGTCAAGAAATTTTAATTCTGGCATGAGGGCAGGAACGGGGTACACTCAGCCTTGTGTGCCAAAAATGAGAATTCCACAGTACGGTACTTTTGAGAAATAAATTATCAATTTGTAAAAAATAAAATAAATTAAAAAAATTGTAAAAAAATGTAAAAATAAAAATAAAAAAATAAGAAAAACCCACACACTGTTTACCCTTAGCCTATATAAACTTAGAGATTTACAATTACACAAAGTTATAATTATGCTCTAAGACACCGTATTGGTTGATATTTCTGGGTATTTTGCGGTGACAATCCCCTAAGAATACACACAAAATTCTAGGATAGTCAGTCCCCCCACCGAAAAAAATTGTATATACACCCCTGATTGCAATTTGCTTTCCTTGCATAACGCAAACTTACCGGCTTCGGTGGCGTAGTTGGTAGCATGGTGAACTGCTGTGCGGTCGCGGGCTCAACCCAGCCGAAGTTGACGGATTTTTAAGAGAGTTAAAATCCTTCAGTATGCCTTCCTTCAGAGGGGAAGTAAAGCCGGCAGGCCCATGTGATAGAAAGCATGTAAAAAAAAACACCACAAGCACAATTTGTACGTTATTATTTGCCTCTATCAAGTTCCAACGTTCGCCGATAGATTAGTGACAGTGGCGTCTGCTAGCCAAAGTTGGAACTACTTGAAATTGAACATTCATTCATTTTCATTCATTTCATCTCTCATTAACTCCTATCGTGAGGTTGGCTTCAAGAAGGGTATCCAGCCGTATAAACTAGCAGCCACGTGGTTCATCGCATCTCATCCCCGAGCCCGATGGAACGGGATTTGTAAGGGGGTAGACATAGGTCGCGAACGATTTTCTTAAAAGTGTGATTTTACTTGAACCATAGCCTATGCTTGAACTAAAGCACATAAGTCTATAGGCTACTATTTCCAACGAAAATTGAGTTTATGACGTCATGTGGCCAAAGAATGAATAATTAGTGCACAGCATTGCTACACACTCGTCCACTGCTTCTGCCAAGCCACTTATGATGCTTGTGAACTATCCCTTTGTATACAGGTTGGCAAGTTGAGAAAATGAATTGACTATGGAACAAGTATCCATAATAATAATAATAATAATAATAATAATAATAATAATAATAATAATAATAATAATAATAATAATAATAATAATAATAACTCCAGCTCATAACCTACAAGAGGTGTCCCTGTTAAACCGAGCAACCCAGTGGAAGGTTGGGTAACCAATCCTAGCGGGAAACTGGGTCGGTGAGCCGATCAGTGCTGGGGGCTCCAAGGCTCACAACCTTGGCAGTATCCTTGTCAGTGTGAAACATCACTGGCCTAAGTCAACAGTCTTTCAACTGTTAAAAGCATGGAGGAAAGTTCAGCAAATACTACTACCCCAGGTGGTAACCAATCCACCGTTGCTTCGAGTGACGCATGCAAGCCTTCGGAATCTGGGGAGCTTGCACCGAAATGCTTGGAGGTATCGGAGACTCCACGAAAGATCAAGCATAGAACCAAGAATTTCTTTGCTAGCTTTAACACAAATTCTCTCCGGAAGGTTGGAAAATTAAAACAACTCACGGATGCTCTAACTGAACATCAGATCCAAATTGCGGCTGTTCAGGAAACACGATTTACTGATGAGCATGCCTTTGAATCAGAAGGCTACAGAATCTTCAAGGGTAAGCCAGGTAAACGTGTTATAGAAACGGTTCCCCAACTCGGTACTGGATTTGTAGTCAACAAGAAGATTCTAGACTCCATCACAAATTTCACTTCTTTAAGCAGTCGAGTCTCGACCCTTTCCTTTCGAAGTACAAATAAAATGTATACTATTGTGAACGTTCATGCACCGATCAACGTAGCGAACAAGAAATACCCGGAAGGAACTGATCGATTCTGGGAAGAACTTGAAGACATTTTATCGAAGATTCCAAACAAACGTAATATCATTTTACTTGGGTATTTCAATGCCCAGGTAGGCAAAGAAAGAAAATTTCGAAACATTGTTGGAAATTACTCCGCTCATCACAGAACGAATCGTAATGGAGAACGGCTAATAGAGCTATGTAGGGCCTTCAACCTGGTAATGAAATCCACTACTTTCAAACATCTGCCCAAGAAACAAAAGACCTGGAAATCCCCAAATCCCAGTCTTGGCGAATTCCAGATTGATCACGTCGCAATTGCACGGAAAGCTCAAAGAGAAATTCAGAATGTGAAAGTTCCACGAAATGCAAAACTGGACTCGGATCATTATCTATCTAAAATTAAAATCAAACTCCTCCCGAGAAACACACGGAGGTTCCGAGCCAAAAAGACTGAAAGATATGATGTTGAAAAACTGGCGTCCGGTAATGAGTTCACACGAAAACTACAAACTGTGGATGCAGAGAACTGGGAACAACTGCGAGAGGCGCTGGTTGAGACAGCAAAAGAGACCGTCCTACTAACTAAAACGAGGAAGCATGCTTGGTGGAACAGTGAATGTGACGCAGTAATAAGGAAGAGACAGCAGGCCTGGCAGAAATGGAATTCGCAACAAAATCGTCAACTGGACAGACTTCTTGAATGAGAGAACGAGTGCAGCAAAAACCATCCGCAATGCTAAACGTGCCTTTCATAAAAACCAGATGGATCAAATCGAACAGGATTTCCAGAAGAATAATATGCGCAACTTCTATAGAACATTTAAATGCAACTTGAAGAAATATAGCCCTCCGTGTCTTCAGTTCAGGGATTGCAATGGAAAACTAGTTTATAGCGACAAAGATAATTGTCAGGTGCTTGAAAAATATTTTGAGTCCCTTCTTAACTGTGAGACTCCAAGTTCCATATTCAAATTTAATGACCATGCGCAAGTCCACCCAGATTCCTCTTCACCAACGAAAGAGGAAGTCAAACAGATTATCCGATCTCTAAAGAACCATAAAGCTCCAGATGAAGACTCGATAATCGCTGAACTGTGGAAGTTTGCTAGTGACAATACAGTGGATAAATTAACGGACATCATACATGAAATTTGGGATACCGAAAGACTTCCAAGTGATTGGACTTCTGCTTTAATCCACCCCCTTCATAAGAAAGGCGATAAAGCAGATGTTAACAACTATCGAGGCATCTCCCTCCTACTGATAACTTACAAAATCCTCTCAAAAGCTCTTCAAACTAGGGCTGAAGAACAGCTAGATACAGAACTGGGTGATTATCAAGGAGGTTTTAGGAAGGGAGGGTCATGTGTGGAGCAAATCATGAATCTCAAATCTATCCTTTCAAATCTGAAACTAAGGAGCAAGAAATTTGTAGTAACTTTCATTGATTTTAAGAAAGCTTATGACTCCATTGATCGGACTACCCTACTTAAGATTCTAAAGGAGTTCGGCATAGACAACAAAACCAGAGCGATCATCCAACAGACTCTCGCCAACACCACTTCAAAAGTTAAGTTTAGAGGTGAGATTTCCAATGCCTTCGAGATAAGGACAGGAGTTCGACAGGGAGATGGTCTCTCGCCTCTACTATTCAACTGCGTTCTTGAGAAAGTTATCCGTGAGTGGCGCAAAATAATGAGTGATGAAGGAGTCGAAAATGGAATCAGCCTTGGTCACAAGAATAAGAACCTATCAATTGACTGTCTAGCCTTTGCAGATGACCTTGTGGTTTTTGCAGATTCGTTGGATACGGCCAGGAAACAGATCAACCAGCTTCAAACACAAGCTGCAAAGGCGGGCCTCCTGATCTCTTTCGAGAAAACAGAATTTATTACTAACATCAAAACGGCTCCAAAATATATTGAAGTGAATCATGGGAAAATCAAGCGGGTTGTGAAATTTAAGTATCTTGGGGAATGGATAGACCCTACAATGTCCGAAAACTAGGCTTTTGCGTCACGCTTGAATACAATTGAAATGGCTTACCATCTAACTAAGAATGTGTACAACAAAAGATCTATATCCCTGAATGCAAAACTGAAGCACTACTGCACGGTCGTCCGGCCAGAAGCATTGTATGCAGCGGAATGTTTATCCATGAATAGGAAATGCATAATGGAAAAACTGGAGACCAAGGATAGGAAGATATTGAGGAAAATCCTGGGTCCAGTCAAAGAACGCGGCGAGTTCCGAAGACGCCACAACCACGAGTTGTACACTCACGTAGAGAAAATAACGGACGTGATGAGGAAAAGGAGGATTTCTTTTTATGGACATATAACCCGAATGAAATCAACACGGCTATCCAACAGAATTTTTGCTTTTCTCCGTGAGAAAAAGACAAAGGGGGCCTGGTTCATTGAAGTAGAGAAAGATCTGTTGGAGACTGGGATTACACGTGAAGATATCCTGGAGCGTGGCCCACTTAAGCCGAAGCTAAAAACCGGGAAGGCGTGGGCGACAGAGAGAAAGGTGCAACATCGATTGCGAATGAAGGAGTACTGGGCAAACATTAAAATGCAGAAAAAACAGTTGACATGACGTGGTCCTTAGTTGGCCGTAACGAAGGAATAATAATAATTATAATAATAATAATAATTTGCATCCGTGGTGTAGTGGTCAGCGTGCTTAGCTGCAACCCCGGAGGTCCAAGATTCGATTCCCGGCTCTGCCACGATGTTTGAAAAGTGGTATGAGGACTGGAACGGGGTCTACTCGGCCTCGGGAGGTCCAAATGAGTAGAGTGTGTTCGACTCCCACATCAGCCATCCTCGAAGTGGTTTTCCGTGGTTTCCCTCTTTGTCTCCGGGCAAATGCTGGGATGATACCTAACGTAAGGCCACGGCCGCCTCCTACCCTCTTCCTTGCCTATCCCTCCCAATCTTCCCATCCTTCATAAGGCTCCTGTTCACTTTGCAGGTGAGGCCGCCTGGGCGAGGTGCTCGTCTCACCTCCCCAGTTGTATCCCCCGTTCCGATGTTTCAAGCTTCAGGACACAGCCCTGGAGACGGTAATGGTGGGATACCTCACTGAGTCCGAGGTAAATGCCAACCCTGGAGGGTAAACCGACTAAAATTGCAAATCATGGTGGAATTCCAGTTTATCAAGGTTGGGTTTCAGTGACTTCGGTGTGATGCCAGTGGAAGAGATTACAATAGGCAGTATCATCACATTTTCTGATCTCTTCAGCCAAATTTACTTTCTCAACATAGATGTTGTGGGAGTTGGGGATCGCAATATCGAAGAGAATGGGTTTCTTGTAAAGTTTATCAACAAGAATAATGTCTGGCCAGTTTGCTGGTATAGTTTTATCTGTGATAACTGACCAATGCTAGATGAACCATGCTGCTTTGCCTATTTTTTAACCCTACTTAGTTCTGTATGCTTGAAAGGCGACTGGTTCAGCGGAAGATGAAGGGACCGCAGAGCTGGTGGTCTCTATGAATAGGTCCGTTTCGCACACCAGGCACGGGTTACCTTGCCGCGCATTTCAAGTGACATGCAGTACATTACCCAGAGAATTTAATTCATTTGAATTCTGATTTACATCTGCTTGCTTGTGATTACGTATTCTCCTCGGCAGTTGCGGTCTAGACTCCTTGCTGAGCTATTACTGAACACAGATCTATGGATGTCAGCTCAATCCTACCTGGCTCATAATTTACTGTACCTGGGTGAGGTCAGTGTCAGTTGCTTGATAGGCTACATATTGTTTTACACTTAGCTTTTTTTTTTATTTTCAGTTAATCAGAACAGTCAAGGCTGGATTTACCAATAGGCCCCATAGGCCCCGGCCTAGGGGTGCACCATGCTGAGGGGTGCAAGTTCTTTTTCCAGTTCATAAATAGCCTAACCAGAGTTGTGTTACTTATTAATTTTTAAAACAAATTCGTATCATTTTAAGATTTAAATTAATCTTTCCAAAATTTTGACACTTTTCCAATTTATATTGTGGGCTTGATTTTCCAACAAATGTTTTGCAACAGCAGATTTTTCGACTTCAGCTTTAGAGCAGAAATGTTTATGATTTTTTAGGAGAAAATGTAAGTCTTGAATATTAATATCAGTTTAATTTGAAAAATTCATTATGCATTGTTGTAGGTTGTATGATGTAGTCTATATGTACATCTGAATATCTGTAAGTCTTAAATGGTTTCAACTTATTTTAATATCTCGTTGGCCTATTTATTTATAGTTTATATATACAAATTTAGAAACAGTTGATTCTCTTATTATTTTAATTTATTTAATTGATTTTACTTCACGATACATTAGAATAAAACAAAAATTACCTTCACAAAGACCTTTCTGAGGTCTAAATTCTCCCTCCTTCGCGATGGTATGACGAGGGGGCGGCAAAAACCCACAGGCCTAGGAGCGCATAAAATCTAAATCCGGCCCTGAGAACAGTTACACCTTGTAAAGTTCTGAAGCCATTCCTTTAGTGTTGCCTTTACTAATTGTTATCTCTAACTCTTCAGTCGGTCAACATTATTACAGGTTGCTTGAGGCCAACTCTCATCAGTAGGGCTCGGATCGATAGGCTCGATAAAATCTCGAGATATGCTCGAAAACCATGTGTTTTATGCTCGATAGATATGCTCGAAAAAACCATTATATGCTTGATAGATATGCTCGAAACCCCCATTATATGCGGTTAAATATGCAGAATATGCTCGAAAAACACCGTTAAAAACTATAGAAAGGAAAGTGAAACGAAAAAACCAATAACACACCTTCATATACGAGCTTTATTTTCTAATTGTATGTATGATACACTGCAATATACTCGCATTCAAGTTTTTCAAGTATATCTTATATATAAAAGTGAAAGTCTGTATGTATGTGGGTGGGTGGGTTGGTTCCGTATACAAATCTACACCGTTTCACCAATCTCAACCAAATTTTGCATACACATAGTTTAGGACCCAGAAGGAACCGCTGGCTATATGAATTTTCGATAGTCTTTCTCATTCTTCTGATTTCGGCCCTTTTGCACTCAAGCACAGGCTAATCAAATCATAAAATATACTCACGAAGGAATGGCAAGGCAGATAGTTTCCATGGCAACATAGCTCAAGTCGAGACACGGCCGAATGGATCCGAGTTGCGCTCTGCACAACCGGTATAGAAAATGAGGATCTTTACTTGAAATCCCGTTAGTTACTCAACTGCTCACACAGCACTGTCAACCGAGTATAGCATAACAAAGACTTGACACTATCTACTAGATATTTGTCAAATACCACTCACTCACTCACACATTCATCACGAAATCTCAGAAACCACCCAACGGATTGGAATGAAATTTGGTATGCAGCTTCCTCAAGGGCCGCAAACGCCCAATAAGAAAGGATTTTTGGATATTCAGGTTGTAAAGGGGTGTTAAGGGGGTAGACCTGCATTTCATTGACTAGCAATATCTCCCGATTGGTTTCATTGGGGGATGTGATACTCGGCATATAAACTCATCATTAAAAATAAGAAGACACGTGTCTGAGGGTTTTTCGATGTGGTGTATATTATGAGATGAAAGGGGTGAAAAGTGGGGGTTGAAAGATCCTAACGGAGCCTGTATCTCTTAAACGACATAGGCGAGGAGTTTGAAACTCAGCGGAAGAAAATCAGCATAAAAATAAGTAAATAGGTGTTTGACCGTTTCTTCATAAATCCAATTTAAGGGGCCCATGGGGAGGGGTGAAATTCTGGGTAAAAAAAAGTCCTCTCGGCACGCCGGAAGGCGGAGGTAGATTTCACCGGACAAACTTGGGGATAGGCAAAAATAGGCAGAATATGCAGGTTTTCGTAGAAGGATCAGACCTCATTTATTGCGAGAAGATATTTTATAATTGGAGCTTAATTAACTTTGTTTTTCGTCATTTTATACTTATTTTAAACATTTTATTGTCTTATGGGAACGGTAACCTTCTTGTAATTTGGGGTCCATTTTTATACTTGTGGTCACACTGTCCTTATGCAAGGTTTCGACACTGATGTGTGACTATGTAACGGTCTGTTACTTCTTCACGCAAAATTATATCTCCCGCAGAGATTTTGGTTGGTTGCTCAGTTTAGGGGCTGCGACAACGCGGTCATGTAACCCCGTGTACTTAGGGATGGCTGTATTAGTCTGTAATTCAGGTAAGGACTGCAGACGGTCAATTTCAAGCAGTAGTTCCTAATGTTGGTACCAGGTACTACCGTCAACGACACCTAGCTGTGAACTTGGCTACTAGATGCCACCGCAACCAGCAACTCGCAACGAACGTTGGAACTTCCCCTCCAAAGGAAAGCATACTGAGGGATTTTTAGCGCTCTTAGAAAATCCGACGACTTCGGCCGACTTTGAACTCGCGACCTTGGGCATAGACATTCAGCATGCTACCAGTTACGTCACCGAAGCCGCTTTACACTTAGTCAGATGGAAATACTGAATCTGATCTCGTGCAAGTGCGTTGTCATGGCAACAATGATGGCTCATCCCTCATCAATTTAGTAGTGTTGCCATGGCAACCTCTGATAGCTCTTGGCATTTTCTTATAATTCCGAAATCATTTTTCTCATCCCTTGGCGTAATGGTGGGTCATATCAAAAATTCTTTCAGACAAAATTTTAGGTAATTATTAGGGGAATATTGTCCATTTTGTACGGTTTTGATATTGTGCCTATTAAGAGAGATATGATTAATGTTTCCCGAAAAACCCACTTTTTCCCACCCCTTTGGTCAATGGTTGGTGCTATAAAAAAACTCTTCAAACATAAATTTTTGGGCTTTATCCGACACATAGTATGAACTTTGAACGGATTCGATATGTCACATATTAAGAGAGTTATAGCTATATTTCACTTTTTCGAAAAAAAGCCCCCCATTTTCACCCCCTTCGACCGATTTAGCCCAGTAACGAACTTGACCAAGATTTTATAGGTATACATATCCGGTAAAAAATTCAAAGTGATTGGTGCAAAATTACGGCAGTTATCGTGTCCACAAGAAACTGATATACATATATATACATACATAAATTATATATAAACTTTTGAACTGACGGTGGTTTTGGGGTCTGGGGGATGTGAAACGCGAAGATATGTCGAAATTTTCCGGAAGTCGAAACATGGGACCCATTGCAATAGTTAGCTTTCTAATGAAATCTACCTAAAACAGGAAAGAAAGTGTCCTAACCGATTGACTCACTCGCTCTTCAAACTCAGGGGGATAACCTGCCTAAAAATAAATATATATGTGTTCGACCGTTTTTTTTGATAAATCAAATTTAAGGGGTTCATCGGGAGGGGTGAAATTCTGAAGAAAAAAATTTAAAGAAAATGTCCTGACTCACTCATCATCGCCCAGCCAAAAATATCGAAGTTGGAAACATGTCATTTTCGGGATTTGTTCGTTGTATGTCAAAACCATACACTAAGGGTGGATTTTTGAATATTCAGGTTCTAAAGGGGTCTTAAGGGGGTTAAACCTGCATTTCTTTGAATAACAATATCTCACGAGTGGTTTCATTTGTGGATGTGATCCTCGGCATATAAACTAATCATTAGAAATTAGCAGACATGTGTCTAAGGGTTTTTCGATGTGGTGTATTATTATGAGGTGAAAGGGGTGAAAAGTGGGGGTTGAAGGATTCCTAACGGAGCGTGTAGGCCTATCTCTTAAATGGCATAGGCGAGAAATTTGAAACTCGGTGGAAAAAAATCAGCTTAAAAAATAAGTGAATCGGTGTTCCACCGTTTTTTCATCAATTAATTTAAGGAGCCATTGGGGTGGGGTGAAATTCTGCGGGCGAAAAAGGAGAGAAAGTGTCCTAACTGACTGACTAACTCACTCACTCATCAAACTCAAGGGAAAAGGACAGCTTAAAAATAAGTTAATAGGTGTTCAAGCTTTTTTTCATCAATCCAATTTATGGGACCCATGGGGAGGGATGAAATTCTGGTAAAAATAATTGAAAGAAAATGTCCTGTCTGACTCACTCACTCATCACGCCTAGCGAAAACTATTAAAGTTAGAAACATGAAATTTTGGGAATATGTTCGCTGTATGTCGAAAACGTCAACTAATGAATGATTTTTGTTATTCGGGTTTTAAAGAGGTGTTAAGGGGGTAAACGTGCATTTCATTGAATAACGATATCTCATGAGTTGTTTCTTTGGGGATGTGATATTCGGTATATAAGCTAATCATTAAAATAATCAGACATATGTCTAAGGGTTTATCGATGTGGTGTATTGTGCCCTTTTAGCAAGAAATATGCCAATCACAGTATACCAGCGTAGCTCAATTCGGAATTTTCGGGGCAGCGGTAAGTTCCCCCACTCTGTGACTCACATATTTTGGATTAATTAGAGGATACACTTGCAAAAATAACAACAAAACCAACTCCTATTTTAGCACATTTAATTAATAAAAATTATGGCGCTACAAACAATTTAACAATTTAATTACTGACCCATAATCATCTACTTGTTCCAAATGAACAAGGAATAACAATAGAATAAAACAAATATTGTATTAAAACATATGGTTTCCATATAAATCAACAATTCCTACTTATTTTTACTTCCATAAAGCATCAACTGTGAGTTTCATATAACTCCGAGCTTTTTTGGCTCAATGCTTTCTGTAATAATGGTGTCATTCTTTGTACACCTTCAATACTACTTTTTATATTTTTTTAATCATCAAAAAATGCATAATTACATTTAAAATTACATGTTAATTATCTAACTCAATATTTGGGCATTTTCACATATTTTCAGCTGTTATCATCTCTCTCTAGTCTCACAAATACATTAAGGTAATCAGGAAATTACTTGTGTACTCCAGAGTATGAAGATACTTGACACAGTCAAAAAACTATAGTCACTCCCGGAACCTAGTTGCCTTCAATTAACTCATGGAATCCTACTTCCATACAACATTTCAATAGGGATTGTTATTGATTTCTTACGTCTTATAAGACCATTATCACATAAAAAAACTACGATCTGAACAGGCAAGCGGAAATATCAATCTACAAGGACCTCGGTTCAACGCCCGGGTCGTTAACAACTTTAAACACTCCTGGTGTATTTATTACTCCTTACAAGACGGCCTCCAGACACCCCTCCTACTCCGAGGGTCTGGCCGTGAAACCTGAGAGTTATTTATGACTATGCGGGATCCCTCCCGTCTAGCCCGAGCTAGAGCTCTCTTTAAATGCTTTTACAAAACACAAACCTTTCATTCTCAGTTCTTTGTGGAGACCTGGCATTCTATTCTTCGTGTACATTCAACCATATTATTGGGCTCATAAACCACATTCGTAATCTTGGCGTTTATTAATTATGAAAGGTCCTCATTGATTGTGGAAGAGTAATTAACAACGAATAATAAAGGGGCTTTCAAAATAAGAGGATTCTGAGTTCTAATCTCTTCACATGCCTCGGGAACCTTTCCCATATAGAGGACTATACAAAATGCGATTTAGGGTCAGCCAATAGCTATAAGACCTACGCTCAATACCATACATTTGCTCCCTTTCAATAACATACACAATGCCTCGTGATACTACGTCACAACTAGAGGACTTATACCAAATCTCAATTCACTACAATCAACTACCTCTCATAAGTAATTTACCAAGTACATTAACTTTTACGCGTTCCTAGCGTGACATTTTACTTTAATTGCGCTCCTTTTGCGCTATACATTTTTTTAAGCCTAGCGTCATCCAAAGAACTGATAATACCATATTAGCAATTGACACACATTTCAATTTTTATATTATTCTTTTCATTGACAATAACTTTCTCTCTTTTAAAGAACATGCATTTGAATATCATGTCTATACTTTTTATTAAGGCTCTAACGCTCTTATATTCACATCAATTTATTTGATCCTTATTTAATATTTCCTTGCTTGGTTATTATTATTATTATTTCATATCTTCATTCTTTACACAAGCTCAAAAGCTAGTTCTTTCATATCTCAAATTTACTTTTATTTAAATATCTTTCATGATAATTATTAATTTTTCGCTTGCTCTTATGACAGTCGTTAAATACATTAACATTTTATATATTTCCTCTACTGGATTTATTTTTTATATAATTATTTATAGTTTCTCAAATTTCAATTTTTGTTCAGACCGCGTCTTTGTTTATTCAGTATTTATTTATTTAAACACATCCCTTCTATTCAAAAACTCCGGTGGATTTGTACACAATCATTCCCTGACACCAAAATATAATGAAATTCATTACTCACATGTTATTAAGGTCGTCTCATGACCTTTATCCTTGTGCGGTGTTTCATTTTGGCCCACTTTAAAATTTACTCCATATTATAGAAATTCATCTTATGTACAAACACTTCTTGACACATATTTAATACACTTAACATTGACGACATTTTTAATACACTGGTGTATCCCTTTAGAACACACAATAAACACTAAAAAATATTAATTTAACACACAATCTTGATAGATTTACACTTCACAACTCTTGATCACTAGGCCGTATTTCTTAGCCTATCACACGTGACCTCTTAATTTCCCGTTTCCAAGGGTGAAATTTATTCAATGTCGGCTTCCTATCCTGCAGAATACGAAAGTCTCGAAACATCTACTTTTCCCTGGAATCCTAATTCTTCTGATCCTATTCTGGATGACCGGCTATTTCTCTAGCTTGAACGGCTTCCCTTTTAGATCTAGTTTATCGATCCTAGTGAAAGTCTGTACGGATCGAGGTCTCCTCGATAACTTATCGATGATCGATGGATTTATTTTATAGCAGCTAGTACTTCTCGAGTCTAGTGCTTTAGAATAGTTCGTCTGCTTTCTTGGAGATAATGTCTATAGTCTCCGTTCTTCTTTATTTATTCGGTTCTCGCCCTCCTACTTTTCTGAGATACGTTACGAACCTTACTCTGTTTTTCCCTAGTTGGGTTCTTTAATTTAGATAACTGTTTATCTTCCTGTTATGGTACTTCCGTACGTTATGATATTTTCATTCGTCTATTTAAAGACCTATCGCCTTAAGTCCAACGTTCGCAGCCTGCTCTGACTATATTTTACGAACTTTTTCACTGTAAACTTGTGTACTGTCGGACCTAAATCCTGTAACTAGGATTTTCCTATTTTTTTTTAACACGGCGATACTTTAATATTTCTTCTTTACAACTCCTTATGAAGGCAAGCAAGTTGTTAATACTGCGACGCCTATGGCTATCGGATATTAATTCTGCGGTGTAATACAGCGTTTCTCCCCTCAAGGAGTACTGGTAAACTGTCTTCGGTGTAAAGCAGAATGACGCCCTACACGGCGGTCTGAATACTGATGCGTAGCAACGCCCCCTCGGGCTGTTTGGAACTGCTTGTACTGATGCTCCAGCGTCACGTCCCCTGGACTGTTTGAGACTGCATGTTTGGCTTGGTGATGCCAGGAGCTTTATACTATTTCGCTACAAAAAGATAAGACTCTAGCCCTTTCCGTGCCCAACTTTTAAAATAATGGTTGCACAATTATAAAAATTATACCTTCCGAAAGCTCGTCTTCTCAATGTCAAATAATCTCATTGCGCATAAGAATCGATCGTGCAATTCGGAGATATTAATTAATTTCTCGTCCTCAACTGTGTGGGTGTTGCTGTTCTTTTGTACTCTCCCCTCTCTACAGGCCTTGGTAAATCCCCGATGACGTCTACTTGCGTTTGCAGTTTTCTCCTGTGCAATTATTAAAGGGTTTTTCTTTACACAAAAATCTCTCATTCGAAATGATTCACTGTACTGTAATTGTTTACTTATTTTTATACTCGTAAACGGGTTAAATTTAATTATTCTTCTTCTGGCGCATAGGCGGTGTTGTCGTTTTCCAGCAAGCTAAGCTCGATTTCCGAGTCAGGCTTCCTTGTCTAATAGTGGGAATTTTCCACTCGGTTATTAATACTCATGACTAGCTCCCTTCTGAATGTCAAGAGGGGTGATCTCATCTCTCGAACACCTGGTCCTCGTTGCTTGCACAACGTTAGGCTAGCATCCTAGCTTGATCGTTCTCTATGTTACATTAGAAACTGTACGTTTCTTTCATTTCTTCCCCAAATACATGGATTCGACCTCCATGGACCCTATGGCACATGGGTTCATCTCTCCCCTCCTTAGGTAAATAAATTTTCGAAAAATTTTGAGGAAATTTATTTCAATTAATCGTATCTTTCTTTATTCGTCGAAGCCATCATAACGTCGTCCGTATCTACTGTTGTTTTTATTTCTTTAAAGTCGTATCCGGTAATTGTGTAGGTCGGGTATGCTCTGTCCCTACCCTTTCTTTCTTCTTTATTTGTCTGGACTATAAAATCTCCAGAACCTCATTCTTCTTTACCGGTGTGGTCTATCCCTACCCTTTCTTTCTTCTTTATTTGTCTGGACTATAAAATCTCCAGAACCTCATTCTTCCTTACGGGTTTGGTCTATCCCTACCCGTTTCCTTATTTCATCATTTTCCATTCTTAAATTGAAATTTTCTTCTTCAATAAACTCAATTATTTCTTTGATTTCCCTATACAAATTCTCCAATTCGCATTCGCACTCGAATGCTTGAGCTCTATTTTCTATTTCTTCCTTTTTCTTGTTTATGTCAAAAGCGGATTCATCTCTAAATGTTTCCATAACCAGGGCTTGTTCATCTGCTTCATCGAAATCTTCGGGAGGGTAATATAATTTCAAATTTGCTGAATTCATGGTTACTTCGTGATCCGTTTCACAGTGCCGAATTCTATATGCGTTATTCCTCAAATCTCTGATTATTTGATATGGTCCGTGGTACATTTTCTGGAACTTCTTGTACACACGGTTCCCTGGATCCGAAATGGCTGGTCTTTTTACTAACACCATTTCTCCTGCTAATAATGGTCGATGATACCTCTTATGCCTATTTCTTCTCTGCCTCCTGTCGGCTTGAGCTTTTAGATGCTCAAAGGCTTTGTGGTGTTTGAAGCCATATTTTCAGTGTTGCCTTAGTAAACAAGAGTTTAGTGCTTTTCAGTCGGTCAACACGAATGTACCCAAAAGAGATGGGTTATGCCCTAATCCTGAAATAAATTACATGAGATTATTAAAACACTAGGATGACCAGTTTCGATCGTCAAGCGATCATCATCAGATCCAATACACTTAGGCTATAAAATCTATGTTTGAAATACAGGTGAAAATATTTACAATATGTACAATTATTTAGTTGCAGTATTGGTACTGCAACTGTCAGTGTATGCTAAATGCAGTATATATGTTAGGTGAAATGCTAAATGGTGATGGCTATCCGGAGATTGTACTTTAGAGAGATTATATGGTTGTAAACTATGGTTAAACTATAAAATTTTAGGCTAACTACTTATCTGATTGTCTTCCGTACTACAGCTAATCGCAGTTTTCGTGGTCACTTGAACTCGCTGTGCGGTCGACTGCACAGTTCAAGTGACCACGAAAACTGCGATTAGCTGTAGTACGGAAGACAATCAGATAAGTAGTTAGCCTAAAATTTTATAGTTTAACCATAGTTTACAACCATATAATCTCTCTAAAGTACAATCTCCGGATAGCCATCACCATTTAGCATTTCACCTAACATATATACTGCATTTAGCATACACTGACAGTTGCAGTACCAATACTGCAACTAAATAATTGTACATATTGTAAATATTTTCACCTGTATTTCAAACATAGATTTTATAGCCTAAGTGTATTGGATCTGATGATGATCGCTTGACGATCGAAACTGGTCATCCTAGTGTTTTAATAATCTCATGTAATTTATTTCAGGATTAGGGCATAACCCATCTCTTTTGGGTACATTCGTGTTGACCGACTGAAAAGCACTAAACTCTTGCTCAAAGGCTCTTCTAATGCGTACATCTCTTCCAGGCTGAGCGTCTGCTGGCCTAGGAATTACCAGACTCCAAGGTCTTTCTGGTTGCTCATTCCGATGTAACGTTATGGGTATCTCTCCTGTGGATTCATGGATTGTATTATTTATACAAAATTCGATAATATCCAAAATATCTATCCACTTCCAATTTTCTTCGGCACAGTATATTCGACAGTACTTGGCCATCTCCCTCATCACTCTTTCTACAGGATTTGCCTCAGGATGGCGAATACTTGACAAAATCTGACGTATTCCAAGTCTTTCTAATTCTCGTCTGAACTCTACACTGGTGAAACAACTGCCGTGATCCGACAACAAATTCTCAGGTTTTCCCAGAATCGGTATCACTTTTTCTTTCAATCGTTTTAACACCTGTTTGGTACTAGTCTTCTGTATGGGAGCAAGGACAACCATTTTAGTGAAGACATCCATAGCCACCATTATGTGTCGATTTCCTCTTCTTGCCTTGGGCAAAGGTCCAAAGTTATCAATAGATATGCTTTGGCCGGGCCTTTCGGGCAACAATGGTATAGGCTTCTGTCTCATCAAAAATGCATTAGGTTTGATCCTTTGACATAAATCACATGTCTTTAACGTGTCCCTTACAGTTTCTCTCAGTCTCGGCCATACAAATGCTTCTTTCAGGATCGAGACTGTTTTGTCGACTCCCATATGTCCGAACGATCTATGGGCTAATCATACTATTTTCCTCTGCAAAATTGCAGGTACAACAATCCTTAATTTTGTATGGTCAGAGTCCACAAACTTATATAATAATCCATTATAAAACGTGTAGTCTTGAGCTATCTTATTAGCTTCCGTATACGCTGGTGTTCCCCTTATCAAGCTTCCCTCAAGGAAAGATATGAGCATGTTCATCCATGGATCCTCCCGTTGCCGTTGACTAATGCTTCTTAACTCATTAAGAGTACGCTGATCCCTGTCTTCCAAATCTATAGCCATTACTTCCTCTTCTGTGGACTCTGGCTGTCTACTTAAGTAGTCTGGAACTATATTTTCTTTTCCTGGGCAGTATTCTATCTTGACATCAAATTGTTGAATGTATAAAGCCCAACGCATCAACCTTTGACTGGATAAATCAGTCTTCATCAAAAAGGTTAAGGCTTTATGATCCGTTCTTAGAATGACCTGAAACCCATATACGATCTTCCGCCAATATTGCAACGCGTGCAATATCGCTAGCAGCTCGATCTCGCTGATCGTATAATTTTTCTCGTGTGGTTTCAGTCTCCGACTTGTGAAAGCTAGATAATTTTTCTTATCAGGGTTTTCCGGGTTTTCCTGATATAGCATTGCCCCTATTCCAATCTGGGATGCGTCTGTTTGAATGATAAATCTCTGATTAAAATCGGGATATCCTAGCTTCACGTAATTTAAGAGCATTTCCTTGGCCTCCACGAATGCTTTTTCTGTTTCCTCCGTCCATTTCCACTTGCCCCCCTTCTTCAGAAGGTCCTGTGGTGGTGCAACAGATTTGTGTATGATGGACAATGTCCTGAGAAGAACCCAATCAATCCCAAAAACTGGCGAACGTTCTTTACCTTCAAAGGCCTTGGAAAATCCCTTATCGATTCCAATTTGCACGGATTTGGTTTAACACCATCCTTGTCAATCACATGCCCTAAGAATGTTACTTGCCTTTGACAAAAATTCGACTTCTTTAAATTTATTTTAAAATTTGCCCTTCTTAAGTCTTCCAATAATTTCTTCAACTTTTCTAAATGTTCTTCGATATTCTCCGAGGTAAGCAAAATATCATCCACATAACGGATAGTGCACTCTTTCACTTCCTCTGACAGGTTTCGATCAAGCGCTCTTATTAATGCAGATCCTGCGGTCTTCAGTCCAAACGGACATCTTCTAAAACAATATGTTTGTTGGTCGAACTGAAATCCAGTCAACAAGCTGGTTTTCTCTTCCAGTTCGAGGTGATGATACGAAGAAGTCATGTCAATATTTGTAAAAATCTTCTTGCCTTTGAACTTCCTCAGTATTTCTTTTATGGGTGGTGCCGAATCATTTTCTGGTATGATTTTTGCATTTAAATTTCTGGCATCTAAACACACCCTTACTGAGCCATCCGGTTTACTCACAATCACTAATGGACTAACATATGGTGTCGCCATCTTTTCTATAACACCTGCATTCATCATCTCCTGCAGTGTTTTCTTAGTTTGTGGGTAATGTTTTTCCGCAACCGGGTATGGTTTTTGTTTGAACGGTGCCCAATCATTGACTTGGAACGCGTATTTAAAATTTTCAATCTTCCCTGGCTTGGAATCAAATACGTCCCTATAATTCAATAATAATTTCTTTAACTGTTCCTTATTTTCGAGGTTAACTTTAGCTTCCTCCACTTTTCCTGACAGGTTGGTTTCGAACTCAGTTTCCAAATCATCTTCGAGTTCTATGTTGAGGACTTCAAATATCTTTTCTATATCCTTATAACCTTCCTCAATTACTTCTTCCATATGCCATACTTGTTCTCCTATTTTCGCATCCTGTTCCTCTAGATTAATGTTTTGTTCATTCACATCCTCTCTTTGAACTCTAATGCAGTTTTGCGCTAGGTCTATAATGACCTTGTTCTCACGGATAAAATCAATACCTAATATGACATTATACGGTAATTGATTTACCAGCAAAAAGCACTGCGAAATTTCAGCGTTACCCATGATCATATCGATATATACCTGAAATTTACATGTTAAAGATTTTTCAGGGATAATCCCCTTAATCTTTACACTTGATGTGGGAATCTTTAATACTCGGCCCCTTGTTTCCAATTCATTTAGAAGGGTTTGTGTAATTAGACTTATTGTGGATCCGGTATCAATTAATGCTCTGACCAGTAATCCTTCTATCCTTAGCATAATTATAGGTAGTTCTCTTTTAACAGGTGGGATTCCTTCCACATCCTCGTTAATTAGCTCATCTGGTCTGGCTATCCAATTCACAATTTCTACCTCCTCCCAGCTCCTGGTATGTTTCCACTTTTGACAATTTAAATTTGGAGTTTTTTTTATCCTGAAAGCTCCCTTTACCCTCATTCTTTAACTGAGCTTGTAGTTCCAAGCTTTGAGCTCCGTCTAGTCGGTCGGGTGATTTCCGGTTCTTAATTGCCTCACTCCAACGGACTTTTTGCCTATCAGGTTCATCTGGTCGTTCGTTCATATAACGAAGACTTTCCTGATATCTTTCCTCTATTTCGGCCCGATATTCATCATCCCTATCCTCTGGCCTTACATTCCTTCTGGGATAATTCTCCCATTTCTTTCTGTTTTCTTGCCTTTGATGGTTATTGTTATAGGATCGGCTTTCTTGTTGCCTATAACCTGTATTCCTAGGATTCCTTCCTCGATATCCTCCTCTGTAATATGGTGGTATTCCTCTAGGCTCCTGGTGCCCATACTCTCGACCCAGTCCCTGAGTATCCGTGCTGGTGGATTGATTCCTGGTCGCTGGTTTTTCTCTAGTTTCCTGACTGCTGGCCATATGTACTTGCTCAGTCTGTCTTTGATGCCGAGGAGTTACGTGCGAAGTCGTCATATCTAATTGACGTAATACACTCTCCACTTCCACAGCACTTCTGGCTTTGGATGAGATTAACAGCCTCTGAATCTCATACGGAAGTTGTCTTGCAATGGCGGCACACAGGTCGTTCTCTGCCGGAGCAATGTCGAGTTCACGGAATTTACACAACTGAGCGGTGAAAAATTCCGAGTATTTAGTTGGTGCATTTGTGCTGTACTTCCTAGAGTACAGATCTAGCCTTAAATTCTCTTGGACGTCTGCTGCCCAATATCGTTTTAAAAATGCTTCCCTAAAGCCTTCCACCGTATCAAAGGTGTACCTGAAGCTTCTGAACCAGGTGAGACAATCACCTGCCAACAGCTTTTCAATAGCTCTCAGTCTCCGATCCTGAGGAACTTTCATTTCGTTTAAATACTCTGCAACTTCCTTTAGCCAGTATTTTGGAGTAATAGACATGTTATTACCCGTAAACTTTACTGGTCTGTCCTCATTTGATTTAATAATGTTTATTATCTGGCCATTTGTCTGATTCATGTACGGGGTTGACATCGCCATCGGATATCCTGGGTTCTTATAAGGGCTCTCCCCTCCTAAGTCCCTCTCCGTATCTGTGCCTTGTTCACGGGAATCTACCCATCCTGTCTTTGGAAACTCCTCCTGATTCTCAAATTCTAACTTCCTTTCCCTTCGGGCACTTTCTTCATTAGCCATGAGTTGGATTTCCATTTGACTATTCTTATGTTCAGTCCTCTCCAATCGGGATCTTAATTCATTCTGAATTCTTTCTTGATTCCTTTTACTATCTTCCTCTGCCTTTTTGAGTTGGAATTTCTCGTCCCTGTAACTATCCCTGAACTCATTTAGTTGGTCTTCTACCTCTTTCTTAAAGATCATGACCTTTTGGTCTATAATTTCTGGCTTAACGTCACCTATGGTATCCAGGCCCTCTCGTATTTCTTTTATTTTCTTCTCCATCTCTCTTTGTCCTTTGACCATATCTACTTTAATTCCTTCAAGCTTTTCCTCAGTTTTCCCTTGATTCTTATATAATTTCATCACTTCATCTTGGACCTGGTTAACTTCAGTATGAGTTTTTCCTACTTGGATCTTTAATGTTCCGATGGTTCCCTGAACATCATTAATACCCTGACTTATTTCATCTATCTTATGGGTGTTATCCTCATTTTCTTTCTCTCGTTGTTTTCTTTCATTCTGGAGATGCTCCTCATATAGACCTAATCTTTTATCTATTTTCGTTTCGTACGTCTTCCAGTTATCATCTACCTGCCTAGTAAAATGATCAATCTGATCTTTCATACCCTGAACATCCTTTTTATTTTGATTTTTCATCTCAGTTACTTCGGTTTGAACTCCATCGACCTTTCCCTCGAGTTCTCCTACTTTGTCCTTTACCCCTTTAAATTCTTCTCCTAATTCCTTAAAACTTTCTTTTATTTCATCCCGGGAACATTCACAAATATTCTTGTTAGATTCTATCTGAGCTGTCAATTCTGTCTGCACACCTTGGATCTGGGTTACAAGTTCATTTCTACATTTGTCTACATTCTCTATACATGCTTTTTCCATGCTATTTAATTTAGTTTCTATAGAACCAAAATTATTTTCCATGGTACCAATTTTATCCTCAATAATTTTAAAATGAATTTGACATTCATTTTGTGACTCTCCCATATTTTTGTTCATAGTATTTATTTGGACTTGCAGTCCTGAATGAAATCCTTCATTTTCCTTTTTAATCTCACTTAACTTGTCCCCAAACTTAATGTCAAACCCTTGAAATTTATCATTCATTGTCCCTTCTATTTCAGCCTTCAGTACGTTGTTCATTTCTACACAGTTTGCTTTGATAGTTTCTAATTTAATTCCCATGTTATCACTTCTAGCTTCGATATCTAATAATTTAGTTCCCATATTAGCACTATCAGTTTTTAGTGACTCTAAACTTTGATTCATGGATCCTAATTTTTGATTATTTTCCTCCTGTTGGCTATCCAACTTATTTTCTATTCTAACACTGTCAGTTTTGAGAGCTGTTAAATTATCCTTTATGGATTCGAACTCTTTTTTATTTTCATCCTTTTGGAGGCCCAATGTATTGTTTTAGCCTCCAACTTCTCATTACTATCGGCTTTTATAGCCTCCAAAAGCCGTTGCATCTCTTCACTCAATGCCATCTTATTAGAATATAGTGCGCTACTCATGCCACCACACTAGTACATGCTTGAGAGATGATACTCTGAACCATTGTGTCCCAATTTCTTTAAAATTTAACTTTGGTACGGGTGTTTACTACAGCGTACCCTTTTGATAACTTTTTATTCAATTTCATAAACCTTTATGGAAGTATTTAAAATTCAAAATTTCGAAAAACCATTTTTTTTAATGAAAATTTTGATTTTTCGAGAAAAACTCGGGTTTTCCCTAGGAAAACTCAGCCCTGCGTACTGGGCGCCATTTTATAGGTGGTAGGGGGGTTTAATGATATTAATTCAGGGCTGCTCGGTATGAGTTTCCAGGGACCCATGCGGTCAGTTAATATTTTACGTTGTAGCTATTCCTATCATTACTTTACTTTACATGTTATGACCGTCTTAAGTGTTCCTCTAGTTATTAATCCAGCACATTACTTATATGCCCCCCATGTGCCCTTTTAGCAAGAAATATGCCAATCACAGTATACCAGCGTAGCTCAATTCGGAATTTTCGGGGCAGCGGTAAGTTCCCCCACTCTGTGACTCACATATTTTGGATTAATTAGAGGATACACTTGCAAAAATAACAACAAAATCAACTCCTATTTTAGCACATTTAATTAATAAAAATTATGGCGCTACAAACAATTTAACAATTTAATTACTGACCCATAATCATCTACTTGTTCCAAATGAACAAGGAATAACAATAGAATAAAACAAATATTGTATTAAAACATATGGTTTCCATATAAATCAACAATTCCTACTTATTTTTACTTCCATAAAGCATCAACTGTGAGTTTCATATAACTCCGAGCTTTTTTGGCTCAATGCTTTCTGTAATAATGGTGTCATTCTTTGTACACCTTCAATACTACTTTTTATATTTTTTTAATCATCAAAAAATGCATAATTACATTTAAAATTACATGTTAATTATCTAACTCAATATTTGGGCATTTTCACATATTTTCAGCTGTTATCATCTCTCTCTAGTCTCACAAATACATTAAGGTAATCAGGAAATTACTTGTGTACTCCAGAGTATGAAGATACTTGACACAGTCAAAAAACTATAGTCACTCCCGGAACCTAGTTGCCTTCAATTAACTCATGGAATCCTACTTCCATACAACATTTCAATAGGGATTGTTATTGATTTCTTACGTCTTATAAGACCATTATCACATAAAAAAACTACGATCTGAACAGGCAAGCGGAAATATCAATCTACAAGGACCTCGGTTCAACGCCCGGGTCGTTAACAACTTTAAACACTCCTGGTGTATTTATTACTCCTTACAAGACGGCCTCCAGACCCCCCTCCTACTCCGAGGGTCTGGCCGTGAAACCTGAGAGTTATTTATGACTATGCGGGATCCCTCCCGTCTAGCCCGAGCTAGAGCTCTCTTTAAATGCTTTTACAAAACACAAACCTTTCATTCTCAGTTCTTTGTGGAGACCCGGCATTCTATTCTTCGTGTACATTCAACCATATTATTGGGCTCATAAACCACATTCGTAATCTTGGCGTTTATTAATTATGAAAGGTCCTCATTGATTGTGGAAGAGTAATTAACAACGAATAATAAAGGGGCTTTCAAAATAAGAGGATTCTGAGTTCGAATCTCTTCACATGCCTCGGGAACCTTTCCCATATAGAGGACTATACAAAATGCGATTTAGGGTCAGCCAATAGCTATAAGACCTACGCTCAATACCATACATTTGCTCCCTTTCAATAACATACACAATGCCTCGTGATACTACGTCACAACTAGAGGACTTATACCAAATCTCAATTAACTACAATCAACTACCTCTCATAAGTAATTTACCAAGTACATTAACTTTTACGCGTTCCTAGCGTGACATTTTACTTTAATTGCGCTCCTTTTGCGCTATACATTTTTTTTAAGCCTAGCGTCATCCAAAGAACTGATAATACCATATTAGCAATTGACACACATTTCAATTTTTATATTATTCTTTTCATTGACAATAACTTTCTCTCTTTTAAAGAACATGCATTTGAATATCATGTCTATACTTTTTATTAAGGCTCTAACGCTCTTATATTCACATCAATTTATTTGATCCTTATTTAATATTTCCTTGCTTGGTTATTATTATTATTATTTCATATCTTCATTCTTTACACAAGCTCAAAAGCTAGTTCTTTCATATCTCAAATTTACTTTTATTTAAATATCTTTCATGATAATTATTAATTTTTCGCTTGCTCTTATGACAGTCGTTAAATACATTAACATTTTATATATTTCCTCTACTGGATTTAATTTTTATATAATTATTTATAGTTTCTCAAATTTCAATTTTTGTTCAGACCGCGTCTTTGTTTATTCAGTATTTATTTATTTAAACACATCCCTTCTATTCAAAAACTCCGGTGGATTTGTACACAATCATTCCCTGACACCAAAATATAATGAAATTCATTACTCACATGTTATTAAGGTCGTCTCATGACCTTTATCCTTGTGCGGTGTTTCATTTTGGCCCACTTTAAAATTTACTCCATATTATAGAAATTCATCTTATGTACAAACACTTCTTGACACATATTTAATACACTTAACATTGACGACATTTTTAATACACTGGTGTATCCCTTTAGAACACACAATAAACACTAAAAAATATTAATTTAACACACAATCTTGATAGATTTACACTTCACAACTCTTGATCACTAGGCCGTATTTCTTAGCCTGTCACACATGACCTCTTAATTTCCCGTTTCCAAGGGTGAAATTTATTCAATGTCGGCTTCCTATCCTGCAGAATACGAAAGTCTCGAAACATCTACTTTTCCCTGGAATCCTAATTCTTCTAATCCTATTCTGGATGACCGGCTATTTCTCTAGCTTGAACGGCTTCCCTTTTAGATCTAGTTTATCGATCCTAGTGAAAGTCTGTTCGGATCGAGGTCTCCTCGATAACTTATCGATGATCGATGGATTTATTTTATAGCAGCTAGTACTTCTCGAGTCTAGTGCTTTAGAATAGTTCGTCTGCTTTCTTGGAGATAATGTCTATAGTCTCCGTTCTTCTTTATTTATTCGGTTCTCGCCCTCCTACTTTTCTGAGATACGTTACGAACCTTACTCTGTTTTTCCCTAGTTGGGTTCTTTAATTTAGATAACTGTTTATCTTCCTGTTATGGTACTTCCGTACGTTATGATATTTTCATTCGTCTATTTAAAGACCTATCGCCTTAAGTCCAACGTTCGCAGCCTGCTCTGACTATATTTTACGAACTTTTTCACTGTAAACTTGTGTACTGTCGGACCTAAATCCTGTAACTAGGATTTTCCTAATTTTTTTAACACGGCGATACTTTAATATTTCTTCTTTACAACTCCTTATGAAGGCAAGCAAGTTGTTAATACTGC
Organism: Meconema thalassinum; assembly: GCA_946902985.2. Lineage (NCBI taxonomy): Eukaryota > Metazoa > Arthropoda > Insecta > Orthoptera > Tettigoniidae > Meconema > Meconema thalassinum. Next base: position 746,678,837 of record OX336390.1, read on the forward strand.
GACGCCTATAGCTATCGGATATTAATTCTGCGGTGTAATACAGCGTTTCTCCCCTCAAGGAGTACTGGTAAACTGTCTTCGGTGTAAAGCAGAATGACGCCCTACACGGCGGTCTGAATACTGATGCGTAGCAACGCCCCCTCGGGCTGTTTGGAACTGCTTGTACTGATGCTCCAGCGTCACGTCCCCTGGACTGTTTGAGACTGCATGTTTGGCTTGGTGATGCCAGGAGCTTTATACTATTTCGCTACAAAAAGATAAGACTCTAGCCCTTTCCGTGCCCAACTTTTAAAATAATGGTTGCACAATTATAAAAATTATACCTTCCGAAAGCTCGTCTTCTCAATGTCAAATAATCTCATTGCGCATAAGAATCGATCGTGCAATTCGGAGATATTAATTAATTTCTCGTCCTCAACTGTGTGGGTGTTGCTGTTCTTTTGTACTCTCCCCTCTCTACAGGCCTTGGTAAATCCCCGATGACGTCTACTTGCGTTTGCAGTTTTCTCCTGTGCAATTATTAAAGGGTTTTTCTTTACACAAAAATCTCTCATTCGAAATGATTCACTGTACTGTAATTGTTTACTTATTTTTATACTCGTAAACGGGTTAAATTTAATTATTCTTCTTCTGGCACATAGGCGGTGTTGTCGTTTTCCAGCAAGCTAAGTTCGATTTCCGAGTCAGGCTTCCTTGTCTAATAGTGGGAATTTTCCACTCGGTTATTAATACTCATGACTAGCTCCCTTCTGAATGTCAAGAGGGGTGATCTCATCTCTCGAACACCTGGTCCTCGTTGCTTGCACAACGTTAGGCTAGCATCCTAGCTTGATCTTTCTCTATGTTACATTAGAAACTGTACGTTTCTTTCATTTCTTCCCCAAATACATGGATTCGACCTCCATGGGCCCTATGGCACATGGGTTCAGTATATTATGAGGTGAAAGGGGTGAAAATTGGGGGTTGAGGGATTCTTAACGGAGCGTGTATCTCTTAAACGACATAGGCGAGAAGTTTGAAATTCGGCGAAAAAAACAGCTTTAAATATAAGTAAATAGGTGTTCGACCGTTTTTTCATAAATCCAATTTAAGGGGCTCTTGGAGAGGGGTGAAATTCTGGGGGAAAAAAACAGGAAAGAAAGTGTCCTAACTCACTCACTCATCAAACTCAGGGGGGCAGAACAGCTCAAAAATAAGTATATAGGTGTTCGACCGTTTTTTTCATAAATCCAATATAAGGGGTTCATGAGAGGGGTGAAATTCTGAAAAATAATTGAAAGAAAATGTCCTGACTTACTCACTCATCATCCCCCAGCCAAAATTATTGATGTTAGAAACATGACATTTTGGGGCTATGTTCGTTGTATGTCAAAAACGTCCACTAAGGAAGGAATTTTCGATATTCAGGTTCTAAAGGGGTGTTAAGGGGGTAGACTTGCATTTCATTGAATAACAATATCTCCCGATTGGTTTACTTTTGGGATGGGATACTAGGCATATAAACTCATCATTAAGAATAAGAAGACACATGTCTGAGGGTTTTTCGATGTGGTGTATATTATGAGGTGTCTGTGTGTAAAGTGAGTGTTGAAGGATTTGTAACGGCTACCTTCGTCGTTGGATATCGCTCAACAAGTTGGGCGATCATTTATAACGTTTCTACAGATATTACACTCAATTGTGGGGCCATTTGTAACGGATACCTGCGTCGTTGGATATCGCTCTACAAGTTGGGTGATCATTTATAACGTTTCTACAGATATTACACTCAAGATTCCTTAAAACCACCTCATCGTTCTTATTTAGCATTGGCCTGGCTAGACAGACGACATACACTTTATTAATTTAGATTTACGTGGCTAAATAAAATTTTAATGTGTTATCTTTACGATAACTGGCGCCCAGTAAATCTAAGTTAGTAAAGTGTATGTCGTCTGTCTAGACAGACCAATGCTTACATTCTTTATGAAACCATGGGGACGTTTTGTAACGTAATCTTGATTACGGTACAAATTATTATTATTATAATTATTATTATTATTATTATTATTAAAGTCATTGTGTAATTATTATTATTATTATTATTATTATTATTATTATTATTATTATTATTGAAATATCAAAGTTATATCGTTTTATTCACCCATTAATATCAAGGGAGGGGCCATACCATATTCACGTCATTACCATAATCATATATAATATTGTCAAGTGTTTAGATTTAGAAACAGGGTTTTTGTAGAGGTCTAGGGCTGTTTTATTAGTTAAATTGTAAAGACAGGACGGGCATGGCTGGAAGAAGTTATGGACGGTGAAGCAACATATTGCAAGAAAATGTATTTCTGGAACGAAGCCAAGCTGACGGGAGACAAGGGCTTGGAGAAAGATTTGGGCGGAAAATATATATGCGCAACGAGAGGAATAGCGGGTTCTGAGTGGAATATTTGAAGTACGCGGGCCTGTATTCCCGCTCGGAGAAGTTACAGCGTCGCTTGAGGACTGAGAAATGCTTTGCTATAATTGGTCTGATGGGTCGCGGGCAAATTTATGCCGCGAAACATCGGGACCATTCAGAGTGTATAAAAGCCCAGCGCGACTTCAGCACTGGCTATTCTATAGATTCTATTCTGTCATTCACTTATTCGATCACGCACTCACTCATTGACTTTGTGAGTCGTAGATTCTGTCAGTCCCTCAGTAAGATGGGACTTAGTGAATTCAATTAGCCTGGTTTGTTCAAATTTGCTTACCATGGTGATCAAACTCAGAAACAAGCAGCAGCAGCAACAACAACAACAACCACAACAACTAGACGAAGTACAGTTAGCAAAGTGAAAACATATGTTTTCAAAGGTCAATAAACGTGTGTTGGCGTAAGATCTCAAATTAGACTGCAAGCAGACCAACGAGATGGACTTTGAACCACAAGGCACCAGGTATGTGGACCGAGTTATTATCAACACAGAAGATCAGCGCTAGCGAGAAGACAGTCAATATTGCCCAGCAATTAGGGAATATTAATGCACATACTGTACACAGCTCGAAACCTCAGATCAAATGTTATTAATAATTTTGTTGTAAATAAACCAGTATTAGTTAAAATGTCTTGTTCATTGGGAGTTGAATATATAGGATAGTTGGAATGCAAAGAGTATCTCATAGAGCAAGTTTATTGCCCTACGCTCCGATGATAGATCTTGGCTCCAGGAAGGGAGCGGCCGTGGCTAAATAAAATTTTAATGTGTTATCTTTACGATAACTGGCGCCCAGTAAATCTAAATTAATAAAGTGTATGTCGTCTGTCTAGACAGACCAATGCTAAATAAGAACGATGAGGTGGTTTTAAGGAATCTTGAGTGTAATATCTGTAGAAACGTGATAAATGATCGCCCAACTTGTAGAGCGATATCCAACGACGAAGGTAGCCGTTACAGATTCTTAACGGAGCAAGTATCTCTTAAAAGACAGAGGAAAAAAGTAAGAATCTCAGGGAGTAAAATCAGATTGAAAAAGTAGTAAATTGGTGTTCGATCGTTTTTTCATAAATCCAATTTAAGGGGCTCATGGGGAGGGATGAAATTCTGGGGAAAGAAGTCCAGTAAGGAAGGATTTTTGGATATTCACTCATCATCCCCCAGCAAACCTATTGCAGTTAGAAACTGGAAATTTTGAGGATATGTTCGTTGTATGTCGAAAAAGTCCACTAAGGATGGATTTTTGGATATTCATGTTCTGAAGGGGTGTTAAGGGGGTTAAACTTGCATTTCATTGAATAACAATATCTCACGAGTTGTTACATTTGGGGATGTGATATTCGGCATATAAACTAAGCATTCAAAATAAGCAGACATATGTCTAAGGGTTTATCGATATGGTGTATATTATGAGGTGAAAGGGGAGAAAATTGGGGGTTGAAGGATTCTTAACGGAGCGTGTACTGTATCTCTTATTCAACATAGGCGATAAGTTTGAAATTCAGCGGAAAAAGCAGCTTAAGAATAAGTAAATAGGTGTTCGACCATTTCTTCATAAATCCAATTTAAGGGGCCCATGGGGAGGAGTGAAATTTCGGGGGGGGGGGACAGGAAAGAAAGTGTCCTAACTGATTGACTCACTTACTCACTCATCAAACTCAGGGGAAAAACAGCTTTAAATAAGTAAATAGGTATCGACCGTTTTTTTCATAAATCCAATTTAAGGGGTTCATGGGGAGGGGTGAAATTATCAAAAATAAATTAAAGAAAATGTCCTGACTGACTCACTCACTCATCATCGCCCAGCCAAAATTATTGAAGTTTGAAACATGAAATTTTGGGGATAAGTTCGTTGTATGTCGAAAACATCCACTAAGGAAAGAGTTTTGGATATTCAGGTTCTAAAGAGGTGTTAAGGGGGTAAACGTGCATTTCATTGAATAACAATATCTCATGAGTGGTTTCATTTGGGGATGTGATACTTGGCAAATATAATAATCATTAAAAATAAGCTGCCATATGTCTAATGGTTTTTCGATGTGGTGTATATTATGAGGTGAAAGGGATGAAAAGTGGGGGTTGAAAGATTCCTAACGGAACGTGTATCTCTTAAACGACATAGGCGAGGAGTTTGATTTTCTCCGAGTTTCAATCAGCTTAAAAATAAATAAATGAATGAAAATGAAAATCCACAGCCTGCTTCCAGTCTCCGACCGGGTCAGGAATGGAATGAATGAAGCCCCCATCTAGCGGCGAGGATATGAACTGTGCCGGCTGCCGAGGCCTGACGCACTCCTCCGGGGCAATGATTAAATGGATGACAGATGAAGTGAAATGATAGTGGAGAGTGTTGCTGGAATTAAATTTTGACAGGGAAAACCGGAGTACCCGGAGAAAAACCTGTCTGCCTCCGTTTTGTCCAGCACAGATCTCACATGGAGTGACCGGGACTTGAACCACGGACCCAGCGGTGAGATGCCGGCGTGCTGCCGCCTAAGCCACGGAGGCTTTTAAATAAATGAATAAATAATTAAAATAAGTAGGTGTTCGACCGTTTTTTTTTCATAAATCCAATTTAAGGGGCCTATGGGGAGGGGTGAAATTCAGGAAGAAGAACGTCCACTAAGGAAGGATTTTTGGATGTTCACTCTCATCGACCAATCAAAACTATTAAAGTTAGAAGAAAGGGATATGTTTGTTGTGTGTCGAAAAGTCTACTAAGGAGGGATTTATGGATATTCCGGTTCTAAAGGGGTTGAACCTGCACGTTTACCTGGTTAACATATAGGCTACTTTTGATTTCAATACTTTGCACTATTTAAAGATGGCGACCATTTTTGTGACGTCACTACACCCTTTGGTTTCAAACTTTCATATTTCCAGTTCAAATAAAAAGTGAACGCTAAGAAATAGCAAACTCTTGATGGCATATGCGAGGTCTAAAATTACATTTTCTATCCGAAAGGTATCTCCAACGGTTAGCGAGTAAAACCTAAATTTGTGCTATAAAACACGGTCAACGCCGAACGGTGTAGTTGGACAAAATGTTCCATCCTTAATCTCTCTCTGCGCAGCACCTCGCCTATCACCTGTTTTAACTGTCACCTTCACATTTTAATGTATTTATGACGCGTAGCGAAGCACGGGTACTTCAGCTAGTAGACTATAAGAGAAGTGCTCTTATAAAAGTTACAGTTTAAAAGTTCATTTACAAAATGTTCAGAAATAGGCGAGTCAATGAAGTAGATCTGCATTGGTCTGTACAACAAGAAATTTTCTATGTTTTCAGTTTTGAATGATTTTCTTAAATCAGTCAATAAACGTTTCAATGACGTGAACGACCTCACTAAAAGTTGAAAGCCTGCGGTACTATTATTCGAACCAGATAGGCTTTTCAATAATTATTTCTGTTTTCATACCTTAAGGATGGTCAGGGCCCGAATTCGGGAGAGAATTCGAAGAAAAACAAACTATTTAGACGAAAACCACAAAAATATGCATTTATATGCTTCTATTCTGAAAACCGCTGTTTTATGCATTTATATGCTCGATAAATTTCAATTCTGTTGGTCCCAGAGAGGTGAAAATACCACCGAAAGGCTTCTTTCAATGTGTACTATTCAGGAAAAAATATGCAAATATGCTCGAATCCGAGCCCTACTCATCAGTAAGGCGCACTATCTTGCTGGGATTGCTCCGCCTGATATCAGAAGGGAAGTGGCTGCAAACAACGAAAGAAGTATGACTATGACCTCACACCCACTCTTCGGATATCGACCTGCTGAGAGAGGAGATTAAAATCGAGAAAGAGCTCCCTACAACTACTCGACCATTACGAAGAACAGCAGCAATAGCTCGAGTTGCCGTGTGGAAGGAGGGGACTAGCAATCTCTCTGAATGGATGGAACCAAAGGAATCTCTACCTCCTGGTCACACAGAGAACTGGCTAATCTGGAAGTCCCTGAACAGACTGCGGGTGGAAGTTGCAAGATCCAGGGACAACTTATATAAGTGGCATTTTCCGAACAAGACAGTCCTGTGTGATTGTGGCGCAAGCCAGACAACACAACACCTCTTCTCCTGTCCATTGGGCCCGTACAGCTGCTAATTCAAGTGCTATCGAAGTGGCTAAGTTCTGGGCAGAAACTGTTTGAAGTCGTCTGTTCAACACATACTTTGTACTTCTGACATGAATAAATAAATAAATAGTCGGTAAACACGAATTTTCCCAATGATTGGGTGGGGTAAAAGATCATACTAATATATAACAAGAAGTTCCGTGAAGAACTATACAGCCTACTTTTCATGCCAATGATTATTCTACAGTATATGAACCTATCTAGAATAATGACGAAATTAAGTAGGTAATATCGAAATATCTAATTAGTTCAAAATATACCTGGTATAATGTAGCCTAATAGAGCACTACAGTTGGCAGCCCTGGTGACTGAATATATTCTTAGTTCCACCTCTTAAGGTACAGAATACAAAATTTGGTTGAAGTCCAATGGACGTTACATGCAGTTAGACACTGGATCTATCAGCACGCGTAAAAGCATGTTGCCAACAATACCATGCGTGTGCTGGTCAGAAATAATCTGAATTATTATGATATCTTGTTGTGCCAATTTTGGATGAAATCCATTTGTTAGTATAGAAGTTACATGTATTTTAAAATTGGACATATCAGCAGGCATAGATTCATGTTGGCAGCACCGCCTTGTATTAATTACTCCAAATTAATCTAGAATGTCAGGTGCTATACGTGTGCAAAGTATAGAGCTGTTGGCTTGCATACTTTCTGATATATTGATATTAGGGTAAAAAGAATATAGACAGCATTTATTAACAGTTGGCAGCCCTGATTGCTCTTAACAATACATATAGTCATATCCGTTATGGTACACATTGCACATACGAAATTTGGTTGAAATCCAACTGATAGTATAGAAGTTACATGTATTTAAAAATTGGTACTATCAGCAGGCTTATAATCATGTTGGTAGAACTGACGTATATAAGTTACTCCAAATTAATCTAAAATGTCAGAATATGCGTGTGCATAGTTTAAAGCTGTTGGCTTGCATACTTTCTAATATATTGGTATTTGGATTTAAAAAAATAGAGAGAGCAATTATTAACAGTTGGCAGCCCTGGTGGCTCTTAAGAATATGCCCAGTCATATCTGTTTATGTACAGATATTACATACAAAATTTGGTTGAAATCCAGTTGATAGTGTAGAAGTTATATGCATTTAAACATTGGACCTATCAGAAGGCTTAAAATTATTTCGGCAACACTGTCATGGTTGGCCTCCTGGAAATAAAACTGAAATGGTATTATCAACATGTGTGCCAATTTTGGAATAGCTCCCATGCATACCTTGCAAGATATCCAACATGGAGCTCAAATTTCTAGTGCGTTTTTTCAGCAGTTGGTAGCACTGACATCATTTTCAAATATTGACGTGAGATATTCCGGTGCACATCTTTACTCATACTAAATTTGGTTTTGATTGCTGCAGCCGTTTAGGAGTTGATAGGGGGGGACACACACACAGCCAGACAGACAGACAGACAGACAGACGGACAGACAGACAGACAGACAGACAGACAGAAATTTTCCCGGATCGATCTCATAAGACTACTTTTTCCTCATTTTTGCAAAATGTGAAAAGTAGGCTAAAAATGAGATGGTGTGTGTCTGTCTTTCTGTCTGTCTGTCTGTCTGTCTGTGTGTTACCTAATAACGCAAGAACCACTAGTCCGATTTAAATGAAATTTTGCATGGATGTAGCTGAAATACCAGGTTTACATATAGGATACTTTTAATTTCGATATTTTGCACTATTAAGAAATTGCGACCTTTTTAGTGACTTCACTACACCCTTTGATTTAAAAATTTCATATTTCCATATCAAATAAAAAGAGAACGCTAAGGAATAGCAAACTTTTGATGGACATATGAGCTAGGAAATTTAATTTCCTATCTGAAGGGTCCTTATCACTTTTCGTGTATCTCCAACGGTTAGCGAGTAAAACCTACTTTTGTGACGTCACTACACCCTTTGGTTTCAAAATTTCATATTTCCATTTCAAATAAAAAGAGAACGCTAAGAAACAGCAAACTTTTGTTGGTATACACGAGCTTTAGCATTTAATTTTCTATCCAAAAGGTCCTTATCACTTTTCGTGTATCTCCAACGGTTAGCGAGTAAAACCTACATTTGTGCAATAAAACACGGTCAACACCGAGCGGTGCAGTATATCTCTACATAATATAAAAAGAAAATTTGTCTGTTTTTTTTTTCGAATTCCCACGGAAATTTGAGTTATTTACACGTTTCAGACTGATTTATGAAAGATGCGCACGAAAATAATGTTTTGGTCTGTCTGTTTGTTTGATTGTCTGTGGACAACTTTGTTCCCTTATAACTGGAGAACGGCTGGGTGTATTAACGTAACATTTGGTACAGATATCCATCAGAGGCACGACACTAATCATTGATGTAACTCTTCTCTGTACCTCTCATAAAAGGGGGCATACCCCTTAAAATACATGCTGAAATAGGAGTAGAATGACAAGACAAAGCTCATTTTCAGCCCCGCAATGTGAGAGACAAAACTCGGGGGCCCTAAAACCACATTTTAAGGTCCTAAGTACAACCGTTTTTGAGATATTCCCAGAAAACTAATTTCATTTAATAAACTAATGTACGAATACAAGCCGGTAACCATGGCAACAGATTCTCAGAGGTCCATCTATTGCTGTAAGACGCAATGCAATTCCATTAATTACATTGGTGTGAAAGGTTGCAAACGGCTAGAAGGTTATCACGGAACCAAATTAAGCTGTAAAATTCATCAATACGTATAATGTGCTTAAGGGGGTCAAGGGGTACACGAGAAAATTTTCACGCGATTTACACCTGCGGGTGTGGTACGGCAGGTATATTATATTCCTACCCCTATATTATATTATTATTATTATTATTATTATTATTATTAAATTATGGCGTACAACTAGGAGTCAAAGCCCCTCGGTACCAGAAACAAAACTTGGGGGCCCTAAAGGGTCCTCGAAAACTATATTATAAGGCTCTAAAACCAACAGTATCTGAAATATTCCCAGACAACTAATTTAATTTAATTTAACAAACTAATGAAGGAATGGAAATCGGTAACCATGACAACATTACCTCAAGGGGTGGCATCCAACTTTCCATCTATTTCTGTAAGAAGCAATGTCACTCCATTTATACGTTGCCACGGTGGGTGAGTGGATAGCGTGTCGGTCTACTAACCCCAAGATTGCAGGTTCACTCCTGGCCGTGGTAAGTGATTTTTGAAAGGCGGCAAAAATACGACTCGCATGTCATACGATGTTGGCATGTCAAAGAACCCATTTGAATTTAGTAGGCCGTGTTCATAATAGCAACAATTAATCTCAGGAGTTTCCGCCAACACAAAGTTCCTCATTTCTCTACTAGAAAGCTCTATAGTGTTCATGGAGCTTAGATATATATCCTCCTTGACTTTCATAGTGATTCAAGGAACAGCGTAATTTTGACATGCAAGCTACCCTCAGGGTGTCAAAGTACGAAGCTTGCACCCGGCAGCCGAGGCCATACGATATTATTATTAGGCTAATCCATTTATTACATTTCTGTGAAAGTTTGCAAATGGCTATAAGGTTATCATGGAACCAACGTAGACTGTTTAATTCATCAATGCAATTAAGGGGGTCAAGGGGTAACCTAGAATTTTTTCATGCAATTTCACGTGCGACATACAGTACAGAAAGTCAATTATATCTCCAAACAGCAACATTATTTTCAAAAATTCCTGAATTGAATCAGCATTTTTTGCGGCTTTTAGGAATTTGGGCCATTTGAGGTTAAAGAACCTGAATTTTCATGCACCACAAGCCTTTATAATTTATGAAAGAGGTCTTCCTGTGTATGGGGACCCAACACATCGTAGAGGGTCATTTTTTATGTGAGGTGTATTGCGTTTCGTCTACAAGGCTTTCAATTCTATTTCACGTCAGGAAGTACACGTTAGGTGAATTTAGTTTGAGAGCACATTTTAACTAATCTTTTATCTTTTCTTTCTTTTTGGCGACATACGGGTTCATCGTAAGGATGATTTTGTTTGATACTGTATGGTAGATATACCCATATTTGGATATCTGGGTGATATTGTTGTAGACAATAGAATTGTCTGTCTGTCTTTCTGTGTATCTTTATGTACGCCTATAAATCGTGTTCGGATGCTTGGTGCATCGAAAAATTAAGTATGGTAAACATGAGTCAATACACCAATCATTTATAAAACTCCTCACCGCACTTTTCATACAGTAGAAGGGTGTATATAGGAAAAAAGTCTCAAAATACATGCTAAAATAGGCGAAATATAAAAATTATCCTAGAAGGACGATCAAAGCATATGTTGCGCTTCTCAATGTAAGACACAAAATTCTCGAGTCTATAAGGGGTCTCCGATAATCACATGTTAAGGCCCTTAAATTAACAGTGTGTGTGATATTCCCAGAAAACTAACTTCGTTCTGATAAACGTATGAAGGAATGACAAACCGCTAACCATTGCAACAGTAGCTCAATTGATAATGTCTGGTGTTAATATATAACACCGTTCGAAGAACGGGTACTTCTGCTATACTAATATATAAAAAAATGACATGGTTTGTGTCTGTCTTTCTTTCTTTCTGTCTGTCTGTCTGTCTGTCTGTCTGTGTGCTACTCAATAACGCAAGAACCACTGGTCCGATTTAAATGAAATTTTGCATGGATGTAGCTGATTTACCAGGTTTGCATATAGGATACATTTTATTTCGATATTTTGCACTATTAAAAATGGCGACCATTTTAGTGACGTCACTACACCCTTTAATCAAAACTTCATATTTCCTTATGAAATAAAAAGAGAACGCTAAGAAATAGCAAACATTTGACGGTACATACGAGCTTCACTTTTCGTGTATCTCCAACGGTTAGCGAGTAAAACCCACATTTGTGACGTCACAACACACTTTGGTATCAAAATTTCATATTTCCTTTTCAAATAGAAAGAGAACGCTAAGAAATAGCAACCTTTTGATTGCATACACGAGCTATAACATTCAATTTTCTATCGAACAGGTCCTTATCATTTTCCTTGTATCTCCAACGGTTAGCGAGTAAAACCTAAATTTGTGCAAAAAAACACGGTCATCACCGAGCGGTGCAGTATACCTCTACATAATATAAAAAAGAAATTTTGTCTGTTTTTTTTTTTCGAATTCCCACGGAAATTTGAGTTATTTACACGTTTCAGACTGATTTATGATAGATGCGCGCGAAAATAATGTTTTGGTCTGTCTGTCTGTTTGTTTGATTGTCTGTAGACAACTTTGTTCCCTTATAACTGGAGAACGGCTGGGTGTATCAACGTAACATTTGGTACAGATATCCATCAGAGGCACGACACTAATCATTGATGTAACTCTTCTCTGTACCTCTCATAAAAGGGGGCATACCCCCTTAAAATACATGCTGAAATAGGAGTCGAAGGACAAGACTAAGCTCATTTTCAGCCCCTCAATGTGAGAGACAAAACTCGGGGGCCCTAAAACCACATTTTAAGGTCCTAAGTACAACCGTTTTTGAGATATTCCCAGAAAACTAATTTCATTTAATAAACTAATGAACGAATACAAGCCGGTAACCATGGCAACAGATTCTCAGAGGTCCATCACTTGCTGTAAGACGCAATGCAATTCCATTAAATACATTGGTGTGAAAGTTTGCAAACGGCTAGAAGGTTATCACGGAACCAAATTAAGCTGTAAAATTCATCAATACCTATAATGCGCTTAAGGGGGTCAAGGGGTACACGAGAAAATTTTCACGCGATTTACACCTGAGGGTGTGGTACGGCAGGTCTATTATATTCCTACCCCTATATTATATTATTATTATTATTATTATTATTATTATTATTATTATTATTATATTATGGCGTACAACTAGGAGTCAAAGCCCCTCGGTACCAGAAACAAAACTTGGGTGCCCTAAAAGGTCCTCGAAAACTACATTATAAGGCTCTAAAACCAACAGTATCTGAAATATTCCCAGACAACTAATTTAATTGAATTCAACAAACTAATGAAGGAATGGAAATCGGTAACCATGACAACATTATCACAAGGGGTGGCATCCAACTTTCCATCTATTTCTGTAAGAAGCAATGTCACTCCATTTATACCTTGCCACGGTGGGTGAGTGGATAGCGTGTCGGTCTACTAACCCCAAGATTGCAGGTTCACTCCTGGCCGTGGTAAGTGATTTTTGAAAGGCGGCAAAAATACGACTCGCATGTCATACGATGTTGGCATGTCAAAGAACGCATTTGAATTCAGTAGGCCGTGTTCATAATGGCAGAAATTAATCTCAGGAGTTTCCGCCAACACAAAGTTCCTCATTTCTCTACTAGAAAGCGCTATAGTGTTCAAGGAGCTTGGATATCTACCCTCCTTGACTTTCATAGTGATTCAAGGAACAACGAAATTTTGACATGCAAGCTACCCTCTGGGTGTCAAAGTACGAAGCTTGCACCCGTAACCCGAGGCCATACGATATTATTATTAGGCTAATCCATTTATTACATTTCTGTGAAAGTTTGCAAATGGCTATAAGGTTATCACGGAACCAACGTAGACTGTTTAGTTCGTCAATGCAATTAAGGGGGTCAAGGGGTAACCTAGAATTTTTTCATGCAATTTCACGTGCGACATATAGTACAGATAGTCTATTATATCTCCAAAGAGCAACATTATTTTCAAAAATTCCTTAATTGAATCAGCATTTTTTGCGGCTTTTAGGAATTTGGGCCATTTGAGGCTAAAGAACCTGAATTTTCATACACCACAAGCCTTTATAATTTATGAAAGAGGTCTGCCTGTGTATGGGGACCTAACACAACGCAGAGGGTCATCTTTATGTGAGGTGTATTGCGTTTCGTCTACAAGGCTTTCAATTCTATTTCACGTCAGGAAGTACACGTTAGGTGAATTTAGTTTGAGAGAACATTTCAACTAATCTTCTTTTTTGGTCGACATACGGGTTCATCGTAAGGATGACTTTGTTTGATACTGTATGGTAGATATACCCATATTTGGATATCTGGGTGATATGTTGTAGACAATAAAATTGTCTTTCTGTCTTTCTGTGTATCTTGATGTGCGCCTATAAATCGTGTTCGGATGCTTGGTGCATCGTAAAATTAGGTATGGTAAACATGATTCAATACACCGATCATTTATAAAACACCTCACCGTACTTTTCATACAGTAGAAGGGTGTATATAGGGAAAAACGTCTCAAAATACATGCTAAAATAGGTGAAATATAAAAATTATCCTAGAAGGACGATCAAAGCATATGTTGCGCTTCTCAATGTAAGACACAAAATTCTCGATTCTATAAGGGGTCTCCGAAAACCACATTTTAAGGCCCTTAAATTAACAGTGTGTGTGATATTCCCAGAAAACTAACTTCGTTCTGATAAACTTATGAAGGAATGACAAACCGCTAACCATTGCAACAGTAGCTCAATTGATAATGTCTGGTGTTAATATATAACACCGTTCGAAGAACGGGTACTTCTACTATACTAATATATTAAAAAATGACATGGTGTGTGTCTGTCTTTCTGTCTGTCTGTCTGTCTGTGTGCTACTCAATAACGCAAGAACCACTGGTCCGATTTAAATGAAATTTTGCATGGATGTAGCTGATTTACCAGGTTTGCATATAGGATACATTTTATTTCGATATTTTGCACTATTAAAAATGGCGACCATTTTAGTGACGTCACTACACCCTTTAATCAAAACTTCATATTTCCTTATGAAATGAAAAGAGAACGCTAAGAAATAGCAAACATTTGACGGTACATACGAGCTTCACTTTTCGTGTATCTCCAACGGTTAGCGAGTAAAACCCACATTTGTGACGTCACAACACACTTTGGTATCAAAATTTCATATTTCCTTTTCAAATAAAAAGAGAACGCTAAGAAATAGCAACCTTTTGATTGCATACACGAGCTATAACATTCAATTTTCTATCCAACAGGTCCTTATCATTTTCCTTGTATCTCCAACGGTTAGCGAGTAAAACCTAAATTTGTGCAAAAAAAAACCACGGTCAACACCGAGCGGTGCAGTATACCTCTACATAATATAAAAAAGAAATTTTGTCTGTTTTTTTTTCGAATTCCCACGGAAATTTGAGTTATTTACACGTTTCAGACTGATTTATGATAGATGCGCGCGAAAATAATGTTTTGGTCTGTCTGTTTGTTTGATTGTCTGTGGACAACTTTGTTCCCTTATAACTGGAGAACGGCTGGGTGTATCAACGTAACATTTGGTACAGATATCCATCAGAGGCACGACACTAATCATTGATGTAACTCTTCTCTGTACCTCTCATAAAAGGGGGCATACCCCCTTAAAATACATGCTGAAATAGGAGTCGAAGGACAAGACAAAGCTCATTTTCAGCCCCTCAATGTGAGAGACAAAACTCGGGGGCCCTAAAACCACATTTTAAGGTCCTAAGTACAACCGTTTTTGAGATATTCCCAGAAAACTAATTTCATTTAATAAACTAATGAAAGAATACAAGCCGGTAACCATGGCAACAGATTCTCAGAGGTCCATCTATTGCTGTAAGACGCAATGCAATTCCATTAAATACATTGGTGTGAAAGTTTGCAAACGGCTAGAAGGTTATCACGGAACCAAATTAAGCTGTAAAATTCATCAATACGTATAATGCGCTTAAGGGGGTCAAGGGGTACACGAGAAAATTTTCACGCGATTTACACCTGCGGGTGTGGTACGGCAGGTCTATTATATTCCTACCCCTATATTATATTACTATTATTATTATTATTATTATTATTATTATTATTATTATTATTATTATTATTATTATATTATGGCGTACAACGACGAGACATAGCCCCTCGGTGCCAAAAACAAAACTCGAGGGTCCTCAAAAACTACATTATAAGGCTCTAAAACCAACAGTTTCTGAAATATTCCCAGAAAACTAATTTAATTTAATTTAACAAACTAATGAGGGAATGCAAATCGGTAACCATGACAACATTATCTCAAGGGGTGGCATCCAACTTTCCATCTATTTCTGTAAGAAGCAATGTCACTCCATTTATTACATTTCTGTGAAAGTTTGCAAATGGCTATAAGGTTATCACGTAACCAACGTAGACTGTATAATTCATCAATGCAATTAAGGGGGTCAAGGGGTATCCTAGATTTTTTTTCATGCAATTTTCACGTGCAACATATAGTACAGAAGGTCTATTATATCTCCAAACAGCAACATTAATTTCAAAAATTCCTGAATTGAATCAGCATTTTTTGCGGCTTTTAGGAATTTGGGCCATTTGAGACTAAAGAACCTGAATTTTCATACACCACAAGCTTTTATAATTTATGATACAGGTCTTCCTGTTTATGGGGACCTAACACAATGTAGAGGGTCAGTTTTTATGTGACATGTATGTTTCATCTACAAGGCTTTTAATTCTATTTCATGTCAGGAAGTACACGTTAGGTGAATTTAGTTTGAGAGAACATTTCAACTAATCTTCTTTTTTTTTGTCGACATACGGGTTCATCGTAAGGATGATTTTGTTTGATACTGTGTGGTAGATATACCCATATTTGGATTTCTGGGTGATATGTTGTAGACAATGGAATTGTCTGTCTGTATCTTTATATACGCCTATAACTCATGTTCGGATGCTTGGTGCATCGTAAAATTAGGTATGGTAACCATGAGAGTCAATACACCAATCATTTATAAAACTCTTCACCTTACTTTTCATACAGTAGAAGGGTGGATATAGGGAAAAACGTCTCAAAATACTGAACCCGAGGAGGTTATGCTGACTGGAATCGAACGTGGTTCTCAGAGACTGTGATCTCAGTATAAAGGTTCCACGAGGGAACGAACCCGAGGTCTGTGGAGGGAGTTTCATTGTAAAAACCCCTAGAGAGAAGTGTATATTAAATCACTGGTGTGATTTCAGTTGCAGTGACATTATTTATTAACATAATGAAGGGAAATTGAGCAGAATACAGTATTAATAGACTACTTGGTGTAGGCTGTATGGGGCTTGGAGCACTGCAAGTGCAGAGTGGACATTTTACAAATTAGCCCAGAATTGTGGGAGGTGTTCAGTGGAGCCAAGTCAATCATTCTGACCTCATTCTGTCGTCTGGAAGAGGGTGAGGGCCTGAATAATGACCCAGTTCTTCCCCGACGGAGAATGGATTTGAGAATGGTGGGGAGAGATCACAAGGAAAATCATTGATTACTCGTGATTGGAGTAACGAAATGACATGAGACTTGCCCACAGGTGAATCTTTAGACTGGAGGCTAATTTTAGAGCCTTTAATCTGCGAAATTGACGCATATTTAAGGAAGTGCGGAAGGACCGTAGGACTATCATTGTTCGCGGCGGGATTTGAGGAGGTCGCCAGGGAATCCCGGGAGATAGCGTCCCCACGCTATGAAGAAAGGAATTAATATTAATTAATTGGCCGAGCGATTCTTCAGCACGCAGTCAGTTCTGGGATCAGAGAAGAAAAAGGAACCCAATGAACATGGTTTCGAGACCAGAATCATGCATGGAGAGGAGCCGAGATCCCGCGGGAAGATTGCGCTCTACTTTCTGTGTGAATCCGATATAAGGGAGTCGACCCTTAGCAGAGCAAGTTAGTTGCACTTCAGTCTTAAGTCAGTCTTACCCTAGTTGGAGCCAGTCTCACACCAGTTTGTCACAGTTTGTCAAGAGAGGCGCAGACAGTCGTCATGGCGGAACATATGTTGGTCCGGTGCATGAAAGGACGCCAGCACAAAGAGTTCTACATTTGAGTGAAGCATTTAATAAGCTTTTATTAATAATAATCGCGCTGCAGGTATACTCAGCAGTACGAACAATGGCGTGTTCACGTAGGAAGCATCGTGTAAGATGAGTGGCAGAACTATTGTAAATAATAATAATAATTTGTGTAAAGTTATGGACAGTGTTAAGCGCAATGTATCAAATATCGACTGATCATTCATGTCTAATTACGCTTGAATGCGCTGGGAGAAACTTTACGAAGCATTTGGTAATGTTTTAAGGATACCAAATAATAACGCTCAGGACGGAAGTTAGCATATCTATGCGACGCAGGAAGCTTACCGTAGGAGTATGTATAAACACTGTTGGTGAATTCCGAGGGCAGGTAAACCAGACTTTCAATCAGGAGTTGGTAGGAGCACGGGAGATGCCGTCGACACCTGCAATTTTGATATCTTTGCTAGGGAATTTCAAGCAATGAAAAGTGTACACAGTGACGTGTGTTATGTATAAAGCATATGTAAAATATCTTTTGAAGTAGTGGTTTTATAAGTGTTATAAAGTGTCACATGTTTGGGAGCAATAGCTTCCTTATAGAAATGCAAAGTGCCGTATGGTTAACGGAAGTTGTGTGTCATAAAATGTGTGTATTCAAGATGAAAATGTCGCGTTAAACCTGCATATGGCAGGCGACTTGGAAGGATATGATTGGTTGAAGCCACCATGAGAAGCCTTGAGATATGTGAGTACCCCACAAATTATGGTTAATTAGAGAATATAGACCACTGCATGTGATGTGATTTCAGTAAAGATGCCAGTAAGAATCAGATTAGGAGGTAGACCCTCCAGGTTTAATCATTATTGTATTGATTTTTATAGAGTTGAGATGTTCATGTGCATCAATAAGTGGATTAATCATTACCACTATTAATTAAGATGGCAATCAGTTATGTAAATGTTACGAGCACAGTTGTTCGAGTTTTGAGATGATTGGTTGTGTCGGATTTTGGTAAATTATGTCAGAAATATAATAATAATAATAAGGAATGATTTTGGTAAATTATGTCAGTGAGAATAATATCATAACAATTATGAATATCAAAGGTATTAATGAACGCATCAGGAAATTATTGTAAACAGGAAATAATTACGCTATTTGCAAGACTTATTGATCCAAGCAGTAAGATTATACAGTAAGATTACCTTACGGGATTAAAGAAAGAGTATGATATCAGAATATATTGTATTAATGGGAATATAATTATGCCAGCAATGGAAGAGCTTTTAGTGAATTGAATTTGCAGCTTATGTGAGAAGCTTATAGAGTAATTGATAGATTTCTCTTAATATTATAGGACGAAGTCGTAACATTAGGTAAAGGAGCCAGGTGGTCTATTCTACGTATGAAATCTCCTATGCCGGGGGCATAGCGGAGATATACTTTGTGCCAGAGTGTTTAGTGTTGGACCCTAACTCTGATGAAGGATGGAATGTTCCGGGTTGGAATCCCGTGATTAGGTGCGAGGAAAACGAGGACACCTCGACACTCTAATGATTCCCCGAGAACTTATTATTGTGAGTGATTCGGCTTGTTGAAGCGAACCTCATACCGGCAGCATTGGGCTGACCGCATATTATTTAAGACACCGGTTGCCTAGTAGACCAATGTTTTACGAACCTCGTACCTTCATGTTGAATGGACCTGTTTGGTGCCAGTAATTATTTTATCCTCGGGGTAGGAATAAATATAAAGCTCATTCATTACCTGTGTGCATAATATTCAGTTAAAATCCATTGAGATATGTGTGTCATTGGGAGCACAGTTTGTCTTGTAAAATCTTACAATGCTTTGGAAGTAAGCCTTCAAACATAAAAGCGGGGGTCGAGTTAGGGTGGAAACCCAATCCACTGCTATTGTATACCGACCGCTCGAGGAGAGGGTCTGGGGACGGTCAAGGCGAACCGTGAAAGTAAGGTTGAAAGGAACAGATTTTAGACCCTGTTAATGACATGAATGAAATATTGTTATGTTGAGTAATGAAGCCATGTGGTTTAAGAACACATTGATAATTATATATTATCCTGATGGTTCATGATTTTAGCTATCTAACGAATGGTTAGACGTTGCATCTATACTGTCACTGACAACTTTTTCAGAAGTTGGTTACCAGATTCCACAGGCTACGCGCGCAAGGTAGTTTGATTGTACCATCCGACACAACAATAACATAACGTTTTTTATATGAAATCACAAAACGGCATGCAGTGGAACTGTATAAATAGTGGAGTAGGGGTAGCTTACATAATTATGGAGTTGCACGATGATTGCTGTGCAACACCAGAATAGGCTAATGCATGTGAAGCATTTGGTGGGAAAAGAAAGATCAAAACACACACGGTACACATAATTGTCAAATTAAGAAGGTTTTTATGAATCAGTAATGTTGTGATATTAAAGAAGTCACATTGTATGACAGTAGTGTCAATGTACAGTTTGTTTCTGAAGTTGTACGTGCATCAGCGCACTAGAATATCTTTGTGATGTTCACATAAGGGTAAAGGTTTGTGGTATGATATGATTTTATTATGATTATATTATGTTCATATTGGTGGATTGTGGAAAGTAATTTTTGTTTGCTTTTGTGTTATGGTTATGGGGATTGGTTTATTTTGTTTAAAGCCATGATTTTATTTACTGAATTAAAGTTTTAGAATAGAGTTGTGCCTTATCATTGTAGAGTTGATACCTCTTAGCCTCAAATCCAAAGTATGCAACTGCTCAGTGGGAGGACGGTACACCCTCGAGTCCTGAAGCTAGCTGGAGGCAGAAGCATATTTTCCATCGAGATTATACGCATGGGTACATGGAAAATGATGTCCTGTACAGTGATTTGAGCTATAGGTACAACTAAAGTCGGTCTATATCTAATGCACACAACTCTATTAAAGTAACAATTAACATGAAGTAGGGGAGGACCGCACCTAATATAGCTAAGCTCTGATACGCACAATATAAATTTTGATAATGCAATACGTCTAGTATGCATATATTTATCATGTCGCCCGTCTGTGGGATAAGCATGGTATACTTGACATCATTACATTAAACATTATCATGGCGCCCAGATTGCGTGGAGCTTATGGGATTTAGGGAAAACCCATAGATTTTTTATGGTATTTCATGGGGAAAACCATAGTAATTGTTTTTTTTTGCCTCAAACTGTGTTTGAGTGATTTTTGAGTTCAGTAGGCTTTTGATGTAACGCAGAATCTCTCTATTGAGAAGAGGATTACCCAAGGGTATGAGCGCTACATACCAGATCCACAATTTATCATAATATTATCAGGTTTTGTACGACGTTACAATATGTGTAAAGTGTTTGATGTTTCTTTTCATAACATATCCACACATTTTTTCCAGGAAGCCTGCCTGCATATTTAAGTGTATTATTGTAAAAATGTCAGGCACGGAGGAGATTTTGCAGGTTATTGCAGGGTTGAAACAGCATTTTGATGCTGTTAACGAGCAAAATAAGATGGAAGCTAAGGCTTTCCAGGAGGGTATAAACACTCGTTTAGATGCCAATCAGGAGGCAATTAATCACAATCAGGTTGAATTGAGCAATCGTTTAGATGCCAATCAGCTGGCAATAAAGGCAAATAAGGTTGCAATGAATGACAACCAGGTTGAATTGAACAATAAGTTAGGTCAAATGCAAGAGGTTATTAAGACCGAAGTAACAGAAACTGTTGTAAGCATTGTATCGGAAATGCAGGTTAAAACAGATAAACGTTTTGAGGCCATAGAAGCCAAACTTGAAAGTAACTTACAAGCGTGTAAGCATGCTCAGGATGAAACCATCAGTAGGTTAGACGCCTTGTCTAACGACATTAAGGATATTCAAATCCAAAATGAGGCGAATCTCGAACGCCAAGCGAAACAATTTTCAGAGTTTACGAGAACGGTAGACCAGAGATTAGAGGAGAACGACTCTAAATGGGACCAGAAATTGAAAAGCTATGCTAGAGCAATTAACGGTGATCTCAAGAAACAGGACCAGAATATATTAGGTCAATGTCAAGAAATAGGTGAAATCAAGGCCGTTGTTAACGAGAGTAAAGAGCTGGTAGGAAATATGAAGGGCCAGATAAGCAAAGTTCATCAAGAACTGGACCAAGTTCAGAATGACATTGTTGTAGTCAACAAAAGGCAAGAGGAGAGTAGAGGGGAAATTATTAAGGTCCAGAAGGAAATGTCAAAGGTCAATGGACACATTCGAGAAGAAATCAAAGGATTGAGGGAAGAACTCGAAGTGAGAGAAGGCCAGAAAACAGAGGCAAGCGACAAGACCCTTGCTCAAATTAAGGAAGATGTAGAGGATGAAATCTCCCATATCAAACAAAGTCTGAAAGAAGACAAGAAGAAAATATTTCAAGTAGCCGAGGAAAATCGAGATAGGCTTACAAGAATAGAGAAAGAAGTCATTACTCGTCTGGAAAGAGCAGAGATGCGCCACAATCAAATGGAGACTAGGATAATCGCACAGGAGGAAACACTTCTGAAAGATCCTAAGTCAAGCGAAGGCAGCATGGAAGATATGAGGAAAACAAGGTGGGCAGACTTAGAAACCCAACCTATAATAAGGAGTGCTACAGGCCCAGGCGAAAGTCCTTATATGACGCCAGGTATACCAGTTGCGGCATCGACGCCACATGAAAATGCTATGCACACCCAGGTGATAAACGTCATCAGGGCAAGCGAAGAAAAACCAAGGAAATTCTCAGGTAGCCACTGTAATATGACACCAAAATATTGGTTGAAGGAAGTGACTGAATATCTGAATGATGCACGAATACCACAGGAGCGCAGGCTACGAGCTATAGAGAAATTAACAGAGGGGGAGTGTGCATTATGGTTTCGCAGCTTCCGCTACACTTTCGATACTGTTGAGGAGTTTCGGGAGGCATTTTTGAAGAGATACTGGGACGCAGCGACCCAACAGAATTTACGGTTGGATTTATATGCAAAGAAATACAGTACCAACAACCCAACGAAGTACGCAGAATTCTTCATATCGCAGATGTGTCGCTTCAAAGAACTGGATCAAAAACCGAGCGAGCTGGAATTATGTATCGCTATCGCCAAGCAGCTTCCATACGAGATCCAAAGACTACTAATCTCGGCTAATGCGAAAACTGCTATAGAAATGGAGACAGTTCTTAGACAACTGGACCTCACAACAGCAAATACGATGCGTCAGAGTCGAACCGTGGAACAGGTACACGTGACCAACACGCAGACTGACCAACAGCAAGCTCCAAGGAACAACAAAGCTACGAGCACTGAAACATTAGATTCCTATGGACGGCAATGGGAACAGGAACCCAGAAGATGGCAGTCAAAGTACAAAGGGAATGCTAATAGAGGAGGAAGAGGTCGAAACTCGTGGAATAAGCAGAATATCAGGGGTAAACCGTACCAAAACAATGGAGGTAACAATGGCCAAGAAGGCAGCAATAGAAATTGGAGACCCCAAGAAAGAAGAAGTAACTTCGATGACGAGGTAGAAGAACGATATCATGCTTCTTTGCGATACCTCGAGGAGAGGGGAGATGAGCCCCAGATACAACAAGTCCGCTGGCAAGAAGTTATGCAGAACAGGACATCGCCAGACAGATATGGAGATGGAGCTAAGAGTTTGGAGCTACAACGCAGCGAACAGGAGAGAAGAAACTCCAAGGGGACGGGCGATGAAGAAAAAAAAACGCCAAAATTAGAAGAGTTCCAGACTGAGGGATGGAAGTCTGTTAACATCATCAATTGGATAGCCAAACCGGAAGAGCTAATCGAGGATACAGGAGGATCACAGGTCATGGTCAAGAGAGAATTGCCTATTATAATAGTAAGAGTGGCAGGATTAAAAATAAGAAGTCTGTTAGACACGGGGTCAACAGTGAGCCTCATGACACAAGCTTTATATGATGAAATAGCCCGGAGAGAGAATATTGTGAAGATACCGATCTCTAGTGTCAAGATAAAAGGGGTAATTCCAGACAGAACGATGATATGTAAATATCAGGTATTCCTAGATTTACAGATAGGAGGCTCTATTTTCTCACAGAGTTTTCTGTTAGTAAACAAACTGCCTTATAACCTACTTATTGGGGCAGAATTTATAAGGGAATACAGAGTGATAATCGACCTAGCACAGGACAGGGTTATGTTCCATGTGAATGAAGAAGCTGAAGGCTTGGAGGTCGCACTCAATGAGATTGAACCAGGGTCAAGTGAACAAGTATGGCATACATACAGAGAGGTGGCTGAGGAAGGAGTGTTAGTTATTGAGCAGTTAGAAGAAGAGCTGAAAACACTAGCCACAGACCTGGAGAAAGATTTGGAACCCAAACTGGAAGAATATATTTCGGAAAAGCTAGAAGAAGCGAAAATTGGGCTAAAAGAGAAGGAAAACTTAAAGCAGTTATTACTGGAACAGAAGGAAGTCTTTGATTCGAGACCTGGTCGTATAAAGAACTTCACGTATGCTTTTCAAGTCAGTGATTGGACACCATTTAGGCAGAAACCCTATCCTATAGCAGGAAAGCATTATGCTAAAGTGAAAGAGGCAATTCAGGAGATGTTGGAGGCCGGTGTTATTGAGAAGACACCTACGCCTTATGTAAGTCCATTGGTAATTGTACCGAAGACAGACGGAACTGTCAGAGTCTGCCTGGACCTGAGACATTTAAATTTGAAGGTTATTCCAGAATTTGACCAAGTGCCACCTATTAAAGAGATCCTCAGGAAGTTCAAAGGGAAAACCGTATTCACAAATCTGGACATCACATCCAGTTTCCATCATCTTGAATTAGAGAAGAAAACTAGTCTGTTGACGGGATTTATGTTTGATCAACATACATACACATTTTTAAGGCTACCTTTTGGGTTGAAAACAGCTGGTTCAGCACTGATAAGAGCGTTAGATCGCAATCTATCAGATGAAGTGAAAGAGAGTACCATCAGATATGTAGACGACATTCTACTCACATCAGAATCTCTGGAGGAGCACATGAGAGACCTGAAGAAGTTGCTAGATGACCTTCGAGAAGCTAACTTTAAGGTTAATATCAAGAAATCGCACTTCTGTCAGAGGGAAGTCAAATTCCTAGGGCATGTTATTGATGCAAATGGAGTGAAGCCTAATCCAGATAAATTGGAGGTAATTCGAAATTTCCCTCGACCCACGAAAGTAAAACACGTCCGACAGTATTTGGGAGTAATTGGATTCTTTTCGAACCACTGCCCAAACTATACTGCGACAGTAGCACCCCTGCAGGACCTATTGAAGAAAGGCGGCAGATGGAATTGGACGGAGCAATGTCAGGAAGCATTCGTGAGGTCAAAACAAATGCTTTTGGAATATGTGAAGCTGGGATACCCGGATTATACCCAGAAGTTCATCATACAGACGGATGCATCACTTATTGGGATCGGAGCGATGCTATTCCAGGAAAATGTTGACCAGCCTGAGAAGAAAGTTTTTATTGCCTTTATAAGTAGGAGGCTGAAAGCCCATGAGAAAAATTATACGATTACAGAGATAGAGTTGATCGCAATTTTGTACGCGTTGCAATCATGGCATAAACTCGTGTATGGCTTCCAAATAGTCCTCAGAACAGACCATAAAGCTTTAACATTTTTGTTAAAGACAGACTTGTCTAGCCAGAGATTGACAAGATGGTCCCTGTATATTCAGCAATTTAATGTGGAAATAGAATACTGTCCAGGGAAAGAGAATGTAATACCGGACATATTAAGCCGTTACCCTAGAGAAGAGGAAGCGTTAGCTGTCCAGATTGAGAATCGAGATCAGAAGACGTTGGATGACTTAAGGAATCTTACCAACCTACAACGCGAAGACCCGGGGTTGAAGATGATGATCGATTACTTCGAGGGACGCTTAGCAAGGGGAACTGCAATATACGGAGAGGCAGAGGCATTGGCAACAGATTATGTATGGTATAATCAGATATTACACAAGTGGGATGATGTAGATCATACACGTCAAAGGATTGTGATTCCTGCATCTTTGCAGAGGAGATTGGTGTGGCTAGCACACAGAGCCTTTGGACATCCAGGGATAGACAAAATTTGTGCTCTGTTGAAGGAAGCATTTACTTGGCCTAAGTTGAGAGAAACGGTGAGAAATGCTATTAGGACATGTGATCTATGCCAAAGGGTAAAGCCAAATCCCTTTTTAATGAGGCAACGACCTATCCCGTTGTTACCGGAGAAGCCAAGGCAGTTATTGAGTATAGACAACTTTGGACCATTGCCTAGAGAACGTAGAGGCAATAGACACATTTTTGTAGCCATGGATGTATTTTCGAAAATGGTGGTATTATGCCCCATACAAAAGACAAGTTCAAAGCAGGTCTTGAAACGCCTGAAAGAGAGAGTTATTCCGATTCTTGGGAAGCCGGATAACATTCTCTCGGACCACGGAAGTTGCTTTACGAGTGCAGAATTTCGTCGAGAACTGGAAACTCTAGGAATTAGGCAGATTTTATCTACCATTCGCCATCCTGAGGCAAGTCCAGTTGAAAGAGTAATGAGAGAGATCCAGAAATACATGAAGATCTACTGCTCTGAAGGGAATTGGCGTTGGATTGAATTCCTAGAAGTAATTGAATACTGTATAAATAATACTGTACATGAGGCGACAGGTCAGGTTCCCGTGACTCTACATTTGGATCAGAGACCGGAGAGACCATGGACTGGTGTCATTCCATTACCAGTAGACGCACAGCCAGGTCGAGAATTGAGGATCCAACGAACCTTCGAATATCTCAAAGCACAGGCGGAGAGACGTCAGAGAAGAAATCGTGCGAAGAGGTATCATAGACCGCTTCTCGTCGGAGAGAAAGTTTTAATTAGGAAACCAGCCAGTTCAGATCCAGAGGCACGGAAGTATAAGAAGTCCATTTTTGCTTACCACGGCCCGTTCGAGGTGATAAGAGACCTACAGAACAATGCATACAGGTTAAAGCATTTAGAAACTGGAAACGAGGTCGTTATGAATGTAGCCAATTTAAAGGTTTATTATCCGCCAGAAGAATTCGACGAACAAGAAGAAGTATTAACAGCGCACACCCAACTCAACGTGGAGAGCGAAGTCAGCCAGGCAGTCAGACCTGAAAGTTCGAGCGGCAAGACGGAACGAGAAGCAGACAGTTTGCCCAGTGGAAGGGACGAACAACAAAGATGCCAGTGTCTGCGAGAATTCTATGAAG
Organism: Meconema thalassinum; assembly: GCA_946902985.2. Taxonomy (NCBI): domain Eukaryota; kingdom Metazoa; phylum Arthropoda; class Insecta; order Orthoptera; family Tettigoniidae; genus Meconema; species Meconema thalassinum. The sequence continues at coordinate 746,705,546 of OX336390.1, forward strand.
AAATGGCTGCAGCGGCGAGAGAGGTTGAGGCAATAAATACGACCCTCCGCCTGGAGAATGAACAGCTTAGCAAGAGCGCAGAGTGGAATGGGGAACTGTACTAACCTACTCGCAGCCAGACGAGGTGAAGGACCCCAGATGTAAACACAGACAGTGATAGACAGTCAGCTGGTTACTTATAGAGAGCCACTTGCAATTGACTTCTATAAGTTTCGCAAGGGGAATATGAACCCGAGGAGGTTATGCTGACTGGAATCGAACGTGGTTCTCAGAGACTGTGATCTCAGCATAAAGGTTCCACGAGGGAACGAACCCGAGGTCTGTGGAGGGAGTTTCATTGTAAAAACCCCTAGAGAGAAGTGTATATTAAATCACTGGTTTGATTTCAGTTGCAGTGACATTATTTATTAAAATAATGAAGGGAAATTGAGCAGAATACAGTATTATTAGACTACTTGGTGTAGGCTGTATGGGGCTTGGAGCACTGCAAGTGCAGAGTGGACATTTTACAAATTAGCCCAGAATTGTGGGAGGTGTTCAGTGGAGCCAAGTCAATCATTCTGACCTCATTCTGTCGTCTGGAAGAGGGTGAGGGCCTGAATAATGACCCAGTTCTTCCCCGACGGAGAATGGATTTGAGAATGGTGGGGAGAGATCACAAGGAAAATCATTGATTACTCGTGATTGGAGTAACGAAATGACATGAGACTTGCCCACAGGTGAATCTTTAGACTGGAGGCTAATTTTGGAGCCTTTAATCTGCAAAATTGACGCATATTTAAGGAAGTGCGGAAGGACCGTAGGACTATCATTGTTCGCGGCGGGATTTGAGGAGGTCGCCAGGGAATCCCGGGAGATAGCGTCCCCACGCTATGAAGAAAGGAATTAATATTAATTAATTGGCCGAGCGATTCTTCAGCACGCAGTCAGTTCTGGGATCAGAGAAGAAAAAGGAACCCAATGAACATGGTTTCGAGACCAGAATCATGCTGGGAGAGGAGCCGAGATCCCGCGGGAAGATTGCGCTCTACTTTCTGTGTGAATCCGATATAAGGGAGTCGACCCTTAGCAGAGCAAGTTAGTTGCACTTCAGTCTTAAGTCAGTCTTACCCTAGTTGGAGCCAGTCTCACACCAGTTTGTCACAGTTTGTCAAGAGAGGCGCAGACAGTCGTCATGGCGGAACATATGTTGGTCCGGTGCATGAAAGGACGCCAGCACAAAGAGTTCTACATTTGAGTGAAGCATTTAATAAGCTTTTATTAATAATAATCGCACTGCAGGTATACTCAGCAGTACGAACAATGGCGTGTTCACGTAGGAAGCATCGTGTAAGATGAGTGGCAGAACTATTGTAAATAATAATAATAATTTGTGTAAAGTTATGGACAGTGTTAAGCGCAATGTATCAAATATCGACTGATCATTCATGTCTAATTACGCTTGAATGCGCTGGGAGAAACTTTACGAAGCATTTGGTAATGTTTTAAGGATACCAAATAATAACGCTCAGGACGGAAGTTAGCATATCTATGCGACGCAGGAAGCTTACCGTAGGAGTATGTATAAAAACTGTTGGTGAATTCCGAGGGCAGGTAAACCAGACTTTCAATCAGGAGTTGGTAGGAGCACGGGAGATGCCGTCGACACCTGCAATTTTGATATCTTTGCTAGGGAATTTCAAGCAATGAAAAGTGTACACAGTGACGTGTGTTATGTATAAAGCATATGTAAAATATCTTTTGAAGTAGTGGTTTTATAAGTGTTATAAAGTGTCACATGTTTGGGAGCAATAGCTTCCTTATAGAAATGCAAAGTGCCGTATGGTTAACGGAAGTTGTGTGTCATAAAATGTGTGTATTCAAGATGAAAATGTCGCGTTAAACCTGCATATGGCAGGCGACTTGGAAGGATATGATTGGTTGAAGCCACCATGAGAAGCCTTGAGATATGTGAGTACCCCACAAATTATGGTTAATTAGAGAATATAGACCACTGCATGTGATGTGATTTGAGTAAAGATGCCAGTAAGAATCAGATTAGGAGGTAGACCCTCCAGGTTTAATCATTATTGTATTGATTTTTATAGAGTTGAGATGTTCATGTGCATCAATAAGTGGATTAATCATTACCACTATTAATTAAGATGGCAATCAGTTATGTAAATGTTACGAGCACAGTTGTTCGAGTTTTGAGATGATTGGTTGTGTCGGATTTTGGTAAATTATGTCAGAAATATAATAATAATAATAAGGAATGATTTTGGTAAATTATGTCAGTGAGAATAATATCATAACAATTATGAATATCAAAGGTATTAATGAACGCATCAGGAAATTATTGTAAACAGGAAATAATTACGCTATTTGCAAGACTTATTGATCCAAGCAGTAAGATTATACAGTAAGATTACCTTACGGGATTAAAGAAAGAGTTTGATATCAGAATATATTGTATTAATGGGAATATAATTATGCCAGGAATGGAAGAGCTTTTAGTGAATTGAATTTGCAGCTTATGTGAGAAGCTTATAGAGTAATTGATAGATTTCTCTTAATATTATAGGACGAAGTCGTAACATTAGGTAAAGGAGCCAGGTGGTCTATTCTACGTATGAAATCTCCTATGCCGGGGGCATAGCGGAGATATACTTTGTGCCAGAGTGTTTAGTGTTGGACCCTAACTCTGATGAAGGATGGAATGTTCCGGGTTGGAATCCCGTGATTAGGTGCGAGGAAAACGAGGACACCTCGACACTCTAATGATTCCCCGAGAACTTATTATTGTGAGTGATTCGGCTTGTTGAAGCGAACCTCATACCGGTAGCATTGGGCTGACCGCATATTATTTAAGACACCGGTTGCCTAGTAGACCAATGTTTTACGAACCTCGTACCTTCATGTTGAATGGACCTGTTTGGTGCCAGTAATTATTTTATCCTCGGGGTAGGAATAAATATAAAGCTCATTCACTACCTGTGTGCATAATATTCAGTTAAAATCCATTGAGATATGTGTGTCATTGGGAGCACAGTTTGTCTTGTAAAATCTTACAATGCTTTGGAAATAAGCCTTCAAACATAAAAGCGGGGGTCGAGTTAGGGTGGAAACCCAACCCACTGCTATTGTATACCGACCGCTCGAGGAGAGGGTCTGGGGATGGTCAAGGCGAACCGTGAAAGTAAGGTTGAAAGGAACAGATTTTAGACCCTGTTAATGACATGAATGAAATATTGTTATGTTGAGTAATGAAGCCATGTGGTTTAAGAACACATTGATAATTATATATTATCCTGATGGTTCATGATTTTAGCTATCTAACGAATGGTTAGACGTTGCATTCATACTGTCACTGACAACTTTTTCAGAAGTTGGTTACCAGATTCCACAGGCTACGCGCGCAAGGTAGTTTGATTGTACCATCCGACACAACAATAACATAACGTTTTTATATGAAATCACAAAACGGCATGCAGTGGAACTGTATAAATAGTGGAGTAGGGGTAGCTTACATAATTATGGAGTTGCACGATGATTGCTGTGCAACACCAGAATAGGCTAATGCATGTGAAGCATTTGGTGGGAAAAGAAAGATCAAAACACACACGGTACACATAATTGTCAAATTAAGAAGGTTTTTATGAATCAGTAATGTTATGATATTAAAGAAGTCACGTTGTATGACAGTAGTGTCAATGTACAGTTTGTTTCTGAAGTTGTACGTGCATCAGCGCACTAGAATATCTTTGTGATGTTCACATAAGGGTAAAGGTTTGTGGTATGATATGATTTTATTATGATTATATTATGTTCATATTGGTGGATTGTGGAAAGTAATTTTTGTTTGCTTTTGTTTTATGGTTATGGGGATTGTTTTATTTTGTTTAAAGCCATGATTTTATTTACTGAATTAAAGTTTTAGAATAGAGTTGTGCCTTATCATTGTAGAGTTGATACCTCTTAGCCTCAAATCCAAAGTATGCAACTGCTCAGTGGGAGGACGGTACACCCTCGAGTCCTGAAGCTAGCTGGAGGTAGAAGCATATTTTCCATCGAGATTATACGCATGGGTACAATACATGCTAAAATAGGCGAAATATAAAAGTTATCCTAGAAGGACGACCAAAGCATATGTTGCACTTCTCAATGTGAGACACAAAATTTGCGAGGCTATAGAGGGTCTCCGAAAACCACATTTTAAGGCCCTTAAATTAACAGTGTGTGTGATATTCCCAGAAAACTAACTTCCTTTTGATAAAACTTATGAAGGAATGACAAACCGCTAACCATCGCAACAGTAACTCAATTGATAATGTCTGGTGTTAACACCGAACACCGTTCGATGAACGGGTACTTCTGCTAGTATATAATATGTAAAGAACACTCCTGGAAAAAAAATATGAATAAAGTACTTTATGTTCGACCCTCACTATTATGTGTCAGATAACTGTATCATAATGATGGTCATTATAACACTGTTTTCCATTATGATACAGTTTCTCCAGCCAATCAGAGCTCGTTCATTGACCAATTAGGTAACGATAACTTCGCGCATGCGCTCAAAATCCAACATGTCGGTCATAAACACAACATCGAACTATAATAAATTACCGACATGGAATACCCACCGTCCATATGTTCGCGTAAATAAACTGGCGAATATGAGACAAGAAATAGCACTGTACCATAAAACCACCAACACTAATTTCTACACAGCGCATTGTCTTCAAATGACTGCGGTGACAATATTACTGAGGGACGGCTGATGTAAACATATGGCTGCATATGGCATTGCAAGCCCACAGAGCGCATGCGTCGGTCGTTCAAAGCTCTTGAAAGACAAAGATATAACACCCAACGCTCGCTCTGCGATCACAAAATTCCAGTAGCTGACTCTCAACAGATATTTATGAATATTTATGTTAAAACATATAATAAAGTTATAATTATCGTCGAACATAAAGAGTCGTATGCAACTCGCCTATAATGGTAATTAAGACACTCGTATGGAAATTATAAAACTCGCATACGCTCGTTTTATAAAAAATACTCGTGTCTTAATTATAGCCATTATAGGCTCGTTGCATAATGTACTATTATGATCACTATTATAATGGGGAAATTTTTGGGATTACGAGGTTATCATCAGATCCTGATCACTGTGTTAACGTCTACATGTATACACTAACTAGCAAACTGCCCCGGCTTCGCCCGGTATAATTAACGGTTTACCCAGCGTAAGCTTAAAAGGCGCACGGACGGCAGGTCCCAGACGCAATTTTGAAAAGCCGAGCAGAACAGTGAAACTCCAAACACATATACTATGCCCGATCGAGAGGCACGGGGTTCGAACCTACGTTATTATAAATCGAGAAATGTAAAATAGTTATAAGACTTTCAGTTACATATAAGCTAGCCATGAGGAAATATGAAGTGATTCAGGCAATGACGCAAAGCATTTACAGCTTTATCTGAAGTAACAAGATGCAACCCGTGTATGAATCACGAGGACAGTCATACTGTGAGGAAACGATCAGAGTAGGTAGGCAGGGGAACCACTGCGAAGGTTCGATGTCAGCGCTTTTATGGCAACCCCCGATTGCATCCCAACACCGCAGAATTATGAAATAACCCGTTTTCTTGGAAATAACGCAAAATCACTTAAGTATTAGCCTACTTTCGATTTTTGCAAAAAATGAAAGTAGACTTATGAGATCAACACAGGGCGAAAAAAGTGTGTCTGTCTGTGTGTGTGTATGTGTGTGTGTGAGTCTGTGTGTGTGTGTGTGTGTGTGTGTATGTATGTGTGTGTGTGAGTCTGTGTGTGTGTGTGTGTCTGTGTGTGTGTGAGTGTGTGTACTCTGAATGTCTGTCCCCCCCTATCAATACGAACACGGTGAATGCGAATTGAACGAAATTTGGTACAAAGGTAGCACTAGCAAAGGACACCTCAGTGTCATGTTTTATATCGCCGCCATCTTGACTGAAACGTAATGGCGGCCACACAAATGTTCAAAGCTTAAATCAAATTACGACTAACCTAATCATCCGATCTCTACCAAATTTTGCAACAACATACCTTTATGGGGGAGCATTCTTTGACCAAACCAATAGGTCATCAGCGTAATAGTTTGCGGATGGCGGCCATCTTTGTGTGAAAATCGATTCCCCCTATTAATTCTAACTCGGTGCAACCGAATGGAACGAAATTTGGTACAGAGATAGTGCTAACAAAAGGCACCTCAGTGCCATGTTTTAAGACGCCGCCATATTGACGGAAACGTAATGGCGGCCACACAAATGTTCAAAGCTTAAATCAAATTACGACTAACCCAATCATCCGATCTCTACCAAGTTTTGCAACAACATACCTTTATGGGGGGAGCATCCTTTGACCAAACTAATAGGTCATCAGCGTAATAGTTTGCGGATGGCGGCCATCTTTGTGTGAAAATCGATTCCCCCTATTCATTCGAACACGGTGCAACCGAATGGAACGAAATTTGGTACAGAGGTAGTACTAACAAAAGGCACCTCAGTGCCATGATTTATATCGCCGCCATCTTGACGGAAACGTAATGGCGGCCACACAAATGTTCAAAGCTTAAATCAAATTACGATTAACCTAATCATCCGATCTCTACCAAATTTTTCAACAACATACCCTTATAAAGGAAGCATCCTTTGACCGAATGAATAGGTCATTAGCCTAATAGTTTGCGGATGGCGGCCATCTTTGTGTGAAAATCGATTACCCCTATTAATTCAAGCACGGTGAAACCGAATGGAACGAAATTTGGTACGGAGGTAGCACTAGCAAAGGGCATCTCAGTGTCATGTTTTATATTGCCGCCATCTTGACAGAAACGTAATGGCGGCCACACAAATGTTCAAAGCTTAAGTTAAATTACGACTAACATAACCATCCGATCTCTACCAAACTTTGCAACAACATACCTTTATGGAGGGAGCATCCTTTGAACAATCTAATAGGTTATTAGCCTAATAGTTTGCGGATGGCGGCCATCTTTATGTCAAAATTGATTCCCCCTATTAATTCGAACACGATGGAACCGAATGGAACGAAATTTGGTACAGAGGTAGCACTAGCAAAGGGCACCTCAGTGTCATGTTTTATATCGCCGCCATCTTGACTGAAAGTTAATGGCGGCCACACGAATGTTCAAAGCTTAAATCAAATTACGATTAACCTAATCATCCGATCTCTACCAAATTTTGCAACTACATACCTTTATGGAGGGAGCATCCTTTGACTAATCTAATAGGTCATTCGCCTAATAGTTTGCGGATGGCGGCCATCTATGTGTCACCTCATATTCATGTTTAATATCCCTATAGCACGTTGTATTTCAACAAGCTACTACAACCAACATTCAATCATACTCTTTGAAAAGGACAAAGAGTTATAACAATACCCATGCATTTAGGAGAAAGTAGGCTATATGTTCTTTACTGAACATCTTGTTTTTATGTTAATCAGAATAATCCAGGGAACTACGAATTAATCAAGACTAAAATCGAGTAATTTAAGCACAGGGAAAAAGTGCTTACGAAGCAGCTACGTTATTAGGCGGGGCTATGAAGAGGTCCTGGGCAGGAGAAAATAAAACCAACTCGCCCACACAGCTGAGGAGCCTTGTAGATTTAATTTAAAAATAGTAGACGATCGATTTTCGGGAAACGAGATGAAAATGTAACGTTTAGATTGTAGGGAACAAAATGGTTTTTTTTTTAAACGTGCGATGTCTAGTTCAAAAGATAGCTCCGAGAAGAAAACCAAATTAATTTATTTTTACAAGTTCCCAATATATAGCCGAGTCTTCAGCCAGAGAGTATGCAGTTTTGTCAGTCCAGTCGGACATGACGCTGGATCACAGTATCTAGACCGCCAGTACGAATCGTCAGTGAGCCAAGTTGGGCCATATCAGCGAAAAGAACAATTTTCAGTACATTCAGTCTACCATAGGTGCCAAGGAGCACAGTAATGGTTCACAGTATTCAGTTTGGTGTCCGCCGTGGCGGGATAGTTCAGTACTGAGCCCGTATCCGCTCATGCTGGTGAGTATTTTTATATGCCAAAGTTGGTAACACGAGAGAATGAATCTCTGAATGCATCCGGAAAGAAGCAGTTGTACTTTTGATTTCGTTGGAAGACTGTCAATATTTATTTTACGATGATTAGAAAAGGTATTCTCTAATGTGCACCTTTGAATTTACCACATCCAGTATTTCTGTATAATTTGCCAAGGAGAAGTGGCCTAACATTATCCATTTAGTACTTGAAGCTAAGGAATGACACTGCGGAAATGCAGGAATAATATCGAGAGACGTTCAACGACTCGACTAGTCTCAAAGCCAGTACAACCAGCTTCCGGGAGGAAAGCACTCGATGATTGTCTAAGTTCAGCACCGCATGCGTGCGACACGCAGTTGTAATAGTCCGGTCAAGTGACCGATGAGACGTCGAAAAGTAAAGGAATAAATCCGTTAGAAACGTAAGCCAGTTTATATTATAACGCACGAGATGTGTGCAGTGGAAAACTCCGTGAAAGTATTGCTATGTAAGCATTTGAAATCAGTGAAATATTACGGTGATTTAACCGGAAGCATGGCCGATGTGTGTGCCATTCAGAAGTACGTCTCCAATGCATTTCCTAATCGTGAGTTAGTCACCTGATTAAATATGTGTGTGTTTTTATCACACGGTGCAATTAATGTCAGTTTTATGTTAACTGTGATTTCGAAAGTGCCAGTGTCATATTTCACACCAGTGAGAATTGCATAAAGTAATCCATGTTGTATGAATCGTGATTTTCTTGAACGACCGATGTCGCAGATTTCATCAGATAAATCTTTTCACCATGTGTGATAGTGGAAAAAGGTTAGCCAACACGTGATTGTGTTGAGTAGAATCTGTGGAGCAGACATGGCCATTTGTTGAATAGAGTCTGCAAAATTACCAAGTGTATATGCTGTGTTAGTTAGCGAATCACACTAGAAGCAGTGAATTTCCTGTGTAATTTATCAACGTTATCACGATGTACGAGATCCACCAGAAAAGAAGAACATTACCACCGTTCACCATGTGGGTGATAATGGCGTAGACACATTATGAGAGGGATACCTAGCACCACAACAGCATAATCAAATGGAGGCTGAAGAACGGATTACAATGTGTCCATCCGAGCGTTGGAAGTATGGCCCACGCTCGAAATGGAAGGAAATACCCCTCAATTATTCCTGTAGGAATGAGGTGAGCTACAATGTTCTTCGTGAGTCTAACTAATGTCCTTTTGTAAGGTCTTTGGTGGGGTAGTTTTAACGATCGTACTTCGATTCACAGTCATCTAGTTAGGTTTTGTTTGAGTAGTTTTTTCTTTTAGTTTACCGACTATGGTAATCTTTCATGTTTCAATGCACATCGCAGCGAACGTCTCCAATGCATTTCCTAATCGTGAGTTAGTCACCTGATTAAATATGTGTGTGTTTTTATCACACGGTGCAATTAATGTCATTTTATGTTAACTTTGAACGAACCAATTGTATGTGTAATTTAAATGGGGCTGTAATTAAGTAATTTAAATCAGCTGTTGCTGAAGTCAGAATTTTGAACCCCTATTTTGTGATATGTAAAGCACGCCACTGAGCAGGCGTATCCTCCAATGGGAAAGGTTATTTCATTACCTATTTTTGGGTATACATTTTTATTTGAGAGTGGAAAGTCTACCACTAGATTCGAGAGGAATCAATTAACAGTGTGAAGGAGTGTTATATCTTTCTATTTGTACTCCAAGTCTTGTTCACACTAGTAACGTATCATTTACAATTAACGCCACTGTTTTGTATGGTGTGAATGTTTATTTCATGCATTGGAAGTGCCTAGAATGCACATGTTTGATTTTTAACAAACTTGCTGGGAGTGTTATATCTTCCAAAGACGTTAGTGCGATTGGAATATCTTGCGTTTTGTATGTTATGCTTTGCCCATGCAGACACATCATTGTCAATCATTTTTTGTCTACTATAAATGTATCACGAACACTACAACGAATATTATCTTATGAACTGCAAGTGTTTGATCACAATCTGAACATTTTTATGGATCCGATATGCTAAAGAAACGAACATTTGAAACTGTACTGTTAGCCCATGCAACTCGTAACAGTTTGGGAATGAACAAAATGTAAGTCACTTTGGGAGACAAGTGTTTTCAAGGTTACGCGCAGTAGTGCCAACCCATAATCCCAGGTGTGACTAGACTTCTGACAGATTTAATGCTAATGCTTTTCTAAATGATGTAATCTACAGAAGCCAGTGTTTATTAAGCTTTATAAAACTAGGTCAAGTTAACAGCGATGGTAAGAATGCAATGATATTGTGTGACAGGAGGTCACCTATAATGTTTACGATCTTCGCATATGTTGTGAGCGAAGCGCATTTGAAACTACTTTTATTGTTTAAGATTTTGGAATTGTCTTGTGAAACTGATTGACTTACTTGAGGCTATGTTATTTTTCTCACATGTTTGTGAAGGTTTATGCCGTGTGTTTATGCACGATGAAGGGGTGGTTTCCCATAGTTTTTGAGGTTGCCAGCCTTGTTTCAAAGCTCATGCGCTTGACAGACCGAGGTTAAGGAAGTGATCCAGCGGGACACTCTGTTACTTAAGAATGGTTTTTGAGCTTTTTGATAGCTCGGAGTTAGCTTGTTCGCGTGTACTTGGGTGTGCACCAGTGGTTTTATCCTCCAGTTAGGAAGCCGTGCAGATGGTCAATCCGTATAATTAACAAATATTAAAACAAAGACAACTAATAATGACTCATTAAATAAAATTGAGTAATGAATTTAAACGAAAGCAATAATTATCGTTAATCACTAAACGCTTGTTTAACTTTGATCATGGTTTATAATTCGCTGACCATTGCACTGAGCTGTCGTTTTATTTCTTCGTTAGTTTAAGCTTTAGACAGCTGACACGTGCGACTGACAGGGATTTGGTCTACCCCAGAGTTTTCAACTCGTGGGCTGTGAATCATGTAACTTTGTTCTACTGATAACGAACAGTACTATGATTTCCTAGCTTACACATGATAGATGACCGATGGAAGCAAACAGTAACCATCATGTGGTAGGAAGGTTTAATAAGAATACTCTTGTGTGTGATACTTATTTATTAATTGTTGTGTAAACCCATATTCCCATCTTACTTCTGCTACTTGTAGATATTTTGTTGTACAGTTGATTGTAAACTTGATTTGTGTTGTAAGGGATAACTGTAAATCACTTTAGATTTTTGTTTAGTTGTTTTTACTACGGATGCTTCTCACCGTAAATTAGTTTAACTTAGGATGAGCTTATATTAATCAAAAATTAAATGTAAATACGGGATGGTCACAGCTTACTTTGTTGTTTTTCCTGTCATGTTTGACATTTTGCCATCATGACGTTTCACTAGGAAACGTCATGCCTTGTTAATTATAATTACAATTTAAAATCTTTTGAACCATTTCCCTAGCTTTGCAATTTTTTTCTGATTGTATTTAGGACCAATCGAGGGGTGATTTTTACATAGAAGATAATAGTTTATTTTTGTTTCTTTACGTGTGTTTAGTTAACGGATTAGCCGACTTATACCCCCGATTGTAGGATAGGGGCTTATGATTTTAATAAATCATTTTGTGAAATTTACTTAAGCCTGGATTTTAATTTAATAGTTTTTAAGGGGGTGCATTTCCTTGCGGGGTCTATGACTATGCTATGATGGGAACCTGATCCCTATGATGACGAGGAGTCTTGTGCCGGAATAGCCCACAAGGAGTGTACTCCAATCCTCTTAGGCCACATGTGTTCAAGGATGTGGTTATCTGGAAAGCTACACACGATCGGTGGCGGACCAGATCACCACCTCTAACGGGCACAGTACATCGAACACAAAGACATCAGGGAAAGGTCACGTAGCTTCGGAAAGAACTATAAGTTTTCAAGATTACAAGTAAGCTGGTTCGAGACCAAGCAGAAGTCACCGAAAGTAGAAAGAACTCCGCCTATATAAAATTGTGATGATAGACGAACAATACGCAACAGAAGTGAAAATTAGGTCCGAACACGATAGCTAGAAACAAGTATTGCTAGCATCATCTATTGTTCTTTAAATGAAAGCCAGTAAGATAATAGGGCCGCATTTCGAAAGTAAAAGTAGAGTCGCGTTTCGGTATAAAACGAATACGCAGTGAAAAGTGGAAAGTACCGAACACTGTCAAATAAAAAGAACACTTCGAGCCTTGTTGAAATCAAAGAACAGGTCGATAATTACATCGTTTCACAACATAACGTTGTTAAAAGAGAGGCCAGGTTAAGTTAGTAAACCGGTGGGTTTAAACCGTGGGTAAACGACAGAACTTTGAGTCGAGACCTAGGGGGTCCGATCTAGAACTCATCATAGGACAGATCGTGCAACTAGATCTAGGGGAGGAGTCATCATCAGGGAACCAATCGGAAGTCATCGCTTGCGTTCTGAGATGCGACAAGAACTATTACACAGTGTGTAAAGAAATTGTAAGTAGATAATAAAATAGGGCATAGCCCAAGGGTTAACACGTGTGAATTATCACAGAGTGAATAAGTGAGAAAGTGGAAACGTGTGAAAAGTTATAGTGTAATTGTTTAAACAATACTATAAATTTTGTGAAAGTGTTTGATAATCAAGAATCATTATGTGTAGAAATATCAATATGTCATATCAGGTAAAAATCACTTGTGTTATGTGTTGCCATATTGTTGTGAAAATGTATTAGTTACAACCATGTGGGGGAAATTCTTCACAACGGCGGATCCTGGGTTGGTGAGTACCAAAATGACTTAAATATTTTGAGCCATTGTGGACCCATAATTTGAAATGTACTTTTGTGAAATGATTAATGATAAAGGGATAACGATGAATAGTGCTTTAAAGTGTCACTTTTTAATAAGGAAGGCCGTAACAATGAGGCCCAGTAATGAGTTAAATATTGTACGGATAATACCCAAGTGCGTGTAAGCATATAAAGTAATTAATAAAGGGGTGGAACCAAATTATTGTCGAAAGAAATAAATTAAGTAATTGAAATCAGTGACATTTGTTATGCAAAGTAAACGCAATAGAAGTTGAACGCAACCTAAGTTAATGTGAAAGTAAATAATTAGGAAATTGAATGATAATTTAATGAAGTTTAAAGTAATGCAAACAAAATCACGTGTGTTAGTGATAAAAATAATAAACAAACCTTATACGGTTAAATGATATAAATTAAAAGAAATTGTAAATGACCTTAGCATCACCAGTAAAGGCAATGAAAGGCGCAACGAAAATAAGTGTAATAATAAAAGACCACAAAATAACGAAATGGAAATAATATGAAACTGTAATAATGAAAAATTAGATTCATTTATCCTCGCCAGGATATCTGGACCACAGTAATAATGAATTGAGTATCCAAGAAATATTATTGTCGCCAAAAATAGGCTAGACCAAATGTAAGCTAGGGCTTTGAAATATCGAATTAACGTGCAAATATCGGATAATTATTATAGTCTATGGGAAATTCGTCGGTTGACCAAGGTAAGGTCATATAATTTGTTCGAGTGAAAGAATAAATGCTCACTCAGGTATTGTGTAATTCTCATGTCGCTAGGGAGCACATGAATGAAAAGGCATCGTAAGACTGAATAGATGATATTTGTCTAGGCGGGTAGCCGGAAGTAGGGTGAGATTGATTCCCTCCTCCGAGCTAGGCCGACCTCTGCAGCCAGGTAGAACATAGCGTTTCTAGATTGGTTAGCATTTGTAATTGGAATTCCTATCACAGTAGAATAATATGTTGGCCACAACGGGCTTAATAATACGTTTGTTTTGTCATCCTAATAGCAGAGAATAATTATCCCAAAATAAGCACGAATAAATGTGAAGAATTAGACTGAGTACAGTCCAAATAAGGATTAGAATAAAAACGCTTTGAGTCTAAATGGAGAGGTGGTCTTTCTTTGAATGTTAAAACATATGGTTAAAGATTGAGCTAGGTCAAGATACGGAAAGGGAAGGCTGTTTGTTTATAAGAGGTTTGTTGTCCCGCTCAAGGCGAGGGGAGACTTAATGACGGTCGCACCGCATGCAGGCCAAGTCATAAATGTCACTGTGTTAAAATAATGTATTAATGAAGACCTCGTGGTTTTATTTGAAGGATTAAAATGTCGCAGAAGAAATACCTGCCAAAGATTATTATTATTATTATTCGTGGATTGCCCATCCCGAATGATAATAAAAATAATAATGATAATGATGAATATAAAGAATAATAATAATTAATGCATTTTTGAAAATGTCAAATTTTGGTTCCATACTCTTAAAGAGAATAGATACGGGTAAGGAAAAATCATAGAATTGGACTTCGTGGGGTGCAGGCTCCATTGAACATCCAATTCTCAGGGACACAATGGCTGCAATAAAATATAATTGGCATGAAAGTGGAGAATTAAATGGTACTCATGTGTAAATAATATTTGTGTTTTTGGGGGATAATTTGTGTTTGAAATGTGTGGAAAGAGAGATTTAAAAGAATAAAGTAAATATGAAGAATAATAAGTTCAGATTATGGCCAAATGAAGGCATTGAAATAGTAAAGGTAAATATCCTGAGTTCGAGCCTGACCAGGTGAAACTCAGTTGAAGTGACTGAAAATCCTTATTTTTAGGAATATAAGATTTAGAATATCTAAGACTAAAATATCAGTGTAAGCAGATGGATCATGACAAATCCATTGGAAATGAAGCAAGTTAGACTAAGGGTCATTATATTGTTTTTTAAATATGTTTGAAGGTAATTTCAACCAATATATTAGTGTTGTGACTTTATATTTGGAAATATTTGAGTGAATTAAAGATATCAATTTAAAGTAGTTGGTGTTATAGTCCTTTTGTGTGCTTGACCTTCCTATAGTTCACATTCTGAGTACATGGTCAGACAGTGGGAATAACTGTACACGCCCTGAGCTGAGCATTAGTCGGATGATGACCGGTACTTCCGTTTTACTAAACGGGTGCAATACTCTTCTCTGAAGTCTTAACACGACACGACACGACAGTTTGATGCTGGCAGAAGCTAAGGTGATAGGCTCGCTCGCTAGCTGGTAAACTTGCTCCGAAGCTAGTAATTTAAATGTCCACTGAATTGTGATTGTTGGAAGAAATGAAAACGTAAAATCACTTAGAGTGGGCGATGTATTAAAGATAGAGCTTTGCTGTCGCGGACTTTTTTGTAGAACGTTTCATGCTAAACGATTCTTTTACAATCATAGTGGATATGTTTAACGGTTTACCTGGCGTAAGCTTAAAAGGCGCACGGACGGCAGGCTTTTCTTCGACTCGATTCACTGAAATCGTTACTGTTCGGATTTCTTTGGTCATAAATGAATGGTTTTCTACACAAACCTTCTCGAGAAATCCTTTACGGATTGGTGAAAACCGCATCGAAATCCATCCGGTGGTTCTCGAGATTACCCGTTACATCCAAGAATCGGGGACTTTGTTTTATACAGTGTTTATAATACGATTCGTAATTTGAATCTCGTCGCCTGCGTGGTGTAGTGGTCTGTGTTCTTAGCTGACACCTCGGAGGTAAACTGGAGGGTAAACTGACTACGAAAAAGAAAAAAAAAATGAATCTCGTTATAAGGTTGTTTTGTTTTGTTTTAAGGGTTTGAGAATTACGAATGATTACTGGTGTTATGCACCTACAATTTAGAACAACACAATATAATAAATAATAAAAAGTAAATTAGTGCATGCTCAATTTTTATTTCTAAGCCGCGTTAGCTAATATAAACAACCCTGGTCCTGTCACGCACAGTGGGGGTAGTCACGTATCAGTAGTCTTTATCCAGGCCAATGGTTTTACCAATTAATGCTTTTGCATATATTGCAATATTAAGCGTGTCGCGTGGTGTATTTTGTATCCCACAAGTTGGCAACAATGAACTGTCGTCAATGTGTGCATCAAAGTTACAGTTGAAGAACCTCAAGTGCCTCACAGCAGGTAAGACAGGTCGAAACCTATCTTGAAACTTTGTGGACTCAATCGTTGTACTATAAGAGGACAACGTGCGGAAAATCAGCTGCCAGATTGAACTGCAAAGCTTTGAAATCGTATGTCGAATCTCTCATATAAATCATTGGGAAGTAGAGAGTACCGTACATGTGGGAAGGGACAACCCTGACGGCTCAAACACTCAAGGCCGGTGGTAAGCATCCGCACGCTCCAGTCAGCATATACGCCCCGCCACGCGAACACTCTGAGTGCCACAGGGATGTCCAGCTCCACCAGCCGTCATGCCTGGGTACCTGGATGTCATGTACGATTTCGGAGCCTTGCAGTTCAATCTGGAGGCTGCTTTTCCGCTCTCTGTCCTCTTATACGAGTATCACAACGATTGCGTCCACAAAGTTTCAAGATAGGTTTCGAACTGCTTTACGTGCTACTTTCCTTGTAAGGCACTTGTCAGTAACAGGCCTGCCGGCATTGAATGAGCAAGAAATAAAAACATTTATTTACGTAATATAACAATATTTTCTGTTGCAACATTGATAATTGACAGTAGTTTCAATTCCTAATGACTCCCAGAAAGGTTTTCTTTTTTTAGTCGTTTACCCTCCAGGTTGATGGAACCCACGGACTCAGCCAGGGAACTCACCACTACCGCCTCTACGGGCAGCGTCCTAGATCTGGGAACATCGAATCAGAAGGGATACAACTGATGAGGTGGGATTGGCACCTCGCCCAGGCGGCCTCACCTGCAAAGCGAAAAGGGGCCTCATGAGGGAAGGTAAGGGATGGTTAGGATGGATAGGCAAGGAAGAGGGAAGGAGGCGGCCGTGGCCTTGAAGAAGGTACTGTCCCCGTTTACCTGGATAGTAGGCTGTCAGATATCCGCCCCCTCAATCGGATTGCCAATTATCAATCGCACCGGCACAGTTACATCAATGAAAATGGCACTGACAGATACTATCGAGATAAGAGCACAGACGTTCACAGGAAATCATTGTGGAACACACCAAAATAGACGGGGGTTCATACTTACCGTTACTCACCTCTTAATTATCTCGGGGTTTGAGTTGACAACAGGATCACTAAAAGTCTGTTCACACAATAACCTCCACCATGACATTTAAAAATGAACCAATACGAAGACGAGAACTTTGAACTGTACAAAAGCTTTATTTCTAATAAAGGGTATGATTTTACTAACACAACAAAAACAACGTGGCTATCAGTAGCCCAAGTCAATCTGACTACGTCCTCCAGTAGGACTTGCAAAAATTATCATACAACATGATATAAAACATTTTAGCTCCCAAGAGCTCCAAATAACGTAATATTCATAACACTATTGGATTGGAGAAGGACGTCAGGGTGTGACATATATAGAGCATTTGGTTTCCTTTTAATAAACATGAGAATGGTATTTATAGTCGCAAGGCCAAAGTGTGTACGACCTCACTCTCTGAGAACCATATGTTGGCACAGCTGCGGGCTACCCTCCAGCCTGATGCATACTGGTCAAATGCACTCCCTTCTCACATGCTATGTTACGTAAGAATACAGCTTGTTCTCAAGCTTTTAAATGTCCACAAGACAACTCACATTATATTTACGCAACTCTTTCAAGTACTTTACTCACATCCTATTGGATCATTATGTTAATTCCTTTAAACTTGTTAAGTTCAATCCAAATGTTTAATTAGCTCTTAAATGTTTATAACAAAATCATATAAATTATTTATAACAATTAGAAATTGTTTATAATATTTGTCAAAGACAATAAAAATATTATAAGCACGCCTTTAACATCACTCTCGTTCCATATTATTTTCAAAAATATTTACATCAATTATTTACAGTATTAACATTTAAATTGTTTAAATTATTAATTTAATAAATACATTAGCCACATGTTCATTCGGTTGATAATTTTATAATCCTGTTTAATATAATCGACCAATGAAGGTTAGTTATACATGTTAATGTCACAATCTGGTTTAATAAAGGTTTTAATAATGATTTGTGACGGCAACCTTCATTCAAAATCTTATCTCAAATTCTTTCAAAACTCGTGTTAATTATAACAGTAATTCACTTGATTAATTTTCAACGAACTATGACAATCTTATTCCAGCGGAAAATCCTTCGCTAACAAGTTAATGCACAATCTGCATTAAAAATATGCCCAAAATCATCATATATTAATCTATATGGCATTAAAAACTTCCACATAACTTACAAAACTTCCACAAATAATTCTTTAACATTTATTCCTGTGGGAACCTCCTTCATATTCAAGGGCATTATACCTCAGCGACTTTCAACACGCGCTGCACTAGCGATAATACATTCATAGTTCCACTTAAAATTTTTTATAATCATTAATTGTTTCAAAACTGTTTTTCTTTTATTTAACCTTCGTGGATTTCATTCATGAACCGAAATGAAGTCAAAACTTGCCAATCACAAACAAATTTAATAGTGAATACGCTTATATACGCCTGTCTGGTCTATCAAAATTTAAGATTAACATCCTAAAAAAAAATTGTAGTATAAAAATACTATCTTCAAATAAAGTGCGACTAAAATGCAAAGTAGTCGAATAGGATCCAATTAGACTGGGGAATGCAAACATCGTTATATAATTCTCTAATTGAGAAAAACTCCTAACAAAAGTACTTGACTTTAATGCATTCAATAATTCATTATTAAAGTTACTCTTTCACAAAAGTGTCTATGATGCAATGTTCATTCATAACTGACGATAAATGTCTGTGTTGCAATCAAATCAAATAATGACTAGTATTTCCAAGATCGTCGACAACGTAAGAGATTTTAACGCTCTAAAATCATTTAAATGTTCTTCCTTCTTGATGATGACAGAAAATTGGTCAAAGTAATTAAACTGGGGTAGAATTACTTTAATGAAATGACACGCTGTCTGAATTTAAATCTGTCATAAAAATCATTAACTTACAGTCAAATCGTGACTACAAAAATGTTAATTACTGAAAAATCTAAATATCAGTCTCAACTGATTCAAAATCGTTAACTATGCCCATGACATAACAATGTCTTAATAAATCGTCGAAAAATGCAAAACTCATCAAGGTATACTGAGAATAAGAATCTCAACAAGAAAATAGGGCAAAAAACATGAGGATAAAAATATGGGAAAAATGGTTGCTCAAACATTATTAGTAAACTCAAATACAATAAACGTTCACGACTACCTTATCTGCCGATTGACGTTCCAGAGGAAAATTCCCCAAAGAAGACTGCTGATGGATCCATTTCACCACGTTAAAGTTGAGCTCCATCCTCGAAATAGGAAATAGCACCCTCGGAGAATCGAACTGCTTCCTTCTCCGGAAATCGCTCTGCTCCTTGAAGACGAATAGACATCCTTCCGGCAATAATCTTCTTTGTGAGTCGGGATATCCCTGACCTCTCTTGAAAAATTCCCTGAAGTTCCAGTAGACAATCGTCATGAAGTTTTGTAGAAATTTCCGAAGAAATTATTCATATTCAGAGTATGAAATTGTTTCTATGGCTGTTCGATGGTATTCAGCCTTTAATTACGAAACATGGGTGTAGATGGTATTCACCGCATGTTCGCTTGTGTGGAATAGCAATTAGCGAAGTTCCATGTCGCTATCTTACTCCGTTGAAGTATGTCCCAATTGCAATAAGCCCTTTTAGCCTTCCATCTGCTCTTCGGTTGTAGTGTCAGAAGAACAAACTGCCGTATTCAATTGCTCCATTATACTGTATCGTTCTGTAACCAAGCAATCTGAAGTCTTTCTATTCCACTCGCAGCGTCAGCCGTTGCGTTGATTCTGGCTATACAAAAGTGCTTCTCTTGTGGCGAGATAATCACTTTTGCCAGTCGTATAAAACTGCTAATATCTTTTAAACTAATCGGTCGAAATTGTTCAGCTTTTCTCTATAACTGCATGTAGCACAGCACAATACAATTAGCTTATCGGTGACCGCTAACTGTTCGAAGCTAAACTTGTAGAAGCTTTCTAAGGTCCGTTTCAACTTCACCTAGTTTGACCTGGATCTCGTTAATATAGTGGCCTCGCCACGCGTTATAAAGACGATTCTTTTCACTGCTGTTCACTTCGACGTCTCACTATAATGAATGTATAAGAAAAGAACTTTCACAAATATACTTCGATGATCTGAGAATGAGATCTCAGAATGATCAGAGAACGAAAAGAGACTCCTCTCTTCTGCGCAAGCCCTTTTATTAACTTCTCGAGGGGCGTTTCCATCCCTTCCAAAGCGTGATACTGCGTCATCGCTAAAACTTCCAACTTCGTTAATACATGACGGATTTTCAAAATTCAAAAACTGAAAATAAATTTCACCAAAATTCCAAATCAATGCTTTTACTGCAAATGGATTTCCACAATTCTGCATTCCAAAAGTAATAAAAATACCATAGTTTCAGCAATCTCCGTCTTCCTTTAAACTATCGTTCATTGGTTCAAGCCTCTCCTCCAATAGCATAGTTTCTTCCTCAGCAGAATTCCTCGTTTCCTGCGACTGCGTCGTAAATCTTGGAACATTCTCGACTAAATGCTGACGTCACTGAGAATCTCAGCTCAAGTAGCCTGCTGGCATAACATTCACGTCATCCGTGCTTACGTCATGACTACCCACGTCATAACTATGACAGCCATAACTCTCCTTATAATTTCAAATATAGCCACCGTGGTCTCTATATAATTCAATTACGGGGGCAGTACCATCCCGGTATTTGCCCGAAGACGAAGTGGGAAGCCACGGAAAACCACTTCGAGGATGGCTGAGGTGGGAATCGAACCCCCTCTACTCATTTGGACCACCCGAGGCTGAGTAGACCCCGCTTCAGTCCTCGTACCACTTTTCAAATTTCGTGGCAGAGCCGGGAATCGAACCCAGGACCTCCAAGGCGGCAGTTAACCATGCTGACCGCTACGCTACGGAGGCGACGTATGTGAATCATATATTTTCAATAATATGCCAGGTAGAACTGTAAAATCCAGGATTTGTTTTCCTCCAGAACTAATGGCCAGGTTACACCAATCCTGCACTTCTTAGCACCTTTTGCTGCAGACAGGATATGCAGTGAAAAGAAAAGAAAAAAAAATAGTTCATGCCCCCTCAAAGAATGAGGGTATTAGGAAAGATGTGACAAAGACCAACAAGGTAGGAAAATCGGTCTAATAACAGTCGAGGTTGGAAGAGACAATAGTTGGCCGTGGGAGGTCGACATGAAAGATAAAAGTGGGGAGTCCCACACAAACAATACCGAGCTCTGGTGAGGTCACGTGGTCGACAATCTCTAATGATGATCGTGTGGCCTCCAGAGAGACCGAGTGCAGGTCTTTCTAGTTGACGCCTGTGGGCGACCTGCGCGTCGTAATCAGGATGAAGTGTTGATGGAGACGGCACATACACCCAGTTCCCGAGCCACGGGAATTAACCCCAGGAGACTAAAATCCTGATGGCTCAGCCGGGAATCGAACCCGGGGCACCTTGGGCCAAAGACTAGCGTGGTAACCATTTAGCCACGGAGCCGGACAATCTCTAGCTGAAAGCCCCTGGCGAAATAGTCTTGACATTTCAGGTGTAATCGTCAGTCAATTAGAATAACTTTGTTAGTTAGTTATTGTTGCTTCAAGGGGCAGAACTACGAGTTCATCTGCCCCTTAGAATAACTTTGTTTTAGCAAATTAATGTCGGCTTATCAATGGCGCACTCAGCAGTAAAGAGGGCGACTGTTCTCAAGCAGTATGTTTATAAGGTGCGTTCAAAAAGTAACGAGCCGGAGGCTGTAATGCGCAAACCGGTGACGACATCGGCTAATCGTGGCGTGTGTAACGAAGTGTGGTTCCGACCAGAGCGTGGAGGGTCATAGCCCGTCGCTAGAAGGCACGCGTGCACGTCACGTGACGATGTAAAGCGAGCAGCAGCATGCATCAATCGTCCAACCAAGACAGTAGGCCATTCGACATGCTTCCTGCTGTGGTTGAAGACTGTGTGGCACCCATTGGGCACACACTTTCCGCAAGTGCAGTCGTTCCTTCGTGATGGTGTGCACACTTCCGACGCTCAATCCGACCACGGCGGCTATGGCGTTCACTGTCACTCGGTGTTCCTGGGTAATTAATGTATCAACCAGCTGGACATTGTCATCGGTAATGCAGGGCGATGCCCCACACCGGGCATCATCGGCTAACGACACCCGTCTTTCCCTGAAGCGCTTGTGCCACGCCTTGACCCTCGCAAGGGATATGCAATGTTCGCCGTACACTTGTGACATTCGGCGATGAATGTCCGTTTTCCCTACTCGTTTCACTGTCAGGAACCGAACAACACCTCTTTGCTCTTCGTTTGACGCCTCCATGTCACTGTATGCAATGCAAGGTTCCTTGATAACCTTATAGTCGTTTGCAAACTTCACAGTAATGTAATAAATGGAATTGCATTGCGTCTTACAGAAATAGATGGTTCTCTGAGATTTCGTTGCCATGGTTACCGGATTGCATTCTTTCATTAGATTGTTAAATGAATTTAGTTTTCTGGGAATATCTCAAAAACTGTTCGTTTTAGGGCCTTAAAAAGTGATTTTGTATCTCACATTGAGGGGTTGAAAATAAGCTTTGTCTCGTCCTTCTACGCCTAATTCAGCATGTATTTTAAGGGGGTAGGCCCCCTTTTATGAGAGGTACGGAGAAGAGTTACATCAATGATTAGTGTGGTGCTTCTGATGGATATCTGTATCAAATTTTACGTTGATCCACCCAGCCGTTCTCAAGTTATAAGGACACGAATTTGTCCACTGGCAGACAAACAGACAGACAGACAAAATTTTTATTTTTGAGCGTATCCGTAATAAAACAGTCTGAAACTTGCAAATAACGCAAATTTCCGTGGAAATTCTGAAAAAACAGACAAACTTTCATTTATATATATATATATATATATATATATATAGAGAGAGAGAGAGAGAGAGAGAGATAGCAACAAGTTATAACACCTTGCAATCCCTATAAGGTGCGAGCATCGGTGGTTCAGTGGTAGAATGCTAGGCCTGCAAGGCGGGTTCAATTCCCGGCCGATGCACTTAGTTTTAATAATTTTAGGAACGAAACCCTGGAAGCCGTTTTCTGTGGTTTCCCATTTCTACTCCAGGTACATGTCAGATTTATCTTAAGGCCACGGCCACTCATTCTCAATCCTCACCTGAATTACGAATTCAGCCATCATAATAACATAGGTTATCAACCATAATTCGACACTCACTCAGGTGATGTTAAAAAAACCTTAAATGAAACAACAACATCTTGTCTTATGTCCACTTAGAGGTGTAGTGGCTAGCATTCTTGGCTGTCATCGTGGAAGTCCACGTTCGATACCCGGCCAAGAAAATTCTGATTTGAGGGCTGGAACGGTGTTCACTCAGCCTCGTGAGGTAGAATTGAGAAAAAGTGGGTTCGATTCCTACCTCGGGCATCTTAGAATTGGTTTTCCACTTCTGCTGGAGTGGTAAATAAATTAAAGCCTCGGCCACCTCCTAAAGAATTTCTACCCCAAATTAGAAATTCACAGACTAGTTTAGACAATAGTTATTGGTTTAAGACAGATTCAAAACCTACCCAGGTACTGTATACGGGACTACATGTCTCAAAGCACCTAAACGAATCAACAACGACAACTTGAGCTTCTTATAATGTGCCATTACAGCTACAACAGTAAGATGAGTTTAACGCATTTCATCCTTGAATGGTAACAAAAGATTTAGAAAATAATTCTGTAATTTTGGCCACTGTACCTCCCCTATCTGCGTAGTGAATCAGGCTCGGACATGTCATTAGGAGGTTTTATCCCAAAATATATTAGGTGTCGCCTCGTAGCGTAGCGGTCAGCATGCTTAGCTGCCATCCCGGAGGTCCTGGGTTCGATTTCCGGCTCTGCCACGAAATTTGAAAAGTGGTATGAGGACTGGAACGGGGTCTACTCAGCCTCGGGTGGTCCAAATGAGTAGAGGGGGTTCGATTCCCACCTCAGTCATCCTCGAAGTGGTTTTCCGGGCAAATGCCGGGATGGTTCCTACTGTAAGGCCACGGCCGCCTCCTTGCCACTTCCTTGCCTAACCGTCCCACTCTTCCCATCCCTTCATCAGGCCCCCTGTTCGCTTTGCAGGTGTGGCCGCCTGGGCGTAGTGCTGGTCACACACCCCAGTTGTATCCCAGACTCAGAGTCTCAAGCTCCAGGACACTGCCCTCAGTGGCGGTAGAGGTTGAATCCCTCGCTTAGTCCGTGGGCAAAGCCAACCCTGGAGGGTAAAACGATAGCGAAAATATATTAGGTTGTAGACAATACGGGAAACGTATTAGCTCCCTCGTCCACCACGGCCGGTTAAAAACTAAAATACGTCAATTATTTGGTATTATCATCGTTGCAGCAAATAAGCAACTATGATTCAAAATCAGGGACCCGTAACTTAACGTAACGGGTAACGTAACGAAACTCGAGGTGTAACAGTTTCATTCGGTTACATGATTTCGTCCGGTACTGCAGTAACGTTATAGACTCTTCGTTCCATGAGCACGGTACAAATTGGAACTCTATTCCCATACGGTACACGGTGGAGTAACGTTACTCAATTCGTTCCATGCACCATTCGGTACAGATAAAACGTTACTGCCTCTTAGGTACATGGGCACGGTACAGATTGGAACCCTACTGCCATGCGGTATACGGCGGAGTAACGTTACTCATTTCGTTCCGCGCACCATTCGGTACACTTGTAACATAATACCTCTGCCTTGCATCGATTCGTTACTGAATGGAACTCTAGTTTTGTACCGGAGTAACGCTCCTTTCTGTTACACGCAAGTGTATTTACATGAACGCTGTTGTTATTTCGAGATATTATTGAAGTTTGGATGGAAGCCTTGTGTAGGCAAATTGATGGGAACGTTACAACCAGGGCTAGATAACTTAACCGTAACCGTAACGTAATTAGGCAATGTACCGGAAAACTCCATGATTGCATTTAGGTAAATGCGTTACAGAACGAAACACTTCGTTTCGACAAGAATACCGTATTTATCATATACTATCGCAATAACGTTAGCGGCTTGGGTGGCGTAGTTGGTAGCATGCTGAACTGCTGTGCCCAAGATAGCGGGTTCAAACCCAGCCGAAGTCGCCGGAATTTTAAGAGCGGTAAAAATCCTTCAGTATGCCTTCCTTCGGAGGGGAAGTAAATGATGATGATGATGATGATTGTTGTTTTAAGGGGCCTAACATCTAGGTTATCGGCCCCTAATGATCTGGGTGATAGCGAAAATGTCAATGAAGTGGAAACCAGAACGAAAATTAAGAGAGAAGGAAAAGACGTACAAAAAGGAACTCAGATTGAAACTACTCACAAAATGGAGAGCGATAACACTTACAAAAGGGAATTTAGAACGAAAATACTCACAAAAGGAATAGATTGAAAAATACACACAAAATGCAGGTTAAGTTCAAAATACGCACAAAATGCAATGTACAGTCGAAATACATACAAAATGCAAGTGAAATTCAAAATACTTAGAAAATGAAAATGAGATTGAAAATACGTACAAAATGCAATTGAAGTTCAAAATACTTACAAAATGTAATTGAAATTGAAAATAAACAATGCAATTTGGATTGAAAAATGCACATTTCAGATTCCAAATAATCACAAAGTGCAATTGATATTCAATTTTTTAATTTTTTAAATTTTTATTTAGTCAATTTACCCCTCTAGGTTGGTGGTTCCCACGGACTCAGCGAGGGAACTCACCACTACCGCTTCTATAGACAGTGTCTCGGAGCTTGGAACATCTGGTCGGGATGGATATAACTGGGGAGTTGTGATCAGCACTTCGCCCAGGCGGCCTCACCTGCGAAGCGAACAGGGGCCTCATGAGGGATGGGAAGGGATGAAAGATTGGGATGGATAGGCTAGGAAGAGGGAAGGAGGCGGCCATGGCTTTGAAGAAGGTACTGCCCCCGTAAATTGAATTATATTGAGACCACGGTGGTTGTATTGGAAAATATGAAGAAAGTTATGGATGTCATAGTTGTGACGTGGATATTCATGACGTAAGCACGGATGACGTTGACTTCACGCAAGTAGGCTGCTTGAGCTGAGATTCTTGGTGACGTCATGATTTTGTTCGAGAAAGATCTGAGATTTACGACGCAGTCGCAGGGAAACATGGAATTGTGCTGAGGAAGAAGTTACGCGATTGGAGGAAAGACTCGAACCAATGAACGATAGTTTGGAGGGAGACGGAGATTACTGAAACTATCATATTTAATTATTTTTGGAATGCAGAATTATGGAAATCCATTTTCAGTTATGGCATTGATTTGGAATTTTGAAGAAATTATTTTTGAGTTTTTGAAATTTGAAAATCCGTCAAGTATAGCCAAAGTTAGAAATTCTAGCAATGACGGAGAAACAAGCTATGGAAGGGATGGATACGCCCCTTAAGAAGTTGATAAAAGGTCTTGCACAGCAGAGAGGAGCTCTCATATCTCATGTGTCTCATATCGCATATATATCTCATACCGCATATATATTTCTGATGTCATAT
This sequence comes from Meconema thalassinum, assembly GCA_946902985.2. NCBI lineage: Eukaryota > Metazoa > Arthropoda > Insecta > Orthoptera > Tettigoniidae > Meconema > Meconema thalassinum. The sequence goes on from OX336390.1 coordinate 746,732,267, forward strand.
AGTCATTTTCGAGTGAATAAGTGAAGCAAGTCATCTTTAGCGCGTGTGGTATAGCCCACCGCATTGAACGAGCACGGAGCGTGCCGCAGTTCCATTTTACGGTGATTGAAACTAGGCGAAGTTGAAACGCACACATTAACGCGTCTACAAGATAATATATCAAGAGTTGACTAATGCCTTTAAGTTAATTCTATTGTGCAGTACTATATTAAAGTGTGTAGAAAGGTTGAACATTTTCAAGATTATAATTTGGAAGATATTGGCATTTTAAGACGGCGGACAAAAGTGATTTTCTCGCCACCTGAGAAACACTTTTATAACATCACAATCTACGCTACGGCTGACACGTGTAGTGCAACCGTGATATTACATATTGCTTCTGAGGATATAACGCTACATTCTACGATGCAACAATATAATATGGCAGTTCTTTCAACTATTATAACGGAAATGGAGATGGAAGGTTAAGGACTTTAATGCAATTGGGACATATATCAATGGAGTGAAATAGCAGCATGGAACTTCGCTAATCGTCTTTCTACAAAAGCGAGCATGTAGTGAACATCCAACTACACTCATGCATCGTTGTCCAACGCTGAATTATATCAAATGGCAGTGGAAACATATTCATACTCCACAAAGATGAATATTTCCACGGAAATAACTGCAATAAACTTCATGGCGAATTTCTGCCAGAACTTCAGGGAACTATCAAGAGAGGACAGGGTAGACCCGGCTCACAAAGAAGAGTTTTGCCAGAAGGATGTCTATTGTCTACACGGAGCAGTGCAATTTCCGGAAGAGGAAGCAGTTCTATTCTCCGAGGGCGCTGGTTCCAGGTTCGAGGTCGGAGCACATCTTTTTGGTGAAATGGAACTATCAGCAGTCTTCTTTGGAAGATTTTCCTCTAGAAGTTCAATCAACAGATAAGGTAGTCGTGAACGTTTCTTGTTTTATTTGAGCCATTTAGCGATATCTGAGCAACAATTTTTCCCATATTTTCTGTCCCACATTTATTTGCCCCATGTTCTTGCTTGATATTTCTGTACTCAGTACACTTCGATGAGTTATGCCTTTTTCTACGATTTATTAAGACATTGTTATGTCAGTGGCATATTTAAAATAATTTTGGATCAGTTGAGACTGATATATAGATTCTTTCAGTAATTTGCATATTTTTGTAGTCACGATTTGACTGTAAAGTTAATGATTTTCTATGGCAGATTTGAATTCAGACAGCGTGTCACTTTATTAAAGTAATTCTTTTCAGTAAATTACTTTGACCAATTTTCTGTCATCCTCAAGAAAGAAGAATAATTAAAAGATTTTAGAGCGTTAAAATCTATTACTGTATCGACCATCTTGGAAATACTAGTCGTTTTATGAACATGATTGCAACATAGACATTTATCGTCAGTTCTGAATTACCATTGCATTACAGACAATTTTATGAAATATGAACTTTGATTACGATTTATTGAGTACACTATAGTAATGAACTTTTGATAGGAATTTTTCTCAATTCTAGATTGGAACAATAATGTTTGCATTCCAAAGTCTAATTGTATTCTATTCGATTAATTATGCAGTTTAGATGAACTTTGATTGAAGATAGTATTTTTATACTACGATACTTAGGAGATATTAATCTCAATTTTGATAGACCAGAGAGGCGTGTATAATCGTATTTGCTATTAAATTTATTTGTGATTGGCAAATTTTTACTTCATATCGATTCATGAATGAAACCCACGAAGGTTAAATAAAATAACAGTTTTGAAACAATTAATGAATATAAGAATTTTTAAAGTGGAACTATGGATGTATAATCGTTAGTTCAGTGGACGTGTAAAAGTCGCTGATGACTAATGCCCTTGAATAAGTGAAGGAGATTCCCACAGTAATATTAATGATGTTGAAGAATTTGTTAGTGGAGGTTTTTGTGGAAGATTTTTATGCCATATATATGGAGATATATGATGAATTCTGGGCCTATTTTATGCAATTTTGTGCGTTTGAGCGAAGTATTTTTCCGCTGAGTTTATTGTCCAGGTACTTTGAAAATTAATCACGTGAAATTACTGTTATAATTAACAAGAGTGTTAAATAATTTGAGATAACGATTGTGAATGGAGGTTACCGTCACAAATAATAATAATTATTAAAACTTATTAAACCTGAATATAAACTTAAATATAACTAACCTTCATTGGTCGATTATATTAACCTGATTTGAGTAATTATCAACCGGAGAAACGTGTGGTTTAATGTATTTCTAAAATAAATAATATTAATATTGTAAATAATTGTGTAAATATCTTTAATAATAATTGGAAATGAAAGGAATTAAGAGAGGCGTGTATAGATTTTTGAATTGTCATTTGACAATATTATAAACAATTTATAATTGTTATAAACAATTAATGAGCATTTGTTATAAACATTAAGAGTTTTGTTAATATACTCTAAAGAACGCTAATTATACAAGTGGAGTATACCATTAAACAAGTTTTGGGATTATTAGAGTAATCCAGTAACATGTGATTGAAGCATTTAAAAGATTTGCGTGATAATATTTGAGTTGAGTTGAGGACATAAGTGTTTGAAAAGGAGCTAGGCTCTGAGGTCACGAGCATATGCTAACACTGACTGGACAGGTGGGTTCACTTGACGACGTAGGCATGCGACAAGATGTAGGGTGGATCGCAGCTGGCCTGACAACTGTATGTTAGAGGCCAAGGTCGACTACGTAACAGGCTTGCAGTTATAAATAAAGTGTGATGTTTATGAAAGAGGAAAACAATTGCTACATGTCTTGTTCCAATTCCCTCATCCATTCCAAGTGTATTACTATTATTACGTTCTTTATAAGCTGGTGAAAGCTGAGATTTTGTATGTAACGTTTACAAGTCCTACAGGAGGACATGATTATATTGACAATGGCTTCTGATTGCCACGTGTATTTTGTTGAAATTTTGTTAGAATCATTCCCTTTATGTGAAATAAATTATTGTACAGTTTAAAGTTTCTTGTTTCCGTTGTTGGTTCATTTTAAATATCATGGTGGAGGTTATTGTGAGGGCATACTTTAAGTGATCCAGTTGGCAACCCATACCCGAGATTAATTTGAAGAGGTAAGTAAAGGTAAGTATGAACCCCCGTATATTTTGGTGTGTTCCACAATAATTTCTTGTTAACTGCTGTGCTCTAATCTCGGTAGTATCTGTCAGTGCCATTTTCATTGATGTAGCTGTGCCGGTGCGTTTGATTTTTGGCAATCCGATTGAGGGGGCGGATATCTGACAGCCTACTATCCGGATTTACGGGGACAGTACCATCCCGGCATTTGCCCGAAGACGAAGTGGGAAACCACGGAAAACCACTTCGAGGATGGCTGAGGTGGGAATCGAACCCCCTCTACTCATTTGGGTCACCCGAGGCTGAGTATACCCCGTTCCAGTCCTCATACCACTTTTCAAATTTCGTGGCAGAGGCGGGAATCGAACCCAGGACCTCCGGGGCGGCAACTAACCATGCTGACCGCTACGCTACGGAGGCGACATTGATATTCAAAATACTTACAAAATGCAATTGAAATTGAAAATGCTTACAAAATGTATTGTAGATTCAAACTTCTTAATTGGATGGACAATATTTACAAAATGCAATTTATATTGAAAATACTTACAAAATGTAATTTATATTCAAACTACCCACAAAATGCAATTGAGAGTCAAAATACTTGCAAAAAGCACACCCTACGAAATGCAATTCAGATTGAAAATACATGCAAAAAGAGGTTTAGATTGAAAATACAAAATGCAATTAAAATTCAAAATACTCACAAAAGTCCCAGCCCCTATATTGAAAGACTTACTAAAAAGCAATTTAGATTGTCAATCCGTACAAAATGAAATTGAGGTTGAAAACACTCACAAAGAGCAATTTAGATCGAAAAGACTTACAAAATGCAACGGAGATTGGAAACACCTACAAAATCGAGTGTAGAAAAAAAATAATGTTCGCTAAATGGAATTTAGATACACGGGGGTCCAATTAAGAAAAACAGTGCGGGAATCTTAAAGAGCAAAGGAAATATAATGAAAAGAAAACAAGAGGTCTGACCCCTCGAAGAAGGAGGGATCAGGAAAGATTAGACAAGGGCCAATTAAGGCGGGATAGTGAAAGACTCCCTAGGCCTCGGATACCCTAATACCGTCACGGTCAGAAGAGAACAAGAGTTGACCAAGAGAGGTCGACAGGAAAGACGACGAAGGGGAGTCCGGCACAAGTAAGTGGAAGCAATGCCGGAATCAGCTGAGGTCCCGTGGTCGCCAACCCACGTCCCACTAGATGTGAGCCCCTGGGGGAAGTAAAGCAGGTGGTCCCATGTCATAGATTTATGGCATGTAAAAGATCCTTCCATAGACTAAATTTGTTTGCAGCTAAATTGCTAGGTTAGATTTCGTCGGAACGCTCTATCAAAAACTTCAACGTTCACCACTAGGTATCATTGATATTTGGTAGCAAAAGTTGGAACTACTTGAAATTGAACGGAAATTGTAGCTCACCCTATGGGTGTCCACTGGAAGCAGCTACAGACTCAGGCGAGCCGAGCAGGTCCTCGGACACTCCCGGCAATAAAAGCCATACGATAAATAAATAAATAACAATGACGTTAAATTCAGTAACCGAATTAAAGAACTCTATTATTCCGGTCCTTACCAATAACGTTATTGGGCGGGTGACTCACATAGTGAATAACTGAATAACGTTATTGGCATCATTTCGTTATTAGTTCAACCTGATATCGAAGAACGAAATTTAACGAACTACTGACAATAGCGTTACCGGAAGGCGAGTAATGGACTTTCCTCATAAAAACGTTATTCGCCTATTTTCGTTGTTTGTCATACCCAATTATTTTTTTTTAGTCGTTTACCCTCCAGGTTGGTGGAACCCACAGACTCAACGAGGGAACGCACCACTACCGCCTCTACGGGCAGTGTCCTAGAGCTGGGAACATCTAATCGGAGTGGATACAACTGGTGAGGTGTGATCGGCACCTCGCCCAGGCGGCCGCACCTGCAAAGCGAACAGGGTCCTCATGAGGGAAGGTAAGGGATGGTCAGGATGGATAGGCAAGGAAGAGGGAAGGAGGCGGTCGTGGCCTTGAAGAAGGTATCATCCCGGCATTTTCCCGAAGACGAAGTGGGAAAACACGGAAAACTACTTGGAGGATGGCTGAGGTGGGAATCGAATCCCCTCTACCCATTTTGAACACCCGAGGCTCAGTAGACCCCGTTCCAGTCCTCATACCACTTTTCAAATTTCGTGGCAGAGCCGGGAATCGAACCCAGGACCTCCGGGGTGGCAGCTAACCATGCTGACCGCTACGCTACGGAGGCGACATTGATATTCAAAATACTTACAAAATGCAATTGAAATTGAAAATGCTTACAAAATGTATTGTAGATTCAAACTTCTTAATTGGATGGACAATATTTACAAAATGCAATTTAGATTGAAAATACTTACAAAATGTAATTTATATTCAAAGTACCCACAAAATGCAATTGAGAGTCAAATTACTTGCAAAATGCACACCCTACAAAATGCAATTCAGATTGAAAATACATGCAAAAAGAGGTTTAGATTGAAAATACAAAATGCAATTAAAATTCAAAATACTCACAAAAGTCCCAGCCCCTATATTGAAAGACTTACTAAAAAGCAATTTAGATTGTCAATCCGTACAAAATGAAATTGAGGTTGAAAACACTCACAAAAAGCAATTTAGATCGAAAAGACTTACAAAATGCAACGGAGATTGAAAACACCTACAAAATCGAGTGTAGAAAAAAAAAATAATGTTCGCTAAATGGAATTTAGATACACGGGGGTCCAATTAAGAAAAACAGTGCGGGAATCTTAAAGAGCAAAGGAAATATAATGAAAAGAAAACAAGAGGTCTGGCCCCTCGAAGAAGGAGGGATCAGGAAAGATTAGACAAGGGCCAATTAAGGCGGGGAAGTGAAAGACTCCCTAGGCCTCGGATACCCTAATACCGTCGCGGTCAGAAGATAACAAGAGTTGACCAAGAGAGGTCGACAGGAAAGAAGACGGAGGGGAGCCCGGCACAAGTAAGTGGAAGCAATGCCGGACTCAGCTGAGGTCCCGTGGTCGCCAACCCACGTCTCACTAGATGTGAGCCCCTGGGGGAAGTAAAGCAGGTGGTCCCATGCCATAGATTTAAGGCATGTAAAAGATCCTTCCATAGACTAAATTTGTTTGCAGCTAAATTGCTAGGTTAGATTTCGTCGGAACGCTCTATCAAAAGTTTCAACGTTCACCACTGGGTATCATTGATATTTGGTAGCAAAAGTTGGAACTACTTGAAATTGAACGGAAATTGTAGCTGACCCTAGGGGTGTCCACTGGAAGCAGCTACAGACTCAGGCGAGCCGAGCAGGTCCTCGGACACTCCCGGCAATAAAAGCCATACGATAAATAAATAAATAACAATGACGTTAAATTCAGTAACCGAATTGAAGAACTCTATTATTCCGGTCCATACCAATAACGTTATTGGGCGGGTGACTCACATAGTGAATAACTGAATAACGTTATTGGCATCATTTCGTTATTAGTTCAACCTGATATCGAAGAAGGAAATTTAACGAACTACTGACAATAGCGTTACCGGAAGGCGAGTAATGGACTTTCCTCATAAAAACGTTATTCGCCTATTTTGGTTGCTTGTCATACCCATTTTTTTAATTTTATTTTTTTAGTCGTTTACCCTCCAGGTTGCTGGATCCCACAGACTCAACGAGGGAACGCACCACTACCGCCTCTACGGGCAGTGTCCTAGAGCTGGGAACATCTAATCGGAGTGGATACAACTGGTGAGGTGTGATTGGCACCTCGCCCAGGCGGCCGCACCTGCAAAGCGAACAGGGTCCTCATGAGGGAAGGTAAGGGATGGTCAGGATGGATAGGCAAGGAAGAGGGAAGGAGGCGGCCGTGGCCTTGAAGAAGGTATCATCCCGGCATTTGCCCGAAGACGAAGTGGGAAAACACGGAAAACTACTTCGAGGATGGCTGAGGTGGGAATCGAATCCCCTCTACCCATTTGGAACACCCGAGGCTCAGTAGACCCCGTTCCAGTCCTCATACCACTTTTCAAATTTTCGTGGCAGAGCCGGGAATCGAACCCAGGACCTCTAGGGCGGCAGCTAACCATGCTGACCGATACGCGATGGAGGCGACTTCACAATAAATAATAATTATAATAATGTTATATTGTCGCCTCCGTAGCGTAGCGGTCAGCATGGTTAGCTGCCGCCCCGGAGGTCCTGATTTCGATTCCCGGCTCTGCCAAGAAATTTGAAAATTGGTATGAGGACTGGAACGGGGTCTACTCAGCCTCGGGTGTTCCAAATGAGTAGAGGGGGTTCGATTCCCATCTCAGCTGTCCTCAAAGTGGTTTACCGTGGTTTCCCACTTCGTCTTCGGGCTAATGTTGGGATGGTATCTAACGTCAGGCCACGGCCGCATCCTTCCCTCTTCCATGTCTATCCCTCCTATTCTTCCCATCCCGTCCCGTCCGTCATGAGGCCCACTATTCTCTTTGCAGGTGAGGCCACCTGGGCGAGGCGTTAGTCCATCCTCCCTCCCCAGTTGTATCCCCTACTCGGATGTCAAGCTCCAAGACACTGCCCGTAGAGGCGGTAAAGGCGGGATCATTCGCTGAGTCCGTGGGAAATGCCTACCTGGAGGGTAGAAAAAGAAAAGGAAAAAACGAAACAAATAATTTTATATTACACCTATTGTAATTCATCACTCAAGTGTGTCAGATTTTTAGTACGATACAATTTGTATATTATATTGAAGACTGTTACGTAACTCAAAATGTCCAAGATAGTTGAGAGAAAGAAAATAATGCACAACAAGGAATCAAAGCAGTTGTGTAAGCTCAGTTTGGAAGTGGACGTGTGTCTTTCACGATTTGTGGAATCCGGAAATATTTCAGAAATAAAATTACACAAAGCCACCTTCCATAAGATGAGTGTGCAATGTGACTCCTCTTTTAAAGGACCGGGGTTCGATCCCCATCTCTTCCCGCAAAGATATTTCTAGCCTCAGCGGTAGAAACTGTACACTAGGCCTAGTCAGTTAGTTAATTAGTTAGTTAGTTAGTTATTGGGGTTGAAAGGGGAGGAACTACGAGGTCATCGGCGCTAAACACTAGACAAAGCCACGTGAGAGTAGTTTGGAAGAGACAGGTTAGATTCCTACCTAGCTATGCTGGAGGTGGAATGGCGTGGTTCCCTACTTCAAAGCCAGGCAAATGCCCGGATGGTACCTAAGTGAAGGCCACGATCATTTCCTTCCCAAACCTAGCCTTAATTAAAAATACGCCCATTACCCCAGCCAACACAATGTCACTGGTTAACACACTGATTCCACACACACCTAAGATAATAATAACAATAATAATAATAATAATAATAATAATAATAATAATAATAATAATAATAATAATGTCGCCTCCGTAGCGTAGCGGTCAGCATGGTTAGCTGCCGCCCCGAAGGTCCTGGGTTCGATTCCCGGCTCTGCCACGAAATTTGAAAAGTGGTACGAGGACTGGAACGGGGTCTACTCAGCCTCGGGTGGCCCAAATGAGTAGAAGGGGTTCGATTCCCCCTCAGCCATCCTCGAAGTGGTTTTCCGTGGTTTCCCACTTCTTCTTCGGGCAAATGCCGGGATGGTACCTTCTTCAAAGCCACGGCCGCCTTCTTCCCTCTTCCTTGCCTATCCATCCTACCCATCCTTTACCTTCCCCCATGAGGCCCCTGTTCGCTTTGCAGGTGTGGCCGCCTGGGCGAAGTGCCAATCCCACCTCAACTGTTGTATCCCTTCCGATTCGATGTTCCCAACTCTAGGACACTGCCCGTAGAGGCGGTAGTGGTGAGTTCCCTCGCTGAGTCCGTGGGTTCCACCAACCTGGAGGGTAAACGACTAAAAAAATAAAAAAATAAAAAAATGATAATGTCGGTACGAATAACAACGAAATGAGCGTTATCAATGCTGGATTTTGCGTAACGCTACAAGAGATGGTAGAGGTTGTAACTTTGTACCGCCAGCATAGACCCTCAGAGAAGAAACGGTACAGGCTGTAACGTTAAGATGGGATGTAGCCGCAGTTTCGGTACAGAGCTTGTGTAACGTTACTGACATGTATACCGGCTGTTTCAATTGGCTCAGCAGGGCTAGGTGCAAGGAATCAAACATGGTGGACGGTTGTCAATTGAGGGTGGTATCTGCTGTTGATGGGCATTATTAGAATGCAAATCACTCATTAAGATGCGTAACTGTAAGTTGAAAACATGCCAGGCACTTATGAATGCATTCCTGCCGGTCTTAATAATTGAACTGAAATCATTCGACCTTCAGCAATTGGGATTAAATTACATATGCTACCTGTGAGCTTGGCGATATACTGGACAAGTGTACGAGGGGTAAGGCTGTAGCGTCGTAACACATGGGTCCTGGGTTCAAGACGCCCAAGTGAGCAAAATTTTATTTCTTTTTAAATGATTTTATTGTATCCATCCTACTTTGTGCTGTCTAATCTCTAAGTCGAAAACCATTAATATTCATCCTATTCGTGTAAAATATTATAATTTGATAGCACAATGATATTCTCACTCCACAATAAATATTTTTTATTAGCCTACTTTCGATTTTTGCAAAAAATGAAAGTAGACTTATGAGATCAACACAGGGCGAAAAAAGTGTGTCTGTCTGTGTGTGTGTATGTGTGTGTGTGTGAGTCTGTGTGTGTGTCTGTGTGTGTGTGTGTCTGTGTGTGTGTGAGTGTGTGTACTCTGAATGTCTGTCCCCCCCTATCAATTCGAACACGGTGAATGCGAATTGAACGAAATTTGGTACAAAGGTAGCACTAGCAAAGGACACCTCAGTGTCATGTTTTATATCGCCGCCATCTTGACGGAAACGTAATGGCGGCCTCACAAATGTTCAAAGCTTAAATCAAATTACGACTAACCTAATCATCCGATCTCTACCAAATTTTGCAACAACATACCTTTATGGGGGGAGCATCCTTTGACCAAACCAATAGGTCATCAGCGTAATAGTTTACGGATGGCGGCCATCTTTGTGTGAAAATCGATTCCCCCTATTAATTCGAACACGGTGCAACCGAATGGAACGAAATTTGGTACGGAAGTAGTACTAACGAAAGGCACCTCAGTGTCATGTTTTATATCGCCGCCATCTTGACGGAAACGTAATGGCGGCCACACAAATGTTCAAAGCTTAAATCAAATTACGACTAACCTAATCATCCGATCTCTACCAAATTTTGCAACAACATACCCTTATAGAGGAAGCATCCTTTGACCAAATGAATAGGTCATTAGCCTAATAGTTTGCGAATGGCGGCCATCTTTGTGTGAAAATCAATTCCCCCTATTAATTCAAACACGGTGAAACCGAATGGAACGAAATTTGGTACAGAGGTAGCACTAGCAAAGGGCATCTCAGTGTCATGTTTTATATCGCCGCCATATTGACAGAAACGTAATGGCGGCCACACAAATGTTCAAAGCTTAAGTTGAATTACGACTAACATAACCATCCGATCTCTACCAAACTTTGCAACAACATTCCTTTTTGGAGGGAGCATCCTTTGACCAATCTAATAGGTTATTAGCCTAATAGTTTGCGGATGGCGGCCATCTTTATGTCAAAATTGATTCCCCCTATTAATTCGAACACGGAGGAACCTAATGGGACGAAATTTGGTACAGAGGTAGCACTAGCAAAGGGCACCTCAGTGTCATGTTTTATATCGCCGCCGTCTTGACTGAAACGTAATGGCGGCCACACAAATGTTTAAAGCTTAAATCAAATTACGACTAACATAACCATTCGATCTCTACCAAACTTTGCAACAACATACCTTTATGGAGGGAGCATCCTTTGACCAATCTAATAGGTCATTAGCCTAATAGTTTGCGGATGGCGGCCATCTTTATGTCAAAATTGATTCCCCCTATTAATTCGAACACGGTGGAACCGAATGAACGAAATTTGGTGCAGAGGTAGCACTAGCAAGAGGCACCTCAGTGTCATGTTTTATATCACCGCTATCTTGACGGAAACGTAATCGCGGCCACCCAAATGTTAAAAGCTAAAATGTAATTACTACCAACCTAATAATCTAGTCTCTACCAAATTTTGCAACACCATATCTTTATGTGGGAAACATATTCTGACCAAACTGCAAGAACATCAGCCCAATAGTTTGCAGATGGTGGCCAAGTATGTGTGCAAATCGATTCCCCCTATCAATTCAAACACGGCGAAACCGAATTGAACGAAATTTGGTACAGAGGTAGCACTAGCAAAGGGCACCTCATATTCATGTTTAATATCCCTATAGCACGTTGTATTTCAACAAGCTACTACAACCAACATTCAATCATACTCCTTGAAAAGGACAAAGAGTTATAACAATACCCATGCATTTAGGAGAAAGTAGGCTATATGTTCTTTACTGAACATCTTGTTTTTTATTTTTTATTTAGTCAATTTACCCTCTAGGTTGGTGGTTCCCACGGACTCAGCGAGGGAACTCACCACTACCGCCTCTATGGGCAGTGTCCTGGAGCTTGGAACATCTGGTCGGGATGGATACAACTGGGGAGGTGAGATCAGCACTTCGCCCAGGCGGCCTCACCTGCAAAGTGAACAGGGGCCTCATGAGGGATGGGAAGGGATGGAAGATAGGGATGGATAGGCTAGGAAGAGGGAAGGAGGTGGCCGTGGCCTTACAGTAGGTACCATCCCGGCATTTGCCCGAAGACGAAGTGGGAAACCACGGAAAACCACTTCGAGGATGGCTGAGGTGGGAATCGAACCCCCTCTACACATTTGGACCACCCGAGGCTGAGTAGACCCCGTTCCAGTCCTCATACCACTTTCCAAATTTCGTGGCAGAGCCGGGAATCGAACCCAGGACCTCCGGGGCGGCAGATAACCATGCTGACCGCTACGCTACGGAAGCGACTAATAATAATAATAATAGCAAAGCAAAAGCAAAGCCAACTCCATACAGGCCATGGAGGCCCTGGGAGTAGTGGAAGTTAGAGGCTTCCACTTTTTGTGACATCGGCACTAGATGGGATGGAGTTGTCAGCTTCATGCCCGGCCGTCTTTGCCCCCAGGAATTACCCTGGCACTCATTTCTGGTGTAGGCTGAGTGAACCCCAGGGCTATTTGCGTTTCCGAAAGTGGTAGTTTTTGTTTCTAAAATCCACTACCATGGTGGGGATCGAACCCACTCCCTTTTAGTTAGAAGCTCAGCGCCTCTACCGACTGCGCCACGCAGCCCTCTAATAATAATAATATATATATATATATATATATATATATATATATATTTTTTTTGTCGTTTACCCTCCAGGTTGGTGGAACCCACGGACTCAGCGAGGGAACTCACCACTACCGCCTTTACGGGCAGTGTCCTAGAGCTGGGAACATCGAATCGGAAGGGATACAACTGGCGAGGTGGGATTGGCAACTCGCCCAGGCGGCCTCACCTGCAAAGCGAACAGGGGCCTCATGAGGGAAGGTGTGGGATGGTTAGGATGGATAGGCAAGGAAGAGGGAAGGAGGCGGCCGTGGCCTTGAAGAAGGTACCTTCCGGCATTTGCCCGAAGACGAAGTGGGAAACCACGGAAAACCACTTCGAGGATGGCTGAGGGGGAATCGAACCCCCTCTACTCATTTGGGCCCCCGAGGCTGAGTAGACCCCGTTCCAGTCCTCGTACCACTTTTCAAATTTCGTGGCAGAGCCGGGAATCGAACCCAGGACCTCCGGGGCGGCAGCTAACCATGCTGACCGCTACGTTGCGGAGGCGACAATAATAATAATAATAATAATAATAATAATAATAATAATAATAATAATAATAATAATAATAACTCCATACAGGCTAAGGAAACAGTCCCATTAATAAAACGCAGAAAGCATGCCTGGTGGACCAGTGAATGTGAGGCGGCAATAAGGCTCAGACAACTTGCATGGGAGAGATGGAACTCACAGAAGAGTGAAGACAACTGGGAAAGTTTCTTATGTATGAGAAAACAGGCTGCAAAAACTATTCGAGGTATAAAACGTGCTTTTGACAAGAACAAGATGGCACAAATTGAGCTAGACTTCAAGAAGAATAACACCCGGGATTTCTATAGAACTTTTAAACAGAATCTCAGTAAATATGCTCCACCTAGCCTACACTTCAGGGACCTAAATGGAAAAGTTGCTTATAATGACAAGGAAAACTGCCAAATATTGGCAAATTACTTCGAGTCTCTCCTCAACTGCGAGGCTCCAGAATCAACATTTCAGTTCGAAGACAATCCGTACGTACACCCAGATTCCACCCCACCCACAAAAGAAGAAATTAATCACATCATCCAGTCACCCAAAAACAACAAAGCACCAGGTGAGGACTCCATAGTTGCTGAATTATGGAAGCATGCTGGCGACAAGGCTGTCGATAAGTTAACTGAGATTATTCATGAGATTTGGGAAACGGAGGAACTCCCTAGCAACTGGACCTCAGCTCTACTTCACCCTCTTCATAAGAAGGGTGACCGAATGGATGTGAACAACTACCGTGGAATCTCTCTACTTACAATAACATACAAGATCCTCTCAAAAGTCCTTCAAAATAGGGCAGAACAACAACTAGATTCCCAATTGGGAGAATATCAAGGAGGGTTCAGGAAAGGACGATCATGTGCTGAACAGATCATGAATCTTAAGTCTATTGTTTCATATCTAAAGCTTGGATCTAAAGATTTTGTGGTGACCTTCGTTGATTTCAAGAAGGCATACGACTCCATTGATCGATTCTCCCTATTTCAAATCCTGAAGGAACTGGGATTGGACAATAAAACAAGAAAAATCATTGAGAAGACCTTGACTAACACCACCTCCAGAGTGAAATTTAGGGGAGAAATTTCAGAAGCTTTTGAAATCAGAACCGGGGTAAGGCAGGGAGACGGATTATCACCTCTGCTTTTCAACTGCGCACTTGAGAAGGTCATCCGAGAATGGCGCAAAGAATTGAACAACATTGGGTTCGTAAATGGAGTCAGATTGGGCTACAAAAATCTGAATCTGACGGTTGATTGCCTAGCCTTCGCAGATGACCTTGCAATTTTTAGCCTACTTTCGATTTTTGCAAAAAATGAAAGTAGACTTATGAGATCAACACAGGGCGAAAAATTGTGTGTCTGTCTGTGTGTGTGTGTGTGTGTGTGTGTGTGTGTGTGTGTGTGTGTGTGTGTGTGTGTGTGAGTGAGTGAGTGTACTCTGAATGTCTGTCCCCCCCTATCAATTCGAACACGGTGAAACCGAATTGAACGAAATTTGGCACAGAGGTAGCTCTAGCATAGGGCACCTCAGTGCCATACTTTATATCGCCGCCATCTTTACCAAAACTGAATGGCGGCCACTCAAACGTTCAAAACGTAAACTCAAATTACGGCTAAACTAATCATCCGATCTCTACCAAATTTGGTGACAACATACCTTTATATAGGACGCGTCTTTCACCCAAACTTCAAGGTCATCGGCCTTGCCATTTCAGGATGGTGGCCGTGTGAATTATGCAACCATTATAAACAATAGCTTAAGACCCACCAATTCAGATTATCAAGCCTAGAGTGGTTTAAGCTATCCTGAAGGTCGTGATCCGTTATTTATTATAATTTAATATTATAATATTATTCTGTATGACTGGCTTAAAAGAGCTGAGCTGTATCTGCCACACGACAAGATGGCAGCTGTCCTCATGAGCCTGTCTTATATTTCAGTAGTTTTAGTATGTTGTATGCGATATACCCTACTGATACAATAATATAAACTTTGTATGAAATGATCTATAATGAAGATGTACTGCAGTGAAGAAATAGTTTATTTCAAGTCATTATTTGCCAACAGGTTGAATCTAATATATCAGTTAAGATCGCCTTGATGTTACGGATATGTTTAGCTCTGGGCTAGCGTGTTAGCCTGTCACGCAGTTGACTGGGGATGGAATACTGCTACAGTTGACTTTTTTTTCTTGAATTCTTTTACAAATGATGTGCACAAGCTCTTTTCACAGATACTGAATAAAATGTCATTTAGCTCGTTTATTAATAAAATCACAGTCCCAGCATTGCACATAAACAGAAGACATTACGAAAAGGAGAATAGAAGAATTAGATACACGTTGTTATAAACCACAGCCTTCTTAATGTCTCTGTACGGTGCTGTCCTCTTGTGGGTTATGTGGGTAGTATTGTTCCAAATATACCGCTGTGTCAATACCTGGCCTCCTAAAGTATGGCAATTTTGTAATACTGGTAGTTCGACTATTAGCCACGATCGCGCTCCGATTACCTTTAATGATAGAACGTACAAGGCACTGCCGGCAGGAAGTTAGGTCCTCATTTGAGTACGTAATTCAATTGCTTATATGAGGACGAAGCGTCCTGCTGGCAGGACCGTGCTTTTTTCCATTATATAGAGGGAAATGTAACGAATCAGCGCATGCAAGTCTGAAGTTGGTAGCTCTGACCGTTCAGTAATGGCGGCGATTATACGTAATGGTGACTGTGTTTATGTTTTTGCTACCTATTTCGATGCTCCAAACAGCGGAGATGCATGGAGTCGCTCGTTATTTGCTAGTAATTATGATATCAGTAAATGTCATGGTACTGTAGTTTAAATTACGTGTAGTTGTGCAACTGTGCAGTGGGATATTGACAAAAACACAACTAGGCTTTTTTTTATTTATTTATTCTCGAGTGATGGACGCGCCGTCGCTCATACATTTATTTAGTCTCTGTACTATAAGAAAACACGTTTATACTTTATACGTTTATATATTTTAGAGTCAATATGTTGTTAAGAGACAGTTATTGTATTAGTCAATATGAGTCATATTGAATATTTTAGAATATTTACAGACTTTTATTGTTTGCCCAGTACCAGAACTGCAATATTATTACGCTCTGATAACCCAAAGTACTGCCGGAAGGACGCGTCCTGCTGGAAGGCCAGTTCAAACATTTGCCATAAGGGTCCAAAGTCCTGCTGGAAGGACGCACCGCTGTGTACAAAAGTACTTCCGGAAGGTCCTTCTAGCAGGACGAGTGACTGTACGCTCTATCATTAAACACTGCCAGTTGGATCGCCTCCCTCCTGGCTACTTTAAACTGCCTACTCGTTGAACACCCAGAGGCGTACTAGATAAATATGAATTCACTGCTAGGTCGCAGCACCAACCTACTGTGATTGGCGCGGATTTTTTAAGGGGAAGGTACCCAAAACGATAGATCCTTAAGTTTGCAGGCTGGCTTAATATAGAGATTAACGGACGTGAATGCATTACAATAAGTTAGTAGTTTTGTTATTCAATCATCATAAAGTACATAATATTGATTTTGACACTTACTGGCTAATTATCAACATAAAAGAAAACAAACACTACATGGTGGTAGAGGTGGTTTTAGGGATGAGGACAAAGAGTTATAAATATACCCATACATTTAGGAGAAAGTAGGCTATATGTTCTTTGCTGAACATCTTGTTTCAGATTCCCTTGGCACGGCAGCAGTGCAGATCAAGCAACTCAGCACTCAAGCTGCAAAAGCAGGCCTTAAGATCTCCTTTGAGAAAACCTTAAACAAGCACCCAAGGAGCTAGACATAGGAGAGGGACGCATTAAGCAAACTCAATCATTCAAATATCTAGGCGAGTGGATAGAACCCAACACATCAGAGAAGGCTGCTTTCGAATCGCGCATCAGAAAAATGGAAATGGCATATCGTCTAACAAAGGGTATTTACAACAAGAAATCAATATCCCTAAATGCCAAGCTAAGACACTATCAAACTGTCATCCACCCAGAGGCTCTATATGCTGCAGAATGCCTTGCAATGCATAGGAAAGGACTTATGGAGAAACTAGAAGCTAAAGAAAGAAAGAAAGATTCTCAGGAAAATCTTGGGCCCTGTAAAAGAAAACTATGAATACAGGAGACGGCACAACCACGAGCTCTACACATGTGTAGAAAATATAACTGATGTGATGAGAAAGAGAAGAATTTCATTTTATGGCCACATTTCACGAATGAGCTCTGTAAGGTTGACAAACAGGATCTTTACATACTTTCTAGAGAAGAAAACAAAGGGGGCATGGTTCACTGAAGTTGACAGAGATTTGAAAGAAATTGGGATTACAAGTGATGATGTACTGGAACGTGTAACATTTAAGGTGAAACTTACAACTCACCGGAGTTTCCTAGAGAAACCTAAGCTCAAAACAGGCAAGAAGTGGACAGAAGAAAGGAAGCAACAACATGGAGAATTCATGCGGCAGTACTGGGCGAATGTTAAAGCTCAAAGCAGAAACCAGTTGAAATAACGAGGTCCTTAGTTGGCCGTAACGCAAGAAGAAGAATAATAACAGTCTAATAATTATAATGATAATGTAGTTGGTACGAATAACAACGAAATGAGCCTTATGAATGAGTAGTCCAGTTACAAACATGGCCACCTCCGTTTCTTGAAATTTTTCAGGAGAGGCAAAAAACTGTCTAATACACTTCCTACTTGCCTTCTAAGTTAATATTTTGAATTTAGATTCTCAGCATAATCAGAATCATATTTACATTATTATTTTCATATGATATTCCATAGTTAAGCCGAAAATCACTGTTGAAATATGGAGTTGGCCATGTTTGTAAGTAAACAATGGAGTTGGCCACTTTTGTAACTTAACTCCAAGATAATGCACTGTTTTAACATAGTAAATTGGTCAGTAATGCTAAAATTTATGACAGATGTGTGCAGTAAGAAAGTAAAACTGTCAGTTTTAATGATGAAAATGTGATTATTTTTTTAATGAGACAATATAAGAAAGTGGAACTTTCATACATTATACGATAGTTTTCAGTTTTTGAAACTACACAATCACTTCAACAACATCAAAATCTCTCTCAGTATTCAGAATGAGACATTCACAACAATTAGCGTCTGCAGGTACTTCTGGCTTGGTGTCATTTTCGTCAATAATCTTTTGGAACCATTTCAGTTTCTCATTTTTGTTCCACTCCTCTCCATAGTGTTTCTGAAGCAAATTTCTGACATCTTGTATCTTCAATGGCTTTACTCTGATGCCAGGAATTAGTTCAGTAGGCTTTACATCTTTTGGTCGTTTACCTTTTTTCATAACTGACAACGATTGCGCAATCTCAAAATTGTAGTTGAGTTCCCCACTTACAGTGACTGAGTTTGACTTCCTTGTAAGCACAAGCCTTTTAATTTGTAAAATTTTAAAGTGAAGTGCTCCAGGATCTTTCACACATGTTTTAGCTTCAGCTTTCCAATCAACATTATTCCAATGCGTTTTCAGGAGCTTTACCATTCCATGTTTCCTATACACTTCGTGGTAGTCTTCTAGTTGAACAAATGTCTCCACTTTCTTTAAATCTCTTTCAATTGTTCCAAAAACTCTATCACTCGGCTTGTAAGAATGGCCAGTGATAGGGAAAACAATTTCCATCTTCCGAATGTTTGGCAAGGTTCGAGATAACCATGAAAGGCACATTGTCAACAGTGTAGTGTTAGGTAGATTTCATTAGAAAGCTAACTATTGCAATGGGTCCAATGTTTCGACTTCCGGTAAATTTCGACATATCTTCGCGTTTCACATCCCCCAGACCCCAAAACCACCGTCAGTTCAAAAGTTTATATATAATTTATGTATGTATATATATATATTGTGCCCAACTCTAGGAATGGGTATTCCAAGATTCAGACACCTAGATATCAAGGGAAAGGCTACAGCCGCTTTTGAAAGTTGAGATATTTGAATATCGCGCTACATTGCTTCTAGAAGCAATTGGAAAGAATATACCGCTAAGAGCATGTCAAGTGACGTAGCGAGTAATAGCAGAGGTCGAGGCTATTTATTGATTAAATAGTTAGCCTTGGCGTAGAGACTTGAGACTTGGATCAGATTACTGGCACGGCCAAATGAAAGAGAATGCAGTTAGTATCAAGTAAATCGGACCAGGGATACTAGAGATATGAGGATTTCCAGATTTCAGCTGATTCAGCGTGACCCTGACCGTTTTGAATAAAAGCCTGCCGGCACAGGCATCATTAGCTCACTTCGAAACAAGCACTTGCCTAGCAAGGTGCCGCTACGCTGAGCCAAGGCACATGGTTGCCGGATCTACGCAGAAGTTATTTTCAAAATTGTGATAGTCACAAAAGTGCTGCGCTACGAGTGGAACTTAGTAAGTTTCCGGCAGGGAGAATCACTAAGGTGATAGTTATTTTTCTACAGAAAATGGTGAAATATTTTATTTCTACATGGACATATGCTAGACTTTGTCTAGAATAGTACTTTGTCACAGTCCAGTAATAACCTAATACTTGGATATTTTAGTCCATTTTAGTCAGTTTTCATATTTGTAACTTGATAACCACTCCGATCTTTCAGTATATTGAAGGCCGGTCTATCACGGTGTTGTTCATTAGCCAACGCAGGGAAACTACATGTTGCTTCGCGCATGGTAGATGGTGTGAAGCCATGCCCAGGGAACGATCTTCAGAACAGCCGTTGATTGGTTTAGACTGTCAGTGTTTTCTTGTACTGAAAAGATTACCGTGAGTTATGTTACAACTGACATATCTGAGAATAGATCACTTAGATCTGACCCCATTTAAGCAAACTGTTATGGAGTTAACAGAAGCCAATATTAAAATGGATCAACAGTTACTTCAAACGTCAAGAGATATTACCACTATGTCTTGTTAGACGGATTGTGGGTATATAATGGCGGCCGATACAAGGATTATACGTGCTTGTCCGATAGGGCATGTTTATGGATAAATCTGGTACAGACCAGGTTCACTACGCTTCAAGACCATCAAGAAATGTAAGCCACATTTTGACTTTATATTATGCCTAGCTAATTGGAACAAACTATTTTTCTGCAGATGACCAACACATTTATTTTTCTTCGTATTTAAATCTTGCAATGATTTACGCAAGACTTGTTAGAGTTATTCTGAGTATTTTCAGCACTCAGAACAGTTTAGGATCGATGACCGAGCATATCGAGCATTTATTTGAATATTTCATATTTTTGGGAAGTCACGGAAAACCGTCGATGTAACTGTAAAAGTTAAATTATTTTTTGTTGAGGAATGGATATTTTTTCCATATTCGAAGGTTCGAACATGTGGATTCTCACATAATGAAACAATAATTAAATATATTTAAAATAATATAACTAATAATAATAATAATAATAATCCACTATTCTAAACAGAATAGAAGATACGCTGGACAAACAACTAGGCGAGTACCAAGGAGGGTTTAGGAAATGACGCTCCTGTGTTGAGCAGATCTTCAACTTGAAATCAATAATCCGTCACAGACTGCTGAGTAATAAGAAAATTGTGGTATCCTTCATAGACTTTAAAAAGGCATTTGATTCAGTGGACAGAGAGACCTTAGACAGGATCCTAAGGGAATTTGGAATCAAAACCAAACTAGCAAATATAGTCAAAGAGACCCTAACAAACACAACTTCCAGGGTGAAGTTCATGGGAGAGCTTTCTCGGCCGTTCGAAATTAAGACAGGAGTCAGGCAAGGGGATGGCCTATCACCAATCCTTTTCAACTGTGTCCTAGAGAAGGTTGTGAGAATTTGGAACTCGGAATTGGAGAGTCGAGGAATAAACCCAATCTGCCTCGGGAGGAAGTCGGTAGGAATTAAAGTCAACTGCCTGGCGTTTGCAGATGATTTTGCAGTACTATCGGAAACCACGGAAGAAGCAGTCATACAAATCAACCTCTTGGAAAAGATCGCTAGCCAAACAGGACTAAGGATATCAGTTGAAAAGACAAAATTTATGACAAATGACAAACATGGACCAAAGTTCCTTGACACGGAGATAGGACGGATTGAAAGGGTAAAGAAGTTCAAGTACCTAGGAGAGACTATTCAGGAGAATGGGTTAGAAAAAGAAGCTGTTGGAGATCGAATTATAAAAATGGAAAGAGCGTATGGATTAACAAAATATATCTACAACAAAAAGTGCATCTCCTGGAATGCCAAAATAAGGCATTATAACACTGTCGTAAAAACAGAGTGCCTCTTTGCCAGTGAATGTCCCTCGATGAACTATAGCCTCGAAAAGCTAGAAGTCATGGAAAGGAGAATTCTTAGAAAAATCATGGGTGCAGTTCAGACTGAAGATGGATGGAGACAGAGAAGCAACGGAGAAGTCTACCAGAACGTGGAAAGAATATCCGCGTCCATGCGGAAGAGAAGGCTGACATTCCTCGGACATCTCTATAGAATGAACGACCATAGATTAACTAAACAAATATTCGACTATCTCTGGAAGAAAAAGACCACCACAACATGGATTAAGGAAGTTAGGAAAGATTTAGAAAAGTTAAACATCACAGAATCTCAAATGCTAGAAAGAAATGTATTTAAGAGCAAAGTGAACAATCTGGAAGGGTTTCAAGATGAAGGAAGACCTAAGAGAAGTGGACGAACTTGGACAGAAGACCAAAGAAAAAATGCCAGTGAACGCATGAAGGATTATTGGAGACAGAGGAAACTCCAGGCAAAGAATAAGAAAAAGAAATAAAGTTGTTGCGTGATCCTAAGTGGTCAATTCGCTTGAAAAAAAAAACCACTAATAATAATAATAATGATTTTCATAATTTTTCTAAATAATTCTTGGATATTATATTTTCTAATAATCATATGTATTGAGAGAGAGCCTATGAAGTAGTTTAATCATTTCTAGTTTGGAACAGGAGATTTTCCGAAGGAGAGTGGTTAGCGCAAGCCCGCATTCAACCAACATTACAGTTCTGGTTGAACAGTTAATATTTGCAATGAGCAAAGTATATTTTTCAGATAACACGGAGAGGCATGAAACGGGAAGCAAATGATATTTGTATCAATTAGGATATTTTTGTATTTATATAAAATCATGACGTAAATACACATTCGAAAGTGAAATAAAGATTATCATAAGTATGGTAAATTCACGGGTTGAACTGAATGGTAAAATAAAATAAACTTGTAAGTTTATTAATCTTCCAGAGTTGATAACAAGCAGAGGCTTGATTTATTGTATAAATGTTGGGAAGAAAATTTATGTGTGGAGTAGTTGAAATGCCATTCCCAGGTGCGCATGTTTAAGTCGCAGGAATGAGGAGGTTGTTTCGAGCATCAATCAAATAGCAGGTTCGATGGCTCAGGTTTATAGGAGTATTGGAACTACACATTTCGTCGTATGAATGACCCGAAGGTTATTTCTTAGAAACCATCAGTTCTTATTTCAACCTTGTTTACGGATTCCATTTAGACTTTGAATTTACTAGAACCCGGATTTGTCATGATAGTAGTTTATTCTTCTTCAGAGGAAGACTTTTGCCGTTGTTGTTGGAATATGGTGTTCTTATGAAAATAATAGAATGGGCCACTGCCAATTAAAAATAATTCTATAACCACGAATAATTTGAAGGATGTTTTCAATCCTAGTGCCATGAACTAAATGAATTTATTATGAAGCTACAATTCTTATTTCCGCATTCTGTCGAAGAATTGCAAGTTGTGAAAATTACTAAAATGGCCATGAATATAAATATTTTTCATAATAATGATTCCAAGTGGAAAATCAAATAGTTGAATGGTTCAACAATTTATTGATCAAGTTGATGATTCAGAAATCATATATTTTGTTAGGAACTTGAAGTTCATAATCGAGTCACTTCTCGAAACGTTTAGTGTCAGAAGAACAATTAATTTTTGTTGTGCTTCGCACAGTTCTTCGATGCTATGCTCAATGGTCAAACACTTTTCAGATGTTATTAATATGTGTAAATAATTTGTGTTGATTCAGAAATAATAATATTTTTTTTGACAATATATTTTTTGAAACTGGAAAAATAAGTGAAAGTTAAAAATTCTATGAACATTTATTCTACGAGTGTTAATATTATGTAAAAATGCAAACAGTGAACTACGATATTTCCAGTAAAGACAATTAAATTTGAACTGGATTTAATCATATATAATTTTGGAACACAGTCTACAGGACTAATAATCAGACTTGTGTTTCCAAAGATAATTGTCAAATGTGTTTGGAAAATTTCTGTACATTGTGTAAATAGGAGTGTGGGTCGCCACACGTGAATGATGCTGCTTTGAGCATTTTTGCAGTCAATTTTAAATTCAAAATAAAATGAGATAATTTTACATGATGTGTTATGCCCAGTTGAATCTCCTTCTATCCTTATTGTTGCATTGAGCCAAAAATCAGTAAAGCATTTTTTTCATTTGATGTCGTTTTTGCGATTAGCTTTAACCCATCTGGCGCTCCGGGATATTTTGACTCTCGTGCTGACTGATTATTGGTAAAATGCATATGTGGTCGTGCGGACTCCGGTCTAAACGGGCACATAAAATAAGATAGAGAGAGAAATGGCTTCGAACGTGGGGATCGAGTTAGACATGGTCAATCGCATGCCGATTTAAATTGTGATGATTTTTATATAAATATTTTGGGAGTTGAGAGATGTCTGGTTTGGATGAATAAATTAGTAGGAAACCCTATTAGTGGGGAAAATTAAAATTTAACTGGATTGATAATTAGAATGGGTTTGATTATTTTTGATAATGGCTTAACCATTAGGGCGTCAAGTAAATTCAGTAGTAAACGTTCGATGACTGCACATACGCATTATTAGAATCCAGGTGGAGGATATTTGAGAACTTGCATATTTTTGTTGTGATATTGTGGTAAATGTAATTTGTAAAAGTAGAGAATTTTGTTTTTCCATCACGTCGACATTAGGACAAATCTCATTTTATTAGAGTGTTCCAATTAGCTATTCATATTTCGTGTTCTAGTTATAAGCTTGTGTCTGCCAATATTGTATACCCCTAAGTTTTGAATAATAATTGAAAATTATGGAAGATATGATGAGGATGATGAGGAGTTTGGAAGAGAGTTCAGAAGAGGCTGGACTGCGTGTAGCAGCCATTATGAAAGAAAATACAGAGGCTTTGGAAAATAAACTTAAAGAAAATTCTGATTCTTTAAAAGGTAACTTGAAAGAAAGTTCTGATTTGTTAGAAAGCAGGTTAAAAGATAACTTGAAAGAAAGTTTAGAGGATAAA
The DNA here is from genome assembly GCA_946902985.2 of Meconema thalassinum. Lineage (NCBI taxonomy): Eukaryota > Metazoa > Arthropoda > Insecta > Orthoptera > Tettigoniidae > Meconema > Meconema thalassinum. The sequence continues at coordinate 746,756,584 of OX336390.1, forward strand.
CTCAGGGAAAATTCTGATTTGTTAGAGAGCAGGTTAAAAGATAACTTGAAAGAAAATTTAAATAGTAAATTTAATTCTATGGAGAATAAATTTAAAGAGAATTCCGAAATTTTGAAAATGTCACTTGAGAGTAAAATGAATAAATTATGCGAAAAAACACATGAGCTCGAAACTTCATTAGCTACTAACGCAAGTTTAATGGACGATAAATTTCGCGATGCCGATCTTAGATCCCAAAGCTTAGCTGATAGGATAGAACATGGTCTGAGGAAAGTTGGTGAAGACATGGTCAACCTAGAAGTCAGAGTGAAGAAAGAGAGTAATGAGATGGGAATTCTAGTTGTTCAACGGTTGACAGAACAATTCAAAGAACTTGTAATGGGAGAAATAAGAGAAGGTGTGATTAATGAATTGCAAACTGAAATTAAAACCACAGTTGTCAATGAAATTAAAGACACACTCAAGCTGGAGAACCAAGAGGGAATCAAGGAAATTAGGGAATCTTTGTCATCCCATATTCAAGTAATTTCCAAAGATATCCAAGCAACTCAGAAGGACATATCAGATATGACAGGGTCATTGAAAAGTCACGAGGCTGTTATGAACCAGATATCCACTGATGTCAAGGAGAATTGTAAGGAAACCGAAGCAGATAAAAAAATGGCAGAAGAAAACCATAAGGAAATTGAGACTATGAAAACCCAAATCAAGGACGAGAAACAGTCTGACCATCTGTTGAAAATGCCAAGTGTAAGGGGAAAAGAACAGATATAGATAAACCTAGGAGCAGCTAGAGAAACTGATAGTCAAAGACAGGATGAGGTCAGGACAGTATTTCAATCCAACCCCATAACTGTATTCAAGAATGTAGAGGATAAGCCTTCTAAATTTTCAGAGCGAGATTCTGTGACACCCGTAGAATTTTTGAGAGAAGCAGGTGATTACCTGAAAGATTCCAAGATCCCTAAGGAAAGACAGATCCGAGTGATAGGGAAATTTTTGGAAGGTCCTGCACTTCTTTGGTTTAGAGCTTTTAGGTCCACTCTAACCAATTTTGAGGAGTTTTCTCGTGGGTTATTAAAAAAGGTTTGGTCCCCGGAAACCCAACAGCAAGTCAGAGCAGAATTATATTCGAAGAGATTCTCGACGTCACAACCTACTCGATACTCTACGTACTTTTCTGGACAGCTTTCTAAACTGCAACATTTAGATCCGCCGATGCCCGATAATGAATTAATTACTGCATTAATACGTCAGTTTCCAGCAGACGTCCAAAGGACTTTGATCGCTGCTGACATCTATAATATGGAGCAATTTGACGAGGTATTACAGAAGCTGGATCATACGAACGCTCAATTCTTCCATCAGAAGGGAGGAAAGAATAACAACGCTGTGTACGCTGTTATGGCCGACAGTTATTCCCAAACACCTCGAGAGATTCGAGAGGGGCGGGAAGAGAAAACGCCGAGGGAAGATCCCAATAAAAGAGGATGGAATCAGTACAGTAACAGATACAGTTACAAGCCTTATGCAAGACCGGATGGTGGAAATCGATATAATACTCGATGGAGAAGGCCAAGGGATAATCAAGGAAGGTACCAGGAAAGAAGGTACTATGGTAGAAACAACTACAATAATAGAGGGAATTTGAATACTCGTCAGTCCAATGAAGAGTTCAACAAGGAGACGAGGAAGAACTTAGAAGAAAGACACCAAGAAAACTTACAGTTCTTGGAACAGAAGCACAATGAACCAGGTCCATCGGGAACACAACAATCCCGGGGGAATGGAAACGAAAAAAAAAACTTCGAATTCACAGTAGAAGATAGAATTTTGAACACTTTCACTTCCAGGATTATTAAATGGCAAGCAGAGGATGATGACTTAATTCAACAGAATGACGAACGGAAAGAAATGGGTACAAGAATTAGAATGCCAATCATATCATGCGAAGTATTCGGTATGCCTGTCGATACTGTGATTGATACTAGGGCTATGCTTTGTCTTGTGAGTGAGAAGCTTTATATTCTGTGGAAGCTTAAAGAGAATTTAGAGGAGATTCCAGTATCAGGAATTAAAATCCAAGGAATAATACCCAACAAAATATCTCTGTGTAAAACACAATTATACTTATGTATTACTATTGGAGGACATGATTTCCGACATGTGTTTGTAGTAATGAAGGACATGGCTTTTGACATGATATTGGGAGCGGATTTCATTCAGAAATATCAAGCAGTGATAGACATGAAGACAGAGACGATCAGATTCAAGAATACCGAAGAGACTAACTTCGAGGGAAAGGAAGAGGAAGACATCGAGGGAGATGCTCAATGGTCTCTGATTTTTCATGAAGCTGAAGGAAGAGAAGGCTACACTGAGGAGGAGTCCCCAGAGCTAGGAAAAATTTTGGAAGAGTATCACGATATTTTTGATATTAAACCTGGTGAAATTAATGATGATGATTTTGTGGAAGTAAACAACAATGGAAGCTGTGAAGTCGCCAATACACGAACTGGTAACATCGTGGGAACTTATAATGCATCAAATTTGAAGATTTACTATTCAAGAACCAGATGATTTAATGTGTAAATAGGAAAAATAAAATTTTTTCAATTTTTATTTTTAGCTAGGTGTGGGGTGGATGTGCCCAACTCTAGGAATGGGTATTCCAAGATTCAGACACCTAGATATCAAGGGAAAGGCTACAGCCGCTTTTGAAAGTTGAGATATTTGAATATCGCGCTACATTGCTTCTAGAAGCAATTGGAAAGAATATACCGCTAAGAGCATGTCAAGTGACGTAGCAAGTAATAGCAGAGGTCGAGGCTATTTATTGATTAAATAGTTAGCCTTGGAGTAGAGACTTGAGACTTGGATCAGATTACTGGCACGGCCAAATGAAAGAGAATGCAATTAGTATCAAGTAAATCGGACCAGGGATACTAGAGATATGAGGATTTCCAGATTTCAGCTGATTCAGCGTGACCCTAACCGTTTTGAATAAAAGCCTGCCGGCACAGGCATCATTAGCTCACTTCGAAACAAGCACTTGCCTAGCAAGGTGCCGCTACGCTGAGCCAAGGCACATGGTTGCCGGATCTACGCAGAAGTTATTTTCAAAATTGTGATAGTCACAAAAGTGCTGCGCTACGAGTGGAACTTAGTAAGTTTCCGGCAGGGAGAATCACTAAGGTGATAGTTATTTTTCTACAGACAATGGTGAAATATTTTATTTCTACATGGACATATGCTAGACTTTGTCTAGAATAGTACTTTGTCACAGTCCAGTAATAACCTAATACTTGGATATTTTAGTCCATTTTAGTCAGTTTTCATATTTGTAACTTGATAACCACTCCGATCTTTCAGTATATTGAAGGCCGGTCTATCACGGTGTTGTTCATTAGCCAACGCAGGGAAACTACATGTTGCTTCGCGCATGGTAGATGGTGTGAAGCCATGCCCAGGGAACGATCTTCAGAACAGCCGTTGATTGGTTTAGACTGTCAGTGTTTTCTTGTACTGAAAAGATTACCGTGAGTTATGTTACAACTGACATATCTGAGAATAGATCACTTAGATCTGACCCCATTTAAGCAAACTGTTATGGAGTTAACAGAAGCCAATATTAAAATGGATCAACAGTTACTTCAAACGTCAAGAGATATTACCACTATGTCTTGTTAGACGGATTGTGGGTATATAATGGCGGCCGATACAAGGATTATACGTGCTTGTCCGATAGGGCATGTTTATGGATAAATCTGGTACAGACCAGGTTCACTACGCTTCAAGACCATCAAGAAATGTAAGCCACATTTTGACTTTATATTATGCCTAGCTAATTGGAACAAACTATTTTTCTGCAGATGACCAACACATTTATTTTTCTTCGTATTTAAATCTTGCAATGATTTACGCAAGACTTGTTAGAGTTATTCTGAGTATTTTCAGCACTCAGAACAGTTTAGGATCGATGACCGAGTATATCGAGCATTTATTTGAATATTTCACATTTTTGGGAAGTCACTGAAAACCGTCGATGTAACTGTAAAAGTTAAATTATTTTTTGTTGAGGAATGGATATTTTTTCCATATTCGAAGGTTCGAACATGTGGATTCTCACATAATGAAACAATAATTAAATATATTTAAAATAATATAACTAATAATAATAATAATAATCCACTAATAATAATAATAATGATTTCCATAATTCTTCGAAATAATTCTTGGATATTATATTTTCTAATAATCATATGTATTGAGAGAGAGCCTATGAAGTAGTTTAATCATTTCTAGTTTGGAACAGGAGATTTTCCGAAGGAGAGTGGTTAGCGCAAGCCCGCATTCAACCAACATTACAGTTCTGGTTGAACAGTTAATATTTGAAATGAGCAAAGTATATTTTTCAGATAACACGGAGAGGCATGAAACGGGAAGCAAATGATATTTGTATCAATTAGTATATTTTTGTATTTATATAAAATCATGACGTAAATACACATTCGAAAGTGAAATAAAGATTATCATGAGTATGGTAAATTCACGGGTTGAACTGAATGGTAAAATAAAATAAACTTGTAAGTTTATTAATCTTCCAGAGTTGATAACAAGCAGAGGCTTGATTTATTGTATAAATTTTGGGAAGAAAATTTATGTGTGGAGTAGTTGAAATGCCATTCCCAGGTGCACATGTTTAAGTCGCAGGAATGAGAGGTTGTTTCGAGCATCAATCAAATAGCAGGTTCGATGGCTCAGGTTTATAGGAGTATTGGAACTACACATTTCGTCGTATGAATGACCCGAAGGTTATTTCTTAGAAACCATCAGTTCTTATTTCAACCTTGTTTACGGATTCCATTTGGACTTTGATTTTGCTAGAACCCGGATTTGTCATGATAGTAGTTTATTCTTCTTCAGAGGAAGACTTTTGCCGTTGTTGTTGGAATATGGTGTTCTTATGAAAATAATAGAATGGGCCACTGCCAATTAAAAATAATTCTATAACCACGAATAATTTGAAGGATGTTTTCAATCCTAGTGCCATGAACTAAATGAATTTATTATGAAGCTACAATTCTTATTTCCGCATTCTGTCGAAGAATTGCAAGTTGTGAAAATTACTAAAATGGCCATGAATATAAATATTTTTCATAATAATGATTCCAAGTGGAAAATCAAATAGTTGAATGGTTCAACAATTTATTGATCAAGTTGATGATTCAGAAATCATATATTTTGTTAGGAACTTGAAGTTCATAATCGAGTCACTTCTCGAAACGTTTAGTGTCAGAAGAACAATTAATTTTTGTTGTGCTTCGCACAGTTCTTCGATGCTATGCTCAATGGTCAAATACTTTTCAGATGTTATTAATATGTGTAAATAATTTGTGTTGATTCAGAAATAATAATATTTTTTTTGACAATATATTTTTTGAAACTGGAAAAATAAGTGAAAGTTAAAAATTCTATGAACATTTATTCTACGAGTGTTAATATTATGTAAAAATTCAAACAGTGAACTACGATATTTCCAGTAAAGACAATTAAATTTGAACTGGATTTAATCATATTTAATTTTGGAACACAGTCTACAGGATTAATAATCAGACTTGTGTTTCCAAAGATAATTGTCAAATGTGCTTGGAAAATTTATGTACATTGTGTAAATATTAGTGTGGGTCGCCACACGTGAATGATGCTGCTTTGAGCATTTTTGCAGTCAATTTTAAATTCAAAATAAAATGAGATAATTTTACATGATGTGTTATGCCCAGTTGAATCTCCTTCTATCCTTATTGTTGCATTGAGCCAAAAATCAGAAAAGCATTTTTTTCATTTGATGTCGTTTTTGCGATTAGCTTTAACCCATCTGGCGCTCCGGGATATTTTGACACTCGTGCTGACTGATTATTGGTAAAATGCATATGCGGTCGTGCGGACTCCGGTCTAAACGGGCACAATATATATATATATATATATATATATATCAGTTTCTTGTGGACACGATCACTGCCGTAATTTTGCGCCAATCACTTTGGATTTTTTACAAAATATGTATCCCTATAAAATCTCGGTCGAGTTCGTTAACGGGCAGAATCGGTCGAAGGGGGTGAAAATGGGGGGCTTTTTTCGAAAAATTGAAATTTCGCTATAACTCTCTTAATACGTGAAATATCGAATTGATTCAAAGTTCATAATATGTGCCGGATAAGTGACAACAATTTATGTCAAATAAGTTTTTTGATAGCACCAACTATTGACCAAAGGGGTGGAAAAAAAGTGGGTTTTTCGGGAAACATTAATCATATCTCTCTTAATAGGCACAATATCAAAACCGTACAAAATGGACAATATTCCCCTAATAATTACCTAAAACTTTTGTCTGAAAGAATTTTTGATATGACCCACCATTACGCCATGGCTGAGAAAAATGATTTCGGAATTATAAGAAAATGCCAAGAGCTATCAGAGGTTGCCATGGCAACACTACTATATTGATGAGGGATGAGCCGTTGCCATGACAACGCACTTGCACGAGATCAGATTCAGTATTTCCATCTGACTAAGCCGGCCCCGTGGTGTTGGTGTAGCGCGCCTGCCTCTCAACCGGAGGCCCCGGATTTGATCCCCGGCTCCGTCAGGGATTTTAAAACTGACGTGAGGGTTGGAACGGGGTGCACTCAGCCTCGTGAGGACAATTGAGTAGCTGTCTGACAGTGAGACAGCACCCCGATCACGAATACCAATATTAACGGCCGAGGGGACCAGACGCGCTGATCACGCGTCACCCCAATATCTGCAGGCCAAATGGCTGGGCAGCGGTCGCTTGGTCGGCCTTAGCCCGTCATGGGCTGGATGGTGCCAGGGGTTGACTTTGACATCTGACTAAGTGGGAAGCGGCTTCGGTGACGTGACTGGTAGCATTCAGAATGTCTATGCCCAAGGTCGCGGTTTCAAAGCCGGCCGAAGTCGTCGGATTTTCTAAGAGAGCTAAAATCCCTCAGTATGATTTCCTTTGGAGGGGAAGTTCCAACGTTCGTTGCGAGTTTCTGGTTGGGGTGGCATCTAGTAGCCAATTTCACAGCTAGGTGTCGTTGACGGTAGTACCTGGTAGCAACATTAGGAACTACTGCTTGAAATTGACCGTCTGCAGTCCTTACCTGAATTAAGACTACTACACCCATTACAATTCACACCGTTTATCAGACAGATTCTACACTCACCCAAAGTACACGGGGTTAGATGCCCGCGTTGTCGCAACCCCTAAACTGAGGAACCATCCAGAGGTAGATTTCATTAGAAAGCTAACTATTGCAATGGGTACCATGTTTCGACTTCCGGAAAATTTCGACATATCTTCGCGTTTCACATCCCCCAGACCCCAAAACCACCGTCAGTTCAAAAGTTTATATATAATTTATGTATGTATATGTGTATATATATATGCATATCAGTTTCTTGTGGACACGGTCACTGCCGTAATTTTGCACCAATCACTTTGAATATTTTACCGAATATGTATACCTATAAAATCTCGGTCGAGTTCGTTACTGGGCTAAATCGGTCGAAGAGGGTGAAAATGGGGGGCTTTTTTTTTCGAAAAAGTGAAATATTGCTATAACTCTCTTAATATGTGAAATATCGAATCCGTTCAACGTTCATACTATGTGTCGGATAAAGCCCAAAAATTTATGTTTGAAGAGTTTTCTTTATAGCACCAACCATTGACCAAAGGGGTGGGAAAAAGTGGGGTTTTCGGGAAACATTAAACATATCTCTCTTAATAGGCACAATATCAAAACCGTACAAAATGGACAATATTCCCCTAATAATTACCTAAAATTTTGTCTGAAAGAATTTTTGATATGACCCACTATTATGCCAAGGGATGAGAAAAATGATTTCGGAATTATAAGAAAATGCCAAGAGCTATCAGTGGTTGCCATGGCAACACTACTAAATTGATGAGGGATGAGCCATCAGACGTTGCCAAGATAACGCACTTGCACGAGATCATATTCAGAATTCCATCTGACTAAGTGTGAAGCGGCTTCGGTGACGTAACTGGTAGCAAGCATGCTGAATGTCTATGCCCAAGGTCGCGAGTTCAAAGCCGGCCGAAGTCGTCGGATTTTCTAAGAGCGCTAAAAATCCCTCAGCATGCTTTCCTTTGGAGGGGAAGTTCCAACGTTCGTTGCGAGTTGCTGGCTGCGGTGGCATCTAGTAGCCAAGTTCACAGGTAGGTGTTGTTGACGGTAGTACCTGGTAGAAACATTAGGAACTACTGCTTGAAATTGACCGTCTGCAGTCCTTACCTGTATTACAGACTAATACAGCCATCCCTAAGTACACGGGGTTACATGACCGCGTTGTCGCAGCCCCTAAACTGAGGAACCAACCAAAATCTCTGCGGGAGATATAATTTTGTGTGAAGAAGTAACAGACCGTTACATAGTTACACATCAGTGTCGAAACCTTGCATAAGGACAGTGTGACCACAAATATAACAAGTAGTTCCGTGAAGAACTATACAGCCTATTTTCATATATCCTGCTCATGTTAATTGCCTCTATCAACATACAAAATTTCAGTTTAATTGCTGTAACAGATTCGTAGATATTGAGAACCGTCTAAATATTTCAGATGGTCGCCAGGTTCGATTTTTATTTTTGTACTATTACATTAAGATTACTGTGTACGTGTGGTATTCAAACTTCAATCGCATGATTAGAACACAAGCAGTAAAAACGAGATTTTAAAATTACGCACAGCAGCCATCTTGTGATTATGCAAACAATTGAAATAAATTAGATGCCAGTGGATCAACATTTGTATAAGCATTTAATGTGCAACGTTTCACGGCACTCGGATAGTTAATTCGCGAGAAACGTCCATTTAAATATTTATACTTCGCGTCGCCGCCATGTTGGATTTGTGCTTACCAGGTTAATGAAAGTCCTATAGGTGAACATATGTTCATAGTCTCTATGAACATAAAAAAAAATCTGTTTGGTTGCAGTAAAAGATTCATAGATATTGAGAACCGTCTAAATATTTCGGAAGCTCGCCATTTAGGATTGTTATATATATAGGCCATATAGTTATGTACCATTCAAGGACAATTATTGCCTAGGTTCATTATTCAAACTTTCACTTCGATCGCATGATTACGACACAAGAAAAAAAAATTAAAATTTCGCACAGCCGCCATCTTTAGGTTATGTAAACAATTGAATGAAATTAGATGGCAGTGCATTACAATCTGCAAAATCATTTACTGTACCTCATTTCACTGCGCTCAGAGAGTTAAATCATGAGAAAAGTATATTAAAATATTTCAAATTCGCTTGGTCGCCATGTTCGTTTAGTACTTTACAGGTTTACGAAATATACATAGATAAACTTGTATCAGTACCCTTTATCACCGTACAAAATTGCAGGGCGATATCTGTAATAGTTTCGGAGATATAGAATGTCAGTGAAATATTTCGCACAGCCGCCATTTTGAGGTTATGTAAACAATTGAACTAAATTAGACTCCAGTGTATTACAATGTTTATAAACATTTGCTGTACCAAGTTTCATTACGTTTGGATAGTTAAATCGCGAGAAAAGTCTATTTAAAAGTCTCAACTTCGCTTGACCGCCATGTTGGTTTTGTAGTCACCAGGTTTTTGAAAGTCTCATAGGTGAACTTTTAGTAGTGCCTTTTATCACCGTACACAATTTCAGGGCGATATCGGTAATAGTTTCCGAGATATTGAATGCTAGTGAAATATTTCGCACAGCCGCCATGTTGGATTGGTGAGACGTAACAAAATTTGAAGGGCACGGTCGAGGTCGCCGGGAATAGTGCTATGACATTACCGAGTTTCATTGAAATCGCTCCAGCCGTTTAGATTTTATTAGGGGGACACACACACACACCTCACACACACCTCACACACACACACACACACACACACACGCACACGCACACACACACGGACAAAAGGTGATCTCATAAGCCTATTTTTTTAAAATTGAAAATAGGCTAAAAATGGACCCCAAATGACAAGAAGGTTACCGTTCCCATAAGACAATAAAATGTTTAAAATAAGCATAAAATGACGAAAAACGAAGTTAATTAAGCTCCAATTATAAAATACCTTCTCGCAATAAATGAGGTCTGATCCTTCTACGAAAACCTGCATATTCTGCCTATTTTCGCCTATCCCCAAGTTTGTCCGGTGAAATCTACCTCCGCCTTCCGGCGTGCGGAGAGGACTTTTTTTTTATTTTGTCCTGGACAGCCATCCGCGACAAGACGTACGGTGTGTACATTATTGAAAGCACCCGAAGCTGCTTTACTCTGCAGTTCATTAAACATGACGGAAGCCACTTCATTAGATGACTTTCTCATTTCGTTCTCCGCCCAAGTGTATATCGCAACATGCTCTTTACTTAACAATTGATACAAAATTCTAGTACAGCAATCGTTCATATCACACAATATCAACAACAACAGCCACTCTTTACTACCAGTTCCCACAAACGCCTGTGCCAGTCACGTGATTAAATCGAAACTTGTGATTGGTCGACGTGGAGTTGGTCAATTTTGTTACCAATTGTCTTAAGGAGTTGGACGTTTCTGTAACTTAGGTTGATTTTCTAATGCTAATTTAACACTGTTATGGCCGTTTTTGATACTAACTAATCTCATAATAAGGTGCCCCATATTCTTTACTATAAGAGTCAGCCATAAACTCGATTAAAACAAGTAGTTCCGTGAAGAACTATACAGCCTATTTTCATATATCCTACTTATGTTAATTGCCACTATCAACATACACAATTTCAGTTTGATTGCTGTAATAGATTCGTAGATATTGAGAACCGACTAAATATTTCGGATGGTTGCCATGTAGGATTTTATATACGTAGGTCCTAGAGTTATGTACTGTTACATGCAGATTATTGTGAACGTGTAGTATTCAAACGTCAATCGCATAATTAGGACACAAGAAAAAACAAGGAGATTTTAAAATTTTTCACAGCTGCCATCTTGAGGTTATGGAAACAATTGAAATAAATTAGATGCCAGTGGATTAACATTCGTATAAGGATTTACTGTACCAAGTTTCACTGCACGCGGATGGTTAAATTGCGAGAAACGTCCATGTGAATATTTATAATTCGCGTCACCGCCATGTTGGATTTGTGATCACCAGGTTATTTAAAGTCCTATAGGTGAACTTAAGTTCATAGCCCCTATGAACATTAAAAAATGCAGTTTGATTGCTAAAATAGATTCGTAGATATTCAGTATCGTCTAAATATTTCGGATGGTCGCCATGTTGGATTGTTAAATGTATAGGCCATAGCGTCATGTACCATTAAAGGAAAATTATTGCGTAGGTTCATTATTCAAACTTTCACTTCGATCGCATGACTACATCACAATAAATAAAAACTTAATTTTAAAATTCGCACTGCCGCCATCTTGAGGTTATGTAAACAATTGAACTAAATTAGATACCAGTGGATTACAATGTGTATAAATATTTCTTGTGCCAGGTTTCAGTGCGCTTGGAACATTAAATCGCGAGAAAGGTCTATTTAAAATTTTCGAATTCGCTTGGCCGCCATGTTTGTTTTGTAGTTAACCGGTTTTTGAAAGTCTTATAGATGGACTTCCAGTAGTGCCCTTTATCTCCGTACAACATTTCAGGGTTTTACAGCTAATAGTTTCAGAGATATAGAATGCCGGTGAAATATTTCGCACATCCGCCATCTTGTGATTATGTAAACAATTGAACGAAGTTAGATGTCGGTGCATTACAATGTATATAAACATATACTGTACCAAGTTTCATGGCGTTTGGTTGGTCAAATCGCGAGAAACGTCTATTTAAATGTCGCAAATTCGCTTGGCCGCCATGTTGGTTTTGTAGTTACCAGATTTTCAAAAGTCACATAAGTGAACTTATAGTAGTTCCCTCTATCACCATAGAAAATGTCAGGGTAATATCGGTAATAGATTCGGAGATATTGAATGCTGGTGAAATATTTCGCACAGCCGCCATGTTGGATTGGTGAGTCGTAACAAAATTTGAAGGGCACGGTCGAGGTCGCCGGGAATAGTGCTATGAACTTTCCGAGTTTCATTGAAATCGCTCCAGCCGTTTAGATTTTATTAGGGGGGGACACACACACGAATCACACACACACACACACACACACGCACACACACACGGACAAAAGGTGATCTCATAAGCCTATTTTTTCAAAATTGAAAATAGGCTAAAAATGGAGTTGGCCATGTTTGTAACTGGACTACTCGAATGCTGAGTCGGAAACCATTAATATTCATCCTATTCGTGTAAAATAATACGTTTGATAGCACAATGATATTTTCACCCCACAATAAAAAAAAATATTATTTTATATTGGGTCGTCTCCGTTGTGTAGTGGGCAGCATGCTTAGCTGCCACCCCAGAGGCCCAAGGTCCGATTCCTGAGTCTGCTACGAAATTTGAAAAGCGGTATGATTGGAATGGGGTCTACTCAGCCTCGGGTGGTCCAAACGAGTAGAGGGTGTTTGATTCCCACCTCAGCCATACTCGAAGTAGTTTTCCGTGGTTTCCCACTTCGTCTTCGGGCTAATGCCGAGATGGTAGCTACCGTCAGACCACGGCCGCCTCCTTCCCTCCCATACTTCCCATCCCGTCCCGTCCTTCATGAGGCCCACAGTTTGCTTTGCAATTGAGGCCGCCCGGGCGAGGCGTTAGTCCCGCCTCCCCAGTTGTATCCCCCAAAGGATGTCGAGCTCCTGGACACTGCCCATAGAGGCGGTATATGTGGTATCCCTCGTTGAGTCCGTGGGAAAAGCCCAACTGGAGGATACACTGACTACGATTTTTTTTTTTTTATTAGGCTTTCTTTATTTTCTGTATATAGCAAGCACTTTTCGCACAGACGCCGTTTAGGGAAAATATGGTTTCGTTCTGATGTATTTCTTCGAGGGCCTACACAGGGACCAGCACAGCTGCCCGATCCCATGTGCTGCTTTCACACGACCGCACTGGGATTCACAAGTCTCGAGCCTAGCTACCCGTAACGTCGCCGCACGTGATTGGGTCGGACCATATTATGTCGCTTTTAACGCGGCGGACGAATGAGAGCGCTTTGCTAGTCCATGGGTTGGCAGCTTCAGTACTTACTACATGAAGACAGAGTGACTTAAGTGCGACGCCAATGCTAGAGTGACTGCTGCCAACTTAAATGGCCTCCTATTTTAAATGTATATCCGTGACTAGTGTCATAGTGGGGAATTCAGGGAGGCCGTGGTCGAATGCAAGTTATTATTTCCCTCGCAACTATCCTTTTATGTAGCGGGGACAGCTACGTCATAGCATGAGGGGGCCATGGCAGAAACATGAGTGTTATTCTATTTTTTGGACGACGTTATCACACCGTGAAAAATAAACTGTGCAATGTTCCATTATTAGGCTTGAAATGGCTTTCTGTACGAACTGCTGGGGTTCATAAATGAAGAGAAAGAGCATGTGCTATGATTTGCCATCTCCTTTTCTGATCTTAATAAAATACAAGTAGTTCCGTGACGAACTAAAGAGCCTACTTTTCTTAAAATTTCAGATTGATGCCAATCTATACAGACCTATCTAGAATAATGACGAAATCAAGTAATAGAGTAATAGAGTAACTTACTACAGTAGGAAACCCTGGTGACTCTGAATATATTCTTAGTTCCATCTCTTCAGGTATAGAATGCACATACACAATTTGGCTGCAGTCTAATGGATAGTATGGACGTAACATGTTGTTTGATATTGGGTTTAGTCTATCAGTGCACGTAAAATCATGTTGGGAACAATGTTATGTATGTGATGCTCTGAATTAATCTGAAATATTACGATCTATTATAGTGCCAGTTTAGGATAAAATCCATTTGTTAGTATATAAGTTACATGTAATTAAAAATTGAAACTATCAGAAAGCTTAGAATCATGTTGGCACCACCGAGGTATATTAGTTACTCCAAATTAATCCATTTGTTAGTATAGAAGTTACATGTAATCAAAAATTGAAACTATCAGAAAGCTTAGAATCATGTTGGCAGCACTGAAGTACATTAGTTACTCGGAATTAATCTAGAATGTCAGGTACCACACGTGTGCAAAGTTTAGAGATGATGACTTGCATACTTTCTGATATTAGCCTACTTTCGATTTTTGCAAAAAATGAAACTAGACTTATGAGATCAACACAGGGCGAAAAAAGTGTGTCTGTCTGTGTGTGTGTATGTGTGTGTGTGAGTTTGTGTGTGTGTGTGTGTGTGTGAGACTGTGTGTACTCTGGATGTGTGTGTCCCTCCCCCCTATCAATTCAAACACCGTGAAACCGAATTGAACGAAATTTGGTACAGAGGTAGCACTAGCAAAGGACACCTCAGTGTCATGTTTTATATCGCCGCCATCTTGACGAAAACGTAATGGCAGCCACCCAAATGTGCAAAGCTTAAATCAAATTACGACCAACCTGATCATCTGATCTCCTCCGATTTTTGCAACAATATACCTTTGTGTATGTAGAATCTTTTGACCAAACTATAAGGTCATCAACCTAATAATTTGCGGATGGCGGCCATGTATGTGTGCAAATCGACTCTCCCCATCTATTCAAAAACGGTCAAAACGAATTGAACGAAATTTGGTTCAGAGGTAGCACTAGCAAAGGCCACTTCAATGTCATCTTTTATATCGCCGCCATCTTGACGGAAACGTAATGGCGGCCACCCAAATGTTAAAATCTTAAATCAAATTACGACCAACCTATCAATCTGATCTCTACTGAATTTTGCAACAACATACCTTTTTATGGTTAGCATCTTTTGACCAAACAACAAGGTCATCAGCCCAATAGTTTGCAGATAGCGGCCATGTATGTGTGGAAAAGGATTCCTCCTATCAATTCAAACACGGTGAAACCGAATTGAACTAATTTTGGTACAGAGGTCGCATTTGCAAAAGGCAACTCAATGTAATGTTTTATTACGTCGCCATCTTGATGGAAACGTAATGGCGGCCACCCAAATGTTAAAAGCTTAAATCAAATTAAGACCAACCTAATCATCTGATCTCTACCAAATTCTGCAACAACATACCTTTATGCGAGAAGCGTTCTTTGACCAAACTACAAGGTCGTCAGTCCAGTAGTTTGGATATGGTGGCCATGTATGTGTGCAAATCGATTTCCCCTAACAATTCAAACACGGTAAAACCGATTCGAACGAAATTGGGTACAGAGGTAGCACTAGCAAAGGGCACCTCAGTGTCATGTTTCATATCGCCGCCATCTTGACGGAAACGGAATGGTGGCCACCCAAATGTTATAAGCTTAAATCAAATTACGACCAATCTAATCATTTGATCTCTACCAAAAGTTGCAACAACATACCTTTCTGCGAGAAGAATTTTTCGACTGAACTACAAGGTCATCAGCCCAATAGCTTGAAGATTGCGGCCACGTACAGTATGTGTGCAAATCGATTAACTATATCAATTCAAACACGGTGAAACCAAATTGATTATTTTTACAGAGGTAGCACTAGCAAAGGGCACCTCATATTCATGTTTAATATCTGTATAACACGTTGTATTTCAACAAGCTACTACAACTCCTTGAATAGAACAAAGAGTTATAACAATACCCATGCATTTAGGAGAAAGTAGGCTATATGTTCTTTACCGAACATCTTGTATTGATATTAGGATTAAACAAATAGAGAGAGCATTTATTAAGAGTTGGCAGCCCTGCTTGTTCTTACGAATACGCATAGTCATAACAGTTATGTTATACAAAGCACATACGAAATTCGGTTGAAATCCATATTTTGTTAATATAGAAGTTATAATGCATTTAAAAACTGGACCTGTCAGCATGCATAGAATCGTGTTGGCAACACTGATGTATACATTACAGTAAGTTACTACAAACTAAGGTAGAATGTCAGGTAGTATACGTGTGCGTAGTTTAAAGCTGTCCACTTGCATACTTTCTGATATAGGCTATCGGTATTTGGATAAAAACGTAGAGAGAGGCTAAAAACAGCAAAACCTCCGTACACCCAAGTATTAACTAAACACGTTAAACACCGAGTTCTTGCTCTATACATAACGAGTAGAATAAGAAGTGTGATCTCTTCTCCCTCAATAGCACGTAATGAATACGGATCGGGTTGACACTCGCCGCTACGCAGCGCTTCAGTCAATTTCTGATTGTTGATTTCCACGTATGTTTATGTGTTTATGTGCGATATATTAAGTATTTAATCGGTCGGAGTGTTTTGGTGGTGTTCTGTACAAACTTTTATTGATATACAAGTGCTTACACAATTATCTCATAGTATTAATACCTGAAATGCTATTGTAGGAAGCATTAACTGAAAGGGAATTTAATTTCTTGTCGTGTGTTGAGGTTATCTTCGTGTGTTAATTTTATTGTTATTTAATGCAAGTAAACATCAGTTTAGCCCTTACATTTTCATGAGTGCTTAAAGTGAGTAGTGAAGATGCCTTGTTGTTTTGTACCAGGATGCAGATCTGGCTATGGGGACTGTAAAGAGGTAAGATGGTTTTTCAAATCCCCTAAAGATAAGGAACGTTTTATCAAGTGGAAAGGGGCCATACCAAGGAAGGATAGGGAACTTACTGAAAAGTCCTACATCTGTGATGCTCACTTTTCAGATGATTTAATTGTTAAATTTGACAAATTTGAGATAGAAGGGAAGGAAGTACTTCTCCCAAGAACCAACTGGCGATTGAAAGACTATTCTGTTCCACATATATTTCCTAATTTGCCTAAGTATTTGTCCAGTACTGTAACTCGAAGGAAATCTCCCCAAAAAAGAAAATCGTCAGATAATCTTCTGGCAAAGACACCCCCCAAATGTTCGAAATTTGATTCTGAATCCGCTTGTGACAACAGCAATATCCAGTTTTCCAACATACCTAAATCCGACGATTCTCAATCTGAAGTGTTAGAATTAAAACAACAATTAAGGAACTTAAAACGGAAGTTGGCTAGGGCAAACAAAACGATTAAGTTAGAGAGGGCTAAAGTTTCTGTTCTGCAAAGTGAACTTGGTAGGATGAAACACAGACTTTCAGGACAAGGTGCCTGTCAGTGTAAAGAAGGGCTATCTAGGAAACAAAAAGTTATTGTGGACACTATGTTGCAAAAGTGTCAGAAAAAGAACCCCAAAGGTATGAGGTATGACAGTGAGTTTCTTTTAGATAGTTTTTTGCTACACATAAAATCACCCAAGGGTTATAGACATTGCCTGAAACATGGTTTGCTTCCCCTTCCATCTGAGGTACATTTAAGGAGGTTGTTAAAGGGTTTAAAATGCTCATATGGTGTAAATAAAAATGCTCTTGATGCCATTAAAGACTACTTCAGTGAAGAAAGGGATGAGAATAAAAAGACAGCGATTGTCATTTTTGATGAGGTGAAACTAAGAGAAGATGTACAATTTAATGGGTCCTCTTTGTTCATAGATGGATTTGTGGACTTTGGTAATGTAACACCTGAAGACCAGTGTAATGTGTTGGCTGACCATGCCCTTGTTTTTATGTTTGTACCTCTCTTACACAGTTGGGTGCAACCAGTTGCTGTCTTTGCTAGTAAAAATGCTACTCCTGGAGAGCTTTTGGCTAAAATATTAGTACAAATTATAATCCAACTTGAACAGGCAGGGTGTAAAGTGGTAGGGTTCACATGTGATGGCAGCCAATCAAACAAACAGGCCTGGAGGCATTTACAAATATCAGGAAAGAAAGGATATGTTAAGTGTTGTTTCTCTAACCCTGTTGATGGAAGTAGGAAAGTATGGGCTTTTTCAGATGCAGTACATATTTTAAAATGTATACGCAACCACTTCCATGACAAGCGTGCTGTCGTGTTTGATACAGACACAGTGGACTATCGCTTTTATGAACTTGTGTATAATACTGACAATTCATCAGAACTCGCTGGTGTAAAGGCATGCAGTAAATTGACTTTATCACATATACATTCAACCTCCTTCCAGAGGATGAATGCCCGACTTGCCTTTCAGTTATTTAGCACTAGCATGGCAAAGGCCTTACATTTTTTTAGAGAAACTGGCATTCCAGGTTTTGAAGAGAGTGAAGCGACTGAAAGATTCACGCAGGTGTGGAATGATATGGCCGATGCTTTAAATTCCACCACACCATCATTTGCATTGAGAAAAGATTCTAAACATCATAAAATTTTACTAGACATGTCTGTAATTCTAGATAATTCAGATAGTACTTTTGCTTCCAACAGAACATTAGAATCATTGAGAGTTACTATTCAGAGCACACTGGAAATTGCTGTTTATTTGTGGAGTCAAGGTTTAAACTATGTATTGACAGGCAAATTTAATCAGGATCCACTAGAGAGACATTTTGGCATCATGCGATCATTGACATGTGATGACCATCCTTCAACAGTTGATTTCTTGCACTTACACATGTTGCAATCTATTTATGTTCCAGTAAAAAATGTTTTATCAAAAGGAGGGAATTGTGAACTAAAGACAGAATGCTCCTTAACATCATATGTCAACCAGATCAGAATTCTAGCAAAGAAGACTGAGAAGGAAAATAGGGACATAAAAGCATCAGTGTTGGGCAGTTTAGAGGAAAAGATTGTTTTTGAAAGTGGTTGTGAAAGTCTTTCAGTGCAGGGAGAAAATCCATCCGTCAGTGCCCTTGGTAGTGTTAAAAGATGTTTGGTTTACAATTTAGCTGGTTATATTGTACATCAGGCCCCCAGAATTCTGAAGTGTGTGTCCTGTGTTGATGTTATCAAGACATCAGCAGTAACAACTAATTCTTTTGCCCTCTTTACAAACTTACGGGACTATGGCTCTCAAAGTGGACAAAACTATTTATGCCACCCTTCAGAGGCATTATTTAATGTCTTGCTTCAGGCAGAAGAGACAATAAGTGCCCACCTCTCATCTCCCTCTGGTTTCTGGGGTGACTTGTTTTATGATTGCTTGGAGAACATGGAGAACATTACAATTCAACCTTCAGGCTTGGAGTGTAATGAGCAACATGCAATTGAGACTGTACCAAAACTGATCTTTCACTACATGAAGTGTCGTTTCTACTTCAAGATGAAGGAACTCCGGAAGGAACTGAGATCAGGGAAAATGTCAAAATCTACCAGGAAATTTTCTAAGGTATCGAACTGAAGGTAAGAATTAAAAGAAAGAATATGACTCCTCAGTTTTGTTATTATTGTGTTATTATTATTATTATTATTATTATTATTATTATTATTATTAAAAAATTGAATTATGTGTTTCACTTTCCGCTGCGAATTATATTCTCTCTTATTGTTCCTGTTTATTTCAGGTAATATTCCTTTTGAATGTCAATGCCCTACGCGAGTTGCGTTCGTACTGTTTATTTTTATTATTTTTATTTTTGGTTGTGTTGCAAGTCTGTTAAGGGAATGTAAAATGTGTAACAATGTGAAGAAATCCTTTCTGATAGCGAGGTTCATTTTTACGTTCTTTTTTTTTAAATTTACGGTACCGATAGCTGGCAAAACTAATTGCATTTTGAACTTGCTCTCTGTCTTCGCTTATTGTCGAAACTGGACTATTACTGGACTTTATTAAATTATAATTGGGCACAGTAAAGTAAGTGTAGATGTCGAACTTATTAGCGCCTATGAGGATATCTTGCGGTGTTTTAACATGTAAAACAGGTCGCAAGGTTTTAAGTCTCGTAAGCGCCAATGCTAACTTACATCACAGATCGGAGCCAGCGCTGCGCTGCGGCGGACCAGGCGTACTAGGCCAATGATATCACTTCTTATTCTACTCGTTATGCTTTATATGACAAATGTGGCTATAATTCGCCAATTCATTGTTAGCCAACTTTCCACATTTTGCAAAGATGAAGAAAGGTAGACTTATGAGATCGATCCGGGAAAATGTGTGTGTGTCTGTATGTCCTTCTGTCTATCAGGGGTAGATGACTTCGTAGTTCCGCCCCTTAAAACAACAATAACTATCTAACGAACTAACTAACTTCTGTCTATCTGTCTGTCTTCCTTTGTGTGTCCTACCTTATCAACTCCTAACCGGCTGCAGCTATCGAAACTGAATTTGGTATGAGTAAAGATCTATTCCTGATTACCTCAAGGCCATATTTGATAATGATGTCAGTGCTACCAACTGCTGAACAAACTGCAATTGAAATTTGAGCTCCATGTTGGATATCTTGGAAGGTATGCATGGGAGCTTTTCCAAAATTGGCACACATATAGATAATAATATTTCAGTTTAATTTTCAGGAGGCCATACATGAGAGTGTTGCCAAAATGATTTAAAACCTGCTGATAGGTCCAATCCCTATCATAATTATGATTGTGAAAATCTGTGTGTGTCTGTGTGTGTGTGTTTGTGTGTTAGTTTGTTACCTCTTGACACTAAAACGGCTGGACGGATTTAGATGAAATTTGAAATGGAGGCAGCTTATCCCTGGGATAACATACAGGCTGCCTTTCATCCGGAAATAATCATTGTTCCCGTGGAACGGGCAACGTAACTTAAAAGTCACCAAAAATCTCAACCGGGACAAAATATCGAAGTTGTCGCATAAAGACTGGACAAAGCTCGTTTTACGCCCCTTGATGCAAGAAACAGTACTGGATATGTCCCTACGGGACACCGAAAACCACCTAAAACTAACAGTTTCAAAGATATTCGCAGAAAACTATCTTCACTCTTTAAACTGATGAACTAATGGCAAGTCCGTTTCCATGGCAACTGAACCTCAAGGTATGACATCCGATTTTCTATATATCCCTGTAGGAGGCAATGCCAATCCGTTTATTATCTTTTTCAATATATATATAAGCACAATAAGAACAGAGTCGCGCGCCTGCCTCCCATCCGGAGGCCCTGGGTTCGATTCCCGGCTCCGTCAGAGATTTTAGACACTGACGTGAGGGCTGCAACGGAGTGCACTCAGCTTCGTGAGGACAATTGAGTAGCTGTCTGATAGAGTGACAGCGCTCAGGTCACGAAGAACAAGATTAACGGCCGAGGGGACACGATTCACTGACCACGCGTCACCACAATATCTGCAGGCCAAATGGCTGGGAAGCGGTCGCATGATAGGCCTAAGCCCTTCATGGTGTGTAGTGCCAGGGGTAAAAAAATTAGGGATAGCGCCTTCTAATATCACTTTTAATTTTTAAACACTACAGTAGCGGCTACTAAAGAAAGGTAGCGATATAGCTATGTTCAATTTCACAAACACAGGGCCTACAAATCCCTTATAGTTAAGTACAAATATCAGTCTGGTCGTTATTTCTGTAGCAACGAAGCTCTGTGGCGGCTACTGCCGTTTCGGTTACACTTAAGGCATCCCGCCGTCACATACCTCAATGTGCATTTACAAAATTGTGGACCGGTCTATTTAACTGAAAAGAATCTCTACGAGCGAGTATCCACTCCGGCAAAAACCACACTCACCACCTTTTACAAAATTTACACAAGACATGATTTTTAAAGCACTCTTCTGTATGTTGAGGTACAGAGATATACCACATGGAAAGACACAATAAAATGTTGGCAAATCTGGTTTCAAGGAACTGCTGTCCAGAATAGGCTTTCGGTACAGGTTATGCGGCCCATGTTCGTAACACGGAATGTTTACCTTTGACAATGCATCTACACCATGTGCTAGGGCAACGCATTTCAAAGATCTCTAAAAACACTATACTCAGGAAATTGGAGAACCATTTAAAGTGGGAGCGGAGATTCAAGAAGAAATAATTTCATCTTTGAGATTTGCTGATGTCATCGTCATCTTGGCCGATACGCCAGAGGATTTGAACGAGTTTGTGAATGGTATGGACTCCGTCTTGAGGAAAGAATTCATGATGAAAATCAATAAATGAAAAACAAAATTATTGGAATGCAGCCGAAATAAATTAGAAATCTCTATGGATCTCAAATTGGCAAGTGAAACTCTACGGGAAGTAGGAGACTTCTGTTACTTAGGAAGCAAAATAACCAGTGATGGACGAAGCAAAGAGGATATAAAAAGCAGGTTAGCTCACGCAAGGAAAGATTTTCTAAAGAAAAGGAGTCTGTTGACATCGAATATACATTCAGGTATTAGGAAGTCATTTTTGAAAGTTTTTTTCTGGAGCGTGACACTATAAGGAAGTGAAACTTGGACTAATGGTGCAGTAGAAAAAGGACAATTGAAGCGTGTGAAATGTGGTGTTACAGTGTAACGGTTTCGCTAGCCCACACGTTGAGCGACAAGTGTAATGGTATTCGTTAAGCTCCACGTTGAGCGAACAAGTGTAACGGTTTCGCTAGCCCACACGTTGAACGACAAGTGTAACGGGTTGTCCCTCACGTTGAGCGTACAAGTGTAACGGTTTGACTGCCCTTAACTGTTGGGTGATAAATGTAACTGTTTACCTTTGCCTAAGCTATGTTGTTTTAATGGGCGCCAAGACCTCAATGCAATGTTGAAATCTAAATTTGTATTTAACAACGTCTAGCTCTGGTAGAACACCTTCAAGAATCTATTCACTCAGATCGTGGTATGATTTGATCATTAACCCAACAAACAATTGTATCAGGAGAAGGAATTGGTCTATATCTAATGCTACCTACCGAAAGCAAAGATTGCATTGTAAAAGAAATGAATTTATTATATAAAACAAGTATTGCAAAATTAATAATAATAATAAGTATAAAATTTAAATTGGAGCGTTGCGATTTTAATATTACCGATAGAAAATTACGTGAAAACGGAGTCTGATAAATTATTGATTTTACTCTTATTCCCAAGCTATGAAGTTACTGAAATATTGAATATAAAACAAAGAGAAACGAGAGATTGCGTATTTCTGCGTCATTCGCGCTTACCACTGGAAATTGCCGGGGCATTTCCCCCGTACTGGATGATGCTGTGAGCTTCCCACAGTCTCCTGGACGTCGTCATCTCCGTCGATATTTGATGATATACTTGTAGATTTGGTGCCTTTATGGTCCTAA
Source organism: Meconema thalassinum (assembly GCA_946902985.2). NCBI lineage: Eukaryota > Metazoa > Arthropoda > Insecta > Orthoptera > Tettigoniidae > Meconema > Meconema thalassinum. Next base: position 746,779,706 of record OX336390.1, read on the forward strand.
CATCGGAGCCATACACTCGTACAACCACACTGGTTAAGTTTTAAACAGATAGTTCTCCACTCCACGGAACATCGGAGCGACACACACTTGCAACCGAACTAGTCAAGTCTTTCACAGATTGTCCCCGCTCCACGGCGCGCCGAACGATATATGCACACGTCGGCTTCCCACTCCAGTTCCGACTTCCAGCTTACGTGGTCTCCACTGATTGGCTGCTCCCCACGCGCTACTTCCCCTTCTCTGGCTCATTACACACGGCGCGCGGATGATGACGTCGATTTCCGTTCCAACTATCCGCCTTTTCTTGACGCTGCGACCCAAGCTTGCGTAATATTTCTTGACAAGAATCAGCCTGTATCTGAATTTCCAGTGAGTCATGTCTCTCATAATATCCTAACTGACGAAACTCCGTAAAATTCCGTAATCACATAATTTTCTATGATATTGTCGTTCGTAATAATTTGCTTGATAGTGTTTTCTAAGACATAGAAAACCTATCTGTATGCTTATAATTTTTATAAAATGCTCTGAAAAATATCCTAATAATAATTATAATAAATTAATAATAATAAATTAACATGAAAAATTCTCTTGGCTGAACAATTTGCCGCGTAAATAAATATAGAATGGTTTCCTACTGACTTATGCCAGTGGCATAAAAAAAACCTCGAAAAACACGTTACATATTCGCCTCGGATCATCGGATGATTTACCGTGACGACGGTCCATTATCCGATTATCCCAGACACGTTAATAATCCCCATCCAAAATACATGTTACATAAATGAAATCACCCTAAATTACAGATATATACACTCATAATTTTTCTTCACGCACTTTGCGTCAAAGTTTGTTGTCACTATGGATTGCACTTTGCAACCAGTCCAATGTTTTACATATAGAATAGTGTTCCACGGATATTTCCGCCTCTCAAATTTCTCTATGTTGGAAAAATAGACATAATTACTGTGTGAGCTCTATGTATATGAGATGTCACATCACACGCATCAAGGTGTTCAGATATATGTATATCTCCCTAGAACTTCCTAATTTCACTGGAGGTTCCTTCCTTATTTTGAAATTTAATCCCACTTATCACTGAGCACACGATCACACTATTTTGGCAGCGCATCATGACCATAATACTTAATCTCTCTTTATAACAGATGAAATTAATATTGACTTCTGAAAAAAAAAACAGTAAATGCGCATTACATATAACACCAAATATTTCTGTGCCGTAATCGCCCTGTCTTGTTAAGTTCCCGTAGACCTTATTCTACTTAATACTAGTTCTCAATTCAGACCAGTTCTCCTCACACAAATAATACCATTGTACAAATTACCTTAAATTACACACTTACAAATCTTACATGGCGAGGCCGTAAACAGAAATCACGTGTGCCGTTATGTATGAGTTTCATGAAGGACTGTCTCGCCTTCTGATGGCCCATATTTTGTCTCGTGGACGCCTTAAGCAAAAATACCCTGTCCAAGCGCTCACCCATCTCTTGGAGACAAATGGGACTCCACCAGCGCTACCAAATTCTGGCCTTGGTGTATCGAGACATTTTAGTGCTCAAGAGCATCCGACAATCCCGTCATATTTCCCTGTACCTTAAAAACTCTCATTTACTTACATACTACCCCCCTGTGTGACTTCTGATACGCCAGCCTGGAAGACCATCTCTTCCCACGCACCAAATACCACACTTACTCATTTGATAGGCTGGCTCGCCAGCTAAACATCCTCACTTTATGACACATACTTTCGGAGACTATGTATATTATACGTCCCGTATAATCTGTTTCCCTCACTATTCTCCAGCACATATGCTGTTTTGCCAATACGTTTGGAAACTATAAATGGGCCCTCGTAGAGATAAAAGAACTTGGACATAACTTTCTCTAGCTTATTTGACTGTTTCGGCACTCTAAGTAAGACTCTGTCTCCCGGCTCGAATAGGTCAAATTTAGTTCCTTTTTGTTGGCGAATTCTCTTTTGTGCTGACTTAGATAAATTCTGTTTCGCCAACTGGACAATGTAATCCATCCCCGGTTGCTTACCCTCATTTAATCCCAACACCCTCGCTAGTTCATTTTGTGGTCTTTTTCCGAAGTGAACTTCGTATGGCGTCAATTTCGTGCTCTCATGCTGGACAGAATTCAGCCAAGTCTCGACCTTGGGAAGATGTCCAACCCAGGCCGTATGCTTGTCATGCACTAGAGTCCGAAAAAGACGAGCCACTTCCCTTAATGGACGCTCTGCAGAATTACCCTGTGGGTACCTTACAGAGGAATGAACGTGTGTTGTACCAGCTTCCTGCATACTGGTTCTCCATTTCTTTGCAGTAAACTGTGGTCCATTGTCAGATAGCATCCTGAGAGGAAGGCCAAACTCAGGTAGCCTACATACTTATTAATGATCAGACGGCTACACGCTAGTCCCGTGGCTTTCCTTAGCGGATATAGCTTGACATACTTACTAAAAGCGTCAATAACTATAAAAATGTACTCGTAGCCGTACTGTCCTTTAACGATCGGGCCAAATAAATCCACACAGAGTAGTTCGCCGGGACTACTGGTGAGAACTGCAGATCTCTCCCCCACTAAATATTTAACTGGATATTTACTCCTTTGACAGGTGTCACACTTAGCTAAAATTCTCCTAACATCCCTTCTCATTTTACTCCAAATGAAGTCACGACCAATTTCATAGAAGACCTTGGCAGCACCAAAGTGTCCTAATTCCCTATGAATGAACCAAATTAGCTCTTCCCGCAAAGTGGCAGGAACACATATTGCCCACCGATTATTCCTACATTTCCTTGCAAGAAGCCCATCCTGCATCTTGTACGTGAACCGTCCTACTTTCACATACTCTTCTTCACCTATTTCCAACCTAGCCAGTGGCTCCTTTAACTTAACGTCATCACGCTGCTCCACTAGCATATTTCTCAGTGTCTGTAACGATGCCCTGTTGCTACTGTCCACACATGCACATATTAAAATACCGTCCTCTGCTTTAACCACAGGATAATCCCTACATAAATTAGTGTCCCTCGATAGCATGTCTGCAAGAATGTTATCTTTACCTTTAATATATTTTACTGTGAATTCGTATTCCTGCAGAGCAAGAATCCACCTACTAACTCTGTTAGAACTGAGTTTACAAGTTCTTATATACAGTAATGCACGGTCATCTGTGTGGATCTCAAATTTCCCCCCTTTTAAATACATTCTAAATTTCCCTAAACTGAAAACAATTCCTAAAAGCTCTAACTCAGTAATCGTGTATCTTTTCTCTGCTGCCGTCAGTCCTCGCGAGGCTAAAGATACAATGCACAGATTACCCTCATCATCTTTCAGACATAATACTCCAGCAATGCCTATATGTGAAGCATCTGTCATAACCACATATTCCTTATCTTTTAAAGGATATTTCAGCACTACAGCTTTCTCAAAACCTTCCTTCAGCGCTCTAAATGCCTGATCATGCTTGGACTCCCATCTCCACAGAGTCCCACTTTTAAGCAATTCCCTGAATGGTTCTACCAACCCTGAGTATTTAAGAACGAACCTCCTGAAAAAGTTGCAAATTCCCAGGTATGTTTTTAACTGTTTAACATTCTGTGGCACCTCTGCGTTAAGTATCTTACTAACCCTACTTTCTTCTGGTGTTACACCTCTACTCGACACTCTATGACCTAAAAATGTCACTTCTGACTGACAGAATGATGACTTAGACAGCTTCAAAGTGAACCCTGCCTGATCTAACTTCTGAAAAACTATATCTAAATGACGTAGATGCTCCTCAAAACTGCGTGAACTAATTACCATATCATCTATGTAAATGGTTACGAACTCTCCTGTGTCATCCCCTAATGCGATGTTTAAAGCCCTAATTAAAGCTGCTGAACTACTCTTTAACCCATAAGGTACCCTGCAAAACTGATAAAGGCTATATTTATGACTAAAAGCTGTAAATGGTCTATCTTCGTACATAAGTGGCACTTGCCAAAAACTGGAACTCAAATATACCTAAGTGAAATACTTCTTCCCCTCAAATGTTTGCATTAATTGATTTCAGCTGATCTGAACTAATTCTACTGTTAACCAAACGAGCGTCTAAACAAATACGAACTGTGCCGTCGGTCTTGGGTACCGTGATCAAAGAATTAACATACGGACTGTTAGAGTGCTCAATAATCCCATCTTCAAGCATCTGGTTAATTTGTGCCTCAACTGCACTCTGATAAGCGAAAGGTACAGGATATCTATGTCCTGTGAATACTGACCTATCAATAACGTTCAATGAATGTGTATAGCAATTGGCCATACCAATGCGATCCTCAAAAACTCTCCTATTACACCATAACACATCATAGAGCCGAACACATTGTTCCACCTCTATATTTCCCTGAAATGCAGCATCACGTAACGAGTCCTCTAGACTTCCGTTCGTATTCACACTGCCCACAAAACATGGAGAACCCCGCTCTACGGCTGGCGATATCTCATTTAAAGTACAAACCACACCTACACAACTACTTCTCTGAATATGGTCATTGAACGCTACTTCTACTTCAGAATCTCCCCATTTAAATTTCAAACTCCCTACATCATAACATAAGTTACCAGACACTCTACTTAGCCACTCTGAACCCAAGATAACACTGAATACTAAATTTGGAATTACAAGGCAAATCTGCTTCTCTACATGATTATTAATTTTAATGTCTACTAAAACTTGCTTAGAAATTACTTTAGACCTCTTCCCAACAGCTGTGATAACAAAAGTGCTTTTAATTGGCATCTCCTCCAAATTTACTCCAGTTCCTTTCATTTTATCATAAAATGCACTACTTATGCAACTCTTCATACAACCACTATCAATTAAAACATCTGTGTACGCCTCGGACACGTTAAATTTAACTATGGGGCTCTTACTAACCACCTCCTGAATAATACCTTCATCATTTAGTTCATGTAATAATTCATTTCTTACATTTAGGTCATAGGGTTCCTGTATAATTGTATGGACAGGGCATGCTATAGACTGAGATTCTGACCTTACTTCGCAGCCTGGTTCGTGTTTAAAGTATTGCTACCGCTTGGTGTAGTACTACTGACTACTGCACTGGTCTGGTTGTTCTGGGTTGTATTAACGGTATCTCTCTGCCCGTTATTACCATTGGGCTGATTCCCTCCTTGACCCTTGTTCTGGTTATAATTATTATTATTATACCGCCCTTGGTTACCCCTATAATCGTTATTTCGGCCTTGATTTCCCCTGAAATCATTATTTCTACCTTGATACTGATTACCATAGCCATTTCCTCTGTACTGGTTTTGCTGATTATTGTTATTTCTATTTTGAGCGTTGGCCCCTTCGCCACCGTTCCCTTGAACTTCCTGAGGCCTGGCTTCATTAGGCCTATTATTATTATTATTACCCTGGTTCCTATTGAAATTGTCCTCATAACCCCCTCTCCCTAGTGCATCAAATGTGCTTAACAAATTTTCTACTTGTGATATAGTCTTTACATTCTGGATACAAGCAGCCTCCTTGATCCTATAGGGAAACTGCCTAAGTAGCAACCTCACCACATTGAAACGTTTTGCTAGCTCCTAACTGTTGGGTGAGAAATGTAACTGTTTACCTTTGCCTAAGCTATGTTGTTTTAATGGGCGCCAAGACCTCAATGCAATGTTGAAATCTAAATTTGTATTTAACAACGTCTAGCTCTGGCAGAACACCTTCAAGACTCTATTCACTCAGATCGTGGTATGATTTGATCATTAACCCAACAAACAATTGTATCAGGAGAAGGAATTGGTCTATATCTAATGCTACCTACTGAAAGCAAAGATTGCATTGTAAAAGAAATGAATTTATTATATAAAACAAGTATAGCAAAATTAATAAAAATAATAAGTACAAAATTTAAATTGGAGCGTTGTGATTTGAATATTACCGATAGAAAATTACGTGAAAACGGAGTCTGATAAATTGATTTTACTCTTATTTCCAAGCTATGAAGTTACTGAAATATGAAATGTAAAACAAAGAAAAATGAGAGATTGCGTATTTCTGCGTCATTTGCGCTTACCATTGGAAATTGCCAAGGCATTTCCCTCGTTCTTGATGATGTTGTGAGCTTCCCACAGTCTCCTGGACGTCGTCATCTCCGTCGGAATTTGATGATATTCTGGTAGATTAGATAATTCTATGGTCCGTACCTCGGACCCAAACACTCGTACAACCAAGTTTTACAAAAGTTCGTCGCTAACTCCACTGAACATCGGAGCGACTCGCACGCGCATCCATACTCCTCAAGTATTTCACAGATAGTCGCTAACTCCACCGAACATCGGAGCCACTCGCATGCGCATCCATACTCGTCAAGTACTATACAGATTGTCCTTGTTTCACGGCGCGTCGAACGATATATTCACCTGTCGGTTCCCCCACTCCAGTCTCATCTTCCAGCTTACGTTGTCTCCGCTGATTAGCTGAGCACGCCGCTATCTCCCCACTCCTTCCTCATTACACTCCGCGGGAGGGAGAAGTCGATTTCCGTTTCAACAATTCGCCTTTTCTAGACCTTGCGACCCAAGATTGCGTCATGCTCCTCGACAAGATTCAGCGTGTACTTGAAATCCCAGTGAGTCATCTCTCTCAAATACCCTAACTGACAAAAACTCCGTAAAATTCCGTAATCAGATAATTTTCTATGATATCGTCGTTCGTAATAATTTGCTTGATAGCGTTTTCTAAGACATAGAAAACCTATCTGAATGCTAATAATTTTTATAAAATGCTCCGAAAATACCTTAATAATAATTATAATAAATTAATAATAATAATAAATTACCATGAAAAATTGTCTTGGCTGAACAATTTGCCGCGTAAATAAATATAGAATGGCTTCCTACTGACTTATGCCAGTTGCATAAAACCCCTCGAAAAACACGTTACATATTCGCCTCGGATCATCGGATGATTTACCGTGACGACGGTCCATTATCCGATTATCCCAGACCCGTTAATAAACCCCATCCAAAATACATATTACATAAACGAAATCACCCTAAATTACAGATATATACACTCATATTTTTTCTTCACGCACTTTGCGTCAAAGTTTGTTGTCACTATGGATTGCACTTTGCAACCAGTCCAATGTTTCTCATATAAAATAGTGTTCCACGGATATTTCCGCCTCTCAAATTCCTCTATGTTGGAGAAATAGACATAATAAATGTGTGAGCACTATGTATTTATGATGTCATATCACACGCATTGAAGGTGTTCTGATATATTTATATCACCATAGAACTCCCTAATTTCACTGGAGGTCCCCTCCTTATGGTGACATTTAATTCCACTTATCACTGAGCACACGATCACACTATTGTGGCAGCGCCTCGTGACCATAATACTTAATCTCTCTTTGAAGTAGATTAAATTAATATTGACTTCTGAAAAAAAAACAGTAAGTGCGCATTACATATAACACCAAATATTTCTGTGCCGTAATCGCCCTGTCTTGTTAAGTTCCCGTTAACCATATTCTACTTAATACTAGTTCTCAACACAGACCATTTCTCCTCACACAAATAATACCATTGTACAAATTATCTTAAATTACACACTTACAAATCTTACATGGCGAGGCCGTAAACAGAAATCACGTGTGCTGATATGTATGAGTTTCATGAAGGACTGTCTCGCATTCTGATGGCCCATCTTTTATCTCGTGGACGCCTTAAGCTAACAAGCCCTATACAAGCGCTCCCCCATCTCTTGGAGATAAATGGGAACCCATCAGCGCTGCCAAAATGGCCTTGGTGCATCGAGACAATTTAGTGCTCAACAGCATCCGACAATCCCGTCATATTTCCCTGTACCTTAAAAACTCTCATTTACTTACATACTACCCCCCTGTGTGACTTCTGATACGCCTGCCTTAAGACCAGATCCTCCCACGCACCAAATACCACACTTACTCATTCGATAGGCTGGCTCGCCAGCTAAACACACTCACTTTATGACACATATTTTCGTAGACTATGTATATTATACGTCCCGTATAATCTGTTTCCCTCACTATTCTCCAGCACATATGCTGTTTTGCCAATACGTTTGGAAACTATAAATAGGCCCTCGTAGAGATAAAAGAACTTGGACATAACTTTCTCTAGCTTATTTGACTGTTTCGGCACTCTAAGTAAGACTCTGTCTCCCGGCTCGAATAGGTCAAATTTTGTTTCTTTTTGTTGGCGAATTCTCTTTTGTGCTGACTTAGATAAATTCTGTTTCGCCAACTGGACAATGTAATCCATCCCCGGTTGCTTACCCTCATTTAATCCCAACACCCTCGCTAGTTCATTTTGTGGTCTTTTTCCGAAGTGAACTTCGTATGGCGTCAATTTCGTGCTCTCATGCTGGACAGAATTCAGCCAAGTCTCGACCTTGGGAAGATGTCCAACCCAGGCCGCATGCTTGTCATGCACTAGAGTCCGAAAAAGACGAGCCACTTCCCTTAATGGACGCTCTGCAGAATTACCCTGAGGGTACCTTACAGAGGAATGAACGTGTGTTATACCAGCTTCCTGCATACTGGTTCTCCATTTCTTTGCAGTAAACTGTGGTCCACTGTCAGATAGTATCCTGAGAGGAATGCCAAACTCAGGTACATACTTATTAATGATCAGACGGCTACACGCTAGTCCCGTGGCTTTCCTTAGCGGATATAGCTTGACATACTTACTAAAAGCGTCAATTACTATAAAAATGTACTCGTAGCCGTACTGTCCTTTAACGATCGGGCCAAATAAATCCACACACAGTAGTTCGCCGGGACTACTGGTGAGAACTGCAGATCTCTCCCCCACTAAATATTTAACTGGATATTTACTCCTTTGACAGGTGTCACACTTAGATAAAATCCTCCTAACGTCCCTTCCCATTTTACTCCAAATGAAGTCACGACCAATTTCATAGAAGACCTTGGCAGCACCAAAGTGTCCTAATTCCCTATGAATGAACCAAATTAGCTCCTCCCGCAAAGTGGCAGGAACACATATTGCCCACCGATTATTCCTACATTTCCTTGCAAGAAGCCCATCCTGCATCTTGTACGTGAACCGTCCTACTTTCACATACTCTTCTTCACCTATTTCCAACCTAGCCAGTGGCTCCTTTAACTTAACGTCATCACGTTGCTCCACTAGCATATTTCTCAGTGTCTGTAACGATGCCCTGTTGCTACTGTCCACACATGCACATATTAAAATACCGTCCTCTGCTTTAACCACAGGATAATCCCTACATAAATTAGTGTCCCTCGATAGCATGTCTGCAAGAATGTTATCTTTACCTTTAATATATTTTACTGTGAATTCGTATTCCTGCAGAGCATGAATCCACCTACTAACTCTGTTAGAACTGAGTTTACAAGTCCTCATATACAGTAATGCATGGTGATCTGTGTGGATCTCAAATTTCCCCCCTACTAAATACATTCTAAATTTTCCTAAACTGAAAACAATACCTAAAAGCTCTAACTCAGTAATCGTGTATCTTTTCTCCGCTGCTGTCAGTCCTCGCGAGGCTAAAGATACAATGCACAGATTACCCTCATCATCTTTCTGACATAATACTCCAGCAATGCCTATATGTGAAGCATCTGTCATAACCACATATTCCTTATCTTTTAACGGATATTTCAGCACTACAGCTTTCTCAAAACCTTCCTTCAGCGCTCTAAAAGCCTGTTCATGCTTGGACTCCCATCTCCACCGAGTCCCACTTTTAAGCAATTCCCTGAATGGTTCTACCAACCCAGAGTACTTAAGAACGAACCTCCTGAAAAAGTTGCAAATTCCCAGGTAAGTTTTTAACTGTTTAACATTCTGTGGCACCTCTGCGTTAAGTATGATATTAACCCTACTTTCCTCTGGTGTTACACCTCTACTCGACACTCTATGACCTAAAAATGTCACTTCTGACTGACAGAATGACGACTTAGACAGCTTCAAAGTGAACCCTGCCTGATCTAACTTCTGAAAAACTATATTTAAATGACGTAGATGCTCCTCAAAACTGCGTGAACTAATTACCATATCATCTATGTAAATGGTTACAAACTCTCCTGTGTCATCCCCTAATGCGATGTTTAAAGCCCTAATTAAAGCTGCTGAACTACTCTTTAACCCATAAGGTGTTCTACAAAATTGATAAAGGTTATATTTATGACTAAAAGCTGTAAATGGTCTATCTTCGTACATAAGTGGCACTTGCCAAAAACTGGAACTCAAATCTACACAAGTGAAATACTTCTTCCCCTCAAATGTTTGCATTAATTCCTCTATTGACATAGATTTCAGCTGATCTGAACTAATTCTACTGTTAACCAAACGAGCGTCTAAACAAATACGAACAGTGCCGTCGGTCTTGGGTACCGTTATCAAAGAATTAACATATGGACTGTTCGAGTGCTCAATAATCCCATCTTCAAGCATCTGGTTAATTTGTGCCTCAACTGCACTCTGATAAGCGAAAGGTACAGGATATCTATGTCCTGTGAATACTGACCTATCAATAACGTTCAATGAATGTGTATAGCAATTGGCCATACCAATGCGATCCTCAAAAACTCTCCTATTACACAATAACACATCATAGAGCCGAACACACTGTTCATCCTCTATATTTCCCTGAAATGCAGCCTCACGTAACGAGTCCTCTAGACTTCCGTTCGTAATCACACTGCCCACAAAACATGGAGAACCCCGCTCTACGGCTGGCGATATCTCATTTAAAGTACAAATCACACCTACAACACTACTTCTCTGAATTTGGTCATTGAACGCTACTTCTACTTCAGAATCTCCCCATTTAAATTTCAAACTCCCTACATCATAACATAAGTTACCAGACACTTTACTTAGCCACTCTGAACCCAAGATAACACTGAATACTAAATTTGGAATTACAAGGCAAATCTGCTTCTCTACATGATTATTAATTTTAATGTCTACTAAAACTTGCTTAGAAATTACTTTAGACCTCTTCCCAACAGCTGTGATAACAAAAGTGCTTTTAATTGGCATCTCCTCCAAATTTACTCCAGTTCCTTTCATTTTATCATAAAATGCACTACTTATGCAACTCTTCATACAACCACTATCAATTAAAACATCTGTGTACGCCTCGGACACGTTAAATTTAACTATGGGGCTCTTACTAACCACTTCCTGAATAATACCTTCATCATTTAGTTCATGTAATAATTCATTTCTTACATTTAGGTCATAGGGTTCCTGTATAATTGTATGGACAGGGCATGCTACAGACTGAGATTCTGACCTTACTTCGCAGCCTGGTTCGCGTTTAAAGAACCGCTACAGCTGGCCGTAGTACTACTAACTACTAAACTGGTCTGGTTGTTCTGGGCTGTGTTGTCATTGTTTGGCTGTATATTACTACCACTAGGCTGTCCTCTTCCTTGACCCCTATTCTGGTTGTAATTATTGTCATTATAATTTCTCCCTTGATTTCCCCTGAAATCATTGTTTCTCCCTTGATTTCCCCTGTAATCATTGTTCCTCCCTTGATTTCCCCTGAAATCATTGTTCCTCCCTTGATACTGATTACCATAGCCATTTCCTCTGTTCTGATATAGCTGATTATTATTATTTCTATTTTGAGCGTTGGCCCCTTCGCCACCGTTCCCTTGAACTTCCTGATGCCTGGATTCATTAGGTCTATTATTATTATTACCCTGGTTCCGATTGAAATTGTCCTCATAACCCCCTCTCCCTAGTGCATCAAATGTGCTTAACAAATTTTCTACTTGTGATATAGTCTTTACATTCTGGATACAAGCAGCCTCCTTGATCCTATAGGGAAAGTGCCTAAGTAGCAACCTTACCACATCACTTTCCTCCTTCAAGCCATCAAGATATTTACACACTAATACCTGCCCTAAAAAGTATTCGGTCATGGTGGAGCTTCCTTTAGGGTTATATTTACCACACACTACTCCCTCACGATGCTGCGACTGAATAACCTCATTCCAGAACTTTTCACAGAATTTCATTTTAAAATCATTCATATCAGTAAACTTGTCTCTGTAGACAGCAAACCAATTCCTCGTTTCCCCCACAAACACTTGTTCTAAAATTTCAACTACCTGGCACCACTCAATACTACCATTTTCCAACCTTTCCCCGAATTTATTTTCTATAGTGTTCATGAACTCCATTGGGCACCCCTGTCGATTGCTGAACTTACCCAGTTCTACCTCCCTGTGTGTGCTATTCACAAAAACTGGCCTATTCTGACTATTTTCTTGCCTGATCCTAGCTTTTAATTTTAACTCTAATTCTGCGATTTTCTCCTCAGCCTTCCTCTCAATACTGTTTACTGTTATTTTAATGTTTCCTTCTGATTCTTCTACTTTATCATATAGCTTTGCTTGTTTCTCCTCAATCTTGCTAATGCTCTCTCTATTACTCTCTCTTAAATCATTTACTTCTGCAACTATTTGTGAGTGGACTTTCTCAATTCTACCCCCCAGCTGTTCCTTAACCTCTTTAGTAGCTACCTGAATTTTGTCAATTTCTCCCCCCAATTGCTTTTTGACCTGCTGTGTTTCCAGTTGCACTAGTTCTTTTAAATTTTCAGCCTGTGTACTGATTCTAATTTCCAACTCCTCCTGTACTTTTCCTAATTTTCTGTCTACATCTGCAATAATCTCTTTAGCCTTTTCTTCCATCACCCCCCTGATCTCACCTCTAATCAGTTCGAATTTGTCACTCATTTCCCTACTGTTTTGTTCTAATTTGGCGTTTAAACTATCGCTCAATTCCCTATTACTCTCTTTATTTTCCCTACTGTTTTGTTCTAATTTAGCGTTATTCTGTTCTAACTTTGCATTTAAAGCTTCTGTACTTTCTTTATTTTCCCTACTGTTTTGTTCTAATTTAGCGTTATTCTGTTCTAACTTTGCATTTAAAGCTTCTGTACTTTCTTTATTTTCCCTACTGTTTTGTTCTAATTTAGCGTTATTCTGTTCTAACTTTGCATTTAAAGCTTCTGTACTTTCTTTATTTTCCCTACTGTTTTGTTCTAATTTTGCGTTTAAGGCATCACTACTAACTTTGTTCTGATACATGAACTCGAGAAGTAAAGTTTTTAATTCTGGTTGGCCGCCTACACTCCCTGTTTCAGTATCGGGATTTACCTCCGCTACCCCGGTACTACCATCACTCGACATACTGCTCGTATCATCACTTTCCCGTTGATGACCACTACGTAACCTCATCTGTCTTTCTTTCTCATCCCCCATAATGATATACACTGATAAAGACAAATAACCCCCAAAATACAGGCACAGAAATATATACCCTTCTCCTTCCACAAATGTTATTAGGTTTTCAGCCCCAAGTTGTCGGCGACAAATGAAACGTGTTGCTTAGGCTGGGATGACAAGTGAAACGGTATTTACTTTGCTCCACGTTGAGCGTACAAATGAAACGTTTTGCTAGCTCCTAACTGTTGGGTGAGAAATGTAACTGTTTACCTTTGCCTAAGCTATGTTGTTTTAATGGGCGCCAAGACCTCAATGCAATGTTGAAATCTAAATTTGTATTTAACAACGTCTAGCTCTGGCAGAACACCTTCAAGACTCTATTCACTCAGATCGTGGTATGATTTGATCATTAACCCAACAAACAATTGTATCAGGAGAAGGAATTGGTCTATATCTAATGCTACCTACTGAAAGCAAAGATTGCATTGTAAAAGAAATGAATTTATTATATAAAACAAGTATAGCAAAATTAATAAAAATAATAAGTACAAAATTTAAATTGGAGCGTTGTGATTTGAATATTACCGATAGAAAATTACGTGAAAACGGAGTCTGATAAATTGATTTTACTCTTATTTCCAAGCTATGAAGTTACTGAAATATGAAATGTAAAACAAAGAAAAATGAGAGATTGCGTATTTCTGCGTCATTTGCGCTTACCATTGGAAATTGCCAAGGCATTTCCCTCGTTCTTGATGATGTTGTGAGCTTCCCACAGTCTCCTGGACGTCGTCATCTCCGTCGGAATTTGATGATATTCTGGTAGATTAGATAATTCTATGGTCCGTACCTCGGACCCAAACACTCGTACAACCAAGTTTTACAAAAGTTCGTCGCTAACTCCACTGAACATCGGAGCGACTCGCACGCGCATCCATACTCCTCAAGTATTTCACAGATAGTCGCTAACTCCACCGAACATCGGAGCCACTCGCACGCGCATCCATACTCGTCAAGTACTATACAGATTGTCCTTGTTTCACGGCGCGTCGAACGATATATTCACCTGTCGGTTCCCCCACTCCAGTCTCATCTTCCAGCTTACGTTGTCTCCGCTGATTGGCTGAGCACGCCGCTATCTCCCCACTCCTTCCTCATTACACTCCGCGGGAGGGAGAAGTCGATTTCCGTTTCAACAATTCGCCTTTTCTAGACCTTGCGACCCAAGATTGCGTCATGCTCCTCGACAAGATTCAGCGTGTACTTGAAATCCCAGTGAGTCATCTCTCTCAAATACCCTAACTGACAAAAACTCCGTAAAATTCCGTAATCAGATAATTTTCTATGATATCGTCGTTCGTAATAATTTGCTTGATAGCGTTTTCTAAGACATAGAAAACCTATCTGAATGCTAATAATTTTTATAAAATGCTCCGAAAATACCTTAATAATAATTATAATAAATTAATAATAATAATAAATTACCATGAAAAATTGTCTTGGCTGAACAATTTGCCGCGTAAATAAATATAGAATGGCTTCCTACTGACTTATGCCAGTTGCATAAAACCCCTCGAAAAACACGTTACAACATCACTTTCCTCCTTCAAGCCATCAAGATATTTACACACTAATACCTGCCCTAAAATGTATTCGGTCATGGTGGATTTTCCTTTAGGGTTATATTTACCACACACTACTCCCTCACGATGCTGTGACTGAATAACCTCATTCCAGAACTTTTTACAGAATTTCATTTTAAAATCATTAATATCAGTAAACTTATCTCTGTAGACAGCAAACCAATTCCTCGTTTCCCCCACAAACACTTGTTCTAAAATTTCAACTACCTGGCACCACTCAATACTACCATATTCCAACCTCTCCCCGAATTTATTTTCTATAGTGTTCATGAACTCCATTGGGCACCCCTGTCGATTGCTGAACTTACCCAGTTCTACCTCCCTGTGTGTGCTATTCACAAAAACTGGCCTATTCTGACTATTTTCTTGCCTGATCCTAGCTTTTAATTTCAATTCTAACTCTGCGATTTTCTCCTCAGCCTTCCTCTCAATACTGTTTACTGTTAATTTAATGTTTCCTTCTGATTCTTCTACTTTATCATATAGCTTTGCTTGTTTCTCCTCAATCTTGCTAATGCTCTCTCTATTACTCTCTCTTAAATAATTTACTTCTGCAACTATTTGAGAGTGGACTTTCTCAATTCTACCCCCAGCTGTTCCTTAACCTCTTTAGTTGATACTTGAGTCTTGTCAATTTCTCCCCCCAATTTCTTCTTAACCTGCAGTGTTTCTAATTTAACTAATTCCTTTAATTTTCAGCCTGTGTGCTGATTCTACTTTCCAACTCCTCCTGTACTTTTCCTAATTTCTTGTCTACATCTGCAATGATCTCTTTAACCTTCTCTTCCATTACTCCTCTGATTTCTCCTCTAATCTGCTCCATTTTCACACTAATTTCCTTACTGTTTTGTTTCTAATTTAGCATTTAAAGTTTCAGTACTCTCTCTATTTTCCCTACAGTTTTGTTCTAGTTTAGCGTTGTTTTGTTCCAGTTTTGCATTTAAAGCGTCTGTACTTTCTTTACTTTCCCTACTGTTTTGTTCTAATTTGGCGTTTAAAGCATCTGTACTTTCTTTATTTTCCCTACTGTTTTGTTCTAATTTTGCATTTAAGGCATCACTACTAACTTTGTTCTGATACATGAACTCGAGAAGTAAAGTTTTTAATTCTGGTTGGCCGCCTACACTCCCTGTTTCAGTATCGGGATTTACCTCCGCTACCCCGGTACTACCATCACTCGACATACTGCTCGTATCATCACTCTCCAGTTGATGACCACTACGTAACCTCATCTGTCTTTCTTTCTCATCCCCCATAATGATATACACTGATATAGACAAATAACCCCCAAAATACAGGCACAGAAATATATACCCTTCTCCTTCCACAAATGTTATTAGGTTTTCAGCCCCAAGTTGTCGGCGACAAGAGTAACGGTTTCGCTAGCCCACACGTTGAACGACAAGTGTAATGTTAATTAATGCCCCATGTTGGTAGCGACAAGTGTAACGGTTTCGCTAGCCCACACGTTGAGCGACAAGTGTAATGGTATTCGTTAAGCTCCACGTTGAGCGAACAAGTGTAACGGTTTCGCTAGCCCACACGTTGAACGACAAGTGTAACGGTTGGTCCCTCACGTTGAGCGTACAAGTGTAACGGTTTGACTGTCCCTAACTGTTGGGTGATAAATGTAACTGTTTACCTTTGCCTAAGCTATGTTGTTTTAATGGGCGCCAAGACCTCAACGCAATGTTGAAATCTAAATTTGTATTTAACAACGTCTAGCTCTGGTAGAACACCTTCAAGAATCTATTCACACAGATCGTGGTATGATTTGATCATTAACCCAACAAACAATTGTATCAGGAGAAGGAATTGGTCTATATCTAATGCTACCTACTGAAAGCAAAGATTGCATTGTAAAAGAAATGAATTTATTATATAAAACAAGTATTGCAAAATTAATAATAATAATAAGTATAAAATTTAAATTGGAGCGTTGCGATTTTAATATTACCGATAGAAAATTACGTGAAAACGGAGTCTGATAAATTATTGATTTTACTCTTATTCCCAAGCTATGAAGTTACTGAAATATTGAATATAAAACAAAGAGAAACGAGAGATTGCGTATTTCTGCGTCATTCGCGCTTACCACTGGAAATTGTCGGGGCATTTCCCTCGTACTGGATGATGCTGTGAGCATCCCACAGTCTCCTGGACGTCGTCATCTCCGTCGATATTTGATGATATACTTGTAGATTTGGTGCCTTTATGGTCCTAACATCGGAGCCATACACTCGTACAACCACACTGGTTAAGTTTTAAACAGATAGTTCTCCACTCCACGGAACATCGGAGCGACACACACTTGCAACCGAACTAGTCAAGTCTTTCACAGATTGTCCCCGCTCCACGGCGCGCCGAACGATATATGCACACGTCGGCTTCCCACTCCAGTTTCGACTTCCAGCTTACGTGGTCTCCACTGATTGGCTGCTCCCCACGCGCTACTTCCCCTTCTCTGGCTCATTACACACGGCGCGCGGATGATGAAGTCGATTTCCGTTCCAACTATCCGCCTTTTCTTGACGCTGCGACCCAAGCTTGCGTAATATTTCTTGACAAGAATCAGCCTGTATCTGAATTTCCAGTGAGTCATGTCTCTCATAATATCCTAACTGACGAAACTCCGTAAAATTCCGTAATCACATAATTTTCTATGATATTGTCGTTCGTAATAATTTGCTTGATAGTGTTTTCTAAGACATAGAAAACCTATCTGTATGCTTATAATTTTTATAAAATGCTCCGAAAAATATCTTAATAATAATTATAATAAATTAATAATAATAAATTAACATGAAAAATTCTCTTGGCTGAACAATTTGCCGCGTAAATAAATATAGAATGGTTTCCTACTGACTTATGCCAGTGGCATAAAAAACCCTCGAAAAACACGTTACAACAGGAGAATGATGAAGATCAGATGGGTAGATAGGGTAACAAATGAAGGGCTATTAAGACGAGTGGGAGAGGAGAAATGATTCTGGCGACTGTTAGTGAAGAGAAGAGATAGGTTGGTACGACACATATTATGACACTCAGGAATAGCAACCTTAGTTATAGATGGGAGGGTTGAGGACAAAAAATGTAGGGGAACACCAGGGTTAAACAGATTGCTTCGGATGTAGGGTGTGGTAGCTATGTAGAGATGAAACGATTAGCTCAGGAGAGGGAGGCATGGAGGGCTGCATCAAACCAGTCAAAAAACTGAAGACTCAAACAACAACAATCGGGAATTTTAATTAATTAGAGAGGCATGTGAACCAAAAGGGTTGTTGGAGAATTTCAATCCCTGGGATGTAACACTGGAAGAGACTGCATAATGTACATCAGCGGCCAAGGTGAGAGATATTTTACTATAGGTCTATTCATAGCGACATGTTGACGTTCAAATCATCAATACGTGTGGCAAAATTAAACCCAGAATAACTCACGGAAAATAATTTTAATTCCCCATATTCCGATAGATTTGCCATTCTAGTGTGCAAGGTGCAGTTCCCTCTTCAAACAATATTCACAATTTATATTAACAAAGCGCAATGACACACACTTAACAGCAGCAGGTGCACATTTAGACAAAACCATTTTTTCCCATGGGCATCTGTATGTGGCGTGCTCGCTAGTATCTGGACAGCAAAATAGTTATGTCTCAGCAGAAGATGGCAAAACCAAAAACGTAATTCTAAAATGTGTTCACATAATGTAACATCGTACCCTGCAGACTTTCACAACTCTATAAAATTCCCACTTTGCAGCTCATATCAATATACTGTATGTATCAGAATTTTCAGAATTGGAATAGACCCACCTGTAGCCGCGATTGCTGTAATAGAATAGACCAATTATCAGCAATAATGCATCGTCCTCATTGTCTTGATCGCGAGCGAAGCCGCGGGTACCTGCTAGTTTTTAAATGCATATAACTTCTACACTATCAATTGGATTTCAACCAAATTTCGTATGTACTATGTGTACATAAACTGATATAACTGAACGTATTATTAAGATCCACGATCGCTGCCAACTGTTAAAAAATGCTCTCTCTATGTTTTAATCCAAATACCAATATATCAGAAAGTATGCAAGCCAACAGCTTTTAATTATTCACACGTAGCCTATATTACCTGACATTCTAGATTAATTTGGTGAAGCTAATATACGTCAGTGCTACCAACATGATTCTAAGCCTGCCCATAAGACCAATTTTTACATACATGTAACTTCTATACTATCAATTGGATTTCAACCAAATTTCGTATGCTCTATGTGTACCATAAGTTATGTGACTATGCGTATTCTTAAGAGCAACCAGGGCTGTCAACTGTTAATAAATGCTGTCTCTATTCCTTTACCCTAATATATCAATGTATGCAAGCCAACAGCTCCAAACTTTGCACACCTATAGTACCTGACATTCTAGATTAATTAGGAGTGACTAATATACGTCAGTGCTGCCAACATGATTCTAAGCCTGCTAATTTTAAAATAAATAAATAAATAAATAAAATAATAATAAATGGATTTCATCCAAAATTGGCACAACAATAGGTCATGATTTTTTAGATTATTACTGACCAACACATGCATGACATTGTTGCCAACATCATTTTACGCGCGCAGATAGATCCAATGTCTAACTGCATGTAACGTCCATGCTATCCATTATACTTCAACCAATATGTGTATTCTGTACCTTATGAGATGGAACTAGGAATATATTCAGTCACCAGGGCTGCCAACTGTTTTGCTCTATTATTCTACATAATGCCAGGTATATTTCGAAATTAGAAATTAGAAAATTAGAAATTTCGATATTAGCAATTTAATTTCGTCTATATTCTAGATAGGTCCATATAGATTAATCATTGGCATGTTTCTTAAATTTTAAGAAAACTAGGCTCCTTTGTCCGGCACGGAACTTCTTGTTATTAATAATTTTATAATAGTTCCTACTGAAAATCCACAGCCTGCTGCCAGTTGACCAACCGGGCCAGGGATGGAATGAATGAAGCCCCCATCTAGCGGTGAGGATATGAACTGTGCCGGCTGCCGAAGGCTGTCACACTCCTCTGAGGCAATGATTAAATTAATGACAGAAGAAATGAAATGGTAGTGGAGAGTGTTGCTGGAATTAAATGTTGACAGGGAAAACCGGAGTACCCGGAGATAAACCTGTCTGCTTCCGTTTTGTCCAGCACAGATCTCACATGGTGTGACCGGGATTTGAACCATGGACCCAGCAGTGAGAGGCCCGCGTGCTGCACCCTAAGCCACGGAGGCTCCTATTGTTCTTACTATTTGCGCAGTTTACTAACAGTGACACACTTTTAAGATAAAGCCAATATTTAGAACGCCGTAATGTATAAGTTAAAACTTCGTTTTGTCCAATGTCTAATAACTTCAAATAGTTTTCTAAATTCGTTTGACGAAAGTAATATTTTTAAAACTCGGTTAAACTCGGTACAGTACTTAATTTTCGATTTGTTATTTAACTTCTAATCCAGGCAAATGCCGGGATGGTTCCTAACTTAAAACCACGGCCGCTTCCTTCCAATCCTCATCTGAATTACAAAGGCGCACACTAAGAGAGCCATCACAATAACACAGGTTATCAGACAAATTACACACACACAAATACACGGGGATACATGACCATGATATCAAAACCCCTAAATCAATCATCAACAACTATCGATGTATTTCAGATAGAGATTAGCCAGTTTGGACTATACCATTACCTTAGTGACACTAGTATTGCTAAAATTCTGAATAGAAGTGTAAAGCGAGCATTTGCTGTGCACGCGTGGTGAGGTTTAGTCTGCCTGCTCAGCCCAGCCCGTCCAGTGCAGTGGGCTAAGGTGGGCTTTTTGAGCCCAGTGCTATGGGCCAGAACGCGGCCGCATTAGACGAGAACGGCACTGAACGGGCTGCGCTTCTTAAGTCCATGGGCTCTGAGTGCGGTGTGGTGGACCACGCAGCAGTACTCTTCCTACCAACATAACAAATATAGCCTATTTGTTTATGCTGTCGCTAAGATCTCTACTAGAACGAGAAAAGCAATCCGATTGGTTGTTGTACTCAAACTTCCATGCAAACTGCCTGAAAAAAATAGCACCTGTTCAATTTGTGAGTTGTATGGAAGCTATCATGGAAGGCAGAACCTAGCATGGAAGGTAAAAAATAGTTCTGTGGCGAACTAAAGAGACTACTTTTCTTAAAATTGAACATTCATGGCAATCTATATAGACCTATCAAGAATATTGACGAAATCAAGTTGATAATACTAACATTTCTAAGTACTGCAGTTTGAAATATAGGCTACCTGAAATAGTTTAACCTAATAGAGTAACTTACAACAGTTGGCTGCCCTGGTGGCTCTGAATATATTCATAGTTCCTTCTCTTAAGGTATAGAATGCACATACAAAATTTGTTTGAAGTCTAGTGGATAGTATGGACTTAACATGCTGTTTGATATTGGATTTATGAGTGCGCGTAAAATCAAAACTATCAGGTACCCGCAGCTTCGCTCGCGATCAAGACAATGAGGACGATGCATTATTGCTGATAATTGGTCTATTATATTACAGCAATCGCGGCTAAAGGTGGGTCTATTCCAATTCTGAAAATTCTGATACTTACAGTATATTGATATGAGCAGCAAAGTGGGAATTTTATAGAGTTGTGAAAGTCTGCAGGGTACGATGTTACATTATGTGAACACATTTTAGAATTACGTTTTTGGTTTTGCCAGCTTCTGCTGAGACATAACTATTTTGCTGTCCAGATACTAGCGAGCACGCCACATACAGTTGCCCTTGGGAAAAAATTGTTTTGTCTAAATGTACACCTGCTGCTGCTAAGTGTGTGTCATTGCGCTTTGTTAATAGAAATTGTGAATATTGTTTGAAGAGGGAACTGCACTCTTGCACACTGGAATGGCAAATCTATCGGAATATGGGGAATTAAAAGTATTTTCCGTGAGTTATTCTGGGTGTAATATTGCCACACTTATTGATGATTTGAACGTCAACATATCGCTATTAATAGACCTATAGTAAAATATCTCTCACCTTGGCCGCTGATGTACATTATGCAGTCTCTTCCAGTGTTTCATCCCAGGGATTGAAATTCTCCAACAACCCTTTTGGTTCACATGCCTCTCTAATTAATTAAAATTCCCGATTGTTGTTGTTTGAGTCTTCAGTTTTTTGACTGGTTTGATGCAGCCCTCCATGCCTCCCTCTCCTGAGCTAATCGTTTCATCTCTACATAGCTACCACACCCTACATCCGAAGCAATCTGTTTAACCCTGGTGTTCCCCTACATTTCTTGTCCTCAACCCTCCCATCTATAACTAAGGTTGCTATTCCTGAGTGTCTTAATATGTGTCGTACCAACCTATCTCTTCTCTTCATTAGCAGTCGCCAGAATCATTTCTCCTCTCCCACTCGTCTTAATAGTCCTTCATTTGTTACCCTATCTACCCATCTGATCTTCATCATTCTCCTGTAACACCACATTTCACACGCTTCAATTGTCCTTTTTCTGCTGCACCATTAGTCCAAGTTTCACTTCCTTATATTGTCTCGCTCCAGACAAAAGCCTTCAAAAGTGGCTTCCTAATACCTAAATGTATATTCGATGTCAACAGACTCCTTTTCTTTAGAAAATCTTCCCTTGCCTGAGCTAACCTGCTTTTTATATCCTTTTTGTTTCGTCCACCACTGGTTATTTTGCTTCCTAAGTAACAGAAGTCTCCTATTTCCCGTAGCGTTTCACCTGCCAATTTGAGGTCCATAGAGGTTTCTAATTTATTTCGGCTGCATTCCAATAATTTTGTTTTTCATTTATTGATTTTCATCATGAATTCTTTCCTCAAGACGGAGTCCATACCATTCACAAACTCGTTCAAATCCTCTGGCGTATCGGCCAAGATGACGATGTCATCAGCAAATCTCAAAGATGAAATTATTTCTTCTTGAATCTCCGCTCCCACTTTAAATGTTTCTCCAATTCCCTGATTATTGTGTTTTTAGAGATCTTTGAAATGCGTTGCCCTCGCACATGGTGTAGATGCATTGTCAAAGGAAAACATTCCATGTTACGAACATGGGCCGCATAACCTGTACCGAAAGCCTTTTCTGGACAGCAGTTCCTTGAAACCAGATTTGCCAACATTTTATTGTGTCTTTCCATGTGGTATATCTCTGTACCTCAACATACAGAAGAGTGCTTTAAAAATCATGTCTTGTGTAAATTTTGGAAAAGGTGGTGAGAGTGGTTTTTGCCGGAGTGGATACTCGCTCGTAGAAATTCTGTAATACAGACACATGACCTTCTATATTCGCCTTTATACATCAGATTAACGCATCTTTATTTTTTCAGCTTTCTCATATACTGTAATACAGACACATGACATTCTATATTCGCCTTTAAACATCAGATTAACGAATCTTTATCTTATACAGCTTTCTCATATACTGTAATACAGACACATGACCTTCTATATTCGCCTTTAAACATCAGATTAACGAATCTTTATTTTATACCGCTTCCTCATATACTGTAATACAGACACATGACCTTCTATATTCGCCTTTAAACATCAGATTAACGCATCTTTATTTTTTCAGCTTTCTCATATACTGTAATACAGACACATGACCTTCTATATTCGCCTTTAAACATCAGATTAACGAATCTTTATCTTATACAGCTTCCTCATATACTGTAATACAGACACATGACCTTCTATAGTCCCCTTTAAACATCAATTTAACGCATCTTTATCTTATACAGCTTCCTCATATACTGTAATACAAACACATGACCTTCTATAGTCGCCTTTAAACATCAGATTAACGCATCTTTATCTTATACAGCTTCCTCATACACTGTAATACAAACTCATGACCTTCTATAGTCACCTTTAAACATCAGATTAACGCATCTTTATCTTATACAGCTTCCTCATATAAAGTAATACAGACTCTTGACCTTCTATAGTCGCCTTTAAACATAAGATTAACGCATCTTTATCTGATACAGCTTCCTCATATACTGTAACACAGACTCATGACCTTCTATAGTCGCCTTTAAACATCAGATTAACGCATCTTTATCTTATACAGCTTCCTCATATACTATAATACAGACACATGACATTCTATAGTCGACTTTAGACATCATATTAACGCATCTTATACATCTTATGAGTTGCCTCAATGTTCATAAACACACGCAGCTTAGTAAATATCAATGACTTCAATACGGTGCTAATAATGTTCGTCTCACTTCACATAAATTTGCTGCTTGCCTCGCCAGTATACGAAATGTTATGGACTGAACGATCTAGTATCAGACGCAGATTCTCTTATGTATACACTCGTATAAAGCACTGTTACAAACGTCAAAAACCAATTCCCGACTACACAATCCTCCTTATTTACCTTAATACAGCCGAAATGAAACCATTTCTCACTTAGTGAAATTTTGCATACGTCCCCATTAAATTGCATTTTGTGACAATTTTGAATCTAAATTACATTTTGTAAGTATTTTCTACCTAAATTGCATTTTGTAAATATTGTCAATTCAAATAAAAGTACAGTAAGTATGTAGTTAGTTTTAGTTGTAAGTAGGTAGTTAGTTTGTCTATTAGATATATGTCATTGTTCTATTAGACTGTGGTGTGTGAGTGTGTCTGGTAGCAGTTGCATTGTTTATTAGTTATAGTTCATTGTTTCAGTAGACTGTGATGTGTGAGGGTGCATGTGAGTGTGCCTGTTGACAGACTGTTTTAGTGGTAGTATTTGTTGTTGGTGGAACTTAAGGTTTATGTTAGTAGAGTTTTGGTATTTAATTGTTAGTACGGTAGAAGGTTAGTATTTTTGTTGGTAGAATTGCTCTTTACTTATTCTGAAAGGGAGTAGCAGCCTTTCAGAATAAATCAAATCTTTACTAGTCTTATAGACGGTTAAGATATTGATAATATAAGCCAATAATGGCTACACTGCGTCCTGCTGCACGGCTGAAAGCAACGGGAAACTACAGCCGTATGCTATTCCCGAGGATATGCACCTCTCTATGCATAATTACATGTGATGATGGCCTCCTCCCTTGTAAAATTTCAATCCGGAGGTAAACTAGTCCCCCGTTCGGATCTCCGGGTGGGGACTACTCGAGAGGGGGTTAACATCACAGAAGTGACAAAGAGGAAATCTGACATTCTACGGATCGGAGCGTGGAATGTTAGAAGTCTGCTAGGAAGTGGAAGGTTAGAAAACTTAGAAAGGGAAATGGATAGGTTGAGGTTGGATTTGGTTGGGATTAGTGAAATGCGCTGGCAGGAAGAACAGGACTTTTGGTCAGGAGACTATAGGGTCATTAGCACTAAATCAAACAATGGCCAAGCAGGGGTTGGCCTCATATTGAGTAGGAAACTTGGACAGCGGGTGGAATATTATGAGCAATATAGTGAACGGATTATTGTAGTAAAAATCAATACAAAACCTACCTGCACTACAGTGGTACAAGTCTATATGCCTACCAGTCAAGCTGATGATGAGGATGTTGAAAAGGTCTACGAAGAAATAGACGAAATTCTGAGGTATATCAAGGGTGATGAAAATGTTACAGTAATGGGAGATTGGAATGCTGTGGTAGGAAAAGGGAGAGAAGGGAAGATAGTAGGAGATTTCGGATTAGGTGAAAGGAATGATCGAGGAAGCAGGCTGGTAGAATTCTGCACCGAGCATGAATTGGTCATAGCTAACACCTTATTCAATAACCACAATAGAAGAATATACACATGGATGAGACCAGGAGATACAGGGCGTTACCAAATCGACTTCATTATGGTCAAGCAGAGGTTTCGAAACCAGATTTTGGATTGTAAAACATATCCTGGTGCTGACATAAACTCTGATCACAATCTGGTTGTAATGAAATGCAGATTAAAGTTGAAGAAACTGAAGAAAAGCCAAAAGCCAAAAAGGTGGGCAATAGACAGACTGAAAGAGAAGGATGTAAACGAAAGATTCAAGAAGAGTATAAAGGAAGGACTAATGAAAATCCCTAAACAAACTTCAATTGCAGACGAATGGGCACTTTTGAAGAATGAAATAACAAAATCCGCAGAAGAAAACATTGGTAGGAAAGAAAGAATAGGTAGAAAACCGTGGATCACTCAGGATATACTAGAATTGATAGATGAAAGGCGGAAACACAAGAATGTAAGAGATGAAAAGGGGAAAGCAGAATACAGACGTCTGAGAAATGAGGTTAACAAGAAGTGCAAGGAAGCGAAAGAAGAATGGTTGAAAGAGAAATGTGCAGGTATAGAAAATTGTCTGAAATTAGGAAAAGTAGACACAGCTTATCGAAGGATTAAGAATACTTTTGGGGAAAAGAAGACTAAGTGCTGTACAATTAAGGACACAAACGGAAAGCCTCTAACAGATAGGGAAGAAAAGGTTGAGAGATCGAAAGCTTACATAGAGAGTATGTATAAGGGAAAGGAGATTGAGAATCATGTAATGGAAAGGGAGGAGGAAATTGATGAGGATGCGAAAGGAGATTTAATATTGAGATCAGAATTTGATAGAGCTTTGGAAGACTTAAGCAGGAACAAAGCACCAGGTATAGATGATATACCGATTGAGTTGCTACGCTGCACAGGAGATGAAGGTCTGATCAGGTTATTTCACTTGGTGTGTAGGATTTATGAGACAGGTGAGGTACCCCCTGATTTCAAGAAGAATGTAATCATCCCTATACCAAAGAAAGTGGGAGCTGACAGATGTGAAGATTACCGTACAATCAGCTTGATTACTCATGCTTCAAAGATCCTGTCTAGAATAATTTACAAGAGGATTGAAAGCCAGATAGGAACGGAGTTGGGTGAAGACCAGTTTGGTTTCAGGAGAAATGTAGGAACAAGGGAAGCTGTACTAAGTCTTAGGCTGATTTTAGAAGGTAGAATAAGGAAAGATAAGAGAACGTTCATGGCTTTTGTAGACTTAGAAAAGGCTTTTGATAACGTTGATTGGACTAAATTGTTTGACATTTTGAAATCAATTGGAATAAAGTACAGGGATAGGAGGGTGATATACAATCTGTACAGAAACCAGACAGCAGTCATTCGAGTTGAAGGACATGAGAGAGAAGCTAGTATTCAGAAAGGTGTAAGGCAAGGCTGCAACTTATCACCCATACTTTTCAATCTTTACATTGAACAAGCAATGAAGGAAATTCGAGAAAAATTTAAAGTGGGAGTGAAGATTCAAGGAGAAATAATTTCAACTCTGAGATTTGCTGATGACATCGTCATCTTGGCCGACAAGCCTGAGGATTTGAATGAGTTTTTGAATGGTATGGACTCCGTCTTACGGAAAGAATTCATGATGAAAATAAATAAATAAATGTAAAACAAAAATACTGGAATGCAGCCGAAATAAATCAGAAACCTCTATGGTGATCAAATTGGCAGGTGAAAAGCTGAAGGAAGTAGGAGACTTCTGTTACTTAGGAAGCAGAATAACCAGTGATGGACGAAGCAAAGGGGATATTAAAAGTGGGTTGGCTCAGGCAAAGAAAGCATTTCTACAAAAAAGGAATCTGCTGACATCGAATATAGATTTAGGTATTAGGAAGTAATTTTTGAAAGCCTTTGTCTGGAGCGTGGCGCTCTATGGAAGTGAAACTTGGACTATTGGTGCAACAGAAAAGAGGAGAATTGAAGCATTTGAAATGTGGTTTTACAGGAGAATGATGAAGATCAGATGGGTAGATAGGGTTACAAACAAAGAGGTATTAAGACGAGTGGGAGAGGAGAGATGTTTCTGGCGACTGCTAATGAAGAGAAGAGATAGGTTGGTAGGACACATACTAAGACACCCAGGAATAGCAAGCTTAGTTATGGAAGGAAGGGTTGAGGACAAAAACTGTAGGGGTAGACCAAGGTTAGAATATGTTAAACAGATTGCCTCCGATGTAGGGTGTCGGAGCTATGTAGAGATGAAACGATTAGCTCAGGACAGGGAGGCATGGAGAGCTGCATCAAACCAGTCAAAAACTGAAGACTCAAACAACAACAGAAATTCTTTTCAGTTAAATAGACCGGTCCACAATTTTGAAAGTGTACATTGAGGTATGTGACGGCGGGATGCCTTAAGTGTGATCGAAACGGCAATAGCCTCTACAGAGCTTCATTGCTACTGAAATAACGACCAGACTGATATTTGTACTTAACTATACGGGATTTGTAAGCCCAGTGTTTATGAAATTGAACGTAGCTATATCGCTACCTTTCTTTAGTAGCCGCTACTGTAGTGTTTAAAAATTAAAAGTGATATTAGAAGGCGCTATCCCTAATTTTTTACCCCTGGCTCTACACACCATGAAGGGCCTAGGCCTATCATGCGACCGCTTCCCAGCCATTTGGCCTGCAGATATTGTGGTGACGCGTGGTCAGTGAATCGTGTCCCCTCGGCCGTTAATCTTGTTCTTCGTGACCTGAGCGCTGTCACTCTATCATACAGCTACTCAATTGTCCTCACGAAGCTGAGTGCACTCCGTTGCAGCCCTCACGTCAGTGTCTAAAATCTCTGACGGAGCCGGGAATCGAACCCAGGGCCTCCGGATGGGAGGCAGGCGCGCGACTCTGTTCCTATTGTGCTTATATATATATATATATATATATATATATATATCTTGAAAAAGATAATAAATTGATTGGCATTGCCTCCTACAGGGATATATAGAAAATCGGTTATCATACCTTGATGTTCAGTTACCATGGAAACGGACTTGCCATTAGTTCATCAGTTTATCAGAGTGAAGATAGTTTTCTGAGAATATCTTTGAAACTGTTGGTTTTAGGGCCTTAAAATGTGGTTTTCGGTGTCCCGTAGGGACACACCCAGTGCTGTTTCTTGCATCTAGGGGCGTAAAACGAGCTTTGTCCGGTATTTATGCGACAACTTCGATATTTTGTCCCGGTTGAGTTTATTGGTGACTTTTAAGTTACGTTGCCCGTTCCACGGGAACAATGATTATTTCCGGATGAAAGGCAGCCTGTATGTTATCCCAGGGATAAGCTGCCTCCATTTCAAATTTCATCCAAATCCGTCCAGCCGTTTTAGTGTCAAGAGGTAACAAACTAACACAAACACACACACACACACAGACACACACAGATTTTCACAATTATAATTATGATAGGGATTGGACCTATCACAAGGTTTTGAATCATTTTGGCAACACTCTCATGAATGGCCTCCTGAAAATTAAACTGAAATATTATTATCTATATGTGCGCCAATTTTGGAAAAGCTCCCATGCATACCTTCCAAGATATCCAACATGGAGCTCAAATTTCAATTGCAGTTTGTTCAGCAGTTGGTAGCACTGACATCATTATCAAATATGGCCTTGAGGTAATCAGGAATAGATCTTTACTCATACCAAATTCAGTTTCGATAGCTGCAACCGGTTAGGAGTTGATGGGGAGGACACACAAAGAAAGACAGACAGATAGACAGAAGTTAGTTAGTTCGTTAGATAGTTATTGTTGTTTTAAGGGGCGGAACTACGAGGTCATCTGCCCTTGATAGACAGAAGGACATACAGACAGACACACATTTTCCCGGATCGATCTCATAAGTCTACCTTTCTTCATCTTTGCAAAATGTGGAAAGTCGGCTAACAATGTATTGGCGAATTATAGCCACATTTGTCATATAAAGCAAGAACTCGGTGTTAAACGTGTTTAGTTAATACTTGGGTGTAGGGGGATTTTACTGTTTTTAGCCTCTCTCTATGTTTTTATCCAAATACCGATAGCCTATATCAGAAAGTATGCAAGCCGACAGCTTTAAACTACGCACACGTATACTACCTGACATTCTACCTTAGTTTGTAGTAACTTACTGTAATGTATACATCAGTGTTGCCAACACGATTCTAAGCCTGCTGACAGGTCCAGTTTTTAAATGCATATAACTTCTATATTAACAAAATATGGATTTCAACCAAATTTCGTATGTGCTTTGTGTAACATAACAGTTATGACTATGCGTATTCGTAAGAACAAGCAGGGCTGCCAACTCTTAATAAATGCTCTCTCTCTATTTGTTTAATCCTAATATCAATATACCAGAAAGTATGCAAGTCATCATCTCTAAACTTTGCACACGTATGGTACCTGACATTCTAGATTAATTCCGAGTAACTAATATACTTCAGACTGCCAACATGATTCTAAGCTTTCTGATAGTTTCAATTTTTAATTGCATGTAACTTCTATACTAACAAATGGATTAATTTGGAGTTACTAATATACCTCGGTGGTGCCAACATGATTCTAAGCTTTCTGATTGTTTCAATTTTTAATTACATGTAACTTCTATACTAACAAATTGATTTTATCCTAAACTGGCACTATAATAGATCGTAGTATTTCAGATTAATTCAGAGCATCACATACATAACATTGTTCCCAACATGATTTTACGCGCACTGATAGACTAAATCCAATATCAAACAACATGTAACGTCCATGCTATCCATTAGACTGCAGCCAAGTTTTGTATGTGCATTCTATACCTGAAGAGATGGAACTAAGAATATATTCAGAGTCACCAGGGCTGCCTATTGTAGTAAGTTACTCTATTACTTGATTTCGTCATTATTCAAGATAGGTCTATATACAGGGTCTTTCATATAAAGTAAGAACGCCGAGCGGCGGGTTTGTTATCCGCAAGTGTGGTGGCCTTGACCGAGCTTGTGGCGAGCCGTGGCCCCCTGCTCTAAGCGTGGGTACAATCCTCTATGAAATATTACCTTATAAAAGTTGCTGGAAGTGTCGTCCTTCCTGGGTTATACAGGCATTGTATCTGGTAACCACATTTTGTCTGACGCGAGTTAGTCATGCCACTGTATTTTTTCTGATTTTTTATTTTGTGTTTTTTATTGAGCACTGAACCAGTAGTGTCAAAGTTATTTACAATTACGTGAATCTGTGCTAGTGACGGTGGCACTTCATCAGGAAATTGCTGAACAAATGCATCACGTACCCGCCGAGCCGAATCGTAATTAAAATACATTTTACAAACAAAAATACGATGTTGCAATGATAACTGTCTCAACTTGTTAGCAGCTGTGGTTCAGACTGACGACTGACAACACCTGCACGCTTATTGCAAGGTCAAGTTTGTACTATGCGTGCGCTTTCAACACTACAGCAGGGGGCCGTGGCGCGTCACAAGCTCGGCCAAGCCGGCTTCAGCATTGAATGAAAAAACCACCGCTCGTCATTCTAACTTTATATGAAAGACCCTGTAGATTGGCATCAATCAGAAATTTTAAGAAAAGTAGGCTCTTTAGTTCGTCACGGAACTACTTGTATTTTATTAATATCAGAAAAGGAGATGGCAAATCATAGCACATGCTCTTTCTCTTCATTTATGAACCCCAGCAATTCGTAAAGAAGGCCATTTAAAGCCTAATAATGGAACATTGCACAGTTTATTTTTCACGGTGTGATAACGTCGTCCAAAAAATAGAATAACACTCATGTTTCTGCCATGGCCCCCTCATGCTATGACGTAGCTGTCCCCGCTACATAAAAGGATAGTTGCGAGGGAAATAATAACTTGCATTCGACCATGGCCTCCCTGAATACCCCACTATAACACTAGTCAGGCATATACATTTAAAATAGGAGACCATTTAAGTTGGCAGCAGTCACTCTAGCATTGGCGTCACACTTAAGTCACTCTGTCTTCATGTAGTAAGTACTGAAGCTGCCAACCCATGGACTAGCAAAGCGCTCTCATTCGTCCGCCGCGTTAAAAGCGACATAATATGGTCCGACCCAACCACGTGCGGCGACGTTACGGGTAGTTAGGCTCGAGACTTGTGAATCCCAGTGCGGTCGTGTGAAAGCAGCACATGGGATCGGGCCGCTGTGCAGGTCCCTGTGTAGGCCCTCGAATAAATACATCAGAACGAAACTATATTTTCCCTAAACGGCGTCTGTGCGAAAAGTGCTTGCTATATACAAAAAATAAAGAACGCCTAATTTAAAATAAAATCGTAGTCAGTGTATCCTCCAGTTGGGCTTTTCCCACGGACTCAACGAGGGATAACACATATACCGCCTCTATGGGCAGTGTCCAGGAGCTCGACATCCATTGGGGGATACAACAGGAGAGGCGGGAATAACGCCTCGCCCGGGCGGCCTCAATTGCAAAGCAAATTGTGGGCCTCATGAGGGACGGGACGGGATGGGAAGTATGGGGGGGAAGGAGGCGGCCGTGGTCTGACGGAAGCTACCATCCCGGCATTAGCCCGAAGACAAAGTGGGAAACCACGGAAAACCACTTCGAGTATGGCTGAGGTGGGTATCAAACACCCTCTACTGCCTTGGACCACCCGAGGCTGATTAGACCCCATTCCAATCATACCGCTTTTCAAATTTCGTAGCAGACCCAGGAATGGGACCTTGGGTCCCTGGGGTGGCAGCTAAGCATGCTGACCACTACACAACGGAGACGACCCAATATAAAATTATAATTATTATTTATTGTGGAGTGAAAATATCATTGTGCTATCAAATTGTATTATTTTACACGAATAGGATGAATATTAATGGTTTCCGACTCAGCATTGATAAGGCTCATTTCATTGTTATTCGTACCAACTACATTATCACTATAATTATTAGATTATTATTATTATTATTGTTATTAGTCGCCTCCGTATCGTAGCGGTCAGCATAGTTAGCTGCCGCCCCGGAGGTCCTGGGTTCGATTCCCGGCTCTTCCACGAAATTTGAAAAGTGCTATGAGTACGACTAAGAAGAAAAAAAGAAAAGAAATTATTATTATTATTATTATTATTATTATTATTATTATTATTATTATTATTATTATTATTATTATTTTCTTTTCTTTCTTAGTCGTTTACCCTCCAGGTTGGTGGAACCCACGGACTCAGCGAGGGAACTCACCACTACCGCCTCCACGGGCAGTGTCCTAGAGCTGGGAACATCTAATCGGAGTAGATACAACTGGTGAGGTGTGATAGGCAGCTCGCCCAGGCAGCCTCACCTGCAAAGCGAACAGGGGCCTCATGAGGGAAGGTAAGGGTTGGTCAGGTTGGATAGGCAAGGAAGAGGGAAGGAGGCGGCCGTGGCCTTTATGAAGGTACTGCCCCCGTAAATTTAATTATACTGAGACCACGGTGGCTGTATTGGCATATGTGAATAAAGTTATGGCCGTCATAGTTGTGACGTGTATATTCATGACGTAGGCACGGATGACGCAGACTTCATGCAAGTAGGCTGGATGAGCTGAGATTCTTGGTGACGTCATGATTTTGTTCGAGAAGGATCTGAGATTTACGACGCAGTCGCAGGGAAACAAGGAATTGTGCTGAGGAAGAAGTTACGCTATTGGAGGAGAGGCTCGAACCAATGAATGATAATTTGGAGGGAGACGGAGATTACTGAAACTACCATATTTAATTACTTTTGGCATGCAGAATTGTGGAAATCTATTTTCAGTTATGGCATTGATTTGGAATTTTGAAGAAATTAATTATGAGTTTTTGAAATTTGAAAATCCGTCAAGTATAGCCAAAGTTAGAACTTCTAGCAATGACGGAGGAACAAGCTATGGAAGGGATGGATACGCCCCTTAAGAAGTTGATAAAAGGCCTTGCACAGCAGAGAGGAGGCTCTCTCATGGCTCATTTTTCTGATTCTCATATTGTCAGACTTCGAGTTCTTAAGTGAAGCAAGTCGTCATTAGCACGTGTGGTAGAGCCCACAGCATCGAACAAGCACTGAGCGTGCATCAGTACAAATTTACGGTTACTAAAACTAGGCGAAGTTGGAGCGCACATATAAACGAGTCTACAAGATTATCTATCAAGAGTTAGCTACTGCATTTATGCTAATTCAATTGTGCATTACAATATTGAGGCGTGTACGAAAGTTGAACATTTTCACTATTATACTTTGGAAGATATTCGCATTCTAAGACTGCAGACAAAAGTGATTTTCTCGACACCTGAGAAGCACTTTTATAATACCACATTCTACGCTACGGCTGACACATGTATTACAACCGTGATACTGAAGATTACATTTGGTGATACAACGCTACATTCTACAATGGAACTATATAATCTGGCAGTGCTTTCGACTATTATTATAACGGAAGTGGAGATGGAAGACTAAAACTTTAATGCAAGTGGGACATATATCGATGGAGTGAAATAGCAGCATGGAGCTTCGTTAATCGTCATTCTACAAAAGCGAGCATGTAGTGAACATCCAACTACACTCATGCATCGTAATCCATCGCTGAATTACATCAAATGGCAGTGGAAACATCTTCATACTCCACAATTATGAACATTTCTGCGGAAATAATTGCAATAAACTTCATGGCGAATTTCTACCAGAACTTCAGGGAACTTTCAAGAGAGGCCAGGGTGGACCCGGCTCACACAGAAGAGTTTTGCCAGAAGGATGTCTATCGTCTACACGGAGCAGTGCGATTTCCGGAGGAAACTGTTCTATTCTCCGAGGGCGCAGGTTCCAGGTTCGAGGTCGGAGCACATCTTTACGGTGGTGAAATGGAACCAACAGCAGTCTTCTTTGGAAATTTTCCTCTAGAACTTCAATCAACAGATAAGGTAGTCGTGAACGTTTCTTGATTTATTTGAGCCATTTAGCGATATCTGAGCAACCATTTCCCCCATATTTTCTGTCCCATATATTTTGCCCCATATTCTTGCTTGATATTTCTGTACTCAGTGCACTTTGCTGATTTATGCCGTTTTCTACGATTTATTGAGACATTATTATGTCATTGGCATATTTAAATAATTTTGGATCAGTTGAGACTGATATTATATATATTCTTTCAGTAATTTGCATATTTTTGTAGTCACGATTTGACTGTAAAGTTAACGATTCTCTTTGGCAAAATTTGAATTCAGACAGCGTGTCATTTTATTAAAGTAATTCTTTTCAGTAAATTACTTTGACCAATTTTCTGTCCTCCTCAAGAAAGAAGAATGATTAAAAGATTTTAGAGCGTTAAAATCTACTAATTTATCGACGATATTAGAAATACTAGTCGTTTTATGAACATGATTGCAGCATAGACATTTATCGTCAATTCTGAAATACCATTGCATTATAGACAATTTTATGAAATATGAACTTTGATTACGATTTATTGAGTACACCATAGTCATGAACATTTGATTGGAATTTTTCTCAATTCTAGATTGGAACAATAATGTTTGCAGTTCACAGTCTAATTGTATTCTATTCGATTATTTATGCAGTTTAGATGAACTTTGTTTGAAGATAGTATTTTTATACTGCGATACTTTGATGATATTAATCTCAATTTTGATAGACCAGGGAGGCGTGTCTAATCGTATTTGCTATTAAATTTATTTGTGACTGGCAAATTTTTACTTCATATCGCTTCATGAATGAAACCCACGAAGGTTAAATATAATAACAGTTTTCGATACAATTGATGAATATAAGAATTTTTAAAGAGGAACTATGGATGTATAATCGTTAGTTCAGTGGACGTGTAAAAGTCGCTGATGAATAATGCCCTGTAATAAGTGAAGGAGGTTCCCACAGTAATATTGATGAAGATGATGAATTTATAAGTGGAATTTTTTTTTGTGTGTATTGTGGAAGATTTTGATGCCATATATAATGAGATATATGATGAATTATGGGCCAATTTTGGTGCAATTTTGTGCGTTTTGAGCGAGGTATTTTTCCGCTGAGTGTATTGTTCAGGTCCATTGAAAATTATGCATGTGAAGTTACTGTTAAAATTAACAAGAGTGTTTAAATAATTTGAGATAAAGATTTTGAATCGAGGTTACCGTCACAAATAATAATAATTATTAAATCTTATTAAACCTGAATCTAAAATTTAAATATAACTAACCTTCATTGGTCGATTATATCACCACGATTTAAGTAATTATCAACCGGATAAACGTGTGGTTTAATGTATTTCTAATATAAATAATATAAATAATGTAAATAACTATGTAAATACCTTTAATAATAATTTGAAACGAACGGGATTAATAGAGGCGTGTATAAATTTTTCAATTGTCGTTTGACATTGTTATAAACAATTTAAAAATGTTATAAATATTTAATGAACATTTTGTTATAAACATTAAGCGTTTTCGTTATTATACTCTAAACAACGCTAGTTCAACAATTGGATTATACAATTAAACAAGATTTGGGATTATTAGAGTAATCCATTGATATTTGAACGGAGGATTTGAAAGATTTGCGTGATAATATTTGAGTTGAGATGTGAACATTTAAAGTGTTTTGAAAAGGAGCTAGGCTCTGATGTAACTAGCATATGCTAACATTGGTTGGACAGGTGTGTCCATTTGACGAAGCAAGCATGCGACACGGTGCAGGGTGTATCGCAGGTGGCCAGATAACTGTATGATAGAGGCCAAGGTCATCTACATAGCAGCCTTGCGGTTATAAATAAAATGTGAAGTTCATGAACAAGGAAACAAATGCTATATATCTCGTCCCAGCTCCCTTATCCATTCCAAAGTGCATTGTTGTTATTATTACGTTCTTTTGAGCTAGAGAAAGCTGAATTTTTGTATGTGAAGTCTACAAGTCCTACAGGAGGACATGGTTGCATTGACAATGGCTTCTGATTGCCACGTATATTTTGTTGTTTAATTTTGTTAAATTAATTTTTTTCCTTTATGTGAAATAAATTATTGTGCAGTTTAAATTTTCTTGTTTCGACTTGGTTCATTTTAAATATCGTGGTGGAGGTTATTGTGAGGGCATACTATTAAGTGAACCAGTTGAAAACCCAGACCCGAGATTAAATTGAATAGGTAAGTAAAAGGTAAGTATGAACCCCCGTATATTTTGGTGTGTTCCACAATAATTTTCATGTTAACTACTGTGCTCTAATCTCGGTAGTATCTGTCAGTGCCATTTTCATTGATGTAGCTGTGCCGGTGCGAATGATTATTGGCAATCCGATTGAGGGGGGCGGATATCTGACAGCCTACTATCCGGATTATCGGGGACAGTAGGATTGGCACCGCAATTTCGTGGGGATCGACAAAACTGGATTACCAGGTTGAACGCCAGTTGGATTGGTGCAACCAACGTGTGGAGTGTTCGAATAACATTGGATTACCATGTTATCGATGTCTATGGGATTGTGAAGACTCAAATAAAGAGGTTGATTCTTTGTTAGATGTCTTGGCCAATTGTAGAATTTGAGAGTGTGATTATATAGGGATTAAATGTTGTGTTGTATTAGGAAAATTACACTCAGAAAAGATCAGATCTTATACAACCTGAGAGAGGTTAAATAGGCTGGAAACTTAGAAAAATCGCCTATGATCTTGATTCTTAGTTTATTTGACCGGCTTATGACATGTTTAGTCATATTAAAGATAAAATTAAACTATTTGGATTGTAAATGTAAATTATTTGTGTTAGGATATTTAAAATGAACCAAAGAAATTTGAACATGTGCTTGAGTTTATTTCAACATAGGGTGTTTATGAAGTTAGTGATAAGCTAATTATAAGTTAGATTTAAGACAGAAAATTGCTCAAACTTATATATATGGTGAAAAATGTTGCTCAGATGTTCTTATCATGCTCTGTTTGATGTATGTCCCTAACGCAGTCTATTATTGAAATATTATTGAGATGGCAGATGAGAGTATGAGAAAGATGTTGGAGGAGATGTCCAACAGTTTGAAAGCTAGCATGAATGAAAGTGTGAGGGAGATGGAAGCTAGGAATACTAGTCGAATGGAGGAGAATGCTAGTCGAATGGAGGAGAATATGAAAGTTCTTCAGACCAGTTCTGCAAACTTGGAAAATAATGTGTCGCGTTTACAGACCAGTACCCAGGGAATCCAGAATGCCGTGACTGACATTCACAAGGATGTCTCAGAGGTTAAAGTAGATTTATCCAATGTCCATAAAGATTTATCCAATGTCCATAAAGATGTCTCAGATGTTAAGATTGATGTTTCCAGTGTACAGGGAAAAGGTGATTCAGTCCAGAAAGACCTTACTATGTTGAATCTTGATGTTGCTAATGTCCGGGGTGATATTTCATGTGTTAGAGCAGAAGTAATCGTTGTTAGGCATGATGTTGCTACTGTACAAGACAAGGTAGAAGAAGTTCAAAGAGAGGTTAGAAATGTTCGAACCGATGTATCAAACGTTCAAGTAGACATAAATAATATTCATTCTGATGTTAATGATATGCAAAGCGATATCAATAAGATGCAAATAGAAGTTAATACAGTTTTTGTAGACATTGCCAAAGTTCAAACTGATGTTAATAAGGTTAGAGAAGAAATTTAAACTTCAAAAACGCTTTGTACTCGTAACATTAGTGCTTTAACAACTAGATTGGTTGACGAGTCTGTTAGGACAACAGCTTCACTAGCTGGATTAAAATATGATGTAGAGGTCATGAGGACCCAAGTCTTAGATCATAATCGTTTACTTAAGGAAGACATTGAAGTAGATATTGCTGAAATGTTAACTGTAAATGTAACGGTTTGGAAAGATGAATGGCACAGGTCAAGTGGGGAACATGTCAATCAGATTCAGGAGCGAATTGAACGAAAACTTGCCAGTACACAAGTAGATATAAATAATGAGGTAGTTCAAATTAGAAAGGACTTGAATATAAGGATGGATTCGCTATCCGAAAAGCAGGTAGAGGATAGAACACAAATAGGCCAGGACGTGCAAGCATTAAAAACCGCGTTAGAGGAACAAATTCATAAGGTTGTCTCTGATGTCAATGAAACTACGAGCAAATTTCAGAATTTGAAACTAGGAGAAGCTAGCATGATGGAAACGTATAAAGAAGAGTTGATTAGGAAAGTCATCACGGAAATCACGGATAAGGATCCAGAAGGGTTGACTTGTGAAGACAATAGGAATTACGTGAGAAGATGTAACCTCGCTACTGAAGAGAGAGATATTAGTCCTGAGGAACGTATATTCAGATTACGGGAAGAAGAAGAGGATAGGAACATTGAACCTGAATGGAAATATCGTGATAGTGGGAAGAATTACATGGATTCATATCCAAGAAATGTGACAGTCATCCGAAACTTTGAGGACAAGCCTCAGAAATTTAGTAATACAGATAGTCTAACACCGATAGAGTATATCAGAAACCTGAAAGACTATTTTATTGAAGCCCATATTCCTAGAGAAAGAGAAATGAGAATCGTAGAAAGATTTCTAGCTGGAGGACCCCTTGAGTGGTTCTGTGCATTTCGGTACACTTTTAGTAATTTCGATGAATTTGCAGAGGCACTGATAAAACGATTCTGGTCAATAGAAGCACAAAATTCATTAAGAGCTGAGGTATACTCGAGGAAGTATTCGGGTACTCTTCCAACACGGTACACTGATTTCTTCACGAGCCAGTTATCGCGCTTGAGATTTTTGCAACCCCCATTGTCGACAGAGCAGTTGATAGATGCTATTTCTCGTATGCTACCTGTGGAGGTGAGAAGGCTTATCATATCGTCAAATATCAGGGATTTGACCAGTATGGACGAACTATTGAGAAGGCTTGATTACACTAGTCCGATGCCAAATTTGGTTCAAAAAGATCATAGGCACGAATTCAAAGACATTAATACAGTCTACATGGATCAAGTTCAGCAAACTGATACGCCTGCTGAAGAGAAAACTGAAAATGTAGGTCCTCACAGGAACAATTATTTTCGCAACAACAGATCACAAGGTTACCGTCCATATCAGCAAAGACGAGGCTGGAATAACAATAGTAGGAACTATAATAACGGAAGAGGTAGATATTATAATAACAATGGGTACAATAGGATCTACAACAGAAATAACCAGTACCAAAATCAGAATCAGAATTCTCAAGGTCAGTTTATGACACCAGACAAATATCAAGAGAGAGAGAAAGAAAGTCAGCAGTATTTGAAGGAGTTACGAGAGAAGGAAGCTGAAAACCAGAAGAAAAGACAGGATGTAGTGATCGATCCTGGTCCTTCTACAAGCCAGCAGAATTTGGAAAACAGGAAAACAGGACAGAAGAGAAAGTAGAGAGGAGAGATTGCATTAGCCACACACAACCCAGAAAAGAAGAGACTTATGATTAAGGAACATAGAGGAAATATCATACAAGAGTAGAATAATAATTCAATTTCGTGTTCAAGTGAATTCACATATTTATAACACTGAGTTTAAAAACAATTTGCAACTGTTTTTAAAACGTGGTGAAGGGAGAATGCCCCCGTAAATTGAATTATACTGAGATCACGGTGGCTGTATTGGCATATGTGAATAAAGTTATGGCCGTCATAGTTGTGACGAGTATATTCATTACGTAGGCACGGATGACGCAGACTTCATGCAAATAGGCTGGATGAGCTGAGATTCTTGGTGACGTCATGATTTTGTTCGAGAAGGATCTGAGATTTACGACGCAGTCGCAGGGAAACAAGGAATTGTGCTGAGGAAGAAGTTACGCTATTGGAGGAGAGGCTCGAACCAATGAATGATAGTTTGGAGGGAGACGGAGATTACTGAAACTACCATATTTAATTACTTTTGGCATGCAGAATTGTGGAAATCT
Source organism: Meconema thalassinum (assembly GCA_946902985.2). Classification (NCBI taxonomy): domain Eukaryota; kingdom Metazoa; phylum Arthropoda; class Insecta; order Orthoptera; family Tettigoniidae; genus Meconema; species Meconema thalassinum. The sequence goes on from OX336390.1 coordinate 746,820,396, forward strand.
ATTTTCAGTTATGGCATTGATTTGGAATTTTGAAGAAATTAATTATGAGTTTTTGAAATTTGAAAATCCGTCAAGTATAGCCAAAGTTAGAACTTCTAGCAATGACGGAGGAACAAGCTATGGAAGGGATGGATACGCCCCTTAAGAAGTTGATAAAAGGCCTTGCACAGCAGAGAGGAGGCTCTCTCATGGCTCATTTTTCTGATTCTCATATTGTCAGACTTCGAGTTCTTAAGTGAAGCAAGTCGTCATTAGCACGTGTGGTAGAGCCCACAGCATCGAACAAGCACTGAGCGTGCAGCAGTACAATTTTACGGTTACTAAAACTAGGCGAAGTTGGAGCGCACACATAAACGAGTCTACAAGATTATCTATCAAGAGTTAGCTACTGCATTTATGCTAATTCAATTGTGCATTACAATATTGAGGCGTGTACGAAAGTTGAACTTTTTCACTATTATACTTTGGAAGATATTCGCATTCTAAGACTGCAGACAAAAGTGATTTTCTCGACACCTGAGAAGCACTTTTATAATACCACATTCTACGCTACGGCTGACACATGTATTACAACCGTGATACTGAAGATTACATTTGGTGATACAACGCTACATTCTACAATGGAACTATATAATCTGGCAGTACTTTCGACTATTATTATAACGGAAGTGGAGATGGAAGACTAAAACTTTAATGCAAGTGGGACATATATCGATGGAGTGAAATAGCAGCATGGAGCTTCGTTAATCGTCATTCTACAAAAGCGAGCATGTAGTGAACATCCAACTACACTCATGCATCGTAATCCATCGCTGAATTACATCAAATGGCAGTGGAAACATCTTCATACTCCACAATTATGAACATTTCTGCGGAAATAATTGCAATAAACTTCATGGCGAATTTCTACCAGAACTTCAGGGAAATTTCAAGAGAGGCCAGGGTGGACCCGGCTCACACTGAAGAGTTTTGCCAGAAGGATGTCTATCGTCTACACGGAGTAGTGCGATTTCCGGAGGAAACTGTTCTATTCTCCGAGGGCGCAGGTTCCAGGTTCGAGGTCGGAGCACATCTTTACGGTGGTGAAATGGAACCAACAGCAGTCTTCTTTGGAAATTTTCCTCTAGAACTTCAATCAACAGATAAGGTAGTCGTGAACGTTTCTTGATTTATTTGAGCCATTTAGCGATATCTGAGCAACCATTTTTCCCATATTTTCTGTCCCATATATTTTGCCCCATATTCTTGCTTGATATTTCTGTACTCAGTACACTTTGCTGATTTATGCCGTTTTCTACGATTTATTGAGACATTATTATGTCATTGGCATATTTAAATAATTTTGGATCAGTTGAGACTGATATTATATATATTCTTTCAGTAATTTGCATATTTTTGTAGTCACGATTTGACTGTAAAGTTAACGATTCTCTTTGGCAAAATTTGAATTCAGACAGCGTGTCATTTTATTAAAGTAATTCTTTTCAGTAAATTACTTTGACCAATTTTCTCTCCTCCTCAAGAAAGAAGAATGATTAAAAGATTTTAGAGCGTTAAAATCTACTACTTTATCGACGATCTTAGAAATACTAGTCGTTTTATGAACATGATTGCAACATAGACATTTATCGTCAATTCTGAAATACCATTGCATTATAGACAATTTTATGAAATATGAACTTTGATTACGATTTATTGAGTACACCACAGTCATGAACATTTGATAGGAATTTTTCTCAATTCTAGATTGGAACAATAATGTTTGCAGTTCACAGTCTAATTGTATTCTATTCGATTATTTATGCAGTTTAGATGAACTTTGATTGAAGATAGTATTTCTATACTGCGATACTTTGATGATATTAATCTCAATTTTGATAGACCAGGGAGGCGTGTCTAATCGTATTTGCTATTAAATTTATTTGTGACTGGCAAATTTTTACTTCATATCGCTTCATGAATGAAACCCACGAAGGTTAAATATAATAACAGTTTTCGATACAATTGATGAATATAAGAATTTTTAAAGAGGAACTATGGATGTATAATCGTTAGTTCAGTGGACGTGTAAAAGTCGCTGATGAATAATGCTCTGTAATAATTGAAGGAGGTTCCCACAGTAATATTGATGAAGATGATGAATTTATAAGTGGAAGTTTTTTTTGTGTGTATTGTGGAAGATTTTGATGCCATATATAATGAGATATATGATGAATTATGGGCCAATTTTGGTGAATTTTGTGCGTTTTGAGCGAGGTATTTTTCCGCTGAGTGTATTGTTCAGGTCCATTGAAAATTATGCATGTGAAGTTACTGTTAAAATTAACAAGAGTGTTTAAATAATTTGAGATAAAGATTTTGAATGGAGGTTACCGTCACAAATAATAATAATTATTAAATCTTATTAAACCTGAATCTAAAATTTAAATATAACTAACCTTCATTGGTCGATTATATCACCACGATTTAAGTAATTATCAACCGGATAAACGTGTGGTTTAATGTATTTCTAATATAAATAATATTAATAATGTAAATAACTATGTAAATATCTTTAATAATAATTTGAAACGAACGGGATTAATAGAGGCGTGTATAAGTTTTTCAATTGTCGTTTGACAATGATATAAACAATTTAAAAATGTTATAAATATTTAATGAACATTTTGTTATAAACATTAAGCGTTTTCGTTATTATACTCTAAACAACGCTAGTTCAACAATTGGAATATACAATTAAACAAGATTTGGGATTATTAGAGTAATCCATTGATATTTGAACGGAGCATTTGGAAGATTTGCGTGATAATATTTGAGTTGAGATGTGAACATTTAAAGTGTTTTGAAAAGGAGCTAGGCTCTGAGGTAACTAGCATATGCTAACATTGGTTGGACAGGTGTGTCCATTTGACGAAGCAAGCATGCGACACGGTGCAGGGTGTATCGCAGGTGGCCAGATAACTGTATGATAGAGGCCAAGGTCATCTACATAGCAGCCTTGCGGTTATAAATAAAATGTGAAGTTCATGAACAAGGAAACAAATGCTTTATGTCTCGTCCCAGCTCCCTTATCCATTCCAAAGTGCATTGTTGTTATTATTACGTTCTTTTGAGCTAGAGAAAGCTGAATTTTTGTATGTGAAGTCTACAAGTCCTACAGGAGGACATGGTTGCATTGACAATGGCTTCTGATTGCCACGTATATTTTGTTGTTTAATTTTGTTAAATTAATTTTTTTCCTTTATGTGAAATAAATTATTGTGCAGTTTAAATTTTCTTGTTTCGACTTGGTTAATTTTAAATATCATGGTGGAGGTTATTGTGAGGGCATACTATTAAGTGAACCAGTTGAAAACCCAGACCCGAGATTAAATTGAATAGGTAAGTAAAAGGTAAGTATGAACCCCCGTATATTTTGGTGTGTTCCACAATAATTTTCATGTTAACTACTGTGCTCTAATCTCGGTAGTATCTGTCAGTGCCATTTTCATTGATGTAGCTGTGCCGGTGCGATTGATTATTGGCAATCCGATTGAGGGGGGCGGATATCTGACAGCCAACTATCTGGATTATCGGGGACAGTACCATCCCAGCATTTGCCCGAAGACGAAGTGGGAAACCACGGAAAACCACTTCGAGGATGGCTGAGGTGGGAATCGAACACCCTCTACTCATTTGGAACACCCGAGGCAGAGTAGACCCCATTCCAGACCTCATACGACTTTTCAAATTTCGTGGTAGAGCCGGGAATTGAAACCAGGTTCTCCGGGGCGGCAGCTAACCATGCTGACCGATACGCTACGGAGGCGACAGTTATTATTATTTTTATTATCTTAGGTGTGTGTGGAATCAGTGTGTTAACCAGTGACATTGTGTTGGCTGTTGTAATGTGCGTATTTGTAATTGTGGCTAGGTTTGGGAAGGAAATGATCGTGGCCTTCACTTAGGTACCATCCGGGCATTTTCCTGGCTTTTAAGTAGGTAAACACGCCATTCCACCTCCAGCAGAGCTAGGTGGGAATCTAATCTATCTCTTCTAAAATATCCTCACGTGGCTTAATGTAGTGTTCAGTACCGATGACCTCGTAGTTCCTCCCCTTTCAACCCCAATAACTAACTAACTAATTAACTAACCCACTAGGCTTAGTGTACAGTTTCTAGTGCTGAGGCTAGAAATATATTTGCGGGAAGAGATGGGGATCGAACCCAGGTACTTTAAAAGAGGAGTCACATTGCAGAATCACCTCATGAAAGTAGCTTTGTGTTATTTTATTTCTGAAATATTTCCGGATTACACAAATCGAAAAAGACACACGTCCACTTCCAAACTGAGCTTACACAACTGCTTTGATTTCTTGTTGTGCATTATTTTCTTTCTCTCAACAATCTTGGACATTTTGGGTACGTAACAGTCTTCAGTATAATATACAAATTGTATCGTACTAAAAATCTGACACACTTGAGTGATGAATTACAATAGGTGTAATATAAAATTATTTGTTTCGTTTTTTCCTTTTCTACCCTCCATGTAGGCTTTTCCCACGGACTCAGCGAATGATCCCGCCTTTACCGCCTCTACGGGCAGTGTCCTGGAGCTTGACATCCATTTGGGGTATACAACTGGGGAGGGGGGCTGGACTAGCGCCTCGCCCAGGTGGCCTCACCTGCAAAGTCGTTAGGTACCATGCCGATATTAGCCCGAAGACGAAGTGGGAAACCACGGAAAACCACTTCGGGGATGGCTGAGGTGGGAATCAAACAACCTCGACTCATTTGGACCACCCGAGGCTGAGTAGAACCCGTTCCAATCATACCGCTTTTCAAATTTCGTAGCAGACCCAGGAATCGGACCTTGGGCCTCTGGGGTGGCAGCTAAGCATGCTGCCCAAAACACAACGGAGATGACGCTACTGAGGCGACAATATAGAATTATAATAATTATTATTATTTATTGTGAAGTCGCCTCCATCACGTATCGGTCATCATGGTTAGCTGCCACCCTGGAGGTTCTGGGTTCGATTCCCGGCTCTGCCACGAAATTTGAAAAAGTGGTATGAGGACTGTAACGGGGTCTACTCAGCCTCGGGTGTTCCAAATGAGTAGAGGGGGTTCGTTTCCCACCTCAGCCATCCTCGAATTGGTTTTCCGTGGTTTCCCACTTCGTCTTCGGGCAAATGCCGGGATGGTCCCTTCTTCAAGGCCACGGCCGCCTCCTTCCCTCTTCCTTGCCTATCCATCCTGACCATCCATTACCTTCCCTCATGAGGCCCCTGTTCGCTTTGCAGGTGAGGCCGCCTGGGCGAGGTGCCAATCACACCTCACCAGTTGTATCCACTCCGATTAGATGTTCCCAGCTCTAGGACACTGCCCGTAGAGGCGGTAGTGGTGAGTTCCCTCGCTGAGTCCGTGGGTTCCACCAACCTGGAGGGTAAACGACTAAGAGAGAGAGAGAGAGAGATTATTATTATTATTATTATTATTGTTATCTTAGGTGTGAGTGGAATCAGTGTGTTAACCAGTGACATTCTGTTGGCCGGGGTAATGTGTGTATTTGTAAATGTGGCTAGGTTTGGGAAGGACATGATCGTGGCCTGCACTAAGGTACCATCCGGGCATTTGCCTGGCTTTGAAGTAGGGAACCACGCCATTCCACCTCCAGCATAGCTAGGTAGGAATCTAACCTACCTCTTCCAAACTATCCTCACGAGGCTTAGTCTAGTTTTTAGCGCCGATGACCACGTAGTTCCTCCTCTTTTAACCCCAATAACTAACTAACTAACTGACTAGGCTTAGTGTACAGTTTCTAGCGCTGAGGCTAGAAATATCTTTGCAGGTAGAGATGGGGATCGAACCCCGGTCCTTTAAAGAGGAGTCACATTGCACACTCATCTTATGGGAGGTGGCTTTGTGTAATTTTATTTCTGAAATATTTCCGGATTCCACAAATCGTGAAAGACACACGTCCACTTCCAAACTGAGCTTACACAACTGCTTTGATTCCTTGTTGTGCATTATTTTCTTTCTCTCAACTATCTTGGACATTTTGAGTTACGTAACAGTCTTCAATATAATAAACAAATTGTATCGTACTAAAAATCTGACACACTTGAGTGATGAATTACAATAGGAGTGGTAAAAGATTATTTGTTTTGTTTTTCTCTTATTTTTCTTAGTCAGATTACCCTCCAGGTAGGCTTCTCCCACGGACTCATGGGGGATCCAACCTTATCGCCTCTACGGGCAGTGTTCTGGACCTTGACATCCAGATGGAAGATACAACTGGGGTGAGAAGCTGGACTAGCGCCTCGCCCAGGCAGCCTCACCTACAAAGCGAATAGAGGGTCTCATGAGGTTCGGGACGGGATGTGAAGAATGGCACGGATATACAAGGAAGAGGGAAGGAGGCGCCCCTGGCCTGACGGTAGATACCATCCCGGCATTAGCTCGAAGACGAAGTGGGAAACCACGGAAAACCTCTTCGAGGATTGCTGAGGTGGGAATCAAATACTATCTACTCATTTGGACCACCGGAGTCTGAGTAGACCCCAGTCCTATCATGCTGCTTTTCAAATTTCGTGGCAGACCTAGGAGTCGGACTTCGGGCCTCCGGGTTGGCAGCTAAGCACGCTGCCCACTACACAACGGAGACGACCCAATATAAAGTTATAATATTATTTATTGTGGAGTGAGAATATCATTGTGCTATCAAATTATATTTTACACGAATAGGATGTATATTAATGGTTTTCGACTTAGAGATTAGACAGCACAAAGTAGGATGGATACAATAAAATCATTTAAAAAGAAATAAAATTTTGGTAACTTGGGCGTCCTGAACCCGGGACCCATGTGTTACGACGCTACAACCTTACCCCTCGTACACTTGTCCAGTATATCGCCAAGCTCACAGGTAGCCTACGTAACTTAATCCCAATTGCTGAAGGTCGAATGATTTCAGTTCAATCATTAAGACCGGCAGGAATGCATTCATAAGTGCCTGGCATGTTTTCAACTTACAGTTACGCATCTTAATGAGTGATTTGCATTCTAATAATGCCCATCAACAGCAGATACCACCCTCAATTGACAACCGTCCACCATGTTTGATTCCTTGCACCTAGCCCTGCTGAGTCAATCGAAACAGCCGGTATACATGTCAGTAACGTTACACAAACTCTGTACCGAAACTGCGGCTACATCCCGTCTTAACGTTACAGCCTGTACCGTTTCTTCTCTGAGGGTCAATGCTGGCGGTACAAAGTTACAACCTCTACCATCTCTTGTAGCGTTACGTAAAACCCAGCATGGATTACGCTCATTTCGTTGTTATTTGTACAGACAACATTATCATTTTCTCCTCCGTAGCGTAGCGATCAGCATGGTTAGCTGCCGCCCCGGAGGTCCTGGGTTCGATTCCCGGCTCTGCCACGAAATTTGAAAAGTGGTGTTCCAAATGAGTAGAGGGGGTTCGATTCCCACCTCAGCCATCCTCGAAGTGGTTTTCCGTGGTTTCCCACTTCGTCTTCGGGCAAATGCCGGGATGGTACCTTCTTCAAGGCCTCGGCCGCCTCCTTCCCGCTTCCTTGCCTATCCATCCTAACCATCCCATACCTTCCCTCATGTGGCCCCTGTTCGCATTGCAGGTGAGGCCGCCTGGGCGAGGTGCCAATCTCACCTCACCAGTTGTATCCACTCCGATTAGATGTACCCAGCTCTAGGACACTGCCCGTAGAGGCGGTAGTGGTGAGTTCCCTCGCTGAGTCCGTGGGTTCCACCAACCTGGAAGGTAAACGACTAAGAAGAAGAAGAACATTATCATTATTGACACGTGGATGGGCCAACTTACCTTTTATTTAGAGGTCTGCATCGCTTCCACAGCAAAATCACCTCCAGATGACATGCCCCAACAGAAAAACACCCAAAGGGGTGGAAGGAAGGTGGAGAAGAGGGGAACGCACAGGCTATTCTACAGACACCCCCCCAATAACTAATGGAATTGTCGCCGACGAAATAATGCCACAACAGTTGCTTAAAAATTTAAAATAAAAATTTAATTGTTAAAATTTAAAGAACACCTCCACCAGAAAACAGAACATGCATCAACCAGCATAATTTACAAAGAAGGCAAGAGACCACTTAACATGCTTGCTTGCAAAGCAAACAAAAAGAAAAGAATTAAATTAAAATTAAAATGTTAAAGCCCAAAGATTAAAAAAAAGAAAATACAGGCATAATTAAATGAGAACGGGCTTGATAATTTACAAGGGACTGCAATACCGATCCGACATGCAGAGATCCAGGCCACGTCATAAAACGAAAAATTTAAAATTAAATAAATAAAATAAAATATGATCAATTATGAAATTCCCGATATTCGTGACTAAGAAAAACACAAGAACATTCACCAAAAACATAAGGTTAAACCAACAAGATTAACAAAAGCATATTAAGCTAACACCACAACACGTTTGAGTTTACCGCTTGACGCCAAGAGACTGCCCTCAAGACCAGGATGCACTCGGGCCAAACAAAAACAAAACAAACATGGCCACCGGAGCAGACGACCACATGTCAAATCGAAATTACGGCAAATAATTAGCATTAAATTAATTTTAAAATCACCGGAGGGCAATAAAATGAGGAAAACAATTACATCTAAATACTATTAACATGAGGCTGGAGCATCGGATCGTAAATCAGATAAATAATATGCCAATCCCAAGATTGCCAAAGGAAAATAAATAATAATTTAAAACGTAAAATAAACTAGAAATGTGTCTCCAGAAGGTACGAAGAAAAATAAAAAAATTAATATATATCTGGTAACATTATTAAAACAGAAATAAATTAGGCCTACCAGGCGAAACAAAACACAGCATCACAACATACATGCAAGGCCAATATTGGAGCTCCCATAATAAAATATAAATGGTTTAGAATAATATTACGTACCTAAAAAAAACTTCTCAGTGGAGACACAATAATAATAAATTAATCGACACACAATTTAAATAAAATATTTTACGACACTAAATGTGCCTGAAAATGGCTAACCCAGCACATGCTTCGTTTGAAGTCACAAGCACTGGTCTGCATCGAGATGCGATTTTCATTTCGTACTTCCTCTTCACGGCGAAACGATGAAAATTAAAACCTTACGAGCACAGGCATTTTCTTAGTTGAATAGGTATTCATATTTTGTAAAAGCTAGGGGCCAATGCCCCCTAGCCCACGAAGAGATACTCTATCACACCAGCTGGCTAGTTGCTTCCTAGACGACAGCTAATGAATACCACAAGATGGCGGAGAATCACACGTCAGATACCGAACTGCATTCATGTAAATTGTTATTGTCCAATCAAGGCTTGACACATCAAGCAACAATGTGATTATTAAGTAATTAATTTGGCGGTATCATGTATACACAGTCCTTTGTTTCATGACGAATAATAATAATAATAGCCTTCAAATATGACACGATTAGGACGAGTTTATAAGGCACCACCAACACTCTCTAGTGGTGAAGAAGGAACCACGGCTAGCAGCGCCGAAGTCCGACAGCAGCTGCCATCTCGTGTTCAAAATCGGAATCAAGTCACCAGGCGGTCGTTTCAAAATGTCAAGGAACACTAGTATACAGGGAAGATGGATTTTAAAAACGTTGGAACGGGCAATGCACGTAACAATTATAATAATAATAATATTTTTTTTGTCGTTTACCCTCCAGGTTGGTGGAACCCACGGACTCAGCGAGGGAACTCACCACTACCGCCTCTACGGGCAGTGTCCTAGAGCTGGGAACATCGAATCGGAAGGGATACAACTTGTGAGGTGGGATTGGCATCTCGCCCAGGCGGCCTCACCTGCAAAGCGAACAGGGGCCTCATGAGGGAAGGTAAGGGATGGTTAGGATGGATTGACAAGGAAGAGGGAAGGAGGCGGCCGTGGCCTGACAGTAGGTACCATCCCGGCATTTGCCCGAGGACGAAGTGGGAAACCACGGAAAACCACGCCGAGGATGGCTGAGGTGGGAATCGAACCCCCTCAATCTCATTTGGACCACCCGAGGCTGAGTAAACTCCGTTCTAGTCCTCATACCACTTTTCAAATATCGTGGCAGACCCGGGAATCGGACCCAGGACCTCCGGGGCGGCAGCTAACCATGCTGGCCGCTACGCTACGGAGGCGACATTCGTATTTATATTATTAAAAATATTTAATCTTCTTCTTCTTCTTCTTCTTAGTCGTTTACCCTCCAGGTTGGGGGAACCCACGGACTCAGGGAGGGAACTCACCACTACCGCCTTTACGGGCAGTGTCCTAGAGCTGGGAACATCTAATCGGAGTGGATACAACTGGTGAGGTGTGATTGACACCTCGCCCAGGCGGCCTCACCTGCAAAGCGAACAGCGGCCTCATGAGGGAGGGTAATGGATGGTCAGGATGGATAGGTAAGGAAGAGGGAAAGAGGTGGCCGTTGCCTTGAAGAAGATGCCATCCCGCCATTTGCCCGAAGACGAAGTGGGAAACCTTGGAAAACCACTTCGAGGATGGCTGAGGTGGGAATCGAATCCCCTCTACTCATTTGGAATACCCGAGGCTGGGTAGACCCAGTTCCAGTCCTCATACCACTTTTCAAATTTCGTGGCAGAGCCGGGAATCGAACCCAGGACCTCCGGGGTGGCAGCTAACCATGCTGACCGCTACGCTACGGAGGCGACCAAAAAATATTTATTATTGTTAGTATTCTTCTCTTATATGTGTTTGAGGAATCTCTCTGGTAACCCATGCCATTGTGTTGCCTGTGGTAATGTGTGTAATTGTAATTGAAGCTAGGATTTGGAAGGAAATGACCATCACCTTCAGTTAGGAACAATCCGGGCATTTGCCTGGCGTAGAAGTAGGAAACCACGCCATACCATCTACAGGATACCTGAGGTGGGAATCTAACCTACCTCATCTCAATTATCCTCACGAGGCCCAGTGTACCCTTCCTAGCACTCAGGCTAGAAATGTATTTCCTGGAAGAGAAGGGAATCGAACCCAGGACTCTGTTGACGGACGGCGGCTTAGTGATATTTTATTTCTTAATTCTTTGTGATTAATCAAATCGTAAAATAGCACACTTTACTTCATAACTCTGCTCCGCCATATTTGATTCCTTGCACCCGGGCCGCGTGCTGTACCGATTGAAACATGCGGTACAGCTTCGATTAACGTTACTCATGGCCGTACCGGAACTGCTACGAGATCCAAACGTAACGTTACAGCTTACAGCTTGTACCACATCTACTCTGTCGTCCAATGCTCGCGGTACAACACATGCGGAATAGCTGTAACGTTACTAATGCCTGTTCCAGAACTGACGTTATATGAAATGTAACGTTACAGTCTGTACCGTCTCTACTGTACCGATCAATGCCTACGGTACAACTGTTACCTAACTGCTGTAACGTTACACTTGAATATAACGTTAGTTGCGGTACAGGCAATAGTAACGTTACCAAGCCACATCAGTTCCACGTTACGTAACGTGTAACGTAACGTAAAACTCAGCGTTAATAACGTTCATTTCGTTAAGTTACGGGTCCCTGTTCAAAATACCGATCTTACAAATGAATGCTTGTTCACTTGCTTGTTGGAGAACACCAGCAGATATGAGCCCCTGTGGCCTAATGGAAAAGGCATCGGTCTCCTAAACCGGAGATTGTGGGTTCGAGTCCCACCAGGGGTAGTTTATTTATTTCTTTTAATCTAAGAAAATGAAAATAAAAAACAACAACATATAGTTCCGTGAAGAATTGTACACCCTATTTTCATATATGTCGCCTCCGTAGCGTAGCGGTCAGCATGGTTAGCTGCCGTCCCGGAGGTCCTGGGTTCGATTCCCGGCTCTGCCACGAAATTTGAAAAGTGTTCTGAGGACTGGAACGGGGTCTACTCAGCCTCGGGTGGCCTAAATGAGTAGAGGGGGTTCGATTCCCACCTCAGCCATACTCGAAGTGGTTTTCCGTGGTTTCCCACTTCGTTTTCGGGCAAATGCCGGGATGGTACTGCCCCCGTAATTTGAATTATATTGAGACCACGGTGGCTGTATTGGAAAATATGAAGAAAGTTATGGCTGTCATAGTTGTGACGTGGATATCTATGACGTAGGCACGGATGACTCAGACTTCATGCAAGTAGGCTGCTTGAGCTGAGATTCTTGGTGACGTCATGATTTTGTTCGAGAGAGATCTGAGATTTACGACGCAGTCGCAGGGAAACATGGAATTGTGCTGAGGAAGAAGTTACGCGATTGGAGGAGAGGCTCAAACCAATGAACGATAGTTAGGAGGGAGACGGAGATTACTGAAATTACTATATTTAATTACTTTTGGAATGCAGAATTGTGGAAAACTATTTTCAGTTATGGCATTGATTTGGAATTTTGAAGAAATTATTTTTGAGTTTTTTAAATTCTAGCGATGACGGAGAAACGAGCTATGGAAGGGATGGATACGCCCCTTAAGAAGTTGATAAAAGGTCTTGCACAGCAGAGAGGAGATCTCATATCTCATGTGTCTGATACCGGAGATATATATTGCTGATGTTATAGTCGTTTTCGAGTGATAAAGTGAAACAAGTCGTCTTTAGCGTGTGGTAAAGCCAACCACATCGAACGAGCTTCGAGCGTGCCGCCGTTCCATTTTACGGTATTTGAAACTAGGCGAAGTTGAAACGCACTCATTTTCAAGTCTACAAGTTAAAATATCAAGAGTTGACTAATGCCTTTAAGCTAATTCGATTGTGCAGTACTATATCAAAGTGTGTAGAAAGGTTGAACATTCTCAACATTATAATTCGAAAGATATAGGCATTTTAAGACGGCAGACAAAAGTGATTTTCTCGCCACCTGAGAAGCACTTTTAAAATATATCACATTTTACGCTACGGCTGACACTGGTATTGCAACAGTGCTACTACATATTGCTTTTGATAGTATAACGCTGCATTCTAACATGGAACAATATAATATCGCAGTTCTTTCGACTATTATAACGGAAGTGGAGATGGAAGACTAAAGACTTTAATGCAATTGGGACATATATCGATGGAGTGAATTAACAGCATGGAACTTCGCTAATCGTCTTTCTACAAACGCGAGCAAGTAGTGATCATCCAACTACACTCATGCATCGTTGTCCAACGCTGAATTATATCAAATGGCAGTGGAAACATATTCATACTCCACAAATATGAATATTTCTACGGAAATAGCTGCAATAAACTTCATGGCGAATTACTACCAGAACTTCAGGAACTATCAAGAGAGGCCAGGGTGGACCCGGCTCACACAGAAGAGTTTTGCCAGAAGGATGTCTATCGTATACACGGAGCAGTGCAATTTCCGGAGGAGGAAGCAGTTCGATTCTCCGAGGGCGCTGATTCCAGGTTCGAGGACGGAGCACATCTTTTTGGTGAAATGGAACCATCATCAGTCTTCTTTGGAAGATTTTCCTCTGGAACTTCAATCAACAGATAAGGTAGTCGTGAACGTTTCTTGTTTTATTTGAGCCATTTAGCGATGTCTGAGCAACCATTTTTCCCATATTTTTGTCCCATATATATTTTATGCCCCATTTTCTTGCTTGATTATTATGTACTCAGTACACTTCGATGATTTATGCCTTTTTCTACGATTTATTAAGACATTGTTATGTCAGTGGCAGATTTAAATAATTTTGGATCAGTTGAGACTGATAAATAATATTCTTTCAGTAATTTGCATATATTTGTAGTCACGATTTGACTGTAAAGTTAACGTTTTTCTTTGGCAGATTTGAATTCAGACAGCGTGTCACTTTATTAAAGTAATTCTATTCAGTAAATTACTTTGACCAATTTTCTGTCATCCTCAAGAAAGAAGAATAATTAAAAGATTTTAGAGCGTTAAAATCTATTTCTGTATCGACGATCTTGGAAATACTAGTCGTTTTATGAACATGATTGCAACATAGACATTTATCGTCAGTTATCGTCATTACCATTGCATTATAGACAATTTTATGAAATATGAACATTGATTACGATTTATTGAATACACTATAGTAATGAACATTTGATAGGAATTTTTCTCAATACTAGATTGGAACAATAATGTTTGCATTCCAAAGTCTAATTGTATTCTATTCGACTATTTTGCAGTTTAGATGAACTTTGTTTGAAGATAGTATTTTTTATACTACGATACTTAGGAGATATTAATCTCAATTTTGATAGACCAGAAAGGCGTGTATAATCGTATTTGCTATTAAATTTATTTGTGATTGGCAAATTTTTACTTCATATCGATTCATGAATGAAACCCACGAAGGTTAAATAAAATAACAGTTTTGAAACAATTAATGAATATAAGAATTTTTAAAGTGGAACTATGGATGTATAATCGTTAGTCCAGTGGACATGTAAAAGTCGCTGATGAATAATGCCATTGAATAATTGAAGGAGGTTCCCACAGTAATATTAATGATGTTGATGAGATTACAAGTGGAGGTTTTGTGTATGGATTATGGAAGATTTTTATGCCATATATGTTGAAATATATGATGAATTCTGGGCCTATTTTATGCAATTTGTGCATTTGAAGCGAAGTATTTTTCCGCTGAGTTTATTGTCCAGGTCCTTTGAAAATTAATCATGTGAAATAACTGTTAAAATTAACAAGAGTGTTAAATAATTTGAGATAACGATTTTGAATGGAGGTTACCGTCACAAATAATAATAATAATTATTAAAACTTATTAAACCTGGATTTATAACACTTAAATATAACTAACCTTCATTGGTCGATTATGTTAACCTGATTTGAGTAATTATCAACCGGATAAACGTGTGGTTTCTAAAATAAATAAATAAATATAAATATTGTAAATAAATTATGTAATTATCTTTAATAATAATTGGAAATGAAAGGAATTAAGAGAGGCGTGTATAGATTTTTCAATTGTCATTTGACAATATTATAAACAATTTGTAATGGTTATAAACAATTAATGAGCATTTGTTATAAACATTAAGAGTTTTGTTAATATACTCTAAAGAACGCTAATTATACAAGTGGATTATACCATTAAACAAGTTTTGGGATTATTAGAGTAATCCAGTAACATGTGAATGAAGCATTTAAAAGATTTGCGTGTTAATATTTGAGTTGAGTTGAGGACATTTAAAGCGTTTGAAAAGGAGCTAAGCTCTGAGGTTACGAGCATATGCTAGCACTAGCCGCACAGGTGGGCCCGTTTGACGACGTGGGCATCCGACTTGTTGAAGGATGGATCGCAGCTGGCCCGACAACTGTATGTTAGAGGCCAAGGTCAATTACACAACAGGCCTGCAGTTATAAATAAAGTGTGATGTTTATGAAAGAGGAAAACAATTGCTGCGTGTCTTGTCCCAATTCCCTCATCCATTCCAAGTGTATTACTATTATTACGTTCTTTATAAGCAAGTGAAAGATAAAATTTTGTATGTAACGTATGTTGACAATGGCTTCTGATTGCCAGCCACGTGTATTTTGTTGAGTTTTTGTTAAAGTCACCCCTTTATGTGATATAAATTATTGTACAGTTTAAAGTTTCTTGTCTTCATATTGGTTCATTTTAAATATCATGGTGGAGGTTATTGTGTGGGCATACTTTAAGTGATCCAGTTGGCAACCCATTCCCGAGATTAATTTGAAGAGGTAAGTAAAGGTAAGTATGAACCCCCGTATATTTTGGTGTGTTCCACAATAATTTCTTGTTAACTGCTGTGCTCTAATCTCGGTAGTATCTGTCAGTGCCATTTTCATTGATGTAGCTGTGCCGGTGCGATTGATTATTGGCAATCCGATTGAGGGGGGCGGATATCTGTCAGCCTACTATCCGGATTTACGGGGACAGTACCTACTGTAAGGCCACGGCCGCTTCCTTCCCTCTTCCTAGCCTATCCATCCCAATCTTCCATCCCTTCCCATCCCTCATGAGGCCCCTGTTCGCTTAGCAGGTGAGGCCGCCTGGGCGAAGTGCTGATCACACCTCCCCAGATGTATCCATCCTGATCAGATGCTCCAAGATCCAGGACACTGCCCATAGAGGCGGTAGTGGTGAGTTCCCTCGCTGAGTCCGTGGGAACCACCAACCTCCACCAACCTAGAGGTTAAATTGACTAAATAAATAAAAAATATTTTTTTTTCATATATCCTATGTATGTAAATGCCTCAATCAACATACAAAATTTCAGTTTGATTGCTGTACTAGATTCGTAGATATTGAGAACCGTCCAAATATTTAGGTTGGTCACCATGTTGGATTTTTATATACGTAGGCCAAAGAGTTATGTACTATTAGATGACGATTTTTGCGTTGGTTCATTATTCAAACGTTCACTCCGATTGCATGAATAATACACAAACAATAAAAACTTAATATTAATATTACGCACAGCCGCCATCTTGAGGTTATGTGAACAATTGAACTAAATTAGATGCCAGTGCATTACAATGTGTACAAACATTTACTGTACCAAATTTCAATGCACTCAGATGGTTAAATCGCCAGAAGAGTTTATTAAAGTGATTCACGTCCGCTTGGCCGCCATGATCGTCTTGTATTTTACAGGTGTTTGGAAGGCTCATAGCTGAACTTCTAGTAGTACTCTTTATCACCGTACAAAATTTCATGGTGATATCGGTAATAGTTTAAGAGATATAGAAAGCTGGTGAAATATTTCGCACAGCCGCTATCTTGAGGTTATGTAAACAATTGAACAAAATGAAATGCCAGTGCATTAAAATGTATTCAAATATTTGCAGTACCAAGTTTCGTTGCGATTGGATGGTTAAATCACGAGAAAAGTCTTTTTAAATGTATACAATTCGCTTGGCAACCAATGTTCGTTTTGTAGTTAGCAGGTTTTTGAAAGTCTCACAGGTAAACTTTAAGTAGTTCCCGTTATCACCGTACAAAATTTCAGGGTGATATCAATGATAGTTTTGGAGATAAAGAATGCCGCTAAAATAAATCGCATACCGCCATCTTGAGGCTTTGGTAACGAATTGATTTAAATTTGATGCCAGCGCATTACAAAGTACATACATATTTGCTGTACCAAGTTTCGTTGCATTTGGATAGTTTAATCGTTAGAAAAGTCTATTTAAAAGTTTCAATTTCGCTTGGCCGCCATGTTCGTTTTGAAATTAGCAGGTTTTTGAAAGTCTCATACGCGAACTTCTAGTTGTGCCCTTTAATACCGTACACAATTTGAGGGTGATATGAGTAACAGTTTCGGACATATAGAATGCCGGTGAAATATTTCTCACAACCGCCATCTTGAGGTTTAGGAGGCAATTGAACTTTAAAAAATCGAGTGCATTACAATGTGTATAGCCATTTGCTGTATCAAATTATGTTGCGTTTGGTTGGTTTAATTGCGAGGAAAGTCTATTCAAAAGTTTCAAATTCGCTTGGCCGCCTTGTTCGTTTTGTAGTTAGCGGGTTTTTTGAAAGTCTCATAAGTAAACTTCTAGAAGTACCCTTTATCACTGTACAAAATTTCAGGGTGATATGAGTAATAGTTTTGGAGATATAGAATACCGGTGAGATATTTGCACAGCCCCCATATTGGGGCTATGTAAGCAATTGAACTAAATTAGATGCCAGTGCATTACAACGTGCATCAACATTTGCTGTACCATGTTCATTGCGATTGGACGGTTGAATATTGGGAAAAGTCTATTTATTAGTTTCATATTCGGTTGGCCGCCGTGTTCGTTTTGTAGTTAGCAGGTTTTTGAAAGTCTCATAAGTTAACTTCTAAAAGTGCCCTCTATCACCGTAGGAAATATCAGGGTCATATCTGTAATAGTTGTAGATATAGAATGCCGGTGAAATATTTCGCACAGCCGCCATGTTGGATTGGTGAGACGGAGTAAAATTTGAAGGACACGATAGGGGTTGGCCAAAATAGTACTAAGACTTTACTGAGTTTCATTGCAATCGCTCCAGCCATTTATAAGTTATTAGAGGGACACACACACACACATTCGCACACACATAGACACACACGGACAAAAGGTGAACTCATAAGCCTATTTTTATCATAACATTAAAAATAGGTTAGAAAAGAGTTCATACCCCGTCAAAAAATGATGGTATCAGGAAAGATACGACAAAGACCAAAAAGATAGGAAAATCGGCCTAATAACAGTCGAGGTAGGAAATGAACAATAGTTGGCCGACGACATGAAAGATAAAAGTGTGGAGTCCCAAACTAGCAATACCGAGCTCTGCTGAGGTCACGTGGTCGACAATCTATTGTTGAAGCCCCTGGCGGAAGATTCTTGTCATTTTATGTGTAATCTTCAGCCAATTAGAATAACTTTGTAAGTTAGTTTTTTTTGTCGCCTCCGTAGCGTAGCGGTCAGCACGGTTAGCTGCCGCCCCGGAGGTCCTGGGTTCGATTCCCGGCTCTGCCACGAAATTTGAAAAGTGGTATGAGGACTGGAACGGGGTCTACTCAGCCTCGGGTGTTCCAAATGAGTAGAGGGGGTTCGATTCCCACCTCAGCCATCCTCGAAGTGGTTTTCCGTGGTTTCCCACTTCGTCTGCGGACAAATGCCGGGATGGTACTGCCCCCGTAAATTGAATTATACTGAGACCACGGTGGCTGTATTGGCATATGTGAATAAAGTTATGGCCGTCATAGTTGTGACGTGTATATTCATGACGTAGGCACGGATGACGCAGACTTCATGCAAGTAGGCTGGTTGAGCTGAGATTCTTGGTGACGTCATGATTTTGTTCGAGTAGGATCTGAGATTTACGACGCAGTCGCAGGGAAGCAAGGAATTGTGCTGAGGAAGAAGTTACGCTATTGGAGGAGAGGCTCGAACCAATGAATGATAGTTTGGAGGGAGACGGAGATTACTGAAACTACCATATTTAATTACTTTTGGCATGCAGAATTGTGGAAATCTATTTTCAGTTATGGCATTGATTTGGAATTTTGAAGAAATTAATTATGAGTTTTTGAAATTTGAAAATCCGTCAAGTATAGCCAAAGTTAGAACTTCTAGCAATGACGGAGGAACAAGCTATGGTAGGGATGGATACGCCCCTTAAGAAGTAGATAAAAGGCCTTGCACAGCAGAGAGGAAGTTCTCATGTCTCATGTCTCAGGGCTCATGGCTCATTTTCTCATTCTCATATTGTCAGACTTCGAGTTCTTAATTCTGATAGAACAAGTATATATTATTCAGTGAAGCAAGTCGTCATTAGCAAGTGTGGTAGAGCCCACAGCATCGAACAAGCACTGAGTGTGCAGCAGTGCAATTTTACGGTTACTAAAACTAGGCGAAGTTGGAGCGCACATATAAACGAGTCTACAAGATTATCTATCAAGAGTTAGCTACTGCATTTATGCTAATTCAATTGTGCATTACAATATTGAGGCGTGTGCGAAAGTTGAACATTTTCACTATTATACTTTGAAAGATATTCGCATTTTAATACTGCAGACAAAAGTGATTTTCTCGACACCTGAGAAGCACTTTTATAATACCACATTCTACGCTACGGCTGACACATGTATTGCAACCGTGATACTGAAGATTACATTTGGTGATACAACGCTACATTCTACAATGGAACTATATAATCTGGCAGTACTTTCGACTATTATTATAACGAAAGTGGAGATGGAAGACTAAAACTTTAATGCAATTGGGAGATACATCAATGGAGTGAAATAGCAACATGAGCTTCGTTAATCGTCATTCTACAAAAGCGAGCATGTAGTGAACATCCAACTACACTCATGCATCGTAATCCATCGCTGAATTACATCAAATGGCAGTGGAAATATCTTCATACTCCACAATTATGAACATTTCTGCGGAAATAATTGCAATAAACTTCATGGCGAATTTCTACCAGAACTTCAGGGAACTTTCAAGAGAGGCCAGGGTGGACCCGGCTCACACAGAAGAGTTTTGCCAGAAGGATGTCTATCGTCTACACGGAGCAGTGCAATTTCCGGAGGAGGAAGCAGTTCTATTCTCCGAGGGCGCAGGTTCCAGGTTCGAGGTCGGAGCACATCTTTACGGTGGTGAAATGGATCCAACAGCAGTCTTCTTTGGAAATTTTCCTCTAGAACTTCAATCAACAGATAAGGTAGTCGTGAACGTTTCTTGATTTATTTGAGCCATTTAGCGATATCTGAGCAACCATTTCCCTCATATTTTCTGTCCCATATATTTTGCCCCATATTCTTGCTTGATATTTCTGTACTCTGTACACTTTGCTGATTTATGCCTTTTTCTACGATTTATTGAGACATTATTATGTCATTGGCATATTTATATAATTTTGGATCAGTTGAGACTGATAATATATATTCTTTCAGTAATTTGCATATTTTTGTAGTCACGATTTGACTGTAAAGTTAACGATTTTCTATGGCAAATTTGAATTCAGACAGCGTGTCATTTTATTAAAGTAATTCTATTCAGTAAATTACTTTGACCAATTTTCTGTCATCCTCATGAAAGAAGAATGATTAAAAGATTTTAGAGCGTTAAAATCTTCACGAATATATCGACGATCTAGTCGTTTTATGAACATGATTGCAACATAGACATTTATCGTCAATTCTGAAATACCATTGCATTATAGACAATTTTATGAAATATGAACTTTGAGTACGATTTATTGAGTACACTATAGTAATGAACATTTGATAGGAATTTTTCTCAATTCTAGATTGGAACAATAATGTTTGCAGTCCACAGTCTAATTGTATTCTATTCGACTATTTATGCAGTTTAGATGAACTTTGATTGAAGATAGTATTTTTATACTGCGATACTTTGATGATATTAATCTCAATTTTGATAGACCAGGGAGGCGTGTCTAATCGTATTTGCTATTAAATTTATTTGTGACTGGCAAATTTTTACTTCATATCGTTTCATGAATGAAACCCACGAAGGTTAAATATAATAACAGTTTTTGATACTATTGATGAATATAAGAATTTTTAAAGAGGAACTATGGATGTATAATCGTTAGTTCAGTGGACGTGTAAAAGTCGCTGATGAATAATGCCCTTAAATATGTGAAGGAGGTTCCCACAGTAATATTGATGATGATGATGATGAATTTATAAGTGGAGGTTTTTTTGTGTGTATTGTGGAAGATTTTGATGCCATATATAATGAGTTATATGATGAATTATGGGCCAATTTTTGTGCAATTTTGTGCGTTTTGAGCGAGGTATTTTTCCGCTGAGTGTATTGTTCAGGTCCATTGAAAATTATTCATGTGAAGTTACTGTTAAAATTAACAAGAGTGTTTAAATAATTTGAGATAACGATTTTGAATGGAGGTTACCGTCACAAATAATAATAATTTTTAAATCTTATTAAACCTGAATCTAAAATTTAAATATAACTAACCTTCATTGGTCGATTATATCACCACGATTTAAGTATTTATCAACCGGATAAACGTGAGGTTTAATGTATTTCTAATATAAATAATATAAATAATGTAAATAACTATGTAAATATCATTAATAATAATTTGAAACGAATGGGATTAATAGAAGCGTGTATAAATTTTTCAATTGTCGTTTGACAATGTTATAAACATTTTAAAATGTTATAAATAATTAATGAACTTTTTGTTATAAACATTAAGCGTTTTCGTTATTATACTCTAAACAACGCTAGTTAAACAAATGGATTATACAATTAAACAAGATTTGGGATTATTAGAGTAATCCATTGTTATTTGATCGGAGCATTTAAAAGATTTGCGTGATAATATTTGAGTTGAGATGTGAACATTTAAAGTGTTTTGAAAAGGAGCTAGGCTCTGAGGTAACTAGCATATACTAACATTGGGTGGACAGGTGCGTCCATTTGACGAAGCAAGCATGCGACACGATGCAGGGTGTATTGCAGGTGGCCAGATAACTGAATGGTAGAGGCCAAGGTCATCTACATAGCGGCCTTGCGGTTATAAATAAAATGTGAAGTTCATGAACAAGGAAACAAATGCTTTATGTCTCGTCCCAGCTCCCTTATCCATTCCAATGTGCATTGTTGTTATTATTACGTTCTTTTGAGCTAGAGAAAGCTGAATTTTTGTATGTGAAGTCTACAAGTCCTACAGGAGGACATGGATGCATTGACAATGGCTTCTGATTGCTACGTATATTTTGTTGTTAAATTTTGTTAAATTATATTTTTCTTTATGTGAAATAAATTATTGTGCAGTTTAAGTTTTCTTGTTTCGACTTGGTTCATTTTAAATATCGTGGTGGAGGTTATTGTGAGGGCATACTATTAAGTGATCCAGTTGAAAACCCAGACCCGAGATTAAATTGAATAGGTAAGTAAAAGGTAAGTATGAACCCCCGTATATTTTGGTGTGTTCCACAATAATTTCATGTTAACTACTGCGTTCTAATCTCGGTAGTATCTGTCAGTGCCATTTTCATTGATGTAGCTGTGCCGGTGCGATTGATTATTGGCAATCCGATTGAGGGGGCGGATATCTGACAGCCTACTATCCGGATTATCGGGGACAGTACCTTCTTCAAGGCCACGGCCGCCTCCTTCCCTCTTCCTTTCCTATCCATCCTGACCTTCCATTACCTTCCCTCATGAGGCCCCTGTTCGCTTTGCAGGTGAGGCCGCCTGGGCAAGGTGCATATCACACCTCACAAGTTGTATCCACTCCGATTAGATGTTCCCAGCTATAGGACACTGTCCGTAGAGGCGGTAGTGGTGAGTTCCCTCGCTGAGTCCGTGGGTTCCACCAACCTGGAGGGTAAACGACTAAGAAACGAAAAAGAAAAAGTTAGTTTTTGTTGTTTTAAGGGGCGGAACTACGAGGTCATCGGCCTCTTAGAATAACTTTGTTTGAACAAATTAATGTCGGCTTATCAATGGCGCACTCAGCAGTCAAAATGACGATTGTACTCGAGCAGTATTTTTATAGCACATATAGCAAGAAGCTATAACACCTTGCAATCCTTTATAATTGTGAGCATCGGTGGTTCAGTGGTAGAATGCTCGCCTGCCACGCAGGCAGCCCGGGTGGTTTGATTCCCGGCCGATGCACTTAGTTTTAATAATTTTAGGAACGAAAACCGGGATGCCGTTTTCTGTGGTTTCTCATTTCTACTCCGGGCAAATGTTGGGTTTAACTTAAGGCCACGGCCGCTCATTCTCAATCCTCACCTGAATTACGAATACGGCCATCCTAATAACACAGGTTATCAAACATAATTCGACACTCCCCCAGGTGATGTTAAAACCCCTCAAATGAACAATAACTTCTCGTCTTACGTCCACCTCGAAGTGTAGTTGCTAACATTATTGGCTGTATATCGTGGAAGTCCAGGTTTGATACCCGGCTCTGCCAAGAACATTCTGGTTTGAGGGCTGGAACGGTGTTCACTCAGCCTCGTGAGGTATAATTGAGAAAAAGTGGCTTCGATTCGCACCTCGGGCATCTTAGAATTGATTTTCCTCTTCTCTTTCAGGCAAATGCAAGAGTGGTATATAAATTATAGCCACGGCCACCTCCTACAGAAATTCTATCCCAAATTGGAAATCCACACACTAGTTCAGAAAATAGTTATTGGTTTAAGACAGATTCAAAAGCCCCTAAACGAATCAACAACGACAACTTGAGCTTCTTATAATGTGCCATTACAGCTACTACAGTAAGATGAGTTTATCGCATTTCATCCTTGAATGGTAACTACCTTTTTTTTCTCGAGTCTTTTACCCTCCATTTTGGTGGATCCCACGGACTCAGCGAGGGAACACACCACTACCGCCTCTATGGGCAATGTCCTAGAGCTGGGAACATCTAATCGCAGGGGATACAACTGGTGAGGTGGGATTAGCACCTCGCCAAGGAGGCCTCACCTGCAAAGGGAACAGGGGCCTCACGAGGGAAGGGAGTGGAAGGTAGGATGAATAGGCAAGGAAGAGGGAAGGAGGCGGCCGTGGCCTTACAGTAGGTACTGTACCCGAAAATCCGGAAAGTAGCCTGTTGGAATATCCATTGCCCCAGCTGGATCGCCTATTTCTAACAGCACCGGCCTATTACTGCATTAGAAATCGCTCCAACGTGGCTTTAGGGATTTACATACAGCAGTTACAATTATATTGAGGATCAACAACAAACTACACGGGGCACACTTACCTTTACTTACGTTCTCGGGAACTGGGAACTCAGCTTCGCCTACAATACATCCACAATACTCTAATCCTTATATTTAAAATGAATCACACGCCAACACCGACAGATAACGAACTGAATAAATTTCTTAACAAAGGTTAACTAACCTAAATAAACAAAATAACAATTAACTAATCTATTAACAAGAGAAAAATGAAACCACACAATCATACACACTTGCTTTTTACTACACATTTACTACAATGCCGTGCAAAAATATCAGCATAAAGCCTTAGCTGGATTAGGCCTACACTATGTATAGGAAAACGTTTAAGGAAGGCTCTTACATTCGTGGCATTCCTGGGAACGGGTTACCTTCATTGGCACACGTCTGAAAACGCACGTACACTAGCTAGCTTTATCAATGAACGCTAGCACCATGCTGCATTCAGAACTTTTTACATTTTATAAAAGGCTGTGAATCTTCACCTGATCATATTATGTCACACCACTCTCCAATCCTAACGGTGAATCATTCTGGCTAGCCCGCATTGAGACTGCTTTGTGTGCGTTTAAAATACACGTAAAATTGACATTCAGATCTTACAAAAATGCTTATAACTTCCATGTTTCTTTAACAATCATTCTGAATTTTTTATACAATCTTTCATTCGCACCCCGAATTGTTCTAGACCAATCCGGTTCAACAATTACTCTTAACAGTGGACAATCATTCATACAAAAACATCCGCTCACAAAACACACGCTATTCCAAAGCAATCGATCAATACATCCTACCAAAATTATTTAACTAATTAAATCATTTCTGAAAAATATTGACATGTAATTTGTTCATAATAATATACACTATTTAGTGTTGCTAACACGTTACTTTCGAGATTCTGGCTTCTCGGTTACAATACAACTCTCAATTAATTATATACACTGGTTTTCCACATAATCAATCTCTAACACTCCGTAGTTTTGATATACTGCTGACACATCGTCTTAAATAGGTTTCATTACATTGTCGGTCTAATACAATCGACTGATAAAGGTTAACTGCACGTAATTACATAACTTTGGGTTTAATAACATATAATAATTGTATCATTGACATGAGTAGACAATCGTTCTCTAGTTGTATTTCCGCTAAAACCCTTCTGTCAATACAGCTAAAACGTTACTTAACATGAACTGGACTACTTGTATA
This sequence comes from Meconema thalassinum, assembly GCA_946902985.2. Lineage (NCBI taxonomy): Eukaryota > Metazoa > Arthropoda > Insecta > Orthoptera > Tettigoniidae > Meconema > Meconema thalassinum. The sequence continues at coordinate 746,845,830 of OX336390.1, forward strand.
CAATGACTCTTATCATGATCCATGCCTTTCTTATCAAAGAACCATAATACTTTGACTTCCATTAAAATGTGGAACTTCCTTCGCACGAGCTTTACATAGCTCTACAAATCCTCATATAACAGTATATATGGCATAAACAATTATCATCCACTCTGTTAAACAATAACCAAAACGGATTAATTGTTATTAACATTTCTTCTGTAGTAACTTCTCTCAAATAATGGCATGACCCTCAGTATCGTTTCACATGACTACTGATCTACAATTATACATAATTAAGTTCTTCAAACGAAACTTCCAATCGTAATGAACGATATTAGACTGTCGTGATTGACCTCCTAAAGTTTACTCCACAAAAAGAGTATTAAATGTTAACACATCTGTCGCAAATACATGTAATAAAAATAATACTCCTGACTCACTACACTTATCAAGCTTTAAATTGTTTATCGTTGTAATATCAGGTCGACATAATGACGTGATGTTACACAAATAGTGTAAAATAACACACATGTTATTTATAGCGTCAAATAGAATTCAATCTTGACCGGGATAAACTAGCTTTGAATTCCTTGCCAAAGATTTGAATAATCTTCTATCAAAAGTTATTTCCTCTAACATAATAAATGAACAAAGCTCTCAGCTTTACAAATAATAAAAAGGTTTGTCAATGTCGTAATGTTTTTCCACTCTACACATAGGATATTTATAAGGATTAAGACTTCGGTCTTATCAAACGACTAGTATTTCCTAGATCGTCGACAGTTTATGTACAATATTGATATAACAATATCATTCGATGTTTCTTCTGTTCTTGAAGTTTGATGTTGTTACATTAAAGTGCTCAAATTAAATTTAAAAATAATTTAATTTGAAGCTATGACACAATGCCAGAATACTTGGTTTAAATCAACTTATTAAAATTCGAGAGTAGAAACGACTAGTCTTCTATGAGGCAATATGATTCCTCAAACAAAATTTTTAATGTCAGTTCCACAACTGATCCGTAGAATAAAATTGAAAAATAGATGAAAGGGAATTATCTCCTAAATATTCTTGAAGCATAAAAAACTTAGCACACATCTGAAGTGCAAAATACATGAGAACACTGAAATACATGAAATGTGAAAATATGGAGTAAGATCGTGAGGATGTCACTAATCAAGCTCTATACTAAAAAATAAGAAACACAGCTACCTTATTCGGACGAAAACTTGAAGATCTATGTAAGTATTTCCACAATACTTTAGATGTTTCCTCAGTTCAAGATACTGATATTGATCTGCATTCGAACCTCGGATCTGCGACCTCAGAGATAGAAAAAACGTTCCCTCTCCGGAATTCACCATCATTCGCCTGGGATCGAACGACATCCTTCTGGCAAATTCGTATTTTGTTGCTGGGCTACCCCCTAGCATCTTGTCAAATCTCTTCTGTAGAATCTTCATTCACCGTCGCAAATATGTATCAGGCTCATCATTGGAATATAATTTATAGAAATTTTCATATAGATAGTGAATGAAATATTTCTATTGCTAATTGATGTTACATTAGTGTGCGTAGACAGACGAAAAAGCACAAGATGGACCGTACACTACGTCTGTATTCAAGAATACGTCAACGAAGCTCCATCGTTGTATCTTAACTCCTGTTATCGAATATGTCTCTGGCGCATGACTATTTAGTTCATCATATCAGCAATGTTAATTATGTTGAATGAAACCATTTGAAGAATAATGATAGTCATTATGATAATGTTTATGTGTTGCGCCAATGTTAAGTTCCTCGCTACTGTTCACTTGAACTGCGTTCGCCAACTTAACGTTGCAATCTAAAATGATATTCAGCTTTATTTCCAACACATTTGAAAATCTTTATTAACAGGCTTATATTGTCGAAACGGTAAATTTTAGAACGCTCGACTTTCAACAAAATGTAGTATTCGACCTGTTCTTTATTTATATTCACTTAGTTGAACTCAAATCTCAATTATGTAAGAGGTATACTAATTTCAATGTTCCTCACAACTTTACATAAAATGGAAGTGCGGTAATCTCCTACGATCTACCTATAACCTAGCGTCTCCATAAGTCGACAGTCGTCGCACTCGGACAAAGCCTTGGGATCTCCGTTAACCCAGTAAAAACACTTCCCCACTCTTCAAAGACTGCTTGAATAAGAACTTCGATCCTTGGATCTCCCCCTCCAAGTCGAAATTGTGACGGCCATATCAATCTCCCACCATAATTTTAGCGCGTAGATTACTAATACTTATTACTGCGAAGATTAACCGATCTGCGGTTTTTAAAGTATCAGACATAATTTCTTTTAATATTCTCTTCATTACCAAATAAGAAAATCTTCTTCTAAGGGCCTAAATGCATAATTTCACCAAATTATGTAGTTGAAGTTGATCCCGTCTTCAATAAGACCTCTTTTCATTGGCTCTGGGCTGGGATCCAATAGCATAATTTATAACAATATTTATAATATTCATTTCCAAACTCGCTGTTTCAATGCCAATTTTGCCTTTTAGAAGCGTCTATTGTGCAATATGTCATGTGCTCGGGCTCTCTCACGGCCTCGAGCTTGTAACACTACTCTCTTGTGTCACACTTCCAGAATCTATATTTGCTGGTTAAATTTTATCATGGGGACGGAAAATACTCTCATTTCGCCCAGAATAATTCAATTTTCGGGGGCAGTACCATCCCGGCATTTACCCGAAGACGAAGTGGGAAACCACGGAAAACCTCTTCGAGGATGGCTGAGGTGAGAATCGAACTCCCTCTACACATTTAGGCCACCCGAGGATGAGAAGAACCCGTTCCAGTCCTCATAATACTTTGAAAACTTCGTGGCAGAGCCGGGAATCGAACCCAGGACCTCCGGGGCGGCAGCTAACCATGCTGACCGCAACGCTACGGAGGCGACATGGTAACTAACAATTTAGAAAATAAGCCTGTAATTTTGGCCACTGCACCTCCCCTATGTGCGTAGTGAATCAGGCTCGGACATGTCATTAGAATGTTTTATCCCCAAATATATTAGATTGTAGACAATACGGGTAACGTATTAGCTCCCTCGTCTACCGCGGCCGGTTAAAAACTAAAATACGTCAATTATTTGGTATTATCATCGTTGCAGCAAATAAGCGACGGCTTAAACTCCAACTATGATTCAAAATACCAATCTTACACATGAATGCTTGTTCACTTGCTTGTAGGAGAACATTAGAATATACGAGCCCCTGTAGCCTAATGGATAAGGAATCGGTCTCCTAAACCGGAGCTTTTGGGTTCGAGTCCCACCAGGGGTAGATTATTTATTTCTTTAATCTAAGAAAATAAAAAAAACAACAACATATAGTTCCGTGAAGAACTATACATCCTATTTTCATATATCCTATGTATGTTAATTGATTCAATCAACATACAAAATTTCACTTTCATTGCTGTAATAGATTCGTAGATATTGAGAACCGTCCTAATATTTAGGTTGGTCACCATGCTGGATTTTTATATATGTAGATGACGATTTTTTGCGTAGGTTCATTATTCAAACGTTCACTCCGATCGCATGAATAATACACAAAAAAAAATATTACGCACAGCCACCATCTTGAGGTTATGTGAACAATTGAACTAAATTAGATGCCAGTGCATTACAATATGTACAAGCATTTACTGTACCAGTCGCCTCCGTAGCGTAGCGGTCAGCATGGTTAGCTGCCGCCCCGGAGGTCCTGGGTTCGATTCTCGGCTCTGCTACGAAATTTGAAAAGTGGTATGAGGATTGGAACGGGATCTACTCAGGCTCGCGTGTTCCAATTGAGTAGAGGGGGTTCGATTCCCACCTTAGCCATCCTCGAAGTGGTTTTCTGTGGTTTCCCACTTCGTCTTCGGGCAAATGCCGGGATGGTACTTTCTTCAAGGCCACGGCCGCCTCCTACCCTCTTCCTTGCCTATCCATCGCTTTGCAGGTGAGGCCGCCTGGGCGAGGTGCCAATCACACCTCACCAGTTGTATCCACTCCGATTAGATGTTCCCAGCTCAAGGATACTGCCCGTAGAGGCGGTAGTGTTGGGTTCCCTCGCAGAGTCCGTGGGTTCCACCAACCTGGAGTGTAAACGACTAAGAAAGAAATTTCATTGCGCTCAGATGGTTAAATCGCCAGAAGAGTCTATTAAAGCGTTTCACCTCCGCTTGACCTCCATGATCGTTTTGTATTTTACAGTTGTTTGGAAGGCTCATAGCTGAACTTCTAGTAGTACTCCTTATCACCGTACAAAATTTCATGGTGATATCTGTAATAGTTTCAGAGCTATAGAATGCTGGTGAAATATTTCGCACAGCCGCTATCTTGAGGTTATGTAAACAATTGAACTAAATTAAATGCCAGTGCATTAAAATGTATTTAAATATTTGCTGTACCAAGTTTCGTTGCGTTTGGATGGTTAAATCACGAGAAAAGTCTTTTTAAATGTATACACTAGTCGCCTCCGTAGCGTAGCGGTCAACATGGTTAGCTGCCGCCCCTGAGATCCTGGGTTCGATTCCCGGCTCTACCAGGAAATTTGAAAATTGATACGAGGACTGGAACGGGGTCTACTCAGCCTCGGGTGACCCAAATGAGTAGAGCCATCCTCGAAGTGGTTTTCCGTGGTTTCCCACTTCGTCTTCGGGAAAATGCCAGGATGGTACCTTCTTCAAGGCCACGGCCGTCTCCTTCCCACTTCCTTGTCTATCCATCCTAACCTTCCCTCATGAGGCCCCTGTTCGCTTTGCAGGTGAGGCCGCCTGTGCGAGGTGCCAATCCCACCTCACCAGGTGTATCCCTTCCGATTCGATGTTCCCAGCTCTAGGACACTGCCCGTAGAGGCGGTAGTGGTGAGTTCCCTCGCTGAGTCCGTGGGTTCCACCAACCTGGAGGGTAAACGACAAAAAAAAAAGAACATTTGCTGTATCAAATTTTATTGAGTTTGGATGGTTTAATTGCGAGGAAAGTCTATTCAAAAGTTTCAAATTCGCTTGGCCGCCTTGTTCGTTTTGTAGTTAGCAGGTTTTTGAAAGTCTCATAAGTAAACTTCTAGAAGTGCCCTTTATCACCGTAGGAAATATCAGGGTCATATCTGTAATAGTTTCGTAGATATAGTATGCCGGTGAAATATTTCGCACAGCCGCCATGTTGGATTGGTGAGACGGAATAAAATTTGAAGGAGACGATCGGGGTTGGCCAAAATAGTACTAAGACCTTACTGAGTTTCATTGCAATCGCTGCAGCCATTTATAGGTTGTTAGAGGGGGACACATACACACATACGCCCACACATACACACACACGGACAAAAGGTGATTTCATAAGCCTAGGTTAGAAAAGAGTTCATACCCCGTCAAAAAGTGATGGTATCAGGAAAGATACGACAAAGACCAAAAAGATAGGAAAATCGGCCTTATAACAGTCGAGGTTGGAAAAGATCAATAGTTGGCCGAGGGTGAACGACATGAAAGATAAAAGTGAGGAGTCCCACACCAGCAATACCGAGCTCTGCTGAGGTCACGTGGTCGACAATCTATTGTTGAAGCCCCTGGCGGAAGATTCTTGTCATTTTATGTGTAATCTTCAGTCAATTAGAATAACTTTGTTAGTTAGTTATTGTTGTTTTAAGGGGCGGAACGACGAGGTCATCTGCCTCTTAGAATAACTTTGTATGAACAAATTAATGTCGGCTTATCAATGGTGCACTCAGCAGTCAAAACGACGACTGTACTCGAGCAGTATTTTTATAGCACATATAGCAACAAGCTATAACACCTTGCAATCGTTTATAATCGTGAGCATCGGTGGTTTAGTGGTAGAATGCTCGTCTGCCACGCAGGCGGCCCGAGTTCGATTCCCGACCGATGCACTTAGTTTTAATAATTTTAGGTACGATAACCTAGAAGCCGTTTCCTGTGGTTTCTCATTTCTACTCCAGGCAAATGTTGGGTTTAACTTAAGGCCACGACCGCTCATTCTCAATCCTCACCTGAATTACGAATACGGCCATCCTAATAACTTAGGTTATCAAACATAATTCGACACTTACCCAGGTGATGTTAAAACCCCTCAAATGAAACAATTACATCTCATCTTACGTCCACCTCGAAGTGTAGTTGCTAATATTCTTGGCTGTTATCGTGGAAGTCCTGGTTCGATACCCGGCTGTGCCAAGAACATTCTGGTTTGAAGGCTGGAACGGTGTTTACTCAACCTCGTGAGGTAGAATTGAGAAAACGTGGGTTCGATTCGTACCTCGGTCATCTTAGAATTGATTTTCCTCTTCTCCTTCAGGCAAATGCTAGAGTGGTATATAAATTAAAGCCACGGCCACCTCCTACAGAAATTCTATCCCTAATTGGAAATCCACACACTAGTTCAGAAAATAGTTATTGGTTTAAGACAGATTCAAAACCTACCCAGGTACTGTATACGGGACTACATGTCTCAAAGCACCTAAACGAATCAACAACGACAAGTTGAGCTTCTTATAATGTGCCATTACAGCTACTACAGTAAGATGAGTTTATCGCATTTCATCCTTGAATGGTAACTAACATGTCGCCTCCGTAGCGTAGCGGTCAGCATGATTAGCTGCCGCCCCGGAGGTCCTGGGTTCGATTCCCGGCTCTGCCACGAAATTAGAAAATTGGTACGAGGACTGGAACGGGGTCTACTCAGCCTCGGATGGCCCAAATGGGTAGAGGGGGTTCGATTCCCCCTCAGCCATCCACGAAGTGGTTTTCCGTGGTTTCCCACTTCGTCTTCGGGCAAATGCCGGGATGGTACCTTCTTCAAGGCCACGGCCGCCCCCTTCCCTCTTCCTTGTCTATCCATCCTAACCATCCCTTACCTTCCCTCAGGAGGCCCCTGTTCGCTTTGCAGGTGAGGCCGCCTGGGCGAGGTGCCAATCCCACCTCACCTGTTGTATCCCTTCCGATTCGATGTTCCCAGCTCTAGGACACTGCCCGCAGAGGCGGTAGCGGTAAGTTCCCTCGCTGAGTCCGTGGATTCCACCAACCTGGAGGGTAAACGACTAAAAAAAAAATATGGTAACTAACAATTTTTCAAATAAGCCTGTAATTTTGGCCACTGCAACTCCCCTATCTGCGTAGGCTCGGACATGGCATTGGATATATTAGGTTGTAGACAATACGGGTGACGTATTAGGTTCCTCGTCTACCGCGGCCGGATAAAAACTAAAATACGTCAATTATTTTGTATTATCATCGTTGCAGCAAATAAGCGACGGGTTAAACTCCAACTATGATTCAAAATACAAATCTTACACATGAATGCTTGTTCACTTGCTTGTAGGAGAACATTAAAATAAATGAGCCCCTGTGGCCTAATGGATAAGGCATCGGTCTCCTAAACCGGAGATTGTGGGTTCGAGTCCCACCAGGGGTAGTTTTTTATTTCTTTTAATCTAAGAAAATGAAAAAAAACAACAACATATAGTTCCGTGAAGAACTATACAGCCTATTTTCATATATCCTATGTATGATAATTGACTCAATCAACATACAAAATGTTAGTTTGATTGCTGTGATAGATTCGTAGATATTGAGAACCGTCCAAATATTTAGGTTGGTCACCATGTTGGATTTTTATATATGTAGGCCATAGAGTTATGTACCATTAGATGACGATTTTTGCGTAGGTTCATTATTCAAACGTTCACTCCGATCGCATGAATAATACACAAAAAATAAAAACATAATTTTAATATTACGCACAGCCGCCATCTTGAGTGTATGTGAACAATTGAACTAAATTAGATTCCAGTGCATTACAATGTGTATAAGCATTCACTGTACCAAATTTCACTGCGCTCAGATGGTGAAATCGCCAGAAAGTGTTTCGCCTTCGCTTGGCCGCCATGTTCGTTTTGAATTTTACAGTTTTTTGGAAGGGTCATAGTTGAACTTCTAGTAGTACTCTTTATCACCGTACAAAATGTCAGGGTGATATCAGTAATAGTTTCAGAGATATAGAATGCTGTCGCCTCCGTAGCGTAGCGGTCAGCATGGTTAGCTGCCGCCCCGGAGGTCCTGGGTTCGATTCCCGGCTCTGCCACAAAATTTGAAAAGTGGTACGAGGACTGGAACGGGGTCTACTCAGCCTCGGGTGGCCCAAATGAGTAGAGGGGGTTCGATTCCCCCTCAGCCATCCTCGAAGTGGTTTTCCGTGGTTTCCCACTTCGTCTTCGGGCAAATGCCGGGATGGTACCTACTGTAAGGCCACGGCCGCCTCCTTCCCTCTTCCTAGCCTATCCGTCCCAATCTTCCATCCGTTCCCATCCCTCATGAGGCCCCTGTTTGCTTTGCAGGTGAGGCCGCCTGGGCGAAGTGCTGATCACACCTCCCCAGTTGTATCCATCCCGACCAGATGTTTCAAGCTCCAGGACACTGCCCATAGAGACGGTAGTGGTGAGTTCCCTCGCTGAGTCCGTGGGATCCACCAACCTAGAGGGTAAATTGACTAAATAAAAAAAAAATAAAAAAAAATAGAAAGCTGGTGAAATAATTCGCACAGCCGCTATCTTGAGGTTATGAAAACAATTGAACTAAATTAAATGCCAGTGCATTAAAAAATGTATTTAAATATTTGCTGTACCAAGTTTCGTAGCTTTTGGATGGTTAAATAACGAGAAAAGTCTTTTTAAAATTATATTAATCAGCCATGTTCGTTTTGTAGTTAGCAGGATTTGAAAGTTTTATAGGTAAATTTTAGAAGTTCACGTTATCACCGTACAACATTTATGTGTGATATCAGTGACAGTTTTGGAGATATAGAGTGCCGGTGTAATATTTCGCACAGCCGCCATGTTGGATTGGTGAGACGGAACAAAATTTGAAGGACACGATCGGGGTCGGCCAAAATAGTACTAAGACCTTACTGAGTTTCGTTGCAATCGCTCCAGCCATTTAGAAGTTATTAAATGGACACACACACATACGCACACACATACACATACACATACACGGACAAAAGATGATCTCATAAGCCTAATTTTTTTATCATAAAATTAAAATAAGTTAAAAAAGAGTTCATACCCCGTCAAAAAATGATGGTATCAGGAAAGATGCGACAAAGACCAACAAGATAGGAAAATTGGCCTAATAACAGTCGAGGTTGGAAAAGAACAATATTTGGCCGACGACATGAAAGATAAAAGTGAGGAGTCCCACACAAGCAATACCGAGCTCTGCTGAGGTCACGTGGTGGACAATCTATAGTTGAAGCCCCTGGCGGAAGGTTCTTGTCATTTTATGAGTAATCGTCAGTCAATTAGAATAACTTCGTTAGTTAGTTATTGTTTTTTAAGGGGCGGAACGACGAGAACTTAGAATATCTTTGTTTGAACAAATTAATGTCGGCTTTTCAATGGCGCACTCAGCAGTCAAAAGGACGATTGTACTCGAGCAGTGTTTTTTTTTTGGCTCATATAACAACAAGTTATAACACATTGCAATCCTTTGTAGCTGTGAGCATCGGTACGTCAGTGGTAGAACGCCTGCCTGCTACGCGGGCGGCTCGGGTTCGATTTCCGGCCGATGCACTTATTTTTAATAATTTTAGGAACGAAAATCTGGAAGCCGTTTTCTGTGGGTTCTCATTTCTACTCCAGGCAAATGTTGGGTTTAACTTAAGGCCACGGCCGCTCATTCTCTATCATCACCTGAATTACGAATACAGCCATCTTAACACAGGTTATCAAACATAATTCGACACACACCCAGGTGATGTTAAAACCCCTCAAATGAAACAATAATATCTTGTCTTTCGTCCACTTCAAGGTGTAGTGGCTAGCATTCTTGGCTGTCATCGTGGAAGTCCAGTTTCGATACCCGGCTCTGCGAAGAACATTCTGGTTTTAGGGCTGGAACAGTGTTCACTCAGCCTCGTGAGGCAGAACTGAGAAAAAGTGAGTTCGATTCCTACCTCGACCATCTTAGAATTGGTTTTCCACTTCTGCCTCAGGCAAATGCTAGAGTGGTAAATAAATTAAAGCCACGGCCACCTCCTACAAGAATGCTATCCGAAATTAGAAATTCACACACTAGTTCAGACAATAGTTATTGGTTTACGGCAGATTCAACAACTGCCTAGGTAGGGCCTATACGGGACTACATGGCTCAAAACCCCTAAACGAATCAACAACGCCATTACAGCTAGCCTATAGTATTACCCATTTAAGATTTGCTTGACGCTGAGCTTGGCTGCGTCAGTGTTTGTTGTTTATTGTTCAGGTGTCCCACGGTGCAAAGCGGGGGACACAGTGATGACAGATTGCATTCTGCACATAAGTCAAGCGGCATTGCGCGTCACAGGAGTTCATGTCACCACGGACAGTTAAAGGATGTCTGAGTGGTGTATTCTTTGGAATACACGGGAAGACAGAGTTAGCTTTTGCTGCTCTTTGCTTAACTCATTTCTTGCTTTTTCTCGAACACCAACAGTGATTTCTTACTTTTTCTTTTATTTGTGCACCTTGCTTACTTTGGTTAAAAGTCTGTTCTAGATATATATCTTCCAAGATCAACCTAGCGGCATCTAGCAGCTAACTACTGAAGTTTCTCAATATCTCAACTCTCAAGAGGACTTCCTTCCCAATCCAGCCACAGGATGTCGTCGCTATCTCCAGCTAACATCTCCATGCTCAAGAGGACTTCTTCATCATTCCAATCCTCCAGACGTCGTCATCATCGCCTGCTAGCTTCTCCTTGAAGATCACTCCATCAAGAAAATTATTATCCAAGAAAGCAATTTATCATTGTTATGTTGGTAATCTTTATGTATGTTCGTTTGTCCTTTTCCCCCACCCCCTTTTCTTTCCTTGGTACCTCTGTGCTTCGTCGAGCAGCTCTCACTTCAGTGTCAGACGTCTACACATACAGTTGAAGCTCTTCCCGAACTTGTCTCCTCTACTCGAGATACATTTTTTTCAATCGGACGCCATGTCTGAATTTTAACTTCAACCGTCATCCAGACCATCGTCTTTCTTAAAAATGAGCTAAGTACAACTTCAATGGTTTTCACCAAGTTTTAAAAGTTTTAAATTGCTTATAGCATTTTATCTGATTTTATAGACAGTGTGAAATTGCTAAATGTGATGCAATATCTGCCTTCAGAAGATCTTCCTGATCTAGTTGTGGCTACTTCAGCTAACTTTTCAAAATGAAAAAGTACTTCTTGTACTGATTATCTGAGATACTATCTCACACCGAGGGATAATTTAAAGTACCCACTGTCTATAGAATTCAGCTTTCCGCCGGGGGACTTGTCTTGCCCAATTCAACAGATATCAATGCTCTAGAACTTTCTACATCAAGTTGTCTTCCTGCAAGTAAAGCCGTCAAGTATTTTCCACCTAGATATGGGAATACTTTTCTTAGCTAAAGATTTTTCTTAACAGCATTCGCTAGTCTACGTCTAATTTGTCTTCCTTCGTGGGAAACTTTCCACTGCATTCAACTACAACCTATAAAAGCTACAACGCAATAAACCTTCTCAAGTTAAAATTCAACTAGTGATTTACATAACTGCAATAACTCTTCTTCTTATGAGCCTTTCCGTGTTACAATAGTGAACTTTTCAACAGACTGCCGTGCTTAACAGTGCCCGTTCAACCACCATCCGTGTCGCGTTCGAAAGAGAGCAATAAATATTGCCAAGACGTTTTCCTAATTCTCCTATTTTCCTCCTCTCAAATACCTTACTAACATATTATAATTAAATTATAAAATTTAGATTTCCTTCAATGAGGTGTCACTCAATAGCAGTGCCCTCCCATCCTTGTGCTGTTTACCATCGTAATTTATGTATAATCTGTGCCTAGCACACTCTTTAAACTATTGTTTTCCTCGTTTACTAGGGAATTCAATTATTTCTACCCACAAGTGAGTTTTCTAACTTTCCTTTTCCAGGTTTCACGAAAGGGCAACTGGCCCCATTTTTTCTCGTGATCCCTGCTTAAATATAAGAAGTTATAGAAACTTCGTCTTAATTTTCCTCTCTTTTTTGTTATAATCTCATATTAAATGCTTTTTCATTGCCTTTAAGATCTCTAATAAGAATTCTTAAAGTGCCTATATTGTACCTGATTCCTTGTTAAAGCTTTAATTATTTGTAATCCTCGTTATGAACTTTAAAGTTTTAAATTTTTAGCACAACTTTTAAAATCTTATTCAGATTTTGTGCTCGAAGCAAGTTTTAAACTTGCGTCCTGTTTAACATTGTCAAAAAATTTACAATTTGTTAGCATTAAGTCTCAGACTTTTGTATGTTAAAATTGTTTATTGTTATTAGTTTGAATCTAAATCAACTTTATATTGTTTGCTACGTCAATTCTTTCTTTATTGTTAAATAAACAAAATTTCTACTTTGCGCTTTATACATTACAACAGAATGACGGTCAGGCAGGTCCTTGTCTTCCCTGACTCTTCCTTGGCTTATGCCCTCTTAAAGAAAATTATTTAAAAAAGTAATTAACGTTTTTCTACTTGTTGCATTTAACTTGAAACTTCAAATATCTTTTTCAAAGTTTCTCTTAATTTTCATTACTAATTCTAACGAGCCATTGAGGTAAGCATAGCTAGCTCAGCAAGCTTCCTGCTTGTTGAGATTTTCTCTATAACTTGTTTTGTTTTTTAATTCATAGTTTTCCTCTGGTTTGAACTTTTAGTCTGTACTCTGCTGGTTAAAAGTTCAACATATCTTAAGTGCAACAATTGGTGTCTTTACCAAAATTTTCAAAGGAAACAACAAAATCGTTCCCAAAAAGCATTATAACTGCTTCATTGATACCCTTTCTGGGAATACTGGGTCGCTCGTTGGAGATCCTGCAGTTCCAAGAACTAAAGTTATCACGGCCAATTCAAATTATTTGCGCCTTTCAAAACCTTCGATCACACCCAACTCCTTTGAAAGGATATACAATAAATCTGTCATTTCTTGTCTTACCAGACTACCACCCTTCCCTATAGTAGCCAAATATAGGCTTGGAAGGGAAGCTACGATCGCTGCTTGCTTGCAAATAGCCCAAGCTCCAGCCGCATTTCCCGTTAGCTGCGTCCAAGTCCATACTCACTTTGGGTTCTTCACGGGCTTTGCTGTGACACTCGTCTTTAAATACTCATTCAAATTCATTTTGTTTGCTTAGTATTGGATTCTCGTCCTATTTACCCATACTTGTTCCTCATTCCGAAACCCACTTCCCTTTCCTTTTCTCTTTATCTTCCCTTGGGAGTAGTGTTAATTCCTAGCCAAAACCTACCCACTGAGGCTACGGTAGACTCATATCCTACTCGCGCAACTGTACCTGCCAATGATGCAGGCTGACGTGTGACACAAGTACTCGGCCGCCGGCAATCAATTCGTGAAAGGGTAATACTTCAGTAATTGAGTTTCTCGCATTTCATCCTTGAATGGTAACTAACAATTTAGAGGGAAAAAACCTGCAATTTTTCTAGGTTTGTGCCGTGTATTGTGTGGGGTTTCGCCTAGGGCACAAAGCTGGCTCATCAGCGTCATCAGTGTCCCCGCCCGGACCCCCACAGGAGTCGTGAACTGCGCGCTGGTTTTAATTCACTGTCCATTAAAGCCAATATGCTATCTTTTTGGAAGCCTTCATAGGGAGGTTATAGCTGCTTGAGCTTTTAGTTCTCGCAGTAAAGTGGAATACCGCCAAGTACCATTCTTCAAGGAAAAATTCCAGGGAAGAGAAGTGTTGGACGAAGAAGAATATCCTGGTTAAAAATCTCTCAGCCTGGACCTCAAAAACATCTATTGAATTATTCCGAGCTGCAAGTGATAGGGACAACACAGTCAAGATGGTAGCCAACATCCGGAACGGATAGGAACCAGAAGAAGAAGAAGTAAAGTGGCACAGGTGCGCCAAATAAAAAGGGTGGTAGCGCCCACTGATGAGCTAGCTTGGTGTCCTAGGCGAAATCCCACACAGGACACGGCTCAAACCTAGAACAATTTCTGGTTTTAATTCACTGGCCTTGAAAGCCAATTTACTATCTTTTTGGAAGCCTTCATAGGGAAGTTATAGCTGCTTGAGCTTTTAGTTCTCGCAGTAAAGTGGCGCAGGTGCGCCTTATAAAAAGGATGGTAGCGCGCAGTTCACTACTCCTGTGGGGGTCCGGGCGGGGACACAAAGAGCCCGCTGATGAGCCAGCTTGGTGTCCTAGGTGAAACCCCACATATGACACGGCTCAAACCTAGAACAATTGCTGGTTTTAATTCACTGGCCGTGAAAGCCAATTTACTATCTATTTGGAAGCCTTCATAGTGAGGTTATAGCTGCTTGAGTTTTAGTTCTCGCAGTAAAGTGGCGCAGGTGCGTCTTATTAAAAGGGATTTAGCGTGCAGTTCGCTACTCCTGTGGGGGTCCGGGCGGGGACACCAAGAGCTCGCTGATGAGCCAGCTTGGTGTCCTAGGTGAAACCCCACACAAGACACGGCACAAACCTAGAAGAATTGCTGGTTTTTAATTCACTGGCCGTGAAAGCCAATATATTTCAATTTCGAGAATAAGCTTGTAATCTTGGGCACAGTACCTCCTCTATCTGCATAATGAATCAGGCTTGGACATGTCATCAGATCGGGGCACTCCGGAAATCCTTTGTCCAGTTCTTTAAATCCGTAGGGATACAGCCACAGACTTGTAAATATACAGTGCTCCAATTTCTGAAAGTGTAGATCGAGATCTCAAGGAACCACCTTGATATTATTACAGAAAAATCACATTATAAAACACCCAGCCACGGTGGCTGAGGGTGATAACGCGCTAGCTCGTGCCTCAATGGTATCGGGAGGGCGTTGGTTCGAGTGCGACCCTGGCCATGTTGAAAATGGTTTTTATGGTTTCCCATTTTCACCACGAGGCAAATGCCGGGACGATTCCTTTACACAGGCCCACGAATTAATTCCCTCCAAAATCCCTTCCCTGATCCTTCCTTAATTAGACACAAGTCCTGTCTGTCAACATCCCCAGTTGTATCTGCTGACAAAGTGTGTTAAGCTCCCAGACACTGTCCTTGAGACGATAGAGGAATGATCCCACGCCGAGTCCGTAGATGAAGCAGAGCTGGGAGGATAAGCGATAAAATGTTATTATTATTCACTTCAACAGCACAGATGTTTCACATAATGTTGGCCTATGTGTAAATGAACGGAGCTGATGATCACTATGTTAAAAGTTTCTCAACAAATCTAAATAAAGATATTCAGTAACTTAGCCAAATTACTTTTGGCGCTCCTGGCTGAGTAGTCGCATTCATCCCAGCACTGTCAGTTACAATTTAACAGAGACTACCTCCGGGGTGTAACGCCTAGCCCTCTCCGCTGAAGCCCCGGATATCCTCATTCGATTCTTGACCTGCCAAGAAGCATACTTCTGGTCAGAAGCTGGAGAAGGGTAGCCCATATATATTCACACACACCCAACAGCATGGGGTTGAAATGACCACGATGTCCAAGCCAAATAAATAAATAAATTTTTCTTTTCTCTTTTCTTCTCTTAGCCGTTTACCCTCCAGGTTGGTGGAACCCACGGACTCAGCGAGGGAACTCACCACTACCGCCTCTACGGGCAGTGTCCTAGAGCGGGGAACATCTAATCGGAGTGGATACAACTGGTGAGGTGGGATTGGCACCTCGCCCAGGAGGCCTCACCTGCAAAGCGAACAGAGGCCTCATGAGGGAAGGTAATGGATGGTCAGGATGGATAGGCAAGGAAGAGGGAAGGAGGCGGCCGTGGCCTTGAAGAAGGTACTGTCCCCGATAATCCGGATAGTAGGCTGTCAGATATCCGCCCCATCAATCGGATTGCCAATAATCAATCGCACCGGCACAGCTACATCAATTAAAATGGCACTGACAGATACTACCGAGATTAGAGCACAGTAGTTAACATGAAATTATTGTGGAACACAACAAAATATACGGGGGTTCATACTTACCTTTTACTTACCTATTCAATTTAATCTCGGGTCTGGGTTTTCAACTGGATCACTTAATAGTATGCCCTCACAATAACCTCCACCACGATATTTAAAATGAACCAAGTCGGAAACAAGAAAATTTAAACTGCACAATAATTTATTTCACATAAAGAAAATATAACTTAACAAAATTTAACAACAAAATATACGTGGCAATCAAAAGCCATTGCCAATGCAACCATGTCCTCCTGTAGGACTTGTAGATTTCACATACAAAATTTCAGTTTTCTCTAGCTCAAAAGAACGTAATAATAACAACAATGCACATTGGAATGGATAAGGAAGCTGGGACGAGACATAAAGCATTTGTTTCCTTGTTCATGAACTTCACATTTTATTTATAACCGCAAGGCTGCTATGAAGCTGACCTTGGCCTCTATCATTCAGTTATCTGGCCACCTGCAATACACCCTGCACCGTGTCGCACGCTTGCTTCGTCAAATGGACACACCTGTCCACCCAATGTTAGCATATGCTAGTTACCTCAGAGCCTAGCTCCTTTTCAAAACACTTTAAATGTTCACATCTCAACTCAAATATTATCACGCAAATCTTTTAAATGCTCCGTTCAAACATCAATGGATTACTCTAATAATCCCAAATCTTATTTAATTGTATATTCCAATTGTTGAACTAGCGTTGTTTAGAGTATAATAACGAAAACGCTTAATGTTTATAACAAAATGTTCATTAATAATTTATAACATTTTAAATTGTTTATAACATTGTCAAACGACAATTGAAAAATTTATACACGCCTCTATTAATCCCGTTCGTTTCAAATTATTATTAAAGATATTTACATAGTTATTTACATTATATATATTATATATATTAGAAATACATTAAACCACACGTTTATCCGGTTGATAATTACTTAAATCGTGGTGATATAATCGACCAATGAAGGTTAGTTATATTTAAATTTTAGATTCAGGTTTAATAAGATTTAATAATTATTATTATTTGTGACGGTAACCTCCATTCAAAATCGTTATCTCAAATTATTTAAACACTCTTGTTAATTTTAACAGTAACTTCACATGAATAATTTTCAATGGACCTGAACAATACACTCAGCGGAAAAATACCTCGCTCAAAACGCACAAAATTGCACCAAAATTGGCCCATAATTCATCATATATCTCAATATATATGGCATCAAAATCTTCCACAATACACACAAAAAACCTCCACTTATAAATTCATCATCATCATCAATATTACTATGGGAACCTCCTTCACTTATTACAGGGCATTATTCATCAGCGACTTTTACACGTCCACTGAACTAACGATTATACATCCATAGTTCCTCTTTAAAAATTCTTATATTCATCAATTGTATCAAAAACTGTTTTTATATTTAACCTTCGTGGGTTTCATTCATGAAGCGATATGAAGTAAAAATTTGCCAGTCACAAATAAATTTTATAGCAAATACGATTAGACACGCCTCCCTGGTCTATCAAAATTGAGATTTATATCATCAAAGTATCGCAGTATAAAAATACTATCTTCAATCAAAGTTCATCTAAACTGCATAAATAATCGAATAGAATACAATTAGACTGTGAACTGCAAACATTATTGTTCCAATCTAGAATTGAGAAAAACTCCTATCAAATGTTCATTACTATAGTGTACTCAATAAATCGTACTCAAAGTTCATATTTCATAAAATTGTCTATAATGCAATGGTATTTCAGAATTGACGATAAATGTCTATGTTGCAATTATGTTCATAAAACGACTAGTATTTCCAAGATCGTCGATAAAGTAGTAGATTTTAACGCTCTAAAATCTTTTAATTATTCTTCTTTCTTGAGGATGACAGAAAATTGGTCAAAGTAATTTACTGAATAGAATTACTTTAATAAAATGACACGCTGTCTGAATTCAAACTTGCCATAGAGAATCGTTAACTTTACAGTCAAATCGTGACTATAAAAATATGCAAATTACTGAAAGAATATATATATATTATCAGTCTCAACTGATCCAAAATTATATAACTATGCCAATGACATAATAATGTCTCAATAAATCGTAGAAAAAGGCATAAATCAGCAAAGTGTACAGAGTACAGAAATATCAAGCAAGAATATGGGGCAAAATATATGGGACAGAAAATATGGGAAAAATGGTTGCTCAGATATCGTTAAATGGCTCAAATAAATCAAGAAACGTTCACGACTACCTTATCTGTTGATTGAAGTTCTAGAGGAAAATTTCCAAAGAAGACTGCTGTCGGTTCCATTTCACCACCGTAAAGATGTGCTCCGACCTCGAACCTGGAACCTGCGCCCTCGGAGAATAGAACAGTTTCCTCCTCCGGAAATTGCACTGCTCCGTGTGTACGATAGACATCTTTCTGGCAAAACTCTTCTGTGTGAGCCGGGTCCACCCTGGCCTCTCTTGAAAGTTCCCTGAAGTTCTGGTAGAAATTCGCCATGAAGTTTATTGCAATTATTTCCGCAGAAATGTTCATAATTGTGGAGTATGAAGATATTTCCACTGCCATTTGATGTAATTCAGCGATGGATTACGATGCATGAGTATAGCTGGATGTTCACTACATGCTCGCTTTTGTAGAATGACGATTAACGAAGCTCCATGCTGCTATTTCACTCCATTGATATATGTCCCAATTGCATTAAAGTTTTAGTCTTCCATCTCCACTTCCGTTATAATAATAGTCGAAAGTACTGCCAGATTATATAGTTCCATTGTAGAATGTAGCGTTGTATCACCAAATGTAATCTTCAGTATCACGGTTGCACTACATGTGTCAGCCGTAGCGTAGAATGTGGTATTATAAAAGTGCTTCTCAGGTGTCGAGAAAATCACTTTTGTCTGCAGTCTTAAAATGCGAATATCTTCCAAAGTATAATAGTGAAAATGTTCAACTTTCGCACACGCCTCAATTTTGTAATGCACAATTGAATTAGCATAAATGTAGTAGCTAACTTTTGATAGATAATCTTGTAGACTCGTTTATGTGTGCGCTCCAACTTCGCCTAGTTTTAGTAACCGTAAAATTGCACTGCTGCACACTCAGTGCTTGTTCGATGCTGTGGGCTCTACCACACTTGTTAATGACGACTTGCTTCACTGAATAATATATACTTGTTCTATCGGAATTAAGAACTCGAACTCTGACAATATGAGAATGAGAAATGAGCTATGAGTTCTGAGACATGAGACATGAGCCCTGAGACATGAGAACTTCCTCTCTGCTGTGCAAGGCCTTTTATCAACTTCTTAAGGGGCGTATCCATCCCTACCATAGCTTGTTCCTCCGTCATTGCTAGAAGTTCTAACTTTGGCTATACTTGACGGATTTTCAAATTTCAAAAACTCATAATTAATTTCTTCAAAATTCCAAATCAATGCCATAACTGAAAATAGATTTCCACAATTCTGCATGCCAAAAGTAATTAAATATGGTAGTTTCAGTAATCTCCGTCTCCCTCCAAGCTATCATTCATTGGTTCGAGCCTCTCCTCCAATAGCGTAACTTCTTCCTCAGCACAATTCCTTGCTTCCCTGCGACTGCGTCGTAAATCTCAGATCCTTCTCGAACAAAATCATGACGTCACCGAAAATCTCAGCTCATCCAGCCTACTTGCATGAAGTCTGCGTCATCCGTGCCTACGTCATGAATATACACGTCACAACTATGACGGCCATAACTTTATTCACATATGCCAATACAGCCACCGTGGTCTCAGTATAATTCAATTTACGGGGGCAGTACCATCCCGGCATTTGCCCGAAGACGAAGTGGGAAATCACGGAAAACCACTTCGAGGATGGCTGAGGTGGGAATCGAACCCCCTATACTCATTTGGAACACCCGAGGCTGAGTAGACCCCGTTCCAGTCCTCATACCACTTTTCAAATTTCGTGGCAGAGCCGGGAATCGAATCCAGGACCTCCGGGGAGGCAGCTAACCATGCTGACCGCTACGCTACGGAGGCGACTATATAAATAAATAAAAAATAATAATTAAATAAATAAATAAATAAATAACAACATTTAACAGAGCGCAAATGTGTCCCTTGTCAGTAGATTAAAATTCAAGTTATGGGAAACTCCAGTGTAATTTTTACTAACGGTACCTGACGACTTAAACCTTCAGCGGTTAAAACAAAAGTAAACTCACATTATTTATATTGATTTCCACATACACCTGTTCCATATGATACCTGCACTCTTAATAGATATTTGAAATATATATTTGTTTCAAAGAATCAAAAAAAAATGCATCGGCCGGGAATCGAACCCGGGCCGCCCGCGTGGCAGGCGAGCATTCTACCACTGAACCACCGATGCTTAGGTTGTAACTACTGTCCAAAGTGCTCTTATGTCGTGTTGCTGTACGTGCTAGAAGAGTGAAGACAATATTCTACTGGTGCGGCAGGCCTCTTGCTGTATAAGTACTGCTTTAATGCCGAACAAACGCTATCAATGTTTTGTCGACCGGTGTTAAGACCAAGTTATCCTGTTTTTTTTTTAATAGTCGTTTACCCTCCAGGTTGGTGGAACTCACGGACTCAGCGAGGGAACTCACCACTACCGCCTCTACGGGCAGTGTCCTAGAGCTGGGAACATCGAATCGGAAGGGATACAACTGGTGAGGTGGGATTGGCACCTCGCCCAGGCGGCCTCACCAGCAAACTGAATTACTAATGATGACATTTCGGAGGTTAAACTTCAAGATTACAAACCCAGAAGACAGGATTGTTTTTTGTATATTTATTTCTTCCAAACGAACACTCGTTTTACCATAACTCTAAAATATTTTACAAAACAATCTCTATAGGCATATAGCATACTGTATAAAGTCAAGTAAATGTTTATTTGTTTGTATGGGGGGATTCGAGCCTAAATATTCCCATCGATCTCATGGTATTTTCAGGAAAGATTTATCAATAACTTGCGACCAGGATGGGGTAGGTTTTATCCCCAAATATATTAGATTGTAGACAATACGCGTAACGCATTAGCGCCCTCGTCCACCGCGGCCGGTTAAAAAATAAAATACGTCAATTATTTGGTTATATCATTGTTGCAGCAAATAAGCGATGGGTTAAACTCCAACTATGATTCAAAATGAACATGAATACTTGTTCACTTGCTTGTAATATTTTTTTCGGAGGGGGGCGAAAAACTTTTCCGCACCTCTCGCATGACTGCCGACCTGATCAACTGTGCCTCCGACATGCTGTTAGACTAACAGTGGTTCTGAACCCGTAGAAGTCTGCGGACCACTCAGCGTGAAACTGAATCATGTACGGACCACCCCTCCCTCCCCCCTTCTTATCAGTTGTAAACCTTCCTCTATAACACCTATTTTAAAGATATTTCAATTCAAAACCTGATAGTCATCGCCGCGTATACTTTCGGATGATT
Organism: Meconema thalassinum; assembly: GCA_946902985.2. Taxonomy (NCBI): domain Eukaryota; kingdom Metazoa; phylum Arthropoda; class Insecta; order Orthoptera; family Tettigoniidae; genus Meconema; species Meconema thalassinum. Next base: position 746,867,306 of record OX336390.1, read on the forward strand.
CTTGTTCAACGCACATCGTTTATGAAATCCCCATTTATTGGCCACTTTTTTATACGTGCTGGAGGTCCCTTTTCTCCCGCGGACCACTCCCGAGGCACTCGGGGACCACTGGTTAAGAACCACTTGACTACATAGTAGAAGAAACAGAATGAGGTTTGGGAAGGATTGCCTTTTGAGGCTTATCGCCTGTCTGATTGCTGTTGCAATTTACCAGACATCATGATGGATGTTAACATAGGTATTGTTACGGCTGTGAGTTTGTTTTGTCGCTCGCCGCATGAGTCACAGCTCCCCCGGGCTGTGTGTGCTCTGCCTCAGTGTATTACGTGCGCGTTACGCAACGGACTGCGAAGTGAAAGGGATGGTCCAGAATATTCGTGACCCAGCCAGTAAAGGAAATGTCGAGAAGCCATGTGTCCTGGACGATTCTAGAATTCAGTGAGTCACCAGCCTGCTATATAAGCGGCTTCAACAGTGAGGGGACCGAGTTTTCTGTGGGTGTGTGTTTTACGAGCTAGTGCGAGCGTCTTTCCTGAGCGACAGAAGTGTGGTGACGAAGTGCCGTGCGAGTTACGAAATCCAGTGACATTGTTTCCCCCAGCTTGTGGACAGCGAAATAGCGTGTAGCGGAATATCGTAAGTAACTGTAGTTGGTGTACATGAGGAAGAGGTGCAGGTAGCTTCTGTCAAGGCCACCGGACTCATTAAGACGGTTTTACTTCTGTGGTTTGTTGAGAAGTGAAAGGGGCAAGAGCGCTCAAGGAAGAGACTTTAGGAAACTGGAGTAAGGTTCTATTTGCTTGTATTTGCTGTTGAGTGGTGTATCTTTCCTGGAAGCAATAAAGCTAACTTCTCTTTAAAGCAATAATTGGTGTTGTGCTTTCTACCCTCCGTAATCCAGTTAACGGAATTGCCACTAGGGGGTGGCACGCAACAACTGGTGTCAGAAGTGGGATTACGAACTCAAGCACAACACCTGACGGTCCTGGTTTCAAAACCCGAGCAGGTCATTTTCTCTAATTTTCCTGTGAGTGCATGCCCTTTACAAGACAAACAACTAAAATGGAGGCGCAATTGGCAGCATTGCTAGAAAAGTTAAATGGCATGGAAACCAAAATGGAAGACGGCCAGAAGAAGATGGAGGACGGCCAGAAGAATTTAACCAAGGACCTAACTGCCAAATTAGAAGACGGCCAGAAGAAGCTAGAAGACGGCCAGAAGAAGATGGAAGACGGTCAAAATAAGTTAGCGGAGGACCTGGAGAAGATGGAGGACGGCCAGAAGAAGATGGAGGACGGCCAGAAGAAGCTAGCCGAGTACCGAACTGCCAAATTAGAAGACGGCCAGAAGAAGTTAGCCGAGGACCTAACTGCCAAACTAGAAGACGGCCAGAAGAAGATGGAAGACGGTCAAAATAAGCTAGCGGGGGACCTGAAGAGGATAGAGGACGGCCAAAAGTAGATGGAAGACGGCCAGAATAAGTTGACACAGGACCTGAAGAAATTAGAACTGGGCCTGCGTGAGGAAGTCACGGCAGTGGAAAAGAAGTTCGACGCCTTACAAGTAGAAGTTGCCGAGCTGCGCCAACGCCCGCTGATGGGGGTGTAGAAGAAATTCAACGCCTTACAAAAGGAAGTTGCCGAGCTGCGCCAACGCCCACTGACGGGGGTGGAAGAGAAATTCAACGCTTTACAAAAGGAAATTGCTGAGCTGAGCCAACGCCCGCCGACGGGGATGGAAGCGAGATTCAACGCTCTAAAAGAGGAAGTTGCCGAGCTGCGCCAACGCCCGCCCACCGTTACACCGGGAATATCAGGAACGGGACATAGCAGAGTGACGCCCCCAACCTTCGACGGAAAGGTCCCGTGGAGCACCTACTTACGTCAGTTCGAGGCGGCCTGTTCCATAAATAACTGGACAACACAGAAAAGGCTACAGCTCTCATGTAGCGCTAAGAGGTGACGCCCGTAACGTCCTTCAGGCCATCCCGACTGAATCCCAGGACTACGCTTCACTGATCATCCATATGGAGTCCCGATATGGAGATAGCCATCTTCAGCAGGCCTACCAGATGCAGCTCCGGACCCGGGTACAGAAGAACGCGGAAAACCCGCAAGTTCGAGATAGACATCGCACGCCTCGTAAGGCTCGCCTATCCAACAGCGCCGGCCGACTTTCTGGAACAGATTGCGACGCAGACCTTCACCGACGGGCTACGGGACTCGGACACTCAACAGGCGCTGCGACTCGCGCGCAATAAGACCCTGGCAGATGCGCTGAGCCACGCACTTGAGTTCGAGACGGCAAAACAGGCATCTAGAATGCACGCGCGGGTGCGTCAAGTGGACGTCGACGAACCAGCAAAAACCAACGAGACCAAGCCCCTGGCCGACGAATTGATGGAGGCGCTAAGCCGTTTCTTCGATAGTCGCGGTACCACCCGCAACGACACAGCCGGAAGACAACCGGAGAGGCGGCCCGGAAGAGGACTACTGACCTGCTGGGCCTGCGGTAAGAAAGGCCACCTGAGCAAAGACTGCGGAGATCGCCGCCGCCGAGGGTATCCGACGGGAAATCAGTCGTCTGAAAACCGCGCGGCCCAGGGAAACGAGTATTAGCCAGCCTTGGGGGGCAAAGGTTGGCTTGTGACAGTCGTCAAGCCCCAGCAGTCCAAGTGCGTGTGACGAAGTTACGGAGGGACAATAGCAGCCTGATGGTCGACGGAGTCGTTAACGGAGTGAGCTGGCCCATGCTGATCGACACGGGAGCGTCGAGGACCATCGTCAATCCCACCGTGATCCCGAAGTGGAGAGTGTAACCCACACAAAAGAACCTCCAACTAATAACCGCGACCGGAGATACCGCACCGGTACATGGCGAAGCATCACTGGAGCTCGTCATTGGTCGACGGGTGGTGAAGCATCCAGTGTTTGTGGCTGACGTATCAAACGAAGTGATCATCGGACTGGACTTCCTGGACCAGAACAACATCATCTTGGACTTGAGTACCAACACTCTGCACTTCGGAGGTGAGGAACTTGCTTTGCAACCAGCACACGAGGCCGTCACCGCACGACGAGTAAAGCTGAGAGAGGACGTCATCGTTTCTGCCAGGACGGAGGTCAGTGCCGCCGTAATTGTCGACGGAACTGCTGAGGGAGTGGCGGCTGTCATCGAGCCAAAATATGAGGACATCCAGACAAAAGGATTGCTAGTTGCCAAGACCCTCATCACCACGACGCCTCGGCCGTACGTCCGCCTGTCCAACCTGAACGACTACGATATTACGGTTCACCGGGACACCAACCTAGGAGTCTGCGAGCCCGTTACCTGGATTGCCCACATCACAGACACGATGAACGGACACCTGCAGACGGACAACCGAAGAAGACGCGCCCTGCCAGAAGAACTACAGAAGCTGTACCAAGGATCCCAGGACCATTTAGACGAGGAACAATCACGCCAACTTCAGGACCTGCTACGCGTATTCCAGCATGTCTTCTCCGTGGGGAGCAAAGACTTCGGTAGGACAAGCTTGGTTCAGCACAGAATCGACGTTGGGGACAGCGCACCGATTAGGGCCCCATTCCGACGTGTCCCGCTCGCCAAGCAAGCCGAAGTCGACCGGATGGTAGAAGAGATGAAGGAGCAAGGTGTGATCGAGCCATCACATAGTCCTTGGAGTTCTCCGGTCGTGCTTGTGAAGAAGAAGGACGGTTCCACCAGGTTCTGCGTGGACTACAGGCGGGTGAACGACGTCACGAAGAAGGACAGCTACCCTCTACCCCGGATCGACGACACGCTGGACACCATATCAGGGTCAAGATGGTTCTCCACCTTGGATTTGGAGAGTGGTTACTGGCAGGTGGAGGTCCACCCTAAGGACCGCGAGAAAACGGCGTTCTCTGTGGGCAGCGGGCTCTGGCAGTTCACCGTCATGCCATTCGGTCTGTGCAACGCCCCTGCGACCTTCGAAAGGCTAATGGAGTCCATTCTGAGGGGACTACACTGGAAGACCTGCCTGGTCTACCTAGACGATGTCATCGTTCTGGGAAAAAGCTTCGAGGGGCATTACAGCAACCTTAAGGAGATCTTGGTGAAGCTACGGGCTGCCCAGCTGAAGTTGAGCCCCAAGAAGTGTCAGCTCTTCCAGAAGCAGGTCCAGTACCTTGGGCATATCGTCTCCGAGGAAGGGGTGCGCACCGACCCAGAAAAGACCGCAGCTGTGAGGGAGTGGCCAGTTCCGAAGGACAAGTCCCAACTACGAAGCTTCCTGGGACTCTGCACTTATTACCGTCGCTTCGTGAGAGGATTCGCCGACATCGCCAAACCATTGCATCGACTGACTGAGAAGGACCAACTCTTCACATGGACAGCAGAATGCCACAGTGCCTTAGAACAACTCAAGCAGGCTCTGTGCACCGCGCCTATTCTGGCCTACCCCAGACCTGGAACAAGGTTCATCGTCGATACCGATGCCAGCGACTTTGGTATAGAGGGGATCCTCTCGCAAATAGTGGACGGCGAGGAGAGAGTAGTGGCCTACTTCAGCAAAGCCTTGTCAAAGCCAGAGAGGAACTACTGCGTCACCAGGAAGGAACTGCTCGCCATTGTGAAGACCATCGAACACTTCCACAAGTACCTGTACGGGCAAGAATTTCTCATCAGGACCGACCATGCATCCCTGCGGTGGCTCCTGAACTTCAAACAGCCCGAGGGTCAACTCGCGCGGTGGTTAGAGAGGCTTCAACAGTACAACTTCGAGATCCAGCACAGGAAAGGCCAACTGCATTCTAATGCCGACGCCCTGTCACGAAGACCGCGCCCCGAAGACTGCACCTTCTGTACTAGGAGGGAGGAGAACACCGGGATAGAGTGCCGACGGACTATTGTGGAACTTCAAGGGAACTGGAGCCGCGAATCTTTCACGCGGGCACAAGCAGAAGATGATGACCTGGGACTGATAGCCGAATGGAAGAGGGCCTGTGACCCCAGACCCGGGTGGAACATTGTGAGTGACTGCAGCCCAAAGTTTAAGTCCTACTGGGCGCAGTAGGACTCGCTGGTTGTGAGGGATGGCCTCATATGCCGTACCTGGGAGAGCACCGACGGGAAGACTTCTCGGGAACAAGTCGTCGTTCCAAAGGCTATGACGGAGGAAGTCCTGAAGGAAGTCCATGGAGGATCATCTGATGGACACCTAGGGATAAAGAAGACCCTGGAGAAGCTGAGAGAGCGGTTCTACTGGATCGGATGCCGAACTGACGTAGAGAACCACTGCGCGAGGTGCCACGATTGCGCAGCCAGCAAGTGCCCAGGACGAAGACGACGGGGTCCACTGAAGACCTACAACGTGGGCGGCCCCATGGAGAGAGTGGCCATCGATGTTGCTGGGCCATTCCCGTTAAGCGAGGCAGGGAACCGCTACATATTGGTCGTCAGCGACTACTTTACCAAATGGCTGGAGGCGTATGCGCTCCCTAACCAAGAAGCCGCGACGATTGCAGAGACCCTGGTGAAGGAATTCGTCAGCCGGTACGGAGTACCCCTGGAGCTGCACTCCGACCAAGGGAGGAACTTCGAGTCGCAGGTGTTCCAGAACCTATGCCAGCTGCTGGGAATCCGGAAGACAAGGACAACGCCGCTACACCCTCAGTCCGACGGGATGGTAGAGCGATTCAATCGCACCATCGAGAATCATCTCCGAATAGTCGTCAGCGAGCACCAGAGGGATTGGGACAAACATCTTCCACTATTTCTCCTGGCCTGCCGCGCCGCCGTGCATGCAGCCACCGGGTGCACACCAGCCCGGGCCATGTTTGGGAGGGAACTCCGTCTACCTGTCGATCTTGCCTTCGGCCGATCTGGGAATGATCCGGTCCCGGTAAGCCAGTATTGTCAAGAACTGGTTGACCAACTGGTTGACCAACTGGAGGACGTGCACGCGTTCGCGAGGAGGAAACTGCGGATCGAGACCGACCGAATGAAGACCCGATACGACCAACAGACGGATGCCGGCGGATTCCACGAGGACGACCTGGTCAGGCTCTTCAACCTATTACGGAAGAAAGGCCTGACACCCAAACTGCAGAAGTCCTGGGAGGGCCCGTACCGAGTCTTGAAATGGATCAACGATGTCGTCTACAGGATCCAGCGGAGCCCGAGGGCGAAGATGAAGATCGTGCATCGAGATCGCCTGGCAGCCTACGGAGGGACACAGACGGACCAATGATTGATCGGGACGATCAGCCTTTTTAGGAAGGGGGTGGTGTTACGGCTGTGAGTTTGTTTTGTCGCTCGCCGCATGAGTCACAGCTCCCCCGGGCTGTGTGTACTCTGCCTCAGTGTATTACGTGCGCGTTACGCAACGGACTGCGAAGTGAAAGGGATGGTCCAAAATATTCGTGACCCAGCCAGTGAAGGAAATGTCGAGAAGCCGTGAGTCCTGGACGATTCTAGAATTCAGTGAGTCACCAGCCTGCTATATAAGCGGCTTCAACAGTGAGGGGACCGAGTTTTCTGTGGGTGTGTGTTTTACGAGCTAGTTCGAGCGTCTTCCCTGAGCGACAGAAGTGTGGTGACGAAGTGCCGTGCGAGTTACGAAATCCAGTGACATTGTTTCCCCCAGCTTGTGGACAGCGAAATAGCGTGTAGCGGAATATCGTAAGTAACTGTAGTTGGTGTACATGAGGAAGAGGTGCAGGTAGCTTCTGTCAAGGCCACCGGACTCATTAAGACAGTTTTACTTCTGTGGTTTGTTGAGAAGTGAAAGGGGCAAGAGCGCTCAAGGAAGAGACTTTAGGAAACTGGAGTAAGGTTCTATTGCTTGTATTTGCTGTTGAGTGGTGTATCTTTCCTGCAAGCAATAAAGCTAACTTGTCTTTAAAGCAGTAATTGGTGTTGTGCTTTCTACCCTCCGTAATCCAGTTAACGGAATTGCCACTAGGGGGTGGCATGCAACAGTATATTGGAATTGGTAGAATGAAGAGTCAGGAAAAAACCGCATAGGCAGAAAAGAAAGATTGCGTACACGTACAACCTGACAGCTTGGTGATAGTACATGCAAGGATGTGGAAGGACAAGAGTAGGTTTTCCGCCTATTGCGTCCTAGTACCAAGTCTCCGTGATCCGGTGAGGGGGGCCACGCCTGCAAGCAGAGGCTTCGTCACTCGTGTCCTGGGCAATGTTGATATTTGTCAGGAGAACGGGAGAATTTATAAGCCCCTAAGGCCTAATGGACAAGGCATCGGTCTCCTAGACCGGGGATTGTGGGTTCGAGTCCCACCAGGGGTAGTTTATTTGTTTCCTTTAATCCAATAAAATGAAAAAAGAATGTGCCTAATTGGCTGAAGATTCAATCTGTTTACATATAAAGGTACTAGCAACCCGACACGGCTTCGCCCGGGAATACTTATGAATGCATTACATGGTATGCGCTTTTTTTTAGTGTAAATGAACAACGACCAATATCCGTTTTACGTCTCGACATGATGGGTTAAAATCACTGACTGGATTATTAATTATATTATCATGGAGATTCATGTGCAACAAATTCTTGTCAGACGTAATTTAAGAATGGCTAGGTGCATGAAACACAAATCCCCCTTCCGTCCAATCTTAACTTGACTGTGGATTTTGCGGAACGAAAAGTTCACAGGCGAAATGAAGAAAAGCCGAGTTGCACTTCAGGGAAACTCCAAACACAACCACTCTTCTCTAAAGTTTTTAACTCAACACGACTCGACAGTTTGTTGCTGGCTGTATCTGGGGCAAAAGGTTTGCCCGCTAGCTAGGCTGCAACTGGGATGATAGACTCACCCTTAGCTAGCTCGTAAACTGTCGCCTCAGTAGTTGAATGGACATGGTTGGAAGAAATTAAAACGTAAAAACACGTATAGTGGGCGATGTATTGAAGATAGACATATGCTTTCGCGAACTTTTTTGTAGAACTTTTCATGCTGAACAATTCTTACACTCATAGTATTTAGATATTTTTAACGGTTTGCCCAGCGTAAGCTTAAAAAGTGCTCGGACGCCCGGTTTCTTTTTCGACTTTTCCACTGAAATCGTTACTGCTCGGCTTCCTTTGATTATAAATAAATAATTTTCTACAGAAATCATCCTCGAGATATCCTTTACAGAATAGTGGAAAACGCATCAAAATCCATCCAGCGGTTCTCGAGGTTACCCGTGACATCCAAGAATCGGGGACTTTGTTTTATACTAAGTAGAGATTAACATTCGGGAGACCTGCGTAGTACTGTAGTTGTATCGCCACGTCAAAAATTATTTTCTAGCAAAAAATTGAAGCACTGCATAGTCACTACATCGTGAATCCCACGACATTATTATTATTATTATTATTTTCCGTATTTACAGGCCACCTCGTGATGTAGCGGCTACCATCTTGGCTGTCACCCTGGACGTCTGGGTTCGATTCCCGGCTCTGCCAAGAAAGTTAATTCTGTTATATGGCACACACAACCTAATGAAGAAAAACTGAGATGAGATGCGTTCGAGTCCCATATCAGCCACGGTGGTTGTTGTTATCCGTGTTTTCCCCTTCTACCCCAGGTGAATGCAAGGATGGATCCTAACTGAAAGTCATGGCCGCTTCCTTCCCAATCTTCATCAGAATTTCAATTACAGACACCTGTACAATAGCACAGGTTACCAGAACAATTCTACATACACCCAAATACACGGGGTAAATGACACGCTATCCAAGGCCCTCAAATGAAACAAAAATAAATATACTGTACTGTATGAGAACTGTGGCAGAAAGGTTCATTGAGGGAAAACATCCACGAGGAAGACCTAGAAATACCTTCCTTAAACAAATTCTAAACGACACCCAAGCACAGTTTTATAATGCAATGAAGGAAGCGGCAAATGACAGGACGATCTGGACATGTTGTTATGGCAACTGACCAGTCTTAGGACTGTAAACCAATGATGATCATATACTGTATAATAGGGTTTCACGGCCAAGGAATTAAAACTTAGCAATTTTTCTAGGTGTAAGCCGTGTCTTGTGTGGGGTTTCGCCTAGAAACACCAAGTGCACAGTTCGCTACTCCTGTGGAGGTCCAGGGCACGGACACCAAGAGCTCGCTGATGAGCCAGCTCGGTGTTCCTAGGCGAAACCCCACACAAGAAACGGCATAAACCTAGAAAAATTGCTGAGTTTTAAAAATATAATTATTTACAAAGACTTCCCAGTGAGAGATATAGCTACAAACAAAAATACGGTATCGTAAAAGTCACCATTGAAAATAGAGTTAGTGGTGCTCCAAGCAAATGCAGTAAATACATTTGAATGAACGATCTAACAAAGTTTTCTGGAAGTGATAGTCTGATAACAGTCACTCATTTGAGACTGATGTGATCTAAATCATCGAGCGTTTGCTGAAACAGTAGCCTAATTTTAATAGTTATAGCGTAGCCGTGCTCTTTAAATCGTGCACCACGGCCGCGAAGGCAGCTGCAGAAAGTCCGGAAATCGTAGTCTGGAATCCTGGCGCTGACAGATGTTATCCTGAGTGTAGTTTTTCCACAATGCCGGGATAGTACCCGGGGCACGTACTGTACCTCATTCCTGTACCTACGGGTAATACAGTTACAGACACTATCACAGTCATCATATTAATACAGGTTATTAGACAAGTTGAATACACCATTTTAACTAGGAGAACAAATAAATACTCATTTCTAGTTAGTCGTCAGGTTGCAAAACTCGTTTAATCCCCTTGTGAATAAGAATCATTTCCATGAGAAACGTTCCTCTGGACTTTGCCTAGCGTATCTTTTGTGTTTGTTATTTTCTACGTTTTTCTTTTTGCTTTGTGTATTTGGTTTTTGGTTTTGTGTTTGCTTTGTGCTTTTGCTTTTGAATTTTACTTTTTGCTTTTCTTTCTTGGTTTTGGTTTTGTTTGTTTTGTGTTTTTGTTTTTTTTGAATTTTGCTTTTTGCTTTGTGTTTCTTGTTTTTTGTTTTCTGCTTTTGCTTTTGTTTTTGATTTTTTCTTTTTGCTTCGTGTTTTTTGTTTTTTGTTTTATGTTTGTTTTTTGGAAAATCAAAATAAAACAAAAAAATAAAACAAAATAAACAAAAGAAAATAAAACAAAACAAAATAAACAAAACAAAATAAAATAATGCAAAACAAAAAACATAACAAAATATTAAATAAAACAATTTAAAACAAAGTAAAACGAAATGAAACAAAACAAAATCAAAATAAAACAAAATAAAATATAATTAAACAAAGTCGCCTCCGTAGCGTAGCGGTCAGCATGGGTAGCTGCCGCCACGGAGGTCCTGGGTTCGATTCCCGGCTCTGCCACGAAATTTGAAAAGTGGTATGAGGACTAGAACGGGGTCTACTCAGTCTCGGGTGTTCCAACTGAGTAGAGGGGGTTCGATTCCCACCTCAGCCATCCTCGAAGTGGTTTTCCGTGGTTTCCCACTTCGTCTTCGGGCAAATGCCGGGATGGTACTGTACCCGATAACCCGGATAGTAGGCTGTCAGATATCCGCCCCCTCAATCGGATTGCCAATAATCAAACGCGCCGGCATAGCTACATCAATGAAAATGGCACCGACAGATACTATCGAGATTAGAGCACAATAGTTTATAAGAAAATTATTGTGGAACACACCAAAATATACGGGGGTTCATACTTACCTTTACTTACCTCTTAAATATATCTCGGGGACTGGGTTGTCAACTGGATCACTTAAAAGTATGTCCTCACAATAACCTCCACCATGATATTTAAAATGAACCAGATCGAAGACGAGAAACATTAAACTGCACAATAATTTATTTCATATAAAGAATGATTTTTAACAAAAATGAAACAACAAAATATACGTGGCAATCAGAAGTCATCGACCACATAACCATGTCCTCCTGTAGGACCTGTATTCTCTACATATAATGTTTTAGCTTTCTCAAGCTTATAGCAACGAAAATATAACAATGCAATGGGAATGGAAACGGGATTTGGGATGAGACACATATATCAATTGCTTTGCGTGTTTATATACTGCACATTTTATTTATAGCCACAAGGCTATTATGAAACGCCCTTGGTCTCAGTAACACAGTTGTCCGGACCAGCTGCAAAGCACCTGTATAGTCAAAGCGGACACCCGTTCGTTCAACCCTACCATAAGCGTGTTACTTCAGAGCTCGGCTCTCCCTTTTCAAATACGTAAATGTTCACATCTCAACTGAAATATTATCACGCAAATGTCTTACATGCTTCATTCAAACACTAGTGGATTCCTCCAACAATCCCAAATCATGATTATTTGTTCAAACCACTTGCTTAACTTGCATTGTTTAGAGTATAAAAAACTCTAAATGTTAATAACAAAAGTTCATTAATTATTTATAAAAATAATAAATTGTTTATAACAATGTCAAATGACCATTGAAAATTTAATACACGCTTCTATTAATCACTATCATTTCAAATTATTTAACAAAGATATTTACAAAATTATTTTACAATATTAAATTGTTTATATTATTTATACAAGGGATACATTGAACCACACGTTTATCCGGTTGATAATTACTCAAATCGTGTTGATATAATCGACCAATGAAGGTTAGTTATATGTAACTGTCAAATTCAGGTTTAATAATGTTTAATAATAATTATTAATATTTGTGACTGTAACCTCCATTCAAAATCTTTATCTCAAATTATTTAACACTCTTGTTAATTTTAACAGTATCTTCATATGAATAATCTTTCAAAGAACAAGAACAACATTCAGCGGGAAAATACTTCGCTCATAACGCACAAAAATGGCACAACAATTGGCCCAAAATTCATCATATATCTTTATATATATGGCATAAAAATCTTCCAATCTACACACAAAAACCTCCACTATTAATTCAACAACTTCATTAATTATTGTGGGAACCTCCTTCATTATTCAAGGGCATTACTCAACAGCGACTTTTACACGTCCACTGAACTGACGATTATACATCCATTGTTCCTCTTTAAAAATTCTTATATTCATCAATTGTAATAATGACTGTTATTATTTAACCTTCGTGGGTTTCATTCATGAATCGATATGAAGTAAAAATTTGCCAATCACAAATAAATTTAATAGCAAATACGGTTATACACTCCTGCCTGGTCTATCAAAATTGAGATTAACATCTTCAAAGTAACGCAGTATAAAAATACTATCTTCAAACAAAGTTCAACTAAACTGCAAAATAGTCGAATAGAATACAATCAGATTGTGGAATGCAAACATTATTATTCCAATCTAGAATTGAGAAAAAAAAACTCCTATCGAATGTTCATTACTATAGTGTATTCAATAAATTGTAATTAACGTTCATAAAATTGTCTATAATGCAATGATAAATGTCTATGTTGCAATCATGTTCATAAGACGACTAGTATTTCAAAGATCGTCGATATCGTAAAAGATTTTAACGCTCTAAAATCTTTTAATCATTCTTCTTTCTTGAGGATGACAGAAAATTGGTCAAAGTAATTTACTGAATAGAATTACTTTACTAAAATGACACGCTGTCTGAATTCAAATCTGCCATAGCAAATCGTTAACTTTACAGTCAAATCGTGACTACAAAAATATACAAATTACTGAAAGAATCTAATATCATCAGTCTCAACTGATCCAAAATTATTTAAGTATGCCAATGACATAGCAATGTCTCAAAAATCGAAGAGAAAAGGGCATAAATCATCGAAGTGTACTGAGTACAAAAATATCAATCAAGAAAATGGGGCAAAAGGTAGGACAGAAAATATGGGAAAAATGATTGCTCAGATATCGCTACAATACTCAAATAATACAAGAAACGTTCACGACTACCTTATCTGCCGATTGAAGTTCCAGAGGAAAATTCCCCAAAGAAGACTGCTGGTGGATCCATTTCACCAACTTAAAGATGAGCTCCATCCTCGAATTTGGAATCAGCGTCCTCGGAGAATCGAACTGCTTCCTCCTCCGAAATTGCACTGCTTCGTGGATACGAGAAACATCCTTCCGGCAAAATTCTTCATTGTGCGCCGGGATAACCCTGGCCTCTCTTGAAAGTTCTCTGAAGTTCTTGCAGGAAATCGCCATGAAGTTTAATGTAGTTATTTGCGCAGAAATATTCATAGTTGTGGAGTATGAAAATATTTCCACTGTTATCTGGTATAATTCAGCGATGGATTAACGATGCATGAGTGTAGTTGGATATTCACTACATGCTCGCTTTTGTAGAAAGACGATTAACGAAGTTCCATGCTGTTACTTTACTCCAATGATATATATCCCAATTGCATCAAAGCCTTAGCCTTCCATCTCGACTACGATTATAATCATCAAAAGCACTGCAATATTATAGTGTTCCATAGTCGAATGTATCGTTGTAATACCAAACTGTTGCACTCCACGTGTCAGCCGTAGTGTATAATATGGAATATAAAAGTGTTTCTCCTGTGGCGAGAAAATCACTTTTGTTGGCAGCCTAAAAGTTCCAATATCTTTCGAAGTATCACTGTGAAATTGTTCAAATCTTTTATACACCTTAATGTTATACTGCCTAATAGAATTATCGTAAAGGCTGAAGTTAGCGCTTGATATCTTGACTGGTGGAAACGTTAATGTGCGCGTTTCAACTTCACCTAGTTTTGAGCAGCGTGAAATGGAACTGCTCCGAGTTCGTTCGATGCGGCAAGCTTTCACCTCACGCTAAAGACACCTTACTTCACTGAATCACTTGAAAATAACACTATATCACCAGAAATATATATGCGATCACAAGTATGAGATCTGAGCGTGAGATCTGAGTATGAGTATGAGAGCTCCTCTCTCCTGTGCACGACCTTTTATCAACTTCTTAAGGGGCGTATCCATCCCTACCATAGCCTGTTGCTGCGTCATTGCTGGAAGTTTTAACTTTGGCTATACTTGACGGATTTTAAAAATTCAAAAACTCAAAATTAATTTCTTCAAAATTCCAAATCAATGCCATAACTGAAAATAGATTTCCACAAATCTGCATGCCAAAAGTAATCGAATATCGTAGTTTCAGCAATCTCCGTCTTCCTTCCAAACTATCGTTCATTGGTTCGCGTCTCTCCTCCAATAGCGTAGCTTCTTCCTTAGCACAATACCTTGTTTCCTGCGACTGCGTCGTAAATCTCTGAGCTTTCTCGAACAAAATCATGACGTCACCAAGAATCTCAGCTCAATCAGCCTACTGGCATGAATTCTACGTCATCCGTGCCTACGTCATGAATATCCACGTCATAACTATGACATCCATAACTTTACTGATATTTTCCAATACAGCCATCGTGGTCTCAGTATAATTCAATTTCCGGGGGCAGTACCTTCTTCAAGGCCACGGCCGCCTCCTTCCCTCTTCCTTGCCTATCCATCCTGACCATCCATTACCTTCCCTCATGAGGCCCCTGTTCACTTTGCAGGTGAGGCCGCCTGGGCGAGGTGCCAATCACACCTCACCAGTTGTATCCACTCTGATTAGATGTTCCCAGCTCTAGGACACTGCCCGTAGAGGCGGTAGTGGTGAGTTCCCTCGCTGAGTCCATGGGTTCCACCAACCTGGAGGGTAAACGACTAAGAAGAAGTAAAAGAAGAAGAATTAAACAAAACAAAATAAAACAAAATAAAATAAAATAAAATAAAATAAAATAAAATAAAATAAAATAAAATAAAATAAAATAATAAAATAAATACTTTTATGACATGATCCTTATTCACAAGGGGATTAAAAGAGTTTTGCAACTGGACGTTTCATAGAGGCCTAGTGGTTTTGTAACCCTTCAGGTTACAATAGTGCACTCCAACCCGCAACACTGAGACTTGGGAACAAGTCGAGTTAGGCTATCGTGTTTCATATCATTTTATTTTATGTCCATCCTTCATCCCCATCATTTTAGCTTGTAGGGTTTTAGTTATTAAGTATATAATTGTGTATATTGCAAGGATTCCGTCTAGGGACTTTTATTTTATTGTAAGAAAATGTCATCATATGTTCAAGCATTGTGTCTGCCAGTAACCAGGATATGTGGTAAGACGAAAGTTCCAGTCCAAATTTAGGTTTCTTTGTATAGTGAGCCTTTGCCCTTGGCCAAGGTCAGTGACAGAGGTCACATGCAAGTTTATTTTCATGTATTTATTAGGGGTTCGAGATTATTTCATGTAATTTGTCTGGGTTGGAGGTTGTATTATCGATCGATTAGTGTTGAAATCGATCCAGAGATATCGGGACTCTTCGAGAATGCTGGTTGAGGTTAACAAGTGTGGCTTGACTTGCTTTGGAGATTCTGAACTAAACGGTTGTGTTACAAATTCATCCGGACTAGCATAGCTGATATTTATGTAGTCGCTATTAGGTTCGCGGTAAAAGTATCTTGTACCGAATCAGTAATGATATACGTTTTGGGCGAAGTATTAGCACGGCACATAAATTTCTGTAGGCTAAAAATGAGATTACCAACAACTGGTACAATTACCTCGGGAGTATCCATTAAAACGTGTAATTACTGTGAGATGATGTATATAACTAGTTTTTGATGAACACGTGTATTCATTTTAGGGTTACGTTGTATAAATTATCTGTTCCAAACGAAAATGGAGAATCGGCTAAAGATCTACATCCGTGTAGTAACAATACTCAATAACAGTCTGAACTTTGAAGCTGCACGACATTAATCTAAATGGAAAAACACCGCCAGAGCATTTGGCCCAAATTCTGAATACGTGGACCTCGTGTGAAACAGACAAAGTGAAGTATTTAGGACAAACGTATCGGGCCAAGGTCCCTTAGAGCAATCAAACTGAATTTGTTTTAATGTTCATAGAGGCTAGGAACATAAGTTCACCTATAGGATCACAAATCCAACATGGCGGTGACGCGAAGTATAAATATTCCCACGGGCGTTTCTCACAATTTCACTATCAGAGTACAGAGAAACTTGGTACAGTAAATTCTTATACAAATGTTAATCCACTGGCATCAAATTTATTTCAATTGTTTCCATAACCACAAGATGGCAACTGTGCGAAATGTTAAAATCTCGTTTTTACTTCTTGTGTCCTAATCATGGGAATGAAGTTTGAATACTACACGTACCGTAGACAATAATTCTCATGTAACAATACAAAACTCTAAGACCTACATATAGGAAATATCCAACATGGCGACCATCCGAAATATTTAGTCGGTTCTCAATATCTACGGATCTATTACAGAAATCAAACTGAAATTTTGTATGTTGATAGTGGCAATTAACATAAGTAGGATAAATGAAAATAGGCTACATATTTCTTCACGGAACTACCTATTAGTAATGCGGTATATTTATGTTGTTGCTTAGCGACAGCGTACCTAATAATAAAAAGGCAAGGTAAGATGACGTCAGCCAGTGATCTGTTCTGATTGGCTGCTATAATGCATTCGGCAGTCAGTAGTTGGTAGTCGGCAGTCAAAGATGAATTTGGCGACTGACGACTACATACGAGTGTTTGAGGTTATGGACCACTCGTACTCCGTTCGTTTTCACGACTGCGCATTCTGAATGGCCTGATCAACACCACCTGATTGTCAACTACCAGCGACCGATCGCAACTACCGACTGCCAACGACTGCACATAAATCTACATAAATTAACCATACAACTTAAAATCGTCCATTCACGCAGTCGTGAAATTAAATAAATAATAATGTTATTGGTTTTACGACCCTTTAAAATACCCTGGCTTTTAGAGACGCCGGGGTGCCGGAATTTTGCCCCGAAGGGGATCTTTAACGAGCCAGTAAATGTACTGACACGGCTCCCTCGCATTTGCGCACCCTCAAATGCCAGCTGACTGCGCCAGGTAGTCGTGAAATTGCAAGGAGTAAATAATATAGTGTTTGAGGTTAAGGACCACGCCCCTCGCTTTTAAACATCTACTTATTCGTACAAAGAATAACTATTCTCCCGTCCTAGGACCGGGTATTATGTCTCAACTATTTTGCTTGCATAATTCTTAATTTATTAGTTTGGGCTCATAAACCTAGAAAAATTGCTGAATTTTAGACTATTATTATTATCGTGTTGGAAGTCATTTTTTTGGTGTTGCCTTAGTGATTGAAATGTAATGTCCTTCAGTCGGTCAACACAATTGTATCCAATTGTAATGGGCGGTTCCCTTATCATGAAAAAGAAAACTAAGTATTAACTAGGGTGAACCCCTTGAAATTCAACGGAATACTAAGTCCCTGGGTCGGTAAAACTGCATTGGCTAAATCAGACTCTAGAAACTAACGTATAGACTGAAGTGTGTAGTAACTATTTGTAGAGAAATTTAGGTTCAATGTCTCTGAAATGTAGTGATGTTAGAGTACCTCCTTAAATACAACATTTATTGTCCTATGGCCCGCCGACACTAATTTGTAGAGAAATTTTGGTTCAATGTCTCTTAAATGTAGTGATGTTAGAGTACCTCCTTAAATACAAGATTTATTGTCCTATGGTCCGCAGGCACTATTTGTACTGAACCCGCTGAGCTATGGTTCATGTGATATTTTTTATAACAGAACATTTATGATGGGATGTTGTACCTTTGAACACACCCAGAAAGCCACGTGGAGCTGAGAGATCACGCTATACTCTTTGAAGTAGCGCTGAATCGCACTTTTGACTTTGGTGAAATCTGCTAATTATTTATCTGAGGTCTTATTAATTCATTTTATCTTTCCACGAGACTCAGAATATTCCATTTCGTCATGCTGCATTATTAAAACATTTTGGAGAATGTTTATTTTTACTTAAGGTAAGGTAATACCCTTGCAGATACGCAAACAGGAACGTAAGTAGTCGCTCAACGACTTCGTTTTGACGACCTACTTTCTAGAGACACTCAGTGCCTTGCACTACGTCTGGAGAATCCGCCCTGTGTAGGCGAGAATTGTATTTGTCCTACAAGACGTAGAGAAAATCCGCTGTTGAGCGTTGAAAGTGATTATCAGGTGCCATCGAGCACGCGAACACTACTATTCACTGTTATCCAAGCACAGTGAGACAAAGAAGAATTTTGGGAAATAATAATTGGCAAGTATAAGTGAATTGCATAACATTGCCGTAACACCACATTTTGTACCCACGTGTTTGTGGAGGGCCAAGTGCCTAGTGGAAAATATATAGGTAAATGTGTTACAACTATTATGAATAAGTGTGATTATGATTGTGTGACATATTTAAATTGCCAAAGTGAAAATTTCATTTCAAAAACGACGCATAATTCACGGATGCTACGTGATATAAAAGTAGCGTCACTAACACGTGCAGAATCATAAAACAGTGTTAGCTCACATGTTAATTCACATCTACGAAATTAAGGCTGTGTCATATACTACAATCAAAGTCTATAACATTTACGACGAACATTATATTTTTGAAAGTGAAAGAATGAATTATTACGCAACTTATTTCACTATACACGTGATTGGACTATTCTTCACCATGTTTGAGACAGTCATCATGGGCTAATACCATCCCGGTATGAGGGTGATGTTTCTACGGGAACCAACATGATGGTGGAACTTCCAGGACAGCGAACGAGAAGGAAGGAACCAAGGATGCCATTTCCAGGCATATTCATTACATCCACGAAGTTGTCGACAGGGACAGATCGAACCCTGGTCTTTGGAGGAGTCCAGATGGGAATCCTGATGAAGATAATACCGTTCCAGAGAGCCAGAGAGGATTTTGTACAACCCTTGTTGTTGAATAGAGGGCTGAGTGAGAGCTTCTCCATTTCGTGAGTTTTTGGATACCCCTTTCTTGTTCTAGTTTCTGGTGGTATAGTAGATTAAATGTAGTTTGTGAACCAACCGAACTTAGTGTCAGCCATTTTTATAGGTAGGGAATGTAACTATTTTAATTAGATGTCATTTATTTCAGTTAAAGTGAGACACCCTTGGGTCAGACATTTTGGTCAGCCCTGGTGCAGCCTGATGAACGTCGTAGAACGTCAATGCCTATCTTTTGCTGAACGTGACCGTAGTCATTTGAGGCTACTTTGTTCAACCCTATTTGGGGTAATTTTCAAGTCTTTGCTGACTTTAGTTATGGCAATCAGATGCCATGGTTATTAGTTAACTGCATTCTTTGCAGCCATTCTTTGTTACACCCCTGACTGTCGTTAGAACGGTCGTATCAGTTAGGTAGTCAACTGTAATTACCAGTTTTGTAACTGCATTATATTTCATTTTGAATAAGCTCAGAAGCTATTCTTGGTCAAGTGTGAACCTTATAATTAGAAGGAATGTTTCGTTGTCAAGCATCGAACCCAGTTCCCAACGTATTATTGAGCAGATCCAGAGTGTGAATTCTGCGTCACAATTATTATTTTGTTAGTGTCATGTGAAGACACACATTTATTTGATGTTGTACAAGCAACTGCTGAATTATAACTTTAGAGAGCAAAGAGCTCCTGTAATAGTAACATTACTATCATTTAGACGTCTTTGGTTTCGAAGGCGGAATTGTATTATTGTATTCAGATTTATAGCGTGTTTTTAATACACGTATTCTTCGAGGTTTTTAACCTGTTGTAAAGTTTTTATGAAGAGGCCAGATGTATAGTTTTATTTGTTTAAATCGCCGGCCTTGGAGAGTCAATGTGTTGTGTCAGTGAAGCGCAGGAATGTTGAAACCTGCTAGCGACACATAAACTGGTTTGAGACCCAGTGCCCTTGAAAGCACGCCTGTTATATTGTGAGACAAAACTACTTTGACAAAGGACAGAATACGAGTTGTATTCGCATTTCCTTTCATTGCAATTTAGCTTATGGAACTCAGTATCCATTCCTGTATCTGATCACATGTTTTATAGACTGTTTTTTGTTAGTTAAACGCACTGCTGCGTGTACCGTCGTTGACGTGTACAGTTATGTCAGGTTTTCTATAGTAAGTTGAAGGCTACCCTGTTATAGCAGGAAGTTATTGTATGAAGGTATTTTGAGTATGCCTTGTCCGGGATTGTTCCCGTTGACTAGATGTTATTGGAGGGTAACTGTAGTGTGCAGGCCCGTCCCAGAGTTATTGAACCGAGCTTTGCGCCGCTGGTAACTTGTGTTATTGTGTGTCCGAGTTGTTATTGCTCGTTGATTATATTCCGACTGTTGAGTCGAGGCTTTTTGGTGGAGAATGATCTCAGTGGAGACACTCCGTGCCCAGGCTATTGTCAATATTATTCGCCATAAACCAACGATAAACCTAAACCGACATCTTAATAATAAAACGCATAATTTTGGTAAAACAAAAGCTAAGTAACGAATTCTTTCTATCTAACTTTGTTCTTTTGCATTTTGGAACTGTTGACATAGCCGTGCAGATGAAGGTAATTTCCTTTTGTGGAAATGACAAGGACAGCTGACACTATTGAAGCGACCTGAAGCATGCACGAACCTTGAGTTCGTAGCTTGTGGAGCGCAGGCCATGCGATGTTAGACGTAGTCTTTACTACTCATTCGTCACCGTAACCACACACACATTAGATGACTATGGCTTACAAAGAGTAAACCAAGGTGCAGGTAGGCATTTTAATAAAACTACTGTGTCTATTTCATTACTTATTTATGATGTACAAGTGTATAAATCCTACAAGTTACCTTATTGTGTGCTGTTAGCACGTAGTTTCTAAGAGTAATTAAATGCTTTTTTTTATGGCTGTACACTTAGCTTTTGAATGTAATTGTTTTCTGTTACGGACGTCATCGCCATAAACTTTGTTAATTGATAGGACTTAGCTAGATGAACTAACGTTAAATGTAAATGTTGAAATGGTACCATCCTAACTTAGATTTGTTTTGCTACCCTGTTAAATGTAAATTCAGATATTAGCTTGATCTTGTAACTTGAACTAGGGACTTGCGTCGTACCATTTTCCTAGTGTTGCTGTTGTTGCTTTATTATTGTGAGTTAGATCTTTCGCGGGGGTTTTCCGTAACTTCTCAGGTAGGGACCTGCTCTTTATTTTTGTTTGTTTATTAGCTTGCGGACTAGCCGATTGTAACCCTCCGAACTAGGCTAGGGCCTTGTGAATTTTATCAATAAATTTTCACGGTGTTTTACATAAGTCTGGATGTTTATTTTCTCAGTCTAGATTTTAAGGTGAACCTTTCCTTAGGCAGTCTATGACCATCGTCACCATGTACCACGATCCCTGTGGACTACGGACTCTCGTGCCGCTTTAGCCTATTTGGAAGTTCACCTGATCCTCACGGCAATTAAATTATGTGCTCGACGGGTGAGATGTTAGGGAAGTCATTGCGGTTGTTGGCTATCCTGGCAACTCCAACCTTGACGGTGTCATAAAATGGCGCACAACGTTGTGGGCGGACTTGGGCCTCATAAAATGGCGCCCAACTCATGTGCCGACGTTAACGTGGTGACCCTCATTTCCATGTTATTTTGGAGGATCTTAATGTTAATTAATGTTAAATTGACAGGACTGGGACGAACTTAGAAAGTCGTACTGCAGATCAATTGACCGCATGGCATTCATGTTTGATAGAAGTCCATGGGGTGAGGCTTTAGTGTTAGATAAATGAAGGATAGGATTTTCTTTGATGATGCCTCATCCTGAGTAAATGTAATACTTTGCTTTGCTCACCGTTGTCTTTGTAATTGTAGAAGCACTTAGTTTGCATACTCCAGCTGTACTCGTGATATTTATATAAATGAAACAAGCTTTATAACACCAAGTAACTAATCATAGCTGTAAGTTCCAGTAGAGATTGATCCCTCACTTTCTCATATATATTTCTTGTCAATGGATGAGGAAACTATTCGTCGTGTGTTTGGAGAGATGTTGGCAGGTGTGAATGCTAATCTCCAGCAGATTACTGCTGACTTAGGTCAGAATACTCAAGCTGTCAATACTGTAAGTGGTCATGTGGACCAAGTTAGACAGGAAGTCAACAATGTTAGTGGTCATGTGGACCATGTTAGACAGGAAGTCAACAATGTAAGTGGTCATGTGGACCAAGTTAGACAGGAGGTCAACAATGTAAGACAGGACTTAGAAGTCAACACCCAGTCTGTAAACAATGTTATTGGTCATGTAGATCAAGTAAGACTAGATTTAGAGATTAACACCCAGTCAGTTGACAATGTTAGGACTGATTTGACTCAAGTCAGGGCAGACATGGACGCGTATAGAGTCGAAGTTAGAAATGATCTGACGGCAGGTTTAGCGCCTGTTAGGGTTGATGTCATACGACACCATCAGGAGGCTAGCCAGCGCGTAGATTGCTTAACCGACCAGATGAATAGAGCTAGGGAGGATGTGCAAGCACGATTGGAGGAGCACACAGCTCAAATTCAAACGACAATAAATAGAGTCCAGATAGATATGAGAGCCGACCTGGAACACACTCGGGAAGAATTTGGGACTCGATTGAATCACGTCGAGGGATTTATGGACAATGTGAAAAAGGACATGGCAACCATGAACATTGGATTAATCTTGATGAGAGGTGCTGCCAATGCTGTTAATAACAACGTAAAGCGATCGTTGATGGCATGATGGAAGTCAAAGACGAACTCAACACCAACAGGAGAATCATTACTGAGTTGACGGAAACCGTAGCCAGCCTACGTGAAACAGTTGATGTTCATCGTGAGGAATACAAAATCGATCTCATGTTATTGAGGGGTGACCTCAACGAACACAAGACCACAGTGGAGGCTAAGGTTGCCGAGGTCAGAGACGATGTGGGAAAGATCCAAGAGAATGTGTCAAGAGTTGAAGGAGAGATCGATTCCTTACAAAAACGATTTGAGGAAGTCGCGGTAACCGAGAGGTTAGACCTCAGCTATAACCTCAGGACGGCGATACGCGAAGTAGATACGAACCTCAAGGGAAAGGTCGAAAGGATCGAGCTACAACTGAACGACTTAGGCAATAAAGTCGCAGCCAGAACTATTCCAGGACTTGAAGTCATAGAAAGACGTCTTGACAGACTCGAGACGATTCCTAGAGAGAGAGAGAGACACTTACACCCACAGATGGGAGAATCTCAGGAAACACCAGTATCTCAATCAGCAGGAATGATGCCTACCCATTTCCAACCCAGCGCACCTACAGAACCGCAACCGTCACAATTCACTGGTTCAGCGCAAAGTCAGACTTTGAACTTTGACGCCCATCCGTTTCAACCAGCACTTAATCGACTTAGTCATGAGACTAACACACCTACGCATAGCTACATGCAGAATACATTCAGACCCGCGCATACGCAGGGAAATGTCACTATAATTCGTTCGAGAGAGGAGCAACCAGCTCGCTTCTCAGGAACTGGAAGTGGTGTTACTCCAGTGGAATTCCTAGCCAACGTCGAAAGCTACTTGAGAGATACTATGGTAACTCCGGAGAGGGAATTCAGAGTTATAGAGCGATTGCTAGAGGGGCAAGCCAGTACCTGGTTTAGAGCATTCAGATACTCGTTTACAGGCTACCAGGTCTTTAAAGAGGCTTTATTAAGAACGTATTGGTCGAGCGACATCCAGCAGAGCATCCGAGCTGAGATGTACACTCGCAGATACAGCTCTAATACTCCTACACGTTATGCGAATTACTTCGCGATACAGCTTGCGAAGCTTCGTTTTCTTCAGCCCCCGTTGTCTGAACAAGATTTAGTGAACACAATTGTTTGGCAGTACCCTGCAGACGTGCAACGTGTGTTGATTGCTGCAGGGGCATCCACTTTCCAGCAGTGTGACCAGATCCTGCGAAGGTTGGATGCGAACACGGAACAGTTCCCGACACACCGTCAGCAGAAGGCTGATAGGCGCGAGGAGAGACATATAAACCTGACGACTGTCGATAAAGTGAGCCAGACGCCACAACAGACGCAAATCCAAAGGGAACTTTGGGCGACGTGATAACAACTACAATTATAACAGGAGAGAATGGAACAACACTCCATATGCTCGAAATCAACAAGATGACCGTCGAAGTCATTGGAACCGGCGATTCGACCGAGGGACGGACGACAACCGACGTCATGAAAACAACCGCCGAGGGAATAATGGTAGAAATCCACAGCACGGAAGTATCCGTAGGGACTATCGATATAGTAGGGGATATGACAGAAATCGAGACCCTAGATACCAGCCAGCCAGACAGAGATTGGAAAGGAAGAGCACGGGAGAGCCGTGAGTACCTTCAACAACTCAGAGAACTGCAAATCCGAGAAGAGGGAGAACAAAACCCGACTTCGAGGGAAAATAGAAATTCGGCGCAGGAGACGGAGCAAAACCAGCCCAGTACTTCTCGCCAGGACAGAAAAAAACGCCGAAAAATCAATAGATTCTTGTTCGGTTGAGCACCGAGTAACTGCCACCATATTACTCTGGGAGCCAATCCAAGAAGACTTGTTGGACGAACGACGAACGACGAACCACAATTATGAATTGACGCGTCTACCCAAGATTGTAGCCACTTGAATGGATCGAACGTAGTCATACTCATCGATACTGGGGCGATGATTAGTGTAATTTCCGCCGATTGCCATGCCAGACTGAAAGCAAACTCTGAGGTGACAGAGCTGCCAGTTTCAGCTGTAAGAGTCAGAGGTGTCATACCTGACCGCGTTGTAACGTGCAAAATCCAGATTCTATGTACTCTGAAGATTTCGATCCACGTGTACTTGCACGAATTTCTTGTAATGAAGGGCTTGCATCATGATGCCATATTAGGTGCAGACTTCATTAGAAAATATGATGGAATCATTGACATGGGACGTAATACGGTAGAGTTCAAGCCGAACGAACCCATTCAGATGAACCTAATTGAAGAAGAACCGGAATTCCTATCCGAATTCGACGTAGTCGAAGAATTAAATGGCAAGGAAATTGAGGAGATACTAGATGCCGACGAAGAGGCAGAATCATTATCAGCACCCATACGAGAGAACCTTGATACAATATTGAACGAATACAGGGACATATTCGACACCACACCTGGTGAGATATTGGACTACGAGTACGATCTTGTGCTACCGGATGATTCCCCATTCCAGAAGAAGATTTATCCGATTGCCGAGAAACATCGCGAAGAAGCTGCTAAGAAGATCCATGAGATGGAAGTAGCAGGCACAATCAAGAAGTCACCGACTCCTTTCTTGAATCCTTTAATACCTGTGGTTAAGGTAGATGGATGCTTGAGACTTTGTCTCGATGCCAGAGCCTTAAATGGACGCCTAGCTCCTGAGCACGATAGACCGCCCAAGATTAGGGACATTCTCAGGAAGTTCAAGGGAAAGAGATTATTTTCATCATTGGACTTGGTACAGTCTTATTACCATATCAGATTATCTGAGCATATTCAGAAATATACTGGATTCCTATTTGATCAGACCACCTATGTCTTTCGAAAACTACCTTTTGGATTGAAAAATGCCGGAGCTGCATTAATCAGAGCACTTGATGCCAAGCTGACTCCTGAAGTGAAGCAGAAGGTGATATGTTACGTGGATGACATCATCATAGCGTCGGAAACAGAGGAAGAGCATTTAAAGACATTACGCCTTGTTTTTGAGAATCTTCGACAGGCTAATTTTAAGGTGAAATTTGACAAGTGTAGATTCTTCCAGAAAGAAGTGAAATTTGTGGGACACATAATCAATGGAGAAGGATACAGACCAAATCCGGCAAAGATCAGAACTGTTGCTGCATTTCCAACGCCAACCCGTGTGAAACACGTGAGACAATTCTTAGGAATTCTCCAATTCTTTGCTGCTCATTGTGAGAAGTAATCCGAGACTGTCGCACCACTGCAAGGTTTATTGAAGAAGAACTGTAAATGGACCTGGAATGATGAATGCGAGATAGCTTTCAGGAGAGCTAAACAGATGCTAGTGGACTCAATTCAGCTAGAATATCCAGATTATTCCCGGAATTTTATTCTAGAAACTGACGCATCTGCAATTGGAATAGGAACCATTTTACTGCAGGAGGATGATGAGAAGAAACGTCATTACATCGCTTTCTTAAGTCGACGTTTGAGAGCACATGAATCTCACTACTTCACTACTGAGATTGAAGCACTTGCAATTGTTTACGCACTTGAGTACTGGCAGAAACTTCTGTTAGGCCAGAGGATTATTGTGAGGACCGATCATCATGTGTTAACCTTCATATTACGAACAAGACTGGCAAGCGACAGGATCACACGTTGGACGCTGTTTCTCCAACAGTTTGATTTGGAAATAGTTTATCGACCAGGCAGAGAGAATGTGTTGGCCGACATCCTCAGCCGGAATCCTGAAGCTACTGTTAATGCCATAGACATCGAGGGAGAATGCGAGGAACACCATCGCCGACTTCGTCATCTACCTGAAGGACAACGACGTGCGGAGGAACTCAGGCATATTATCCGTTTCCTAGAACGAAGAATGGATCCACAGGATGCTCATTATGCGAGAATTGCTGCTGTTGCAGATGATTATTTGATTTATCATCGTGTCTTATACAAGTTTGTGGACGAGGACCACACTCAACTGCGTGCAGTTATTCCTAGGAGATACCAAAAATCTGTTATTCTTATGGTACATTTATCCATTGGACATGGTGGAACAGACAAGACCATTGCAACCATCAAGGAATCTTTTACTTGGAAAGGATTAGGAGCCACCGTTAGACAGTGTTAACGTGCTTGCGACGCATGCCAGCGGAACAAGTACACGTCACAATTATTGAAGGAACAACCTAGACCTATACTCCCAACTCAACCTAGAGAGTTATATGCACAGGACCTGTATGGCCCAATACCTAAAGCTCGTCGTGGGAACCGCTACATCGTTGTAACTATTGATGTGTTCACGAAATATACGATGCTTCATCCGATTCAGAAAGCCACTGCACACCAGATTATTCAGAGGATTAGACGACAAGTGATACCGGAGGCAGGAAAGCCACAATTCCTGTTGACTGATCACGGATCACAGTACACCTCCGTAGAATTTGCCAGTGCTATGAATGAGCTAGAAATAGGTCATGTTTTATCATCTATTCGCCATCCAGAGAGCAACCCAGCAGAATGCGTGATGTCTATTATCGCAAAATTTTGTCGATTATATTGTCAAGAAGAACACTGGCGATGGACTGAAGTTCTTGTTATTATGGCAAAATGTATTAATTCAACACTGGAATGTAAGAACACTCACTGATGACCCCGCAAATGAGAGACCTGAAAGGAGAACAGCTATTGTGGGTAGAGAGCTACGGAGATATGACATTGACATAGCAGCACTTCAGGAGACCCGTCTTGCTGAGGAAGGTCAGTTGAATGAGCAAGGTGCAGGGTACAGCTTCTTTTGGAAGGGTAAACGTGAGGACGAACACAGAATACATGGAGTTGGCTTTGCCATTAAGAGCAAGCTTCTCAAGGATCTGTCAGAGCTTCCAACTGGGTATAATGAACGCCTCATGACACTAAGACTTCGGTTATATAACAACCAGCATGCCACGGTGATCAGCGCATACGCCCCCACACTAGATGCTGATGATGACATTAAGGAAAGGTTCTATTCAGATCTGGATACCGTCCTATCAAACATCAACCGTGAAGATAGGATCATCTTACTCGGAGATTTTAACGCTAGAGTGGGCAGGGACTACAATGTTTGGAATGGTGTCATTGGTAAGGAGGGAGTTGGTAGCGAAAACTCCAATGGTGTCAGACTGCTCTCCAAATGCACTGAACATGAATTGGTAATCACCAATACTATCTTTCGCCAAAAGAATCGCTTTAAAACATCATGGCAGCACCCTAGATCGAAGCACTGGCATCTTATTGACTATGTGATTGTACGCAAGAAAGATTTACGAGATGTTCTTATCACCAAAGCAATGACAGGAGCCGATGACTGTTGGACAGATCACCGGCTTATCAGATCAGTTATGCGTATACCATTGTCCACACAGAGGAGGAAGCAACAGAAGAGCTGTAGGCATGTTTTTGATACCGAGAAGTTTGGTAAGTCAGAGCATATCTCCCAATATAAAGAGTTGCTTAGCCAGACACTGCCACAGGAATACCATCCAGATGTAACACTGCACTGGGAGAGTCTGAAGACCGCTATTCAGAATGCTTGCAAGGAAACGCTGGGATATAAGACCAGGAAACATCAAGACTGGTTTGATGAAAATGATGAAGAAATAGAAGCATTAATCTCAGAAAAGAGAAAAGCCTTGCAAACTTGGAGAAAAGATATGAACTCCCGTACTAAGAAAGAAGCATTTTGTCTTGCGAAGGCAAATGTCCAAAGAGGAACTCGTGCTCTCAAAAATGCATGGTGGACATCCAAAGCTAAAGAGCTGCAATATCTAGCAGACAAAGATTCGCGACAGTTCTTCCAAGCCACAAAAGCGATTTATGGCCCCTCCACGTTTGGTAGAAATCCACTTTGGTCCAGTGACAAAAGTACACTTCTAAAAGATCAATACTCCATCATGAATAGGTGGAAGGAGCATTTTGAAGACCTCTTGAACCAGGACTCAGTTATTGATGAGCAGGTGTATGATATATTAGAACAAGCACCCATCAAAGAAGAACTCGGTACCCTGCCAACACTAGATGAGGTTCAGTGTGCTATTAATCAAGCAAAGCGACACAAAGCTACTGGATGTGATGGAATACCAGCGGAAGCTCTCAAAGAAGGAGGTGAGGAACTCATAAGCCACATACATGATCTTATCATTAAAATTTGGAGAACTGAAAAAATGCCTGCTGATTTCAGAGATAGTCTGATAGTTCCCATATTTAAGAAAGGTGATCGTGCAGACTGCAACAACTATCGTGGTATATCTTTGTTATCATGCCTTGGAAAGCTTATTGCTCGTATTTTGGCGAATCGTATTCTATCCCTGGTGGAGAAAATACTCCCAGAGAGCCAATGTGGTTTCAGGCCTTCTAGAGGAACTGCAGATATGATATTCACTGTTCGTCAGCTTCAGGAGAAATGTAGAGAGCAAAATAGACCTCTTTATATTGCCTTTATAGACCTCAGTAAGGCATTTGACTCGGTAAACCGTGAAGCCTTGTGGAAGATTTTATCATTGTATGGTTTTCCACTGAAATTTATTACCATCTTAAGACTACTCCACAATGATATGAAGGCAAATGTCATTGGTAACGACTCGATTGGAGAACCATTTCATATTAATACCGGCGTTAAACAAGGCTGTGTGATTGCCCCTACATTGTTTTCTCTGTACGTTGCCACTGTCATGCAGTTAGTCAAAGATGATCTTCCTACAGGCATACAGATAACTTACAGGATGGATGGGAAGATCTTTAATTTGAGCCGTCTAAAGGCAAGGACTCGAACATCTCCTGCTGCATTGGTTGAGTTACAGTACGCTGATGATAATGCAGTAGTAGCTCAATCAGAGGACGAACTTAGGAAAATCCTGAATGCTTTTTCTTCAGCCTACAAAAAGATTGGGCTGAAACTTAACACCAGTAAAACCCAAGTCCTCTACCAACCAGCCCCTGGACAAGGACAAAGAAACATCAATGTCACCATCGACGGAGCGAAGCTTCAAGAAGTTAACGCCTTTTCTTATCTTGGCAGCACCCTGTCATCAAGTGCAAATATAGATTCCGAAATCCAACACAGGATTAACCGTGCTGGGGCATCCTTTGCAAGATTGAGGTCTAGAGTTTTTGACAACCATGATATCAATGCTGGTACGAAGATCCTTGTGTACAACTCGGTTGTAGTTCCCACCTTACTTTACGGATCTGAATCCTGGACATGCTACAGACGTCATTTTAAAAAGCTGGAGCAATATCACCAGCGTTGTTTGAGGAGAATTCTTCGTGTCACATGGCAAGACAAACGCACAAACACCAGCATTCTCGAAGAAGCACAGACTACCAGTGTTGAAGCCATGCTTTTAAAACGTCAGCTGCGATGGACAGGACACGTAATCCGCATGCCCAATAATCGCATTCCCAAGCAAGTGTTTTGCTCTGAACTAACTGAGGGCAAGCGCTGTGTGGGAGGTCCGAGGAAGCGATTCAAAGACGTACTAAAGGCTAATATGCAAATGTGCCATATTAATATCAACAACTGGGAGACCTTAGCTCTTGATCGCTCATCCTGGAGATCAATTGTTCATCGTGGTGCGATACTTTTTGAAGAAAACCGCCGACGTATGATAGAAGATCGGAGGCAACGCAGAAAGAACAGAGTGTTCATTAGAAGACAGGGAATGAATGCGGATGTCTCACCTGACCCTGATACTACCTGTCATCACTGCGGGAAACTGTGTCTCTCCCGCATTGGGCTTTTTAGTCACCTCCGGACTCATCGATGAAGAGTCATTCAGTATTGGAAGGCCAACCTACTCGAGACGAGTGTTTGCTATCATCATTAATTCAACAGTCCATGAGGGCACTGGTCAAATACCTATGATCTTGCATTTGAACCAGATGCCGCTGAGAATATGGGATCGTGTGATAGTAAATCCACCTTGTTTACAACCATCACATGCCAGCAGACTTTTAGCTGCGAGAGAAACTATGGACAGACAAGCTGTCAAGCGCTTGAGAAGAACTAGACGCCAGAGATTTAGAGAACCACTAGTTGAGGGAGACCTTATCCTTATAAGGAGACCCGGAATTTCAAGTCCTATAGACCGCATATATGGAAATTTTCTGTCTTTATATTATGGCCCTAGTCGCGTTCGACAGCCTTTGAACAATGGAAGTTATGTACTTGAAGACATTAGGACAGGAGAGCGTATTGGAACCTTCAATGCAGCTAATCTAAAAAAATATCACTCATGAATGAATTTTGAGGCAAATAAAAATGTCATCCCAACATTTTATTTGAAACGACGGAGAGGCAGATGAACCCGCTGAGCTATGGTTCATGTGATATTTCTTATAACAGAACATTTGTGATGGGATGTTGTACCTTTGAACACACCCAGAAAGCCACGTGGAGCTGAGAGATCACGCTATACTCTTTGAAGTAGCGCTGAATCGCACTTTTGACTTTGGTGAAATCTGCTAATTATTTATCTGAGGTCTTATTAATTCATTTTATCTTTCCACGAGACTCAGAATATTCCATTTCGTCATGCTGTATTATTAAAACATTTTGGAGAATGTTTATTTTTACTTAAGGTAAGGTATTACCCTTGCAGATACGCAAACAGGAACGTAAGTAGTCGCTCAACGACTTCGTTTTGACGACCTACTTTCTAGAGACACTCAGTGCCTTGCACTACGTCTGGAGAATCCGCCCTGTGTAGGCGTGGAATTGTATTTGTCCTACAAGACGTAGAGAAAATCCGCTGTTGAGCGTTGAAAGTGATTATCAGGTGCCATCGAGCACGCGAACACTACTATTCACTGTTATCCAAGCACAGTGAGACAAAGAAGAATTTTGGGAAATAATAATTGGCAAGTATAAGTGAATTGCATAACATTGCCGTAACACCACATTTTGTACCCACGTGTTTGTGGAGGGCCAAGTGCCTAGTGGAAAATATATAGGTAAATGTGTTACAACTATTATGAATAAGTGTGATTATGATTGTGTGACATATTTAAATTGCCAAAGTGAAAATTTCATTTCAAAAACGACGCATAATTCACGGATGCTACGTGATATAAAAGTAGCGTCACTAACACGTGCAGAATCATAAAACAGTGTTAGCTCACATGTTAATTCACATCTACGAAATTAAGGCTGTGTCATATACTACAATCAAAGCCTATAACATTTACGACGAACATTATATTTTTGAAAGTGAAAGAATGAATTATTACGCAACTTATTTCACTATCCACGTGATTGGACTATTCTTCACCATGTTTGAGACAGTCATCATGGGCTAATACCATCCCGGTATGAGGGTGATGTTTCTACGGGAACCAGCATGATGGTGGAACTTCCAGGACAGCGAACGAGAAGGAAGGAACCAAGGATGCCATTTCCAGGCATATTCATTACATCCACGAAGTTGTCGACAGGGACAGATCGAACCCTGGTCTTTGGAGGAGTCCAGATGGGAATCCTGATGAGGATAATACCGTTCCAGAGAGCCAGAGAGGATTTTGTACAACCCTTGTTGTTGAATAGAGGGCTGAGTGAGAGCTTCTCCATTTCGTGAGTTTTTGGATACCCCTTTCTTGTTCTAGTTTCTGGTGGTATAGTAGATTAAATGTAGTTTGTGAACCAACCGAACTTTGTGTCAGCCATTTTTATAGGTAGGGAATGTAACTAGTTTAATTAGATGTCATTTATTTCAGTTAAAGTGAGACACCCTTGGGTCAGACATTTTGGTCAGCCCTGGTGCAGCCTGATGAACGTCGTAGAACGTCAATGCCTATCTTTTGCTGAACGTGACCGTAGTCATTTGAGGCTACTTTGTTCAACCCTATTTGGGGTAATTTTCAAGTCTTTGCTGACTTTAGTTATGGCAATCAGATGCCATGGTTATTAGTTAACTGCATTCTTTGCAGCCATTCTCTGTTACACCCCTGACTGTCGTTAGAACGGTCATATCAGTTAGGCAGTCAACTGTAATTACCAGTTTTGTAACTGCATTATATTTCATTTTGAATAAGCTCAGAAGCTATTCTTGGTCAAGTGTGAACCTTATAATTAGAAGGAATGTTTCGTTGTCAAGCATCGAACCCAGTTCCCAACGTATTATTGAGCAGATCCAGAGTTTGAAATCTGCGTCACAATTATTATTTTGTTAGTGTCATGTGAAGACACACATTTATTTGATGTTGTACAAGCAACTGCTGAATTATAACTTTAGAGAGCAAAGAGCTCCTGTAATAGTAACATTACTATCATTTAGACGTCTTTGGTTTCGAAGGCGGAATTGTATTATTGTATTCAGATTTATAGCGTGTTTTAATACACGTATTCTTCGAGGTTTTTAACCTGTTGTAAAGTTTTTTATGAAGAGGCCAGATGTATAGTTTTATTTGTTTAAATCGCCGGCCTTGGAGAGTCAATGTGTTGTGTCAGTGAAGCGCAGGAATGTTGAAACCTGCTAGCGACACATAAACTGGTTTGAGACCCAGTGCCCTTGAAAGCACGCCTGTTATATTGTGAGACAAAACTACTTTGACAAAGGACAGAATACGAGTTGTATTCGCATTTCCTTTCATTGCAATTTAGCTTATGGAACTCAGTGTCCATTCCTGTATCTGATCACATGTTTTATAGACTGTTTTTTGTTAGTTAAACGCACTGCTGCGTGTACCGTCGTTGACGTGTACAGTTATGTCAGGTTTTCTATAGTAAGTTGAAGGCTACCCTGTTATAGCAGGAAGTTATTGTATGAAGGTATTTTGAGTATGCCTTGTCCGGGATTGTTCCCGTTGACTATATGTTATTGGAGGGTAACTGTAGTGTGCAGGCCCGTCCCAGAGTTATTGAACGCGAGCTTTGCGCCGCTGGTAACTTGTGTTATTGTGTGTCCGAGTTGTTATTGCTCGTTGATTATATTCCGACTGTTGAGACGAGGCTTTTTGGTGGAGAATGATCTCAGTGGAGACACTCCGTGCCCAGGCTATTGTCAATATTATTCGCCATAAACCAACGATAAACCTAAACCGACATCTTAATAATAAAACGCATAATTTTGGTAAAACAAAAGCTAAGTAACGAATTCTTTCTATCTAACTTTGTTCTTTTGCATTTTGGAACTGTTGACATAGCCGTGCAGATGAAGGTAATTTCCTTTTGTGGAAATGACAAGGACAGCTGACACTATTGAAGCGACCTGAAGCATGCACGAACCTTGAGTTCGTAGCTTGTGGAGCGCAGGCCATGCGATGTTAGACGTAGTCTTTACTACTCATTCGTCACCGTAACCACACACACATTAGATGACTATGGCTTACAAAGAGTAAACCAAGGTACAGGCAGGCATTTTAATAAAACTACTGTGTCTATTTGATTACTTATTTATGATGTACAAGTGTATAAATCCTACATGTTACCTTATTGTGTGCTGTTAGCACGTAGTTTCTAAGAGTAATTAAATGTTTTTTATGGCTGTACACTTAGCTTTTGAATGTAATTGTTTTCTGTTACGGACGTCATCGCCATAAACTTTGTTAATTGATAGGACTTAGCTAGATGAACTAACGTTAAATGTTAATGTTGAAATGGTACCATCCTAACTTTGATTTGTTTTGCTACCCTGTTAAATGTAAATTCAGATATTAGCTTGATCTTGTAACTTGAACTAGGGACTTGCGTCGTACCATTTTCCTAGTGTTGCTGTTGTTATTATTGTGAGTTAGATCTTTCGCGAGGGTTTCCCGTAACTTCTCAGGTAGGGACCTGCTCTTTATTTTTGTTTGTTTATTAGCTTGCGGACTAGCCGATTGTAACCCTCCGAACTAGGCTAGGGGCTTGTGAATTTTATCAATAAATTTTCACGGTGTTTTACATAAGTCTGGATGTTTATTTTCTCAGTCTAGTTTTTAAGGTGAACCTTTCCTTGGGCAGTCTATGACCATCGTCACCATGTACCACGATCCCTGTGGACTACGGACTCTCGTGCCGTTTTAGCCTATTTGGAAGTTCACCTGATCCTCACGGCAATTAAATTATGTGCTCGACGGGTGAGATGTTAGGGAAGTCATTGCGGTTGTTGGCTATCCTGGCAACTCCAACCTTGTCGGTCTCAGTACTTTCAAACTATCAAATGATCGAACTCGAGACATTGCTACGTACAGATGGCCATGGCTAAATGCAGGCTGGGGTAAATATACACCAACACGGTCTAAAGTCGAGCTTTGTTAATTGTCATACGGAATTCAAGGCGAATAGGAAACTGGCGTCTTTTTAAATTTAAATGGAACAGTTGTGTCGGATGGTGTTAAATCAATTCTAGGAATCAGAACTCTTTGTCCAACAATTAACCCTGTAATGATTTCAAGATCTAAACAACTGTCATGCATTTTTCGCACAATTAATCTTGTTCCATTTAGAAGTCCCTCTTTAGCATTTAAGTTTCTTAATAACATTACAATCGCTCCAGGTTTTAAGTTAAGGACGTGAGGAGGCAAGCCACTCAATTCTAAGCTGTTCAGAAACTCTATGGGAAATTGGAGAGTTTCATTTTCATATTCAGTAATTAAGTAATTTACACTGATGTACGTTCTGGCCGTTCCGGGTAGAAGATCTATAACTTTAGATTTGATTTGATCACAGTGCTCGTTATTAGGGCAAGAATGGCAATTTTGGAGAAACTTATAACATCTTCTGGTGACTGAAATTTATTCCCGTAAATTTCAGAGACGATGTCATGTTTCACGATGTCAGAGGGTGGTAAATCAATAACAGATAGCTCTGCCGATTCCTGATTCACGGAAGGGTAATCTCCATTACCAATTTTCTGCAAAAAGTCAGCGAAGTCTAATTCTTCTGGTCCTGCTCGCATATTTTTTAACAGATGAAATATGTTAAATTCTGACCAAAGAGGAGAAAATTTAATGCACTTCTGAATAACAGCTTGTTTGGAAGCATGCGGAACAACAGGCAAAACTTGCCTAAAATCTCCATCTAGTACAATAACTTTCCCTCCAAAAGAGATGGAATTACCCATGATGTCTTGCAAATGTCTATTAACGCACATCAGGGCATGCAAGTTAGCCACTGGTGCTTCATCCCATATAATCAGTCTTGTTGACCTGATATCATGTGCTCCTTTACTGTTCATTTTTAAAGATGAAACAGAAGCTTCGTGTAATTTCAGCGGTTTTTATTTTATTTTAGCGTATGGCTACAAACATCACTAAAAAAAATACTATTTCAGCGGTAAATTAAATCTGCTGTGTACCGTACGGCCATTGGGTAATAGCATGGCAGCAATTCCAGTCCACGCCACTGGTATCACTTCGAAACCCAAATCAGTGCACTTTCTTAATGAGACTTTGGTACACGAATGTCTTGCCAGCACCACCAGAACCATCTATGAAGCATGCATTAATTTTATTCGTATTGTTCTGAAGCATAGCGTTAATAATTTCATTTATGATGAATCTTTGTTCATCATTCGCTTTCTGAATAATTGAGTCATAGTCAGTATCAGGAAGCATGGAAGATTCATTCATTTCAGTACGTGGTAGCCTAAGTCACTGGATAACTGGCAACCCGAAAGTTGAAAGAGAAAATGTAATTTTGTCATCTTACTGATATGGCGGAGAGTCATTTGATAAGTTGTTTGCTGGTTGTAAAGACGTAAGTAATCCTCACTCAGAGAATCCTTAAAAGTATCCCACAATTCAACTGAATTCGATGGTTGTTTAAATATACAAATGAAGGAAAATAATTGTCTCAATTGAAATGGCATTTGAAGTACTGACGCTTCACGTAGACAACGATGACATTCAGCATCGTCCTGAATTAACCTATGTTCCACTGCTGCTTCTTTGAATGAAGAACAGCACACATTGTTTACTGCCTTTACATCTTGAAAACAGGTGGCACCGACTACGTGAAGTAACAGCAATCGAAGATGATATTTTTCTGATTCCACTGGGGAAACGTTAAACATTCTATCTATTATTTTTCCAGATTTTACTCTTTTTTTCAGACGCGTTTATTACTTTCCCAAACATAATGAACTGGCGTTTCTGGGCAGGGCCGTGGAGAGCCGCCACGGGCCCTGGGGCTGGAGCCAGCCCGGGCCCCCACCACCCCCCACCCCCGCCCCGCTCTTCCCCTCTCGCTGTCCCTCATTGATGTCATATTCTATTATCCTGGGTTATACTGTAATAACAATAGTAATAATAATGCTGATGAAATGAAAATCCACAGCCTGCTTCCAGTCTCCGACCGGGTCAGGAATGGAATGAATGAAGCCCCCATCTAGCGGCGAGGATATGGACTGTGCCGGCTGCCGAGGCCTGACGCACTCCTCTGGGGCAATGATTAAATGACTGACAGATGAAATGAAATGATAGTGGAGAGTGTTGCTGGAATGAAATTTTGACAGGGAAAACCGGAGTACCCGGAGAAAAACCTGTCTGCCTCCGTTCTGTCCAGCACAGATCTCACATGGAGTGACCGGGATTTGAACCACGGACTCAGCGGTGTGAGGCCAGTGTGCTGCCGCCTAAGCCACGGAGGCTCAATAATAATGCTGATAATAATGATTATTGTTAATATTATTATTGGTATTGTTAGTAAATTGCATAAAGTAATTTAGTATTACCAGACCCTATTTTGCATAAAATAACAAAATCCTTATAATAACACTTTAAAAATCACGAGCTCGTCCTTGTGCAAACAGGAGGCTTTTGCCCTTACGGGTTCTCTATAGGCTAATTTTGTTTATTTATTTATTTATTTATTTATTTATTTATTTATTTATTTTATTATGCTCGATCTGCGCGTCGGGAATGAATTTAATGTTTAGGACATCAGATAATTCCACTGGAGATTAAAATCTTCCGAGCCTGGCCGGGAATCGAGCCCAGGAATCCTCGGCCTAAGCCTAGTATGTTAACCACCGGAATAATAATACCGTATTCCACATTCACGCATGTTTTAGGATACCGTATTTGTGAGTGCGATGACCATGGAAGTAGCTGTTGATTTGACTTTAACAGGGGGCAGATCCAGAGGTGGCGCTGATAGGACTGCAGCCAATATGCTTCCTAAATTCCTAGGGAAATGAGACTAAATAAACAGTGGCAACTATTGACGTTTTGAATTTGAACTACGATTTGAAATGTGTATTAACCAGGAATCAAACTTGGTCCATCAGGGTGAGAAGCAAGCAGCTGGACAGCTGTGCTGTCTTGTCCCTATGTAACATGCATATTATGAAATGTTTAAGGGTGGTAAGATTACGGTTTAATTAAGTACTTCTCCATTTCTGTATTTTATATGTATTGAAATAGCGAATGCTTAAAACTTGGCTACAGTTTCAATTTAATCCACTCATATTTGCATTAATATTCAGTGTCAACTTTCTATCCATTCGTTGATAGATGCATAGAAAACAGAAACGTGTAACAAAAATATCATGGAAACATTAATGCCCAGTACCGTAATTCGCTGGCCGTCAATGGAAGCTGGGCATGCACTGATGATTTCTCTCGGTTCGACACGCGCAGACAGATGGAATAGCTTGGTTTCTAATATCGATATGAAACAGAATAGCAGACAAGCATGGCGTCTTCTTAAGAATCTCAGTGGAGATCCAACTAGCCCGCCTTTTAACTTTACTCAAGTAACTGCTAATCAGATAGCACACCAACTGATCTTTTATGGAAAGACTTCAAAATCTATGTAAAATACAGAGAAACTTCAACGGTGTATTGAAGAAGAGACTGATTTCCTTAAGGACCTGTTTACGATGGAAGAACTTATGAAAGCAATCGACGGTCTGAAATCGAACAAGGCAGCTGGGTTGGATGATCTCAGAGCGGAGCAAATAAAACAATTTGGACCAGCAACACTGCAATGGTTACTTTTATTGATTAACAACTGTACATCCAGGCTGAAGATTCCTAAGGTATGGAGAAAAGCTCGCATAGTTGCGATCCTAAAACCTGGGAGGACTCCTGATAGCCCAAAGAACTTTCGGCCAGTTTCACTTCTGTGTCACACCTATAAGTTGCTGGAGAGAATGATTCTTAATAGAATATCTGATTCTATAGATAGCAAACTGATTTCTGAGCAGGCAGGCTTTAGACCAGGCAGGTCATGCTGTGGACTAATTCTGAACCTTACTCAGCACATAGAGAATGGACTACCTCAAGGTAGCGTCTTAGCACCACTGCTTTACAATGTATATGTCGTAGTCAGATAGTGAAATCCGTCATTTCATGAAAATCCTAGGCACTTCATGAAGAGCCGGCATATGATGTAAAAAGGTACAGTTACACTATCTGACGCGTGGTTTCATGAAATGACTAAATATCGCCGTCACATAGTGTAATTCACATTGTACATAATCTGACGGGAAATCCAGCCCCGTCACTTCATGAAGTACCGTAGCGGCAGCGGTGATCACGTGTGAGGGAAGTGAGACTTCCAAGAATAAATCAGATAAAAATGTGGACACTAAAGGGCTGTTATTTCCTCAGAAAATGAACACTGTGACATATGGTACAAATGTCTAATGGTCTGGACTTCATTTATCCCCTAATTCCCTTCCCATCATCTTGCTTGGCCTTGCGCCTAGAAGGAATATTATGCTGCCGTACTGTGAACGGAAGAAGAACGTCGTTCAGATCCATTTTGTTTTTAAAACATGAGAGATAGATAACCGATAGTATAATATGACTTTATTTCGCTGTTCCACCCTTTAAAACAACAAGAACAAACTCAGTTACGGGCGCGTAATACAGAGATCTTGTACAGATCTTAGCAGCCAACTGTATTAGTGAACTTGTGGTCTCGGGGTATGGTGTTGGCTTCGGGATCACTACGTGGTGAGTTCGAACCCCACTGAAGGATATTTTTTTGCCAACTAACATTTTAATCTAGTTCAGTTGTTGCCTTGTTTTATAGTTGTTTTATTGTATATTTATTTTAAGGGCTAGGGACATCTTGATCATCAGCCCAGTGTATTTGGGTGGTTGTTTTCTGATAACCTGTGTTTGCGTGATAATAGAAGTAGTGTGTGGGTAAAGAATTTGGGAAGGTGTCTCGAGACTTGAAATGAAGTACCATCCCGGCATTTGCCGAGAGGGTGTGTGAAAAGACCCGGGGGAAAACGCCACAGTCAGCGACGGGATTCGAACCAGCATATTGGCCTACTCGTTAAGTAGACTTATTAAATCAACTATGGTAACCACGGATAGGAACATAATTATGGTCGACGTCGGGAGGAAAAACTGAGAAGAGTTCCATTCCTACCTTAGCCATCCTGGAATTGGTTTTCCGTGGTTCCCCCTTCTCCTCTAGGCAAATGCCGGGTTGGTTCCTAACTTAACCTCGGCCGCCTCCTTCTCAACCTTAACCTGAACTACAAATACACACAATACTACAAATACCATTATAATACTGATTATCAGACAGATTCTACACACTCCCAAGTACACAGGGCTGAATACACAAAAGCTTTACATTTGGTTGATTTAGTGGAGGGTTCACCTTCGAGAAAATCTCGAATTTCAGCCTATTTATTATAGACAGAAATATTTGAAAGAATGATTCTGCATTTTTCTTCATTGTGTGTATCTTACCTGTAAGTTATCGTTCCAATTTTGTTGTTAATTCATTTGGAGGTCTTGGGTCACCTCAATCATCAGTCCCGTGTGATTGGGTGTGAATTGAAATTATATTTATATGATGACTGTAAGGGTGGGCGGACAATTGAACGAAGTTAGATGTCAGTGCAATACAATGTGTATAAACATATACTGTACCAAGTTTCATTGCGTTTGGTTGGTTAAATCGCGAGAAACGTCTATTTAAACGTCGCAACTTCGCTTGGGCGCCATGTTGGTTTTGTAGTTACCAGGTTTTCAAAAAGTCACATCGGTACACTTCTAGTAGTTCCCTTTATCACCGTACAAAATTCCAGGGTGATATCGGTAGTAGTTTCGGAGATATTGAATGCAGGTGAAATATTTCGCACAGCCGCCATGTTGGATTGGTGAGACGTAACAAAATTTGAAGGGCACGGTCGGGGTCGCCCAAAATAGTGCTATGAACTTCCCGAGTTTCATTGAAATCGCTCCAGCCGTTTAGAAGTTATTAGGGGGGACAAACACACACACAAATCCTCACACACACACACAGACAGACACACGGACAAAAGGTGACCTCATAAGCCTATTTTTTCATAAATGAAAATAGGCTAAAAATACAAATTGCATCAGTGAAGGAAAGAGAGAAAAAAGATACACAAATGAAGAACAAAAAGAAAAACTACAAATGTAATTATGAAAGTAAACATTGCAGATTAGAAAAAAATTCTGTACAAATAAAATATATAAAAATAAAAATACAAACTTCTAGGAAAAAAAGAGATAGAGAGTAAAGAGTATCCGGTATTTCACGATTAGATTTAGGTTTTTATGCGAAAATTAATTTCGAAAACCATAATAAACAAGCATTAATTTATTTCTTGGAATAGAACAATTAAATGAATTAATGTACGGCTTCATTGTGTCAGTCATTTCATGAAGTGCCGAATCAACAAACACCGGATCTTCATGAAGTGCCTCGGCTGATAATGTAAAATCATTTCTTACACCATCTGCCTAAATCGGTCCGTCACTTCATGAAGAAACGCGTCAGATAGTGTAACTATCTCTTTTTACATCATATGCCGGCTTTTCATGAAGTGCCTAGGATCTTCATGAAATGACGGATTTCACTATCTGACTACGACATATACACCAATGACCAGCCCAGAACAGAAGGCACCAGGCGATTTATCAACGCAGATGACACTGCAGTAGCCGTGCAAGGTCGTAGCTTTGAAGAAGTAGAACATTATTTGGCCTGTGCTTTGGAAGAACTTTGTCGATACTATCACAGAAATAATTTGAAGCCAAATCCAGCCAAAACGCAAGTTTGTGCTTTCCACTTGCGAAATAAAGAAGCAAAGAGGACATTGAATATTAAGTGGCAAGGTGAAACAATCCTTCATTGTTTTACACCAAAATATCTTGGTGTCACCCTCGATCGAACTCTGTCTTTCAAGCAACATTGCTTGAACACCAAAAGTAAAGTATCTGCACGAAATAATATACTAACATGCCTAACAGGAAGGACATGGGGTGCTCACCCCACCACTCTCAGAACTTCAGCCCTTGGACTGAGCATCTCACCTGCTGAATATGCAGCACCATTTTGGCTTCCAAAGAGGTGGATATAGCTCTGAATGAGACTTCCAGGATTGAGTCTGGATGTCTTAGACGAACATCACTTCAGAAAATCTATCCTCTTATTGGAATTTCCCCACCTCATGTCCGAAGAATGGTAGCTGCAGCATCTGAAAAGAAACGGCAAGAAACCGATTCAAGGCATCCACTTTCGGTCAACAACCAGCCCGACAGAGACTTAAGTCCAGAAACAGCTTTTTGAGGAGAATAGCAGCCATCGAAGGCTCACAAGAAGCTGCCCGTGTGAAGATATGGAAGACAGAAATCAAAGACCCAATTATTCCTCTATCAGAAAAAATGGCACCTGGTCACAACTTGCCATATGGAACATGGAAATCATTGAACAGGCTGAGGACGGGGGTTTCACGCTGCAAGAACTATCTCAAGAAATGGAACACGCTCGTCAACAATGATGAGTTCTGTGACTGCAGCATGTTACAAGATCCAGAACACCTGCTGATCTGCCCCTTGATGGAGGACATATGTTCAAAAGACGATCTTTTGGCTGCAAATGCTAATGCTATAACTGTTGCTACTTACTGGCAAAATCTAATTTGATTTGGACACGGAAAATAAATAAATCTTGATCTCCATGACCGGGGTACTACCGCACTGTCAGGCAGCTACTCAATTGTTCTCACGAGGCTGAGTGCACCTCGTTCCAGCCCTCAAGTCAGTGACCTAAATCCCTGACGGAGCCGGAAATGGAACCCGGGGCGAGTGTGAGTCAGGCGCGCTGCCCAACACCATGGGGCCAGCAATAATAATAATAATAATAATAATAATATACTCTCTAATTGCATGCCCATCATTTTTTAAATTTACGATTGCTTGTCAGTATGTGTTATCATCTCTGAACATTTGGAATATTTGGCTGAAACTTTTTATTTATCCCGGATGAGGTGTTGAATGACCAAATACATCTTCAGTTTGAATGTTGGTTTGGTTTGGTTTGGGGTCAATACTACTGGAACGAATGGCATGAACATTCGTATGTAAGTAGAATGCAGCAATAACATAAAACTAGGCTACAAATTGAATTTTTATACAGAGGGGTGAGGGGGGTTAATAGGAAGCCTCAATTCCCTGCAGCAATCCAATTGCGCGATGTGTATCCTTCTCTTGACATCGCAATACCAGGTGCGCCCTGACCAGGTGTTAGAACTTACTGATCTGAGAATATCACACGGTGACATGTCCTGACATGGAAGTCGCAACATAGTGCCTGCTCGGGTCTATTTAAGCTGCGTGAAGCTGAGAGGAATGTGCATCGCGGACTATGAGAAGTGGGGTGACGAGTGATGAGGTTTCTCGGTCCTTGCGTAGTAACAGAAGCAAATACATTAGTCGGTGACACACTCACTCATTCCCAACGCCACACTGGTTTCAGAAAAGACCCCATGTTAGCAGTATTGGAATAGACTAGAATGTCAGGTAACACGGCGGGCTGTCGACAGGCTTCTTAATTCTCGTCTGCTCCTTACCTGCCTCTGCCCTTCATCCCGCAAGTTCACGGAGCTTAGACCCGAGCAGTACTTACAGTACCCTCTAAGCAAGTTGTCAATCTCTTCACACCACTGATCTCTATACAACACCGATAGTGGAGTGACGAAATGTTATGCTGGCATGGGTCATAATAAAAGGCAAAGGTTGGTCTTGAAACTCAAGTTCAACTGCTGGTTTGAATCCGGCCACGTGAATGGATGTGTTTATCTTCTCATTAATTATAAGCCCATTCAATTTCTATGATATACGATATACATTACAATTATCTTTCCTCATCAATCATGCCAAGACTGGCTGCGAGGAGCAGCGGAAACGTTCTAGCCTGCTGAGCTGACGGTTAAAGTATCGAATCCTGGCGCTGTCAGTTGACATTTGAGGATGCGCAAATGTGAGTAGATTTACTGGCACGTTGAAGATCCCTTGGCGTCTGTAAAAGCCTCAGTAGTTTAAAGGAACGCAAAACCAATAACATTATTACGTTATACAAGACTTATAATACAAGTAAAACTAAATTACATTGAAGCTGGCCGTATGGCTAAAAAACGAAGGCTAAAAGCCAACAAATATTTCTAAAAAACATCCTTCTTATGAATTTGCGTGCTGGTTGATAGATTATTTTTCTTATGAGCTGTTTAATGTTCATTTTTGTGACCCCAAGAGTCCTCCCTTAAAACTACCTAATTCTAAGCAGAACAATGGGCTGGGTACAAATTGCAATACTACATTGGTGTTGCCCAAACAGGGTTCGATAGTTCAGCCATA
This sequence comes from Meconema thalassinum, assembly GCA_946902985.2. Lineage (NCBI taxonomy): Eukaryota > Metazoa > Arthropoda > Insecta > Orthoptera > Tettigoniidae > Meconema > Meconema thalassinum. The sequence goes on from OX336390.1 coordinate 746,911,499, forward strand.
ACTTCACTAACTCCTGTCACCAGTCAATTTGATTCCCTTAAATCGCAAACCCGACAACGACGGGTACGAAGAGCTAGTCCAAGATAAAAACAAGAGCCAGAGTTAACTTAATATCCAAACATTTCTTTATGTTTTTCTCCTTCTGAATATTAGAAACTATTGTTCAGATCCGTCAGCGAAATTTATTATAGCCTACCTGCATTTCCATATCTTCAAACCTATCATGGTTCACCTCCTTCAATTATTGTCTTCTTTCCCTTGTAGCCCGCATTCAATATTTATAACTGAAAGGAACACGTAAGCTAACGATTATGGGCAGATGACCTCGTTGTTCCGCCCCCTTAAAACATCAACAACAACCATCATCAAACTAACGATGATCTTTAATTCAATTCACACACTGAAAATCGTAATGATTTTGAATTTGAGAATATCCTCGTTCTCATGCTAAAGCAATGGCTGTTCTTTCGACCAAGTCAATTACTCTTTTGCAAGCCGGAGTCATTAACAACTGCGTGCTGAGTCCACATTACAATATGTCATATTCGCAGCGTTTATCTATTTTTGCGACGCTACTAATGCTGCCAGTTGGCTTATGAAAGCTCAGCTTGTTTCCAGTAATATTGTTTAGCATACAGTATATGGCGATAATAACAATAATAATAATTATTATTATGTGCGTATGGACCCTATTGGATCACGCATTACATTTATGATTCGCCTTTCTAACAGACCATATTGCTTTCATTCTTTCACTGTGCGCTTGTTTCCTTTCTTCTGACCACTTAGTCCCCGATCTTCTGGGGACTTCATTCTCTGGCTGTACCACCCATTTATTTATCTTCTGACGGTAGACATTTCTGTCTAGTATTTCTGACGTTTCTATCCGGGCCTTTTCCAGGTCATTTTTAACATCTTGTATCCAAGATACGTTCTTCAGTTTTCCAGAGTATGTCAAAATCTTGTGAGTTAACCTTGAAGAAGAGAGTCTGTGAACGTGTCCATAGAATTTCAGTCTTCGTTTCCTGATGTCTGCGGCGAGGTTGGATAGTTTTTCCGTGGCTTTGCGTGATTTGAGTCTATACCCTTCTTCACTTTTCTCTGGGCCCAGAATTTTCCTCAAGATCTTTCTTTCCTCCTTCAAGATATTTTCCAGATCACCTTTCTTATTAAGTACCAAGGTTTCACTTGCATACAGCACTTCAGGTTTAATCACCGTATTATAGTGTTTGATTTTTGTATGTATGGACATGCATTTCTTGTTATAGATGTCACGGGTTCTCCAATACGCTCTTTTGAGTTTTTGTAATCGAACTTTCTGAGCTTCCTTTTCCAATCCTGTTGGTTCTAGGATCTCACCGAGATATTTAAAGTGTGGAACCCGTTTGATGTGCCCGTATTTTGTTTGTAGTTCCTAGATGTCGAACCTAGTGCAAATAAACTTGGTCTTCTCGAATGAGATTTGCAACCCAGTTTTCTCAGCGCATTCCTTGAGGACTTCAATCTGTTTGATCGCTAAAATATCGCTGTCTGCTAGTATCGCTAGGTCGTCTGCGAAAGCTAAACAACTGACCTAGATGTCATCATTGTTTCGTCCAAGTTGAATGGGTTTCCAGAGCTTCTGGGCATTCAAGTCCTTCTCCCATTCTCGAATGACTTTATCTAGAACAAGGTTGAAGAGCAGTGGTGACAATCCGTCACCCTGTCGCACACCGGTCTTAATCGCAAAGGGCTCTGATAATTCACCCAGAAATTTTACTTTTGACTTCGTGTCCGTGAGTGTTTTCTTGATGAGTCTTAATGTCTTTGGATCAAGTCCTAGTTCTTCTAAGATGTTAAAGAGAGACTGTCGATCGACCGAATCGTACGCCTTCTTAAAGTCGACGAAACTACAAATGATCGGAGAGCTTCGGGTAGCTCTATATTTCAATATCGTCTTCAAGTTAAAAATTTGTTCAACACAAGAACGCTCAGGTCGGAAACCAGCTTGATATTCACCAATTTTGTGTTCAAGCTGTTCTTGTACTCGTTGAAGAAGACACGCGGAGAGAATCTTGTAGGTGACTTGAAGGAGAGAAATCCCTCTGTAGTTATTCACATCCGTTCTGTCACCTTTCTTGTATAACGGATGGATGAGTGCACATTTCCATTCTTCAGGTAGCTTTTCTGTTTTCCAGATATCCATGATGATTAGTGTGAGCTCCTCAAGTGTATTTGGGCCTATGTTCTTTAATAGTTCTGCAACTATGCCATCTTCTCCAGACGCCCTGTTACTTTTGAGTCTGAAAATGTGTCTCTCGATTTCTTCTTTAGTAGGTGGTGGAGATTCAGGGTTTACATGTACGGGAGTCTCTTTGGGACATAGTGATGTTGGCTCCTCGCAATTGAGTAACTCAGAGAAATACCGAGCCAGTTCACTACAATTATCCCGGTTGGACAACGCGAGGTTTCCGTCTGGTTTTCGGAAACACAAGTTCTGTGGGGTGTATCCTCGGATTCTTCCTGCGAACGTCCTGTAGAAATCTCGCGTTTTGTGATCTCGGAAGTCTTGATCTATAAATTCCAATTGGTCCTTCATGTGTTTCCTCTTAGTTTGTCTGATTACTTTTGACACTTCCTTCCTGGTCTGAAAATAGTGTTGTTGATTCTCGAGTGACTTCTTACTGTTGTATTTCTGAAAAGCTCTCTTTCTCATTTCCAGTGCTTCTTCACATGCAGAATCCCACCACGGGTGTTTCGTATTCTTCTTCAATGGAATAATCTCTTTAGCTCTCGTAATGATCTTGTCATGGAACTGCTTCCAGGTGCTTGCCGTTTCCTTTTCCCATTCCTCTGTTATGTTACTTTCCTTTATCTTTTTCGTGTCAAATTTCTGAAGATGAGATTTCTTGGGGTGGATTCTTTTCGGGGTAAATTTCACTTTGATTCGCACTAGATAATGGTCGGAGTCAATATTGGCTCCTCTTCGAACTTGCACATCATGAATTTCTTTCTGTAAAGGATGTGTGATGGCCACATGGTCGATCTGATATTCTCCAAGAGATTGCACAGGTGATCGCCAAGTCTTCTGTTTTCGAGGGTGCTTCCTCAGAGAGGTGGACATTATCTTCAAGTTGTTCTGTTGGCACAGTTCAATGAGTCTCATGCCATTCTTGTTGGTGAATTTATGAGCTGGGTATTTGCCTACAGTCTTTTGGTATTCTTTTTCTTTGCCAATCTGTGCATTGAAATCACCTAGTAATATCCTTGTGTCTTCTCTAGGAACCGTTGCCACGATCTTTTCGAGTTTAGACCAGAACTGTTCTACCTTCTGCAAGTCCCTTTTATTTTCAATGTTCGTGGGGGGCATGTGCGTTAATTAATGTGTATTTTTTGTTCGCACATTGTATGCGCATAGTCATTACTCTATTACTTATGGGAGTGAATTCTTTTATCGAATCAACTATGCTCTTGTGAACTACAAATGCCATACCCAAGAGGGGGGTGCCACCTCTTCCTATTCGTTTGTCCGTTTTACTTTTGAAAATACGGTAGTTACCATAGTCTAGTGTTCTCTCATCTGTAAAGCGTGTTTCCTGAAGAGCTAGTATCTGTATCCTTTGTCGATCTAGTTCTGATGTTAAGGTGTGTAGTTTGCCTGGTTTTAGTAATGTGTTGATGTTGAAGGTCCCGATGTATGTGGGTGTCTTTGATGGTAGTTTGCCAGAGAACTCCGACTTTCTCTGTGATCGTGGTTGCCCAGGTCCCCCAGAGTCCGAAAACCTGGTTGCCGTCCATGGACGGGTGGATTGGTTACCACCTGGGGTAATTCTGTAGTTACTCGCACGAATCATAACTGCTTGTAATCAAGGATTAATCCAGTGTTTCCACTGGGAGTTTAGGACCAGGGATTGCTAGTTCCTGGAACATAAGCTATGCAGCCGTACCTACTAGGTAAACAGACGCTGACCACTTTGCCGCTCGATCCAAGTCAGACGCGAAGTGGATTTCAATTTTGGTTCTTCCGCCCTCGCTGCCATTGAGACATAGGTCCTCCTCTGCCATCGAAGCCGTTGGCCATTGTTTTATTCACCTCAGTTGATCCGCAGGTGCTTATTTGACTAGGTATTATTCGCACCTTTCCTGTATATCTACAGGAAATTCCCCATCAGCCATCGGGACGCGCCGTGTCGGGGTTGAGGGCCCCCTTCCCAGTGTCTCACGCAGGGTTATGCTTAGCTCGTACTCAGTTCGGAACTAAACCCCCACGTGAGCAGACTAGGTAATAATGTAGTATGCTGTCTAGTACAAAAGCGTCACATTGCCGGTCGTAAAGATGGCTGACAATAGTGGCCGGTTGTGTGACCTAGGTAACACCGAGACTATACAGAATAGTGCGTATCCTATTCATGGCCCCCATGGGATCAATGACAAAAGAAAACAGAATGGAGACAGTTAGGTCAATGGTGTTAGTCAGATATACGGAGTGACCTCTAAATAGTGTTATCTATGGAATCATTTTGTCGCAATTACCAAGATGGCGGACATTTATAGCACAAAATTCATATTAAATATTACTTTAAAACACTATTACACAGGAACACATACACTAGATAACACTAACACACATTCAGCACTAAAAGTAAAGCCACTATTATTCCCTGGAAGCCACAAACGAAGCACAGTTCCTCCGTATTGGCCGATATAAGACGCAGCATCATTACCCATGACCTCACCACTGGGCACGGAACAATAATAATAATAATAATAATAATAATAATAATAATAATAATAATAATAATAATAATACATCTAATTATAATATTAATAATCATCATAACTCTACTACTAATAATCATAATAATAGCAGCAAATGAGATTTCTCAGTTATTAGGTAATGTTGGATACAAGACGTAAGCCATAAAGTGATAATCAGACAGTTAAAATGTCTTGGTGCGACGTGAATTCGAACCGGGGATCTTCGGATCGAAACTTTTTCAAAACGTTTCACTGCCTATAGGCTACAGTCGTAAGAAATACAAGCCTCCTAACAATAATAATTATGTTTTCTTAGTTCTTTATAGATGAACATTTTATTTAGACCACAACTATTTTATGTACGTTCGGCAATGGAAATACCCCTACACCACGCATCATATTTATCTGGCATTTATACAGAGCGAAAATGAATTCCAGTGTGGACGAAGATTAGATAAACTATTTTCTTACCTAGACAATATGAATGGAGTGAGCGCACGGCACACAAAGATCACTAGAAACAAAGCAACGTGACGCTTCAAACACAGTCACAGAGGAGACTAATCTTTAGAATTGCGACAGGTAATGGTGAGGAAATCAGTTTCAAGTTTGGTATACAAACCAAAGAAGCCTGTCAAGTAAACTAAATTTAGAACCGAGGTATGCGCCCCTCACCACAGGTACATATTCTGAGAACTACGGTATTGTATGACTACTAAAGTATTTGACCTAGCCTATGTTATGTTCTTGCACCATTTTGCATAGACGTTGATTGTTTCATCAAGTAATTGTCTGTGATATATTTTAGTCATGAAAGGAATACTTTGCCCGGCCGGGCCACCCTCCCAAGGTCGGGCCCCGGGGCTGCAGCCCCGCCTGACCCCCCCTCTCGTCGGGCCTGTTTCTGGGTACGGTATATGTAAAGACTTTTTGTCACCGGATTCTTATTTAAATTAAACCATGCAATCAGTTTTGTGCTTTTCAATTCCGCTCGAAGTACAGCTTCAGCGGCATTGTCATTACAAAAATACACCTACTGTTCATCTTGTAAATGAACAGGTAAGCAAACTACAGTAAGAGATAGTTCGTGTATAGGATAGGAAAATATTCTATAAGCACCTTAACTCGGACTTACATATCGGGTGTTTAGAAAGGTAGATATTTCATCATGGTGAAGTAAACCCTCTTTGGTTGTTATTTGTAGATTGGTGCAGTCATGTCCTTTGTAAACATATTATATTCTTTAATACTTGCACAAATCTCTACATTAATATGAGCTTGAAAGTACAATAAAAGGAAAGTATTATAAGGTACTATGAAACGATTGTAAACTTTCACGTCATAACCTTGAACGCGTTTGATAATTGTTCTGCCATTGTCCCGCCTTCGATAAATGGGATAGCCGTTCACATTATCCTTTGATTCGGCAATGAAATCCTTTGGGAAGACCTTTCTACACTTTCCGTCTACCATACAAATAGATTTGGGATTGAGATTACCGCTAGGCCCATGCACCATATGAGATTTCACTACATTGTATAAGGTAGTATCACTGGGATCGGGTATTTCCGCATAAATGAGTTTGTCAATATCTGAGATGTCCCTGAGCTTTGAATTTCCTCTCCACTCCCGTTGGCGCTATGTTTTGTACGGCATTAGATCTGTGCATAGTATCACCCTCCACTCCTGTGGACGCGATGTCTTCTACAGCATTAGACCTGTGCATAGTATCACTCTCCACTTCTGTGGGCGCTATGTCTTGCACAGCATTAGACCTGTGCATAGTTTTGGATGTCTCACCCAAAATGGGAGAATTCTGTCGCCTTTTGAATGCTAGACGTCGCGCTGAACTTTCCCACGGCCAGTCAGTGTCTTTCTCCCCTTGCGTGTTTTTTGAACAGTATCATTCACTGCGATTGGTGGTGAACGTTGTAAAATATTGGAATGGAACTCCAAAACACTGTAATGGCCAGCATCAACACTACCAGAAAGAAGAAGGTTGCAAATAATGTTTCCGTACCATAGTAAAAACTTACGTTACTATAATCTCTGTAAACCCTGATTAAATAATCAGGGAATAACTGACCAATACAATGTCATTCAACATGGCCAGCATATTCCCTGTCCAGAGATAACACATTTTCGTAGTCAGTTGAATTACTAACGGCCAGTCTGAAGGATGGGTCACCTACAACAAAATCTTTATAATATTTCCATGCAGTTTTAATTCACTGAACAACCTGTAAGCGTATTTCACGATGCCGTTCCCGAGTATTGTACAAACAGTATGTTACAGACCGAAATAAACTGTTTCCATCAGCGACTATTGGAATAATTCGGCGTTCCTAACTCACTGCGATTGGTGGTGAACGTTGTAAAATATTGGAAAGGAACTCCAAAACACTGTAATATCCAGCATCAAAACTGCCATAAAGAAGAAGGTTGCAAATATTGTTTCCAGTACCATAGTCAAAACTTACGTTACTATAATCTCTGTAAACCCTGATTAAATAATCAGGGAATAACTGACCAATACAATGTAATTGAACATGGCCAGCATATTCCCCGTACAGAGATAACAAATTTTCGTAGTCAGTTGAATTACTAACGGCCAGTCTGTAGGATGACTCACCTACAACAAAATGTTCATAATATTTCCATGCAGTTTTTAATTGACTGAACAACCTGTAAGCGTATTTCACGATGCTGTTCCTGAGTATTGTAAAACAGTATGATACAGACCGAAATAAACAGTTTCCATCAGCAACTATTGGAATAATTCGGCGTTCCATGGTTATAACACGACGACGAACTCAAAATAAAACCATTTAATGATCATATACAGAACGATGTAGCCTAATATGGAGAAATAATCACAACGAAGGGGAGTGATCAATAATAGTGGCAATGTACTACTGCAAGTAACCAGCTAGGAAGAAAACTAGGAAAGCTAGACCAAGAAAAACCTACTCCTCTAGGCTCTACGCGGCTGTTGAAGGCGAACTCCCAAGACAGAATGTGACGCAATGGTACTGTCATCTGTTTTCCGGCACTGTAACTGATTGCGGGTATTCAAACTGCTTTGTGGAGACAACAGGAAGCTCTTTTGATCACATGCTGGAATGGAATGGTAAAACGGAAATAAAACGTAATGATGCAGAATGTAGACATAATATAACTGCCCGTAGGAAGGGATTCTATCATTGTGAGGGTAGCTGGCGGATTGTAGAATTTTCGTATATGGGCCAGGTAGTCATATGTTGCCACTTACTGGAACTATATGGGCGAAGTACTGCCATCTGTTGTCAGTTACTGGAACTGATTGCAGATATTGAAATGGCGTATTGGGACAACAGTTAGCTCTTTTGATCACATGCTGTAATGCAATGGTAAAACGGAAATAAAACGTATTGATGGGGAATGTAGAATATGTATCTTTTATTTAAAGCAATCTGTATGAAAATCGGCCCGGTAGTAGTCGCTGGCGGATTTTAGAGAGAATGCATAAATGGTTGCGTTCACGGTAGCAAACAGTTGATCAACTGCTCCAAAGCTGATGCATCGGGAGCGGATCAGGTTTTATATGTACTTGTGAACGGGTTGCTCCATCTGATCTGTAGCAGCGCGCGTTGTTCGAAAGCGGACAAGGGCGATGTACTATCCTCGAGCCTGCGATGTTGAAATGATCAGATAATCTTGTGAGAGTGAATGCTGATTTAGATCAGTATCTAATTTACCTTTAGTTTTGCAACTCGGAACGCAATTGGTCTGAAACTATGTACCGAAGGCTGTGATCATGTATCAAACCATACCTTGCTCCCGATAATATTAGGCCTACGTACGTAAATTTCTTGCCTTTCCGATTACGGCCTTTATTGTGTTATGCTAGTTCGGCTACGGTAAAGAAAACTTAACAGTTTAACGTATGGTACGGTATATTAAGGTGGTATATCCCAAGACTTATGATAATTGAAGTAATTTTAATCCCTTCAAATTGAACAAGGTAGGTTAGGCCTATGTCTCAATAGACCGAATATTTATTCAAGAATATCAATATAGTTTTGATTTTATTAATGTAGGGTTATATCCTATGAGAAGGGTCAAGAATCTGTAAGTCCAGCAGTAAACCTCTTACCAGTCATCCACACATGATGACTTCATTATTTGTTAGCATTGCTTCATCTATTTAATTTGTTCCTAGGTATCCTTCATGCTGATACTTTCCTGCTTCTTATATCTTTACTTTTTCACTCTAGTTTTCTTCTCAAGGATTTGAAGCTTTTGGATTTATTCATCAGCTTAACTGTGCTATACAGATTTTAGTTACTGTACTATAAAAATTAATTGTATTTACTAAAAAAATCAGGTTAGATTGCAAACTTAATTTGAAACATTACAAGAATATAAATCACATTGTCCATACCTGTCAACTAGAGGTATCTATCTGGATCATTACCCTTCCCCTATCTAATAAGGTCAGATGACCTCAAGGTTCCACCCTCTAAAATTATAACCAGCATCTAGAAATAAAATTTCTGGGTCCCTCATTTAAAGCAAAGGAAATCATGGTATGAGCCTGTATTATCCTAGTTATGCCTTACTTATTTACACCCCAATATTAGTACTTAAAGAGAAAGGCACAACATGAATTGGACTAACTTAGTCTCTTACTTGGCAGTCCATTCTCCTCCTATCAATACACAACTGGTTTCCATACCATATTCCCTATAGGCTACTGTTCATCTAATGAAAATGAAAAATGTTAGGCTACAGATTTTTGGTTGAAAACAGTTGTCTAAAAGATGCTTTCACCATTTATTTTTTAATAGATCATGTCATCAAATGGTCCACTAACATAGAAAGAATAAAAAATAGGGTACGGTATTTTAAATTATTGCTACCTAAGTCTGGACAGTACAGAATGAGGTAGAGGAAACTACACTGCAAAAATATAAACTGAAAAAAATAATATATAAAAATCAGGAAAGTACCAGAATGAATGACTCCTAGGAATAAAGATAAATGAAGCAGTGCTAAAGAATACATCTTTTCTGTGATAATTTGAAGCCATTCTTTTTCTTTTTTTCAGTGTTGCCTATACAGATTGTCTTTGCTGCTTCTCAGTCGGTCAACATGGGGTACAAAATTATAAATATGTAAACCCACTCCTGGAAACAGTTACATGTATTAGTTGCCCATTGCCCATTTAAGTGTGATAACTAATACATGTAATTTTTTCCAGGAGTGTGTTTATATATTTATAATTTTGTACCCGAAAAGCAGCAATGACTACATTTTATCTTGAATTTCAGTACATAATCATTACCAGCGATGTACGATACTGGTACTTCAATGGGACTTGGCTAGTGGGCTCGCACAATTACATACCATTACCGAAGGTAACATTCATGACTCATCACTCTCTTAAAGACATTGATACTTGGTTACTAACAATTCCCTTTGTTGCTCAATATGTGCCTGATAGAGAGATGGTTGGTACGAATCAGCAAACTAAATGTTAAAAGAAGTAATATCTTCCACCTTGGCTCATTACCAGATTGAATACAAATGAAACTACAGTACAACAGAACTATAGGTGTAGTTTTGTAACAAACATAGTTCATTCAGTCACCGTACAAGAACATCAGGTCTTCTGTGGTCAGCAGCAAATACTGCTGTGTGATAGAATATGCAGATTATAAAGTGAAGCATCACTGTAATGCTAGGTGTTAAAACTCAGGCAAGCTGCGATAAGGTAAGAGAATATTGGACAAGCTGGGTAAGTGCTGTGTTGAACAGTGCTCAATCTTCTCTGCTTGTGTAAGAAGAGAAATATATTATATTTCTTAAGTTGCAGTACATAGGCCTAACCATTACCAGCTTCTTGGTAGCCTACTGCAGTGAACCTAGGCTAGTGAGCTTACCTAATTGTAGCCTACTGTACAGTACTAGTAGGTAATATTCATGAAACCTCACCTCCCTTTAAGTTATCATTTTACTAACAATTTCCTTTACAGGTTTCTAAGCTTGTAACTTAAAGCCTCTTTCCCAATCCTAGCCTCAGCACTAATATTGACACCACATCATTTTGAAATGTATCCTGTAGCCTAGGCTACTGTTAAAATATAGATCAATATATAGCATACACACAAGAGAGTGAGTAAAATAAATTAGCCTTATGTCACAATTTCTAAATCCATTCTCATAATGCATTTTACTTAATAGTCAGTTCCTATTTGAGTACAGAGACCTAACCTGTCCCCTGAGAGAAAATCATCGCTCGTTTGACAAAAGGAAGACAAGGATGGAAATTTTGGTGTTGGATTAGTTGAAGCATGGACAAAATACAGTATGTGCATACAATAATTGTCACAAAATGTTAATATCAGGCATGTTGAGATACCGTAGCCTAAGTGAAGGAAATAAAGGACAAACTGGGTAAGTGCTACTGTATGTTGAAGAGTGCTTAATTTTCTCTCCTTGTGTAAGAAAAGAAATTTATATACAGTATATATATATATATTATATCTTGAGTTTCAGTGCATAATCATTCCCAGCTTCTTGATGTACGGTACTGGTAGCCTACTGCAGTGAACATTGGCTATTGAGCGTGCCCAATTATTGCCAAAGGTACCAGTACGGTAGGTAATATTCATTACATTGAAAGGAATGTGGATGTTTAATCTAGACCTGAACAGCAACCGAGAAGCAAGATAACTCTTAAGATAAGACTGCTAATGCCATGAAAAGAAAAGTAATGGTTACCGGTACTTGAAATGCTTACCAAGGGAAACTGGTTTCTTTCAAACATAGAAACACATTTATAGGCTATGACCTATACAATACCAAATTAACTTCATTCAGTCCAAGCTGAAAGCCGTGGGGGGTCTGATAATGAGCTGTGTGAATTTAAAATACCGTACAATTTAGTGAAACATTTACGATTGTTTCAAGAAAAAAATATTGGCCCAGTGAATAGGTTTTTCAGCATTCTTGAAAGGAATGTGGATGTGTAGGCTAATCTGGACCTAACCAGCATCCAAGAAGCAATAGAACTGTTAAGATAAGTCTGATAATACCATGAAAAGGAAAATACTGATAGGCTACTAGTATTTCCCAATCATTACATTCTGATCAGCCAAACACTCAGTTTTCTATTGGAAGAATCACCTAATAATGTAGGCACAGACAGACCTATGGTAATTCTTATATCCTATTGCATACTAATCCTTAACCCAACAAGTACCGGTATCCCACGGTATTGAAATAATTCAGAATTTGGGGAAGGCCCAGTACAATGCAGGTATTTTTATACAGTACTGCTAGCCTATGCTTGCTCCAAATGAAAGGTATTTTTATACAGTATCGGTAGCATAGAAGTTTGATTCTCTCTATACTGCCTACACAACAATATATTCGTCGAGGTACAGTATTTAGCCAAAAGCATAGGTTAAAATCGTATTTTCAGACCAAATTACCCCAGACAAGTGCTGAAAAAATGCTGAAACATTGATTTAAAAACTTTAAAAATGCACATTGCCACTAAAAAGGAAACCACACGCCTGAATTCATATAATTTTTAATACTTGGATCAAAGAAAGGATGTAACATCCGATATATCAGGTTATGTTGTTTCACACATAGGTTAAAATTTGTCGCAACTGCGGTCCGTAAATCGGAATAAAGATATATCACGAATTTAACACAATGCAGGTCATTTTATAGGCTATAGAGGGACCGTGATGTTGTGTTCTTCATTATTATTTCAGTATTCATCAGTTTAGGAACTATTTTGAGTGATTTCCACAATGTTTACAATGTTTTCAAATCTACTTCATGCTATACGCCATGTTGGTTTTAAACATGTTCCGTGGATGGAGCGAAGTTTTTCTAAGCTCCATAAAATGGCGTCCGCTCCATGGAACATGTTTAGGGAGCGCTCCATCACACCGCGTTCACAGCGTACTTTCTTCAACAGTTCATCAACTGTTTGCTACCGTGAACGCAACCAATGTCGTATATGGGCGAATAGCATTATAAGCATGTTAATTTCATGAAATAAAATACTAGTCTAATAATTGTTGAATTAAAGAAAACAATAGTGATGGCACATATACATATCATCAAAATAGTACATATCATTTCATCAAAATCACATTTCATGTAAATCGGTCCAGTGGGGAGTTGTTGGCGATTTACAAAAGAAAACGCCTTGTGGTTTAAATATATAGATGGCAACATAAAACTCGGTGAATTTGTTACTTTACGGGAATGATAAATGTAAAATACGTTTCGACAATGTAATACCAATTGTATGAACGAAGAAAACGGAAATAAAAATACATATCCGAGGTGGGATTCGAACCATCTCGACGATGCATAATACAAAATTTCGGACCGTACCGCTAAATCCGCGACTACCCAGGGTGCGTGCAATATTAAGCAAGTTAAACAGCATACACACTCAACTGTCAGTCTAAGTTCTTCCACACTTCGCTTATTTTATAATTCTATTTTAATGTGTATTCTGGAAATATCATAAACAATACTGGGAATCCTTTTTAATTCTCATAAACAACGATCTCAGTAAGACGCGAGGGCAAGCGCCATTTGCCTCGTTGAAAAGAGTCTTTGTGCGCAAGCGCGGGAGCTATAAATATGTTTTCTTTAATAATTTAATAATATGCCCTAACCTATATTTTCCTTTTAAAGACACTCTGCAAATCTGCATGCCAAGATCACTCGTTAGAATGCATTGCGAAGTCAATCGGTTAAGACGTTTTCACAATCTCGATGTAGATTTCTTGCCTGCATGCAAGAAATACTGTAATTCCAGTCAAATCCTACATAACTCACTTACAAAATGTAAAATGTTAATAATACTCATTGACAAAACAATATTTCAGTGGTAAAAAAAACTGCCGAGAGGTGGGATGGAACCTGGGCTTCTACGATCCACAGTCAGTCACCTCAGCCACATAGTTATTCGCGCAGCCTTGTTTGGTCCGCGGCACAACCATTCAGTATCTTCATAACCCGCTGTCTGGAGAAAGTCCATTTCATTAATAAATAAATCAATGTTGCACATTCGTATAGGTTCATACTTTTACTATATTTTATTGTCAGGACTTGGTTAATGTCCGTTTTCAAACACACGGAAGCTTTATACATGGGCGCGTACAGTTATTAAGTAAATTAGATTTTAATGGACTTCTCACCGCCATTTTTGTCATGAGCCAAGGCGGATTGTGCGCTTGCGTGAGTGGCAAGAATTCTTCATTTTTCTTTATTAATTTAAATATATACTGTAATATATTTGTTTATTTTAAAGACACTCTGCAAATCTATAGGCCAAGAGCTTTCGTTAGAGTGCCTTACGAAGCAAACGGTTAAGTCGTTTTCACAATCTCGTGGGAACAATAAACACCTTAGTGTTTTAAATATAAGGATGCCATGTAATTTCTTTCAGGATTAGGGAACCACCCTTTCATGTTGACCGACTGAAAACATGAAATTTATATTAGACTATTAATTATTTTCACACAATGTTCCATAAACGCAGTTCATTTGGCCTCACGGAGGAAGTTTAGCTGGTATTCAATCAGTATTCAAGAATTTCCAGATTACGTATGTGGCAGCCGTTTAGTAATGCTGCCTTCTGTATTGTTATGGCGGCTTCGGTGGCGTATTTGGTAGCATGCTGAGCTTCTATGCCCAAGATCGCGGGTTCAAATACGGACGAAGTCGTCGGATATTCAAGAGCGTTAAAAGTCCCTCAGTATGCCTTCCTTCGGAGGGGAAGTAAAGCCGGCGCGGCGGTCCTATATCATAGATTTATGGCATGTAAAATAACCTTCCAATAACTACAACTGTGTGAAGCTAAATTTGTAGGTTATAATTGATTAACGCTCTATTAGTTCCAACGTTCGACGCCAGGAGCCAGTTGCAGTGGCATCTAGTAACCAAGTTTGCGACTAGGTGTCGTAGACGGTAGCATTTGGTTACAAAAGTAGGAACTACTTGTAATTGATCGTCGGCAGTCCTTACCCGAATTACAGATAACACACCGGTTATCAGATAGATTCTACACACACCCAAAGTACACGGGCCTACATGACTGCGTTGTCCCAGACCCTAAACTGAGGAACCAACTAACCTTCTGTATTTTCTGATAGATGTTGAATGGTAGATTCAGTTGGTGTAGAGTTGTTTTGTTATTACTCCTGTGGCTGAGATTACAATTAGCGTTGGCTATGTTTGTTATTTCCAAAGTCCATTTATTTGCTGCATTATTCGAGGGTTAGAGTTCTGATGTTGTGGTAGTTTACGATGTCAATGAGCTACTGTATGTGTTCTTGCGCACTTTGTCTGTCAAAATGCGGTCGGGTTTATTGGCAACTATTATCTTGGTGGTCTGCCAGAGGCATTCCAATATATTTTGAATGTGTTATTTTTTATTCTTTTGCAATGTTATGCCCAACTAAGGAGCGCGTTTTAACTTATTTAAGTAGTTGGTAGCATGCTGAGTTTCCATGCCCAAGATCGCGGGTTCAAAACCGGCCGAAGTTGGAATTTTTAAGAGCGTTAATACCCTTCAGTATGCCTTCCTTCGGAGGGGAAGTAAAGCTGGCGGTCCCATGTCATAGATTTGTGGCATGTTAAAGAACATTCCACTAATTACTCCTGTGTGAAGCTAAATTAGGTTAGGTTAAACATTTGACAAACGCTCTTAGGTTCTTACGTTCGTCGCCAGGAGCCGACTGCGGTGGCATCTGGTAACCAAGTTTTGAACTAGTAGTAGTGGACGATGGCGTTTGGTGGCAAAAGTAGGAACTATATGAAAAATGTCAATGTCTGCAGTCCTTACTTGAATTGAAAACAGATAACACACTCTAATATCACAATTAACACCGGTTATCAGACAGATTCTACACACACCCAAAGTACACGGCGCTACATGACTGCGTTGTCGCAGCCCCTAAACTAAGGAACCAACCAACCAACCTAACTTATCTAACAGATGAATATGAATATGCTTTCTTCTCTTCCCAAAATCTCTTCATTCTTTCGCTGAGGATTTCTTCCTTTCTTCTCTCCATGCTGTGGTGGCTCTTCCGGGGGTTTGCAGGAAAGTGATGTCTAGTTAGTTAAAACTCAGCAAGTTTTCTTGGTTTGTGCCGAGTCTTGTGTGGGGGATCGCCTAGGACTCCAAGCTGGCTCATCAGCGGGCACTTGCAGATTGCTGAGTTTTAATTATTCACTGGCCGTGAAAGCCAATATACCATCTTTTTAGTTAGTTAGTTAGTTAGTTACTTACTTAGATAGTTATTGGAGATTTAAGGGGCGGAACTGCTAAGTCATCTGCTCCTAAAAAGAGTGATGCTTGTTCACCATCGTTCTGTCCCATAAAATTTCGTCTGTTGCATTGATTTCTTGAAGGTTATTTGCAATTTCGATTATCCAGGGGTTCTTGAATTTTAGGAAGGAGGCATGATCACATATCCTTTCAGTAAGTCTTTCATTGTCCATTCTATAAATATGTCCACAAAATTTCAATCGTATTTTTCTAATAGTATCTGATATTTTCTCGGAATGTTGGTATAACTCGGAAGACCTCCTTTTCATCCACACTCCCTCTATCCACACTGGGACAAAGATTTTCCTAAGGATTGTCCTTTTTTATTTTTCTAAATATTTATTTAGTGATCTGCTTAAGGAAGAATTACCGTGATATAGTGTTTTAATTTTGCGTTCCGACATATTTTTTTTTGTTATATCTGTTCCAGGTGATTCTATCTGTTTTGTTTGTTTTTTGTTTTGTTTGTAATTTAGAAACTCTCTATTTGTTTGCTTCACGATTTAATCCAGATGCTTGTATGATTTCCCCTAAGTATTTGAAATTACTTACCTGAGGGATTTTTCTAAATTGAGTAATCCGAGGTTGTTTGTCTACTGTATTATTATCTATTATATATAATATTTGCAAATGGGGGGAATTCCCCGGTGGCAAATTGTACAAATACAGAAAATCACCAACAGTAACATCAAACACAATATACACAATTCCCAATTTAGGAAGTATAGTAATTACATCGTAGTATCTACACAACATTCCAATCTTCTCTTAAACACATCAATATGTTTGGGGGAAAGGCTCTAAGACTGAGGCAGGTAATGAGTTACAATTATCAATACCACGGTTAATGAAAGAATATTTCCCATAATTTGTATAGAGGAGATCCTTCCATGTATCGGTTTATTATTATTATTATTATTATTTTAATCGCTTATCATCCATGCCTCTACCGCCACAAGGGCAGTGTCTTGGAGCTGGATATATTTTGAAGCTAATACAACTGGGGATGATGACAGGCCGATCGACCAGGCAACAGGTAACTTGGGAGTGAAAATGGTAACCATTAAAACATGGTAACGCATTTTCAGGACTGCCGAGGTGCTATTAAAAAAAATTGGTTCAAATATAGCCTAATTTTATTAACAATATATCTTATAACATTCATAATCTAAGAGAAATATAAATCCATTACACTTACAGAATATTTTTTATCACCTTTCTATATATATAACAGTCTTCCAATACCAGCAAAGCATGAGGTTGAGCGTTGGCTCTCTCGGCCACCGCGTCCAGTTTTATTATTAATATTATATTACCCTCCAGGTAGGCTTTTCCCACCGACTCAGCGAGGGATCCCACCTGCCTCAACGGGCAGTGTCCTGGAGCTTGACATCAGGTCTGGGGATACAACTGGGGAGGACTAGTGCCTCGCCAAGGCGGCCTCACCTGCAGAGCGAACAGGGGGCCTCATGAGGTATGGGACGGGGTGGGAAGAATTGTAGGGATAGACAAGGAAGAGGGAAGGAGGCGGCCGTGTAAGGGGTCTTTGTCCGAAGACGAAGTGGGAAACCACGGATAACCACTTCGAGGATGGCTAAGGAGGGAATCGAACCCCCTCTACTCATTTGGACAGCGGCTTGGGTGGCGTAGTCGGTAGCATGCTGAGCTTCTATGCCCAAGATAGCGGGTTCAAACCCGGCCAAAGCCGTCGGATTTTTTAAGAGCGTTAAAAATTCCTCAGTATGCCTTCCTTCGGAGGGGAAGTAAAGCCGGCGGTCCCATGTCATAGATTTATGGCATGTTAAAGAACCTTCCACTAATTGCACCTGTGTGAAGCTAAATTGGATAGGTTAAGAATGTAAACAACTCTCTTAGGTTTCTACGTTCGTTGCCAAGAGCCGACTGCGGTGGCGTTTAGTAGCTAAGTTCTGAACTTGGCCTGGTAGTCGTTGACGGTGACGCTTGGCGGCAAAAGTAGGAACTATTTGAAAAATTCTAAGTTGCAGTCTGTACTTAAATTAAAAAACAGATAACACACACTAATACAGTCATCACAATTAACACCGGTTATCAGACGGATTCTACACACACCCAAAGTACACGGGGCTACATGACCGCGTTGTCGCAGCCCCTAAACTTAAGAACCAACCAACTCATTTGGACCACCCGAGGCTGAGTAGACCCCGTTCGAATCCTCATACCACTTTTCAAATTTCGTGGCAGTTCCGGGAATCGAACCTCGGACCTCCGCAGTGGCAGCTAAGCACGCTGACTACTATACAACGGAGGCGACGGATTATTTTATTATTATTATAGGAATGCCAGAAGGATGTTGACGGTGATGTCATGAGGATGTGCTGCGTGCCCAGAATACCGCGGCAGATAGGTATCCTTGGCGCGTGCCGATACAGGAAGCGCCGACCGTCACAATACTATTTCTCATCAATATTCCTCACACCAAGACACACTTCCGAGTGGCCATCATCTCTTATTCTTGTCTGCAGCCGTTGAAATGAGTGTCGTGCCGAAAGGGAATTCCAGATTTTTAAAATGGCTACAAACCCAATGTTAGACACCTGTTCCAACCATCAAATCCAGTCACGTCACAACAGTCAACTTTCATCAGTTTAACGCAATTCTCGCTGCCAGCTTGGCTCAATCTTGTTGTTGTTGTTTCTTTTCTGGGCTTGGACATCGTGGCCATTTCAGCTCCGTGTACTTGGGTGTGTGTCTGATAACCTGTATTACAGTAATATGATTCTTGACCATCTATTCAGTGTGGTAGCTAGACACTGAATTAACAAACATAAATGATTGGAGATGCCAGGTATCGAACCCGGGGCATTTCGCATGCAAAGTGAACGCTCTACCTCTGAGCTACATCCCCGCTTGATGACCCGTAGCCTACACTTTTTCTGACCTGTGACATGCTGATGAATTCGATTCAAGCATAGCTGCTTCCTTTTAGGTGTTATTGGACAACACTGGAAACTTGACGTGGTTGAGGAAAACAATGAAGTTTGTTCATCTCAGTTACAAAACGATTGAATTTTTAGCCTATTTTCATTTATGAAATACTTATGAATCACCTTTTCCCGTATCTGTATGTGAGTCCTTACTAAAATCATAACGGCTGGTGCAATTTCAATTAAACTTGGCAATATCTTGCTACAAACTTGTCCGACCTCGACTGTGTCTTTCAAATTTTAATAAAAGTTACCAATCCAACATGTCAGCCACGCGAAATATTTTACCTGCTTCAAGTAGCCTATCTCCAAAACTATTACGACTGTAACCTCAAATTTTGTATGGTCACAGAAGATACCACACTAAGTTCACCTACTGTATATTACTTTAAAAAAAACTGATTAGTACAAAACCAACATGGTAGCCATGCGAATTTTAAATATTAGAATAGATTTTTCACGCAATTATTCACCTGAGCGCAATGAAACCTGACATTATAAATATCGATGCAAAGCTTAATATACTGGTATCTACTGTGACTTAATTGAATTGTTTCGAAAAATTCAATAAGGCGCCTACGGGATATTTTAGAAATATGTTTTAATTTCTTGTGTCTTAATTAAGCTATTGCAATGAAAGTTCGTATAATGAACCACCCTAATAATCCCCATATAAAGGTAGATAAATCTATGGCCTACATATAAAAACAATCCAACATGGTGGCCATGAGAAATATTTCACCTGTTCTCAGTATCTACGAATCTATTATTGCAAATCAAACTAAACATTTGTATGGCGAAAGAGGATATTAAAATGAAATCCTCTTTGTACCTTTTAATAACCTGATGAGCATAAAACCAACATGGCGCCCACGCGAAGTATAATATTTAAATTGGCTTTTCTCGCGATTCAATCATCCAAGCGCAAAGAAACTTAGCACGGTAAATCTTTACACCAACAGTGATATATTGGTGTATAATTTAATTCAATTTCTAAGAGAATTCAAAATGGTGGCCCTGAGAAATATTAAATCACGCTACCATATTTTAGTCCTATTGAAGCGATCGAATTGGAAATTCGTTTGCCATAACAATCTTCACCTGATGGCATGCTTGCCACGGTGGGTGAATGGTTAACGTGTCGGTCTACTAACCCCAAGTTTGCAGGTTCACTCCTGGCCGTTGTAAGTGAATTTTGAAAGTCGGCAAATATTACGACACGCATGTCGTACGATGTTGGCATGTCAAAGAACCCATTTGAATTCAGTAGGCCGTGTTCATGATGGCAAAATTAATCTCAGGAGTTTCCGCCAACACAAAGTTCCTCATTTCACCACTAGAAAGCGCTATAGTGTTCGAGGAGCTCCTTGACTTTCAAAGTGCTTCAAGGAACAACGAAATTCGACATGCCAGCTACCCTATGGCTGTCTAATAACAAAGCTTGCACCCGGCACCCGAGGCCATACGGCATTATTATTATTATTATTATTATTATTATTATTATTATTATTATTATTATTATGGCATGTCATTCTATGGTCTACATATAGCCTACAGTAAAACAATCCAACAGGCCAGCGATCAGAAATAGTCCACCAGTTCTCATATCTACGAGACTACTGTACTGCAGCAATCGAATTGAAATTGTGCATGTTTTTAGAGGTTTATTAATTAAGTAGACTACGTATAGGCCTCTGTAACTTTCAAAAACCTGATAAAAAAACATGGCAGACAAGCGATATTTTAAAAAACTTATTAGCCTACTTTTCACATTTTGCAAAAATGAGGAAAAAGTAGACTTATGAGATCGGGCAAATGTGTGTCTGTCTGTCTGTCTGTCTGTCCTTCTGTCTGTATGGCTGTGTGTGTGTTCCCCCCCCCCCTATCAACTCCTAAACGGCTGCAGCAATCGAAACAAAATTTGGTAGGAGTAAAGATCTATACCTGAATATCTCACGCCCATATTTGAAAATGATGTCAGTGCTACCAACTGCTGAAAAATCGCAATTGAAATTTGAGCTCCATGTTGGATATCTTGGAAGGTATGAATAGGAGCTATTTCAAAATTGGCACACGTATAGATAATAATATTGCAGTTTAATTTCCAGGAGGCCATACATCGCAGTGTTGCCAAAATGAATATACGCCTTCTGATAGGTCCAAATTTTAAATGCATATAACTTCTACACTATCAATTGGATTTCAACCAAATTTCGTATGTGCTATGTGTACATAAACAAACATGACTGAACGTATTATTAAGATCCACCAGGGCTGCCAACTGTTAATAAATGCTCTCAATTTATTTTATCCAAATACCAATATATCAGAAAGTATGCCAGCCGACAGATTTAAACTATGCACACGTATAGTACCTGACATTCTATATTAATTTGGAGAAACGTATATACGTCAGTGCTACCAAAATGATTATAAGCCTACTGATAGGTCCAATATTTAAATGCATATAACTTCTACACTATCAATTAGAATTCAACCAAATTTCGTATGTTGTATGTGTACATAACCAGATATGACTGAACGTATTCTTATGAACCACCAGTGCTGCCAACTGTTAAAAAATGCTCTTAATTTCTTTTATCCAAATACCAATATATATGAGAAAGTATCCAAGCCGACAGCTTTAAACTATGCACACGTATAGTACATGACATTCTATATTAATTTGGAGTAACTTATATACGTCAGTGCTACCAACATGATTCTAAGCCTGCTGAGAGGTCCAACTTTAAATACATGTAACTTCCATACTATCATTTGGATTTCAACCAAATTCCGTATGTGCTATGTGTACCACAACAGCTATGACTATGCGTATCGAACACCCTCTACTCATTTGGACCACCCGAGACTGAGTAGACCCCGTTCCAGTCCTCATACCACTTATCAAATTTCGTGGCAGAGCCGGGAATCGAACCCAGGACCTCCGGGGCGGCAGCTAACCATGCTGACCGCTACGCTACGGAGGCGACTGTATATGTAAAACTCAGCATTTTTTCTAGGTTTATGCCGTGTGTTTGGAGTTTCGCTGTTCACCTCGGCTTTTCTGAATTGCGTCTTGGGCCTGCCGTCCGTGCGACTTTTAAGCTTACGCTAGGTAAACCGTTAAAGATACCGGCTGAAGCATTTATACCACAGGGGCTCATACGAAATAGTGCCTTTCGCTAACAGCTGGATTCTAAGAGTTCAGTAACATTAATTGTATTATATATCCCTTGTTACATAAATAAATATATTAAAAAGTGCAAGTTTTCGAATTGCATACGAAAATAAGTCCCATACGTACTTTATATCGTGCAATGTGAGGATTTTTATTAAATGGTTTTATTTATTTATTTATTTATTTATTTATTTATTTATTTATTTATTTATTTATTTATTTATTTATTTATTTATTTATTTATTTAGGCCCCTGTTCACATTGCAGGCGAGGCTGCCTGGGGGTCGTGCTGGTCACACACCCCAGTTGTATCCCCGGTACATAGTCTCAAGCTCCAGGACACTGCCCTCAGTGGCGGTAGAGGTGGGATCCCTCGCTTAGTCCGTGGGAAAAGCCAATCCTGGAGGGTAAAGTGATAGCGAAAAGGAAAAAAATGCTGTTTATTCACAGCAAACAGGTGGAAGATCTTATAAAAATAGTTACTCAATTTTTAACACCTCACACCACACGTTATGCAATAATACTTACAATAAGTAGAAGCAGGTCACTTTAGAGCGAATTCATCTACTCGTCTCACGTGAGAAGGGCGTGTACGGATCGATAATTTGTCAGCGGGGATGTAGCTCAGAGGTAGAGTGTTCGCTTTGCATGCGAAAAGCCCCGGGTTCTATCCCCGGCATCTCCAGTGTTCACCTTCTTAATTTTGCTTGCAACTACCACAGTGGGGAGACTTGTAAATCAGTTCGGAGACCAGGACATCATGGATGAGCCCAGGCGAGCATGCGTTCTTTCACCCAACTAGTGTAATTCCACTTGCCATCCCTATGCATATGATATAGGCTAATGTGAAATACGTCACATGACGGTAATTCTAGTCATTTAATGAACTGTCAGCATTTACTGTAAAAGGGATTATTTGCACCAGCCATGGTGGCCGTAGCCTCTAATGCACTTGATCGTATCCCTCTGGTATCCGGAGAGCCTGGGTATGAATCCCACCTCAGCCGTCTTAAAATGCTTTCCGTGGGTTTCCTATTTCCAGCACCAGGAAAGTTCCCGGACGGTTTCTTTCAACAGGTCCACCGCCAAATGTTCTTCCTTAATTTGACCCAATTGGGTGGTTGGCATGTCACCATCCCCAGTTGTATCTAATATTGAAGTGTGTTCAGCTCCAAGAGACTGTCTTTGTGAGGTTAAAGGAATGATCCTTCGCTGAGTCGGTGGGTGAAGCTGAGCTGAGAGTACAGGCTCTTAAATGTAGCTATATCCAATGACTAGATAATACAGGGTGCCAGGAAATGTTCTCCGCAGTGCCTACAAACGTCTGCGAGAGCTATCAATCAGTAGTTAGGTTGTCAGCACTACTGTCGCTTGAATCAGAACAAACAGTTAACGTTGTACTCATCACAGCCATTAATGCAGCTCCCGGATGACACGTCATACGCTCACTTATTGCAATACACTCGGACGATTTCGACAGCCTACAGCCCACTCGAGTGGGATTCTTCCTGCCAAGGACACCGTGCTGCCAACTAAACTGCTAATGCAAGCTCTGACAGAAGCCGGCAGTCACCGCGGAGAACATTTCCTGGCACCCTGGACGCGTTACAACTATGTCAATATTGAGTGTAGGCTATACATTCGATAAACTACAGTAAACGAATGCACGCCTGTGCTCGGCCAAGCTGACCTGCTCTCTGAACTTACTATGAAATTATTATAATGCCATATCTATAGCGTGGTAGCTGTACATTGAATTAATAAAATAGTTCATTGGAGATGCCGGGTATCGAACCCGGAGCCTTTCACATGCAAAGCGAACGCTCTACCTCTGAGCTACACCCCCGGTGACTGTTTGGTGACACGTAAATTTCTTCCTGACCTGAGGCGTGGAAATGAAATCGCTCCAAACTGACCTACTTCCAACTAGGTGATGTAGGACACTACTGAAATCTTGATGTGGGTGAGGAATAATCAACATTCATCATCTCAGTTGAAATTTGAGTGCATATTTTTTAGATCTTCCCACCTAGGGACTGTGACTGACCTGTAAATAAATAAATAAATAAATAAATAAATAAATAAATAAATAGATAAATAAATAAATAAATAAATACATAATTTCGCCTCCGTAGCGTAGCGGTCAGCATGGTTAGCTGCCGCCCCGGAGGTCCTGGGTTCGATTCCCGGCTCTGCCACGAAATTTGAAGAGTGGTACTGTACCCGTATTACCTACCAATACCTGTTGAATCCCTCGATGACAGCTGGATCGTAGAACCTGAAAATCCCCGGCTAGAAAAAAAAAACAAGTTCTACCAACAGACAAAGGGATAATAGGGCCACTCGAATACCTAACAGGATGTATTAATACTGACCAAGTCTCAGAGAAAAAAAACTAGCTCAAAACACAAGAATTCTTCAAAAGGAAGAAAGAATCTCAAAGGTGTGGTAAACCCTAAAATACCTAGCGATGGCCCCCTTAATACACCCTTCCATCACCTCTATAAAGCATCACGCAATAATTAAAACCAAATAATAAATTAGTTTATTGCAAGAATAAACATGACAAGAAATATAACTTTTTTCGATACCACGAACAATCAAAAATATCATTAATTATACTGGATTGTCTTTCAGCTATGGAATATGGGAAAGGCTTCCAAAATGTATTACCCATTATCTCAACTAAATTTTAGTTCTTTCAAAAATAAGGTATAATAATAATGATTTTCGATCTCATAGGATATGCACACACAACAACAACACAAATTATATGAATTGAATAAATTGGATTCATTTCGGTTCATTAACTTAATGAACATCTTACACAAAAATACCCTGATTATAACCAATAATCTTACACGACATTTTTATTAGCATTATATGGTCTTGTTATTTAACGATGAAATTAATATGGCATATTTACAGAATATACAAATTTATACAAGATTCTAGAATAATTTCGATTATTCTCCTCCCACTGACTTAATGTCACGTCATTCACTTCTGATTAAATTTGTTTAATTGTTTCATTTCCCATTTCAGAGTATTTCTGCCGAACAGTTAAGTTAAGCAAAAATTAATCATTGATTCAGCATTAAGTAGTTATCGGTGATCCTTGTTAAATATACATGCTATGGCATAGTCGTTATAATTTTACTGGAAATATTGAACTGGATATCCACTCAAGAGTTTTAATAATAATGCTCAGAAAAATACTAATCTTCACACAGGCATAACTTCAAGATAATAACAGCGATAAAGTCACCTATGACAAAATATTAACCATACTAGGTTAAATACAACGCCCCTCTGGGTTGAAATCTCATTCAATCTATTCTTGATTGGCACACGTTGCTCAATCTTCAACAAGAAAATTTGCTTCGCAAATTACTGTATCAAAATACGTAAACACAAGAGCATTATTCCTAACACATGCCTCTTAAATTCAAACTTGCACCTATAATTGGAGCCTTGCTGTTTTGAATCCACAATTATGAAAATCAGCTGTTTATAATAAAAGCCTGAACTCGTGCTCAGAAAAATAATTTGATTCTGTAACAGGTTATTAATAAAGCATAGTGGATTCCAGAAATACTCTACCTATTTTTAGAAAACTTGCCTTACATTGATGTGTTACAATATTCTTAGTTCTTAAACGTTTGACTTATAGTAAGTCATCCCTGGGATTATCCTCGCAAATTTGGATGTCGTTCAAAATACCCTCTTAATAGAGAAAAACTATTGCACCAGAGGCAATGATATCAATTTAATCCAGTGTTAACTTCATAAGAGAAGAAAAGTATATAACTCACAACCACTCAAAACTGAGGTTGTAAAAACGATTATAAAAAATAAATCCAATCTCAAAACAAGTAGTTCCGTGAAGAATTATACAGCCTATTTTCATATATCCTACTTATGTTAATTGCCACTATCAACATACACAATTTCAGTTTGATTGCTGTAATAGATTCGTAGATATTGAGAACCGACTAAATATTTCGGATGGTCGCCATGTTGGATTTTATATATGTAGGTCCTAGAGTTATGTACTGTTACATGCAGATTATTGTGAACGTGCAGTATTCAAACTTCAATCGCATAATTAGGACACAAGAAAAAACAAGGAGATTTTAAAATTTTCACAGCTGCCATCTTGAGGTTATGGAAACAATTGAAATAAATTAGATGCCAGTGGATTAACATTCGTATAAGGATTTACTGTACCAAGTTTCACTGCACGCGGATGGTTAAATTGCGAGAAACGTCCATGTGAATATTTATAATTCGCGTCACCGCCATTTTGGATTTGTGATCACCAGGTTATTTAAAGTCCTATAGGTGAACTTAAGTTCATCGCCCCTATGAACATTAAAAAATGCAGTTTGATTACTAAAATAGATTCGTAGATATTCAGTATCGTCTAAATATTTCGGATGGTCGCCATGTTGGATTGTTAAATGTATAGGCCATAGAGTCTTGTACCAATAAAGGAAAATTATTGCGTAGGTTCATTATTCAAACTTTCACTTCGATCGCATGACTACATCACAAGAAATAAAAACTTAATTTTAAAATTCGCACTGCCGCCATCTTGAGGTTATGTAAACAATTGAACTAAATTAGATACCAGTGGATTACAATGTGTAAAAATATTTCCTGTACCAGGTTTCAGTGCGCTTGGAACATTAAATCGCGAGAAAGGTCTATTTAATATTTTCAAAATCGCTTGGCCGCCATGTTCGTTTTGTAGTTAACCGGTTTTTGAAAGTCTTATAGATGGACTTCCAGTAGTGCCCTTTATCTCCGTACAAAATGTTAGGGAGATACCGCTAATAGTTTCAGAGATATAGAATGCCGGTGAAATATTTCGCACATCCGCCATCTTGTGATTATGTAAACAATTGAACGAAGTTAGATGTCGGTGCATTACAATGTATATAAACATATACTGTACCAAGTTTCATTGCGTTTGGTTGGTCAAATCGCGAGAAACGTCTATTTAAAAGTCGCAAATTCGCTTGGCCGCCATGTTGGTTTTGTAGTTACCAGGTTTTCAAAAGTCACATAAGTGAACTTATAGTAGTTCCCTCTATCACCATAGAAAATGTCAGGGTAATATCGGTAATAGTTTCGGAGATATTGAATGCTGGTGAAATATTTCGCACAACCGCCATGTTGGATTGGCGAGTTCTAACAAAATTTGAAGGGCACGGTCGAGGTCGCCGGGAATAGTGCTATGAACTTTCCGAGTTTCATTGAAATCGCTCCAGCCGTTTATATTTTATTAGGGGGGGACACACACACGAATCACACACACACACACGCACACACACACGGACAAAAGGTGATCTCATAAGCCTATTTTTTCAAAATTGAAAATAGGCTAATAAGATCTTCTCTGAATTTCCCGAACGCGAAAATGTCGGTGGATTAATCCTACAGCATGAATCTAGGTTAACTACAGAGGCTAAGCGACTAAAGACCCATTAGAACAATCCACTTCGAAAATCACGCTCAGAAAATACATGTTAAATCTGTTAATAAACTGAAGAAAAATAGTCTAAAGTCTCGAAGTAACATTCAGAATAACTGGATCCGAAAACATCCTAATATCGTTATAATAATTAAGGAAGAAAAATTCTCCTCAGAGAATAAGATAAATCAAGCGAAAGTGCTTAAAGAACATATGCACTAGAAAATTTAAAACTCAGGCAGAGTTCTCAACGCTGCTAAAAAAATTGCGTTACTAAAATATTTTTACACAAAAATCTGGAGATCTTCCTCCTACAGGGACTTCTCGACAATAAGGATGAGCATATCAGTTTAAATACTGTAAAAATACTATTGCAATTTTAAGTTTATAAATCAAAATACAAAAAGGATGCACTCATTTTTATGAGTCAAAATCCTGGCATCATAGAAAGTCAGCTTCGAAATAGGCATCGAACCTGCACTCTCTACTCAACCATTTAATCTACAAAAATCAAAATATGGCCATTTGTGGTTGCTCAAATGCCCCGCTACACTACAGTAACAAGTTGAAGTGATCTGTACCTTTGGCGAATCTGGATGTGGAAAAAAAGGATATCGTTGGCCATACTAGGCTCCAGACCAACACAAGACATGCCGGACTCCAACTGGGTCCCCAGAGAACGAACCATAGTCCTCCTAGGCTCGAACAACTCCAGACCGGTCGAAATGTCCCAATATATCCTGGCGATATCTTTCCACACGCATTAGAATACGGATGGCTGAACCACAAACAGTTTATCAACTCGTCATGAAGCGAGAGTGAATTCGAACAGCCGCTAAATAGTTCCACTATGAAGATGCGAATGTGACCAAGTTCACATGAGTCCGCGCGATCCATTGCATTACGAAACTCGCTTGTACACTTCATAGTAAATGAACGTTGCTGCAAACTGCTCCCGCTATCGCTCTGCTAATGCAGTATTCCTATTGTAATCTAGCCTATCATAGTAATGGATGTGGGCTTCATTGCATTCCTTCCCTCTGACACCTTGCTTAAGAATGTGCTTTTTTAAAGAAGTATTGCCACTGTGAAAAGTTTGGATCAACTCTAGGCTGCATTTCCATGAAGTTTACAATTACAGTGTTACGACATAATGCACACGAACTGGCGGCCGGGATTATGAATGTTTCCTTCCGCATAGTCCGTTAGTGGTGGTGGAAACACGGTCGCAAAGATAAACATATTACATGTTTTAAACCATGTCTGATTCCCATTATGCAAGTCTCTACTCCACGTAGAATGCTGAACGAACTAGCTTCTACACTTCGGCGCGCTCACACGTTTTGAAAATACTGTTAACTTACAATTTCACTTTCACTATTTGCCAAGGTTATCACTGCACGCTGTCAGTTTCACGAGTCCCTGCTCTCCACACGTGGTCGCCTGAGGAAGACATCCACTACCCCCACTCCTCTAACGCCACGAGTCGATATGTATCGCAGTCGTAGTATAATCACTAGTAACTTAATAGATCTTCTTCTGTTTTTCATACTTGCTTTGTAATAGCTTTCTGCCATGGAAATATGCATACAGACATAAATAACTGCTTACATATAGCGCTAAATATACTTTAATTCGTAATAATCATTCTCAGGTGAATCGATTGATATAATGTTAGACAATATCAATATGATTATTATCGATGACCTTCGGGCTTCTCATCGGAAATACGAGCTCTACCGATCCATTCTTGATAGCAGAACTTTTGCTTGCTGTAGACCAGGTGTTATGATAGACTTCAGTGGCTAGCTTGAAAGTTACAGGGCGTTCCAAAATATTGTATCCATATCTGTACTTAAGAACTTTTGGAATAATGGTACAGTACGAGGACTGGAACGGGGTCTACTCAGCCTCGGGTAGCCCAAATGAGTAGAGGGGGTTCGATTCCCCCTCAGCCATCCTCGAAGTGATTTTCCGTGGTTCCCACTTCGTCTTCGGGCAAATGCCGGGATGGTACCTTCTTCAAGGCCACCTCCTTCCCTCTTCCTTGTCTATCCATCCTAACCATCCCTTCCCTTCCCTCATGAGGCCCCTGTTCGCTTTGCAGGTGAGGCCGACTGGGCGAGGTGCCAATCCCACCTCACCAGTTGTATCCCTTCCTATTCGATGTTCCCAGCTCTGGTACACTGCCCGTAGAGGCGCTAGTGGTGAGTTCCCTCGCTGAGTCCGTGGGTTCCACTAACCTGGAGGGTAAACGACTAAAAAATAAATAAATAAATGTATCGCCTCCGTAGTGTAGCGGTCAGCATGGTTAGCTGCCACCCCGGAGGTCCTGGGTTCGATTCCCGGCTCTGCCACGAAATTTGAAAAGTGGTACGAGGACTGGAACGGGGTCTAGTCAGCCTCGGGTGGCCCAAATGAGTAGAGGGGGTTCGATTCCCCCTCAGCCATCCTCGAAGTGGTTTTCCGTGGTTTCCCACTTCGACTTCGGGAAAATGCCGGGATGGTACCTTCTTCAGGGCCAAGTCAGCCTCCTTCCCTCTTCCTTGCCTATCCATCCTAACCATCCCTTACCTTCCCTCAATGAGGCCCCTGTTCGCTTTGCAAGTGAGGCCGCCTGAGCGAGGTGCCAATCCCACCTCACCAGCTGTATCCCTTCCGATTTGATGTTCCCAGCTCTAGGACACTGCCCGTAGAGGCGGTAGTGGTGAGTTCCCTCGCTGAGTCCGTGGGTTCCACCAACCAGGAGGGCAAACGACAAAAAAAAAAGTATCCATAAAATTTCACTTCTATTTTGTAGCTCCACGGGATCTTCACGGGAGGCGTTTGCATTATTTCACACAAATTACACCTTTTTATGCACAAAATTCAAGACACTGCGCAGCGTTAATGCAGCTTCCTATGTATTGTTTTACTTTTGTGTAGACCTTGTGTTTAAAGTGTTTGGCAGGAGGGCTGAGTGGATCTGTTTTAGAGGGACTCGCCCCGCGCCTCCTACCATTTGTTCTACTTTTATGTAGAACATGTGTTTAAAGTGTTTGGTGTTTTATGAAGTACTGCGGACACGTCTAGAGAGCAACTGACGTAAAGGGGAACCGGAGGGAGGAATACTCACCCTGCTTACCTTAAGGTGACTTAGTAGGCCGCACGCTTGCTGTGCACCGCTCCTGCTGGGTAGCGTTCGGTGAAGATCTTAAACTAGATTCTAATCTAAAGGAATGGGCTTCTTAATCTATGTGAAATATAGAAATAAGCCTTGGACTGTACAAAAGGGGGTTTATTGCTTATTAGTGGCGATGAAAAGAGGGGACGATTGAAATAATAATTAGGGGGAAAAGGAGTTTAGTAGACACGTGTTCACTCACCCCACCGTTGATACAGGTCTGCCATGATGTTGGTGGCGTTGTGACCCGGTAAGGGGTGGCGCCCGTACCGGTCCGTTGTAGCACAGCTCCGATAGAGCGTAAGACTGTAATAGCGTCCAAGTAAGAGAGGGCGGCGCGTGCTCGTACCTTCTATTTATAGGGAAATTATGCGGTGTCAGTCTACTCAGCGGTATCTGAAAGTGTAATGTCCGCTGTGTCCTGTCTAACCTACTAGCTTGTGGACTTTAGGGCTATGACCTGCTGCTTAGCGTGCAGTCCTGTTACTATGCCGTTATTCCCGTCTTTTCTGTAGTTCCTTCTAAGTAGCTAGTATGTAGGTATAGGCGCAGCCCTTGTATAAGGGCTGGGGCTGGAACAGTATAAAAAACCTAGCAACAAGTTGTGGCTGCGCCCATGCGGTTGCTAGGCGCGTCACTTCGGCAGCGTATTGTTATCTGGGAAAGCAGGAAAACCCATTTTCAGGACAGCCGAGCTGGTATTGGAACCAACACTCCCTGTAGAGTACGAGGAAGGGTTCTTGGCCACTGCAGCCAGTAAATAACTAATCCTTAGATGGCACATCGTAAAGTACTACATGGAATATTTTTCACTATTGTTTAATAAGTTAGAACCCTTAGGGTTTTTATTTACTTTCCAATTTACTGAACGCCTTGAAACCAGTTGGCAGCCAAAGGGGATGGATACTATCAGCCTCTGTGGCCTAATGGATAAGGCATCGCTCTCCTAAACCGGAGATTGTGGGTTCGAGTCCCACCAGGGGTATATAATTTTGAAAAGAAATGCGATAAGTGGGCTTCATCAGCCACGTGTGTGAGTAGCCAGCTTTATTATTGTGTTGTGTTCTATATTGAAGAAGTTGGAGATGCAGTTCACCTGCGTAACAGAGGCGTCGACCTTTCAGATGGTCACACAAAAAAAAAAAAAAAAAAAGGAAACATGGGTAACGAAGAACAACTTCTGATAAGGACAATTCCATTTAGAATCACTGGCGTAGCTGGGCAGTTTAATGCACGTTGCATGACTGGACTGAGTAGCTGGCGCTCATAGATCGGAGTAGAACTCGTCTAATTATCTTTCCAATCGTGATCCCAACAACAAGGGCACTCGCTAGTTTAGACAACACAATAACACAGGTACATGGGAATGATGACAATGGTATTTTAAATATAGACAGGTTGATGCACCATGCACATTATAATGTGCGATTGTATTATTGTGTAGACAATAGGGAAAATGGTTCCGACATACCAAAGTTCACGAACAACTCTCAACACTATGAGAGGGACAATAATTCGTGTGTTATGTTTATTGAACAGAAAAAGTTACATACTCCCACAATCCCTTTTTCAGGAGACCGATGCCTTGTCCATTTGACCACAGACACTGATATTCAAAGTTGTCTTTGACTATCAGCTAGTTTGGAAAAATGGATGCGTCTGTACATACTGTAGTATAAAACAAAGTCTCCGATTCCTGGATGTAACAGGTAATCTCGAGAAGTACTGGATGGATTTTGATGCGGTTTTCACCATTCTGTAAAGGATTTCTCGAGGTAGGTTTCTGTAGAAAAACATTCATTTATGACCAAAGGTACCCGAGCAGTAACGACTTCAGTAAATCGAATCGAAGGAAAACCTGCCGTCCGAGCGCATTTTAAGTTTACGCTGGGTAAACCGTTAATAATATTTATGTTCGACGATGTCGAAATGTAAATACTATATGTCAGAAAACTGTATCATAATGAGGGTCTTTATAACACTATTTTTCGTTATGAAACAGTTTCTCCCACCCATCAGAGCTCAAGAAACAGTTGTGTGACCAATTAGGTATGGATAGCATCGCATCTGCGCTGACTTCCACGGCTCCGTATTTTAAATTTGACTGCGTGGCTCGTGTCATAGTATGGTATTTGATGAGGCCTTGGTCAAATATAAGGTATTCTCTGCGTCCCATGCGCTCTGTTCACTACATAAAACTGGCGAAATCTCGACATATATTTATGAATATTTATGTTCGAACATAAAATAGTTATCAATATCGTCGAACATAAACAGTCGTATGCAACTCGCCTATAATTGCCATTATAGGCTCGTTGCATAATGTACACTACTACTATATAATATAAGTGTAAGAATTGTTCAGTATGAAAAGTTCTACAAAAATGTCCGCGACACCATATATCTATCCTTAATACATAGCCCACTATAGGTGCTTTTTGGTTTTCATTTCTTCCAACATTCTCCATTCAGTGGCAATTTAAATTACGGTACTAGCATCGGAGCTAGGGAGCGAGCCTATATCCCAAGCTTCGGCTAGCAACAAACTGTCGAGTCGTGTCGAGTTAAGACTTTAAAGAAGAGTATATGTAAAAATCAGCATCTTTTCTAGGTATATGCCGTGTGTTTGGAGTTTCGCTGCTCACCTCGGTTTTTCTGAATTGCGTCTCGGACCTGACGTCAGTGCGCTTTTTAAGCTTAGTCTAGGTAAACCGCTAAAGATACCGGCTGAAGCATTTATGCCCCAGGGGTTCATACGAAATAGTGCCTTTCGCTAACAGCTGGATTCTAACAGTTCAGTAACATTAATTGTATATATTGAACCCATGTACCATAGGTTCAAGGGGTCGAATCCATGTTTTATTGGTAAAAGAAGAGAGGAAAAATACAGTCCTTAGAATGACTTAGAAAGATTTTATGCAAGAGGACTGGTATAATGTTGTGCAAGAATAAGAGTCCAGGTGGCCCCAGGAAATGATATCATGTATGACGCACCGATAGGGAGCCGATCATGGCTATAAATAGAATTAAAAACTTTCCGCTGGGAGTAAGCGAGAAGAGGTTTTGGAAATTGATCTTACACAGCAATAAAATGGCATCCTCGCAGTTGTGCAAGAAGGGGAATAATTAGATTTAAGCCATTTGCGAGAATATAATTAACAAAAGAAATACATCATTGTGAATCATTTTGGAATAGAGATTTTTGTGTGGGAAAAGATGGTATAATCATTGCACAGGAAAGAAGTGCAAACGCAGCATGACGTAGTTAAAAGTTCCCCGAGACCCGAGGTGGTAGGGAGTAAAAATCAACTGCAACACCCACGTATCTGAAGAGCAAATTTTATTTAATATCTCGGAATTGCACGATCGATTTTAATGTGCAAAGAAGTCAGTTTACGTTTAGAAAACGAGCTTTCCAGAGATATAATTTTCAAAAGTGTGCGACTATTGCTTCAAAAGTTAGTTATGAAAAAGACGAGGATTTTATCTTTTTGTCGCCAATTTGTATAAAAGCCCTGGCAGAACCAGGCCAATCATGCAGTATTTACCAGACCTAGAGAGGTCGTGATCGCCGTATCATTAACGGGCACCCCGTATGGGCGTGGCCGAGAAATATCG
This sequence comes from Meconema thalassinum, assembly GCA_946902985.2. Taxonomy (NCBI): domain Eukaryota; kingdom Metazoa; phylum Arthropoda; class Insecta; order Orthoptera; family Tettigoniidae; genus Meconema; species Meconema thalassinum. The sequence goes on from OX336390.1 coordinate 746,945,999, forward strand.
TCAATAGTATCGCCGTGTGAAGACTTAGTAAAATCCTAGTACAGGATTTAGTTCAGCAAGCGTCAGTCTTTATAGTGAAAGTTCCGTATTACACTCAAAGTAGGCTGCGAACATAAAGAACAAATAAAAGTTCAGTTAAACGACAGAAAGTATCGTAACGTTTTGAAGTACCAACGATAGTGAAACAAACATTTCTATCAAAGTTAAGGAACCCGATCAGGGTCGAACGAAACAAGTAACGCCTAGTGTACCGAAAAGATAGGAACTAGAGCGCAGAATAATAAGAAGTGAGAATTTAATCAAAACAAAACGTTGTCTACAGGAGACAAACGAACAGTAAAAAGCAATAAGCTACGAAACAAAGGAATAGCAGTAAATGCTAGGGAATCATAGATCACCGATAAAGTATTCGAGAGGCCGTAAACAGGACAGACTTTATCTAGACAAACTAAATAGTGTCTAGAAAGAAACGACTTCGAGCTAGTAAAAATAGAAGCCGATAATCAGAAAACCGGATTTGAAGAATTACCGTTCCAGGGAGGGGGAGATTGATCGAGACTTTCATCATCTGGTTAGATTAGGGAGCCGACGTCTAAGAGTTTCACCCTTGGAAACGTGGAAGAAAGAAATCACGTGTGTAAGGCAAAAATCAAAGCCTCAGTGATTAAAAGCAGTGTAATGTAAATATAGTAAAATCTGTTTTAGTGTAATAATTTTTAGTGAATTTATTTGTGTATGATAAAAGAATACAAAATTGTATTCAATATGTTACCAGTGTTTAAGGTAAATAATGTGTATGTGTATCAAGAAGTGTCATTGTGTGAAATGGGATTAATCAAGATGGCTTAAACACATTGAGTGGGCAAAAATGAAACATCGCTGGAGAATTCGGTCGGTGACCGTAATATCATGTGAGTAACCATTTCATTATGTCATGTGTTGGGAAGATTTGCGTACAATCCACCTGAGAACGAAAGAATAGGGATGTTTTTGAATAACAAATAAAAGAATAATAGCGCGATCTGAACGATAAAATTGAAAAGTATAAAATAATTATGTGAAATAAATAAATCCCTTGGGGGAAATGTATGAAATAAAATATCAGTGTATTTGATAAATAATTTAAATATGTGAAAGCAAGCGTAATAATAATAATAATAATAATAATAATTATATAAATGAATGATGATTATGATGATTTATATGAAAAATAAGAGCTTATGAGCTCCTTTAAAAGAATTAATACATGTTGTGAACACATGTTCTTAAGGTAAAGCGTTTATTGTCACGGGAGAGGATTAATATAAAATTGAGATGTAGATCAAATGTTGATTTTGAATTATCAGTTCGTTGAAGGCAACTTGGCATTAAAGTAATAGCGCAATGTAGCGCATTGAAGTAATTTGTCACGCTAGGAAAGCGTTGAACCTAAATATACTCGGTAACACTAATTATGAGGGGCAGTTGGTCGTGGTAATTGAGCTATGGTAAGTCCTCTAAATAGTGATGTGATCACGAGGCCATGTGTGTATTGTATTATAAAAGGGTGCGAAATATTTATTGTATTAGGGGCGCAGGTTCAAGGTTAAAAAGGCCGCCCTAAGTCGCGAATGTTATAAGTCCTCCAGTATGGGATATGGTTCCCGAGGCAGTTGAAAGAATCGAACCCAGATTCGTCTATGTTGAAGCCCTTAAATATTTGTTGTTGTATTGAATTATTCTTACCCGCCAATGAGGACACTTCATAATTAATAAATGCCGAGTTTAAGAGAATAGGTCTAGTGAACCTAAATATGTTGTTAAAATAAGTAGAATGAAAGCCTTGCTTGTTCAAAGAACTGCATTTAAGAAACAGCTGTATAAAGCTGAGGGTAGCTCGTCTCTTGTGAGTATGACCGTGAAGTTCCTGCTCCCGGCCATAAATCACGCTAAGTGGCCCAGGCCAGACCCTTACTATTGATGTGTTGTGGTAGGTCTGAAGAGCCGTCTGTTTGAAGTTATAATACACCAGAGTGTTTAGAGTTTGTTTTAACGACCCGGTCTTCGAACCGAGGTTCTTTTAGATGAAGATTACCGCTTGCAAGTTCAGATCGTTTCTTTCTTATGAGATAATGGTCTTTTAAGACATATAATAATAAATCCCTAATGTAATGTTATAATTATGATGTAGTGATTCATGAGTTTAGTGAAGACAATTAGATTCCGGGAGTGTTCTTATTTAATGACGTGTTCAATTAGTCTTCTGTAGCTCGGGAGTACGCAAATGTTTCCCAATCACGGTATTGAATTGTTGACTTGAGAGAGAGAGGGTAACCTGAGAACATTGTGAAAGCCCAAAATTTAAGTAAAAGAGTAACAGTTCTTTAATAAGAATTATATTTTTTTTGAATATAAGATACTCATATAATAGGAAGTGATGTGTTGTAAAAGAATAACACAGTGTATGTAAAAAGTATCGAGCCATTTGGAGCTCTCGATTTTATGGAATTTTAAAAGGACACTATATGGAAGTGAAAAGAAATATAAGTTTGTTGGTTTATGAAAAACCATTTATTATGATTTAACCTTTGTTTTATTATGTATTCCTTGTTCACTCTGAACAAGTTAGAATTATGGGTCAGTATTTTACTTGTTTAATTTGTTGTAGCGCCATATATTTGAGTAATTAAATGTTTTATAGTAGGAGTTGATTTTGTTTATTATTTTGGAAGTGTATCCTCTATTTAATCCAAAATGTGTAAGTCACAGAGTGGGAGAACATACCATAAACCCGATAATCCCGATTTGAGCATTGTTGGCATACTGTGGTTTTCATATTTCATGCTGAATGGGCACATGGGGGCATAGAAGTAATGTGCTTGGATTAATAATTAGAGGAACACTTAAGACGGTCATATCATGTAAAAGTAAAGTAATGATAGAAGTAGCTAAAAAATATAAAGTTAACTGTCCGCATGGCACCCTGGAAACTCACACCGAGCAGCCCTAAATATAAATAACCCCCTAGCAAACAGATTAAATGGCGCCCAGTACGTAGGGTTGAGTTTTCCTAGGGAAAACGCGAGTTTTCTTGAAAAATCAAAATTTTCATCTTTTTGAAAAAATGGTTTTTCGAAATTTTGAATTTTTAAATCACTTCCATAAAGGTTTTGACATTGAATGAATATACCAAAAGGTACGTTTTAGTAAATACCCGTGATAAGGTGAAATTTTTGGAAATTGAGACACAAGAGTTTGGAGTACCATCTCTCATGCATGAACCGGCGATGTGGCATGATAGCCCACTGTATTCTATAAGATGGCATTAAGTGAGGAAATGCAGAGGCTTGTGTACGTCTTAAAGGCGACCATGCAAACAGAGAATAATGAAGAGAGGCAGCGGCTCTTGTAGGCCATGAACAATAGATTCGGAACAATAGACAATACATTGGACCTCCAACAGAGTACAAATAAAAAGGATTTAGAATCCATTAATCAGAAGTTAGGATCTACCCAAGCCGATTGTATAAACATGAACAGGGATCTGAATGCTGAGATAAAAAGCAAATTGGATAGTATAAAAACAGAGAATTCCGATCATTTTTCAGCACAATCCAAGGTTTTGGAAGATAAACTAGAGGCCATGGAGACTAAAATACAAAGTAATATAAATGAGAAAATAGAAGAGACAATGAATACCAAATTTCAAGGTTTTGACACTGAGTTTGGGAATAAGTTAAATGAGTTAAAAGGGGAAATCACAAGTAAAATTGAAAGGGAAAACGAGGCACTTAAGTTAGAATTGCAAGACAAAATAAAGACCTTAGGGGAAAGTAGGTAAATTCCCAAACTAAATGTCAAGGAAATTTTGAAAATTTAAAGGATAAATTTGGTTCTATGGAAATTAAATTAAATGAGATACAGGAAACTTGTCAAGAGAATGTATATGCATGTAAAAATGAACTTGTAACCCAGATCCAAGGTGTGCAGGAAAAGTTAAAAGCTCAGATAGAATATAACATGAGTCTTGGTGAAAAATCCCGGGGTGAGATAAAATAAAGTTTTAACGAATTAGGAGAAAGATTCGAAAAGGTTGAGGGAAAAGTAGAATAACTCGTGGGAAAAGTCGATGTAGCTCAGGACGATGTAAATGAGATGAAAAGGCAGAATCAAAAAGATGTGAAGAGTATGAAAGATCAAATTGATCATTTTACCGGGCAGGTAGAAGAGAACTTGAGGAAGCACGAGGAGGAAATAAATAAGAGATTAGGTACATACGAAAAGCATATCCAGGGAGAAAGAGAGCAACGAAATGAAGAAAATAAGGAGAATACCCAGAAGATAGATGAAATAAGTAAGGGTATCAATGAGGTTCAGGAAACCATAGGAACATTAAAGGGACAAGTAGGATAAACCAATACTGAAGTAAACCAGGTCCAAGACGAATTGATGAGATTGTATAAGAGTCAAGGGAAAACTGAGGAAAAGCTTGAAGAAATTAAGGGAGATATGGTCAAAGGACAAAAGGAGATGGAGAAAAAGATAAAGGAGATCAGAGAGGACTTAGATACCAAAGGTGACGTTAAGCCAGAAATTATAGAAAAACAGGTCATGGTCATCAAGAAAGAGGTAGAAGATCAATTAGCTGAAATAAGGGATAGTTTCAGGGAAGAGAAATTCCAACTCAAACAAGAAGTGGAAGACAGTAAAAAGAATCAAGAAAGAATTCAGAATGAATGGGGATCACGGTTGGAAAGGACTGAACACAAGAACAGTCAAATGGAAATTCAACTCATGGCTCATGAAGAAAGTGCCCGAAGAGAAAGGAAATTAGAATTTGAAAGTCAGGATGAATTTCAAAAGACAGGATGGGTAGATCCCCATGAACGAGGCACTAATCAAGATAGGGACTTAGGAGGGGAGAGCCCTTATAAAAACCCACGATATCCAATGGCGATGTCAACCCCTTATATGAACCAAACAAATGGACAAATAATTAATATCATCAAGTCAAATGAGGACAGACCGGTGAAGTTTACGGGTTATAATATGTCGATTACTCCGAAATACTGGTTGAAGGAGGTAGCAGAGTACTTGTATGAAATGAAAGATCCTCAGGATCGGAGGCTGAGAGCAATTGAGAAGCTATTGGCAGGTGATTGTCTCACCTGGTTCAGGAGTTTCAGATATACATTTGACACGGTGGAAGGTTTTAGAGAAGCTTTTCTGAAACGATATTGGGCAGCAGATGTACAAGAAAATCTGAGGCTAGATCTGTACTCTAGGAAGTATAGTACGAATGCCCCCACTAAATATTCATAATTTTTCACCGTTCAGCTCTGTAAATTCCGGGAACTTGATATTGCTCCAGCTGAGAACGACCTGTGTGCCGCCATTGCAAGACAACTTCCATATGAGATACAAAGGTTGTTAATCTCATCCAAAGCCAGAAGTGCTGTGGAAGTGGAGAGCGTATTACGTCAATTAGACATGACGACTTCACACGTTACTCCCAGGCATCAAAGACAAACTGAACAAGTACACATGGCCAGTAGTCAAGAAGATAGAGAAAATCCATCGACCAGAAATCAGTCAACTAGTACCAATACTCAAGGACTGGGTCGAGAATATGGACATCAAGAGCCTAGGGGAATGCAGCCATACTATAGAGGGGGATATCGAGGAAGAAATCCCAGAAATACGGGTTATAGGCAACAAGAGAACCGACCCTATAACATTAATAATCAGAGGCAGGATAACAGAAAGAGATGGGAAAATTATCGCAGAAGGAATGTGAGACCGGAGGACAGAAACGATGAATATCGGGCCGAGATCGAAGAGAGGTACCAGGAAAGTCTTCGATATATGAATGAACGAACAGACGAACCTGAGATGTAAAGAGTCCGTTGGAGTGAGGAAATAAAGAACCGAAAATCACCCGACCGACTGGAAGGAGCTCAAAGCTTGGAGTTACAAGCTCAATTGAAGAATAAGGGGAAAGGAAGCCCTCAAGATAAAAAAAACTTCAAATTTAAATCATCAAAAGTGGAAACATACCAGGAGCTGGGAGGAGGTTGAGATCGTAAATTGGATAGCGAGACCAGATGAGCTAATTAAAGAGGCTGTGGAAGGAATCCCACCTATTAGAAGGGAATTACCTATTATCATGTCAAGGATAGAAGGATTACTGGTCAGGGCATTAATTGATACTGGATCAACCATAAGTTTAATAACGCAAACCCTCCTAAATGAATTAGAAACAAGAGGTCGCATGTTGAAAATTCCCACCTCAAGTGTGAAGATTAAGGGAATTATTCCTGAAAAGTCTTTAACATGTAGATTTCAGGTATACATTGATTTGATCATAGGTAACGCTGAAATTTCACAATGCTTTTAGCTGGTAAATCAATTGCCATATAATGTCATATTAGGTATTGATTTTATCCGTGAGATCAAGGTCATCATATACCTAGCGCAAAATTGCATTAGGATTAAAAGAGAGGATGTGGATGGACAAAACATTAATCTACAGGAACAGGATGCAAAAATAGAAGAACAGGTATGGCATGTGGAAGAAGTGACCGAGGAAGGTTGTAGGGACATAGAAAAAGTATTTGAAGTGCTAAACATAGAACTTGAAGATAATTTGGAAACTGAGTTCGAAACCAACCTGTCTGGAAAGATAGAGGAAGCTAAAGTTAACCTCGAAAACAAGGAAAATTAAAGGAATTGCTATTAAATTACAGGGACGTATTTGATTCCAAGCCAGGAAAGATTTAAAATTTTAAATACGCCTTTCAAGTAAATGATTGGGCACCGTTCAGACAAAAACCACACCCGGTTGCAGAAAAACATTACACACAAACAAAGAAAACACTGCAGGAGATGAGTGATGCAGGTGTTATAGAAAAGATGGCGACACCATATGTTAGTCCATTAGTAATTGTGAGTAAACCGGATGGCTCAGTAAGGGTGTGATTGGATGCCAGGAATTTGAACGCGAAAATTATACCAGAAAATGATTCGGCACCACCCATAAAAGAAATACTGAGGAAATTTAAAGGCAAGAAGATTTTTACAAATATTGACGTGACTTCTTCATATCATCATCTCGAACTTGAAGAGAAAACCAGACTCTTAACAGGATTTCAGTTCGATCAACAAACGTATTGCTTCAAGAGATGTCCGTTTGGCTTGAAGACCGCGGGATCCGCCTTAATAAGAGCACTTGATCGCAACCTGTCAGAGGAAGTAAAGGATTGCACTATCCGTTATGTGGATGACATATTGCTTACCTCGGAAAACATTGATGAACACTTGGAAAAGTTATAGAAATTATTGGAAGATTTAAGAAAGGCTAATTTTAAGATTAACTTGAAGAAATCAAATTTTTGTCAGAGACATGTTACGTTTTTGGGACATGTGATTGACAAGGATGGTGTCAAACCCAATCCATGCAAATTAGAATCGATAAGAGATTTTCCCAGGCCTTTGAAGGTGAAAAACGTTCGCCAGTTTTTGGGGTTGATTGGATTTTTCTCAGGTTATTGTCCGTCATACACCAAAACTGTTGCACCACTACAGGACCTTCTGAAGAAGGGGGCAAGTGGAAATGGACGGAGGAAACAGAAAAAGCAATTATAGAGGCCAAGGAAATGCTCTTAAATTATGTGAAGCTAGGATATCCTGATGTTAATCAGAGATTTGTAATACAAACGGATGCATCCCAGATTGGAATAGGGGCAATGCTGTATAAGGAAAACCCGGATAACCCTGAGAAGAAAAATTATCTAGCTTTCACAAGTCGGAAACTGAAACCACACGAGAAAAAATATACAATCAGCGAGATCGAGCTGTTAGCGATATTGCACGCGTTGCAATCTTGGCGAAAGATTGTATATGGTTTTCCAGTCACATTAAAGACTGATCATAAAGCCTTAACCTTTTTGATGAAGACGGATTTATCCAGTCAAAGGTTGATGCGTTGGGCTTTATATATACAACAGTTTGACGTAAACATAGAGTATTGCCCGGGAAAAGAAAATGTATTCCCAGATTATTTAAGTAGACAGCCAGAGTCCACAGAAGAGGAAGTAATGGCTATTGATTTGGAAGACAGGGATCAGCGCACTTTGAATGAATTAAGAAGCATTGGTCAACGACAACGTGAGGATCCATGGATGAACATGCTCATATCTTTCTTGGAAGGGAGTTTGATAAGGGGAACACCTGCGCATACTGAAGCTAATAAGATAGCTCAGGATTACACGTTCTTTAACGGATTATTGTATAAGTTTGCGGACTGATCATACACGATTGAGGATCGTTGTACCTGCTATTCTGCAGAGGAAAATGGTATGGTTGGCCCATAGATCGTTTGGACATATGGGAGTCGACAAAACAGTCTCGATGCTGAAAGAAGCATTTGTATGGCCGAGACTGAGAGAAACTGTAAGGGATACGCTCAAGACATGTGACAAATGTCAAAGGATTAAGCCAAATACGTTTTTGATTAGACAAAAGCCAATACCATTGTTGCCCGAGAGGCCAGGTCAAATTATTTCTATTGACAATTTCGGACCTTTGCCAAAGGCTAGGAGAGGCAATAGACATATAATGGTGGCTATGGATGTCTTCACAAAAATGGTTGTCCTTGCTCCCATACAGAAGACTAGTACCAAACAGGTGTTAAAACGACTCAAAGAAAAAGTGATACCTATTCTGGGTAAACCCGAGAACTTGTTGTCGGATCACGGTAGTTGCTTTACAAGTGTAGAATTTAGACAGGAATTAGAGAGACTTGGAATACGTCAGATACTGTCTAGTATTCGTCATCCTGAGGCAAATCCTGTGGAAAGAGTTATGAGGGAAACGGCCAAGTACTGTAGGATATACTGTGCAGAGGAAAATTGGAAATGGATAGATATCCTTGATATTATCGAATTTTGTATAAATAATACAATCCATGAGTCTACGGGAGAGATACCAATAACGTTACATCGGAATGAGCAACCAGAGAGACCTTGGAGTCTGGTCATTCCTAGGCCAACAGACGCTCAGCCTGGAAGAGATGTACGAATTAGAAGAGCCTTTGAGCATCTAAAAGCTCAAGCTGATAGAAGGCAAAGGAGAAACAGGCACAAAAGGTATCATCGACCACTATTAGCAGGAGAAATGGTGTTAGTGAAAAGACCAGCCATTTCGGATCCAGGGAACCGCGTGTACAAGAAATTCCAGAAAATGTACCACGGACCATATCAAATAATTAGAGATTTAAGAAATAATGCCTATAGAATTCGGCATTGTGAAACGAATCACGAAGTGACTATGAATTCAGCTAACCTGAAAGTATATTACCCTCCCGAAGACTTCGATGAAGCAAATGAACAAGCCCTGGTTATGGAACAAGTTAAAGATGATAAATCCACATTTGATAGAGGCAGGAGTAAAATAGAACGAGAAAATAGAGCTCAACCATTCAATTGTGAATGTGAATTAGAGATATTGTATTGGGAGATAAGAGAAATAATTGAATGAAATAAAAATCCACAGCCTGCTTCCAGTCTCCGACCAGGTCAGGAATGGAATGAATGAAGCCCCCATCTAGCGGCGAGGATATGGACTGTGCCGGCTGCCGAGGCCTGACGCACTCCTCTGGGGCAATGATTAAATGAATGACAGATGAAATGAAATGATAGTGGAGAGTGTTGCTGGAATGAAATTGTGACAGGGAAAACCGGAGTACCCGGGGAAAAACCTGTCTGCCTCCGTTTTGTCCAGGACAGATCTCACATGGAGTGACCGGGATTTGAACCACGGACCCAGCGGTGAGAGGCCGGCGTGCTGCCGCCTAAGCCACGGAGGCTACAAGAGAAATAATTGATTTTGTTGAAAAAGAAAATTTCAATTTAAGAAGAGAGAATGAGGAGATAAGGAAACGGGTAGGGATAGACCACAGCCGTAACGAAGAATTATGTTCTGTAGACCACTAGTCCAGAAAAACAAGAAAGGAAGAACGGGTAGGGACAGAGCTTACTCATCCTACACTATTACCGGCTATGACTTTAAAGGTGGAGAACCCGAATTATCGTGGGATTCCATGAGAATAGAAACTATAGTTACTGAGAAGTGTTATGATGGCTTCGACACCGGAAAAAAAAAGAAAAGAGAAAAGAGAAAAGAGAAAAAATTAAGATTTTTATGAAAATTCTTGAAATAAATTTCCTCAAAATTTCGAAAATTTATTTATCTAAGGGGGGGGGAGATTTGAACCCATGTACCATCGGTTCAAGGGGTCGAATCCATGTTTTATTGGTAATAGAAGAGAGGAAAAATACAGTCCTTAGAATGACTTAGAAAGATTTTATGCAAGAGGACTGGTATAAAGTTGTGCAAGAATAAGAGTCCAGGTGGCCCCAGGAAATGATATCATGCATGACGCACCGATAGGGAGCCGATCATGGCTATAAATAGAATTAAAAACTTTCCGCTGGGAGTAAGCGAGAAGAGGTTTGGGAAATTGATCTTACACAGCAATAAAATGGCATCCTCGCAGTTGTGCAAGAAGGGGAATAATTAGATTTAAGCCATTTGCGAGAATATAATTAACAAAAGAAAATACATAATTGTGAATCATTTTGGAATAGAGATTTAGTGTGGGAAAAGATGGTATAATAATTGCACAGGAAAGAAGTGCAAACGCAGCATGACGTAGTTAAAAGTTCCCCGAGACCCGAGGTGGTAGGGAGTAAAAATCCACTGCAACACCCACGTATCTGAAGAGCAAATTTTATTTAATTTCTCGGAATTGTACGATCGATTTTAATATGCTAAGAAGTCAGTTTACGTTTAGAAAACGAGCTTTCCAGAGATATAATTTTCAAAAGTGTGCGACTATTGCTTCAAAAGTTAGTTATGAATAAGACGAGGATTTTATCTTTTTGTCGCCAATTTGTATAAAAGCCCTGGCAGAACCAGGCCAATCATGCAGTATTTACCAGACCTTGAGAGGTCGTTATCGCCGTATCATTAACGAGCACCCCGTATGGGCGTGGCCGAGAAATATCGTCAATAGTATCGCCGTGTGAAGACTTAGTAAAATTCTAGTACAGGATTTAGTTCAGCAAGCGTCAGTCTTTATAGTGAAAGTTCCGTATTACAAAGTTAGGCTGCGAACTTAAAGAACAGGCGATAGGTCTTCAAATAAAAGTTCAGTTAAACGACAGAAAGTATCGTAACGTTTTGAAGTACCAACGATAGTGAAACAAACATTTCTATCAAAGTTAAGGAACCCGATCAGGGTCGAACGAAACAAGTAACGCCTAGTGTACCGAAAAGATAGGAACTAGAGCGCAGAATAATAAGAAGTGAGAATTTAATCCAAAAAACGTTGTCTACAGGAGACAAACGAACAGTAAAAATCAATAAGCTACGAAACTAAGGAATAGCAGTAAATGCTAGGGAGAGGCCGTAAACAGGACAGACTTTATCTAGACAAACTAAATAGTGTCTAGAAAGAAACGACTTCGAGCTTGTAAAAATAGAAGCCGATGATCAGAAAACCGGATTTGAAGAATTACCGTTCCAGGGAGGGGGAGATTGATCGAGACTTTCATCATCTGGTTAGATTAGGGCCTCGACGTCTAAGAGTTTCACCCTTGGAAACGGGGAAGAAAGAAATCACGTGTGTAAGGCAAAAATCAATGCCTCAGTGATTAAATGCAGTGTAATGTAAATATAGTAAAATCTGTTTTAGTGTAATAATTTTTAGTGAATTTATTTGTGTATGATAAAAGAATACAAAATTGTATTCAATATGTTACCAGTGTTTAAGGTAAATAATGTGTATGTGTATCAAGAAGTGCCATTGTGTGAAATGGGATTAATCAAGATGCCTTAACACATTGAGCGGGCAAAAATGAAACATCGCTGGAGAATTCGGTCGGTGACCGTAATATCATGTGAGTAACCATTTCATTATGTTATGTGTTGGGAAGATTTGCGTACAATCCACCTGAGAACGAAGGAATAGGGATGTTTTTGAATAACAAATAAAAGAATAATAGCGCGATCTGAACGATAAAATTGAAAAGTATAAAATAATTATGTGAAATAAATAAATCCCTTGGGGGAAATGTATGAAATAAAATATCAGTGTATTTGATAAATAATTTAAATATGTGAAAGCAAGCGTAATAATAATAATAATAATAATAATTATTATTATTATTATATAAATGAATGAAGATTATGATGATTTATATGAAAAATAATAGCTTATGAGCTCGTTTAAAAGAATTGATACATGTTGTGAACACATGTTCTTAAGGTAAAACGATTATTGTCACGGGAGAGGTTTAATATAAAATTGAGATGTAGATCAAATGTTGATTTTGAATTATCAGTTCGTTGAAGGCAACTTGGCATTAAAGTAATAGCGCAATGTAGCGCATTGAAGAAATGTGTCAAGCTAGGAAAGCGTTGAACCTAAATATACTCGGTAACACTAATTATGAGGGGCAGTTGGTCGTGGTAATTGAGCTATGGTAAGTCCTCTAAATAGTGATTTGATCACGAGGCCATGTGTGTATTGTATTATAAAAGGGTGCGAAATATTTATTGTATTAGGAGCGCAGGTTCAAGGTTAAAAAGGCCGCCCTAAGTCGCGAATGTTATAAGTCCTCCAGTATGGGATATGATTCCCGAGGCAGTTGAAAGAATCGAACCCAGATTCGTCTATGTTGAAGCCCTTAAATATTTGTTGTTGTATTGAATTATTCTTACCCGCCAATGAGGACACTTCATAATTAATAAATGCTGAGTTTAAGAGAATAGGTCTAGTGAACCTAAATATGTTGTTAAAATAAGTAGAATGAAAGCCTTGCTTGTTCAAAGAACTGCATTTAAGAAACAGCTGTATAAAGCTGAGGGTAGCTCGTCTCTTGTGAGTATGACCGTGAAGTTCCTGCTCCCGGCCATAAATCACGCTAAGTGGCCCAGGCCAGACCCTTACTATTGATGTGTTGTGGTAGGTCTGAAGAGCCGTCTGTTTGAAGTTATAATACACCAGAGTGTTTAGAGTTTGTTTTAACGACCCGGTCTTCGAACCGAGGTTCTTTTAGATGAAGATTACCGCTTGCAAGTTCAGATCGTTTCTTTCTTATGAGGTAATGGTCTTTTAAGACAGATAATAATAAATCCCTAATGTAATGTTATAATTATGATGTAGTGATTCATGAGTTTAGTGAAGACAATTAGATTCCGGGAGTGTTCTTATTTTTTGACGTGTTCAAGTAGTCTTCTGTAGCTCGGGAGTACGCAAATATTTCCCAATCACGGTATTGAATTGTTGACTTGAGAGAGAGAGGGTAACCTGAGAACATTGTGAAAGCCCAATATTTAAGTAAAAGAGTAACAGTTCTTTAATAAGAATTATATAATTTTTTGATTATAAGATACTCATATAATAGGAAGTGATGTGTTGTAAAAGAATAACACAGTGTATATAAAAAGTATCGAGCCATTTGGAGCTCTTGATTTTATGGAATTTTAAAAGGACACTATATGGAAGTGAAAAGAAATATAAGTTTGTTGGTTTATGAAAAACCGTTTATTATGATTTAACCTTTGTTTTATTATGTATTCCTTGTTCACTCTGAACAAGTTAGAATTATGGGTCAGTATTTTACTTGTTTAATTTGTTGTAGCGCCATATATTTGAGTGATTAAATGTTTTATAGTAGGAGTTGATTTTGTTTATTATTTTGGAAGTGTATCCTCTATTTAATCCAAAATGTGTAAGTCACAGACTGGGAGAACATACCATAACCCCGATAATCCCGATTTGAACATTGCTGGCATACTGTGGTTTGCATATTTCATGCTGAATGGGCACATGGGGGCATAGAAGTAATGTGCTTGGATTAATAATTAGAGGAACACTTAAGACGGTCATATCATGTAAAAGTAAAGTAATGATAGAAGTAGCCACAAAATATAAAGTTAACTGTCCGCATGGCACCCTGGAAACTCACACCGAGCAGCCCTAAATATAAATAACCCCCTAGCAAACAGATTAAATGGCGCCCAGTACGTAGGGATGAGTTTTCCAAGGGAAAACGCGAGTTTTCTTGAAAAATCAAAATTTTCATCTTTTTGAAAAAATGGTTTTTCGAAATTTTGAATTTTTAAATCACTTCCATAAAGGTTTTGACATTGAATGAATATACCAAAAGGTACGTTTTAGTAAATACCCGTGATAAGGTGAAATTTTGGGAAATTGGGACACAAGAGTTTGGAGTACCATCTCTCATGCATGAACCGGCGATGTGGCATGATAGCCCACTGTATTCTATAAGATGGCATTAAGTGAGGAAATGCAGAGGCTTGTGTACGTCTTAAAGGAGACCATGCAAACAGAGAATAATGAAAAGAGGCAGCGGCTCTTGGAGGCCATGAACAACAGATTCGGAACAATAGACAATACATTGGACCTCCAACAGAGTACAAATAAAAAGGATTTAGAATCCATTAATCAGAAGGTAGGATCCACCCAAGCCGATTGTATAAACATGAACAGGGATCTGAATGCTGAGATAGAAAGCAAATTGGATAGTATAAAAACAGAGAATTCCGATCATTTTTCAGCACAATCCAAGGTTTTGGAAGATAAACTAGAGGCCATGGAGACTAAAATACAAAGTAATATAAATGAGAAAATAGAAGAGACAATGAATACCAAATTTCAAGGTTTTGACACTGAGTTTGGGAATAAGTTAAATGAGTTAAAAGGGGAAATCACAAGTAAAATTGAAAGGGAAAACGAGGCACTTAAGTTAGAATTGCAAGACAAAATAAAGACCTTAGAGGAAAGTAGGTAAATTCCCAAACTAAATGTCAATAAAATTTTGAAAATTTAAAGGATAAATTTGGTTCTATGGAAATTAAATTAAATGAGATACAGGAAACTTGTAAAGAGAATGTAGATGCATGTAAAAATGAACTTGTAACCCAGATCCAAGGTGTGCAGGAAAAGTTAAAAGCTCAGATAGAATCTAACATGAGTCGTTGTGAAAAATCCCGGGGTGAGATAAAATAAAGTTTTAACGAATTAGGAGAAAGATTCGAAAAGGTTGAGGGAAAAGTAGAATAGCTCGAGGGAAAAGTCGATGGAGTTCAGGACGATGTAAATGAGATGAAAAGGCAGAATCAAAAAGATGTGAAGAGTATGAAAGATCAAATTGATCATTTTACCGGGCAGGTAGAAGAGAACTTGAGGAAGCACGAGGAGGAAATAAATAAGAGATTAGGTACATACGAAAAGCATATCCAGGGAGAAAGAGAGCAACGAAATGAAGAAAATAAGGAGAATACCCAGAAGATAGATGAAATAAGTAAGGGTATCAATGAGGTTCAGGAAACCATAGGAACATTAAAGGGACAAGTAGGATAAACCAATACTGAAGTAAACCAGGTCCAAGACGAATTGATGAGATTGTATAAGAGTCAAGGGAAAACTGAGGAAAAGCTTGAAGAAATTAAGGGAGATATGGTCAAAGGACAAAAGGAGATGGAGAAAAAGATAAAGGAGATCAGAGAGGACTTAGATACCAAAGGTGACGTTAAGCCAGAAATTATAGAAAAACAGGTCATGGTCATCAAGAAAGAGGTAGAAGATCAATTAGCTGAAATAAGGGATAGTTTCAGGGAAGAGAAATTCCAACTCAAACAAGAAGTGGAAGACAGTAAAAAGAATCAAGAAAGAATTCAGAATGAATGGGGATCACGGTTGGAAAGGACTGAACACAAGAACAGTCAAATGGAAATTCAACTCATGGTTCATGAAGAAAGTGCCCGAAGAGAAAGGAAATTAGAATTTGAAAGTCAGGATGAATTTCAAAAGACAGGATGGGTAGATCCCCATGAACGAGGCACTAATCAAGATAGGGACTTAGGAGGGGAGAGCCCTTATAAAAACCCACGATATCCAATGGCGATGTCAACCCCTTATATGAACCAAACAAATGGACAAATAATTAATATCATCAAGTCAAATGAGGACAGACCGGTGAAGTTTACGGGTTATAATATGTCGATTACTCCGAAATACTGGTTGAAGGAGGTAGCAGAGTACTTGAATGAAATGAAAGATCCTCAGGATCGGAGGCTGAGAGCAATTGAGAAGCTATTGGCAGGTGATTGTCTCACCTGGTTCAGGAGTTTCAGATATACATTTGACACGGTGGAAGGTTTTAGAGAAGCTTTTCTGAAACGATATTGGGCAGCAGATGTACAAGAAAATCTGAGGCTAGATCTGTACTCTAGGAAGTATAGTACGAATGCCCCCACTAAATATTCAGAATTTTTCACCGCTCAGCTGTGTAAATTCCGGGAACTTGATATTGCTCCAGCTGAGAACGACCTGTGTGCCGCCATTGCAAGACAACTTCCATATGAGATACAAAGGTTGTTAATCTCATCCAAAGCCAGAAGTGCTGTGGAAGTGGAGAGTGTATTACGTCAATTAGACATGACGACTTCACACGTTACTCCCAGGCATCAAAGACAAACTGAACAAGTACACATGGCCAGTAGTCAAGAAGGTAGAGAAAATCCATCGACCAGAAATCAGTCAACTAGTACCAATACTCAAGGACTGGGTCGAGAATATGGACATCAAGAGCCTAGGGGAATACAGCCATACTATAGAGGGGGATATCGAGGAAGAAATCCCAGAAATACGGGTTATAGGCAACAAGAGAACCGACCCTATAACAATAATAATCAGAGGCAGGATAACAGAAAGAGATGGGAAAATTATCCCAGAAGGAATGTGAGACCGGAGGACAGAAACGATGAATATCGGGCCGAGATCGAAGAGAGGTACCAGGAAAGTCTTCGTTATATGAATGAACGAACAGACGAACCTGAGATGCAAAGAGTCCGTTGGAGTGAGGCAATAAAGAACCGAAAATCACCCGACCGACTGGAAGGAGCTCAAAGCTTGGAGTTACAAGCTCAATTGAAGAATGAGGGGAGAGGAAGCCCTCAAAATAAAAAAAACTTCAAATTTAAATCATCAAAAGTGGAAACATACCAGGAGCTGGGAGGAGGTTGAGATCGTAAATTGGATAGCGAGACCAGATGATCTAATTAAAGAGGATGTGGAAGGAATCCCACCTATTAGAAGGGAATGACCTATTATCATGTTAAGGATAGAAGGATTACTGGTCAGGGCATTAATTGATGCTGGATCAACCATAAGTTTAATAACGCAAACCCTCCTAAATGAATTAGAAACAAGAGGTCGCATGTTGAAAATTCCCACCTCAAGTGTGAAGATTAAGGGAATTATTCCTGAAAAGTCTTTAACATGTAGATTTCAGGTATACATTGATTTGATCATAGGTAACGCTGAAATTTCACAATGCTTTTTGCTGGTAAATCAATTGCCATATAATGTCATATTAGGTATTGATTTTATCCGTGATAACAAGGTCATCATAGACCTAGCGCAAAATTGCATTAGGATTCAAAGAGAGGATGTGGATGGACAAAACATTAATCTACAGGAACAGGATGCAAAAATAAAAGAACAGGCATGGCATGTGGAAGAAGTGACCGAGGAAGGTTGTAGGGACATAAAAAAGTATTTGAAGTCTTAAACATAGAACTTGAAGATAATTTGGAAACTGAGTTCGAAACCAACCTGTCAGGAAAGATAGAGGAAGCTAAAGTTAACCTCGAAAACAAGGAAAAATTAAAGGAATTGCTATTAAATTACAGGGACGTATTTGATTCCAAGCCAGGAAAGATTCAAAATTTTAAATACACCTTTCAAGTAAATGATTGGGCACCGTTCAGACAAAAACCACACCCGGTTGCAGAAAAACATTACACACAAACAAAGAAAACACTGCCGGAGATGAGTGATGCAGGTGTTATTGAAAAGATGGCGACACCATATGTTAGTCCATTAGTAATTGTGAGTAAACCGGATGGCTCAGTAAGGGTGTGATTGGATGCCAGGAATTTGAACGCGAAAATTATACCAGAAAATGATTCGGCACCACCCATAAAAGAAATACTGAGGAACTTTAAAGGCAAGAAGATTTTTACAAATATTGACGTGACTTCTTCATATCATCATCTCGAACTTGAAGAGAAAACCAGACTCTTAACAGGATTTCAGTTCGAACAACAAACGTATTGCTTCAAGAGATGTCCGTTTGGCTTGAAGACCGCGGGATCCGCCTTAATAAGAGCACTTGATCGCAACCTGTCAGTGGAAGTAAAGGATTGCACTATCCGTTATGTGGATGACATATTGCTTACCTCGGAAAACATTGATGAACACTTGGAAAAGTTAAAGAAATTATTGGAAGATTTAAGAAAGACTAATTTTAAGATTAACTTGAAGAAATTAAATTTTTGTCCGAGACAAGTTACGTTTTTGGGACATGTGATTGACAAGGATGGTGTCAAACCCAATCCATCAGGATATCCTGATTTTGATCAGAGATTTGTAATACAAACGGATGCATCCCAGATTGGAATAGGGGCAATGCTGTATAAGGAAAACCCGGATAACCCTGAGAAGAAAAATTATCTAGCTTTCACAAGTCGGAGACTGAAACCACACGAGAAAAATTATACAATCAGCGAGATCGAGCTGTTAGCGATATTGCACCCGTTGCAATCTTGGCGAAAGGTTGTATATGGGTTTCCAGTCACATTAAGAACTGATCATAAAGCCTTACACTTTTTGATGAAGACGGATTTATCCAGTCAAAGGTTGATGCGTTGGGCTTTATATATACAACAGTTCGACGTAAATATAGCGTATTGCCCGGGAAAAGAAAATGTATTTCCAGATTATTTAAGTAGACAGCCAGAGTCCACAGAAGAGGAAGTAATGGCTATTGATTTGGAAGACAGGGATCAGCGCACTTTGAATGAATTAGGAAGCATTGGTCAACGACAACGTGAGGATCCATGGATGAACATGCTCATATCTTTCTTGGAAGGGAGTTTGATAAGGGGAACACCTGCGCATACTGAAGCTAATAAGATAGCTCAGGATTACACGTTCTTTAACGGATTATTGTATAAGTTTGCGGACTCTGACCATACACGATTGAGGATCGTTGTACCTGCTATTCTGCAGAGGAAAATGGTATGGTTGGCCCATAGATCGTTTGGACATATGGGAGTCGACAAAACAGTCTCGATGCTGAAAGAAGCATTTGTATGGCCGAGACTGAGAGAAACTGTAAGGGATACGCTCAAGACATATGACATATGTCAAAGGATTAAGCCAAATACGTTTTTGATGAGACAAAAGCCAATACCATTGTTGCCCAAGAGGCCAGGTCAAATTATTTCTATTGACAATTTCGGACTTTTGCCAAAGGCTAGGAGAGGCAATAGACATATAATGGTGGCTATGGATGTCTTCACAAAAATGGTTGTCCTTGCTCCCATACAGAAGACTAGTACCAAACAGGTGTTAAAACGACTCAAAGAAAAAGTGATACCTATTCTGGGTAAACCCGAGAACTTGTTGTCGGATCACGGTAGTTGCTTTACAAGTGTAGAATTTAGACAGGAATTAGAGAGACTTGGAATACGTCAGATACTGTCTAGTATTCGTCATCCCGAGGCAAATCCTGTGGAAAGAGTTATGAGGGAAACGGCCAAGTACTGTAGGATATACTGTGCAGAGGAAAATTGGAAATGGATAGATATCCTTGATATTATCGAATTTTGTATAAATAATACAATCCATGAGTCTACGGGAGAGATACCAATAACGTTACATCGGAATGAGCAACCAGAGAGACCTTGGAGTCTGGTCATTCCTAGGCCAACAGACGCTCAGCCTGGAAGAGATGTACGAATTAGAAGAGCCTTTGAGCATCTAAAAGCTCAAGCTGATAGAAGGCAAAGGAGAAACAGGCACAAAAGGTATCATCGACCACTATTAGCAGGAGAAATGGTGTTAGTGAAAAGACCAGCCATTTCAGATCCGGGGAACCGCGTGTACAAGAAATTCCAGAAAATGCACCACGGACCATATCAAATAATTAGAGATTTAAGAAATAATGCCTATAGAATTCGGCATTGTGAAACGAATCACGAAGTGACTATGAATTCAGCTAACCTGAACGTATATTACCCTCCCGAAGACTTCGATGAAGCAAATGAACAAGCCCTGGTTATGGAACGAGTTAAAGATGATAAATCCACTTTTGATAGAGGCAGGAGTAAAATAGAACGAGAAAATAGAGCTCAACCATTCAATTGTGAATGTGAATTAGAGAAATTGTATTGGGAGATAAGAGAAATAATTGATTTTGTTGAAAAAGAAAATTTCAATTTAAGAAGAGAGAATGAGGAGATAAGGAAACGGGTAGGGATAGACCACAGCCGTAACGAAGAATTATGTTCTGTAGACTTTTAGTCCAGAAAACAAGAAAGGAAGAACGGGTAGGGACAGAGCGTACTCATCCTACACTATTACCGGATATGACTTTAAAGGTGGAGAACCCGAATTATCGTGGGATTCCATGAGAATAGAAACTATAGGTACTGAGAAGTGTTATGATGGCTTCGACACTGGAAAAAAAAGAAAAGAGAAAAGAGAAATGAGAAAAAATAAGATTTTTATGAAAATTGTTGAAATAAATTTCCTCAAAATTTCGAAAATTTATTTATCTAAGGGGGGGGGGGAGATTTGAACCCATGTACCATTGGTTCAAGGGGTCGAATCCATGTTTTATTGGTAAAAGAAGAGAGGAAAAATACAGTCCTTAGAATGACTTAGAAAGATTTTATGCAAGAGGACTGGTAAAATGTTGTGCAAGAATAAGAGTCCAGGTGGCCCCAGGAAATGATATCATGCATGACGCACCGATAGGGAGCCGATCATGGCTATAAATAGAATTAAAAACTTTCCGCTGGGAGTAAGCGAGAAGAGGTTTCGGAAATTGATCTTACACAGCAATAAAATGGCATCCTCGCAGTTGTGCAAGAAGGGGAATAATTAGATTTAAGCCAGATGCGAGAATATAATTAACAAAAGAAATACATCATTGTGAATCATTTTGGAATAGAGATTTTGTGTGGGAAAAGATGGTATAATAATTGCACAGGAAAGAAGTGCAAACGCAGCATGACGTAGTTAAAAGTTCCCCGAGACCCGAGGTGGTAGGGAGTAAAAATCCACTGCAACACCCACGTATCTGAAGAGCAAATTTTATTTAATATCTCGGAATTGTACGATCGATTTTAATGTGCAAAGAAGTCAGTTTATGTTTAGAAAACGAGCTTTCCAGAGATATAATTTTCAAAAGTGGGCGACTATTGCTTCAAAAGTTAGTTATGAAAAAGACGAGGATTTTATCTTTTTGTCGCCAATTTGTATAAAAGCCCTGGCAGAACCAGGCCAATCATGCAGTATTTACCAGACCTTGAGAGGTCGTGATCGCCGTATCATTAACGAGCACCCCGTATGGGCGTGGCCGAGAAATATCGTCAATAGTATCGCCGTGTGAAGACTTAGTAAAATTCTAGTACAGGATTTAGTTCAGCAAGCGTCAGTCTTTATAGTGAAAGTTCCGTATTACAGTCAAAGTTAGGCTGCGAACTTAAAGAACAGGCGATAGGTCTTCAAATAAAAGTTCAGTTAAACGACAGAAAGTATCGTAACGTTTTGAAGTACCAACGATAGTGAAACAAACATTTCTATCAACGTTAAGGAACCCGATCAGGGTCGAACGAAACAAGTAACGCCTAGTGTACCGAAAAGATAGGAACTAGAGCGCAGAATAATAAGAAGTGAGAATTTAATCCAAAAAAACGTTGTCTACAGGAGACAAACGAACAGTAAAAAGCAATAAGCTACGAAACTAAGGAATAGCAGTAAATGCTAGGGAATCATAGATCACCGATAAAGTATTCGAGAGGCCGTAAACAGGACAGACTTTATCTAGACAAACTAAATAGTGTCTAGAAAGAAACGACTTCGAGCTAGTAAAAATAGAAGCCGATAATCAGAAAACCGGATTTGAAGAATTACCGTTCCAGGGAGGGGGAGATTGATCGAGACTTTCATCATCTGGTTAGATTAGGGAGCCGACGTCTAAGAGTTTCACCCTTGGAAACGGGGAAGAAAGAAATCACGTGTGTAAGGCAAAAATCAAAGCCTTAGTGATTAAAAGCAGTGTAATGTAAATATAGTAAAATCTGTTTTAGTGTAATAATTTTTAGTGAATTTATTTGTGTATGATAAAAGAATACAAAATTGTATTCAATATGTTACCATTGTTTAAGGTAAATAATGTGTATGTGTATCAAGAAGTGTCATTGTGTGAAATGGGATTAATCAAGATGGCTTAAACACATTGAGTGGGCAAAAATGAAACATCGCTGGAGAATTCGGTCGGTGACCGTAATATCATGTGAGTAACCATTTCATTATGTTATGTGTTGGAAAGATTTGCGTACAATACGCCTGAGAACGTAAGAATAGGGATGTTTTTGAATAACAAATAAAAGAATAATAGCGCGATCTGAACGATAAAATTGAAAAGTATAAAATAATTATGTGAAATAAATAAATCCCTTGGGGAAAATGTATGAAATAAAACATCAGTGTATTTGATAAATAATTTAAATATGTGAAAGCAAGCGTAATAATAATAATAATAATAATAATAATAATAATAATAATTATATAAAAGAATGAAGATTATGATGATTTATATCAGGGGTCTCCAAACTTTCCAGCCTTAGGGCCATACTGATTACTCCAGTAAGTTCCGAGGGCCAAAACCATATTATCATTGTTGCCGGTGGTAAAAAGTGAAATAGTCCACTGATGAAAAAAGTCCGAAAAAGTACACAACGTTGAAAAAAGGCTGCAAATCGGACTAAAGTCCGCAAAACGGCAACACTGCATATTATTAATTTTCCTGTCATTATCTGTAATTTCTAGATTAGTCGTAGAGTACGAGCCATGAGGAGTAACGTGACACGACATCTGGTGGACACAAGCGGAAATAGGTGGTACCTTCTATCGCTAACAGATGGCGCTAATAGCACGTACAGAGTAATCTCGTTGGTTCGAGAGGGTTCTGGTGTCTTCCACTCACTTCTAGATGGCAGTAATTGGAATATATAAGAAGGCTAGTTGCGCAACCACAAGTCAGTTCCTATGACACTGTTGTGAAATAAAATAGTGCGTACCTCCTTAAAACGTGTTTGTGCGTGTTTAAGTTTAAGACATCTTTGTAACAGTATTTTGATTTGAATTGTAGCTTTTGTGTGTGATTTAGTAGTATGGAAAAGAAGCGAAAAATTGATAGTGAATGCAGAAAATTCAAAGATGAGTGGAACATTCAGTATTTCGTAATTGAGTCCAGTAACAAGGCGTTATGTTTGATTTGCAATGAAAGCATAGGCGTTCTCAAGGAATATAACATTAAACGCCATTATGAAACAAAACATTTTCAAAATTACTCAAAATATACCGGAAGTTCGCGGACAGAAAAATTCGAAGCTATGAAGCGCGGATTGAAATCGCAGCAATCTTCATTTACAAAACTCAAAACCGAACAAGAGGCTGCAACTCGTGCCAGCTTTCGTGTGGCTCTTGAAATTGCAAAACGTGGGAAACCATTCACCGATGGAGAAATGATCAAAGAATGCATAAATGCAGCAGCCGAAGAAATGTGCCCTGAAAAGGTAAATTTATTAAAAACTGTCAGTATGTCAGCAAACACTGTGGCTCGAAGGGTAGAAAACATCGCTGAAAATATATCCTCTCAACTGTTCGACAAAAATGGAGATGTTGAGTGGTTTTCTTTGGCCTTGGATGAGTCAACGGATGTGTCAGATACTGCTCAGGTGTTGATTTATATTCTAGGAGTAGATAAAAGCTATGAAGTTCATGAAGAACTTCTTGATATGTATAGTATTCATGGCACAACTAATGGTACAGATATTTTAAAGGAGTTGAAATGGCCATTAATCAAAAGAACCTTCGATGGAAAAACTTGAAATGTATTACAACTGATGGAGGCAAAAACATGAGTGGGAAAGATAAAGGAGTGGTCGCTCTTGTGTCAAAGGCTGTAGAAAATGACGGTGGTTCAAAACCATTAGTCTTACATTGTATCATTCATCAACAGTCTTTGTGCGGAAAATGTTTGGATATGTCTGAAGTTCTGAAACCAGTCATATCAACTGTTAATTTTATGAGATCTTTTGGCTGAATCACCGACAATTCCGACAATTTATTGAAGAGATTGGAGAAAATGACTTACCTTATCATACTGCCGTACGTTGGCTTAGTTGTGGGAAAGTCCTTCAGCGCTTTTTTGAACTTCGAGCAGTGATCGAAATTTTTTGAATGAAAAGCATCGCCCTCTTACTGAATTACAAAACAACGCATGGCTGTGGAAGTTAGCATTCTATGTTGATTTGACAAAACATGTGAACGAACTGAATTTGAGATTGCAAGGAGAAAACCAGCATCTTCCTGATTTATACACTAATATCAAATCATTCCGGAAGAAATTGATACTGTTTCAATCACAACTGCGAAGTAAATGTTTTTCACATTTTAAAGCATGTTGAATATTCAGCCACGCCACTGAGACTGAGTTTCCTATCGATTTTGCAATCGAAACTTCGAGTGCTTTGAAAATAAATTTTGATACTCGTTTCTCGGACTTCGATGCCTTTGCGAATCAAATTAAGATTTTACAGGATCCTTTTGATACTGACATTGAAACCCTAGCCCCGGAACTTCAAATGGAAATGATTGAACTACAGTGCAGTGATATAATTAAGAACAAATATCAAAACTCATCTTTGTTGGAATTTTATAAGAGTCTTCCACTGACACAATTTGATAATTTGCATAAATTTGCTCGTGGGCTGTTTTCTGTTTTTGGTACTACTTATTTGTGTGAGAAGACCTTCTCCAAAATGAAGTACACAAAAAATGTTTACAGATCTAAATTAACTGATGAGCATCTTAAATCTCTTTTAATAAATGGTACAAGTAAAATTAGTCCACAACTACAAACTATTGTCAGTGGAAAATCTCAATTACATAAATCTCATTAGTATTTCATATGTCTGCATGTTATACATGTCTTTACTCATTACAATTCTGTGTTTCTTTATCCAACTTATCACAAATAAAATAACAATAAGCCTACAACAATGATATGAGTAGTTAGCCCATGACCATATAAATGTAGATGTCATATTAATAATTATTCAACATAAAATTAGAATACTTCAGTAAACTAAATTTAATTTGCTATAAAAAAATATGTTCTCTAAAAGGAGTTTTCAAGTATGCTAACTCTCCGCGGGCCGGACAAAATCTGTCCGCGGGCCGGATGTGGCCCTCGGGCCGTAGTTTGGAGACCCCTGATTTATATGAAAAATAAGAGCTTATGAGCTCCTTTAAAAGAATTGATACATGTTGTGAACACATGTTCTTAAGGTAAAGCGATTATTGTCACGGGAGAGGATTAATATAAAATTGAGATGTAGATCAAATGTTGATTTTGAATTATCAGTTCGTTGAAGGCAACTTGGCATTAAAGTAATAGCGCAATGTAGCGCATTGAAGTAATTTGTCACGCTAGGAAAGCGTTGAACCTAAATATACTCGGTAACACTAATTATGAGGGGCAGTTGGTCGTGGTAATTGAGCAATGGTAAGTCCTCTAAATAGTGATGTGATCACGAGGCCATGTGTGTATTGTATTATAAAAGGGTGCGAAATATTTATTGTATTAGGAGCGCAGGTTCAAGGTTAAAAAGGCCGCCCTAAGTCGCGAATGTTATAAGTCCTCCAGTATGGGATATGGTTCCCGAGGCAGTTGAAAGAATCGAACCCAGATTCGTCTATGTTGAAGCCCTTAAATATTTGTTGTTGTATTGAATTATTCTTACCCGCCAATGAGGACACTTCATAATTAATAAATGCCGAGTTTAAGAGAATAGGTCTAGTGAACCTAAATATGTTGTTAAAATAAGTAGAATGAAAGCCTTGCTTGTTCAAAGAACTGCATTTAAGAAACAGCTGTATAAAGCTGAGGGTAGCTCGTCTCTTGTGAGTATGACCGTGAAGTTCCTGCTCCCGGCCATAAATCACGCTAAGTGGCCCAGGCCAGACCCTTACTATTGATGTGTTGTGGTAGGTCTGAAGAGCCGTCTGTTTGAAGTTATAATACACCAGAGTGTTTAGAGTTTGTTTTAACGACCCGGTCTTCGAACCGAGGTTCTTTTAGATGAAGATTACCGCTTGCAAGTTCAGATCGTTGCTTTCTAATGAGATAATGGTTTTTTAAGACAGATAATAATAAATCCCTAATGTAATGTTATAATTATGATGTAGTGATTCATGAGTTTAGTGAAGACAATTAGATTCCGGGAGTGATCTTAATTTTTGACGTGTTCAAGTAGTCTTCTGTAGCTTGGGAGTACGCAAATGTTTCCCAATCACGGTATTGAATTGTTGACTTGAGAGAGAGGGTAACCTGAGAACATTGTGAAAGCCCAAAATTTAAGTAAAAGAGTAACAGTACTTTAATAAGAATTATTTCTTCTTTTGATTATAAGATACTCATATAATAGGAAGTCATGTGTTGTAAAAGAATAACACAGTGTATATAAAACGTATCGAGCCATTTGGAGCTCTTGATTTTATGGAATTTTAAAAGGACACTATATGGAAGTGAAAAGAAATATAAGTTTGTTGGTTTATGAAAAACCATTTACAATGATTTAAACTTTGTTTTATTATGTATTCCTTGTTCACTCAGAACAAGTTAGAATTATGGGCCAGTATTTTATTTGTTTAATTTGTTGTAGCACCATATATTTGAGTGATTAAATGTTTTATAGTAGGAGTTGATTTTGTTTATTATTTTGGAAGTGTATCCTCTATTTAATCCAAAATGTGTAAGTCACAGAGTGGGAGAACATACCATAACCCCGATAATCCCGATTTGAGCATTGCTGGCATACTGTGGTTTGCATATTTCATGCTGAATGGGCACAATATATCCCTTGTTACATAAATAAATATATTAAAAAGTGTGTCGCCTCCGCAGCGTAGCGGTCAGCATGGTTAACTGCCGCCCCGGAGGTACTGGGTTTGATTCCCCGCTCTGCCACGAAATTTGGAAAGTGGTACGAGGACTGGAACGGGGTCTACTCAGCCTCCGGTGGCCCAAATGAGTAGAGAGGGTTCGATTCCCCCTCAGCCATCCTCGAAGTGGTTTTCCTTGGTTTCCCACTTCGTCTTCGGGCAAATGCCGGGACGGTACCTTCTTCAGGGCCACAGCTGCTTCCTTCCCTCTTCCTTGCCTATCCATCCTCACCATCCCTTACCCTCCCTCATGAGGCCCCTGTTCGCTTTGCAGGTGAGGCCGCCTAGGCGAGGTGCCAATCCCCCCTCACCAGTTGTATCCCTTCCGATTCAATGTTCCCAGCTCTAGGACACTGCCCGTAGAGGCGGTAGTGGTGAGTTCCCTCGCTGAGTCCGTGGGTTCCACCAACCTGGAGGGTAAAACGACTTAAAAAAACAAGATGTTCAGTAAAGAACATACAGCCTACTTTCTCCTGAATGCATGGGTATTGTTATAACTCTTTGTCCTTTTCAATGTTGGTTGTAGTAGCTTGCTGAAATTCAACGTGCTATACGGATATTAAACATGAATATGATGTGTCCATTGCTAGTGCTACATCTGTACAATATTTCAATCATTTCGGTTTCACCGTGTTTGAATTGATATGACGAATCGATTTGCACACATACATGGCCGCTATCTGCAAACTATTTGGCTGATGACCTTGTAGTTTTGTCAAACGATTCTTCATACATAAAGATATACTGTTACAAAATTTGGTAGAGATCAGATGAATAGGTTGGTCGTAATTTGATTTAAGCTTTGAACATTTGGGTGGCCGCCATTACGTTTTCGTCAAGATGGTGGCGATATAAAACATGAAACTGAGGTGCCCTTTGCTAGTGGTACCTCTGTACTAAATTGCTTTCAATTTGGATTCACCGTGTTTAAAAAGATAGGGGGAATCGATTTGCACACACACATGGCCGCCATCCGCAAATTATTGAGCAAACGACCTCGTTGGTCGTCATTTGAATTAAGCTTTGAACATTTGGGTGGCCGCCATTACGTTTACGTCAAGATGGCGGCGAATTAAATATGACACTGAGGTGCCCTTTGCTAGTGCTACCTCTGTACCAAATTTCGTTCAATTCGGTTCCACCATGTAGGAAAAGATGGGGGGGATCAATTTGCACACAATCATGGCCGCCATCCGCAAATTATTGGGCAGATGACCTCGTAGTTTGGTCAAAAGATTCTTCATATATAAAGTATATTGTTACCAAATTTGGTAGAGTTCAGATGAATAGGTTGGTCGTAATTTGATTTAAGCTTTGATCATTTGGGTTGCTGCCATTACGTTTTCGTCAAAATGGCGGCGATATAAAACATGATACTGAGGTGCCATTCGCTACTGCTACCTCTGTACCAAATTTCGTTCAATTCCGTTTCACTGTGTTTGAAAAGTTAAGGGGAATCGATTTGCAGACAAATAAAGCCGCCATCCGCAAATGATTGGGCAGATGACCTCGTAGTTTGGTCAAATGATTTTCCATACATAAAGGTATAATGTTACAAAATTTGGTAGAAATCAGATGAATAGGTTGGTCGTAATTTGATTTAAACTTTGAGCATTTGGGTGGCCGCCATTACGTTTACGTCAAGATGGCGGCGATTTAAAACATGGCACTGAGGTGCCCTTTGCAAGTGCTACCTCCGTACTAAATTTCGTTCAATTCGGATTCACCGTGTTTGAAAATATAGGGGGAATCGCATTTGCAGACAAACATGGCCGCCATCCGCAAATTATAGGGCAAATTACCTCGTAGTTTGGTCAAAAGTTTCTTCGTACATAAAGGTATAAGGTAACAAAATTTGGTAGAGATCAGATGAATAGGTTGGTCGTAATTTGAATTAAGCTTTGAACATTTGGGTGGCCGCCATTACGTTTACGTCAAGATGGCGGCGATTTAAAACATGACACTGAGGTACCCTTTGCTACTGCTACCTCTGTACCAAATTTCGTTCAATTCGATTTCACCGTGTTTGAATTGATAGGGGGAATCGATTTGCACACATACTTGGCCACCATCTGCAAACTATTGGGATGATGATCTTGCAGTTTGGTCAGAATATGCTTCCCACATAAAGATATGTTGTTGCAAAATTTGGTAGAGACTAGATTATTAGGTTGGTCGTAATTACATTTTAGCTTTTAACATTTTGGTACCGCGATTACGTTTCCGTCAAGATGGCGGTGATGCAAAACATGACACTGATTTGCCCTTTGCTAGTGCTACCTGTGTACCAAATTTCGTTCCATTCGGTTTCACCGTGTTCGAATTGATAGGGGGAATCGATTTTCACACCAAGATGGCCACCATCTGCAAACTTTTAGGCTAATGACCTACTAATTTGGTCAAAGGATGCTTCCTCCATAAAGGTATGTTGTTGCAAAATTTGGTAGATATCGGATAATTAGGTTAGTCGTAATTTGATTTAAGCTTTGAACATTTGTGTGGCCGCCATTACGTTTCCGTCAAGATGGCGGCGATATAAGACATGACATGAGGTGCCCTTTGCTAGTACTACCTCTGTACCAAATTTCGTTCCATTCGGTTTCACCGTGTTCGAATTAATAGGGGAATTCGATTTTCACACAAAGATGGCCGCCATCCGCATACTATTAGGCTGAAGACCTATTAGTTTGGTCAAAGAATGCTCCCCCCATAGAGGTATGTTGTTGCAAAATTTGGTAGAGATCGGATGATTAGGTTAGTCGTAATTTGATTTAAGCTTTGAACATTTGTGTGGCTGCCGTTACTTTTCCGTCAAGACGGCGGCGATATAAAACATGACACTGAGGTGTCCTTTGCTAGTCCGACCTTTGTACCAAATTTCGTTCAATTTGCGTTCACCGTGTTCGAATTGATAGGGGGACAGACATTCAGAGTACACACACTCACACACACACACACACACACAGACTCATACACACGTACACACACACAGACAGACACACTTTTTTCGCCCTGTGTTGATCTCATAAGTCTACTTTCATTTTTTTGCAAAAATCGAAAGTAGGCTAACAACTTTATATCGTGCAATGTGGGGATATTTATTAAATTATTTTATTATTTTATTTATTTATTTAGGCCCCTGTTCACTTTGCATGTGAGGCCACCTGTGCTGGTCACATACCCCAGTTGTATCCACGACCCATAGTCTCAAGCTCCAGGACACTGCCCTCAGTGGCGACAGAGAGGGATCCCTCGCTCAGTCCGTGGGAAAAGTCGATCCAGGAGGGTATAATGATAGCGAAAAGAAAAAAGAATTGCCGCTTAGTCACAGCAACCAGGTGGAAGATCTATAAAAATAGTTACTTAATTTTTAACAAAGCTGAACAAAGACAATTATTTTCCTCACACACGTTATGCAATACTACACTGACCGGAAAAAAAGTGGAACACTTCAATTTTTTATGTAATTTCTTAATTTATTCCACTAAAATGTTAGTATGTAGTTAGTTTTAGTTGTAAGTAGGTAGTTAGTTTGTGTATTAGATATATGTCATTGTTCTATTAGACTGTGGTGTGTGAGTGTGTCTGGTAGCAGTTGCATTGTTTATTAGTTATAGTTCATTGTTTCAGTAGATTGTGATGTGTGAGGGTGCATGTGAGTGTGCCTGGTGACAGACTGTTTTAGTGGTAGTATTTGTTGTTGGTGGAACTTTAGTTTTTTTTTTTTTTAGTAGAATTTTGGTATTTAATTGTTAGTACGGCAGAAGGTTAGTATTTTTGTTAGTAGAATTGCTCTTTACTTATTCTGAAAGGGAGTAGCAGCCTTTCAGAATAAATCAAATCTTTACTAGTCTTATAGACGGTTAAGATATTGATAATATAAGCCAAATAATGGCTACACTGCGTCCTGCTGCACGCCTGAAAGCAACGGGAAACTACAGCCGTATGCTATTCCCGAGGATATGCACCTCTCTATGCATAATTACATGTGATGATGGCCTCCTCCCTTGTAAAATTTCAATCCGGAGGTAAACTAGTCCCCCGTTCGGATCTCCGGGTGGGGACTACTCGAGAGGGGGTTAACATCACAGAAGTGACAAAGAGGAAATCTGATATTCTACGGATCGGAGCGTGGAATGTTAGAAGTCTGCTAGGAAGTGGAAGGTTAGAAAACTTAGAAAGGGAAATGAATAGGTTGAGGTTGGATTTGGTTAGGATTAGTGAAATGCGCTGGCAGGAAGAACAGGAATTTTGGTCAGGAGACTATAGGGTCATTAGCACTAAATCAAACAATGGCCAAGCAGGGGTTGGCCTCATATTGAGTAGGAAACTTGGACAGCGGGTGGAATATTATGAGCAATATAGTGAACGGATTATTGTAGCAAAAATCAATACTAAACCTACCTGCACCACAGTGGTACAAGTCTATATGCCTACCAATCAAGCTGATGATGAGGATGTTGAAAAGGTCTACGAAGAAATAGACGAAATTCTGAGGTATATCAAGGGTGATGAAAATGTTATAGTAATGGGAGATTGGAATGCTGTGGTAGGAAAAGGGAGAGAAGGGAAGATAGTAGGAGATTTCGGATTAGGTGAAAGGAATGATCGAGGAAGCAGGCTGGTAGAATTCTGCACCGAGCATGAATTGGTCATAGCTAACACCTTATTCAATAACCACAATAGAAGAATATACACATGGATGAGACCAGGAGATACAGGGCGTTACCAAATCGACTTCATTATGGTCAAGCAGAGGTTTCGAAACCAGATTTTGGATTGTAAAACATATCCTGGTGCTGACATAAACTCTGACCACAATCTGGTTGTAATGAAATGCAGATTAAAGTTGAAGAAACTGAAGAAAAGTCAAAAGCCAAAAAGGTGGGCAATAGACAGACTGAAAGAGAAGGATGTAAACGAAAGATTCAAGAAGAGTATAAAGGAAGGACTAATGAAAAACCCTAAACAAACTTCAATTGCAGACGAATGGGCACTTTTGAAGAATGAAATAACAAAATCCGCAAAAGAAAACATTGGTAGGAAAGAAAGAATAGGTAGAAAACCGTGGATCACTCAGGATATACTAGAATTGATGGATGAAAGGCGGAAACACAAGAATGTAAGAGATGAAAAGGGGAAAGCAGAATACAGACGTCTGAGAAATGAGGTTAACAAGAAGTGCAAGGAAGCGAAATAAGAATGGTTGAAAGAGAAATGTGCTGGTATAGAAAATTGTCTGAAATTAGGAAAGGTAGACACAGCTTATCGAAGGATTAAGAATACTTTTGGGGAATAGAAGACTAAGTGCTGTAATATTAAGGACACAAATGGAAAGCCTCTAACAGATAGGGAAGAAAAGGTTGAGAGATGGAAAGCTTACATAGAGAGTTCGTATAAGGGAAAGGAGATTGAGAATCATGTAATGGACAGGGAGGAGGAAATTGATGAGGATGCGAAAGGAGATTTAATATTGAGATCAGAATTTGATAGAGCTTTGGAAGACTTAAGCAGGAACAAAGCACCAGGCATAGATGATATACCTATTGAGTTGCTATGCTGCATAGGAGATGAAGGTCTGATCAGGTTATTTCACTTGGTGTGTAGGATTTATGAGGCAGGTGAGGTACCCCCTGATTTCAAGAAGAATGTAATCATCCCTATACCAAAGAAAGTGGGAGCTGACAGATGTGAAGATTACCGTACAATCAGCTTGATTACTCATGCTTCAAAGATCCTGTCTAGAATAATTTACAAGAGGATTGAAAGCCAGATAGAAACGGAGTTGGGTGAAGACCAGTTTGGTTTCAGGAGAAATGTAGGAACAAGGGAAGCTGTACTAAGTCTTCGGCTGATTTTGGAAGGTAGAATAAGGAAAGATAAGAGAACGTTCATGGCTTTTGTAGACTTAGAAAAGGCTTTTGATAACGTTGATTGGACTAAATTGTTTGAAATTTTGAAATCGATTGGAATAAAGTACAGGGATAGGAGGGTGGTATACAATCTGTACAGAAACCAGACAGCAGTCATTCGAGTTGAAGGACATGAGAGAGAAGCTGGTATTCAGAAAGGTGTAAGGCAAGGCTGCAACTTATCACCCATACTTTTCAATCTTTACATTGAACAAGCAATGAAGGAAATTAGAGAAAAATTTAAAGTGGGAGTGAAGATTCAAGGAGAAATAATTTCAACTCTGAGATTTGCTGATGACATCGTCATCTTGGCCGACAAGCCTGAGGATTTGAATGAGTTTTTGAATGGTATGGACTCCGTCTTACGGAAAGAATTCATGATGAAAATTAATAAATGTAAAACAAAAATACTGGAATGCAGCCGAAATAAATCAGAAACCTCTATGGAGATCAAATTGGCAGGTGAAAAGCTAAAGGAAGTAGGAGACTTCTGTTACTTAGGAAGCAGAATAACCAGTGATGGACGAAGCAAAGAGGATATAAAAAGTAGGTTGGCTCAGGCAAAGAAAGCATTTCTACAAAAAAGGAATCTGCTGACATCGAATATAGATTTAGGTATTAGGAAGTCATTTTTGAAAGCCTTTGTCTGGAGCGTGGCGCTCTATGGAAGTGAAACTTGGACTATTGGTGCAGCAGAAATGAGGAGAATTGAAGCATTTGAAATGTGGTGTTACAGGAGAATGATGAAGATCAGATGGGTAGATAGGGTTACAAACGAAGAGGTATTAAGACGAGTGGGAGAGGAGAGATGTTTCTGGCGACTGCTGATGAAGAGAAGAGATAGGTTGGTAGGACACATACTAAGACACCCAGGAATAGCAAGCTTAGTTATGGAAGGAAGGGTCGAGGACAAGAACTGTAGGGGTAGACCAAGGTTAGAATATGTTAAACAGATTGCCTCGGATGTAGGGTGTCGGAGCTATGTAGAGATGAAACGATTAGCTCAGGACAGGGAGCCATGGAGAGCTGCATCAAATCAGTCAAAAGACTGACGACTCAAACAACAACAACAAAATGTATCGGCTTTCCAATATTTCCATTATGCATGTAAATGTTAGATGGTTGGCTACAGAAAATACCGAAACATGTTTTACAACACGCCTTAACTCACAAATTTCGTTACATTTCACAAATCTAACAATTTTCTATTTTTTAGTAATGTTCTTTTGGGCTGGTTTTTATCAAACATATTGCCAAACAAACAGTGTTAATTTTTGCACTGCACTGCACGGGAACACTAGTCACTAAAGACGACTGTTTCCACCCTTAGCGTCCATGACAGCTTGTAAACGCTCAGGCATACTGCTTACAAATCGTCGAATGGCATCTGCCGGAATGCGATCCCATTCCTCCAGCAGCGATGTTCTCAGTTGTGCCAAGGTGGTGTGGTCACGCTGTCTGACGTTCCTTCCAAGCATATCCCATACATGTTCGATCGGGTTCAAGTCAGGACTACGAGCTGGCCAGTCCAGGGTTTGAATCCCCCACTTCCTGCAGATATTGTACAACACAGCGAGCAGTATGAGGGTGGGCATTATCCTGCATCAGCTTGCAATTCTGACCAACGAAAGGCGCAAAGGGCATCACATGGTTCATCAGGATCTCTTCGATGTACCTTTGGGAATTGAGCGTCCCGTGATCGATGCACACCAACTCAGTGCGGGCCATAACGTTGATGCCACCCCACACCAGAACCGAGCCACCTCCAAATGGAGTCCTGGAGGAGAAAGCAACAGGGCTGTACCTCTCCCCGCACCTTCTCCACGCTCTTTCTCTTCCATCAGGAGATCTAATGTTAAAGCGACTCTTGTCAGTGAAGAGAACAGAGGCCCACTGCTCGTGGGTCCATCCCAGATGCTGCCTTGCGAAGCGAAGACGCGCCTCTCTGTGATGTCGTTCGAGTGCGGGTCCACGTGTAGGTCTCCGGGACGAAAGATGAGCTTCTTCAAACCTTCTTCTTACTGTTCGCTCACTCACTCTCACATTTCTGACATTTTCCAGTTGATTTCGTGCCTGGACTGCTGTGGTATAGCGATCACGCAGAACTTGCAGGGTGAGAAATGTGTCATCCCTGGCACTTGTGCTTCTTCTACGGCCTGACCCTCGTCTCCTGTCGTATGTTTGGAGCTCTCTGTAACGTTGCACTGCACGATGAATGTTCCGAGAGATGATCCAATTACCTCAGCAACATAACGGAAGCTGCCGCCATCCTCCACCAATGCAACTGCCTGTGCAGCTCCTTCACGGCTAAGAGGCATGTTTTGCGTGAACTGCACATGGATAACCAACTAAAATGTATGACAATGGTTCCCAGGTGTTCAACAAATGCAAGTTGTTATCCCTCGAACAACAATAAGCGAGCGGCAACACTCATAAACCTTAAACGCTTACAGTGCGCTTCCCGCCATAAAACCATTAAGATAGGCTCATCGAAGATAGGGGGTAATTGGTGGTAATAAACAACCCTAAGAAATGTCATATTATCAATTTCTATTCACGGATGTTTCAGATGTGTGTTCTAATGCGTGAAAAGCTTTTAAAATGTGATTACATCTTTTTCATGACTAATTTTATACTTTTTACATTACATTTTTAACTGTTCCACTTTTTTTTTTGCCGGTCAGTGTATTTACAGTAAGTAGAAGCAGTTCACTTTAGAGCGAATTCATCTACTTGTCTCACGTGAGAAAGGCATGTACGGATCGACGACTCGTCAGCGGGGATGTAGCTCAGTGGTAGAGCGTTCGCTTTGCATGTGAAAGGCCCCGGGTTCGATCCCCGGCATCTCCATTGGTTGTCTTCTTAATTTTTCTTGCAACTACCACAGTGGGGAGTCTTTGGAATCAGTTCGGAGACCAGGACATTAGAGCCGGGCAAATTTGCTCTTGTTCCAATCGGGATCGTAAGTTTCCGCATGGCTAGTATCGCCCCCCACCAAGCGCACTCAAGACCAGGTCTCTCCGCTGAACGAGAATCTTAAGTCTCGATAATGCCGGTACTGAGTGGGAGTCTCGATAATACCGGTACTGAGTGGGAGTCTCGATAATACCGGAACTCCTTTTTTCTCGGCGTTATCGACAGTATCTATTTAAAGGAAAAAGCACGCCGCTGCACGTGTCACTCAAGCCGCTGCACGTATAAAGTCAAAGCCTTCTGTAATAACTCCGGAATGTAAACCATTCCTCGTTCTTACATTTGACAAATTTAAAGCAGTATGAAGTGATCCACCCCAGGAAGATCACATTGAATTGAGTTCGCATCTGCCACCTCCTTACCACTCCTACCCTCAGTTACAAATACTGTATACACACACTACTACGGACACCATAATAACACAGGTTATTAGACAAAGTTGACACACACAAGAACACAAAAATGATCACGATGTTGTAGCCCCTCAAGTAAAATAAAACTCAAATAATTGGCGTAGCAGAGACGAGCTACAAGAAAATCTCACGTGTATGACTCATTAATTTTTAGCCCTACTGACTAGGAATTTGCTTTAAAGAATACTTTCAACCTTCTTCTCCACCTTGTAACTGGTTGTAATTAGAGGCAACTATAGTGAAAAAATTGGCTGCGATGGTGAAAATACACTTGGAAAATTTTACGCTGAAAAGTTTCAACTAATTTCATCTATTAAAAACTCTAATATTGTGCTTGAAAACAATACCAGTTTGTGGCATGCGGTATATTAATCATGTCAGTGCAAACACCTCACTGATTTGTCCATAAATGCCAATGATATGACAGTTTGAGTGAGAATAGTGCGACGGGAGTTGCACTGAGAACAACTCATTACCGCGGGAATGTTACTTCGTCCGATACTCCAAAGTCTCGTTCGATCACAAGGTAATACCGTTGCTCTCTCTACCCATGATGCAAAGTGTGAGCACGTGCGTAGGGACGCGATTGTAATGGCGGTGGCTTAAGCATATGGCAAAGCCATTATGACGAAAGATAAAGTCAATCTTATTCTTGAAAGTGAACATTATTTTTTCGTATGCCCGACGACTAGAGAATATCATTCAAACTGGTAGGAGCATTTGAGATAAAGAGTGTCAGGTATCCAACGCAAAAGTTTTCACTGTGTATGTTTGTAACATTTTCCCTCATTGTATAAGAGTCTCAGTGGGTGAATTGGTTACGCGCTGGACTCATGAATTAAAGGGCCGGGGCTCGATCCTCGGTAGGGGAATTGATTTTTAATTTTTGTTTCGTTACGTTTTATTGTTTATGTCGACCACTTGACCAGTATCTTACTACAAAAATGATACGACAGAACACAGTTGCATCACAGGGTCTTTAGTAATATAGCGAGTGCATGAATTTTCAGGTTTTATTACGAGAAAGTTACATACGGTAGTGCTTGAATGTGGCACTACATGAAAAATCTTAATATGTAGCCTACACGTCAAATAGAATTTTGTTTTGCTGAAATTTAATGAAGAAAAAATACCGACTGACGATCAAAATCTCCTTCCATATGTTATTAGGATGATATGCTCAATATACCTTAGGTAGTCTGTTAATATGATATCGTTGAAGTTGAGTGGATTCTTCCAATACACAGACTCCAGTCAACGGAATGAACAATTTCCATTGAATCCTTACACAACAAGCCTCAGTGCCTTCAGGCAGCGCCATGTTGCCCAAGCGAGAACGAGCGATAATGTCGAGAATTATCGTTATCGAGCCCACATTATCGGTAATACCAGTTCCGGAACCAGCATTTCCGTTTTTTATTCTCGTCCAACGAGACCGATCGGAACTCAAGAGCTTTTTGCCCGGCTCTACAGGACATCTTGGATGAGCCCAGGCGAGCATGCGTTCTTTCACCCAACTAGTGTATTTCCACTTGCCATCCCTATGCATATGATATAGGCTAATGTGAAATACGTCACATGACGGAAATTCTAGTCATTTAATGAACTGTCGGCATTTAGTGTAAAAGGGATTATTTGCACCAGCCACGGTGGCCGTAGCCACTAATGCACTTGATCGTATCCCTCTGGTATCCGGAGAGCCTGGGTATGAATCCCACCTCAGCCGTCTTAAAATGCTTTCCGTGGGTTTCCTATTTCCAGCACCAGGAAAATTCCCGGATGGTTACTTTCAACAGGTCCACCGCCAAATGTTCTCCTTTAATTAGACGCAATTGGGTGGTTGGCGTGTCACCATCCTCAGTTGTATCTAATGACGTAGTGTGTTCAGCTCGATGAAACTGTCTTTGTGAGGTTAAAGGAATGATCCGTCGCTGAGTCCGTGGGTGAAGCTGAGCTGAGAGTACAAGCGTTTAAATGTATATACCGTAGTATATATTCAATGACTAGATAATACAGGGTGCCAGGAAATGTTCTCCGCAGTGCCTACATGCGTCTGCGAGAGCTATCAATCAGTAGTTACGTTGTCAGCACTACTGTTGCTTGTATCAAAACAAACAGTAAAATTTGTACTCACCACAGGCATTCATAACAGATGCTGGAGGTGTTGATGACGCATACGCTCGCTTATTGCAATACACACTGACGATTTCGACAGCCTACAGCCCACACGAGTGGGATTCTCCCTGCCAAGGACACCGTGCTGCCAACTAAACTGCTAATGCAAGCTCTGGCAGAAGCCGGCAGTCACTGAGTCAACTATGTCACTATTGAGTGTAGGCTATACATTCGATAAACTACAGTAAACGAATGCACGCCTGTGCTCGGCCAAGCTGACCTGCTCTCTGAACTTAATATGAAATTATTCTAATGCCATATCTCTAGCGTGGTAGCTGGACATTGAATTAACAAAATAGTTCATTGGAGATGCCGGGTATTGAACCCGGGGCCTTTCACTTGCAAAGCGAACGCTCTACCTCTAAGTTACACCCCCGGTGACTGTTTTGCGACACGTACATTTCTTCCTGACATGAGGCGTGGAGATGAAATCGCTCCAAACTGACCTACTTCCAACTAGGTGTTAGAGGACACTACTGAAATGTTGATGTGGGTGAGGAATAATCAACATTCATCATCTCAGTTGAAATTTGAGTGCATATTTTTTAGATCTTCCCACCTAGGGACTGTGACTGATCTGTAAATAAATAAATAAATAAATAAATAAATAAATAAATAAATACATAAATAAATAACCTGACACAATTGTTGAGAGCGCTACCACGAGCCTCGCTGGTATCGAAGAAGCGTGGGTTGGAGCCCTATCTCGGCCGTCCTGGAAATGGTTGTCGGTAGCTTCCCCATGTTAACCCCCAGGCATATGCTGGAACGGTTCGTTTCAAGAGGTCCACGGTCGACTTTCTTCTCATACCCTTCCGTAGCTCTTCCTTAATCAGAACCAAATTAGCGGTCGCCTAATATGTGCAGCTACGTGCTCACTCGGAAAGCACTCGTCAATTGTTATCTGGAAAAGCAGGAAAAGCCATTTTCAGGACGGCCGAGCTGGTATTCGAACCAACGCTCCCCTGTAGAGTACGAAGAAGGGTTCATGGCCACTGCAGCCAGTAAATAAATAATCCTTAGATGGCACATCGTAAAGTGAAAAAAAAATGAAAATCCACAGCCTGCTTCCAGTCTCCGACCGGGTCAGGAATGGAATGAATGAAGCCCCCATCTAGCGACGAGGATATGAACTGTGCCGGCTGCCGAGGCCTGACGCACTCCTCTGCGGCAATGATTCAATGAATGACAGATGAAATGAAATGCTAGTGGAGAGTGTTGCTGGAATGAAATTTTGACAGGGAAAACCGGAGTACCCGGAGAAAAACCTGTCTGCCTCCGTTTTGTCCAGCACAGATCTCACATGGAGTGACCGGGATTTGAACCACGGACCCAGCGGTGCGAGGCCGGCGTGCTGCCGCCTAAGCCACGGTGGATCACATTGTAATGTACTACACGGAATAGTTTTCACTCCTGTTTAATAATTTGGAACCCTTAGGGTTTTTATTTACTTTCCAATTTACTGAACGCCTTGAAACCAGTTGGTAGCCAAAGAGGGGTACTGCTACTAGCCCCTGTGGCCTAATGGATAAGGCATCGGTCTCCTGAACCGGAGATTGTGGGTTCGAGTCCCACCAGGTGAATATAATTTTGAAATGAAATGTGATAAGTGGGCTTCATCAGCCACGTGTGGAGTAGCCAGCTTTATTATTGTGTTGTGTTGCTATATTGAAGAGGTTGGAGATGCAGTTCACCTGGGTAACAGAGGCGTCGACCTCTCAGGAGGTCACACAAAAAAACACAAAAAGGAAACATGGGTAACGAAGAACTACTTCTGATAAGGACAAATCCTTTTAGACTCACTGGCGTACCTGAGCAGTTTAATGCACGTTGCATGACTGGACTGAGTAGCTGGC
This sequence comes from Meconema thalassinum, assembly GCA_946902985.2. Taxonomy (NCBI): domain Eukaryota; kingdom Metazoa; phylum Arthropoda; class Insecta; order Orthoptera; family Tettigoniidae; genus Meconema; species Meconema thalassinum. The sequence goes on from OX336390.1 coordinate 746,986,485, forward strand.
GCTCATAGATCGGAGTAGATCTCGTCTAATTATCTTTCCAATTGTGATCCCAACAACAAGGGCACTCACTAGTTTAGACAACACAATAACACAGGTACATGGGGATGATGACAATGGTATTCTAAATTTAGACAGGTTGATGATGCACCATGCACATTATAATGTGTGATTGTATTATTGTGTAGACAATAGGGAAAATTGTTCCAACATACCCAAGTTCACGAACAACTCTCAACCGTGTTTTATGTTTATTGAACAGATAAAATTACATACTCCTGGTGGCAGTAGAACCCACAATCCCTTTTTGAGAAGACCGATGCCTTCACCATTTGACCACAGAGACTGATATTAAAGTTGTCTTTTACTATCAGCTAGTTTAGAAAATTAAGTACATCTGTACACAATATAAAAAAAAGTCCTCTCGGCACGCCGGAAGGCGGAGGTAGATTTCACCAGACAAACTTGGGGATAGGCGAAAATAGGCAGAATATGCAGGTTTTCGTAGAAGGTTCAGACCTCATTTATTGCGAGAAGGTATTTTATAATTGGAGCTTAATTAACTTTGTTTTTCGTCATTTTATGCTTATTTTAAACATTTTATTGTCTTATGGGAACGGTAACCTTCTTGTCATTTGGGGTCCAGTTTTATACTTGTGGTCACACTGTCCTTATGCAAGGTTTCGACACAGATGTGTAACTATGTAACGGTCTGTTACTTCTTCACGCAAAATTATATCTCCCGCAGAGATTTTGGTTGGTTCCTCAGTTTAGGGGCTGCGACAACGCGGTCATGTAACCCCGTGTACTTTGGGATGGCTGTATTAGTCTGTAATTCAGGTAAGGACTGCAGACGGTCAATTTCAAGCGGTAGTTCCTAATGTTGCTACCAGGTACTACCGTCAACTACACCTAGCTGTGAACTTAGCTACTAGATGCCACCCCAACCAGAAACTCGCAACGAACGTTGGAACTTCCCCTCCAAAGGAAAGCATACTGAGGGATTTTAGCGCTCTTAGAAAATCCGACGACTTCGGCCGGCTTTGAACCCGCGACCTTGGGCATAGAAGTTCAGCATGCTACCAGTTACGTCACCGAAGCCGCTTCACACTTATTCAGATGGAAATCTGAATATCATCTCGTGCAAGTGCGTTGTCATGGCAACGTCTGATGGCTCATTCCTCATCAATTTAGTAGTGTTGCAATGGCAACCTCTGACAGCTCTTGGCATTTTCTTATAATTCCCAAATCATTTTTCTCATCCCTTGGCGTAATGGTGGGTCATATCAAAAATTCTTTCATACAAAAGTTTTAGGTAATTATTATGGGAATATTGTCCATTTTGTACGGTTTTGATATTGTGCCTAATAAGAGAGATATGATTAATGTTTCCCGAAAAACCCACTTTTTCCCACCCCTTTGGTCAATGGTTGGTGCTATAAAAAAAACCTCTTCAAACATAAATTTTTGGGCTTTATCCGACACATAGTATGAACGTTGAACGGATTCGATATTTCACATATTAAGAGAGTTATAGCAATATTTCACTTTTTCAAAAAAAAGCCCCCCATTTTTACCCCCTTCGATCGATTTAGCCCAGTAACGAAATCGACTGAGATTTTATAGGTATACATATTCGGTAAAAAATTCAAAGTGATTGGTGCAAAATTACGGCAGTAATCGTGTCCACAAGAAACTGATATACATATCTTTATATATATAATTCTTCGACACGTGTGTATGTGACTGAACTCCTCCTAAACGACTGGACCGATTTTGATGAAATTTGGTATGTACATTAGGGTGGGTCCATGTATGGTTTAGATTCACAATCTGACCCGGTAGGTGGAATGAACACAATTTTAGAACCATAATTTACACACAATTTTAGAACCACAATACACAGTCAAAAACAGTCGTCATGGAAACCACTAGCCTTGGCCTTCGTGAAAGCTGATGTCTTTGGACGGTTTGTCTCTGCACGTTAGAGCCACCTGGTCGCAACCTGTGCAACTACCGCCATTACATACACTCCGTCCGTGGCGAAAAGTTGTGTTTTATACCAAAGGTGGCAGTGATGTCGAATTCTACTGTTTGTCTCTGCACGTTAGAGCGTTTCAAAGTCCCGTATGCGTTCATATACCATTCATCCGATTTCCATGAAACTTGGGTGATATGTTGAGTGAGCTCCAGGGAAGGTGTTTGGCTATGTAAATCCATTTTACAATAGATAGCGCACGAATAGATTCAACAAATGAGCGACGACGCGCGAAGCGTTTCAAAAAGGTCCCGTAAGCGTTCGAATACCATTCGTCCGATAGCGATGAAACTTGGGTGAGATGTTGTGTACACTCCAGGGAAGGCTTCTGGCTTAGTAAATCAATTTCACATTAGGTAGCGCACGACTAGATTCAACAAATGAGTGACGACGAGCGAAGCGTTTCAACAATATCCCGTGTAAGTTTATATTCCATTCATAGATTGGGATGAAACTTTGATGAGTTGTTGTGTACACTTAAGTGAAGGCTTCTAACTTAGTAATCCATTTCACAGGAGGTTGCGCACGAGTAGATTCAACAAATGAGCGGTGACGTGCGAAGCGTTTCAACAAAGTCCCGTATGTGTTCAAATACCATTCGACCGATAGCGATGAAACTTGGGTGAGATGTTGTGTACACTAACGTGAAAGTTTCTAACTTAGTAAATCCATTTTACAATAGGTAGCTCACGAGTAGATACAACATATGATCAACGACGCGCGAACTTTTAATCAAAGTCCCGTATGCGTTCATATACCATTCATCCGATTGCAATGAAACTTGGGTGAGATGTTGTGTACACTTACGTGAGGGTTTCTAACTTAGTAAATACATTTCACAGGAGGTTTCGCACGAGTAGATTGAACAAATGAGGGACGACGCACGAAGTGTTTCAATAAGGTCCCGTATGCGTTCAAATACCATTCGTCCGATTACGATGAAACTTGAGTGAGATGTTGTGTACACCCTACGGAAGGTTTCTGGCTTAATAAATCCATTTTACAATAGGTAGCGCACGAGTAGATTCAACAAATGAGTGACGGCACGCGAATCGTTTCCACAATGTCCCGTATGCGGTCATATATCATTCATCTGATTGCGATTAAACCTTGGTGAATCATTGAGTACACGCCAGAGAAGGTTTCAGGCTTAGTAAATCTATTTTACAACAGGTAGCGCACGAGTAGATTCAACAAATGAGTGACGGCACGCGAATCGTTTAGAGAAAATCACTTATGCGTTCATATGTCATTCATCCGATTCCGATGAAACTTTGATGAGTTGTTGTGTACACGCCAGGGAAGGTGTTCAACTTGGTAAATCCATTTTACAATATTGGTAGCGCACGAGTAGATGTAACAAATGAGTGACGACGCGCGAAGCGTTCCAACAACATCCTGTATGCGTTCATATACTATTCATCGATTGCGATGAAACTTTGATGAGTTGTTGTGAACACTTACGTGAAGCTTTCTAACTTTGTAAATACATTTCACAGTTGGTAGAGCACGAGTAGATTCAACAAATGAGTGACAGCGCACGAATCATTTAAACCAAATCCCGTATGCGTTAAATGCCATTTATCCGTTTGCGATGAAACTTTGGAGAGTTGTTGTGCACGCTCCAACGAATGTTTCTAAATTAGTTAATTCAATTCACGATAGTTTAGAGGCAGTTAACAGAAATTGAAAAAATATTGTGTATCCAAGAGCACTTCAAGAAACAAAGTTACAACACTTTCTTTGATTGGCAGGACAACGTCTGCCGGGTCAGCTAGTATATATATATATATATATATATATATATATACAGTACATACATAAATTATATATAAACTTTTGAACTAACGGTGGTTTTGGGATCTGGGCGATGTGAAACGCGAAGATATGACGAAATTTTCCGGAAGTCGAAACATGGTACCCATTGCAATAGTTAGCATTCTAATGAAATCTACCTCTGGTTGGTTCCTCAGTTTAGGGGTTGCGACAACGCGGTCATCTAACCCCGTGTACTTTGGGTGAGTGTAGAATCTGTCTGATAAACGGTGTGAATTGTAATGGCTGTATTAGTCTTAATTCAGGTAAGGACTGCAGACGGTCAATTTCAAGCAGTAGTTCCTAATGTTATTACCAGGTACTACCGTCAACGACACCTAGCTGTGAACTTGGCTACTAGATGCCACCCCAACCAGCAACTCGCAACGAACGTTGGAACTTCCCCTCCAAAGGAAAGCATACTGAGGGATTTTAGCGCTCTTAGAAAATCCGACGACTTCGGCCGGCTTTGAACCCGCGACCTTGGGCATAGAAGTTCAGCATGCTACCAGTTACGTCACCGAAGCCGCTTCACACTTAGATGGAAATACTGAATCTGATCTCGTGTAAGTGCGTTGTCATGGCACCGTCTGATTGCTCATCCCTCATCAATTTAGTAGTGTTGCCATGGCAACCACTGATAGCTCTTGGCATTTTCTTATAATTCCGAAGTCATTTTTCTCATCCCTTGGCGTAATGGTGGGTCATATCAAAAATTCTTTCAGACAAAAGTTTTAGGTAATTATTAGGGGAATATTGTCCATTTCGTACGGTTTTGATATTGTGCCTATTAAGAGAGATATGATTAATGTTTCCCGAAAAACCCACTTTTTCCCACCCCTTTGGTCAATGGCTGGTGCTATAAAAAAATCTTCAAACATAAATGTTTGGGCTTTATCCGACACATAGTATGAACGTTGAACGGATTCGATATTTCACATATTAAGAGAGATATAGCAATATTTCACTTTTTCGAAAAAAGCCCCCCATTTTCACCCCCTTCGACCGATTTAGCCCAGTAACGAACTCGATCGGGATTTTATAGGTATACATATTCGGTAAAAAAAAATGCAAAGTGATTGGTGCAAAATTACGGCAGTTATCGTGTCCACAAGAAACTGATATACATATATATATATATATATACATACTAGCTGACCCGGCAGACGTTGTCCTGCCAATCAAAGAAAATGTTGTAACTTTGTTTCTTGAAGTGCTTTTGGATATACAATATGTTTTCAATTTCTGTTAACTGCCACTAAACTATCTGAAATAAACTAACTAATCTAGAAAAATTGTGAGAGCGTGCACAACAACTCTCCAAAGTTTCATCGCAATCGGGTAAATAGCATATAACGCATACGGGATTTTGTTTAAATGATTCGTGCGCAGTCACTCATTTGTTGAATCTACTCGTGCTCTACCAATTCTGAAATGGATTTACTAAGTTAGAAAGCTTCACGTAAGTGTACACAACAACTCATCAAAGTTTCATCGCAATCGATGAATAGTATATGAAAGCATACGGGATTTTGTTGGATCGCTTCGCGCGTCGTCACTCATTTGTTACATCTACTCGTGCGCTACCAATATTGTAAAATGGATTTACCAAGTTGAACACCTTCACTGGCGTGTACACAACAACTCATCAATGTTTCACCGGAATCGGATGAATGACATATGAACGCATACAGGATTTTCTTTAAACGATTCGCATGCCATCACTCATTTGTTGAATCTACTCATGCGCTACTTATTAAAAACTGGATTTACGAAGCCAGAAACCTTTCCTGGAGTGTACACAACGATTCACCAAAGTTTCATTGCAATCGGTGAAATGGTATATGAACGCATACAGGACTTTGTTGAAACGATTCTCGCGCCATCTCACATTTGTTGAATCTACGCGTGCGCTACCTATTGTAAAATGAATTTACTAAGCCAGGAACCTTAACTGAAGTGTACTCAACAATTCACCAAAGTTTCATCCCAAACGGATAAATGGTATATGGACGCATACGGTACTTTGTTGAAATGATTCGCGCGCTGTCACACATTTGTTGAATCTACCTGTGCGCTACCTATTGTAAAATGGATTTATTAAGCCAGAAACCTTCCGTAGGGTGCACTCAACATCTCACCCAAATTTCATCCTAATTGGACGAATGGTATTTGAACGCATACGGGACCTTATTGAAACGCTTCGCGTCGTTGCTCATTTGTTGAATGTACTCGTGCGCAACCTCATGTGAAATGGATTTACTAAGTTAGAAACCCTCACTTAAGTGTACACAATATCTCACCATAGTTTCATTGCAATCTGATGAATGTTATATGAACGCATACGGGACTTAAAACGTTCGCGCGTCGTCGCTCATTTGTTGTATCTACTCGTGCGCTACCTATGGTAAAATGGATTTACTAATTCAGGAGCCTCCACATGGAGTGTACACAACATCTCACCCAAGTTTCATCGCGATCGGACAAATGGTATTTGAACGCATACGGGACTTTGTTGAAACGCTTCGCACGTCGTCGCCCATTTGTTGAATCTACTCGTGCGCAACCTCCTGTGAAATGGATTTACTAAGTTAAAAATCTTCAGGTAAGTGTACACAACAACTCATCAAAGTTTCATCTCAATCGGTGAATGGTATATAAACTTATACGGGATTTTGTTGAAACGCTTCGCGCGTCGTCGCTCATTTGTTGAATCTTCTCGTGCACTACCTATTGTAAAATGAATTTACTAAGCCAGAAGCCTTCCCTGGAGTGTACACAGCATCTCACCCAAGTTTCATCGCTATCGGACGAATGGTATTTGAACGCATACGGGACCTTCTTGAAACGCTTCGTGCGTCGTCGCTCATTTGTTGAATCTAGTCGTGCGCTATCTATTGTAAAATAATTTACTAAGCCAAACACCTTCCCTGGAGTACACTCAACATCTCACCCAAGTATCATCGCAATGGGATGAACGGTATATGAACGCATACGTGACTTTGAAACGCTCCAACGTGCAGAGACAAAGAGTAGAATTCGACATCACTGCCACCTTTGGTATAAAACACAACTTTCCGCCACGGGCGGAGTGTATGTTATGGCGGTAGTTGCATAGGTTGCGACCAGGTGGCTCTAACGTGCAGAGACAAACCGTCCAAAGACATCAGCTTTCACGAAGGCCAAGGCTAGTGGTTTCCATGACGAATGTTTTTGACTGTGTATTGTGGTTCTAAAATTGTGTGTAAATTGTGGTTCTAAAATTGTGTTCATTCCACCTACCGGGTCAGATTGTGAATCTAAACCATACATGGACCCTAATGTACATACCAAATTTCATCAAAATCGGTCCAGTCGTTCAGGAGGAGTTCAGTCACATACACACGTGTCGAAGAATTATATATATAAAGATATAAAGATATATACATGGGGATCGTGATGGCGCAGTGGCTTAGCTGCTCGTCTTTCATCCGGACGGCCGGGGTTCGAATCCCGGTGACAGCGGGGTGGAGTTTTCATCTGAAAAATCACGTGGTGTCAGGAAGGGCATCCGGCCTTAAATCCCCGGCCAAAACCAAAACCAGCCTGGTTGGCTCCGGCGACCCAAATTCATTGGGAAAATGCCGAAGAAAGTAGTAGAAAGATAGTTGGTTGGTTGGTTCCTTAGTTTAGGGGCTGCGACAACGCGGTCATGTAGCCCCGTGTACTTTGGGTGTGTGTAGAATTTGTCTGATAACCGGTGTTAATTGTGATGACTGTATTAGTGTGTGTATCTGTTTTTATTAATTCAAGTAGGGACTGCAACTTTGAATTTTCAAATAGTTCCTACTTTTGCCGCCAAATGCCACCGTCAACGACTACTAGGCCTAGTTCAGAACTAGCTACTAGACGCCACCGCAGTCGGCTCTTGGCAACGAACGTAGCAACCTAAGAGCGTTGTTTACATTCTTAACCTATCCAATTTAGTTTCACACAGGTGTAATTAGTGGAAAGATCTTTAACATGCCATAAATCTATGACATGGGACCGCCGGCTTTACTTCCCCTCCGAAGGAAGGCATACTGAGGGATTTTTAACGCTCTTAAAAAATCCGACATACATACATAAATTATATATAAACTTTTGAACTGACGGTGGTTTTGGGGTCTGGGGGATGTGAAACGCGAAGATATGTCGAAATTTTCCTGAAGTCGAAACATGGGACCCATTGCAATAGTTAGCTATCTAATGAAATCTACCTAACAAAGCCTCCGATTCTTGGATGTAACGGGTAATCTCGTGTACCACTGGATGGATTTTGATGTGGTTTTCACCATTCTGTAAAGGAATTCTCGAGGTAGGTTCCTGTTGAAAAACATCTATTTATCACCAAGGGAACCCGAGCGGTAACGCTTTCAGTGAATTGAATCGAAGAAAATCCTGCCGTGCGTGTGCATTTTAAGTTTACGCTGGGTAAACCGTTAATAATATCTATATAATATAACTGTAAGAATTATTCAGTCGCCTCCATAGCGTAGCGGTCAGCCTGGTTAGCTGCCGCCCCGGAGGTCTTGGGTTCGATTCACGGCTCTGCCACAACATTTGAAAAGTGGTATGAGGACTGGAACGGGGTCTACTCAGCCTCGGGTGGTCCAAATGAGTAGAGAGCATTCGATTCCCACCTCAGCCATCCTCGAAGTGGATTCCCGTGGCTTCCCACTTCGTCTTCGGGCAAACGCTTCACTCATGAGGCCCCTGTTCGATTTCCAGGTGAGATTTGTGCTGGACAAAGCTGAGGCAGATATGTTTTTCTCCAGGATACTCCGGAATTCCCTGTCACAAATTTTATTTTCAGCAGCAGTCTCCACTATCATCTCATTTCATCTGTCATTCATTTATTCATTGCCCCATGGGAATGCGACGGGTTTCGGCAGCTGGCACAGTTCATATCCTCGCCGCTAGATGGGGCTTCATTCATTCCATTCCCTGACCCGGTCGGGCGACTGGATGCAGGCTGTGGACTTTCATTTGTTATATTTCTTTAAGTCGCCTCCGTAGCGTAGCGGTCAGCATGGTAGCTGCCGCCCCGGTGGTCCTGGGTTCGATTCCTGGCTCTGCCACGAAATTTGAAATGTGGTACGAGGACTGGAACGGGGTCTTCCCAGCCTCGGGTGGCCCAAATGAGTAGAGGGGTTTCGATTCCCCCTCAGCCATCCTCTAACTGGTTTTCCGTGGTTTCCCACTTCGTCTTCGGGCAAATGCCGGGATGTTACCTTCTTCAAGGCCACGGCCGCCTCCTTCCCTCTTCCTTGTCTATCCATCCTAACCATCCCTTACCTTCCTTCATGAGGCCCCTGTTCGCTTTGCAGGTGATGCCGCCTGGGCGAGGTGCCAATCTCACCTCACCTGTTGTATCCCTTCCGATTTGATGTTCTCAGCTCTAGGACACTGCCCGTAGAGGCGGTAGTGGTGAGTTCCCTCGCTGAGTCCGTGGGTTCCACCAACCTGGAGGGTAAACGACTAAAAAGTTCACATGACAAACATTTGTGAAGGCTATCTTTCGACAAACTACAGTAGATGAATTCACGCCTGTGCTCGGCCAAGCTGACCGGCTCTGAACTTACTATAAAATGATTCTAATGCCGTTTCTCAAGTGTGATAGCTGGACGTTGAATTAATAAAATATTTATTTGGAGATGCCGGGTATCGAAACCGGGCCCCTCACAAGCAAAGCAAACGCCCTAGCGCTGAGCTACACCCCCGCTGACAATATAGCGACACGTAGTCTACATTTCTTTCTGACCTGAGGCTTGGGGTTGAATTCGCTCCAAACTGACCTGCTTCCATGATGATGATGATGATAATTGTTGTTTTAAGGGGCCTAACATCTAGGTAATCGCCCTTAATGGTTAGGGTGATAGGGAAAGATGAGATGAGAATGAAAACTATAACTAATACTAACTACAAACTTACATAGGCCCTACTAGTAGAAGAAATGGTAAACAAATAAAGGATAAGGCAAATAAAGGACAGGAAGAAAAGTAATGCCCTCAACCCTCGAAGAATGAGGATTGAGAGACTATGAAGGAAGGAGAGCCATGAAAGGCAGATAGGAAAGAAAGAGATGGAGGAGAGGGCCCGCGCCAATGTCAGAAGAAAATGGGGACCAAACGGACCCAGCTCAGGAATCCTTCGGGGTCACCAACTCACAAACTCACCAGCTGTGAGACATTGAGGGTATAGCTCTATCCAGGGTGCCCTTGAGGGCCTTGTGTCAGAGGGCAGGAGATAACATGAAAAGAAAATAAGACTGACCCCTCGAAGAATGAGGGTATCAGAAAAGATGAGACAAGGACCTTATAAGGCGGGAAAGAGAAAGACTCCCTAGTCCTCGGATACCCTAACACCGTCGGGGTCGGAAGGCCTGCTTCCAACTAGTTGTTATAGGACACTACTGTACTGAAACCTTGACATCATCTGAGTTGAAATTTGAGTGCATTTTTTTTTTTTTTTTTTTTTTTTTTTAGATCTTCCCGTCTTGGGACTGAGTCTGAGCTGTAAATAAATAAACAAGTAGTTCCGTGAAGAACTATACAGCCAATTTTCATATATCCTACTCATGTCAATTGCCTCTATCAACATACAAATTTTCAGTTTGATTGTTGTAATAGATTCGTAGATATTGAGAACCGTCTAAATATTTCAGATGGTCGGCGCGTGGGATTAGTATATATGTAGCCTACTATTACATGAAGATTATTGTGTACGTGGTTTTTATTTTAGCGTATGGCTTTTAGTGCCGGGAGTGTCCGAGGACATGTTCGGCTCGCCAGTTTTTGTAGCTGCTTCGAGACGGACACCCAATGGGTGAGCTACAAGTACCGTTGGGGAGGGAAGGAGGGAAGTTGGAATGTAAGGACGAGGAGTTGGAAGGTAGCGGCTGTGGCCTATAGTTAGGGACCAACCCCGGAATTTGCCTGGAAGGAAGATGGGAAACCACAGAAGACCATCTTCAAGGTTGCTGGCGGGGGGATTCGAACCTCCTCGCCTCCCGGATGTGAGCGACTGCCATCAGTCATGCCGTAACCACCACGGCTAACTCACCCGGTGTACGTGTGGTATTCAAACGTGAATCGCATGATTAGGACACATGAAGTAAAAACGAGATTTTAAAATTTCGCACAGCAGCCATCTTGTGGTTATGAAAACAATTGAAATAAACTAGATGCCAGTGGATTAACATTTGTATAATCATTTACTGTACAAAATTCCACTGCACTCGGATGGTTAAATCGCGAAAAACGTCCACTTTATTATTAATACTTCGCGTCGCCGCCATGTTGGATTTGTGGTCACCAGGTTATTGAAAGTCCTATAGATGAACTTATGTTCATAGCCTCTATGAACGTTAAAAAATCATTTTGATTGCTATAAATGATTCGTAGATACTGAGAACCGTCTAAATATTGCGGATGGTCGTCATTTTGGATTGTTGTATGTATAGGCCATATAGTTATGTACCATAAAGAAAAATTATTGCGCAGCTTCATTATTCAAACTTTCACTTCGATCGCGTGATTACGACACAAGAAACACAAAATTAATCTTAAAATTTCGCACAGCTGCCATCTTGTGGTTATGAAAACAATTGAAATAAACTAGATGCCAGTGGATTAACATTTGTATAAGAATTTACTGTACAAAATTCCACTGCACTCGGATGGTTAAATCGCGAAAAACGTCCACTTAATTATTAATACTTCGCGTCGCCGCCATGTTGGATTTGTGGTCACCAGGTTATTGAAAGTCCTATAGATGAACTTATGTTCATAGCCTCTATGAACGTTAAAAAATCATTTTGATTGCTATAAATGATTCGTAGATACTGAGAACCCTCTAAATATTGCGGATGGTCGTCATTTTGGATTGTTGTATGTATAGGACATATAGTTATGTACCATAAAGAAAAATTATTGAGTAGCTTCATTATTCAAACATTCACTTCGATCGCATGATTACGAAACAAGAATCACAAAATTAATCTTAAAATTTCGCACAGCTGCCATCTTGTCGTTATGAAAACAATTGAGGTAAATTAGATGCCAGTGGATTAACGTGTATAAGCATTTAACGTGCAAAGTTTCACAGAACTCGGATGGTTAAATCGCGAGAAACGTCCATTTAAATGTGTATACTTCGCGTCGCCGCCATGTTGGATTTGTGGTCACCAGGTAACTGAAAGTCCTATAGATGAATTTGTGTTCATAGCCTCTATGAACATTAAAAGAATCAGTTTGATTGCTCTAAAAGATTCGTAGATATTGAGAACACTCTAAATATTTCTGATGCTCGACATTTTGGATTGTTATAAGTATAGGCCATGGAGTTATGTACCATTAAGGGAAAATTATTACGTAGGTTCATTATTCAAACTTTCACTTTGATCGCATGATTACGACACAAGGAATAAAAACTTAATTTAAAAATTTCGCACAGCCGCCATCTTGAGGTTATGTAAACAATTGAACTAAATTAGATGCCAGCGCATTACAATATGTATAATCATTTACTGTACCACATTTCAATGCTCTCAGAGAGTTAAATCACGAGAAAAGTCTATTAAAATGTTTCAAATTCGCTTGGCCGCCATGTTAGTTTTGTACTTAACAGGTTTATGAAAGTTACATAGATAAACTTGTACCAGTGACTTTTATCATCGTACAACATTTCAGGGTTATATCTGTAATAGTTTCGGAGAAATAGAATGCCGGTGAAATATTTCGCACAGCCGCCATTTTGAGGTTACGTAAACAATTGAACTAAATTAGATGCCAGTGCATTACAATGTGTATAAACATTTGCTGTACCAAGTTTCATTATGTTTGGATGGTTAATCGCGAGAAAAGAATATTTAAAATCTCAAATTCGCTTCGCCGGCATGTTGGTTTTGTAGTTACCAGATTTTTGAAAGTCTCATAGGTGAACTTCTAGTAGTGCCCTTTATCACGGTACACAATGTCAGGGTAATATCGGAAATAGTTTCGGTGATACTAAAAGAAATGAATGAAAATCCACAGCCTGCTCCCAGTCTCCGACCGGGTCAGGAATGGAATGAATGAAGCCCCCATCTAGCGGCGAGGATATGAACTGTGCCGGCTGCCGAGACCTGATGCACTCCTCTGGGGCAATGATTAAATGAATGACAGATGAAATGAAACGAGAGTGTTGCTGGAATGAAATTTTGACAGGGAAAACCGGAGTACCCGGAGAAAAACCTGTCTGCCTCCGTTTTGTCCAGCACAGATCTCACATGGAGTGACCGGGATTTGAACCACGGACCCAGCGGTGAGAGGCCGGCGTGCTGCCTCCTAAGCCACGGAAATGCCGGTGAAATATTTCGCACAGCCGCCATGTTGGATTTGTGAGACACAATAAAATTACAAGCGCTCGGTCGGGGACGGCCAGAATTGTGCTCTGATCTTACCGAGTTTGATTGAAATCGTTCCTGCCATTTAGAAGTTATGGGGGAGGGGGGAAGGCTAACACACACCATCACAGACACACACACGCGCACACACAGACACACGGACAAAAGGTGATCTCATAAGTCTATTTTTTCTTAAAATGAAAATAGGCTAATTAATAAATTAAAAAAAAAGAATAACCTGTCATATTTGATGGGATCGCTACCACGTGCCTCGCTTGTATCGAAAAAGCGTGGGTTGGAGCGCCATCTGGGCCGTCCTGGAAATGGTTTTCGATAGCTTTTCCATTTTAACCTTAATTAGACCCAAGTTAGCGGTCGCCTATTATGTGCAGCCATGTTGCTCACTCGGAAGGCATTCGTGAATTGTTATCTGTGAAACCACGGGAATCCATTTTCAGGACGGCCGAGGTGGTATTCGAACCAACGCTCACCTGTAGAGTATGAGGAAGGGCTGTTGGTCACCACAGCCGATAAATAAATAAATAAATAAATACTCCTGAGATGACACAGCATAAAGAACTTCACGATATATTTTTCACTACTGTTTAGTAAGTTAGGGCCTGTAGGGTTTTTATTTACTTTCCAATTTACTGAACGCTTTGGAACCAGTTGGTAGCCAAAGGAAGTGAGCAGTATCAGCCCCTGTGTCCTAATGGATAAGGCCTCGGTCTCCTAAACCGGAGATTGTGGTTTCGGATCCCACCAGGGGTATATAATTTTGAAGACATGCGATAAATAGATTTCGTCAGCCTCGTGTGTGAGTAGCCTACCTGACAGCCTGTATTATTGTGTTGTGTTATATATCGATGATGTTGGAGAGGGAGTTCACCTGGGTAACAGGGGCGTCGACTAGAAAGACCTGTACTCGGCCTCTCATGAGGTCACACGAGAAAACAAAAACAAAAAAAGAAACCTGGGTAATGAAAAACAACTTCCGATTAGGACAAATCCTTTTAGACTCACTGGCGTAGCTGAGCAGTTTAAGGCACGTTGCATGACTGGACTGAGTAGCTGGCGCTCATAGATCGGAGTAGATCTCGTCTCATTATCTTTCCAATCATGATCCCAACAACAAGAGCACGCGCTAGTTTAGACAACACAATAACACAGGTACATGGGGATGATGACAATGGTATTCTAAATTTAGATAGGTTGATGATGCACCATGCACATTAAAATGTGTGATTGTATTATTGTGTAGACAATAAGGAAAATAGTTCCAACATACCCAAGTTTACTAACAACTCTCAACCCTATGAGAGGGACAATAATTCGTGTTTATGTTTATTGAACAGACTGAATTACATACTCCAGATGGCAGTAGAACCCACAATCCCTTTTTGAGAAGACCGATGCCTTCACCATTTGCCCACAGAGACTGATATTAAAGTTTTCTTTTACTATCGCTAGTTTAGAAAATTCAGTACATCCGTGCATAGTATAATACAGAGTCTCCGATTCATGGATGTAACGGGTAATCTCGGGAACCACAGGATGGATTATGATGGGGTTTTTACCATTCTATAAACGATTTCTCGAGGTAGGTTCCAGTAGAAAAACATTCGTTTATGACCAAACGAACCCGAACAGTAACGATTTCAGTAAATCGTGTCGAAGAAAAACCTGCCGTCGGTGCGCATTTTTAAGTTTACGCTGGGTAAACCGTTAATACTATCTATATAATAGAACTGTAAGAATTGTTCAGTCGCCTCCGTAGCGTAGCGGTTAGCTTGGTTAGCTGCTGCCCTGGAGGTCCTAGGTTTGATTCCCGGCTCTGGCACGACATTTGAAAAGTGGTATGAGGACTGGGACTGGGTCTGCTCGGCTTCGGTTGGTCCAAATGAGAAGAGGGGGTTCGATTCCCACCTCAGCCATCCTCGAAGTGGATTTCTGTGGTTTCCCACTTCGTCTTCGGGCAAATGCTTCCCTCATGAGGCCCCTGTTCGCTTTGCAGGTGAGGCCACCTGGGCGATGTACCGATCACACCTCACCAGTCGTATCCACTCCGACCAGATGTTTCCAGCTCTAGGACACTGCCTGGAATGGAGGTAGAGGTGAGTTTCCTCGCTGAGTCCATGGGAGCCACCACACTGGAGGGTAAACTCGATTTAAAAAAAAGAATTGTTCAGCATGAAAAGCTCTACAAAAGAATCCGCGACAGCATATATCCTTCTTTAATACATGGCTCACTATAGGTGTTTTAATTTCCTCCAACAATCTCCTTTTATTGGAAATTTAAATTACTAGCATTGAAGATAGGGAGCGACCCTATCACCCCAGCTTCGGCCGGCATCAAACTGCCGAGTCGTATCGAGTTGAGACTTCTAAGAAGAGTATATTGAGACCGTCGGTGGAGCTGCCAGGATAGCCAACAACCGCAATGACTTCCCTAACATCTCACCCGTCGGACGTAATTGCCGTGAGGATCAGGTGAACTTCCTAATAGGCCAAAGCGGCACGAGAATCTGTAGTCCACAGGGATCGTGGTACATGGTGACGATGGTCATAGACTGCCTAAGGAAAGGTTCACCTTAAAAACTAGACTGAGAAAATAAACATCCAGACTTATGTAAAACACCGTGAAAATTTATTGTTAAAATTCACAAGCCCCTAGCCTAGTTCGGAGGGTTTCAATCGGATAATTCGCAAGCTAATAAACAAACAAAATTAAAGAGCAGGTCCCTACCTGAGAAGTTACGGAAAACCCTCACGAAAGATCTATCTCACAATAATAAAGCAACAACAACAACACTAGGAAAATGGTACGACTCAAATCCCTAGGTCAAGTTACAAAATCAAGCTAATATCTAAATTTACATTTAACAGGGTAGCAAAACAAATCTAAGTTAGGATGATACCATCTCCACATTTACATTTAACGTTAATTCATCTAGCTAAGTTCTATCAGTTAATAACAAAATTTACGGCGATGACGTCCGTAACAGAAAACATTTACACTCAAAGCTAAGTGAACAGCCATGTAAAAAAAAACATTTAATTATTCCTAGTAACTAGGTGCTAACAGTACACAATAGGGTAACATGTAGGATTCATACATTTTTACATCATAAATAATTAATAAGAGACAACAGTTTTATTAAAATGCCTGCCTGCACCTTGGTTTACTCTTTGTAAGCCATAGTCATCTAATGTGTGTAGTTACGGTGACAACTGCGTAGTAAAGACTACGTCTAACATCGCATGGCCTGCGCTCCACAAGCTACGAACTCAAGGTTCGAGCATGCTTCAGGTCGCTACAAAATTGTCAGCTGTCCTAGTCATTTCTACAAAAGGAAATACCTTCATCTGCACGGCCATGTCAGCAGGTTCCAAATGCAAAAGAACAAAGTTAGATAGAAAGAATTCGTTAGTTAGCTTTTGTTTTACCAAAATTATGCGTTTTATTATTAAGATGTCGGTTTAGGTTTATCGTTGGTTTATGGCGAATAATACTGATAATAGCCTGGGCACGGAGTGTCTCCACTGAGATCAATCTCCACCAAAAGCCTCGACTCAAAAGTCGGAATATAATCAACGAGCAATAACAACTCGGACACACAATAACACAAGTTACCAGCGGCGCAAAGCTCGCGTTCAAAAACTCTGGGATGGGCCTACACACTCAGTCACCCTCCATAACATCTGGTCAACGGGAACAATCCCGGACAAGGTACACACAAATACCTTCATACAATAAATATCTCCTTAAACAGGGCAGCCTACAACGTACTATAGCAAACCTGACATAACTGTACACGTCAAACGACGGTACACGCAAAAGTGCGCTTAACTAACAAAAAAAATCTATAAAAACATGTGATCAGATACAAGGTTGGACACTGGGTTCCATGAGCTAAATTGCAATGAAGGAAAGAGCGAATACTACAAGCATTCTGTCTTCTGTCAATCTATGTCTGTCTCATAATACAAGCGTGCTCTCAAGGGCACTGGGTCACAAACCAGTTTGTGTCACCGCAGGCTACAACATTCCTGCGCGGTCTGACACAACACACACTAACTATCAAAGCCGGCGGTTTAAACAAAATAAAAACTGTACAACTGGCCTCATCGTAATTCATTTAGCATAGGTTATAAACCTCAAAGAATACATGTATGAAAAACACGCTATAGATCTGAATGCAATAATATAATTCCGTCTTTCAAACCAAAGACATGTAAATGGTAGCAATGCCACATTGCTGGAGCTCTTTGCTCTCAAAGATATAATACTTCAGTAGTTGCTTGTACAACATCAAATAAATACGTGTCTTCACATGACACTAACAAAATAATAATTGTGGCGCAGATTCCACACACTGGATCTGCTTAATGATACGTTGGGAACTGGGTTCGATGCTAGACAACGAAACATTCCTTTTACTGATAAGGTCCACACTTGACCAGATGGCTTCTGAGCAACATCTCAAATGAAATATAATGCAGTTACAAAACTGGTAATTACAGTCGATTACCTAAATGATACGACTGCTCAAACGAAGTCAGGGGTGTAACAAAGACTGGTTGCAAAAGATGCAGTCAAAGAAATATAACCAGGGCATCTGATTGCCATAACTAAAGTCAGCAAAGACTTGAAAAATCATCCCAGATAGGGTTAAACATAGCCTCAAATGACTACGGTCACGTTTAGCAAAAGATAGGCATTGACGTTCTACGACGTCCATCAAGCTGCACCAGGGTTGACCAAAATGTCTGACCCAAGGGTGTCTCACTCTAACTGAAATAAATGATATCTAATTAGACTAGTTACATTCCCTACCTATAAAAATGGCTGTCACTGAGTTCGGTTGGTTCACAAACTACATTAAACCTACTACACCACCAGAAACTAGAACAAGAAAGGGTGTACAAAAACTCACGAAATGGAGGAGCTCTCACTCAGCCCTCTGTTGAACGACAAGGGTTGAACAAATTCATCACTGGCTCTCCGGAACGGCATCATCCTCATCAGGATTCCCATCTGGACTCTTCCAAAGACCAGGGTTCGATCTGTCCCTGTCGATAACTTCGTGAATGTACTGGACCTGCCTGGGAAAGGCATCCTGGGTTCCTTCCTCCTCGTTCGCTGTTCTGGAAGCTCCACCATCATGCTGGTTCCAATAGATACATCACCCCCATACCATAGCGGTATTAGCCCATGATCTTATTCTCAAACATAGTGTACAATAATTTGATCACATGGGTGGTGGAATAAATCGTGTAGTAGTTCATTCTTTCACTTCAAAAATCACAATGTTCGTTGAAAATGTTACAGGCTTTAATTGCAATTGATAACACAGCCTTTACTTCGCAGATATCGAATAATACGTGAGCAAACACTGTTCTGTGGTTCTTCACGTGTGCTGACGCCACTTTTACATCACGTGGCATCCGTGATATGTGCGTCGTTTTGTAATTGAAAAATTCACTGTGGCAATTCAAATATACAGTACTTTCATAATCACAATGGCTTAAAGTAATTACAACACGTTTACCTCTATATTTTTCACCAGGCACTCGGCCCTCCACAAACACGTGGGTACAAAAATGTGGTGTTACGGTAATGTTAGAATTTTCACTATACTTGCCAATTATATCACAATATGATTCCTGTTGTTCACTGTGCATAAATAAACAGTGATTTATAGAATATTCGTGCACGATGGCACCCGATGATAACTTCTACGCTAAACAGCGGATATTTTCTACGTCTGACACGACGGATACAACTTCACGCCGAAACAGGGCGGATTTCCCAGATGTAGTGCAAATAATTCACTATACAATTCTTACTTATCACTCGTATCGTAACGTATTCGTGCTCGATGGCAGCAGATAACAATTTACACGCTAAACAGCGGATATTTTCTACGTCTAACAAGACGGATGTAACTTCACGCCTACACGGGGCGGATTCTCCAGACGTAGTGCAAGGCACAGGGTTACTCGAGGAAGTAGGTCGTCAAACCGAAGTCGTTGAGCGACTACTTACATTCCTGTTTGCGTATCTGCAAGGGTATTACCTTACCTTAAGCGAAAATAACATTTAATAATGCTGAATGACGAAATGGAATATTCTGAGTCTCGTGGAAAGATAAAATTAATTAATAAGACCTCGGATAATTAATTAGCAGACTTCACCAAAGTCAAAAGTGCGATTCACCGCTACTTCAAAGAGTATAGCGTGAGCTCTCAGCTCCACGTGGCTTTCTGGGTGTGTTCAAAGGTACTACATCCCATCATAAATGTGCTGTTATAAAAAAATATCACATGAACCTTAGCTCAGCGGGTTCATCTTCCCCTCCGTCGTTTCAAATAAAATGTTGGGACGACATTTTTATTTGACTTAAAGTTCATTCATAAGTGATATTTTTTTTAGATTAGCTGCATTGAAGGTTCCAATGCGCTCTCCTGTCCTAATGTCTTCAATCACATAACTTCCAATGTTCAAAGGCTGTCGGATACGACTTCTTGATTGTGCCTGCTGCTTCCATCTCATGGATCTTCTTAGCAGCTTCCGCGCGGTGTTTCTCTGCGATAGGATAAATCTTCTTCTGGAATGGGGAATCATCCAGTAGTACAAGATCGTACTCGTCGTCCAATATCTCACCAGGTGTGGTGTCGAATATATCCCTGTATTCGTTCAATATTGCATCAAGATTCTCTCGTATGGGTGCTGATAATGGTTCTGCCTCTTCGTCGGCATCTTGTGTCTTCTCAATTTCCTTGCCATTTAAATTTTCGACAACGTCGACTTCGGATAAGAATTCCGGTTCTTCTTCTACTAAGTTCATCTGAATGGGTTCGTTCGGCCTAAACTCTACCGTATTACGTCCCATGTCAATGATTCCATCATACTTCCTAAAGAAGTCTGCACCCAATATGGCATCATGATGCAAGCCTTTCATCACGAGAAATTCGTGCAAGTACACGTGGCTCGAAATCTTCAGAGTGCATAGAATCTGGATTTTGCACGTTACAACATGGTCAGGTATGACTCCTCTGACTCTTACAGCAGAAACTGGCAGCTCTGTCACCTCAGAGTTTGCTTTCAGTCTGGCATGGCAATCGGCGGAAATGACACTAATCATCGCCCCAGTATCGATGAGAATGACTACGTTGCATCCATTCAGGGTAGCTACAATCTTCGGTAGACGCGTCAATTTGTAGTTGTGGTTCGTCGTTCGTCGTTCGTCTAACAAGTCCTCTTGGATTGGCTCCCAGAGTAAAATGGTGGCAGTTACTCGGTGCTCAACCGGGCAAGAATCTATTGATTTTTCGGCGTTTTTTTCTGTCCTGGCGGGAAGTACCGGGCTGGTTTTGCTCCGTCTCCTGCGCCGAATTCCTAGTTTCCCTCGAAGTCGGGTTCTGTTCTCCCTCTTCTCGGATTTGGAGTTCTCTGAGTTGTTGAAGATACTCACGGCTCTCCCGTGCTCTTCCTCTCCAATCTCTATCTGGCTGGTTTCTAGGGTCTCGATCTCTGTTATACCCTCTACTGTAACGGTAGTCCCTACAGATACTTCCGTGCTGTGGGTTTCGACCATTATTCCCTCGGCGGTCGTTTTCGTGACGACGGTCGTCATTCGTCGTTCGATCGAAGCGCCGATTCCAGTGACTACGACGGTCATCTCGCTGGTCTCGAGCATATGGAGTATTGTTCCATTCTCTTCTACCATAGTTATAATTATTGCGTTGCCCAGAGCTCTCTTGGGTTTGCGTCTGCTGTGGTGTCTGGCTCACTTTGTCGACAGTAGTTAAGTTGACATGTCTCTCCTCACGCCTGTCAGCCTTCTGCTGACGGTGTGTCGGGAACTGTTCCGTGTTTGCATCCAACCGTCGCAGGATTTGGTCACACTGCTGAAAAGTGGATGCCCCTGCAGCAATCAATACGCGTTGCACGTCTGCAGGGTATTGCCAAACGATGGTGTTTACTAAGTCTTGTTCAGACAACGGGGGTTGAAGAAAACGAAGCTTCGCAAGCTGGATCGCGAAGTAGTTCGCATAACGTGTTGGAGTATTAGAGCTGTATCGGCGAGTATACATCTCAGCTCTGATGCTCTGCTGGATGTCGCTCGACCAATAAGTTTCTTAACAAGGCCTCTTTGAAATCCTGGTATCCCACAAACGAGTATCGGAATGCTCTAAACCAGGTGCTGGCTTGCCCCTCAAGCAAACGCTCTATAACTCGGAGCTCCCTCTCCGGAGTTACCATGGTGTCTCTCAAGTAGCTTTCTACGTTGGCCAGAAATTCAACTGGAGTAATACCACTCCCAGTTCCTGAGAAGCGAGCTGGTTGCTCCTCTCTCGAACGGATAATAGTTACATTTCCCTGCGTATGCGTGGGTCTAAATGAATTCTGCATGTAGTTATGCGTAGGTGTATTCGTTTCATGACTAAGTCGATTGGGTGCTGGTTGAACAGGATGGGCGTCAAAGTTCAAAGTTTGACTTTGCGCTGAACCAGTGAATTGAGATGGTTGCGGTTCTATGGGTGCGCTGGGTTGGAAATGAGTATGCATCATCCCTGCGGGTTGAGATACTGGTGTTTCCTGGGAGTCTCCCATCTGTGAGGGTATGTGTCTCTCTCTAGGAAGCGTCTCAAGTCTGTCGAGACGTCTCTCAATAACCTCGAGTCCTGGGATGTTTCTAGCTGTGACTTTATTACCTAAGTCGTTAAGTTGTAGCTCGATCCTATCGACTTTTCCCTTGAGGTTCGTGTCAACTTCGCGTATTGCCGTCCTCAGGTTATAGCTAAGGTCTAACCTCTCGGTTACCGCGAATTCCTCGAATCGTTTCTGTATGGAATCGATTTCGCCTTCGACTTTCGACACGTTGTCTTGGATCTTTCCAACATCATCTCTGACCTCGGCTACCTTAGCCTCCATGGTAGTCTTGTGTTCGTTGAGGTCACCCCTCAATAACATGAGATCGATTTTATGTTCCTCACGATGAACGTCAACTGTTTCACGCAGGCTTGCTACGGTTTCTGTCAACTCCGTAATATTCCTCCTATTGGTGTTTAATTCGCCCTTGACTTCTATCATGCCGTCGACGATCGTCTTGACGTTGTTATTCACAGCATTTGCAGCACCTCTCATCAAAATCAGTCCAATATTTATGGTTGCCATGTCCTTTTTCACGGTGTCCATAAATCCCTCGACGTGAGTCAATCGAGTCCCAAATTCTTCTCGAGTGTGCTCCAGGTCGGCTCTCATATCTATCTGGACTCTGTTTATTGTCGTTTGATTTTGAGCTGTGTGCTCCTCCAATCGGGTCTGCACATCCTCCCTAGTTCTATTCATCTGGTCGGTTAAGCTATCTATACGCTGGTTAGCCTCCTGATGGTGTCGTATGACATCAAACCTAACAGCTGCTAAACCTGCCGTAAGATCATTCCTAGCTTCGACTCTATATGCGTCCATGTCGGCCCTGACCTGTGTTAAATCAGCCCTAACATTGTTAACTGACTGGGTGTTAACCTCTAAATCTTGTCTTACTTGGTCCACATGACCACTCACATTGTTAATCAACTGAGTGTTAACCTCTAAATCTTGTCTGACATTGTTAATCGACTGGGTGTTGACTTCTAAGTCCTGTCTCACATTATTAACTTCCTGTCTAACTTGGTCCACATGACCACTTACAGTGTTGACAGCTTGAGTATTCTCACCTAAATCAGTCCTTACAGTACCTAATTCAGCAGTAATCTGCTGGAGGTTAGCATTAACACCAGCCATCATCTCCCCAAACACACGACGAATAGTTTCCTCATCCATTGACAAGAAATATATATGAGAAAGTGAGGGATCAATATCTAATGGAACTTACAGCGATGATTAGTTACTTGGTGGTATAAAGCTTGTTTCATTTATAAATATCACGAGTACAGCTGGAGTATGCAAACTAAGTACTTCTACATTTACAAAGACAACTGCGAGCAAAGCAAAGTATTACATTTACTCAGGATGAGGCATCATCAAAGAAAATCCTATCCATCATTTATCCAACACTAAAGCCTCACCCCATGGACTTCTATCAAATATGAATGCCATGCGGTCAATTGATCTGCAGTACGACTTTCTAAGTTCGTCCCAGTCCTGTCAATTTACCATTAATCAACATTAAGATCCTCCTAAATAACATGGAACTGACGGTCACCACGTTAACGTCGGCACATGAGTTGGGCGCCATTTTATGAGACCGTCGGTGGAGCTGCCAGTATAGCCAACAACTGCAATGACTTCCCTAACATCTCACCCGTCGGACATAATTGCCGTGATGATCAGGTGAACTTCTTATAGGCCAAAGCGGCACGAGAATCTGTAGTCCACAGGGATCGTTGTACATGGTGACGATGGTCATAAGCTGCCTAAGGAAAGGTTCACCTTAAAAACTAGACTGAGAAAATAAACATCCAGACTTATGTAAAACACCGTGAAAATTTATTGTTAAAATTCACAAGCCCCTAGCCTAGTTCGGAGGGTTTCAATCGGCAAATACGCAAGCTAATAAACAAACAAAAATAAAGAGCAGGTCCCTACCTGAGAAGTTACGGAAAACCCTCACGAAAGATCTATCTCACAATAATAAAGCAACAACAACAACACTAGGAAAATGGTACGACGCAAATCCCTAGGTCAAGTTACAAAATCAAGCTAATATCTGAATTTACATTTACCAGGGTAGCAAAACAAATCTAAGTTAGGATGATACCATCTCCACGTTTACATTTAACGTTAATTCATCTAGCTAAGTCCTATCAGTTAATAACAAAATTTACGGCGATGACGTCCGTAACAGAAAACATTAACACTCAAAGCTAAGTGAACAGCCATGTAAAAAAAACCATTTAATTATTCCTAGTAACTAGGTGCTAACAGTACACAATAGGGTAACATGTAGGATTCATACATTTTTACATCATAAATAATTAATAAGAGACAACAGTTTTATTAAAATGCCTGCCTGCACCTTGGTTTACTCTTTGTAAGCCATAGTCATCTAATGTGTGTAGTTACGGTGACGACAGCGTAGTAAAGACTACGTCTAACATCGCATGGCCTGCGCTCCACAAGCTACGAACTCAAGGTTCGAGCATGCCTCAGGTCGCTACAAAAGTGTCAGCTGTCCTAGTCATTTCTACAAAAGGAAATACCTTCATCTGCACGGCCATGTCAGCAGGTTCCAAATGCAAAAGAACAAAGTTAGATAGAAAGAATTCGTTAGTTAGCTTTTGTTTTACCAAAATTATGCGTTTTATTATTAAGATGTCGGTTTAGGTTTATCGTTGGTTTATAGCAAATAATACTGACAATAGCCAGGGCACGGAGTGTCTCCACTGAGATCAATCTCCACCAAAAGCCTCGACTCAAAAGTCGGAATATAATCAACGAGCAATAACAACTCGGACACACAATAACACAAGTTACCAGCGGCGCAAAGCTCGCGTTAAATAACTCTGGGATGGGCCTGCACACTCAGTCACCCTCCATAACATCTGGTCAACGGGAACAATCCCGGACAAGGTACACACAAATACCTTCATACAATAAATATCTCCTTAAACAGGGCAGCCTACAACGTACTATAGAAAACCTAACATAACTGTACACGTCAAACGACGGTACACGCAAAAGTGCGCTTAACTGACAAAAAAAATCTATAAAAACATGTAATCAGATACAAGGTTGGACACTGGGTTCCATGAGCTAAATTGCAATGAAGGAAAGAGCGAATACTACAAGCATTCTGTCTTCTGTCAATCTATATCTGTCTCATAATACAAGCGTGCTCTCAAGGGCACTGGGTCACAAACCAGTTTGTGTCGCCGCAGGCTACAACATTCCTGCGCGGTCTGACACAACACACACTATCAAGGCCGGCGGTTTAAACAAAATAAAAACTGTAAAACTGGCCTCATCGTAATTCCTTTACCATAGGTTATAAACCTCGAAGAATACATGTATGAAAAACACGCTATAAATCTGAATGCAATAATATAATTCCGTCTTTCAAACCAAAGACATGTAAATGGTAGCAATGTCACATTGCTGGAGCTCTTTGCTCTCAAAGATATAATACTTCAGTAGTTGCTTGTACAACATCAAATAAATACGTGTCTTCACATGACACCAACAAAATAATAATTGTGGCGCAGATTCCACACACTGGATCTGCTTAATGATACGTTGGGAACTGGGTTCGATGCTAGACAACGAAACATTCCTTTTACTGATAAGGTCCACACTTGACCAGATGGCTTCTGAGCAACATCGCAAATGAAATGTAATGCAGTTACAAAACTGGTAATTACAGTCGATTACCTAAATGATACGACTGCTCTAACGAAGTCAGGGGTGTAACAAAGACTGGTTGCAAAAGATGCAGTCACAGAAATATAACCAAGGCATCTGATTGCCATAACTAAAGTCAGCAAAGACTTGAAAAATCATCCCAGATAGGGTTAAACATAGCCTCAAATGACTACGGTCACGTTTAGCAAAAGATAGGCATTGACGTTCTACGACGTCCATCAAGCTGCACCAGGGTTGACCAAAATGTCTGACCCAAGGGTGTCTCACTCTAACTGAAATAAATGATATCTAATTAGACTAGTTACATTCCCTACCTATAAAAATGGCTGTCACTGAGTTCGGTTGGTTCACAAACTACATTAAACCTACTATACCACCAGAAACTAGAACAAGAAAGGGTGTACAAAAACTCACGAAATGGAGGAGCTCTCACTCAGCCCTCTGTTGAACGACAAGGGTTGAACAAATTCATCACTGGCTCTCCGGAACGGCATCATCCTCATCAGGATTCCCATCTGGACTCTTCCAAAGACCAGGGTTCGATCTGTCCCTGTCGACAACTTCGTGAATGTACTGGACCTGCCTGGGAAAGGCATCCTGGGTTCCTTCCTCCTCGTTCGCTGTTCTGGAAGCTCCACCATCATGCTGGTTCCAATAGATACATCACCCCCATACCATAGCGGTATTAGCCCATGATCTTATTCTCAAACATAGTGTACAATAATTTGATCACATGGGTGGTGGAATAAATCGTGTAGTAGTTCATTCTTTCACTTCAAAAATCACAATGTTCGTTGAAAATGTTACAGGCTTTAATTGCAATTGATAACACAGCCTTTACTTCGCAGATATCGAATAATACGTGAGCAAACACTGTTCTGTGGTTCTTCACGTGTGCTGACGCCACTTTTACATCACGTGGCATCCGTGATATGTGCGTCGTTTTGTAATTGGAAAATTCACTGTGGCAATTCAAATATACAGTACTTTCATAATCACAATGGCTTAAAGTAATTACAACACGTTTACCTCTATATTTTTCACCAGGCACTCGGTCCTCCACAAACACGTGGGTACAAAAATGTGGTGTTACGGTAATGTTAGAATTTTCACTATACTTGCCAATTATATCACAATATGATTCCTGTTGTTCACTGTGCATAAATAAACAGTGATTTATAGAATATTCGTGCACGATGGCACCCGATGATAACTTCTACGCTAAACAGCGGATATTTTCTACGTCTGACACGACGGATACAACTTCACGCCAAAACAGGGCGGATTTCCCAGATGTAGTGCAAATAATTCACTATACAATTCTTACTTATCACTCGTATCGTAACGTATTCGTGCTCGATGGCAACAGATAACAATTTCCACGCTAAACAGCGGATATTTTCTACGTCTAACAAGACGGATGTAACTTCACGCCTACACGGGGCGGATTCTCCAGACGTAGTGCAAGGCACAGGGTTACTCGAGGAAGTAGGTCGTCAAACCGAAGTCGTTGAGCGACTACTTACATTCCTGTTTGCGTATCTGCAAGGGTATTACGTTACCTTAAGCGAAAATAACATTCTCCAAAATGTTTTAATAATGCTGAATGACGAAATGGAATATTCTGAGTCTCGTGGGAAGATAAAATTAATTAATAAGACCTCAGATAATTAATTAGCAGACTTCACCAAAGTCAAAAGTGCGATTCACCGCTACTTCAAAGAGTATAGCGTGAGCTCTAAGTTTCACGTGGCTTTCTGGGTGTGTTCATAGGTACTACATCCCATCATAAATGTGCTGTTATAAAAATACCACATGAACCTTAGCTCAGCGGGTTCAATATGTAAGACTCAGCATTTTTTTCTAGGTTTATGCCGTGTGTTTGGAGTTTCGCTGTTCACCTTGGCTTTTCTGAATTGCGTCTTGGACCGGCCGTCCGTGTGCTATTAGGTATAATTCATTACAAAGCTAACTATTGCAATGGGTACTGCGCCAGAATTTATTTAAGGCCATTACCATAGAACCAATCTGGATATGAACCAAGACCCAGGAAAAATAAAAGAGCGGATGAAAATCTTGTATTCATTACAAATTCGAGAAATATGGGAAAATCTGTATGGAAATGAGTGAAATACTATACATCTTATGCAATTATGAAAGGCAAGAAAGAAGGAATGATTTAAAGATGGATATATATTCTATTATACGAATGTGGGAGGTCTACATTGCGAGAGACATCACGCCACTTGAAGCGAGAGTTACGTCATGAAAGAGGGGAAGAGACGAAGGTCGAACTACGGACTGAAGTGAGGAGAGGTGGTAGAAGTTACGTCACACCACGAGAGGGGAGGCAGAGACTGCACTTTGCCGAGCGCAGAGAACGGGACGAGAGAGTTCTTTCCAATTTGAGATTTCATCGAGTCAAGACCTCGAGAAGAAGCCAGTATTATTATAACAGTGCTACGTTTTATCAAAGTTGGAAGTGAAGAAGAGTGTAGTACAGCAAGACTGTAACTTGAGGAGCAAGCTACATTTATCACGCAGAATAGAACAGTATATAGCCGAGTATTACAGTGCTTAATACAAAGTTGTTTTTACATCGCATATATGAAAACATTTAGACAAGAAGGTATTCACTATTACTACGTTTGAACGCATACTTGAACATTACATTAAAAATGCAAGTTACAATGCAGCAACGGGGAAGTCTTAAATATATCATCAGTGAAATGAGAATTACCATGTGCTAAGCTAAAGCATAGGGAAGTGGAAACTACAAAGATGTACAGTTGAATTCCAGAATTCACTATTATGGAAGGCGCAGCAGAACATCCACGTGATGCGCAAAATCACCGAACAAACCTCTACTTTTCTACAAGAGTTCTAATACATCTTGAATACTCGCAAACGCTTGTATGAACGACAATTTTCAACCTGAGACGAGATGTCAATTCTGAAGAACCGAGATGTCAATTCTGAAGAACCGAGATGTCAATTCTGAAGAAACGAGATGTCAATTCTGAAGAGATGGGGAGTCGAAGCCAGACGACTTGCAGTGAACGGGAGACGGAGTGCAGGCAGAGCGGACTGTTTCACGGCGAGGTCGTTCACCGAGGACGTGACCGACCTTGTTCCACTGGGCGAAGAGGCCAGCTGGTTCTGACACAAACCGGTCTTCATAGCTGTGGGCGATACGATGAGCTCCGAGACACGTTTGGTTTGGCAGGCGAGACGAAGGTATTCTCCAGACCAGAGTCAACTCAAGGTAGAGAAGGATTGTTTTATATAATGTAGAATTGTAGTTATGTTCTGTGATTATCCAATTGACCAACCGTATAATTTTGTTCGTATTATTTCAACAGTATAATTTTGTCAGTATAATTTTGTCAGTATAATTAAATTATGTAGATTTTGAAGTAGTAATTTTTCGTATTTTTCTTAGGAGTTATTTTTCTTGTTCTTGAAAATTTCAGTCACTTGGACGAAATTTTGCATAGCGCTGCTATTAACGCTAAAGTCATTTCAGAGTCAAACCGTGTAGAATTTTTCATATTTGCGTTAGATTTAAACTAATTAAATCTGTTTTATCGCAGCGATGGAATGTAGAATGAATTGTTTAAAGGAATGTAGAATGAATTGTTTAAAGGAATGTAGGGTGAACTATTAAAAGAATGTAGAGTGAACTATTTAAAAGGAGTATAACGTTGAACGAACTAAAGAAGGAGCATAATTGTAAATGAAGTAAAGGAAGTTTATTGAAGCAAATTTAAGTACCGCATATTTAAGAAGTTATGTCACGAAGTGTAAAGAATATTTCGACAACTCATGATGTTGATTCGAGTGTCAGAAATTTATTTTCAACTAATTATGAACGAAAGTATTACGAGAACTCTTATACACATATGTCTAATGAAATTCAGAGCATTAAAAAGCATAGATGAATTTGTTAAACAAATATATTCATGGAAGGAAGTCAAACTTATATCAATTGTTAAAAATGTGAATTCTTACTGATATTTCTTTAAAGGTTGTAATTGAATGTAAAACTGAATTTAAACACGTGAAAAAGAAAGTTAACAAAGTTAAATCACAGGGTGATCAGAAAGTGAAAGTACAGAAATTTATTGCAGAAGTGGAATTGTAAGCACGAGGTGAAGTTGTATCAGGATAGAGAAGAGTGTTAAAGTTAGGAAGAAAGTGTATTGAAATGGAAGTTTATAGTTGAAATACCGTGCAAAGTAAGGAAATATAGACTTAAATGAGTTACGTATTTTTACGAGAGGAGGCTGAGGAGTCTCACGTTTTTCTAGTATTGATCGCAGTGATTGTGAAGTTATTTGAGTGTATTAAAGGAAGATTCTGTACAGGGTGTTTAAGAGATGAGGTAATTGTTGTATAATTTTGGAAGAGGAGTGTGAGAATGAAGGTTAATGCCATGCACTTCTAGTATTCACGTTTATCAGAGAATTATTAACACAGTAAAGAATTTCAGAAATATTTCAGTATTTTATAATGAATAGATAAAAGATAAAAGGAACAGTGCTTAGCTTAAATGTTCGTCACTTATGTTCAATTGATTAGGACGAGTATTTATTACTTTCAACACGATAGTTGCGGTGTATGTTTGTTATTTGATTGTTAAGGAAGTTGAGTAGATAAAAGACTCATTGAAAGATAGACAATTTAATCTTTTCGACACAATAGAGTGTATAATTTGTGCGAACCATAAATGAATGTATATATGCACATAGTTAATGAATGATTTTGCTTAGATATGGAACTACAGTTCAAAGTTGAAGCGGATTTGTATAAAGTAGGGTAATGCTTAGTATCACCGTTTCACATTTCTTATTACATCAGTGCCACGTGCAAGTTTATTTTGAAGTTCATTTTTGTGAGAGTGTCAAGGGGACACCATATTCAGGCAGGAAGCCAGTTTTATTGTACTTGTTTCAGCACAATAAACGGCTGGCGCTTTTTAGCGACTCAGTCAACTTTTATCTTAACGGACACCGTTTTCATTGTCGTCATCGTCGAAAATAGTACTGCGAGGTATAGATACAGGCGCTCACTATAGATTAGACCTTATCACCCCTCGAGATTGGAGTTTCTCGATTTGCTCTAAATGTAAATGATAGTAGAAATTTGTACCTTGGCTGGTAGTACTATTTTCATACGAATAATATCTATCCTGTATGTTCCTGAAATTCCCAATTTTACTTAGGAGGCATGGTAAGTTTGTGAGCTGGGTAATTTACATGTCTGCAATCCTTTACAGTGCAGCGGATATAAGTACTGATGGGTTAATTTGGGCGCATATAGATAGATAATTATTTAAATGGCAAGCCCATCCGTGGGGCACTCGAAAGAGCACTCGAAAGAGCACTCAAGAGAGGCAGTTTGGATGTACTCGGGAGTGAGGCCATATTTAGTTTTGAGAAAAAGAAAAATGCCGATCCCAAATTTAATGATTGTTGAGATGAACACAACATCAGCAGATTAGTGGAGTACATTATAGTTGTGAGACATATTTTTTAAAAACCAGCTAACGACATTTGTCATGTAATATTAAATTTAAAAGTTATTCATGTTGTTAAACATAGGTTAAGTGGGATGATAGGATGTAACGATGTCGGTTCAGTAAAATGGGACGATAAGATATACGAGATAACTCGCGATTCAAATAGATTTAAGTAGGATTACGATGTTCAATATGTTCCATCACTGGTATAAAATGTATACGTTGGTCAATCTGGATATTCACTGGTAATTTTTGTAGTTGATACTTCCCTTATTCTCAAGAAAGATGAATTATGTCAGCGAACGACATGACGTTCATTAGAACGATGCTCGAAACCATGAAGGAAGGTCAAAGTATGTTGACCAAAGACCTTGAAGCCCTCCACCAATTGACACACAACAACACTAAACAGATGAAAGCCGAGATTCAGAAATCAGCAGCTACTGTAAAATCGGAAGTCAAGGCAGAGTTATCAGTTGCTCAAACACTTACTAAGGCTAGTATAACATTACCACAGGAAGAAGCTAAGTTAGCTTTAGAAAAGGCCAGAAAGGAAGATAGACTAGCTAGAGAAAAGGAAAGGGAGGAAATCAGGTTAGCTCAAGAGAAAGCACAGGAGGAGATTAGGCTAACATTAGAAAGAGCACGAGAGGAAGACAGGAAAATAGAAAAAGAGGCAAATAGGATAAGAGCAGAGATGAGATTAGCTCAGGAAAAAGCTCGCGAGGAGGACAGGTTAAGTCAGGAGCAGGCTAGATTAGAAGATAGAAAAATCCAAGTCGAAATAAGAGCAGCACAGGAGGAGGTTAGGAAAAATCAGGAAAAAGCTCAGGAAGAAGCTAGGAAAATTCATGAAGAGGTTAGGAAAAATCAGGTAAAAGCTCAGGAAGAAGCTAGGAAAAATCAGGAAAAGGCTCAGAGAATTTTAGAAAGGGCAGGACATGCACAGGAAGAATAAAAAAATTCATTTGATCAAGTCAAACAGGATATAAATCTTACGAAGACGGAAGTAGGAAATTTAAGATCGGACATAGAAGGAAAGGTGTTAGAAGTCCAATTAGCTAACAGCAATCACATGATAGAGCTAGAAAAGAAATTACAGGCTAGTATGAGCTCCATTAAGGAAGAGAACAATACTCATCATGTACACATTTCAGGTGCCCAGAACAAACTCAAGGAGCAACTTGACAGTCTAAATGACACTGTTGGTGAATTACAGGTCAAGTTGGAAGGTCAAAGTAAGCTGATTGAAGAGGGTATTAATGTGGATATAAATGCTTCTATTGTAAAGGCAGTTACGGACATGAAGGAGGAGGTCGTAACTGTCACAACTAAAATTGTATCAGAAATTCATCATAAATTAGCAAATGACATTAAAGCCATAGAGTTATGTTCAAATATAAATGTTAGTAAGGTACGGGAAGATCTATCTAAGCGGATAGATACATTGCAAATTAATAATGTAGCCACGCTGACAGACATTGTTAATAAAACAGATTTAAATAACTCAGATAAATTTGACAAGGTTCAACGCACAGTCGATGAGATAAGCATAGAACTGGCGAAAATTCGATCAAAGCAGGATAAGGAAACCAGCGACATAGAACAGCAATTAAGGTCACTTACGATAGGGGATGCTACATTTTCATCTACGTTAAGAGCTGAAGTCAGGGAAGACATCAGAAAGGACTTAACGAGATTTTTTCAGGCAAGAGATGAAAAATTGAAAGAAGAAATAAGGAAATTGGAGGCTAGGACAGAAAAGATAGAAGAGGATAAGGAAAGCGTGGTTAGTCAACAGCAGATTCCGAAGTCCAATTCAACTTTATTCGAGAGCCATTTCAAACAGAACTAGGGGAACTTGGAGGAGACTTTGAACCTTACCAGAGTAGGTCAAATGCCAACGTTATCGTGATTAAGAATAACGATGAGAAGCCGAATAAATTCAGCGGAGTAGGAAATATTACTGCTGTAGAGTTTCTTAGAGACATGCGATCGTATTTAGAGGACAATAGAATACCTCGTGAAAGACATATGAGGGTCGCTGAGAAATACTTGGACTCAGAAGCGTTAATTTGGCACAGAGCTTTCAGGTACACTAATCAGACATTTGAAGAATTCGCTATAGCTCTGCAGAAGCGATTTTGGAGCAACGAACTTCAACAAGACATACGAGCCGAAATTTACTCTAAAAAGTATGTTTATTCTAGTCCAACGAAGTACGCAAGTTTCTTCACGAAACAATTAGCACGCTTGCAGTATTTGCAACCTCCTTTGGCGGACGAAGACTTGGTTCATGCTATTTCATGCCAGTTACCAACGGAAGTTAGGAGGCACCTCATTTCAGCAAATGTAAAAACTTTAGAGGGGATGGCAGAAATTTTGAGGAGACTGGATCACACGTCTAATGTGTCCAACAACTCAACTGGAAACCAAAACCAGAGAGGTAGAAATCAGGAACAGAGAGAGATTCACACCATCCACATCGATCAAACGCAGCAGACAGAAGAGAACAAAAATGGGGTAGGCCCAACGAGATCAAGAATGTATGGACAAAATCGATTTCAACCAGGTTATCAGAGAACTCGAGAAGGAAGACCATACCAAAATCAAGGATGGGAAGAAAATCAAAGATGGAGAAATAGCTACCACAACAGAAACAATGATTATCGCATAGAGGGATATTATAATCGAAATAACCCTACGAATAATTATGGATATCGGGGATATCAGAACTGGAGGAACACGAATAATTATTCGAGACAACAACAGCAAAGTCAACAAAATCAAGGTTGGAGAAATAACAACAATGTAAGAAGGTATTACGATGATAGGGAAAGAGAAAGTCAAGAATACCTAAGAAATCTCAGAGAAAGGAACGCGAGAGACCAAAATCAGGGACAGTGTAACCAGAATCAAGAATCTCAGCCCGGAACAAGCAGAGATCGGAGGAATGAAGACCCAGGAGGGGTACAAAAAAACTTCAAATTCCAAAAAGTGAAGGAGGAAGAAAACAGCACCGTAACCAGACATGAAATCCAGATCAATGAGTAATATGAAGCCACGAATGAAGATCTCCTGTATGAAAGAGAAGAGCCGAAAACAGGAAGAGTAGCGAGATTACCCATTATAGAAATCATATCAGAAGGAGAATGCCTGAGAACACTACTAGATACGGGAGCGACAGCATCAATTTTATCAGAGAACGGTTTTCACAGATTGAAGGATGGAAATTCACTTATAGCAATGCCCGTTTCAACTATTAAAGTCAGGGGTGTATTTAACGACAAGACCATGAAATGTAAAGTCCAAGCATTAATGGAATTCTCCATAAATGAATACAAATATGAGCAGATATTCATAGTCTTGAGCCAGATAAATTTCGATGCTATTTTAGGCATTGATTTTATAACGAAGACTGGTGCTGTGATTGATTTACGAAATGGAGTCATAAGATTTAATGAAGGACAACATCAACCAGAGGACACGAAGAAGGAGGAGAATGAGTGTAGTCTGATTGACGAAAATACAGAAGAAAATCTTGTGAAGATAGTTATGGAAGTTGAAGCAGAAGGAATACCTCACTATGGCAGAAAAATTGAGAATTTTGAAGATCAGAGGGAGAAATTAGAAGAATTGGTCACGACTTATGCAGACGTATTTGATGACAAACCAGGCATTATCAGAGGATATAAATATCAGATCAAGCTCGCTGATGACACACCTTTTCAGAAGAAATTGTATCCAATACCGGAGAAGTATCAAGCTGAAGTGACAGAGCTCATAAAAGGCATGGAAAAAGACGGGATTATAAGAAAGCAAGCCACTCCTTATTTAAACCCACTCACTGTTGTGAAGAAAGCAGATGGTAGTCTTAGACTATGTTTAGATGCCAGGGGCATAAATACTCTTCTGCTGAAAGAATTCGACAGGCCACCAAAAATTAGAGAACTACTGAGGAGATTCAAGAATAAAACCTGTTTCTCAGTGATTGATTTAACTGCAGCATTTCATCAAATAGAGCTTACAGAAGACAGCAAATGTTATACAGGGTTCATGTTTAATCAAACCTATTTTGTATACCAAAGAGTACCATATGGATTGGTAAATTCAAGTCCAGCACTTATCAGAGCCTTGGATGACAAGTTGAGTGATGAAGTAAAACAATTTGCCATTTGCTACGTGGATGATATTATCATATCTTCAGAAACGCCAGAGCAACATTTCATGAATTTGACGAAGCTATTTGAAAACCTCAGAAGTGCAAACATCAAGGTGAAATTGAATAAATGCCATTTCTTTCAAGATAAGATCAACTTTCTTGGTCATACTATAGACAGATTCGGTTACCAACCGAATGAAGACAAGATCGAAGCGATATTGAACTTTCCCAAACCCAAGAGAATCAAAGACATCCGAGCTTTTGCGGGTCTTTGTCAGTTTTTCAGTAGTCATTGTCCACGTTATTCAGAGATCATGGCACCACTACATGAGCTTCTAAAGAAAAACAATAGATGGAAATGGGATGCAGCTGCTGAGAATGCCTTTATTCAAGCAAAGGAAATGCTCAGAGATAACATCAAGTTAGAGTACCCAGATTTTGAAAGAACATTCATCATAGAAATGGACGCTTCACGAATTGGTATTAGCGCAGTCTTATATCAGAAGGATCAAGATGGCAATCATCACTATGTTTCATTCAGCAGTAGGAAGTTACGCACGCACGAGCTGAATTATTTCACGACGGAGCTTGAAGCTTTAGCCGTCATAAATGCTCAACAAAACTGGAAGAAATTATTGCTGGGACACAAGATTATAATCAGAACGGATCACAAAGCCCTAGAATTCATGTTGAAGTCAGACTTGTCAAGCGATAGGATGACCAGATGGACCATGTTTTTGCAGCAATTTGATGCCACGATAATCCATGTTCCTGGTAAAGACAACCTACTAGCAGATATTCTTTCCAGACATCCGATTCCTGAGAAGGATGTGAGAATTAATGTTATCCAGACAGATGCAGAAGATCAGGAAACGCTGGATAAACTGAGAAGAATTCCTTTTTTTTTTCAAAAGAAGCATGCACCATTCAGGAACATTTATGGATTTTTGTCAGGGAGAATGACAAGGAGGCACGCCTCATACTTCGAGACGAGAAGGAAAGCTAGACACTATATTCTCGTGGGAGAAACTGTATGTAAATACATCGATGCTAGACACACGAAAGTACGAGTTGCCATTCCACCAGAACTTATTGTGCCACTAATTTGGTTAGTACACAAAAGTATAGGCCACGGAGGAGTTGACAAAACATACTATACCATGTTAGAAAAATTCTACTGGATTAATATGAGAGAATCCATAACCATCGTGATCAGATCTTGTGAACTGTGTCAGAAGAATAAGTATAATTCTGAACTATTGAAGGAGAGACCTAAAGCGATTATTCCGACGAAACCATTGGAATTGTTTAGTCAGGATATTTTTGGACCTGCACCTAAAGGAGACAGAGGAAACCAGTATGTGTTAGTTACAATGGATGTATTCTCCAAAATTGTAATGCTCAATCCCATGCAGAAAGCAACAACGAGGAATGCTTTATATCACCTGGAGAGGAACATTATTCCAAAGTTGGGAAAACCAGAGAGACTATTAACAGACCATGGAACGCAATTCACTTCTGCAGAATTTCAGGGAGCGATGGATAGGTTGGATATTGTTCACCTATTTTCATCAGTTCGAAGCCCAGAGACGAATCCTATTGAAAGAACAATGCTGGAATTTTCAAAGTACATTCGCTTGTATAGTGCAGATAATCATGCGAATTGGGTAAAGATTGTACCACTAGTGGAATTTTGCATCAATAATACGAGACATGAGAGCACCAACGATATTCCAGTCATGTTGCATTTTGAAGAGAAACCCGTACGACCATGGAACGGAATCTTCAATATTCCGGAAGATAACGAACCACCGATGGACCAAGAATCGAAGCAGCGAGAGTCCAGTTGAACAAAGCGGCTGAGAAGAGATTGAAACGTTTAGAAGGGAAGAGATTCAGTGGACCGCTACGAGAAGGTGACCTTGTATTAGTCAGGATTCCTGTGAAAGCAGACGTACTGAAGAAGGTGTATATCAAATTCAGTAGCCTTTTCAGAGGACCGTTCAAAGTAGATACAGTCTACGGTAACAATTGTTATAAAATTGTAAGAGTTGAAGATAACTGATCCAATGGAAAATTCAACCATTCCAAATTAAAAAGATTTTACCCAAAGATACAGTAAAATAAATAAATTCAGTCTCAAGAACAGAGAAATTTACTGTTATTAAAGAAAGTACAGGCCATACTTTACTTTAAATTAGCAACGGGGAAATGCGCCAGAATTTATTTAAGGCCATTACCAAAGACCCAATCTGGATATGAACCAACACCCAGGAAAAATAAAAGAGTGGATGAAAATCTTGTATTCATTACAAATTCGAGAAATATGGGAAAATCTGTATGGAAATGAGTGAAATACTATACATCTTATGCAATTATGAAAGGCAAGAAAGAAGGAATGATTTAAAGATGGATATATATTCTATTATACGAATGTGGGAGGTCTACATTGCGAGAGACATCACGCCACTTGAAGCGAGAGTTACGTCATGAAAGAGGG
Organism: Meconema thalassinum; assembly: GCA_946902985.2. Lineage (NCBI taxonomy): Eukaryota > Metazoa > Arthropoda > Insecta > Orthoptera > Tettigoniidae > Meconema > Meconema thalassinum. The sequence continues at coordinate 747,024,294 of OX336390.1, forward strand.
GAAGAGACGAAGGTCGAACTACGGACTGAAGTGAGGAGAGGTGGTAGAAGTTACGTCACACCACGAGAGGGGAGGCAGAGACTGCAACTTGCCGAGCGCAGAGAACGGGACGAGAGAGTTCTTTCCAATTTGAGATTTCATCGAGTCAAGACCTCGAGAAGAAGCCAGTATTATTATAACAGTGCTACGTTTTATCAAAGTTGGAAGTGAAGAAGAGTGTAGTACAGCAAGACTGTAACTTGAGGAGCAAGCTACATTTATCACGCAGAATAGAACAGTATATAGCCGAGTATTACAGTGCTTAATACAAAGTTGTTTTTACATCGCATATATGAAAACATTTCGACACGAAGATATTCACTATTACTACGTTTGAACGCATACTTGAACATTACAATAAAAATGCAAGTTACAAAGCAGCAACGGGGAAGTCTTAAATATATCATCAGTGAAATGAGAATTACCATGTGCTAAGCTAAAGCATAGGGAAGTGGAAACTACAAAGATGTACAGTTGAATTCCAGAATTCACTATTATGGAAGGCGCAGCAGAACATCCACGTGATGCGCAAAATCACCGAACAAACCTCTACTTTTCTACAAGAGTTCTAATACATCTTGAATACTCGCAAACGCTTGTATGAACGACAATTTTCAACCTGAGACGAGATGTCAATTCTGAAGAACCGAGATGTCAATTCTGAAGAACCGAGATGTCAATTCTGAAGAAACGAGATGTCAATTCTGAAGAGATGGGGGAGTCGAAGCCAGACTACTTGCAGTGAACGGGAGACGGAGTGCAGGCAGAGCGGACTGTTTCACGGCGAGGTCGTTCACCGAGGACGTGACCGACCTTGTTCCACTGGGGGAAGAGGCCAGCTGGTTCTGACACAAACCAGTCTTCATAGCTGTGGGCGATACGATGAGCTCCGAGACACGTTTGGTTTGGCAGGCGAGACGAAGGTATTCTCCAGACCAGAGTCAACTCAAGGTAGAGAAGGATTGTTTTATATAATGTAGAATTGTAGTTATGTTCTGTGATTATCCAATTGACCAACCGTATAATTTTGTTCGTATTATTTCAACAGTATAATTTTGTCAGTATAATTTTGTCAGTATAATTTTGTTAGTATAATTAAATTATGTAGATTTTGAAGTAGTAATTTTTCGTATTTTTCTTAGGAGTTATTTTTCTTGTTCTTGAAAATTTCAGTCACTTGGACGAAATTTTGCATAGCGCTGCTATTAACGCTAAAGTCATTTCAGAGTCAAACCGTGTAGAATTTTTCATATTTGCGTTAGATTTAAACTAATTAAATCTGTTTTATCGCAGCGATGGAATGTAGAATGAATTGTTTAAAGGAATGTAGAATGAATTGTTTAAAGGAATGTAGGGTGAACTATTAAAAGAATGTAGAGTGAACTATTTAAAAGGGTATAACGTTGAACGAACTAAAGAAGGAGCATAATTGTAAATGAAGTAAAGGAAGTTTATTGAAGCAAATTTAAGTACCGCATATTTAAGAAGTTATGTCACGAAGTGTAAAGAATATTTCGACAACTCATGATGTTGATTCGAGTGACAGAAATTTATTTTCAACTAATTATGAACGAAAGTATTACGAGAACCCTTATACACATATGTCTAATGAAATTTAGAGCATTAAAAAGCATAGATGAATTTGTTAAACAAATATATTCATGGAAGGAATTCAAACTTATATCATTTGTTAAAAATATGAATTCTTAATGATATTTCTTTAAAGGTTGTAATTGAATGTAAAACTGAATTTAAACACGTGAAAAAGAAAGTTAACAAAGTTAAATCACAGGGTGATCAGAAAGTGAAAGTACAGAAATTTATTGCAGAAGTGGAATTGTAAGCACGAGGTGAAGTTGTATCAGGATAGAGAAGAGTGTTAAAGTTAGGAAGAAAGTGTATTGAAATGGAAGTTTATATTTGAAATACCGTGCAAAGTAAGGAAATATAGACTTAAATGAGTTACGTATTTTTACGAGAGGAGGCTGAGGAGTCTCAAGTTTTTCTAGTATTGATCGCAGTGATTGTGAAGTTATTTGAGTGTATTAAAGGAAGATTCTGTACGGGGTGTTTAAGAGATGAGGTAATTGTTGTATAATTTTGGAAGAGGAGTGTGAGAATGAAGGTTAATGCCATGCACTTCTAGTATTCACGTTTATCAGAGAATTATTAACACAGTAAAGAATTTCAGAAATATTTCAGTATTTTATAATGAATAGATAAAAGATAAAAGGAACAGTGCTTAGCTTAAATGTTCGTCACTTATGTTCAATTGATTAAGACGAGTATTTATTACTTTCAACACGATAGTTGCGGTGTATGTTTGTTATTTGATTGTTAAGGAAGTTGAGTAGATAAAAGACTCATTGAAAGATAGACAATTTAATCTTTTCGACACAATAGAGTGTATAATTTGTGCGAACCATAAATGAATGTATATATGCACATAGTTAATGAATGATTTTGCTTAGATATGGAACTACAGTTCAAAGTTGAAGCGGATTTGTATAAAGTAGGGTAATGCTTAGTATCACCGTTTCACATTTCTTATTACATCAGTGCCACGTGCAAGTTTATTTTGAAGTTCATTTTTGTGAGAGTGTCAAGGGGACACCATATTCAGGCAGGAAGCCAGTTTTATTGTACTTGTTTCAGCACAATAAACGGCTGGCGCTTTTTAGCGACTCAGTCAACTTTTATCTTAACGGACACCGTTTTCATTGTCGTCAACGTCGAAAATAGTACTGCGAGGTATAGATACAGGCGCTCACTATAGATTAGACCTTATCACCCCTCGAGATTGGAGTTTCTCGATTTGCTCTAAATGTAAATGATAGTAGAAATTTGTACCTTGGCTGGTAGTACTATTTTCTTACGAATAATATCTACCCTGTATGTTCCTGAAATTCCCAATTTTACTTAGTAGGCATGGTAAGTTTGTGAGCTGGGTAATTTGCATGTCTGCAATCCTTTACAGTGCAGCGGATATAAGTACTGATGGGTTTATTCGGGCGCAGTTCCATGTTCCGACTTCCGGAAAATTTCGACATATCTTCGCGTTTCACATCCCCCAGACCACAAAACCACCGTCAGTTCAAAAGTTTATATATTATTTATGTATATATGTATCTATATATATATATATATATATATATATATCACTTTCTTGTGGACACGATAACTGCCGTAATTTTGCCCCAATCAGTTTGAATTTGTTACATAATAAGTATCCCATTAAAATCTCGGTCGAGTTCGTTAATGGGCAAAATCGGTCGAAGGGGGTGAAAATGGGTTGGTTTTTTTTTTCGAAAAAGTGAAATTTCGCTATAACTCTCTTAATACATGAAATATCGAATCCATTCAATGTTCATAATATGTGTCGGATAAGTGCCAAAAATTTCTGTCAAATAAGTTTTTTGATAGCATCAACCATTGACCAAAGGGGTGGAAAAAAGTGGGTTTTTCGGGAAACATTAATCATATCTCTCTTAATAGGCACAATATCAAAACCGTACAATATGGAAACTATTCCCCTAATAATTACCTAAAACTTTTGTCTGAAAGAATTTTTGATATGACCCACCATTACGCCAAGGGATGAGAAAAATTATTTCGGAATTAAAGAAAATGCCAAGTGCTATCAGAGGTTACCATGACAACGCTTCTAAATTGATGAGGGATGAGCTATCCGAGGTTGTCAAGACTACACCATTGACGAGATCACATTAATTTTTAGCCTACTTTTCACACTTTGCAAAAATGAGGAAAAAGTTGACTTATGAGATTGATCCGGGAAAATGTGTTTGTCTGTCTGTCCTTCTGTCTGTCTGGCTGGATGACTGTGTGTGTGTGTCCCCCACTATCAACTCCTAAACGGCTGCAGCAATCCAAACCAAATTTAGTATGAGTAAAGATGTATACCGGAATATCTCAGGCCTATATTTGAAAAAGATGTCAGTGCTACCAACTGCTAAAATACGCACTAGAAATTTGAGCTCCATGTTGGATATCTTGGAATGTATACATGGGAGCTATTCCAAAATTGGCACACATGTAGATAATACTATTTCAGTTTAATTTCCAGGAGGCCATATATGACAGTGTTGCCAAAATAATGTTAAGCCTTCTGATAGGTCCAATTTTAACATGCATATTACTTCTACACTATCAATTGGATTTCAACCAAATTTTGTATGTAATATGTGTACATAAACAGATATGACTGAGTGTATTCTTAAGAGCCACCAGGGCTGCTAACTGTTAATAATTGCTCTCTCTATTTTTTAAATCCAAATACCAATATATCAGAAAGTATGCAAGCCGACAGCTTTAAACTACGCACAGGTATATTACCTGACATTTTACATTAATTTGGAGTAACTTATGTACGTCAGTTCTACCAATATGATTCTAAGCCTGCTGATAGGACCGATTTTTAAATACATGTAACTTCTATACTGTCAGTTGGATTTCAACCAAATTTCGTATGTGATATGTGTAACATAACAGATATGACTATAAGTATTCTTAAGAGCAATCAGCGCTGCCAATTGTTAGAAATGGTGTCTATATTTTTTACCCTACTATCAACATATCAGAAAGTATGCAAGCCAACAGATTTATACTTTGCACACGTATAGCACCTGACATTCTAGATTAATTTGGAGTAATTAATATAAGTCAGTGCTGGCAGCATTATTCTATGCCTGATGATAGCACCAATTTTAAAATACATATAACTTCTATACCAACAAATGGATTTCATCCAAAATTGGCACAAAAATATATCATAATATTTCAGATTATTTCTGATCAGCACTCGCATGACATTGTTGCCAACATGCTTTTACGTGTACTAGTAGATCCAATGTCTAACTCCATGTAACGTCCTTTGGACTTCAACCACATTTTGTATTCTGTACCTTAAGAGATGGAATTAAGAATATATTCAGTCACCAGGGCTGCCAACTGTATTGCTCTATTAGGCTACATTATGCCTAGTATACAGTATTTCGAACTATTTAAGACATTTCGATATTACCAACTTAATTTCGAAATTGTGAACTGTAATGAAGCGATTTGGCGATATTCGCATTCCCTATTCACGAATGCCATCCTACTGTTGTGCATTTGGCGGTGCATCTGGAGAATGGTCAACGAGTATATTTCACGGCTTCGAATGTTGTTCAACGTCCTGAAACACCTCTAGCGACAACATTGACCAGTTTCTTTGCGATCTGCCAAAGCGATCCGTTTGCACTAACTTTGTTTTACTCGGAGATGCCACGTTATTACACTTGGAATGCTTCATCGAAGAATTTTCAATGACGGAAGCAAGGCGATGCGGTTTCTGGTTATCCGGATGTGCGTTCTACTGATGCTCTTGGTCGTATGTATACAGTTCATCCAAAGCATGATGGATGCTTCTATTTGCGGTTGTTGCTGGTAAATGTGCGTGGGCCAACGTCATTTGAGACACTACGGACTGTTAGTGGTATAATATTCCCAACATATCGTGCTGCATGTGAATAACTCAATTTACTAGAAAACGAAACCCATTGGGATACGACAATCGTTGAAGCCATTATCTCTGCATCTCCAAGTCAGATAAGCACATTATTTGCTATCATCATTTCGACATGCTTTCCATCGAACCCATCTAACCTGTGGCACAAATACAAGGATAATATGTCAGAAGATATTTTACATAAAATTCGTGTCAGTTCCAGAAATCACGACCTTGAGATGAATTAGGAGATACATAATCGGGCTTTACTCTTGATCGAAGACATGTGTTACCTCATGTGCGGTAGTTTATTAGTCACGTTAGGAATGCCAGCGCCAAATCGTGAAATGAATGACGAATTTAATCAAGAATTGGAACGGGAACGTGAATATGATCACCAGGAATTAGATTTAGTAGTTCAAACGAATGTACCCCTGTTGAACCCCCAACAAAAGGAAGTTTATGATACATTAATGAAGGCAATTGATGATTGAAATGGTTGTTTATATTTCCTGGATGCCCCTGGTGGAACTGGTAAAACATTCCTCATGTCAGTAGTTTTAGCCACTGTTCGTGCGAATCCAACATTGCGGTTGCAGTTGCTTCTTCTGGAATAGCAGCCACGTTGTTAGAAGGATGTCGTACGGCTCATTTAGCATTAAAACTGCCGTTAAGTGTTCAAACTATTGAAGAACCAACATGTAATATTGCACACAAAAAAACAGCAATGGCCAAAGTTTTATCAGCATCGAAAATCATCATCTGGGACGAATGCACAATGGCGCATAAACGTGCATTAGAAGCACTTAATCGAACATTGAAAGATCTACGCAATGACTCCAGATGTTTTGGAGGAGCAATAATTTTACTGTCTGGCGATTTCCGCCAAACACTGCCAGTAATTCCAAGATCAACGGCTGCCGACGAAATAAACACTTGCCTCAAATCATCGAATCTATGGCGCTATGTGAAGAAACTTCAGCTGACAACAAACATGAGAGATGCATTGCTTAATGATCTATCTGCTGAAGATTTCTCTGAGCAATTGCTGACTATCGGTAATGGTCGAGTACCTGTCGACGAATCGAGCGGATTGATTTCATTTCCTCATAATTTCAGTAACTTTGTCTCATCGAAAGACGAACTTATCAACAAAGTATTCCCAAACATCATTACTAATTACAAAAAAATAATGAATGGTTGAGTGAGCGAGCAATTTTAGCGGCTAAGAATAAAGATGTAGATGACCTAAACTACATAATTCAGAATGAGATCATTGGAACAATGCATTCATTCAAATCTATTGACTGTGTAACAAATGAAGATGAAGCCACCAACTATCCAATTGAATTTATAAACTCCTTGGATGTTCCTGGCTTACCACCGCACAATTTACGCCTGAAGGTTGGCTCCGTAGTAATCATGCTTCGAAACATAAACCAACCAAAACTGTGCAACGGTACGCGTTTGGTGGTAAGTAAATTGATGAACAATGTGATTTACGCGACGATACTCAAAGGAAAATTCGAAGGTGAGGAAGCTTTCATTCAGAGGATCCCGATGATCCCAACCGATATGCCGTTTGAGTTTAAAAGACTACAATTTCCGATCCGTTTTGCATTCGCCATGACCATTAACAAATCACAAGGCCAATCCTTGAAAGTTTGTGGTTTGAATCTGGAATATCCATGTTTTTCCCATGGTCAATTATATGTGGCATGTTCACGGGTCGGATGACCATCTGCGTAGTTTGTTCTTGCGCCTGATAATAAAACAAAAGATGTCGTGTATCACAAGGTACTTAACTGAAGAGTGCAACCTATGCAGCAAAATACAAGAACAATAAAGGATCATTATTTGTATTTCCTAATAAAAAATTGAAAGTAATAAAATCGAAAATCTGCTTATTTATTGCCTCTAAGGCGGAACAGAGTTCGCCGGGTCACCTAGTCTATCACTAATAATAACTACAAACTTACATACTAGATGAAGAAATGGTAAACAAACAAAGGATAAGGCAAATATAGGACAGGAAGAAAAGGAATACCCTCAACCCTCGAAGAATGAGGATTGAGTGACTATGAAGGAAGGAGAGCCATGAAAGGCAGATAGGAAAGAAAGAGAGGGAGGAGAGGGCCTGCGCCAATGTCAGAAGAAAACAGGGATAAAACGGACCCAGGTCTGCAATCCTTCGGGGTCGCCAGCTCCCAAACTCACCAGCCGTGAGACCTTGAGGGTGTAGCACTATACAGGGTGCCCTTGAGGGCCTTGTGCAGAGGGCAGGAGTTAACATGAAAAGAAAAGAAGACTGACTTCTCGAAGAATTACGGTATCAGAAAAGATGAGACAAGGGCCAATTAAGGCGGGAAAGAGAAAGACTCCCCAGGCCTCGGATACCCTAACACCGTCGGGGTCGGAATACCTGCTTCCAACTAGTTGTTATAATCAACATTCATCATTTCAGTAGAAATTTGAGTGCATTTTTTTTAGATCTTCCCGTCTAGGGACTGAGACTGAGCTGTATTTTTTTTTTTTTTTTTGTCGTTTACCCTCCAGGTTGTTGGAACCCACGGACTCAGCGAGGGAACTCACCACTACCGCCTCTACGGGCAGTGTCCTAGAGCTGGGAACATCGAATCGGAAGGGATACAACTGGTGAGGTGGGATTGGCACCTCGCCCAGTGAACAGGGGCCTCATGAGGGAAGGTAAGGGATGGTTAGGATGGATAGACAAGGAAGAGGGAAGGAGGCGGCCGTGGCATTGAAGAAGGTACCATCCCGGCATTTGCCCGAAGACGAAGTGGGAAACCACGGAAAACCACTTCTGGGATGGCTGAGGGGGAATCGAACCCCCTCTTCTCATTTGGGCCACCCGAGACTGAGTAGACCCCGTTCCAGTCCTCGTACCACTTTTCAAATTTCGTGGCAGAGCCGGGAATCGAACCCAGAACCTACGGGGCGGCAGCTAAACATGCTGACCGCTAAGCTACGGAGGCGACTGCTGAGCTGTAAATAAATAAATAAATAAATAAATTAATTAAAAAAAAGAATAACCTGCCACAATTGATGAGAACGCTACCATGTGCCTCGCTGGTATCGAAAAAGCGTTGGTTGTAGCGCCATCTCGGCCGTCCTGGAAATGGTTTTCGGTAGCTTCTCCATTTTAACCTTAACAAGACCCAAGTTATCTGTCGCCTAATATGTGCAGCCATGTTGCTCACACGGAAGGCATTCGTCAATTGTTATCTGTGAAACCACGGCAACCCATTTTCAGGACGGCCGAAGTGGTATTCGAACCAACGCTCCTCTGTAGAGTATGAGGAAGGGCTCTTGCCCATCGCAGCCGGCAAATGGATAAATAACCCTGAGATGACACAACATAAAGTACTTCAAGGAATATTTTTCACCACTGTTTAATAAGTTAGAACCTTTAGTGATTTTATTTACTTTCCAATTTTCTGAACGCTTTGAAAGCAGGTGGTAGCCAAAGGAACAGAAGTTTATCAGTCTCTGTGCCCTAATGGATTAGGCAGCGGTCTCCTAAACCGGAGATTGTGGGTTCGAGTCCCTCCAGGGGTATATAATTTTGAAAAGAAATGCGATAAGTGGGCTTCATCACCAACGTGCGTGAGTAGCCAGCTTTATTATTGTGTTGTGTTCTATATTGAAAAATTTGGAGATGGAGATCACCTTGTTGACCACTCAGGAGGACACACGAAAAACACAAGAACAAAAAGGAAACATGGGTAACGAAGAACAACTTCTGATAAGGACAAATCCTTTTAGACTCACTGGCGTAGCTGAGCAGTCTAAGGCACGTTGCATGACTGGACTGAGTAGCTGGCGCTCATAGATCGGAGTAGTTCTCGTCCCATTATCTTTCCAATCGTGATCCCAACAACAAGCGCACTCGCTAGTTTAGATAACACAGGTACATGGGGATGATGACAATGGTATTCTAAATTTAGATAGGTTGATGATGCACCATGCACATTATAATGTGTGATTGTATTATCGTGTAGACAATAAGGAAAGTGGTTCCGACATCCCGAAGTTCACGAACAACACTCAACCCTATGTCAAACCCCTGGCACTATACAGCCCATGACGGGCTAAGGCCGACCAAGCGACTGCTGCCCAGCCATTTGGCCTGCAGATATTGGGATGACGCGTGATCAGTGCGTCGGGTCTCCTCGGCCGTTAATCTTGGTATTCGTGATCGGGGCGCTGTCTCACTGTCTGACAGCTACTCAATTGTCCTCACGAGACTGAGTGCACCCCGTTCCAACCCTCACGTCAGTTTTAAAATCCCTGACGGAGCCGGGGATCGAACCCGGGGCCTACGGGTGAGAGGCAGGTGCGCTACCCCAACACCACGGGGCCGGCACTCAACCCTATGAGAGGGACAATAATTCGTGCTTTATGTTTATTGAACACAAAAAATTACAAGCTCCTGGTGGCAGTAGAACCCACAATCCCTTTTTGAGGAGACCGATGCCTTGACCATTTGACCACAGAGACTGATATTAAAGTTGTCTTTTACTATCGCTAGTTTAGAAAATTCAGTGCATCTGTGCATAGTATAAAACAGAGTCTCCGATTCTTGGATGTAACGGGTAATCTCGAGAACCACAGGATGGATTTTGATGTGGTTTTCACCATTCCATAAACGATTTCTCGAGGTAGGTTCCTGTAGAAAAACAAAGGAACCCGAGCAGTAACGCTTTCAGTGGATCGAATCGAAGAAAAACTTGCCGTCCGTGCGCATTTTAAGCTTACGCTGGGTAAACGTTAATAATATCTATGTAATATAACTGTAAGAATTATTCAATCGCCTCCATAGCGTAGCGGTCAGCCTGGTTAGCTGCAGCCCCGGAGGTCCTGGGTTCGATTCCAGGCGCTGCCTAGACATTTGAAATGTGGTATGAGGACTGGAACGGGGTCTACTCAGCCTCGGATGGTCCAAATGAGTAGAGGGCGTTCTATCCCCACCTCAGCCATCCTCGAAGTGGATTTCCGTGGTTTCCCACTTCGTCTTCTGGCAAATGCTTCCCTCATGAGGCCCCTGTTCGCTTTGCAGGTAAGGCCGCCTTGGCGATGTGCTGATCACACCTCACCAGTTGTATCCTCTCCGACCAGATATTTCTAGCTCCAGGCCACAGCCTGGAATGGCGGTAGGGGTGAGTTCCCTCGCTGAGTCCGTTGGAGCCACCCCACTGGAGGGTAAATGCGATTTAAAAAAAGAATGTTCAGCATGAAAAGTTCTTCAAAAAACAACTCCGCGACAGCATATATCTATCTTTAATACATCGCCCACTATAGGTGTTTTTCCGTTTTTCATTTTTTCCAACAATCTCCGTTTATTGGATACTTAAATTACTAGCATCGAAGATAGGGAGCGAGCCTATCACCCCAGCTTCGGCTGGCATCAAACTGTCGAGTCGTATCGAGTTCAGACTTCAAAGAGGAGTAGGCTATATGTAAAACTCAGCATTTTTTCTAAGTTTATGCCGTGTGTTTTGGAGTTTCGCTGTTCACCTCGGCTTTTCTGAATTGCGTCTTGGACCTGCCGTCCGTGCGTTTTTTATGCTCACTCTAGGTAAACCGATAGATACGCTAGATACCGAGTGAAGTCGGGGCGGGTTGCTAGTTGTTGAATTAATGAGTATATTAAGAAGTGCAAATTTTCGAATTGCATACGAATTAAGATCCCGTAAGTACTTTTGCTGTCTGAGGAATTTTATTTATGAATATATTTTATTTATTTATTTATTTATTTATTCATTTATTTATTTATTTATTTATTTATTTATTTAATTTTTGTCGCCTCCGTAGCGTAGCGGTCAGCATAGTTAGCTGCCGCCCCGGAGGTCCTGGGTTCGATTGCCGGCTCTGCCACGAAATTAAAAAAGTGGTTTGAGTACTGGAACGGGGTCTACTCAGCCTCGGGTGGCCCAAATGAGTAGATGGGGTTCGATTCCCACCTTAGCCATCCTCGAAGTGGATTTCCGTGGTTTCCCACTTCGTCTTCGGGCAAATGCCGGGATGTTTCCTACTTTAAGGCCACGGCCGCTGTGGGATATTATAGCGTGAAGTTAGGAAGAACAACACCGTGACATTCACTATTTTATTTCATTAGCAACTACAACATACAACACTCTCTAGCGGCAAGTTACATCAATACATTGTCCTTGTTTCATTCCCCAACATCCTCCCCACCCTGGTCAACCTGAAGGGGGATGATCAGCTGGACAGGTCGGGCGATCTGGGTCCCCTCTGGCGTGGATAGAATCACCGTCCGGATAAGTCCATCTCTGCCGGGTTTCAGCTCCTGAATCCGGGCCTTCCTCCTCAGATGTCGAGGCCGCACCTCGTCCTGGAGTAGAACGATGTCTCCAAGCCTCAGTCGTGGTGACGTTCCTTTCGGTTGCTTCACCTGGTGGAAACTCTGAAGCTGAAGCAGGTATTCCTTGCTCCATCGTTTCCAGAAATATTCCGCCAGTAGTTGCTGAAGTCTGTATTCTTTAATGGGGGAACCGGGCTGAGGTTCAGATCCAGAGGGCAGTGCATTGAGTTGTCCACCGACAAGGAAGTGAGCTGGGGTCAGCACGTTGACGTAGTTGTCTTTGGCGAGTGGTCTGGAGTTCAGCGCGGCTTCGATAGATGTCAGTATCGTCTGCAAACCATCTTCATCTACAGAAGAGCGCCTCGACGCATCATCTCACCAGGCTGTCACCCTCTCTTAATGACATGTTGGAGATGGGACCAAATTTATTACCAGAGGCTGTGGCACTTCTCCTGCGTTTCAGACGTCATCGACAGGGGATCATCAGTGACATACAACAAGCCTTTCTTCAGCTAACCCTGGACTGGAAAGACAGAGACTTGACCAGATTCCTCTGGTACAAAGTGATTCAAGAAGACGGAGGACACCTCCACACAACAAATGACATAGTCACTTATCGTTTCACTAGGCTCCCTTTCGGCCTGAACTGCAGTCCTTTCCTCCTCTCAGCAACCATCAGGGAACATGTGGACAAACACACACTCTCCTTTCCTAAAGCTGCACCACTAATCAACAGCAACACCTTCATGGACGACATTGTCGTGGGAGCAGCAGATGACAACTTGGCAGTCACCTTGTATTATGAACTCACTGCCTTAATGAAGATGCTCAATTTTCCTCTTGCAAAATGTGCGACAAATTCCGATGTACTGAGAGCCATCTGGATGACAGAAGGACGAGAGACTGCGCTGTAGACTCAGGTGCTAGGAATAAACTGGTGCACTTCAAGTGATTCTTTTATGGTGGACACGAAGGAGACCCTTGATAAAATCCCAGAAGGACCAACTACAAAAAGACAGCTTTTGAAGATCGTCAGCAGCTTTTACGACCCACTTGGCTTGTTCACTCCGGTATCTCTTGTGGGGAAACGATTGTTTCAGGATACTTGGTGCCGGGGAATTGATTGGAATGAACTGTTACCTAACGATCTTGCCGCACACTGGCATGCTTGGATATCTACGCTCTCCTCGCTCTCGCCAATACGCATACCGCGCTGGCTCCACACTTCAAGTAAAGAAGACACTCAGGTACATGTGTTTTGCGACGCTTCAGAGCGAGCTTACGGAGCAGCCTTGTACATTCGCGCAACTAATGAGGACACTATCTCCACTCACCTAGCCTACAGCAAGTCCAGACTGACTCCCGTTAAGAAACTCACACTACCACGCCTCGAACTCTTGCAGCCTTAGTGGGAGCACGGCTTGTACGATATTTTGCAACAGCAACCAATTTTGACACATCCCATGCTACTTTATGCTACTTTCTACTGTGACATTGGGTTGGATACGAGGAAACCCAAACAATTGGAAGACCTTCGTCTGCAACCGTGTGACGGAGATACAGTCTTACACAACACCATCACAGTGGAGACACTGCCCCGGATCTGACAACCCTGCAGATCAACTCTCTCGGGGACTTCTTCCTGGTCAGATCCACTCCTTAGATATATGGTGGCACGGACCTTCCTGGTTAACAAAGGAAGATTCTTACTGGCCCGGGTTTCGACACCAAGTGTGGGATATTATAGCGTGAAGTTAGGAAGAACAACACCGTGACATTCACTATTTTATTCCATTAGCAACTACAACATACAACACTCTCTAGCGGCAACTTACATCAATACATTGTCCTTGTTTCATTCCCCAACAGACGCCTCCTTCTCACATCCTGGCCTAACCGTCCCCCTCTTCCCATCCCTTCATCAGGCCCCCTGTTCGCTTTGCAGGTGAGGACGCCGGGACGTAGTGATAGTCACACACCCCAGTTGCATCCCTGTCTCTGAGTCTCAAGCTCCAGGACACTGCCCTCAGTGGCGGTAGAGGTGGGATCCATCGCTCAGTGCGTGGGAAAAGCCCACCCTGGTGGGTAAATGATAGCGAAAAAGAAAAGAAATTTATTTATTTTTGCCGCTTAGTCACAGTAGCCAGGTGGAAGATATATAAAAATATTTACTCAATTTTTAAGAAACCAGGACAAAGACAGTTATTTCCTCACACACGTTATGCAATAGCACTTGCAGTAAGTAGAAGCAGGTCACTTAAGAGCGAATAGATCTACTCGTCTCACGTGAGAGAGGCATGTACGAATAGCCACTTCGTCAGCGGGAATGTAGCTCAGTGGTAGAGCGTTCGCTTTGCATGTGAAAGGCCCCCAGTTCGATCCCCGGCATCTCCACCGGTAATTTTTCAAATTTAGCATTCAGTGTCTTTGAAATCAGTTCGGAGACCAGGTTATCTTGGATGAGCCCAGGCGTGGATGCGTTCTTTCACCCAACGAGAGTAATAATTCCACTTGCCATCCTTATGCATATGTCATAGGCCAGAGGTTCCCAATCTTTTGTTGCACATCCCCCCTTTCTGGAGGTTGACTAAAGCCTATCGCCCCCTTTTCTTTTTCATTGTAAGCCTAGTTTTAATTTGAAGTAAATTGTAAATAATAAAGCAGTGCACAAGATTCAAAGAGCATATGGTATAACCAGGAATATATATAACAAAAAATGTTTATCTAAGAAATTGAAAATACAGCACTATAGAACAGTAATTAAACCAGAGTTTTAGAAATTAAGAAGTAACGAAGAAATATATCGGAACATTGAAAACATAACGGAGACAATAAGGAAGAGGCGATTGTTGTTTTTCGGACATTTATGTATATAATGAAGCAGGTTAACCAAACAAATTTTTAAATATCTTTGGAAAACGAAATCGACAACTGTTTGGTTTCAATAAGTACCTTAAATAATGAATTAGAAAGAAACAATGTAAGAGAAGAAGATGCACTAGAGAGAGAAATTTTCAAAAAAAATAGTATTGGGAATTAATAATAATAATATTAATAATAATAATAATATCGTATAGCCTCTGGTGACGGGTGCAAGCTTTGTTATTTTCACCCAGATGGTAGCATGCATGTCGAATTTCGTTGTTCCTTGAATCACTATGAAAGTCAAGGAGGTTAGATATCTAAGCTCCTTGAACACTATAGCGCTTTCTAGTAGAGAAATGAGGAACTTTTGTGTTGGCGGAAACTCCCGAGATTAATTTTGCCATTATGATCACGCCCAGCTGAATTCAAATGGGTTCTTTGACATGCCGACATCGTATGACATGCGTGTCGTTTTTTTGCCGCCTTTCAAAAATCACTTACCACGGCCAGGGGCGAACCTGCAATCTTGGGGTTAGTAGACCGACACGCTATCCACTCACCCTCCGTGGCAAGCTGGTATTGGGAATTGAAGGACTATGTAAGAAAACAGGCTCAAAATGGTCGGAAGAGAGAAAGATGACACACAGCGAAAAGATGAAGGAGCCCTGGAGGAAGAAGAAGGAACAACGTAGGGCTAAACATTGAAATTGGTTCATGGATTTCAGAAGACCCTAACAAAGAAAGAAAAAGAAAGAAGTTTTATTATTTTATAGAATTTTCTTACCGTATATAAAAAAGTCGTCTCCGTAGCGTAGCGGTGAACATAGTTAGCTGCCACCCCGGAGGTCCTGGGTTCGATTGCCGGCTCTGCCACGAAATTTCAAAAGTGGTATGAGTACTGGAACGGGGTCTACTCAGCCTCGGGTGGCCCAAATTAGTAAAGGGGGTTCGATTCCCACCTCAGCCATCCTCGAAGTGGTTTTCCGTGGTTTCCCACTTCATCTTCGAGCATATGCCGAGATGTTTCCTACTGTAAGGCCACGGCCGCCTCCTTCTCACTTCCTTGCCTAACCGGCCCCCTCTTTCCATCCCTTTAAATGGCTTTATCGCTTTGCAGGTGAGGCCGCCTGGACGTAGTGCTGGTCACACACCCCAGTTGTATCCCAGATTCAGAGTCTCAAGCTCCAGGACACTGCCCTCAGTGGCGGTAGAGGTGGGATCCCTCGCTCAGTGCGTGGGAAAAGCCCACCCTGGTGGGTAAAACGATAGGAAAGAAAAGAAATTTATTTAATTTTGCCGTTTAGTCACAGCAGCCAGGTGGAAGATATATAAAAAATATTTACTCAATTTTTAACAAACCAGGACAAAGACAGTTATTTCCTCACCCACGTTATGCAATAGCACTTGCAGTAAGTAGAAGCAGGTCAATTAAGAGCGAATTCATCTACTCGTCTCACGTGAGAGAGGCGTGTACGAATAGCTACTTTGTCAGAGGGGATGTAGCTCAGTGGTAGAGCGTTCGATTTGCATGTGAAAGGCCCCGGGTTCAATCCCCGGTATCTCCAGTATAATTTTTCAAATTTAGCGTTCAGTGTCTTTGAAATCAGTTCGGAGACCAGGTTATCTTGGATGAATCCAGGCGTGGATGCTTTCTTTCACCTAACGAGAGTACTAATTCCACTTGCCATCCTTATGCATATGTCATATGCCAGAGGTTCCCAATCTTTTGTTGCACATCCCCCCTTTCTGGAGGTTGACTCAAGCCTATCGCCCCCTTTTCTTTTTCATTGTATGCCTAGTTTTAATTTGAAGTAAAATGTAAATAATAAAGCAGTGCACAAGATTCAAAGAGCATATGGCATAACCAGGAATATATATATAACAAAAAATGTTTATCTAAGAAATTGAAAATACAGCACTATAGAGCAGTAATTAAACCAGAGTTTTAGAAATTTAGAAGTAACGAAGAAATATATCGGAACATTGAAAACATAACGGAGACAATAAGGAAGAGGCGATTGTTATTTTTCGGACATTTATATATATAATGAAGCAGGTTAACCAAACAGATTTTTAAATATCTTTGGAAAACGGAATCGACAACAGTTTGGTTTCAATAAGTACCGTAAAGAATGAATTAGAAAGAAGCAATGTAAGAGAAGAAGATGCACTAGAGAGAGAAATTTTCAAAAAAAAGTATTGGGAATTAATAATAATAATAATAATAATAATAATAATAATAATAATAATAATAATAATATCGTATAGTCTCTGGTGACGGGTGCAAGCTTTGTTATTTGCACCCAGATGGTAGCATGCATGTCGAATTTCGTTGTTCCTTGAATCACTATGAAAGTCAAGGAGGTTAGATATCTAAGCTTCTTGAACACTATAGCGCTTTCTAGTAGAGAAATGAGGAACTTTTGTGTTGGCGGAAACTCCCGAGATTAATTTTGCCATTATGATCACGCCCAGCTGAATTCAAATGGGTTCTTTGACATGCCGACATCGTATGACATGCGTGTCGTTTTTTTGCCGCCTTTCAAAAATCACTTACCACGGCCAGGGACGAACCTGCAATCTTGGGGTTAGTAGACCGACACGCTATCCACTCACCCTCCGTGGCAAGCTGGTATTGGGAATTGAAGGACTATGTAAGAAAACAGGCTCAAAATGGTCGGAAGAGAGAAAGATGACACACAGCGAAAAGATGAAGGAGCCCTGGAGGAAGAAGAAGGAACAACGTAGGGCTAATCATTGAAATTGGTTCATGGATCTCAGAAGACCCTAACAAAGAAAGAAAAAGAAAGAAGTTTTATTATTTTAAAGAATTTTCTTACCGTATATAAATAAAGTCGTCTCCGTAGCGTAGCGGTGAACATAGTTAGCTGCCACCCCGGAGGTCCTGGGTTCGATTGCCGGCTCTGCCATCCTCGAAGTGGTTTTCCGTGGTTTCCCACTTCATCTTCGAGCAAATGCCGAGATGTTTCCTACTGTAAGGCCACGGCCGCCTCCTTCTCACTTCCTTGCCTAACCGTCCCCCTCTTCCCATCCCGTTATCAGGCCCCCTGTTCGCTTTGCAGGTGAGGCCGCCTGGACGTAGTGCTGGTCACACACCCCAGTTGTATCCCAGATTCAGAGTCTCAAGCTCCAGGACACTGCCCTCAGTGGCGGTAGAGGTGGGATCCCTCGCTCAGTGCGTGGGAAAAGCACACCCTGGTGGGTAAAACGATAGGAAAAAAAAGAAATTTATTTAATTTTGCCGTTTAGTCACAGCAGCCAGGTGGAAGATATATAAAAAATATTTACTCAATTTTTAACAAACCAGGACAAAGACAGTTATTTCCTCTCCCACGTTATGCAATAGCACTTGCAGTAAGTAGAAGCAGGTCAATTAAGAGCGAATTCAACTACTCGTCTCACGTGAGAGAGGCGTGTACGAATAGTTATTTCGTCAGAGGGGATGTAGCTCAGTGGTAGAGCGTTCGCTTTGCATGTGAAAGGCCCCGGGTTCGATCCCCGGCATCTCCAGTGATAATTTTTCAAATTTAGCGTTCAGTGTCTTTGAAATCAGTTCGGAGACCAGGCAGGCGCGGATTCCAGGGGGGGGGGGGGGTCACGGGGGTCATGACCCCCCCCCCCCCCAAACGGACACCACATTTTTTGGCAAACTCAAAAAACGAAAACACAATTACCAGACAAATAAAACTTAACGAATTTTAACTGAAAAACAGGTTTTTTTTTCATTTTATTCAATACTGAATTATCTTTATTGGAATTATTATGTTCTGTTACAACTGTACATATTAACAACTTCAAACCTCTTGTATAAAAACTATTACTTATACAACAAAATCAACTCGTCTATTTTGTTTAGCAAACCTTGTGATTACCGAATCGATGTTTATAGTGATGTCACGATGAATGTGCATCAATGCACGGATAGGAAACTGGGGCTTTTTTCGCACGAAGAATTTTTGCCGACTTCCAAACCGCAAGCTTGGTTGGCTATATAAGCTGTGATTTTCTCCCTTTGTCGGTACCAACTCGACTTGCCGAAACTGTAACGTACCTTGATCCTTTTCTCGAAGCTCGATGTAAAAGTCGCAAAACACGCCGTTGCAATTTGTACGAATATTTTTGGTGCGCTAAACGCATCAAATTTCTATCCACTTAGCTTGCAAAAAAATTGGTCTGGTTTTGTACGTTTGGTTATTTTGTGATTGCGTTTTTAGTGATTCCATTTTCTTAACAATTTCGATTCTCTGACCCTGACCACCCCTCCCCCGCCCGCCCGAACACCCCCCCCCCCCCCCGCAAGGCCAAACTCTAGATCGATTCTCTGACCCCCCCCCCCCCAAAACCAAACTCTAGATCCGCGCCTGAGACCAGGTTATCTTGGATGAGCCCAGGCGTGGATGCGTTCTTTCACCCAACGAGAGTACTAATTCCACTTGCCATCCTTATGCATATGGGTTCTTTGACATGCCGACATCGTATGACGTCCGTGTCGTTTTTATGCCGCCTTTCAAAAATCATTTAGCACGGCCAGGAGAGAACCTGCAATCTCGGGGTTAGTAGACCGACACGCTATCCACTCACCCTCCGTGGCAAGCTGGTATTGGGAATTGAAGGACTATGTAAGAAAACAGGCTCAAAATGGTCGGAAGAGAGAAAGATGACACACAGCGAAAAGATGAAGGAGCCCTGGAGGAAGAAGAAGGAACAACGTAGGGCTAAACATTGAAATTGGTTCATGGATCTCAGAAGACCCTAACAAAGAAAGAAAAAGAAAGAAATTTTATTATTTTAAAGAATTTTCTTACCGTATATAAAAAAGTCGTCCCCGTAGCGTAGCGGTGAACATAGTTAGCTGCCACCCCGGAGGTCCTGGGTTCGATTGCCGGCTCTGCCACGAAATTTCAAAAGTGGTATGAGTACTGGAACGGGGTCTACTCAGCCTCGGGTGGCCCAAATGAGTAAAGGGGGTTCGATTCCCACCTCAGCCATCCTCGAAGTGGTTTTCCGTGGTTTTCCACTTCATCTTCGAGCAAATGCCGAGATGTTTCCTACTGTAAGGCCACGGCCGCCTCCTTCTCACTTCCTTGCCTAACCGTCCCCCTCTTCCCATCCCTTTATCAGGGCCCCTGTTCGCTTTGCAGGTGAGGCCGCCTGGACGTAGTGCTGGTCACACACCCCAGTTGTATCCCAGATTCAGAGTCTCAAGCTCCAGGACACTGCCCTCAGGGGCGGTAGAGGTGGGATCCCTCGCTCAGTGCGTGGGAAAAGCCCACCCTGGTGGGTAAAACGATAGGAAAAAAAAGAAATTTATTTAATGTTGCCGTTTAGTCACAGCAGCCAGGTGGAAGATATATAAAAAATATTTACTCAATTTTTAACAAACCAGGACAACGACAGTTATTTCCTCACACACGTTATGCAATAGCACTTGCAGTAAGTAGAAGCAGGTCACTTAAGAGTGAATTCATCTACTCGTCTCACGTGAGAGAGTCGTGTACGAATAGCTATTTCGTCAGATGGGATGTAGCTCAGTGGTAGAGCGTTCGCTTTGCATGTGAAAGGCCCCGGGTTCGATCCTCAGCATCTCCAGTGGTATTTCTTTCAAATTTAGCGTTCAGTGGGTTGTCTTTGAAATCTGTTCGGAGACCAGGTTATCTTGGATGTACCCAGGCGTGGATGCGTTCTTTCACCCAACGAGAGTAATAATTCCACTTGCCATCCCTATGCATATGTCATAGGCCAGTGGTTCCCAATCTTTTGTGGCCCATCACCCCTTTCTGGAGGTTGACTAACACCCATCGCCCCCTTTTCTTTTTCATTGTATGCCTAGTTTTAATTAGAAGTAAATTGTAAACAATAAAGCAGTGCACAAGATTCAAAGAGCATATGGTATAACCAGGAATATATATAACAAAAAATGTTTATCTAAGAAATTGAAAATACAGCACTATAGAACAGCAATTAAACCAGAGTTTTAGAAATTAAGAAGGAACGAAGAAATATATCGGAACATTGAAAACATAACGTAGAAAATAAGGAAGAGGCGATTTTTATTTTTCGGACATTTATATAGAATGAAGCAGGATAATCAAACAGATGCTTAAATATCTTTGGAAAAAAAATCGACAACACCTTGGTTTCAATAAGTACCTTAAATAATGAATTGGAAAGAAACAAGAAGTTCCGTGAAGAACTATACAGCCTACTTTTCATGCCAATGATTATTCTACAGAATATGAACCTATCTAGAATAATGACGAAATTAAGTTGTTAATATCGAAATTTCCAATTAGTTCGAAATACTGTATACCTGGCATAATGTATCCTAATAGAGCACTACAGTTGGCAGCCCTGATGACTGAATATATTCTTAGTTCCGTCTCTTAAGGTACAAAATACAAAATTTGGTTGAAGTCCAATGAATAGCATGGACGTTACATGCAGTTAAACATTGGATCTAACAGCGCGCGTAAAATCATGTTGGCAACAATGTCATGCATGTATTGGTCAGAAATAATCTGAAATAATATGATCTATTGTTGTGCCAATTTTGAATGAAATCCATTAGTAGTATAGAAGTTACATGCATTTTAAAATTGGACCTATCAGCAGGCTTAGAATCATGTTGGCAGCACTGACGTATATTTGTTACTCCAAATTCGTCTAGAATGCCAGGTACTATACGTGTGCAAAGTTTAGAGCTATTGGCTTGCATACTTTCTGATATATTGATATTAGGGTAACAAAAATAGGGACAGCACATATTAACAGTTGGCAGCACTGGTTGCTCCTTAGAATACGCATAGTCATATCTGTTATGGTACACATAGCACATACGAAATTTGGTTGAAATCCAAATGATAGTATGGAAGTTACATGTATTTAAAGTTGGACCTGTCAGCAGGCTTAGAATCATGTTGGTAGCACTGACGTATATAAGTTACTCCAAATTAATATAGAATGTCAGGTATTATACGTGTGCATAGTTTAAAGCTGTCGGCTTGCATACTTTCTGATATATTGGTATTTGGATAAAATAAATTAGGAGCATTTATTAACAGTTGGCAGCCCTCGTAGGTCTGAAGAATACGCTCAGTCATATCTGGTTATGTACACATACAACATACGAAATTTGGTTGAATTCCAATTGATAGTATAGAAGTTATATGCATTTAAAAATTTGACTTATCAGGAGGCTTATAATCATTTTGGCAACACTGCCATGTTTAGCCTCCAGGAAATTAAACTGAAATATTATGATCTGTACGTGTGCCAATTTTGAAATAGCTCCCATTCATACTTTCCAAGATATCCAACATGGAGCTCAAATTTCAATTGCGATTTTTTAGCAGTTGGTAGCACTGACGTCATTTTCAAATATGGCCGTGAGATATTCAGGTATAGATCTTTACTCCTACCAAAGTTTGTTTCGATTGCTGCAGCCGTTTAGGAGTTGATAGGGGGGGACACACACACAGCCAGACAGACAGACAGAAGGACAGACAGACAGACAGACAGACAGACAGACTGACAGACAGACAGACAGACAGACAGACAGACAGACACACATTTGCCCGATCTCATAAGTCTACTTTTTCCTCATTTTTGCAAAATGTGAAAAGTAGGCTAACAATGTAAGAGAAGAAGATGCAACAGAGAGAGAAATTTTCAAAATAAAAAAGTATTGGGAATTGAAGGACTATGTAAGAAAACAGGCTCAAAATGGTCGGAAGAGAGAAAGATGACACACTGCGAAAAGGTAAAGGAGCCCTGGAGGGAGAAGAAGGAACAACGACGGGCTAATCATTGAAATTGGTTCATGGATCTCAGAAGACCCTATCAAAGAAAGAAAAAGAAAGAAGTTTTATTATTTTAAAGGATTTTCTTACCGTATATAAAAGCAAGTCGTCTCCGTAGCGTAGCGGTCAACATAGTTAGCTGCCACCCCGGAGGTCCTGGGTTCGATTGCCGGCTCTGCCACGAAATTTCAAAAGTGGTATGAGTACTGGAACTGGGTCTACTCAGCCTCGGGTGGCCCAAGTGAGTAGAGGGGGTTCGATTCCCACCTCAGCCATCCTCGAAGTGGTTTTCCGTGGTTTCCCACTTCATCTTCTAGCAAATGCCGGGATGTCTCCTACTGTAAGGCCACGGCCGCCTCCTTCTCACTTCCTTGCCTAACCGTCCCCCTCTTCCCATCCCTTTATCAGGCCCCCTGTTCGCTTTGCAGGTGAGGCCGCCTGGACGTAGTGCTGGTCACACACCCCAGTTGTATCCCAGATTCAGAGTCTCAAGCTCCAGGACACTGCCCTCAGTGGCGGTAGAGGTGGGATCCCTCGCTCAGTGCGTGGGAAAAGCCCACCCTGGTGGGTAAGACGATAGGAAAAAAAAAAGAAATTCATTTAATTTTGCCGTTTAGTCACAGCAGCCAGGTGGAGGATATATAAAAAATTATTTCCTCAATTTTTAACAAACCAGGACAAAGACAGTTATTTCCTCACACACGTTATGCAATAGCACTTGCAGTAAGTAGAAGCAGGTCACTTAAGAGCGAATTCATCTACTCATCTCACGTGAGAGAGGCGTGTACGAATAGCTAATTCGTCAGAGGGGATGTAGATCAGTGGTAGAGCGTTCGCTTTGCATGTGAAAGTCCCCGGGTTCGATCCCCGGCATCTCCAGTGATAATTATTCAAATTTAGCTTTCAGTGTCTTTGAAATCAGTTCAGAGACCAGGTTATCTTGGATGAGCCCAGGCGTGGATGCGTTCTTTCACCCAACGAGAGTACTAATTCCACTTGCCATCCTTATGCATATGTCATATGCCAGAGGTTCCCAATCTTTTGTTGCACATCCCCCCTTTCTGGAGGTTGACTAAAGCCTATCGCCCCCTTTTCTTTTTCACTGTATGCCTAGTTTTAATTTGAAGTAAATTGTAAATAATAAAGCAGTGCACAAGATTCAAAGAGCATATGGTATAACCAGGAATATATATAACAAAAAATGTTTATCTAAGAAATTGAAAATACAGCACTATAGAACAGTAATTAAACCAGAGTTTTAGAAATTAAGAAGTAACGAAGAAATATATCGGAACATTGAAAACATAACGGAGACAATAAGGAAGAGGCGATTGTTATTTTTCGGACATTTATATATATAATGAAGCAGGTTAACCAAACAGATTTTTAAATATCTTTGGAAATCGAAATCGACAACAGTTTGGTTTCAATAAGTACCGTAAAGGATGAATTAGAAAGAAACAATGTAAGAGAAGAAGATGCACTAGAGAGAGAAATTTTCAAAAAAAAGTATTGGGAATTAATAATAATAATAATAATAATAATAATAATAATAATAATAATAATAATAATAATATCGTATAGTCTCTGGTGACGGGTGCACGCTTTGTTATTTGCACCCAGATGGTAGCATGCATGTCGAATTTCGTTGTTCCTTGAATCACTATGAAAGTCCTTGAACACTATAGCGCTTTCTAGTAGAGAAATGAGGAACTTTTGTGTTGGCGGAAACACCCGAGATTAATTTTGCCATTATGATCACGCCCTGCTGAATTCAAATGTGTTCTTTGAACATGCCGACATCGTATGACGTCCGTGTCGTTTTTATGCCGCCTTTCAAAAATCATTTACCACGGCCAGGAGCGAACCTGCAATCTTGGGGTTAGTAGACCGACACGCTATCCACTCACCCTCCGTGGCAAGCTGGTATTGGGAATTGAAGGACTTTGTAAGAAAACAGGCTCAAAATGGTCGGAAGAGAGAAAGATGACACACAGCGAAAAGATGAAGGAGCACTGGAGGAAGAAGAAGGAACAACGTAGGGCTAAACATTGAAATTGGTTCATGGATCTCAGAAGACAGAAACAAAGAAAGAAAAAGAAAGAAGTTTTATTATTTTAAAGAATTTTCTTACCATATATAAAAAAGTCGTCTCCGTAGCGTAGCGGTGAACATAGTTAGCTGCCACCCCGGAGGTCCTGGGTTCGATTGCCGGCTCTGCCACGAAATTTCAAAAGTGGTATGAGTACTGGAACGGGGTCTACTCAGCTTCTGGTGGCCCAAATGAGTAAAGGGGTTCGATTCCAACCTCAGCCATCCTCGAAGTGGTTTTCCGTGGTTTCCCACTTCATCTTCGAGCAAATGCCGAGATGTTTCCTACTGTAAGGCCACGGCCGCCTCCTTCTCACTTCCTTGCCTAACCGTCCCCCTCTTCCCATCCCTTTATCTGGCTTTATCGCTTTGCAGCTGAGGCCGCCTGGACGTAGTGCTGGTCACACACCCCAGTTGTATCCCAGATTCAGAGTCTCAAGCACCAGGACACTGCCCTCAGTGGCGGTAGAGGTGGGATCCCTCGCTCAGTGCGTGGGAAAAGCCCACCCTGGTGGGTAAAACGATAGGAAAAAAAAGAAATTTATTTAATTTTGCCGTTTAGTCACAGCAGCCAGGTGGAAGATATATAAAAAATATTTACTCAATTTTTAACAAACCAGGACAAAGTCAGTTATTTCCTCACACACGTAATGCAATAGCACTTACAGTAAGTAGATGCAGGTCACTTAAGAGCGAATTCATCTACTTGTCTCACGTGAGAGAGGCGTGTACGAATAGCTATTTCGTCAGAGGGTATGTAGCTCAGTGGTAGAGCGTTCGCTTTGCATGTGAAAGGCCCCGGGTTCGATCCCTGGCATCTCCAGTAATAATTTTTCAATATTAGCGTTCAGTGTCTTTGCAATCAGTTCGGAGACCAGGTTATCTTGGATGAGCCCAGGCGTGGATGCTTTCTTTCACCCAACGAGAGTACTAATTCCACTTGCCATCCTTATGCATATGTCATAGGCCAGAGGTTCCCAATCTTTTGTTGCACATCCCACCTTTCTGGAGGTTGACTAAAGCCTATCGCCCCCTTTTCTTTTTCATTGTAAGCCTAGTTTTAATTTGAAGTAAATTGTAAATAATAAAGCAGTGCACAAGATTCAAAGAGCATAAGGTATAACCAGGAATAAATATAACAAAAAATGTTTATCTAAGAAATTGGAAATACAGCACTATAGAAAAGTAATTAACCAGAGTTTTAGAAATTACGAAGTAACGAAGAAATATATCGGAACATTGAAAACATAACGGAGACAATAAGGAAGAGGCGATTGTTATTTTTCGGACATTTATATATATAATGAAGCAGGTTAACCAAACAGATTTTTAAATATCTTTGGAAATCGAAATCGACAACAGTTTGGTTTCAATAAGTACCGTAAAGAATGAATTAGAAAGAAACAATATAAGAGAAGAAGATGCACTAGAGAGAGAAAATTTCAAAAAAAAAAACTTATTGGGAATTAATAATAATAATAATAATAATAATAATAGCGTATAGTCTCTCGTGACGGGTGCAAGCTTTGTTATTTGCACCCAGATGGTAGCATGCATGTCGAATTTCGTTGTTCCTTGAAACACTATGAAAGTCAAGGAGGTTAGATATCTAAGCTCCTTGAACACTATAGCGCTCTCTAGTAGAGAAATGAGGAACTTTTGTGTTGGTGGAAACTCCCGAGATTAATTTTGCCATTATGATCACGCACTGCTGAATTCAAATGGGTTCTTTGACATGCCGACATCGTATGACATGGGTGTCGATTTCATGCCGCCTTTCAAAAATCATTTACCACGGCCAGGAGCGAACCTGCAATCTTGGGGTTAGTAGACCGACACGCTATCCACTCACCCTCCGTGACAAGCTGGTATTGGGAATTGAAGGACTATGTAAGAAAACAGGCTCAAAATGATCAGAAGAGAGAAAGATGACACACAGCGAAAAGATGAAGGAGCCCTGGAGGAAGAAGAAGGAACAACGTAGGGCTAAACATTGAAATTGGTTCTTGGATCTCAAAAGACCCTAACAAAGAAAGAAAAAGAAAGAAGTTTTATTATTTTAAAGAATTTTCTTACCGTATATAAAAAAGTCGTCTCCGTAGCGTAGCGGTGAACATAGTTAGCTGCCACCCCGGAGGTCCTGGGTTCGATTGCCGGCTCTGCCACGAAATTTCAAAAGTGGTATGCGTACTGGAACGGGGTCTACTCAGCCTCGGGTGGCCCAAATGAGTAAAGGGGGTTCGATTCCCACCTCAGCCATCCTCGAAGTGGTTTTCCGAGGTTTCCCACTTCATCTTCGAGCAAATGTCGAGATGTTTCCTACTGTAAGGCCACGGCCGCCTCCTTCTCACTTCCTTGCCTAACCGTCCCCCTCTTCCCATCCCTTCATCAGGCCCCCTGTTCGCTTTGCAGGTGAGGCCGCCTGGACGTAGTGCTGGTCACACACCCCAGTTGTATCCCAGATTCAGAGTCTCAAGCTCCAGGACACTGCCCTCAGTGGCGGTGGAGGTGGGATCCCTCGCTCAGTGCGTGGGAAAAGCCCACCCTGATGGGTAAAACGATAGGAAAAAAAAAGAAATTTATTTAATTTTGCCGTTTAGTCACAGCAGCCAGGTGGAAGATATATAAAAAAATATTTACTCAATTTTTAACAAACCAGGACAACGACAGTTATTTCGTCGCACACGTTATGCAATAGCACTTGCAGTAAGTAGAAGCAGGTCACTTAAGAGCGAATTCATCTACTCGTCTCACGTGAGAGAGGCGTGTACGAATAGCTACTTCGTCAGAGGGGATGTAGCTCAGTGGTTAGCGTTCGCTTTGCATGTGAAAGGCCCCGGGTTCGATCCCCGGCATCTCCAGTGGTATTTTTTCAAATTTAGCGTTCAGTTTGAAATCAGTTCGGAGACCAGGTTATCTTGGATGTGCCCAGGCGTGGATGCGTTCTTTCACCCAACGAGAGTAATAATTCCCCTTGCCATCCCTATGCATATGCCATAGGCCAGTGTTTCCCAATCTTTTGTGGCCCATCCCCCTTTTCTGGAGGTTGACTAACACCCATCGCCCCCTTTTCTTTTTCATTGTATGCCTAGTTTTAATTAGAAGTAAATTGTAAATAATAAAGCAGTGCACAAGATTCAAAGAGAATATGGTATAACCAGGAATATATATAACAAAAAAATGTTTATCTAAGAAATTGAAAATACAGCACTATAGAAAAGTAATTAAACCAGAGTTTTTGGAAATTAAGAAGGAACGAAGAAATATATCGGAACATTGAAAACATAACGTAGAAAATAAGGAAGAGGCGATTGTTATTTTTCGGACATTTATATAGAATGAAGCAGGTTAATCAAACAGATGTTTAAATTTCTTTGGAAAACGAAAGCGACAACACCTTGGTTTCAATAAGTACCTTAAATAATGAATTAGAAAGTAACAATGTAAGAGAAGAAGATGCACCAGAGAGAGAAATTTTCAACAAAAAAAAGTATTGGGAATTGAAGGACTATGTAAGAAAACCGGCTCAAAATGGTCGGAAGAGAGAAAGATGACACACAGCGAAAAGGTGAAGGAGCCCTGGAGGAAGAAGAAGGAACAACGAAGGGCTAAGCATTGAAATTGGTTCATGGATCTCAGAAGACCCTAACAAAGAAAGAAAAAGAAAGAAGTTTTATTATTTTAAAGAATTTTCTTACCGTATATAAAAGCAAGTCGTCTCCGTAGCGTAGCGGTGAACATAGTTAGCTGCCACCCCGGAGGTCCTAGGTTCGATTGCCGGCTCTGCCACGAAATTTCAAAAGTGGTATGAGTACTGGAACGGGGTCTACTCAGCCTCGGGAGGCCCAAATGAGTAAAGGGGGTTCGATTCCCACCTCAGCCATCCTCGAAGTGGTTTTCCGTGGTTTCCCACTTCATCTTCGAGCAAATGCCGAGATGTTCCCTACTGTAAGGCCAAGGCCGCCTCCTTCTCACTTCCTTGCCTAACCGTCCCCCTCTTCCCATCCCTTCATCAGGCCCCCTGATCGCTTTGCAGGTGAGGCCGCCTGGACGTAGTGCTGGTCACACACCCCATTTGTATCCCACATTCAGAGTCTCAAGCTCCAGGACACTGCCCTCAGTGGCGGTAGAGGTGGGATCCCTCGCTCAGTGCGTGGGAAAAGCCCACCCTGGTTTGTAAATCGATAGGAAAAAAAAAGAAATTTATTTAATTTTGCCGTTTAGTCACAGCAGCCAGGTGGAAGATAAAAAATATTTACTCAATTTTTATCAAACCAGGACAAAGACAGTTATTTCCTCACACACGTTATGCAATAGCACTTGCAGTAAGTAGAAGCAGGTCACTTAAGAGCGAATTCATCTACTCGTCTCACGTGAGAGAGGCGTGTACGAATAGCTACTTCATCAGAGGGGATGTAGCTCAGTGGTAGAGCGTTCGCTTTGCATGTGAAAGGCCCCGGGTTCGATCCCCGGCATATCCAGTGATAAATATTCAAATTTAGCGTTCAGTGTTTTTGAAATCAGTTATCTGTATGCCTAGTTTTAATTTGAAGTAAATTGTAAATGATAAAGCAGTGCACAAGATTAAAAGAGCATATGGTATAACCAGGAATATATATAACAAAAAATGTTTATCTAAGAAATTGAAAATACAGCACTATAGAACAGCAATTTAACCAGAGTTTTAGGAATTAAGAAGTAACGAAGAAATATATCGGAACATTGAAAACATAACGGAGACAATAAGGAGAGGCGATTGTTATTTTTCGGACGATTATATATATCATGAATCTGGTTAACCAAACAGATTTTTAAATATCTTTGGAAATTGAAATCGACAACAGTTTGGTTTCAATAAGTACCGTAAAGAGTGAATGTAAGAGAAGAAGATGCACTAGAGAGAGAAATTTTCAAAAAAAAAGTATTGGGAATTAATAATAATAATAATAATAATAATAATAATAATAATAATAATAATAATAATAATAATATCGTATAGCCTCTGGTGACGGGTGCAAGCTTTGTTATTTGCTCCCAGATGGTAGCATGCATGTCGAATTTCGTTGTTCCTTGAATCACTATGAAAGTCAAGGAAGTTAGATATCTAAGCTCCTTGAACACTATAGCGCTTTCTAGTAGAGAAATGAGGAACTTTTGTGTTGGCGGAAACTCCCGAGATTAATTTTGCCATTATGATCACGCCCTGCTGAATTCAAATGGGTTCTTTGACATGCCGACATCGTATGACGTCCGTGTCGTTTTTATGCCGCCTTTCAAAAATCATTTACCACGGCCAGGAGCGAACCTGCAATCTTGGGGATAGTAGACCGACACGCTATCCACTAACCTCCGTGGCAGGCTGGTATTGGGAATTGAAGGACTATGTAAGAAAACAGGCTCAAAATGGTCGGAAGAGAGAAAGATGACACACAGCGAAAAGATGAAGGAGCCCTGGAGGAAGAAGAAGGAACAACGTAGGGCTAAACATTGAAATTGGTTCATGGATCTCAGAAGACCCTAACAAAGAAAGAAAAAGAAAGAAGTTTTATTATTTTAAAGAATTTTCTTACCGTATATAAAAAAGTCGTCTCCGTAGCGTAGCGGTGAACATAGTTAGCTGCCACCCCGGAGGTCCTGGGTTCGATTGCCGGCTCTGCCACGAAATTTCAAAAGTGGTATGAGTACTGGAACGGGGTCTACTCAGCCTCGGGTGGCCCAAATGAGTAAAGGGGGTTCGATTCCCACCTCAGCCATCCTCGAAGTGGTTTTCCGTGGTTTCCCACTTCATCTTCGAGCAAATGCCGAGATGTTTCCTACTGTAAGGCCACGGCCGCCTCCTTCTCACTTCCTTGCCTAACCGTCCCCCTCTTCCCATCCCTTTATCAGGCCCCCTGTTCGCTTTGCAGGTGAGGCCGCCTGGACGTAGTGCTGGTCACACACCCCAGTTGTATCCCAGATTCAGAGTCTCAAGCTCCAGGACACTGCCCTCAGTGGCGGTAGAGGTGGGATCCCTCGCTCAGTGCGTGGGAAAAGCCCACCCTGGTGGGTAAAACGATAGGAAAAAAAAGAAATTTATTTAATTTTGCCGTTTACTCACAGCAGCCAGGTGGAAGATATATAAAAAACAAGATGTTCAGTAAAGAACATATAGCCTACTTTCTCCTAAATGCATGGGTATTGTTATAACTCTTAGTCCTTTTCACGGAGTATGATTGAATGTTGGTTGTAGTAGCTTGTTGAAATACAACGTGCTATAGGGATATTAAACATGAATATGAGGTGCCCTTTGCTAGTGCTACCTCTGTACCAAATTTCGTTCAATTCGGTTTCACCGTGTTTGAATTGATAGGGGGAATCGATTTGCACACATACTTGGCCACCATCTGCAAACTATTGGGCTGATGTTCTTGCAGTTTGGTTTGAATATGATTCCCACATAAAGTTATGGTGTTGCAAAATTTGATAGAGACTAGATTATTAGGTTGGTCGAAATTACATTTTAGCTTTTAACATTTGGGTGGCCGCGATTACGTTTCCGTCAAGATAGCGGTGATATAAAACATGACACTGAGGTGCCCTTTGCTCTGTACCAAATTTCGTTCCATTCGGTTTCACCGAGTTCGAATTGATAAGGGGAATCGATTTTCACACAAAGA
The DNA here is from genome assembly GCA_946902985.2 of Meconema thalassinum. Classification (NCBI taxonomy): domain Eukaryota; kingdom Metazoa; phylum Arthropoda; class Insecta; order Orthoptera; family Tettigoniidae; genus Meconema; species Meconema thalassinum. The sequence goes on from OX336390.1 coordinate 747,055,617, forward strand.
TGGCCGCCATCCGCAAAATATTAGGCTGATGACCTATTAGTTTGGTCAGAGGATGCTCCCTCCATAAAGGTATGTTGTTGCTAAATTTGCTAGAGATCGGATGATTAGGCTAATCGTAATTTGATTTAAGCTTTGAACATTTGTGTGGCCGCCATTACGTTTCCGTCAAGATGGCGGCGATATAAAACATGACACTGAGGTGCCCTTTGCTAGTGCTACCTCTGTACCAAATTTCGTTCATTCGGTTCCACCGTGTTCGAATTAATAGGGGGAATCAATTTTGACATAAGGATGGCCGCCATCCGCAAACTATTAGGCTAATGGCCTATTAGATTGGTCAAAGGATGCTCCCTCCATAAAGGTATGTTGTTGCAAAGTTTGGTAGAGATCGGATGGTTATGTTAGTCGTAATTTGATTTAAGCTTTAAACATTTGTGTGGCCACCATTACGTTTCTGTCAATATGGCGGCGATATAAATCATGACACTGAGATGCCCTTTGCTAGTGCTATCTCTGTACCAAATTTCGTTCCATTCGGTTTCACCGTGTTTGAATTAATAGGGGGAATCGATTTTGACACAAAGATGGCCGCCATCCGCAAACTATTAGGCGAATGACCTATTAGATTGGTCAAAGGATGCTCCCTCCATAAAGGTATGTTGTGGCAAAATTTGGTAGAGATCGGTTAATTAGGTTAATCATAATTTGATTTAAGCTTTGAACATTCGTGTGGCCGCCATTACGTTTCAGTCAAGATGGCGGCGATATAAAATATGACACTGAGGTGCCCTTTGCTAGTGCTACCTCTCTACCAAATTTCGTTCCATTCGGTTTCACCGTGTTCGAATTGATAAGGGGAATCGATTTTCACACCAAGATGGCCGCCATCCGCAAAATATTAGGCTAATGACCTATTAGTTTGGTCAAAGGATGCTCCCTCCATAAAGGTATGTTGTTGCTAAATTTGCTAGAGATCGGATGATTAGGCTAATCGTAATTTGATTTAAGCTTTGAACATTTGTGTGGCCGCCATTACGTTTCCGTCAAGATGGCGGCGATATAAAACATGACACTGAGGTGCCCTTTGCTAGTGCTACCTCTATACCAAATTTCGTTCCATTCGGTTCCACCGTGTTCGAATTAATAGGGGGAATCAATTTTGAGATAAAGATGGCCGCCATCCGCAAACTATTAGGCTAATAACCTATTAGATTGGTCAAAGGGTGCTCCCTCCATAAGGGAATGTTGTTGCAAAGTTTGGTAGAGATCGGATGGTTATGTTAGTCGTAATTTAACTTAAGCTTAGAACATTTGTGTGGCCGCCATTACGTTTCTGTCAATATGGCGGCGATATAAAATATGACACTGAGATGCCCATTGCTAGTGCTACCTCTCTACCAAATTTCGTTCCATTCGGTTTCACCGTGTTTGAATTAATAGGGGGAATTGATTTTCACACAAAGATGGCCGCCATCCGCAAACTATTAGGCTAATGACCTAGTCATTTGGTCAAAGGATGCTTCCTCCATAAAGGTATGTTGTTGCAAAATTTGGTAGAGATCGGATGATTAGGTTAGTCGTAATTTGATTTAAGCTTTGAACATTTGTGTGGCCGCCATTACGTTTCCGTCAAGATGGCGCCGATATAAAACATGTCTCTGAGGTGCCTTTTGTTAGTACTACCTCTGTACCAAATTTCGTTCCATTCGGTTGCACCGTGTTCGAATTAATAGGGGGAATCGATTTTCACACAAAGATGGCCGCCATCCGCAAACTATTACGCTGATGGCCTATTAGTTTGGTCAAAGGATGCTCCCCCCATAAAGGTATGTTGTTGCAAAATTTGGTAGAGATCGGATGATTCGGTTAGTCGTAATTTGATTTAAGCTTTGAACATTTGTGTGGCCGCCATTACGTTTCCGTCAAGATGGCGGCGATATAAAACATGACACTGAGGTGTCCTTTGCTAGTGCTACCTTTGTACCAAATTTCGTTCAATTCGTATTCACCGTGTTCGAATTGATAGGGGGGGACAGACATTCAGAGTACACACACTCACACACACACACACACACACCATGACGAATAGAAGGAGAAAGTGAGAAGACTCCTGAAGTTCAAGTGCGCCCCGCCGGGCAGCGCTCGAGTGGGTACGTTCCACACTGCCGGGGTCAGCTGGTCTTAGAGATGGTGTTTAGGGAAACGAATTACTTTGTAACTGATACTTTTTTAAAAAGTAATTAGCGGTTCCAATTAAAATAGCATGGCAGGGCACACTGGAAAATATAATTCATAGAAATAAGAACTACGGTCTTCATTACATGTTACGGAACGCACAGATTCTTGGAGTATACAGACACAGATTAAAAAAATCCCCAGCATATTAAAACAAGCACACATAAACTATTTAAAGTAACACTACTTAACAATTTATTTTGTCGGCTACGGTACTGGACTTTCGAAAGCTTGCGTGAAGACTTGGTGGGTGTTCGAGATTGCAAATCTCGAGATTTTTGCAAATCTCGGCGGATTTCCTTCGTTCTGAAGAAGAATCGGCACCAAAAATAAACAAGTCTGGGGATAATATCCATGACACGCTGAAGACAGCAGCCAGCTCCTGAAGGATCAACTGAAATTGTTTCTTTGGAATCGATACAATCATAAATATTTCGCTCCAGATCGATTTTGAGTTTAATTTTCCGGTAATTACTTCTCGGCCTGGAAAAGAATGCCACATACACTTCTCGAAGGACGTGTTAGATACACTTCATTGTTCATCTTAGGGCACCTTTTTTAGTTTCTTTGTTGCTTTCTCTTAGCAATAATTTAGTCGTATTTCCGTTTATTCCTGATGAAGAAAGACATGGTTTCTTTCGAAACGCGTCGAGTTTGAATAAATAAAACACGGCATAAGCCCAAAATTCTACATTATGGATAAAATGGTATTAGTTGCGTTTGACATTAACCATACCGTACATAAAGCATCACAATAAATTGGTTGAAAAACTGAATCCAGATAGCTTTAAAACTCATCATTTTTCACCATCTGTTTCCTCTGAATTTGGTTAATTAAAGCTTAATAATTGAGTTTAAACACCGGTTTGGTGACCCATCGTTCCAGGCAAGCCGGTAACACCTGTAACTACTCAGGCAGATAGGTCACTTAACCGTAATTTGGAAGTTATTGTGAAGTTATGAATGCATTAGCGGTAGCACTGCCGGAGACGTAATCGGGCTAGGCTATTGCGTTTTTAAATTAGCTCCCGTTTCAGGGTTTTTAGGTTTTGAGTTCGAATAGTTTGTTAAATAGTTGTAAAACAGTAAGGAGAGTATGTTTTGTGTAGGTTTTAAGTTGAATTAAAGTTTATGTCGAGCTGAGAAGTGAATTTGGTGTAGCTTAAAGTGTAGTTTTTTGGTCTGATCTGTTTCCTCTGAATTTGGTTAATTAAAGCTTAATAATTGAGTTTAAATGCCGGTTTGGTAACCAATCGTCCCAGGCAAGCCGGTAACACCTGTAACTACTCAGGAAGATAGGTCACTTGGCCAGGCGTGGATTCAGGGGGGGGGGGGGGGGTCATGACCCAAACGGAGACCAAATTTTTTTGCAAATTCAAAAAACGAAAACACAATAACCAGACAAATAAAACTTAACGAATTTTAACTGACAAACTTTTTTTTTTACATTTTATTCAATACTGAAAATATCTTTATTGCAATTTTTATGTTCTGTTACAACTCTACATATTTGCAACTTCATACCTGTTATATGAAAATGAAAATCCACAGCCTGCTTCCAGTCTCCGACCGGGTCAGGAATGGAATGAATGAAGCCCCCATCTAGCGGCGAGGATATGAACTGTGCCGGCTGCCGAGGCCTGACGCACTCCTCTGGGGCAATGATTAAATGAATGACAGATGAAATGAAATGATAGTGGAGAGTGTTGCTGGAATGAAATGAAGGGAAAACCGGAGTACCCGGAGAAAAACCTGTCTGCCTCCGTTCTGTCCAGCACAGATCTCACATGGAGTGACCGGGATTTGAACCACGGACCCAGCGGTGAGAGGCCGGCGTGCTGCCGCCTAAGCCACGGAGGCTTACCTGTTATATAAAAACGATTATTTATTTAACAAAATCAACTCGTTTATTTTGTTTAGCAAACCTTGTGATTACCGAATCGATGTTTATAGTGATGTCACGATGAATGTGCAGCAATGCACGGATAGGAATTTGGGGCTTTTTTCGCACCAAAAAATGTTGCCGACGTCCAAACTGCAAGCTTGGTTGGCAATTTAAGCTGCGACTTTCTCCCTTTGTCGGTACCAACTCGACTTGCCGAAACTGTAACGTACCTTGATCCTTTTCTCGATGCTCGATGTAAAAGTCGCAAAACACGCCGTTGCAATTTGTACGAATATTTTTGGTGCGCTAAACGCATCAAATGTCTATCCATGTAGCTTGCAAAAAAAATTGGTCTGGTTTTGTACGTTTGGATATTTTGTGATTGTGTTTTTAGTGATACCATTTTTCTTAACAATTTCGATTCTCTGACCCCCCCCCCCCCCCCAAAGCCAAACTCTAGATCCGCGCCTGCACTTGGCCGTAATTTGGAAGTTATTGTGAAGTTATGAATGCGTATGCGGTAGCACTGCCGGAGACGTAATCGGGCTAGGCTATTGAGTTTTTAAATTAGCTCCCGTTTCAGGGTTTTTAGTTTTTGAGTGCGAATAGTTCGCTTAATAGTTGTAAACCAGTAGGGAGAGTATGTTTTGTATAGGTTTTAAGCTGTATTATGGCTTATGTCGAGCTGAGAAGTGAATTTGGTTTCGCTTAAAGTGTAGTTTTTTGGTCTGTTCTGTAGCCTGGATTTATTAAATTTATTGTGCTGCTGGCGTGATTAAAAGCTGTAGGATTTGATGTAGAGTGCTAGGATTGCTTGGCGGAAGTGTTGGTGAGAGGGAGAGAAGTGAGGGGATGGGTTTATGGAGTTGTTGCTGTTGTTGCTTGTTTTTCAACTGCTGTTTCTTGATGGCGTGCTTGTAGTGCCTACAACCCTGGTACACGTTGTTGGACATTATCGCTTGCAGTGCTTGTAGCGGCGGGACCACAAACTACCGTGCTATAATGGCGGAGTCCTCACACTAGGTCCTTCTATTCGTCATGCACACACACACACACACAGAGAGAGAGACTCACACACACACATACACACACACACACACAGACTCACACACACACATACACACACACAGACAGACACACTTTTTTCGCCCTGTGTTGATCTCATAAGTCTACTTTCATTTTTTGCAAAAATCGAAAGTAGGCTAATATTTACTCAATTTTTAACAAACCAGGACAACGACAGTTATTTCCTCACACACGTTATGCAATAGCACTTGCAGTAAGTAGAAGCAGGTCACTTCTCACGTGAGAGAGGCGTGTACGAATAGCTATTTCGTCAGATGGGATGTAGCTCAGTGGTAGAGCGTTCGCTTTGCATGTGAAAGGCCCCGGGTTCGATCCTCGGCATCTCCAGTGGTATTTCTTTCAAATTTAGCGTTCAGTGAGTTGTCTTTGAAATCTGTTCGGAGACCAGGTTATCTTGGATGTACCCAGGCGTGGATGCGTTCTTTCACCCAACGAGAGTAATAATTCCACTTGCCATCCCTATGCATATGTCATAGGCCAGTGGTTCCCAATCTTTTGTGGCCCATCACCCCTTTCTGGAGGTTGACTAACACCCATCGCCCCCTTTTCTTTTTCATTGTATGCCTAGTTTTAATTAGAAGTAAATTGTAAACAATAAAGCAGTGCACAAGATTCAAAGAGCATATGGTATAACCAGGAATATATATAACAAAAAATGTTTATCTAAGAAATTGAAAATACAGCACTATAGAACAGCAATTAAACCAGAGTTTTAGAAATTAAGAAGGAACGAAGAAATATATCGGAACATTGAAAACATAACGTAGAAAATAAGGAAGAGGCGATTTTTATTTTTCGGACATTTATATAGAATGAAGCAGGATAATCAAACAGATGTTTAAATATCTTTGGAAAAAAAAATCGACAACACCTTGGTTTCAATAAGTACCTTAAATAATGAATTGGAAAGAAACAATGTAAGAGAAGAAGATGCACCAGAGAGAGAAATTTTCAAAATAAAAAAGTATTGGGAATTGAAGGACTATGTAAGAAAACAGGCTCAAAATGGTCGGAAGAGAGAAAGATGACACACAGCGAAAAGATGAAGGAGCCCTGGAGGAAGAAGAAGGAACAACGTAGGGCTAAACATTGAAATTGGTTCATGGATCTCAGAAGACCCTAACAAAGAAAGAAAAAGAAAGAAGTTTTATTATTTTAAAGGATTTTCTTACCGTATATAAAAGCAAGTCGTCTCCGTAGCGTAGCGGTCAACATAGTTAGCTCCCACCCCGGAGGTCCTGGGTTCGATTGCCGGCTCTGCCACGAAATTTCAAAAAAGGTATCAGTACTGGAACGGGGTCTACTCAACCTCTTGTGGCCCAAGTGAGTAGACGGGGTTCGATTCCCACCTCAGCCATCCTCGAAGTAGTTTTCCGTGGTTTCCCACTTCATCTTCTAGCAAATGCCGGGATGTCTCCTACTGTAAGGCCACGGCCGCCTCCTTCTCACTTCCTTGCCTAACCGTCCCCCTCTTCCCATCCCTTTATCAGGCCCCCTGTTCGCTTTGCAGGTGAGGCCGCCTGGACGTAGTGCTGGTCACACACCCCAGTTGTATCCCAGATTCAGAGTCTCAAGCTCCAGGACACTGCCCTCAGTGGCGGTAGAGGTGGGATCCCTCGCTCAGTGCGTGGGAAAAGCCCACCCTGGTGGGTAAAACGATAGGAAAAAAAAAGAAATTCATTTAATTTTGCCGTTTAGTCACAGCAGCCAGGTGGAAGATATATAAAAAATATTTACTCAATTTTTAACAAACCAGGACAAAGACAGTTATTTCCTCACACACGTTATGCAATAGCACTTGCAGAAAGTAGAAGCAGGTCACTTAAGAGCGAATTCATCTACTCGTCTCACGTGAGAGAGGCGTGTACGAATAGCCACTTCGTCAGAGGGGATGTAGCTCAGTGGTAGAGCGTTCGCTTTGCATGTGAAAGGCCCCGGGTTCGATCCCCGGCATCTCCAGTGATAATTATTCAAATTTAGCTTTCAGTGTCTTTGAAATCAGTTCGGAGACCAGGTTATCTTGGATGAGCCCAGGCGTGGATGCGTTCTTTCACCCAACGAGAGTACTAATTCCACTTGCCATCCTTATGCATATGTCATAGGCCAGAGGTTCCCAATCTTTTGTTGCACATCCCCCCTTTCTGGAGGTTGACTAAAGCCTATCGCCCCCTTTTCTTTTTCATTGTAAGCCTAGTTTTAATTTGAAGTAAATTGTAAATAATAAAGCAGTGCACAAGATTCAAAGAGCATAAGGTATAACCAGGAATAAATATAACAAAAAATGTTTATCTAAGAAATTGAAAATACAGCACTATAGAACAGAAATTAAACCAGAGTTTTAGAAATTACGAAGTAACGAAGAAATATATCGGAACATTGAAAACATAACGGAGACAATAAGGAAGAGGCGATTGTTATTTTTCGGACATTTATATATATAATGAAGCAGGTTAACCAAACAGATTTTTAAATATCTTTGGAAATCGAAATCGACAACAGTTTGGTTTCAATAAGTACCGTAAAGGATGAAGTAGAAAACAAACAATGTAAGAGAAGAAGATGCACTCGAGAGGGAAATTTTCAAAAAAAAAAGTATTGGGAATTAATAATAATAATAATAATAATAATAATAATAATAATAATAATAATAATAATAATATCGTATAGTCTCTGGTGACGGGTGCAAGCTTTGTTATTTGCACCCAGATGGTAGCATGCATGTCGAATTTCGTTGTTCCTTGAATCACTATGAAAGTCAAGGAGGTTAGATATCTAAGCTCCTTGAACACTATAGCGCTTTCTAGTAGAGAAATGAGGAACTTTTGTGTTGGCGGAAACACCCGAGATTAATTTTGCCATTATGATCACGCCCTGCTGAATTCAAATGTGTTCTTAGACATGCCGACATCGTATGACGTCCGTGTCGTTTTTATGCCTCCTTTCAAAAATCATTTACCACGGCCAGGAGCGAACCTGCAATCTTGGGGTTAGTAGACCGACACGCTATCCACTCACCCTCCGTGGCAAGCTGGTATTGGGAATTGAAGGACTATGTAAGAAAACAGGCTCAAAATGGTCGGAAGAGAGAAAGATGACACACAGCGAAAAGATGAAGGAGCACTGGAGGAAGAAGAAGGAACAACGTAGGGCTAAACATTGAAATTGGTTCATGGATCTCAGAAGACACTAACAAAGAAAGAAAAAGAAAGAAGTTTTATTATTTTATAGAATTTTCTTAACGTATATAAAAAAAAGTCGTCTCCGTAGCGTAGCGGTGAACATAGTTAGCTGCCACCCCCGGAGGTCCTGGGTTCGATTGCCGGCTCTGCCACGAAATTTCAAAAGTGGTATGAGTACTGGAACGGGGTCTACTCAGCCTCGGGTGGCCCAAATTAGTAAAGGGGGTTCGATTCCCACCTCAGCCATCCTCGAAGTGGTTTTCCGTGGTTTCCCACTTCATCTTCGAGCAAATGCCGAGATGTTTCCTACTGTAAGGCCACGGCCGCCTCCTTCTCACTTCCTTGCCTAACCGTCCCCCTCTTCCCATCCCTTTATCTGGCTTTATCGCATTGCAGCTGAGGCCGCCTGGACGTAGTGCTGGTCACACACCCCAGTTGTATCCCAGATTCAGAGTCTCAAGCTCCAGGACACTGCCCTCAGTGTCGGTAGAGGTGGGATCCCTCGCTCAGTGCGTGGGAAAAGCCCACCCTGGTGGGTAAAACGATAGGAAAAAAAAAGAAATTTATTTAATTTTGCCGTTTAGTCACAGCAGCCAGGTGGAAGATATATAAAAAATATTTACTCAATTTTTAACAAACCAGGACAAAGTCAGTTATTTCCTCACACACGTAATGCAATAGCACTTGTAGTAAGAAGAAGCAGGTCACTTAAGAGCGTATTCATCTACTTGTCTCACGTGAGAGAGGCGTGTACGAATAGCTACTTCGTCAGAGGGTATGTAGCTAAGTGGTAGAGCGTTCGCTTTGCATGTGAGAGTCCCCGGGTTCGATCCCTGGCATCTCCAGTATAAATTTTTCAATTTTAGCGTTCAGTGTCTTTGAAATCAGTTCGGAGACCAGGTTATCTTGGATGAGCCCAGACGTGGATGCTTTCTTTCACCCAACGAGAGTACTAATTCCACTTGCCATCCTTATGCATATGTCATAGGCCAGAGGTTCCCAATCTTTTGTTGCACATCCCCCCTTTCTGGAGGTTGACTAAAGCCTATCGCCCCCTTTTCTTTTTCATTGTAAGCCTAGTTTTAATTTGAAGTAAATTGTAAATAATAAAGCAGTGCACAAGATTCAAAGAGCATAAGGTATAACCAGGAATAAATATAACAAAAAATGTTTATCTAAGAAATTGAAAATACAGCACTATAGAACAGTAATTAAACCAGAGTTTTAGAAATTACGAAGTAACGAAGAAATATATCGGAACATTGAAAACATAACGGAGACAATAAGGAAGAGGCGATTGTTATTTTTCGGACATTTATATATATAATGAAGCAGGTTAACCAAACAGATTTTTAAATATCTTTGGAAATCGAAATCGACAACAGTTTGGTTTCAATAAGTACCGTAAAGAATGAATTAGAAAGAAACAATATAAGAGAAGAAGATGCACTAGAGAGAGAAAATTTCAAAAAAAACGTAGAATTAATAATAATAATAATAATAATAATAATAATAATAATAATAATAATAATAATAATAGCGTATAGTCTCTCGTGACGGGTGCAAGCTTTCTTATTTGCACCCAGATGGTAGCATGCATGTCGAATTTCGTTGTTCCTTGAAACACTATGAAAGTCAAGGATGTTAGATATCTAAGCTCCTTGAACACTATAGCGCTTTCTGGTAGAGAAATGAGGAACTTTTGTGTTGGCGGAAACTCCCTAGATTAATTTTGCCATTATGATCACGGACTGCTGAATTCAAATGGGTTCTTTGACATGCCGACATCGTATGACATGCGTGTCGATTTCATGCCGCCTTTCAAAAATCATTTACCACGGCCAGGAGCGAACTTGCAATCTTGGGGTTAGTAGACCGACACGCTATCCACTCACCCTCCGTGACAAGCTGGTATTGGGAATTGAAGGACTATGTAAGAAAACAGGCTCAAAATGATCAGAAGAGAGAAAGATGACACACAGCGAAAAGATGAAGGAGCCCTGGAGGAAGAAGAAGGAACAACGTAGGGCTAAACATTGAAATTGGTTCATGGATCTCAGAAGACCCTAACAAAGAAAGAAAAAGAAAGAAGTTTTATTATTTTAAAGAATTTTCTTACCGTATATAAAAAAGTCGTCTCCGTAGCGTAGCGGTGAACATAGTTAGCTGCCACCCCGGAGGTCCTGGGTTCGATTGCCGGCTCTGCCACGAAATTTCAAAAGTGGTATGAGTACTGGAACGGGGTCTACTCAGCCTCGGGTGGCCCAAATGAGTAAAGGGGTTTCGATTCCCACCTCAGCCATCCTCGAAGTGGTTTTCCGTGGTTTCCCACTTCATCTTCGAGCAAATGTCGAGATGTTTCCTACTGTAAGGCCACGGCCGCCTCCTTCTCACTTCCTTGCCTAACCGTCCCCCTCTTCCCATCCCTTCAACAGGCCCCTGTTCGCTTTGCAGGTGAGGCCGCCTGGACGTAGTGCTGGTCACACACCCCAGTTGTATCCCAGATTCAGAGTCTCAAGCTCCAGGACACTGCCCTCAGTGGAGGTAGAGGTGGGATCCCTCGCTCAGTGCGTGGGAAAAGCCCACCCTGGTGGGTAAAACGATAGGAAAAAAAAATAAATTTATTTAATTTTGCCGTTTAGTCACAGCAGCCAGGTGGAAGATATATAAAAAATATTTACTCAATTTTTAACAAACCAGGACAACGACAGTTATTTCCTCACACACGTTATGCAATAGCACTTGCAGTAAGTAGAAGCAGGTCACTTAAGAGCGAATTCATCTACTCGTCTCACGTGAGAGAGGCGTGTATAGTGTGGCAGGTTAGACCTGGCCTGTCATGGCGGAGTCTCGTCAGGCGGGGAAGTGGTGGGATTACTAGGCGCGCGCGATTTCCCCTCTTTGCTGTAACAACTCAACACAACTCAAAGAAGGTAGCACGTGGTGAACTGAGAGCGCACCTACTGCACACACTGCTGACAGCAAGCTTGTTGCCGTGCTTGTCAAAGAACAGAACCGCTCCGTCTTGCATCGCATGCCTTCACATCATGTGTACTCTGCCAAGGTTCTGGGAAGAATGACTACTTGGCAACATCTAACCAGCGCATGGCGAAGTATGCGCTCACTGGTTGACAAACAATCCTGGCGGGGGGATGACGTAATGCACCTGGACGCACATGCGCATTGGAAGGTTCAAATCTAACTTGCTCCGTTATACGAATAGCTCAGTGGTAGAGCCTTCGCTTTGCATGTGATAGGCCCCGAGTTCGATCCCCGGCATCTCCAGTGGTATATTTTTTCAAATTTAGCGTTCAGTATGAAATCAGTTCGGAGACCAGGTTATCTTGGATGTGCCCAGGCGTGGATGCGTTCTTTCACCCAACGAGAGTAATAATTCCCCTTGCCATCCCTATGCATATGCCATAGGCCAGTGGTTCCCAATCTTTTGTGGCCCATCCCCCTTTACTAGAGGTTGACTAACACCCATCGCCCCCTTTTCTTTTTCATTGTATGCCTAGTTTTAATTAGAAGTAAATTGTAAATAATAAAGCAGTGCACAAGATTCAAAGAGAATATGGTATAACCAGGAATATATATAACAAAAAAATGTTTATCTAAGAAATTGAAAATACAGCACTATAGAACAGAAATTAAACCAGAGTTTTTGGAAATTAAGAAGGGACGAAGAAACATATCGGAACATTGAAAACATAACGTAGAAAATAAGGAAGAGGCGATTTTTATTTTTCGGACATTTATATATATAATGAAGCAGGTTAACCAAACAGATTTTTAAATATCTTTGGAAATCGAAATCGACAACAGTTTGGTTTCAATAAGTACCCTAAAGAATGAATTAGAAAGAAACAATATAAGAGAAGAAGATGCACTAGAGAGAGAAAATTTCAAAAATAAATACGTATTGGGAATTAATAATAATAATAATAATATCGTATAGTCTCTGGTGACGGGTGTACGCTTTGTTATTTGCACCCAGATGGTAGCATGCATGTCGAATTTCGTTGTTCCTTGAATCAATATGAAAGTCCTTGAACACTATAGCGCTTTCTAGTAGAGAAATGAGGAACTTTTGTGTTGGCGGAAACACCCGAGATTAATTTTGCCATTATGATCACGCCCTGCTGAATTCAAATGTGTTCTTTGAACATGCCGACATCGTATGACGTCCGTGTCGTTTTTATGCCGCCTTTCAAAAATCATTTACCACGGCCAGGAGTGAACCTGCATACTTGGGGTTAGTAGACCGACACGCTATCCACTCACCCTCCGTGGCAAGCTGGTATTGGGAATTGAAGGACTATGTAAGAAAACAGGCTCAAAATGGTCGGAAGTGAGAAAGATGACACACAGCGAAAAGATGAAGGAGCCCTGGAGGAAGAAGAAGGAACAACGTAGGGCTAAACATTGAAATTGGTTCATGGATCTCAGAAGACCCTAATAAAGAAAGAAAAAGAAAGAAGTTTTATTATTTTAAAGAATTTTCTTACCGTATATAAAAAAGTCGTCTCCGTAGCGTAGCGGTGAACATAGTTAGCTGCCACCCCGGAGGTCCTGGGTTCGATTGCCGGCTCTGCCACGAAATTTCAAAAGTGGTATGAGTACTGGAACGGGGTCTACTCAGCCTCGGGTGGCCCAAATGAGTAAAGGGGGTTCGATTCCCACCTCAGCCATCCTCGAAGTGGTTTTCCGTGGTTTCCCACTTCATCTTCGAGCAAATGTCGAGATGTTTCCTACTGTAAGGCCACGGCCGCCTCCTTCTCACTTCCTTGCCTAACCGTCCCCCTCTTCCCATCCCTTCATCAGGCCCCCTGTTCGCTTTGCAGGTGAGGCCGCCTGGACGTAGTGCTGGTCACACACCCCAGTTGTATCCCAGATTCAGAGTCTCAAGCTCCAGGACACTGCCCTCAGTGGCGGTAGAGGTGGGATCCCTCGCTCAGTGCGTGGGAAAAGCCCACCCTGGTGGGTAAAACGATAGGAAAAAAAAAGAAATTTATTTAATTTTGCCGTTTAGTCACAGCAGCCAGGTGGAATATATATAAAAAATATTTACTCAATTTTTAACAAACCAGGACAACGACAGTTATTTCGTCGCACACGTTATGCAATAGCACTTGCAGTAAGTAGAAGCAGGTCACTTAAGAGCGAATTCATCTACTCGTCTCACGTGAGAGAGGCGTGTACGAATAGCAATTTCGTAAGAGGGAATGTAGATCAGTGGTAGAGCGTTCGCTTTGCATGTGAAAGTCCCCGGGTTCGATCTCCGGCATCTCCAGTGGTATTTTTTTCAAATTTAGCGTTCAGTTTGAAATCATTTCGGAGACCAGGTTATCTTGGATGTGCCCAGGCGTGGATGCGTTCTTTCACCCAACGAGAGTAATAATTCCCCTTGCCATCCCTATGCATATGCCATAGGCCAGTGGTTCCCAATCTTTTGTGGCCCATCCCCCTTTTCTGGAGGTTGACTAACACCCATCGCCCCCTTTTCTTTTTCATTGTATGCCTAGTTTTAATTAGAAGTAAATTGTAAATAATAAAGCAGTGCACAAGATTCAAAGAGAATATGGTATAACCAGGAATATATATAACAAAAAATTGTTTATCTAAGAAATTGAAAATACAGCACTATAGAAAAGTAATTAAACCAGAGTTTTTGGAAATTAAGAAGGAACGAAGAAATATATCGGAACATTGAAAACATAACGTAGAAAATAAGGAAGAGGCGATTTTTATTTTTCGGACATTTATATATATAATGAAGCAGGTTAACCAAACAGATTTTTAAATATCTTTGGAAATCGAAATCGACAACAGTTTGGTTTCAATAAGTACCGTAAAGAATGAATTAGAAAGAAACAATATAAGAGAAGAAGATGCACTAGAGAGAGAAAATTTCAAAAAAAACGTATTGGGAAATAATAATAATAATAATAATAATATCGTATAGTCTCCCGTGACGGGTGCAAGCTTTGTTATTTGCACCCAGATGGTAGCATGCATGTCGAATTTCGTTGTTCCTTGAAACACTATGAAAGTCAAGGAGGTTAGATATCTAAGCTCCTTGAACACTATAGCGCTTTCTAGTAGAGAAATGAGGAACTTTTGTGTTGGCGGAAACTCCCGAGATTAATTTTGCCATTATGATCACGCACTGCTGAATTCAAATGGGTTCTTTGACATGCCGACATCGTATAACATGCGTGTCGTTTTTATGCCGCCTTTCAAAAATCATTTACCACGGCCAGGAGTGAACCTGCATACTTGGGGTTAGTAGACCGACACGCTATCCACTCACCCTCCGTGGCAAGCTGGCATTGGGAATTGAAGGACTATGTACGAAAACAGGCTCAAAATGGTCGGAAGTGAGAAAGATGACACACAGCGAAAAGATGAAGGAGCCCTGGAGGAAGAAGAAGGAACAACGTAGGGCTAAACATTGAAATTGGTTCATGGATCTCAGAAGACCCTAACAAAGAAAGAAAAAGAAAGAAGTTTTATTATTTTAAAGAATTTTCTTACCGTATATAAAAAAGTCGTCTCCGTAGCGTAGCGGTGAACATAGTTAGCTGCCACCCCGGAAGTCCTGGGTTCGATTGCCGGCTCTGCCACGAAATTTCAAAAGTGGTATGAGTACTGGAACGGGGTCTACTCAGCCTCGGGTGGCCCAAATGAGTAAAGGGGGTTCGATTCCCACCTCAGCCATCCTCGAAGTGGTTTTCCGTGGTTTCCCACTTCATCTTCGAGCAAATGTCGAGATGTTTCCTACTGTAAGGCCACGGCCGCCTCCTTCTCACTTCCTTGCCTAACCGTCCCCCTCTTCCCATCCCTTCATCAGGCCCCCTGTTCGCTTTGCAGGTGAGGCCGCCTGGACGTAGTGCTGGTCACACACCCCAGTTGTATCCCAGATTCAGAGTCTCAAGCTCCAGGACACTGCCCTCAGTGGCGGTAGAGGTGGGATCCCTCGCTCAGTGCGTGGGAAAAGCCCACCCTGGTGGGTAAAACGATAGGAAAAAAAAGAAATTTATTTAATTTTGCCGTTTAGTCACAGCAGCCAGGTGGAAGATATATAAAAAATATTTACTCAATTTTTAACAAACCAGGACAACGACAGTTATTTCGTCGCACACGTTATGCAATAGCACTTGCAGTAAGTAGAAGCAGGTCACTTAAGAGCGAATTCATCTACTCGTCTCACGTGAGAGAGGCGTGTACGAATAGCTATTTCGTCAGAGGGAATGTAGCTCAGTGGTAGAGCGTTCGCTTTGCATGTGAAAGGCCCCGGGTTCGATCCCCGGCATCTCCAGTGGTATTTTTTTCAAATTTAGCGTTCAGTTTGAAATCATTTCGGAGACCAGGTTATCTTGGATGTGCCCAGGCGTGGATGCGTTCTTTCACCCAACGAGAGTAATAATTCCCCTTGCCATCCCTATGCATATGCCATAGGCCAGTGGTTCCCAATCTTTTGTGGCCCATCCCCCTTTTCTGGAGGCTGACTAACACCCATCGCCCCCTTTTCTTTTTCATTGTATGCCTAGTTTTAATTAGAAGTAAATTGTAAATAATAAAGCAGTGCACAAGATTCAAAGAGAATATGGTATAACCAGGAATATATATTACAAAAAATTGTTTATCTAAGAAATTGAAAATACAGCACTATAGAAAAGTAATTAAACCAGAGTTTTTGGAAATTAAGAAGGAACGAAGAAATATATCGGAACATTGAAAACATAACGTAGAAAATAAGGAAGAGGCGATTTTTATTTTTCGGACATTTATATATATAATGAAGCAGGTTAACCAAACAGATTTTTAAATATCTTTGGAAATCGAAATCGACAACAGTTTGGTTTCAATAAGTACCGTAAAGAATGAATTAGAAAGAAACAATATAAGAGAAGAAGATGCACTAGAGAGAGAAAATTTCAAAAAAAACGTATTGGGAATTAATAATAATATTAATAATAATATCGTATAGTCTCCCGTGACGGGTGCAAGCTTTGTTATTTGCACCCAGATGGTAGCATGCATGTCGAATTTCGTTGTTCCTTGAAACACTATGAAAGTCAAGGAGGTTAGATATCTAAGCTCCTTGAACACTATAGCGCTTTCTAGTAGAGAAATGAGGAACTTTTGTGTTGGCGGAAACTCCCGAGATTAATTTTGCAATTATGATCACGCACTGCTGAATTCAAATGGGTTCTTTGACATGCCGACATCGTATGACATGCGTGTCGTTTTTATGCCGCCTTTCAAAAATTATTTACCACGGCCAGGAGTGAACCTGCAATCTTGGGGTTAGTAGACCGACACGCTATCCACTCACCCTCCGTGGCAAGCTGGTATTGGGAATTGAAGGACTATGTAAGAAAACAGGCTCAAAATGGTCGAAAGTGAGAAAGATGACACACAGCGAAAAGATGAAGGAGCCCTGGAGGAAGAAGAAGGAACAACGTAGGGCTAAACATTGAAATTGGTTCATGGATCTCAGAAGACCCTAACAAAGAAAGAAAAAGAAAGAAGTTTTATTATTTTAAAGAATTTTCTTACCGTATATAAAAAAGTCTTCTACGTAGCGTAGCGGTGAACATAGTTAGCTGCCACCCCGGAGGTCCTGGGTTCGATTGCCGGCTCTGCCACGAAATTTCAAAAGTGGTATGAGTACTGGAACGGGGTCTACTCAGCCTCGGGTGGCCCAAATGAGTAAAGGGGGTTCGATTCCCACCTCAGCCATCCTCGAAGTGCTTTTCCGTGGTTTCCCACTTCATCTTCGAGCAAATGCCGAGATGTTTCCTACTGTAAGGCCACGGCCGCCTCCTTCTCACTTCCTTGCCTAACCGTCCCCCTCTTCCCATCCCTTTATCAGGCCCCCTGTTCGCTTTGCAGGTGAGGCCGCCTGGACGTAGTGCTGGTCACACACCCCAGTTGTATCCCAGATTCAGAGTCTCAAGCTCCAGGACACTGCCCTCAGTGGCGGTAGAGGTGGGATCCCTCGCTCAGTGCGTGGGAAAAGCCCACCCTGGTGGGTAAAACGATAGGAAAAAAAGAAATTTATTTAATTTTGCCGTTTACTCACAGCAGCCAGGTGGAAGATATATAAAAAACAAGATGTTCAGTAAAGAACATATAGCCTACTTTCTCCTAAATGCATGGGTATTGTTATAACTCTTAGTCCTTTTCACGGAGTATGATTGAATGTTGGTTGTAGTAGCTTGTTGAAATACAACGTGCTATAGGGATATTAAACATGAATATGAGGTGCCCTTTGCTAGTGATACCTCTGTACCAAATTTCGTTCAATTCGGTTTCACCGTGTTTGAATTGATAGGGGGAATCGATTTGCACACATACTTGGCCACCATCTGCAAACTATTGGGCTGATGTTCTTGCAGTTTGGTTTGAATATGATTCCCACATAAAGTTATGGTGTTGCAAAATTTGATAGAGACTAGATTATTAGGTTGGTCGAAATTACATTTTAGCTTTTAACATTTGGGTGGCCGCGATTACGTTTCCGTCAAGATAGCGGTGATATATAACATGACACTGAGGTGCCCTTTGCTCTGTACCAAATTTCGTTCCATTCGGTTTCACCGAGTTCGAATTGATAAGGGGAATCGATTTTCACACAAAGATGGCCGCCATCCGCAAAATATTAGGCTGATGACCTATTAGTTTGGTCAAAGGATGCTCCCTCCATAAAGGTATGTTGTTGCTAAATTTGCTAGAGATCGGATGATTAGGCTAATCGTAATTTGATTTAAGCTTTGAACATTTGTGTGGCCGCCATTACGTTTCCGTCAAGATGGCGGCGATATAAAACATGACACTGAGGTGCCCTTTGCTAGTGCTACCTCTGTACCAAATTTCGTTCATTCGGTTCCACCGTGTTCGAATTAATAGGGGGAATCAATTTTGACATAAGGATGGCCGCCATCCGCAAAATATTAGGCTAACGGCCTATTAGATTGGTCAAAGGATGCTCCCTCCATAAAGGTATGTTGTTGCAAAGTTTGGTAGAGATAGGATGGTTATGTTAGTCGTAATTTAACTTAAGCTTAGAACATTTGTGTGGCCACCATTACGTTTCTGTCAATATGGCGGCGATATAAAACATGACACTGAGATGCCCTTTGCTAGTGCTACGTCTCTACCAAATTTCGTTCCATTCGGTTTCACCGTGTTTGAATTAATAGGGGGAATTGATTTTCACACAAAGATGGCCGCCATCCGCAAAATATTAGGCTAACGGCCTATTAGATTGGTCAAAGGATGCTCCCTCCATAAAGGTATGTTGTTGCAAAGTTTGGTAGAGATCGGATGGTTATGTTAGTCGTAATTTGATTTAAGCTTTAAACATTTGTGTGGCCACCATTACGTTTCTGTCAATATGGCGGTGATATAAATCATGACACTGAGATGCCCTTTGCTAGTGCTATCTCTGTACCAAATTTCGTTCCATTCGGTTTCACCGTGTTTGAATTAATAGGGGGAATCGATTTTGACACAAAGATGGCCGCCATCCGCAAACTATTAGGCGAATGACCTATTAGATTGGTCAAAGGATGCTCCCTCCATAAAGGTATGTTGTGGCAAAATTTGGTAGAGATCGGTTGATTAGGTTAATCGTAATTTGTTTTAAGCTTTGAACATTCGTGTGGCCGCCATTACGTTTCAGTCAAGATGGCGGCGATATAAAATATGACACTGAGGTGCCCTTTGCTAGTGCTACCTCTCTACCAAATTTCGTTCCATTCGGTTTCACCGTGTTCGAATTGATAAGGGGAATCGATTTTCACACCAAGATGGCCGCCATCCGCAAAATATTAGGCTAATGACCTATTAGTTTGGTCAAAGGATGCTCCCTCCTTAAAGGTATGTTGTTGCTAAATTTGCTAGAGATCGGATGATTAGGCTAATCGTAATTTGATTTAAGCTTTGAACATTTGTGTGGCCGCCATTACGTTTCCGTCAAGATGGCGGCGATATAAAACATGACACTGAGGTGCCCTTTGCTAGTGCTACCTCTATACCAAATTTCGTTCCATTCGGTTCCACCGTGTTCGAATTAATAGGGGGAATCAATTTTGAGATAAAGATGGCCGCCATCCGCAAACTATTAGGCTAATAACCTATTAGATTGGTCAAAGGGTGCTCCCTCCATAAGGGAATGTTGTTGCAAAGTTTGGTAGAGATCGGATGGTTATGTTAGTCGTAATTTAACTTAAGCTTAGAACATTTGTGTGGCCACCATTACGTTTCTGTCAATATGGCGGCGATATAAAACATGACACTGAGATGCCCTTTGCTAGTGCTACGTCTCTACCAAATTTCGTTCCATTCGGTTTCACCGTGTTTGAATTAATAGGGGGAATTGATTTTCACACAAAGATGGCCGCCATCCGCAAACTATTAGGCTAATGACCTAGTCATTTGGTCAAAGAATGCTTCCTCTATAATGGCATGTTGTTGCAAAATTTGGTAGAGATCGGATGATTAGGTTAGTCGTAATTTGATTTAAGCGTTGAACATTTGTGTGGCCGCCATTACGTTTCCGTCAAGATGGCGGCGATATAAAAAAGTCTCTGAGGTGCCTTTTGTTAGTACTACCTCTGTACCAAATTTCGTTCCATTCGGTTGCACCGTGTTCGAATTAATAGGGGGAATCGATTTTCACACAAAGATGGCCGCCATCCGCAAACTATTACGCTGATGGCCTATTAGTTTGGTCAAAGGATGCTCCCCCCATAAAGGTATGTTGTTGCAAAATTTGGTAGAGATCGGATGATTCGGTTAGTCGTAATTTGATTTAAGCTTTGAACATTTGTGTGGCCGCCATTACGTTTCCGTCAAGATGGCGGCGATATAAAACATGACACTGAGGTGTCCTTTGCTAGTGCTACCTTTGTACCAAATTTCGTTCAATTCGCATTCACCGTGTTCGAATTGATAGGGGGGGACAGACATTCAGAGTACACACACTCACACACACACAGACACACACACACACACACACAGACTCACACACACACATACACACACACACACAGACTCACACACACACATACACACACACAGACAGACACACTTTTTTCGCCCTGTGTTGATCTCATAAGTCTACTTTCATTTTTTGCAAAAATCGAAAGTAGGCTAATATTTACTCAATTTTTAACAAACCAGGACAACGACAGTTATTTCCTCACACACGTTATGCAATAGCACTTGCAGTAAGTAGAAGCAGGTCACTTCTCACGTGAGAGAGGCGTGTACGAATAGCTATTTCGTCAGATGGGATGTAGCTCAGTGGTAGAGCGTTCGCTTTGCATGTGAAAGGCCCCGGGTTCGATCCTCGGCATCTCCAGTGGTATTTCTTTCAAATTTAGCGTTCAGTGGGTTGTCTTTGAAATCTGTTCGGAGACCAGGTTATCTTGGATGTACCCAGGCGTGGATGCGTTCTTTCACCCAACGAGAGTAATAATTCCACTTGCCATCCCTATGCATATGTCATAGGCCAGTGGTTCCCAATCTTTTGTGGCCCATCACCCCTTTCTGGAGGTTGACTAACACCCATCGCCCCCTTTTCTTTTTCATTGTATGCCTAGTTTTAATTAGAAGTAAATTGTAAATAATAAAGCAGTGCACAAGATTCAAAGAGCATATGGTATAACCAGGAATATATATAACAAAAAATGTTTATGTAAGAAATTGAAAATACAGCACTATAGAACAGCAATTAAACCAGAGTTTTAGAAATTAAGAAGGAACGAAGAAATATATCGGAACATTGAAAACATAACGTAGAAAATAAGGAAGAGGCGATTTTTATTTTTCGGACATTTATATAGAATGAAGCAGGATAATCAAACAGATGTTTAAATATCTTTGGAAAAAAAATCGACAACACCTTGGTTTCAATAAGTACCTTAAATAATGAATTGGAAAGAAACAATGTAAGAGAAGAAGATGCACCAGAGAGAGAAATTTTCAAAATAAAAAAGTATTGGGAATTGAAGGACTATGTAAGAAAACAGGCTCAAAATGGTCGGAAGAGAGAAAGATGACACACTGCGAAAAGGTAAAGGAGCCCTGGAGGGAGAAGAAGGAACAACGACGGGCTAATCATTGAAATTGGTTCATGGATCTCAGAAGACCCTAACAAAGAAAGAAAAAGAAAGAAGTTTTATTATTCTAAAGGATTTTCTTACCGTATATAAAAGCAAGTCGTCTCCGTAGCGTAGCGGTCAACATAGTTAGCTCCCACCCCGGAGGTCCTGGGTTCGATTGCCGGCTCTGCCACGAAATTTCAAAAGTGGTATCAGTACTGGAACGGGGTCTACTCAGCCTCGGGTGGCCCAAGTGAGTAGAGGGGGTTCGATTCCCACCTCAGCCATCCTCGAAGTAGTTTTCAGTGGTTTCCCACTTCATCTTCTAGCAAATGCCGGGATGTCTCCTACTGTAAGGCCACGGCCGCCTCCTTCTCACTTCCTTGCCTAAAGGTCCCCCTCTTCCCATCCCTTTATCAGGCCCCCTGTTCGCTTTGCAGGTGAGGCCGCCTGGACGTAGTGCTGGTCACACACCCCAGTTGTATCCCAGATTCAGAGTCTCAAGCTCCAGGACACTGCCCTCAGTGGCGGTAGAGGTGGGATCCCTCGCTCAGTGCGTGGGAAAAGCCCACCCTGGTGGGTAAAACGATAGGAAAAAAAAAGAAATTCATTTAATTTTGCCGTTTAGTCACAGCAGCCAGGTGGAAGATATATAAAAAATATTTACTCAATTTTTAACAAACCAGGACAAAGACAGTTATTTCCTCACACACGTTATGCAATAGCACTTGCAGTAAGTAGAAGCAGGTCACTTAAGAGCGAATTCATCTACTCGTCTCACGTGAGAGAGCCGTGTACGAATAGCTACTTCGTCAGAGGGGATGTAGCTCAGTGGTAGAGCGTTCGCTTTGCATGTGAAAGGCCCCGGGTTCGATCCCCGGCATCTCCAGTGATAATTATTCAAATTTAGCTTTCAGTGTCTTTGAAATCAGTTCGGAGACCAGGTTATCTTGGATGAGCCCAGGCGTGGATGCGTTCTTTCACCCAACGAGAGTACTAATTCCACTTGCCATCCCTATGCATATGCCATAGGCCAGTGGTTCCCAATCTTTTGTGGCCCATCCCCCTTTTCTGGAGGTTGACTAACACCCATCGCCCCCTTTTCTTTTTCATTGTATGCCTAGTTTTAATTAGAAGTAAATTGTAAATAATAAAGCAGTGCACAAGATTCAAAGAGAATATGGTATAACCAGGAATATATATAACAAAAAAATGTTTATCGAGGAAATTGAAAATACAGCACTACAGAAAAGTAATTAAACCAGAGTTTTTGGAAATTAAGAAGGGACGAAGAAATATATCGGAACATTGAAAACATAACGTAGAAAATAAGGAAGAGGCGATTTTTATTTTTCGGACATTTATATATATAATGAAGCAGGTTAACCAAACAGATTTTTAAATATCTTTGGAAATCGAAATCGACAACAGTTTGGTTTCAATAAGTACCGTAAAGAATGAATTAGAAAGAAACAATATAAGAGAAGAAGATGCACTAGAGAGAGAAAATTTCAAAAAAAAAAACGTATTGGGAATTAATAATAATATCGTATAGTCTCTCGTGACGGGTGCAAGCTTTGTTATTTGCACCCAGATGGTAGCATGCATGTCGAATTTCGTTGTTCCTTGAAACACTATGAAAGTCAAGGAGGTTAGATATCTAAGCTCCTTGAACACTATAGCGCTTTCTAGTAGAGAAATGAGGAACTTTTGTGTTGGCGGAAACTCCCGAGATTAATTGTGCCATTATGATCACGCACTGCTGAATTCAAATGGGTTCTTTGACATGCCGACATCATATTACATGCGTGTCGTTTTTATGCCGCCTTTCAAAAATCATTTACCACGGCCAGGAGTGAACCTGCATACTTGGGGTTAGTAGACCGACACGCTATCCACTCACCCTCCGTGGGAAGCTGGTATTGGGAATTGAAGGACTATGTAAGAAAACAGGCTCAAAATGGTCGGAAGTGAGAAAGATGACACACAGCGAAAAGATGAAGGAGCCCTGGAGGAAGAAGAAGGAACAACGTAGGGCTAAACATTGAAATTGGTTCATGGATCTCAGAAGACCCTAACAAAGAAAGAAAGAAAAAGAAAGAAGTTTTATTATTTTAAAGAATTTTCTTACTGTATATAAAAAAGTCGTCTCCGTAGCGTAGCGGTGAACATAGTTAGCTGCCACCCCGGAGGTCCTGGGTTCGATTGCCGGCTCTGCCACGAAATTTCAAAAGTGGTATGAGTACTGGAACGGGGTCTACTCAGCCTCGAGAGGCCCAAATGAGTAAAGGGGGTTCGATTCCCACCTCAGCCATCCTCGAAGTGGTTTTCCGTGGTTTCCCACTTCATCTTCGAGCAAATGTCGAGATGTTTCCTACTGTAAGGCCACGGCCGCCTCCTTCTCACTTCCTTGCCTAACCGTCCCCCTCTTCCCATCCCTTCATCAGGCTCCCTGTTCGCTTTGCAGGTGAGGCCGCCTGGACGTAGTGCTGGTCACACACCCCAGTTGTATCGCAGATTCAGAGTCTCAAGCTCCAGGACACTGCCCTCAGTGGCGGTAGAGGTGGGATCCCTCGCTCAGTGCGAGGGAAAAGCCCACCCTGGTGGGTAAAACGATAGGAAAAAAAAAAGAAATTTATTTAATTTTGCCGTTTAGTCACAGCAGCCAGGTGGAAGATATATAAAAAATATTTACTCAATATTTAACAAACCAGGACAACGACAGTTATTTCGTCGCACACGTTATGCAATAGCACTTGCAGTAAGTAGAAGCAGGTCACTTAAGAGCGAATTCATCTACTCATCTCACGTGAGAGAGGCGTGTACGAATAGCTATTTCGTCAGAGGGGATGTAGCTTAGTGGTAGAGCGTTCGCTTTGCATGTGAAAGGCCCCGGGTTCGATCCCCGGCATCTCCAGTGGTATTTTTTTCAAATTTAGCGTTCAGTTTGAAATCATTTCGGAGACCAGGTTATCTTGGATGTGCCCAGGCGTGGATGCGTTCTTTCACCCAACGAGAGTAATAATTTCCCTTGCCATCCCTATGCATATGCCATAGGCCAGTGTTTCCCAATCTTTTGTGGCCCATCCCCCTTTTCTGGAGGTTGACTAACACCCATCGCCCCCTTTTCTTTTTCATTGTATGCCTAGTTTTAATTAGAAGTAAATTGTAAATAATAAAGCAGTGCACAAGATTCAAAGAGAATATGGTATAACCAGGAATATATATAACAAAAAAATGTTTATCTAAGAAATTGAAAATACAGCACTATAGAAAAGTAATTTAACCAGAGTTTTTGGAAATTAAGAAGGAACGAAGAAATATATCCGAACATTGAAAACATAACGTAGAAAATAAGGAAGAGGCGATTTTTATTTTTCGGACATTTATATATATAATGAAGCAGGTTAACCAAACAAATTTTTAAATATCTTTGGAAATCGAAATCGACAACAGTTTGGTTTCAATAAGTACCGTAAAGAATGAATTAGAAAGAAACAATATAAGAGAAGAAGATGCACTAGAGAGAGAAAATTTCAAAAAAAAAACGTATTGGGAATTAATAATAATATCGTATAGTCTCTCGTGACGGGTGCAAGCTTTGTTATTTGCACCCAGATGGTAGCATGCATGTCGAATTTCGTTGTTCCTTGAAACACTATGAAAGTCAAGGAGGTTAGATATCTAAGCTCCTTGAACACTATAGCGCTTTCTAGTAGAGAAATGAGGAACTTTTGTGTTGGCGGAAACTCCCGAGATTAATTTTGCCATTATGATCACGGACTGCTGAATTCAAATGGGTTCTTTGACATGCCGACATCGTATTACAAGCGTGTCGTTTTTATGCCGCCTTTCAAAAATCACTTACCACGGCCAGGAGTGAACCTGCAATCTTGGGGTTAGTAGACCGACACGCTATCCACTCACCCTCCGTGGCAAGCTGGTATTGGGAATTGAAGGACTATGTAAGAAAACAGGCTCAAAATGGTCGGAAGTGAGAAAGATGACACACAGCGAAAAGATGAAGGAGCCCTGGAGGAAGAAGAAGGAACAACGTAGGGCTAAACATTGAAATTGGTTCATGGATCTCAGAAGACCCTAAAAAAGAAAGAAAAAGAAAGACGTTTTATTATTTTAAAGAATTTTCTTACCGTATATAAAAAAGTCGTCTCCGTAGCGTAGCGGTGAACATAGTTAGCTGCCACCCCGGAGGTCCTGGGTTCGATTGCCGGCTCTGCCACGAAATTTCAAAAGTGGTATGAGTACTGGAACGGGGTCTACTCAGCCTCGGGTGGCCCAAATGAGTAAAGGGGGTTCGATTCCCACCTCAGCCATCCTCGAAGTGCTTTTCCGTGGTTTCCCACTTCATCTTCGAGCAAATGCCGAGATGTTTCCTACTGTAAGGCCACGGCCGCCTCCTTCTCACTTCCTTGCCTAACCGTCCCCCTCTTCCCATCCCTTTATCAGGCCCCCTGTTCGCTTTGCAGGTGAGGCCGCCTGGACGTAGTGCTGGTCACACACCCCAGTTGTAACCCAGATGCAGAGTCTCAAGCTCCAGGACACTGCCCTCAGTGGCGGTAGAGGTGGGATCCCTCGCTCAGTGCGTGGGAAAAGCCCACCCTGGTGGGTAAAACGATAGGAAAAAAAAAGAAATTTATTTAATTTTGCCGTTTACTCACAGCAGCCAGGTGGAAGATATATAAAAAATATTTACTCAATTTTTAACAAACCAGGACAACGACAGTTATTTCCTCACACACGTTATGCAATAGCACTTGCAGTAAGTAGAAGCAGGTCACTTAAGAGCGAATTCATCTACTCGTCTCACGTGAAAGAGGCGTGTATAGCGTGGCAGGTTAGACCTGGCCTGTCATGGCGGAGTCTCGTCAGGAGGGGAAGTGGTGGGATTACTAGGCGCGCGCGATTTCCCCTATTTGCTGTAACAACTCAACACAACTCAAAGAAGGTAGCACGTGGTGAACTGAGAGCGCACCTACTGCACACACTGCTGACAGCAAGCTTGTTGCCGTGCTTGTCAAAGAACAGAACCGCTCCGTCTTGCATCGCATGCCTTCACATCATGTGTACTCTGCCAAGGTTCTGGGAAGAATGACTACTTGGCAACATCTAACCAGCGCATGGCGAAGTATGCGCTCACTGGTTGTCAAACAATCCTGGCGGGGGGATGACGTAATGCACCTGGACGCACATGCGCATTGGAAAGTTCAAATCTAACTTGCTCCGTTATACGAATAGCTATTTCGTCAGAGGGGATGTAGCTCAGTGGTAGAGCGTTCGCTTTGAATGTAAAGGCCCCGGGTTCGATCCCCGGCATCTCCAGTGGTATATATTTTCAAATTTAGCGTTCAGTTTGAAATCAGTTCGGAGACCAGGTTATCTTGGATGTGCCCAGGCGTGGATGCGTTCTTTCACCCAACGAGAGTAATAATTCCCCTTGCCATCCCTATGCATATGCCATAGGCCAGTGGTTCCCAATCTTTTGTGGCCCATCCCCCTTTTCTGGAGGTTGACTAACACCCATCGCCCCCTTTTCTTTTTCATTGTATGCCTAGTTTTAATTAGAAGTAAATTGTAAATAATAAAGCAGTGCACAAGATTCAAAGAGAATATGGTATAACCAGGAATATATATATCAAAAGAATGTTTATCTAAGAAATTGAAAATACAGCACTATAGAAAAGTAATTAAACCAGAGTTTTTGGAAATTAAGAAGGAACGAAGAAATATATCGGAACATTGAAAACATAACGTAGAAGATAAGGAAGAGGCGATTTTTATTTTTCGGACATTTATATAGAATGAAGCAGGTTAATCAAACAGATGTTTAAATATCTTTGGAAAACGAAATCGACAACACCTTGGTTTCAATAAGTACCTTAAATAATGAATTAGAAAGTAACAATGTAAGAGAAGAAGATGCACCAGAGAGAGAAATTTTCAACAAAAAAAGTATTGGGAATTGAAGGACTATGTAAGAAAACCGGCTCAAAATGGTCGGAAGAGAGAAAGATGACACACAGCGAAAAGGTGAAGGAGCCCTGGAGGAAGAAGAAGGATCAACGAAGGGCTAAGCATTGAAATTGGTTCATGGATCTCAGAAGACCCTAACAAAGAAAGAAAAAGAAAGAAGTTTTATTGTTTTAAAGAATTTTCTTACCGTATATAAAAGCAAGTCGTCTCCGTAGCGTAGCGGTCAACATAGTTAGCTGCCACCCCGGAGGTCCTAGGTTCGATTGCCGGCTCTGCCACGAAATTTCAAAGTGGTATGAGTGCTGGAACGGGGTCTACTCAGCCTCGGGAGGCCCAAATGAGTAAAGGGGGTTCGATTCCTACCTCAGCCATCCTCGAAGTGGTTTTCCGTGGTTTCCCACTTCATCTTCGAGCAAATGCCGAGATGTTTCCTACTGTAAGGCCAAGGCCGCCTCCTTCTCACTTCCTTGCCTAACCGTCCCCCTCTTCCCATCCCTTCATCAGGCCCCCTGATCGCTTTGCAGGTGAGGCCGCCTGGTCGTAGTGCTGGTCACACACCCCAGTTGTATCCCAGATTCTGAGTCTCAAGCTCCAGGACACTGCCCTCAGTGGCGGTAGAGGTGGGATCCCTCGCTCAGTGCGTGGGAAAAGCCCACCCTGGTGGGTAAATCGATAGAAAAAAAAAAAGAAATTTATTTAATTTTGCCGTTTAGTCACAGCAGCCAGGTGGAAGATATATAAAAAATATTTACTCAATTTTTATCAAACCAGGACAAAGACAGTTATTTCCTCACACACGTTATGCAATAGCACTTGCAGTAAGTAGAAGCAGGTCAATTAAAAGCGAATTCATCTACTCGTCTCACGTGAGAGAGGCGTGTACGAATAGCTACTTCGTCAGAGGGGATGTAGCTCAGTGGTAGAGCGTTCGCTTTGCATGTGAAAGGCCCCGGGTTCGATCCCCGGCATCTCCTGTAATAATTTTTCAAATTTAGCGTTCAGTGTCTTTGAAATCAGTTCGGAGACCAGGTTATCTTGGATGAGCCCAGGCGTGGATGCTTTCTTTCACCCAACGAGAGTACTAATTCCACTTGCCATCCTTATGCATATGTCATAGGCCAGAGGTTCCCAATCTTTTGTTGCACATCCCCCCTTTCTGGAGGTTGACTAAAGCCTATCGCCCCCTTTTCTTTTTCATTGTATGCCTAGTTTTAATTTGAAATAAATTGTAAATAATAAAGCAGTGCACAAGATTCAAAGAGCATATGGTATAACCAGGAATATATATAACAAAATATGTTTATCTAAGAAATTGAAAATACAGCACTATAGAACAGTAATTAAACCAGAGTTTTAGAAATTAAGAAGTAACGAAGAAATATATCGGAACATTGAAAACATAACGGAGACAATAAGGAAGAGGCGATTGTTATTTTTCGGACATTTATATATATATAATGAAGCAGGTTAACCAAACAGATTTTTAAATATCTTTGGATATCGAAAGCGACAACAGTTTGGTTTCAATAAGTACCGTAAAGAATGAATTAGAAAGAAACAATGTAAGAGAAGAAGATGCACTAGAGATAGAAAATTTCAAAAAAAAGTATTGGGAATTAATAATAATAATAATAATAATAATAATAATAATAATAATAATAATAATAATAATAATAATAATAATATCGTATAGCCTCTGGTGACGGGTGCAAGCTTTGTTATTTGCACCCAGATGGTAGCATGCATGTCGAATTTCGTTGTTCCTTGAATCACTATGAATGTCAAGGAGGTTAGATATCTAAGCTCCTTGAACACGATAGCGCTTTCTAGTAGAGAAATGAGGAACTTTTGTGTTAGCGGAAACTCCCGAGATTAATTTTGCCATTATGATCACGCCCTGCTGAATTCAAATGGGTTCTTTGACATGCCGACATCGTATGACATGCGTGTCGTTTTCATGCCGCCTTTCAAAAATCATTTACCACGGCCAGGAGCAAACCTGCAATCTTGGGGTTAGTAGACCGACACGCTATCCACTCACCCTCCGTGGCAAGCTGGTATTGGGAATTGAAGGACTATGTAAGAAAACAGGCTCAAAATGGTCGGAAGAGAGAAAGATGATACACAGCGAAAAGATGAAGGAGCCCTGGAGGAAGAAGAAGGAACAACGTAGGGCTAAACATTGAAATTGGTTCATGGATCTCAGAAGACCCTAACAAAGAAAGAAAAAGAATGAAGTTTTATTATTTTTAAGAATTTTCTTACCGTATATAAAAAAATCGTCTCCGTAGCGTAGCGGTCAACATAGTTAGCTGCCACCCCGGAGGTCCTGGGTTCGATTGCCGGCTCTGCCACGAAATTTCAAAAGTGGTATGAGTACTGGAACGGGGTCTACTCAGCCTCGGGTGGCCCAAATTAGTAAAGGGGGTTCGATTCCCACCTCAGCCATCCTCGAGTGCTTTTCCGTGGTTTCCCACTTGATCTTCGAGCAAATGCCGAGATGTTTCCTACTGTAAGGCCACGGCCGCCTCCTTCTCACTTCCTTGCCTAACCGTCCCCCTCTTCCCATCCCTTTATCAGGCCCCCTGTTCGCTTTGCAGGTGAGGCCGCCTGGACGTAGTGCTGGTCACACACCCCAGTTGTATCCGAGATTCAGAGTCTCTAGCTCCAGGACACTGCACTCAGTGGCGGTAGAGTTGGGATCCCTCGCTCAGTGCGTGGGAAAAGCCCACCCTGGTGGGTAAAACGATAGGAAAAAAAAGAAATTTATTTAATTTTGCCGTTTAGTCACAGCAGCCAGGTGGAAGATATATAAAAAATATTTACTCAATTTTTAACAAACCAGGACAACGACAGTTTTTTCCTCACACACGTTATGCAATAGCACTTGCAGTAACTAGAAGCAGGTCACTTAAGAGCGAATTCATCTACTCGTCTCACGTGAGAGAGGCGTGTACGAATGGCGATTTTGTCAGAGGGGATGTAGCTCAGTGGTAGAGCGTTCGCTTTGCATGTGAAAGGCCCCGGGTTCGATCCCCGGCATCTCCAGTGGTATTTTTTTTTTCAAATTTAGCGTTCATTGGGTTGTCTTTGAAATCAGTTCGGAGAGCAGGTTATCTTGGATGTGCCCAGGCGTGGATGCGTTCTTTCACCCAACGAGAGTAATAATTCCCCTTGCCATCCCTATGCATATGTCATAGGCCAGTGGTTCCCAATCTTTTGTGGCCCATTCCCCTTTTCTGGAGGTTGACTAACACCCATCGCCCCCTTTTCTTTTTCAATGTATGCCTAGTTTTAATTAGAAGTAAATTGTAAATAATAAGGCAGTGCACAAGATTCAAAGAGCATATGGTATAACCAGGAATATATTGTACCCATGTGAGTAATCTCGATGGTAAATATGCAGCTGCCTCCAGCTAGCATCAGGTCTCAGGCGCGTGCCGTTCCCCCAAATGAGCAGTGCATATTTTGGATTTGAGGCTATAAGGTAACAACTCTACAATAACGAGGCACAACTCTATTCTAAAACTTTAATTCAGTAAATAAAAATCATGGCTTCAAACACAAAAACAATCCCAAAACCATAAAAAAAAACAAAGCAAACAAAAATTTACTTCCACAATCCACAAACAAACAAAAATGAAATCATAATAAAATCATATTAAACCCTAAAGCTGTACCCTTATGTGAACTTCATAAAGATATTCTAGTGCGCTGATGCACCTACGACTTCAATACAAACTGTACATTAACATAACAGTCATACAATGTGACTTCTTTAATATCACAAATTAATTATTCCTTAAACCTCTTGGTTTTAACAATTATGTGTGCCGTGCGTGTTTTGATTTTTCTCTTCTCACCAAACAAATGCTTTCATGCATTACCTATTCGGACGTTGCACCGAAATCAACGTGCAACTCCATAATTATGTAAGCTACCCCTCCACTTCCTCTATTTATATGGTTCCACTGCATGCTGTATGTGATTCCTACATAAAACGTTACGTTATAGCTTGTGTCGGATGGTATAATTATATTACCTTGCTCTCGTGGCAATTGGCATCTGGTAACTAACTTCAAAACTTGGTTTCAGTGACAGTACAAATACATCATCTAACTATTCGTCAGATAGCTAAAATAATGAACCATCAGGATGATCTATAATTATCCATGTGTTCCTAAACCACATGGCTACATTACTCAACATAACAATCTTTCATTATATGTCATTTACCAGGGTCTAAAATCTTTTCCTTTCAACTTGCCTTGACGGCTCGAGTGCCCCTGCAGACCCTCGGCTAGAGGAGTCGGCACACAATAGAAAGTGGGATGGGTGTTCCACCAATTATCTCGACCCTCCTTCAAGGTTTTGAATGCTTTCCTTTCTAAGCAGTAAAGATTTACAAGACAAATACTGTCGTCTGACCGACACACATATCCCAAAGGATCTTAATTGACTATTATGCAAACAGGTATTGAATGAGCTTTTATAATTACTCCTACACAGAGGATATAATAATAATTACTGGCCTCACACGGGTCCATTCAACATGAAGGTTCGGGGTTCGTAATGCATTAGTCTGACGGGTGACCGATGTCTCAAGTAAAATATAGGCGCTCACTGCAGCTGCCGCCATGAGTTTCGCTACCACGAGCGGAATAACTCATCAAATAAGTTCTCGGGAGACCGTAGAGTTTCGAGGTGTCCTCGTTCTCCTCGTCTCTATCACAGGATCCCAACCCGGAACACTTTCATATCCTTCCTCAGAGCTAGGGTACACCCTACAACTCTGGCATAAAATTATATCTCCACTTATGCCCATGACATAGGAGATTTCATACGTAGAATAGACCATCTGGCCCCTTACTCAATGCTACGACCTCCGACCTATATTATTAAGAGAAATCTAACAATTACTCTATAAGCTTCTCATATAAGCTGCACATTCAATTCACTAAAAGCTCTTTCATGCCTGGCATCATTATTGAATATATGCAATATTCTGATATGAAACTTCTTTCCTTAATTACTGTAATGTAATCTTACTGTATCATCTTACTGCTTAGATTGATAAGTCTTGCAATTAGCGTAAATCTCTCTCTTACAACATTTATTTGTTTCCTGATGTGTTCATTCATACTTTTAATATTCATTATTATTACCATTAATCTCACTGACATAAATGACCAAAATCATTACTTTATTATTCTTATTAATCTCACTGACATAAATGACCAAAATCATTCTTTATTATTATTCTCACATAACTTAACCAAAAATCCGACATAGCTAAACGTCTTAAAATCCGAACAATCGCGTTCGTCACATTTACATAACTGATTGCCATTCTTAATTCATAGTGGGAATAATTACTCCACTTAATGATGCAAATTAACATCTCAACTCTATAAAAATCAACACAATTAATGATCAAACATGGAGGATCTCCCTCCTAAACTGATTTTTACTGGCATCTTTAAGGAATTCACAACATGCAGTGGCCCATATTTCTACATAATCATAACTTGTGGGGTACTTACATTTCTATAGGCGTCTATGGTGGCTCCAACCAATCATATTTCTCCATGTCGCCCGCCATTAGCAGGTTTAACGCGACATATTCATCTTGAATGCACACATTTTAATACACATAATTTTCATCAACAACACGACACGTTGCATAACTCTCAGGAAGCTATTGCTCCCAAACATGTGAAACACTTATCTAATCACTACTTTAAAGGATATTTTACATATGTTGTACACTTAACACACGTCACTTTATATACTTTTCAATGCTGACATTCCCTAGCAAAGATCGAAATTGCAGGCGTCGACAGCATCTTCCGTGCTCCTATCAACTCCTGATTGAAAGTCTGGTTTACCTGCTTTCGGAATTCACCAACAGTTTTTATTATTCTTACTCCTACAGTAAGCGTCCTGCGTTGCATAAATATGCTAGCTCCCGCCTTGAGTGTTATCATCTGGTACTCTCATGACATTACCAAACACGTCATAGAGTTTCATTTAGCGCATTCCATCGTAATTACACATATACGATCATTCAATACTTTGCACATTGTGCTTAACACTGTCCAATACTTTACACAAATAATTATTTACAATAGTTCTGCCATTATTCTACACGGTGCTTCGTAACTGAACACGGCATAGTTCGTACTGCTGATTATGCCTATAGCACGACTATTATTCATACAAGCTTATTAAACGCTTCATTTACCTGTACCAGTCTTTATTCGGCGTCTATTATGAGTAGAACCGCCATGCGTTCTGCCTTGACGAACTTGCTTCACAGTGGCTGTACCTGACTGAAGATTCACTTGAAGACTGCTCGTACCTTACTTGAAGACTGCTGTATACTGCTTACATATTGTCTCGTACTGCCCTCGTACTTGCCGCATACTGATTGCAACTTACTGCAACTGAGCTACAACTGGGTAACTTCTAACGTCGTGAAGACTGCGTAAGACTGCAACTTGGGCTGTAACTGGGTGCACACTGCACGTGAACTGCGCGTAGACTGAGCTTGAACTGAGAGAGACTGGGTTGAGACAGAGCGCTCCTCCAAGGGTCTACCCCCTTATATCAGATTCCCACGGAAAGTAGGGCGAAATCTTCCCGCGAAATCTTGGCTCCTCTCACAGCGTGAATCTGGTCTCCAAACCATGATCATTGGGTTCCTCTTTCTTCACAGATTCCAAAACTATCTGCGTGCAAAGGAATCGCTCGTCCAATTAATTAATATTAATTCCTTTCTCCATAGCGTGGGACGCTATCTTACGGGTATTCCCCGGCAACATTCTCAAATCTATCCGCGCACAATGGTCGTTTTACAGTCCTGTCGCACTTCGTTCAATATGCCCCAATTTCGCAGGTAAAAGGCTCTAAAATTAGCCTCCTGCCAAAAGATTCATCTGTGAGCAACTCTCATCTCAATTCGTTGCTCCAATCACGAGCAATCAATGGTTTTCCTGGGCATCTCTCCTCCCACTCCTCAAATCTATTCTCCGTCGGGGAATAACTGGGTCATTATTCAGGCCTCCACCCTGCTCCAGACGACAGAATGGGGTCACAGAGATGGACATGGCTCCACTGGGCCCCACCCACAATTCTGGGCTAATTTGTAAAACGTCAACTCTGCCCTCTTCGTGCTTCAAGCCTCGTATAGCCTACACCAAGTAGTCTAATAATGCTGTAATCTGCTCATTTTTCCCTGCATTATTTTAATAAATAATGTCATTGCACCAAAACCACACCAGTGATTAAATATACACTTCTTTCGAGGTTTTTTTTTTTACCATGAAACTGCCTCTACAGATCTCTGGTTCGTTCCCTGGTGGAACCTTTACGCTGAGATCACAGTCTCTGAGAACCACGTTCAATTCCAGTCAGCATAACCTCCTCGGGTTCAATATATAACAAAAAATGTTTATCTAAGAAATTGAAAATACAGCACTATAGAACAGCAATTAAACCAGAGTTTTAGAAATTAAGAAGGAACGAAGAAATATATCGGAACATTGAAAACATAACGTAGAAAATAAGGAAGAGGCGATTTTTATTTTTCGGACATTTATATAGAATGAAGCAGGTTAATCAATCAGGAAAACGAAATCGACAACACCTTGGTTTCAATAAGTACCTTAAATAATGAATTAGAAATAAACAATGTAAGAGAAGAAGATGCACCAGAGAGAGAATTTTTCAAAAAAAAAGTATTGGGAATTGAAGGACTATGTAAGAAAACAGGCTCAAAATGGTCGGAAGAGAGAAAGATGACACACAGCGAAAAGGTGAAGGATCCCTGGAGGAAGAAGAAGGAACAACGAAGGGCTAATCATTGAAATTGGTTCATGGATCTCAGAAGACCCTAACAAAGAAAGAAAAAGAAAGAAGTTTTATTGTTTTAAAGAATTTTCTTACCGTATATAAAAGCAAGTCGTCTCCGTAGCGTAGCGGTGAACATAGTTAGCTGCCACCCCGGAGGTCCTAGGTTCGATTGCCGGCTCTGCCACGAAATTTCAAAGTGGTATGAGTGCTGGAACGGGGTCTACTCAGCCTCGGGAGGCCCAAATGAGTAAAGGGGGTTCGATTCCTACCTCAGCCATCCTCGAAGTGGTTTTCCGTGGTTTCCCACTTCATCTTCGAGCAAATGCCGAGGTGTTTCCTACTGTAAGGCCAAGGCCGCCTCCTTCTCACTTCCTTGCCTAACCGTCCCCCTCTTCCCATCCCTTCATCAGGCCCCCTGATCGCTTTGCAGGTGAGGCCGCCTGGTCGTAGTGCTGGTCACACACCCCAGTTGTATCCCAGATTCTGAGTCTCAAGCTCCAGGACACTGCCCTCAGTGGCGGTAGAGGTGGGATCCCTCGCGTAGTGCGTGGGAAAAGCCCACCCTGGTGGGTAAATCGATAGGAAAAAAAAAAGAAATTTATTTAATTTTGCCGTTTAGTCACAGCAGCCAGGTGGAAGATATATAAAAAATATTTACTCAATTTTTATCAAACCAGGACAAAGACAGTTATTTCCTCACACACGTTATGCAATAGCACTTGCAGTAAGTAGAAGCAGGTCACTTAAAAGCGAATTCATCTACTCGTCTCACGTGAGAGAGGCGTGTACGAATAGCTACTTCGTCAGAGGGGATGTAGCTCAGTGGTAGAGCGTTCGCTTTGCATGTGAAAGGCCCCGGGTTCGATCCCCGGCATCTCCTGTAATAATTTTTCAAATTTAGCGTTCAGTGTCTTTGAAATCAGTTCGGAGACCAGGTTATCTTGGATGAGCCCAGGCGTGGATGCTTTCTTTCACCCAACGAGAGTACTAATTCCACTTGCCATCCTTATGCATATGTCATAGGCCAGAGGTTCCCAATCTTTTGTTGCACATCCCCCCTTTCTGGAGGTTGACTAAAGCCTATCGCCCCCTTTTCTTTTTCATTGTATGCCTAGTTTTAATTTGAAATAAATTGTAAATAATAAAGCAGTGCACAAGATTCAAAGAGCATATGGTATAACCAGGAATATATATAACAAAATATGTTTATCTAAGAAATTGAAAATACAGCACTATAGAACAGTAATTAAACCAGAGTTTTAGAAATTAAGAAGTAACGAAGAAATATATCGGAACATTGAAAACATAACGGAGACAATAAGGAAGAGGCGATTGTTATTTTTCGGACATTTATATATATATAATGAAGCAAGTTAACCAAACAGATTTTTAAATATCTTTGGATATCGAAAGCGACAACAGTTTGGTTTCAATAAGTACCGTAAAGAATGAATTAGAAAGAAACAATGTAAGAGAAGAAGATGCACTAGAGATAGAAAATTTCAAAAAAAAAGTATTGGGAATTAATAATAATAATAATAATAATAATAATAATAATAATAATAATAATAATATCGTATAGCCTCTGGTGACGGGTGCAAGCTTTGTTATTTGCACCCAGATGGTAGCATGCATGTCGAATTTCGTTGTTCCTTGAATCACTATGAATGTCAAGGAGGTTAGATATCTAAGCTCCTTGAACACGATAGCGCTTTCTAGTAGAGAAATGAGGAACTTTTGTGTTAGCGGAAACTCCCGAGATTAATTTTGCCATTATGATCACGCCCTGCTGAATTCAAATGGGTTCTTTGACATGCCGACATCGTATGACATGCGTGTCGTTTTCATGCCGCCTTTCAAAAATCATTTACCACGGCCAGGAGCAAACCTGCAATCTTGGGGTTAGTAGACCGACACGCTATCCACTCACCCTCCGTGGCAAGCTGGTATTGGGAATTGAAGGACTATGTAAGAAAACAGGCTCAAAATGGTCGGAAGAGAGAAAGATGATACACAGCGAAAAGATGAAGGAGCCCTGGAGGAAGAAGAAGGAACAACGTAGGGCTAAACATTGAAATTGGTTCATGGATCTCAGAAGACCCTAACAAAGAAAGAAAAAGAATGAAGTTTTATTATTTTTAAGAATTTTCTTACCGTATATAAAAAAATCGTCTCCGTAGCGTAGCGGTCAACATAGTTAGCTGCCACCCCGGAGGTCCTGGGTTCGATTGCCGGCTCTGCCACGAAATTTCAAAAGTGGTATGAGTACTGGAACGGGGTCTACTCAGCCTCGGGTGGCCCAAATTAGTAAAGGGGGTTCGATTCCCACCTCAGCCATCCTCGAGTGCTTTTCCGTGGTTTCCCACTTGATCTTCGAGCAAATGCCGAGATGTTTCCTACTGTAAGGCCACGGCCGCCTCCTTCTCACTTCCTTGCCTAACCGTCCCCCTCTTCCCATCCCTTTATCAGGCCCCCTGTTCGCTTTGCAGGTGAGGCCGCCTGGACGTAGTGCTGGTCACACACCCCAGTTGTATCCGAGATTCAGAGTCTCTAGCTCCAGGACACTGCACTCAGTGGCGGTAGAGTTGGGATCCCTCGCTCAGTGCGTGGGAAAAGCCCACCCTGGTGGGTAAAACGATAGGAAAAAAAAGAAATTTATTTAATTTTGCCGTTTAGTCACAGCAGCCAGGTGGAAGATATATAAAAAATATTTACTCAATTTTTAACAAACCAGGACAACGACAGTTTTTTCCTCACACACGTTATGCAATAGCACTTGCAGTAACTAGAAGCAGGTCACTTAAGAGCGAATTCATCTACTCGTCTCACGTGAGAGAGGCGTGTACGAATGGCGATTTTGTCAGAGGGGATGTAGCTCAGTGGTAGAGCGTTCGCTTTGCATGTGAAAGGCCCCGGGTTCGATCCCCGGCATCTCCAGTGGTATTTTTTTTTTCAAATTTAGCGTTCATTGGGTTGTCTTTGAAATCAGTTCGGAGAGCAGGTTATCTTGGATGTGCCCAGGCGTGGATGCGTTCTTTCACCCAACGAGAGTAATAATTCCCCTTGCCATCCCTATGCATATGTCATAGGCCAGTGGTTCCCAATCTTTTGTGGCCCATTCCCCTTTTCTGGAGGTTGACTAACACCCATCGCCCCCTTTTCTTTTTCAATGTATGCCTAGTTTTAATTAGAAGTAAATTGTAAATAATAAGGCAGTGCACAAGATTCAAAGAGCATATGGTATAACCAGGAATATATTGTACCCATGTGAGTAATCTCGATGGTAAATATGCAGCTGCCTCCAGCTAGCATCAGGTCTCAGGCGCGTGCCGTTCCCCCAAATGAGCAGTGCATATTTGGATTTGAGGCTATAAGGTAACAACTCTACAATAACGAGGCACAACTCTATTCTAAAACTTTAATTCAGTAAATAAAAATCATGGCTTCAAACACAAAAACAATCCCAAAACCATAAAAAAAAACAAAGCAAACAAAAATTTACTTCCACAATCCACAAACAAACAAAAATGAAATCATAATAAAATCATATTAAACCCTAAAGCTGTACCCTTATGTGAACTTCATAAAGATATTCTAGTGCGCTGATGCACCTACGACTTCAATACAAACTGTACATTAACATA
This sequence comes from Meconema thalassinum, assembly GCA_946902985.2. Lineage (NCBI taxonomy): Eukaryota > Metazoa > Arthropoda > Insecta > Orthoptera > Tettigoniidae > Meconema > Meconema thalassinum. The sequence continues at coordinate 747,094,609 of OX336390.1, forward strand.
ACAGTCATACAATGTGACTTCTTTAATATCACAAATTAATTATTCCTTAAACCTCTTGGTTTTAACAATTATGTGTGCCGTGCGTGTTTTGATTTTTCTCTTCTCACCAAACAAATGCTTTCATGCATTACCTATTCGGACGTTGCACCGAAATCAACGTGCAACTCCATAATTATGTAAGCTACCCCTCCACTTCCTCTATTTATATGGTTCCACTGCATGCTGTATGTGATTCCTACATAAAACGTTACGTTATAGCTTGTGTCGGATGGTATAATTATATTACCTTGCTCTCGTGGCAATTGGCATCTGGTAACTAACTTCAAAACTTGGTTTCAGTGACAGTACAAATACATCATCTAACTATTCGTCAGATAGCTAAAATAATGAACCATCAGGATGATCTATAATTATCCATGTGTTCCTAAACCACATGGCTACATTACTCAACATAACAATCTTTCATTATATGTCATTTACCAGGGTCTAAAATCTTTTCCTTTCAACTTGCCTTGACGGCTCGAGTGCCCCTGCAGACCCTCGGCTAGAGGAGTCGGCACACAATAGAAAGTGGGATGGGTGTTCCACCAATTATCTCGACCCTCCTTCAAGGTTTTGAATGCTTTCCTTTCTAAGCAGTAAAGATTTACAAGACAAATACTGTCGTCTGACCGACACACATATCCCAAAGGATCTTAATTGACTATTATGCAAACAGGTATTGAATGAGCTTTTATAATTACTCCTACACAGAGGATATAATAATAATTACTGGCCTCACACGGGTCCATTCAACATGAAGGTTCGGGGTTCGTAATGCATTAGTCTGACGGGGTGACCGATGTCTCAAGTAAAATATAGGCGCTCACTGCAGCTGCCGCCATGAGTTTCGCTACCACGAGCGGAATAACTCATCAAATAAGTTCTCGGGAGACCGTAGAGTTTCGAGGTGTCCTCGTTCTCCTCGTCTCTATCACAGGATCCCAACCCGGAACACTTTCATATCCTTCCTCAGAGCTAGGGTACACCCTACAACTCTGGCATAAAATTATATCTCCACTTATGCCCATGACATAGGAGATTTCATACGTAGAATAGACCATCTGGCCCCTTACTCAATGCTACGACCTCCGACCTATATTATTAAGAGAAATCTAACAATTACTCTATAAGCTTCTCATATAAGCTGCACATTCAATTCACTAAAAGCTCTTTCATGCCTGGCATCATTATTGAATATATGCAATATTCTGATATGAAACTTCTTTCCTTAATTACTGTAATGTAATCTTACTGTATCATCTTACTGCTTAGATTGATAAGTCTTGCAATTAGCGTAAATCTCTCTCTTACAACATTTATTTGTTTCCTGATGTGTTCATTCATACTTTTAATATTCATTATTATTACCATTAATCTCACTGACATAAATGACCAAAATCATTACTTTATTATTCTTATTAATCTCACTGACATAAATGACCAAAATCATTCTTTATTATTATTCTCACATAACTTAACCAAAAATCCGACATAGCTAAACGTCTTAAAATCCGAACAATCGCGTTCGTCACATTTACATAACTGATTGCCATTCTTAATTCATAGTGGGAATAATTACTCCACTTAATGATGCAAATTAACATCTCAACTCTATAAAAATCAACACAATTAATGATCAAACATGGAGGATCTCCCTCCTAAACTGATTTTTACTGGCATCTTTAAGGAATTCACAACATGCAGTGGCCCATATTTCTACATAATCATAACTTGTGGGGTACTTACATTTCTATAGGCGTCTATGGTGGCTCCAACCAATCATATTTCTCCATGTCGCCCGCCATTAGCAGGTTTAACGCGACATATTCATCTTGAATGCACACATTTTAATACACATAATTTTCATCAACAACACGACACGTTGCATAACTCTCAGGAAGCTATTGCTCCCAAACATGTGAAACACTTATCTAATCACTACTTTAAAGGATATTTTACATATGTTGTACACTTAACACACGTCACTTTATATACTTTTCAATGCTGACATTCCCTAGCAAAGATCGAAATTGCAGGCGTCGACAGCATCTTCCGTGCTCCTATCAACTCCTGATTGAAAGTCTGGTTTACCTGCTTTCGGAATTCACCAACAGTTTTTATTATTCTTACTCCTACAGTAAGCGTCCTGCGTTGCATAAATATGCTAGCTCCCGCCTTGAGTGTTATCATCTGGTACTCTCATGACATTACCAAACACGTCATAGAGTTTCATTTAGCGCATTCCATCGTAATTACACATATACGATCATTCAATACTTTGCACATTGTGCTTAACACTGTCCAATACTTTACACAAATAATTATTTACAATAGTTCTGCCATTATTCTACACGGTGCTTCGTAACTGAACACGGCATAGTTCGTACTGCTGATTATGCCTATAGCACGACTATTATTCATACAAGCTTATTAAACGCTTCATTTACCTGTACCAGTCTTTATTCGGCGTCTATTATGAGTAGAACCGCCATGCGTTCTGCCTTGACGAACTTGCTTCACAGTGGCTGTACCTGACTGAAGATTCACTTGAAGACTGCTCGTACCTTACTTGAAGACTGCTGTATACTGCTTACATATTGTCTCGTACTGCCCTCGTACTTGCCGCATACTGATTGCAACTTACTGCAACTGAGCTACAACTGGGTAACTTCTAACGTCGTGAAGACTGCGTAAGACTGCAACTTGGGCTGTAACTGGGTGCACACTGCACGTGAACTGCGCGTAGACTGAGCTTGAACTGAGAGAGACTGGGTTGAGACAGAGCGCTCCTCCAAGGGTCTACCCCCTTATATCAGATTCCCACGGAAAGTAGGGCGAAATCTTCCCGCGAAATCTTGGCTCCTCTCACAGCGTGAATCTGGTCTCCAAACCATGATCATTGGGTTCCTCTTTCTTCACAGATTCCAAAACTATCTGCGTGCAAAGGAATCGCTCGTCCAATTAATTAATATTAATTCCTTTCTCCATAGCGTGGGACGCTATCTTACGGGTATTCCCCGGCAACATTCTCAAATCTATCCGCGCACAATGGTCGTTTTACAGTCCTGTCGCACTTCGTTCAATATGCCCCAATTTCGCAGGTAAAAGGCTCTAAAATTAGCCTCCTGCCAAAAGATTCATCTGTGAGCAACTCTCATCTCAATTCGTTGCTCCAATCACGAGCAATCAATGGTTTTCCTGGGCATCTCTCCTCCCACTCCTCAAATCTATTCTCCGTCGGGGAATAACTGGGTCATTATTCAGGCCTCCACCCTGCTCCAGACGACAGAATGGGGTCACAGAGATGGACATGGCTCCACTGGGCCCCACCCACAATTCTGGGCTAATTTGTAAAACGTCAACTCTGCCCTCTTCGTGCTTCAAGCCTCGTATAGCCTACACCAAGTAGTCTAATAATGCTGTAATCTGCTCATTTTTCCCTGCATTATTTTAATAAATAATGTCATTGCACCAAAACCACACCAGTGATTAAATATACACTTCTTCGAGGTTTTTTTTTTTTTACCATGAAACTGCCTCTACAGATCTCTGGTTCGTTCCCTGGTGGAACCTTTACGCTGAGATCACAGTCTCTGAGAACCACGTTCAATTCCAGTCAGCATAACCTCCTCGGGTTCAATATATAACAAAAAATGTTTATCTAAGAAATTGAAAATACAGCACTATAGAACAGCAATTAAACCAGAGTTTTAGAAATTAAGAAGGAACGAAGAAATATATCGGAACATTGAAAACATAACGTAGAAAATAAGGAAGAGGCGATTTTATTTTTCGGACATTTATATAGAATGAAGCAGGTTAATCAATCAGGAAAACGAAATCGACAACACCTTGGTTTCAATAAGTACCTTAAATAATGAATTAGAAATAAACAATGTAAGAGAAGAAGATGCACCAGAGAGAGAATTTTTCAAAAAAAAAGTATTGGGAATTGAAGGACTATGTAAGAAAACAGGCTCAAAATGGTCGGAAGAGAGAAAGATGACACACAGCGAAAAGGTGAAGGATCCCTGGAGGAAGAAGAAGGAACAACGAAGGGCTAATCATTGAAATTGGTTCATGGATCTCAGAAGACCCTAACAAAGAAAGAAAAAGAAAGAAGTTTTATTGTTTTAAAGAATTTTCTTACCGTATATAAAAGCAAGTCGTCTCCGTAGCGTAGCGGTGAACATAGTTAGCTGCCACCCCGGAGGTCCTAGGTTCGATTGCCGGCTCTGCCACGAAATTTCAAAGTGGTATGAGTGCTGGAACGGGGTCTACTCAGCCTCGGGAGGCCCAAATGAGTAAAGGGGGTTCGATTCCTACCTCAGCCATCCTCGAAGTGGTTTTCCGTGGTTTCCCACTTCATCTTCGAGCAAATGCCGAGATGTTTCCTACTGTAAGGCCAAGGCCGCCTCCTTCTCACTTCCTTGCCTAACCGTCCCCCTCTTCCCATCCCTTCATCAGGCCCCCTGATCGCTTTGCAGGTGAGGCCGCCTGGTCGTAGTGCTGGTCACACACCCCAGTTGTATCCCAGATTCTGAGTCTCAAGCTCCAGGACACTGCCCTCAGTGGCGGTAGAGGTGGGATCCCTCGCGTAGTGCGTGGGAAAAGCCCACCCTGGTGGGTAAATCGATAGGAAAAAAAAAAGAAATTTATTTAATTTTGCCGTTTAGTCACAGCAGCCAGGTGGAAGATATATAAAAAATATTTACTCAATTTTTATCAAACCAGGACAAAGACAGTTATTTCCTCACACACGTTATGCAATAGCACTTGCAGTAAGTAGAAGCAGGTCACTTAAAAGCGAATTCATCTACTCGTCTCACGTGAGAGAGGCGTGTACGAATAGCTACTTCGTCAGAGGGGATGTAGCTCAGTGGTAGAGCGTTCGCTTTGCATGTGAAAGGCCCCGGGTTCGATCCCCGGCATCTCCTGTAATAATTTTTCAAATTTAGCGTTCAGTGTCTTTGAAATCAGTTCGGAGACCAGGTTATCTTGGATGAGCCCAGGCGTGGATGCTTTCTTTCACCCAACGAGAGTACTAATTCCACTTGCCATCCTTATGCATATGTCATAGGCCAGAGGTTCCCAATCTTTTGTTGCACATCCCCCCTTTCTGGAGGTTGACTAAAGCCTATCGCCCCCTTTTCTTTTTCATTGTATGCCTAGTTTTAATTTGAAATAAATTGTAAATAATAAAGCAGTGCACAAGATTCAAAGAGCATA